>CM057453.1:1285883000-1287274000 GCA_016271365.2 Neoceratodus forsteri
CTCGCCCAAGTCTCCCCTCTCCCTCCTCTATCAGTGCAAAACATTTTCTTTATTTCCCTTACCTCCTTTGTTGCACACGTTTAGATATATTGAGCAACTGCTTTTTACATTCCTATCCTTCCTATCCACACTCAAAAAGAAGACTTTAAGTAGCCATTTCACAACCTTCTTCAAACTCCTACTCCTCATTTCCCCAATGCAATATTAATGTGAAGAAGTAATAATGAAAGCTCCTAGATTTGCATTTACTTCCCTTCCACTGAGAGAGCAGTCACCTCTTTACTTGCTGCTGTTCCTTTCCTGGTATGCCCCTCCTACTCCACACCCCTTTGCAGTGATTGCTTACATGTCAGTCTGCCGCAACTGCATACTCACATACAAAACCTACAAAAGGAAACATTTCCAAAAACA
The DNA here is from genome assembly GCA_016271365.2 of Neoceratodus forsteri. Lineage (NCBI taxonomy): Eukaryota > Metazoa > Chordata > Ceratodontiformes > Ceratodontidae > Neoceratodus > Neoceratodus forsteri. The sequence goes on from CM057453.1 coordinate 1,285,883,412, forward strand.
TGCTGAACAGGTTAAGTATAGTTAAACAGTTACTTTCAAATAGACAAAGTAATTGCAACCCAAGAAAAGTCACTGCAAACCGAGTAGAACAAAAGTATAATGTATTGAAAACTATTGTATGATGTAATGAAAAGCTATTGGTATGATTTGATACTTTTGTCATGTGATTTTAATATGTACTTACAGTGCTGATTAAGAACAGTAATTATTTTAACAAAATAAATATTTTTCTTACTAGACCTTTATTAGGCACCCTGCTTATCTGTTTTATTTTGTTCTTGCACCAAAGCAAGTAGTTTAAACGGGCTTCATTATTTAACATCTAGAAACTGGCAAAATATGTTGTTTCAGGATGTATTCAGTACAGATTAACTGTAAATTACTGAATAAAATCGAGTTAGCACTGCATGACTTAGATGTCTTGATTTTTTGAAGATAAGTTACATAATGATTAGTTTACAGTGCATTTCAAAAACACACATCTTTCTTCATATTAAAAGCATTTACAAGTGGCAATACATTTATCTAACAATTTATGTGATCAATACATGCTGCAGCAAACAATAAAATATTTATTGGGGGCAGTTGGGATGTATAGTGAACCTCCGCAATTTTCTCACAATTTTTGCAGAAAATCCCCGCATTTTTGGGTAAAATTTTTCCGCAATTTTCCAGTGGCCCTGGTGATCGGAGACTTGTCTAGCAGCAGTTGGACTATTTATCAGCTACTGGGACTCCAGAACATTATGCTGTTCCCCTCCAGCTGTTACATGCTCCAGCTGTTGTTAGGCCTTTGGTAGAAGTTTTTCCTTACCTGAACATTTAATGCGGCAGGCTTTGGGAGTTAGACAAACTACTGGGAGAATCACTTTGGTTGTTTTCATGCAGGGAAGTGGTGGGGTGGCTCTTTCAGTATTTTACATGCTTATGAATGGGTTGGTTTTCGGAGGATATTTGGAAATGGAATGGCCTCATCTCTTGAACTGGTCGAGGGTGTTTGGAGGGACTTCCAAATGTATATGAGAGAAGTTTGATAAAGCATGGGACATTGGACAGGTTGGGCTGAACATGATTGCTAACATGCGCTGACTGCAAGTTTAGGGATCGCAGGTCAGAATCTGACATCACCGGGGGCTGCCATTATTGGAAATCAGGTGAAATATATGGTGGCTCCTCACTGAGGAGGACATGGTGATTTTTCTGCTCACGAAGCAGTGAAAAGGATGGGGAGTGGGGGGGATGTAAAAGAAAAGGATACAAAGTGAAAAGTTTGGGGTAGGACAGGGAAAAGCCCATGAGGGGAAAAGTGAGCAGGTGGGTGGCCATTTTATAATAGTTTGAAGGTGGCACGCAAGATGGCAGCTATAAGGATACGGGCTGGGGGGGATTGAAGGCAAGAAACCTATGCAGCACAAGTTGGCCTCTGAATTATAGGAAAACATGAATCCATGGCTCAGGCAGATGTGTGATAGAAGGGTAATTTTAACAGCATGGAAAGAAAGGCATTGGCGTGTGGTAGGCTAAAGGAAGAGCAGGCATACTGAGGATAGTTTTGGCAGGGAATACTGTCTGTTATGTGGAGTGAATGGCCTTTAACGATAACAAAGGGTAACAGGATAAAAAAAAAAGAAAACAAATTATAAACGATGGAAGGACAATGGGAGGCTGTGACATATCTTCCAGCATGAGTAGCCTAAGAAATCCATGGCACGGACAGAGTCTGTTGCTGATAGTGCTAGTGTAAGACAAGGAGGTTACATACTAATGATGGGCTAGCTACCAGGATACATAAAAAAAAGAAATGTTGAGAAGGGAAATATATATATATATATATATATATATATATATATATATATATATATATTGATGCAATGGGGGTGAGGATAAAAATCAGCAAATAACATCAATATTTCTATCTGTTCAGACCTACAGTGAAAATATTGCATTTATCTTCACAGTAGGTCATTTATCCACACTGTAGGTCATAACCAGTCATGAAATGCACATAAGCACAGGTAAAAAATGTTTCCCTATTGGTCAGACAAGGGCCGCATGAGTCATGAGCCCACTAACCACAGTTACACCTCTCCTCCTTATTGTCAATCACTAATAGCACAGCAGCACGAGCACTCCTTTCACGAACATTCAGCAGCACCGTGCAGATTTCCAGTCAGAAACCAACCGTCGACAAATGCACAACTAAAGCACAGTAAAAGCCACAGCTAATAAAGTCATCTTTTTTTTTTAAAAATGAGTAAAGCAGACATCAGCTTCGACGTGGAATATGAAAACTTAATAACAGCCTTCACACAAGATGACCCAGTTCTGGAAGAACAAACTGTGGAAATAACTGAAAGCATAAAACAAACACAGCACACTGCAGTAAGAAATGTTAGTGATCTAGCAACAATAGACATTGAGGCATACATAAATGCCAGTAAAAACAAAAACACCACAAAAAAAACATCGACTGATGTGGCAATGATACAACGCTATCCAGTGGACAACTACAGTGAAGAATGAAGCCTTGAAAAAATACCACCCGAGGAACTAAACACAATACTGGCAAGATATTTTATTGAAGCAAGAAAAAAAGACAACACCCCATATAAGCCCTTAACACTCCGTTCCCATTTCCAGAGTATAGAAAGGTATCTAAAAGCCCACAGCTACCAAGCGTCACTGTCCACTGACCTACTGTTTGAGAAAGTGAGACACGTCTTATCTGCAAAACAAAAAAAACTCAAAGACCAAGACAAGGGCTGTAGAGAAAACACAGCCAATGAGTTAGCTGACGACCTAATCCAAACACTGTATGACAAAGAACAGCTAGGTCCATATAATCCGCAATCTCTCCTAAACACTATGTGGTTGGTCTGCGCAACATTCTTTGGCTTGAGAGGAAACACAGAGGTAAAGGACTTAAAATGGGGAGATATAACACTCAAGAAAGACACAAACAATGTAGAATACCATGAATACAGCTGAGAAAGACATACAAAAACAAGAACTGGTAAAAACCCCAAAGACATTCGTCGAATCAAACCATGAGCATACAGCAATACAGCAAATCCAATCAAATGCCCAGTGTCAAACTACAACGCATACAAAGGACAGAGACCAGCAACTTGTCTACATGAAGAATCCCCATTTCTTCTATCCATCAATGCCAACCAAAAACTGTACAAAATATCTACCACCTAGTTTAAGAATCAGCCCCTGGGCATCAACAAAATTGGTACAATAATAAAAAAAAATAATGGCAGACAGTGAAATAACAACTTAAAAACATCTCACAAACCATTCAGCATGTAAACATCTAGTGCAGAAACTGAATGATGCAGGAGTCCCCCCAAATGAAATAATGCAAGTAATGGGGCACAAGAGCATAGTCAGCATTAATGACTACTGCAAACTTAATGATGATCAACAGAAAAAAATCTCCACAATACTGCACAACAGACTTGACCAAGCAGGGACATCTTACCAGACCACCACCAGCAACCTGGCATCGTCAAACAAGTACTCCAGCAGGCCCAGAAACAGCCTAGAGACCTACTTCACCAATCCGGTCTTTAATGCACACAATATCACCATAAAAATAAATCACGGTAAGTGGCATCACCCCCCCATAGCAAACTGATTCCCATACTTGTAATGTAATTCACAAACTTACTTGCACCCCACAGATAAACCAAAGACTCAAAAGAAAAGAATATATGTTCTTGAAGATTCCAGCAGTGACACAGATTGAAACACCATGGTAAAGAAATCCCCAGTACACATAAAAAAAATAAATTGGCCATAGAAGTACTAGCCCCTCCTCATCTAAAACCAGATTCTTATTCTGTTTTTTTCCACTTCTCCACAGGTCAACACAACATGAACCAGCAGATGAAATGCAGAGTTTGAACATCAGCCACAACAAAAGCCCAAGGGAAAAAAATGAAAAAGAAAGCACCCTTTGAATAAAAGGAAACCAAAGCAAAAAAAATTAAAAAGGACTTTTTAAACCGTACAGTTAAACTATTGTTAAATACTTCAGTTTTTGAGTAAACATATTAAACTAAATACATAAAACAGTTTAATTAATAGCATAATAGTTCTTCTAATAAAAGAGAATACAAACTACTGAGTTGAGCAAAACCTTAAACATACTTTGCACCTGTGTTAGTGGTCAGTTGTACAATTAACAAGTTAAAAAGCCTCCTTTACTAACAACCTTCCTTAACCAAATGTTTTTCAAAATCTCTTACCTTGCAGATGTTTCATAAATGAGTAATCCACAAACTAAAGGTTGTTATTTTCTTCAGAAGTCCTTGCATTTCTTTAAAACATCAATCACCAAATGGTACTGTCATAAAGCACAACCCTCCTACCCCAAATACATCCATACATGCCCAATTCTAAAATAAAATGAAACTTGCAAAAAATAAATAAATAAAAGACCCGAAATCCGGACACTTATCCAAAAAGTACAATCCAAAAGAGGTCTAGATCCAGCAATACAAATCCCATGAAGAAGAGGACTCCACCCGGAAAAAAGTACTCCAACAGTAGTCCCAAATGCACTGAACAACTCCAATGCTAGAATGAAGATGCCGCTCCTGCACGTCGCATCCACAGACTATACCCCAAACACCTCGCACCCCAAATGCCGAAAATCCACGATGTCCCACTGCTCCACTGACATCCATAAAGGCCCGAGTATTGATGGCATCATGCAAAATCTCCAAAGCACATGCAGGCACACTTCACAAAGCCCTACGGATGCCAACTGCACAAACTCCAAATTTATAGACCGCCCTATAGCGAATAAGCCAATCACCAGTGAACAGTAGAAAACAAAAAGTGCAACCAACCAATCAAAAGCCAAATTGTCCTAGCCAATCACAGCACATACCCATGTGGGTCACCGCCAAACTATCCAATAGTATACATTTTCACACCGAACAGTACCCAGTCAGAAAACACTAATGCAATTCTATGGGCAAACTAGATAAAATGGCAAGCTACACAAAAAAACAAATACATTACACCTGCAACTACATTACACCTTTCCCTACATTTTAAAACTATCCTAATGACCACAAACAATCCCCATTGCATAAATTGAATACTCCACAGGTCAGTTGGAGATATCTGTGATATCTTTCCTCGTGCTCTGTGAATTATGCTATCACTCGTGTCTTCGCCACTCGTGATGTCATAATTCAGAGAGCACTCAGAAAGATATCACAGATATCTCAGACGGACCCATGAAATATTCCATATATATATATATATATATATATATAATAGTGGCATGGTAGTGCCACTATAGTTAGGGTTGAGGAGCCATTTGCATGTTAAACCCAAAATTTTGCACCTTAATAACTTTGCAACCATGTGACGGATTTGCCTGAAATTTGGAATACACAATCAAGATCGATATGCCTTGGGACCTGCCAAGTTTTGTATTGGTCAGATATATGGCTGCGGAGTTATTAAGCATGATCTGCATGCATGTTTACGCTTTTTTGGAATTCTACGGTCACACCTACAGGTCGTACGGTTTGTGCGAGTGGTCCAAAATCTTCAGGGAACATGCAGCCTGGGTCCCCAATGTGCCTTTTGAAGATTTCATGAAAAAATATTAAATGGTTCAAAAGTTATTCAAAAAACAAGTTCCCATTTTAAGTCAATGGGAAAAGTTTACAAAAAGTTTGACAGTGTCACAAATGCAGTTTTTACTTTCGCAGGTGGCCCTGTTACTGTCTCAAATCCACCATTTTGTTTTCAGTTAGTGATCAGAAATATGCTTGGCATTTAAAATTGGGACCCTCTAGCAACCTAATTCTTTTTGTATTCACCTAGTCGGACCCTGAGGATGCTAGCTATGTCTTTATTTTGCAGTAAAACACCCCAGAAATATGTTTTTCAAATTTCTGGAAAAAGTACTTTCACAAAGTGCTGTCGCACTTGCGACACTGTTGAATGAATTCGCGAAAGCTTTCGCAAACTGCGACAGTACTTTTCTAGGCTGTTGGAAGATGACAACAATTCTTTGGCACCCTGTTGCAAAAGAACGGTTTGGTGCTTTGGCCTGAAATTTGGAGGGAACGCAGCCGGCAACTCACAGATGTGCCTTTCAGTATTTCATTGAAAAAATATTACATGGCAGCAAAGTTACGGCACTCCAAATTTGACACTTTTTCCCATAGGATAACATTGAAGTGTCCGACGCATTACAGGAATCCTTTGGCGCCCTGCTGCAAAATAACAGTTTGGTCTTTTGGGCTAAAATTTGGAGGGAACACAGCCAACATCACACAGATGTGCCTTTTTGTGGTTTGGTGAAAAAATATTACAGGGAGCCAAAGTTATGGCACTCCCAACTTCTCTTTTTTTCCCATAGGATAACATTACGGCGTTCGCCGCGCCTTTTAGGGTCCGTATCTCAGAAACGGTGCGAGATACGGACTTTTCATCAGAAAAATGCTTAGCCCCCTAATGCAAACCCTGATGCTGGTTGGGGGTGTGGGCAGGGGGGCCAAGGGGGGCTTTCAACCCTAACACGAATTTCCTCGCTTTTGTCGGTGTGGAACAACCCTAACTAATGCATCAAACGGAGTTTTTGCCTCAAATATATATATATATATATATATATACAGTATATATATATATATATATATATATATATGTAATAGATATACCACTCTAAGGTGTGCAGTTAAGCTCTGACACGTAAGACGCCTTTGGTGTATGCTTGTATGCACAGGCCGCAGGTCAGTGTGTCAACTGCCCCAAGGCGTGTGTATATATCAGAGCATGACCGTGACACCCTCAGAGTGGTTTATCTATCTTATAAAATGTCAAAATTGTTTTGGAGATTGGTAAAAGTGCAGGTGTGTGGTCGCGCTCTGATATACACACGGTCATGTGATGCTCATCATCCAATAAAACAACAACAATTTCCCTACCAATTTTATATAAAAAAAATATATATATATATATATATATATATTTATAGCTATTTCTATATATATATATATATAATATATTATGGTAGCACGATAGTGCTACCATAGTTAGGGTTGAGGAGCCATTTACATGTTAGACCTAAAATTGTGCACCTTAATAACTTTGCAACCATTCAACGGATTTACCTGAAATTTGGAATACACAATTAAGAACCATACATCTTGGGATCTGCCAACTTTTGTACTGTTCAGATGTACAGCTGCAGAGTTATAAGCATGATCTGGCTGCGTTTATGCTTTTTGAATTCTTTCCTCATCCTACAGGTAAAATGCGGTTTGCCAACAGTTGAAAACTTCAGGGACATGCGGTCAGGGTCCCCGATGTACCTTTTGAAGATTTCGTGGACAAATATTGAACGGTTCAAAAGTTATTCAAAAAACAATTTCCCATTATAAGTCAACAGGAAAGGTTAACAAAAAGTTCGACACGTTCGCAAATGCACCTTTTAGTGTCTCAAATGGCCCTAGTAGTGTCACAAATCTGCCATTTTGTTTTCAGTTAATGATCAGAAAAATGCTTGGCATTTAAAATTGGGACTCTCTAAGGACACAATTCTTTCTGTGTTCACCTAGTCGAACCCTGAGGACTCTGGACATGTCTTTATTTTGTGGTTAAACACCCCAGAAATATGTTTTTAAAATTTTTGGAAAAAGTAGTGTCACAAAGTAGTGTCGCACTCATGACACTTTTGCAAATCTGTGCGAAAGCTTTCGCATATCACGACACTACTTTGCGACACTATGCCCCAAATAATAGGAATTCTTTGCGATCCTGCTGCAAAGAACGGTTTGGTCTTTTGGGCTGAAATTTGAAGGGAAGGCAGCCAACAACTCACAGATGTGCCTTTTCATGGTTTGGTGACAAAATATTGCATGGATGCAAAGTTACGGTACTCCGGAGTTGACACTTTTTCCCATAGACTAACATTGCGGCGTCCACTGCATGACAGGAATTCTTTGCCACCCTGCTGCAAAATAATGGTTTGGCCTTTTACACTGAAATTTGGAGGGAAGAAAGTCAATATCCCACAGATGTGCCTTTTTGTGGTTTGGTGAAAAAATATTACAGGGTGGCAAAGTTATGGCACTCTGAACCTCTCTTTTTTTCTCATAGGATAACATTACGGCATTTGCCATGCCTTTCAGGGCCTGTATCTCGGAAACGGTGAGAGAGATGGACTTTTTATCTAAGTAAAAAACTAGCCAGTAAAGTCATAAATCATGTGACTTTTACTTTTTTTTTCTACATCATACAGTTCCTGAGATATAAGCAATTTAGTATTCCAACTCCTCATTTTCTGCTCCGAGACCCATTATTATGCATACATTCTTTGTACTCACTGTCTTTCTCTATGCAGCTTTTTGGGAAAACCAGGCTGTGCGCTTACATTACTGTTACCCTTACCGCTTCTTCTTGTGGTTCCGTACTCATTTCACTTACCGTTCCCGTCTACGCCACCATGTGCGTTACCCTTTGCATTTTCATTTGAGCTTGCGTTTGCATTATTTTTACCATTTGTGTCTACAGTACTGTTTCTCTTTCTGTTTTGCTTTGCGTCACCATGCGCATTACCATTTGTGTTTGTGGACACTGTGTTACTATGTGACAAGACATCACATGGCTGGACTGTGGGGCCCAAAGGCCCCACATTCCCGCTGCCACATTACATTCACTATTTCTCGTTATTATTCTCAAAAAGAAAGGAAATTAGAGGCAAAAAACTCAGTTTAATGCATCAGTTAGGGTTGTTCCACAGCGACAAAAGTGAGGAAATTCGAAGCTAGGGTTGAAACCCCCCTTGCACCCCCTCCAGCCCACCCCCCCAACTGGCATTGGGGTGTGCATTGGGGTCGTCGGCCCAAACTCTCACCTCATCACATGTGGAAAGAAGCTGAGGAATAGGAGACTGGGGTGAAAGTTAGTGCCAAAGACCCCAATGCGCACCTCAATGCCGGTTGGGGGTGGGCTGGAGGGGTGCAAGGGGGGGTTTCAACCCTAACATGCAGGTCACGAGGTTTTCCCAGGTACAGAAGTCTTTCAAAGGGTAAAATGCCATGTTATCCAGAAAAGCAGCTCATTGTGTTGTGGCACAACATACATGGGACAAATACTAATGAAAAAAAATTGTTCTTGTTGTTTGGAGTTTTTGGACACAGGAATGGCACCCAGGAGAAAGACAACTAGGGATGGCAGTGAGAAGCTGATGGTACAAGCAGCGGAATTAATGGGGCAGGTGTAGGCAGTGCTGGAAGAGGCAAGGAAGAAGCAGGACAAGGGGAAAAAAGACCAGGAAGAGGAAGGCACCAGATGGAGATGAAGGAATGGGAAACAGAGGAAAGCAGCCTAACAAAGGAGGGGCCAAGAGGCCGACATAGCCTAAAGGTAAGGATACCTCGGTGGATTTGACTGTCAATGGGAACCTGAAGAAGTATTTTGCTGGGATCATCGAGGAAAGGGGAAAAGGGTTGGAAGAGATGGAGAGGGCCTTGCAGGAACTGAAAGGGAAAGGGGGACTTGGCAGGGTCAAGGGATGGGGACTGAAGGGTGGAAGGAGAGGAAGTGAGGAAGGGGTCCCAGGGATGATGCTGGGTGGCCACTTGCCACAATCCATAAAAGAGAAAATATGGAAGAGGGAATATGTTGCTATATTTGTGCTGGTGGACAAGGAGATGGCCAAAAAGTATGAAGAAAGGGAGGCAGTCGGGAAGTCAGAGATGGTTGTGGCACTGGTATTAGCAGGGAAGACAACACAAGAGAAAAGCTTCAGGGCAAGAACATAGATACATGGCAAGTGGGTTTCATGCATTTCAGTGTGCTTGTGTTACAAAAACAGTCGGAGCAGGCCATATCCCTACTGACCTATTCAGCAATCATTTGAGATGTTTAGAAGATTAAAGGGGCAGGGTATGGGTGATTAAAGTACGATGTGATGTTCAGGAAAGGGATGGCATCACACTGGACATAAGATGAGACACCACCCATGCAGACTTGTGGCTATGGACAATGATGGGGCACACGGGAAGGGGAGTTTGAAGGAGCCTGAGGGGGGCTGGGAAGTCAGATTAAAACATGCTGAGGGTATAACAGGGCAATATGCAACTGGGTGAATTGTAAGTTCTGGCATGTGTGTTCCAAGGTGTGTGGGCCATCACCCTGTGTCCTGGTGTAGGGCCATGTGGAACAGGTTCAGGATGCAAACCTATGGTGGGTAGCCCTTTTGAGGGATTTTCAGGGGGCAAGGGAGGCAAGGTGATAGAGGGAGGGTTTTCAGTAGGAGAGGGGTTTTTGGTACAGAAACAGGAGGCTGGTAAGTTGGGAGGCAGAGAACCTGGTAGGAAGAGGGGTTTCATTTTGGCAAGGACACCCATCCGGACAGAGGTACTGATGAAATGAACTGCGGACTATATGGATAAGGAGGCTCGGTGGGTCCTGAGGGATGGTTTTATGGAGGGTTTTAGCCTCCATTATGAAGGGGGAAGGAGGGCAGTGAAGGTGAACAACTTGGGATCAGTAAAGAGAAACAAGAACATAGTGGAGTGGAAGACAGAAAAAGAGGTAGCAGTAGGTAGGGTTGAGGGCCAATTCGAGTAGCCCCTTTTCTCCAACCTCAGGGTGTTGCTGCTAGGCTTAGTGCCCAAGAAGCCCGGGGAGTACTGGTTGATCCACCACTTTTCTTATCCGGAGGGTGACTCAGTCAATGATTCAATAGCAAAGGAGCAAAGGACACTGTCTTACACAACTCTGGATCAGACAGTGGAGATAATCTGAGCATCAGAAAGGGGCATGGCTGGCCAAGATGGATATAAAAGCAATTTTTTGTCTACTTCTGGTCAGGGCAGAGGATTGGGACCTGCTGGCTTTGAATTTAAAGGCTTATTTTGTTAAGGCAATGCCGATGGGGTGTTCTGTGGCATGAGCCACTTTTGAGAACTGCAGCACTTGGCTGCAGTGGGTTTTCAGGGAAAAATATGGGTTTAAGGCAGTAGTACATTACCTGGATGATTTTCTTTTGCTAGGACAAGGAGAGGGGGGAGCATCACAAATGCTCAAAGGGTTCCAGAAGGTGTGCAAAACATTGGGGGTACCTTTAGCTGAAGAGAAGATGGAAGGGCTGGCTCTCAAGTTAGAGTTCCAGGGGATTGAAGTGACATGGAAAAGAGGGTATTTCGGCTGCCAGTGGATAAGGTAGCAAGGTTAAAAGAATTGATCTAGTGAAGGGCAGGAGGAGGGTTCCATTGTCACTGGTGCAACAGTTGTTGGGCCACCTAAAATTTGCTTCCAGGCAGTCATGCCAGGGAGAGTTTTCTCCTGATGTCTGGCAAGGGCCACAGGAAAAGCAAGGCTATCACATCATTGGGTGGAAATTTTGAAGGACTTACGGCAAGACTTGGAGGTATGGGAACAGTTTTTACAGCAGTACAATACAGTCACTTTTTGGCAGGAGGACTGGCTCTTCAATACAGACCTTGAGTTATACATGGATGCAGCAGGGGTATCTGGGATGGGCTAATTTTTTAGGGGGGGAATTGGATAGCAGAGGAGTGGTTGGTAGAATGGAAAAATAGGGGCCTGTTGCGGGACATCACATTTTTAGCGATTTTTCCAACATAGGTGCCAGTGATCATTTCAGGAGAAAATTGTGAAATCAGAAGGTAATTTTCTAGTGCGAAAACCGGGCGGTTATGGAAGTATTCAGGCAAAGGGGTTCCATGGAGAGGGTAACCAGGGTCATCAGGCAGCTGGTGCTAGAGGGGTTTAGGTTGAATTTATCTTTTAAGGTGAGGCATATTGAGGGTGTTAAAAAATGAGATGGCTGACAGCCTTTCTCATCTCCAGTTGGACAGGTTCAGGTCATTGGAACCAAAGGCTGCTGCCCCAGAGAACATTGGTCCCATCCCACTTGTGGGAGATTTGATGGAAAGAGACCAGTTGCTGTTCCAAAGTGCTTGGTCTTCAAGTACATTGAGGGCATACAAAGAGGTGTAGAAAGCATTCCAAGAGTTTCAACAGCAGTCAGGGATGGAGGTAAGTGGGGCAGTAACCAAAGGTCAGGTCATGAGAGTTATGTTGCAGAAGTGGAAGGAGGGGATGGCACACTCAACCATGGGTGTACACTTAGTGGAAACTGGGTTGGTATACAACTTACAAGGGTGGGGGGAGCCCAATAGAGCTTCGATGGTGAGGCGCATGTTCCAAGGCTAGCAAAGGTTGAAAGGGAAGAAACTAGACAGTAGGAGGCCAGTGGTAGGGAAGCTTTTAGGTAGGTGGATAGGGACCTTAAAAAACATAATTGTCAGGGTACGAGGCCTGTTTGTTCAGGGCAGTTTTCCTAGTGATGCCTCTGGTCACATTCAGGGTCAGCAAAGTGGTCACAAAAAACATGAAAGGACAGGTTTGGGGGCTTACATTTGGGGAGGTACAACAGGGGAAGGATAATATTGTGATATGGCTATGGTGGCCCAAGATTGGCCAAGCAGGCCAAGGAGCTAAGGTGATATTGAAGAAAGAGCAGACGGGGCATGTGTGCAGTAAAAGCACTGGAGGAATACAAAGCAATCAGGCTGGCAATGGTGGGCAGATTGTGCATGGGGACAGTGCACCGGTCACCTGCTATCAGTTAATGTGGGGTGGAGTTTTTGGGCATAGACACGGGGAGGTTCTCGTCTCATTCATTCTGGATAGGCACAGCCTCAGAATTGGCCACGAGAGGTGGGTCAGTGGAGGAAATCAAGGAGGTGGGCAGATGTAGGTCGAGTTGTTATAAAAAGTATATTAGGAAACTGAAATAATAACATTTGTTTGTTTGTTTTCCCACAGATGCAGGACTCAGAAGAAATGTGTGAATTGTGAGGCATTTGTTCATGTACTGGGTGGAAAGAGACACTGCAGCAAGGCCTGGAGGGGGAAGCTGCAGAGGGCAGCCAAGGAAACCTGAATCCAGTGGAAAGGGGACTGGGGGATGAGATGGGCACAGCTGTCACCACTGTTGGAGTAGCTAAAGCTAAAGTGGCCTAGGCCAGATTTGACAGTGTTGCATTTGGGGGGGCAATGACTTAGAGGAGAGTCCATGGGGGGAGAATTGTTTCAAGAAATAAGAAGAGAGGTAGAGACAGTTAGAGGCTGGTGGCCAGGGGTTACATCGGGGTGGTCGGAGAATATACCAAGGAGGGAATGATGGCAGGCAAGGGACATTAGGGTGACAGAGAAGACAAGGAAGAGGCTTAACAGGAGATTAACATGGCTTATCGCAGAAGTGGGGGGTATATATGCGAAATTTCATATGACTGCACACAGGTTACTACAGACATCACAGGGTACACCTATCACATGTAGGTATGGCCTTCTTCAATTTGCATTTGGAAGGGGCACTAGAAGAACAGGAGAAAGAAGGGGCCACAGTGGGGGGAACCTATCGTCTGTCATAGTAGCGGGAGATGGGCTAATGGAAGGAAGAAAATAGAATGTGGGGAAGGGGGAAGATGTGCATGGAGAGGATGTAGCGGGCATGGGGGGTGGTGGTGGGGCGGTAAAATATTAGGCATGGGCTGGGTTGACATCCAGCTGTGTCAGGCACCTTGTGGGGTTTTTGATGTCCTAGAGGGTAGGAGCTGGAGGTTGGCTCAGCATCAGAACCCAGGAAGGCAATAAAAGGAAAGGAATGGAATGGTTGGTCTACATGAAAGGAGGTGTTAAGTTACACATCTGAGCCCGGGAAAGCAAGACAAGGGACGATTAAGGTTTTTTGGAGTATCAGAAAGTGAAAACGCGTCTATATGTTAATGTATTTCAGTGTCATAATCAAATGTAAATAACTATCAATAAACACAATAAAAGTACTGATTGATAAGGTATGATGTAAACATGAAATTTTTAATAAATAACTGCTAAATGAGCATCCAAGCAAGTTGTACAGTGTTTCATTTCTTGGGGGAAATCCATCTGACAAAGGGAGTTGCCTATTAAAAGGCAGCCAAGCTTGTCAGGGGTTTTCCTAATGAAATGCTGGGGACAAGTAGTAGTAGGAAGAGAGGGAGGGTAGTGGGAAGCAGGGGAAGGGGCCAGAGTGAGTCATAGGGTGGGAGGGATACTGGAAGGATGCTGGCCAAAAGGCTTTAAGGAGAGATATAGGGGATGGCAGAAGGAAAAGGCCCTTCTGTTTGCCTAGTTATCTCATTTCTCACCCCCACCCTTAAGGCTAAAATGAGGAAGGACCCAGAAGGGAAGGGGAGCAGTATTAGAGAGGGGAATGAAGGGGTTTCAGGAAAAGGGTGACAGAAGGAGTAGATCGGGAGAAAATGGGTTGCTGAAAGAGGGCAACACAGGAAAAGGGAAGGCCAGGTTTGGGGCTGCCAGCATAGGGCAGCAAAATATCTACAAAGGTATGGATCAGTTAGAAGGAAAGAGTTGCCGAAAGGAGGGCAATTGGCAAGGATGGACAGAGGAAGGAGGCACAAGAGGTGAAGGGGGTTATCAGAGGAGGACAACATGGAGCCTGGGGGGCTCAGGTTTATAAGTTGATGATTATGCAAGGGGGAGAGTCAGGGCTGTTGAAAGGACAAGAGAGAAGGTGGGAGGAGGGGGGCAGAGGTGAAGGGAGAGGATGTAGGGGTCATGGGGTGGGGTGGGGTGGTAAAATATTAGGCAGGGGCTGTGTTGACATCCAGCCATGTTGGGCACCTTCTGGAGTTTTGGGCATCCCAGAGGGCTGGAGTTGGGGGTTGGATCAGCATCCTAGCCCAGGAAGGCAATAAAAGGAAAGGAATGGTTGGTCTACACAAAATGGGGGTGTCAGGTTACATATCCGAGTGTGGAAAAGCAAGACAAGGGACGATTAGAGGTTTTTGGGGTATCCATGGCCAGTCGCAGAATGCGTTCACATTAACAGCATACTGTATATTACACAGTATATAATATCCATAGAATGCATTCTGCAGCTAACCATGATGGTGTACAGAGGGCTGTGCCAGTTGAAGAACTGTGCTGAGGATGAGGGAAGCAGGCTGGTTGGGCACTGCCTGTCAGGGTGGGGAGGGTGGGGTCCACTAGACCACCAGGTACTGTCAGTGCTATATGTGTGGGTAAGTGTGGGGGATCAGGGGTGGTGGGATAAGAACGGGATGCTTTTCTAATTCTAACTGGTGGAGATTGGGAATTGCTAGAGGGGTGTGGCCACTACACCATCAATGAGGTGTGACACCATTGGAGATGGGGGGGCCACTAGCCTACCAGGGTAGAATTGCATACAGTATGGGCACATGGTCACTATAGCACTATTATTACTGTACACTATGGTGGCCCCCCTGCTCGGTGCCACATCACTGCAGCAGGTGTCCACTTTCTGCCCTGGGTCCGTGCTTGGTGCTCCAATGGACACCTGGACTACCGCCTGCACCCTTTTCTGTGGATGCATTGCAAGCATGTGCCAAGCCCTCTGACTGCACCACTATTTCTGGTGCAGGACACAAGTTGCAGATATTCCAGGTCATTTGTAACAAATTGCAAACGTTCTGGGATAGCAGAACTTGCTTTTGGCACACCTCCATCAGGCACAGTCCCCTGTTTGCCACAATTTGCATCTGGTGCAGATGGCTTCTAAAATTGGGTCCAATGATGCTTAAGCCTTTTATAATCATCTTCTTTATAATATGAGTAACCAGGGCTCTCAGGGGTGTGTCCCCTTATATTTGAAGGAGCTGGCCCAGGTCTAAACTTTAATGTCAGTCCTTTTCCAAAAGAATGGTGGGAGATGTTGTCACACACACAGCTTAGGTACATGACTATATACATTCCTGGGTAGAAAATATTCTGAAGGCATCTTCAAACAGTTGTCACATATGGACAGTATAATGGGTACTTTGTCTCCATCTGTCATATGGACTTTAGTATGAACCTTGTGAAAAAAAAAAAAAAACAATTCCTGTTATCCGCCTCAGCTGAGGTTTCCCTCCAAGTCTCCTCCAGCCTTCAGCTTCCAACCAAAAAAAAAGTCTACAACAAAGATGAAAAACATGAAAATAGTTTTAAACTGTTGTAACCCACTCTGTGTATGGGCTTCAGCTGGTTACTTGCTCCCTTCAGTCCCCCAAGACTGGCATCAGGACTTAAGGTGGGAGCAGAGGAAAAGAAGTGTTTTTCCCTTCAATGCCTCCTGTCCAGCCAGTTTCAGGGCTTCTTGGCATACTCAAAGGGAAGCCACCAATGATATCAGCGCTCATGACAAATCTTTGGAAATGATTATGTTTAATAATGATAAATCATAAATGGTTATTATCAATTATGTTTAAAGATCACATTCACGCTTCAAAAACCATAACTGAGCTCATGATTAGCAATGATGAAATGTGAATGTTAAATGCCAGCATATCAAAAACCATGATGTTATGAAAATAATGATTGTGATTAATGATGATCTCACATCATCATGTTTTTTCATGATTGCCCATGGACAAGATTACTGCAATAAATGATGTGCAGCTCTGTATCGTAGGATTGCCTATATGTCACAGATACACGGTGTGTAGGCAATTTGTGCACACAGGCATTGGGTCTCATGTGAATAATTGCTAGGCACATAACAATCACCATTTTGGCCCCCACTGCCTGCAATGACCACCTGATACAGTTTTGTGCCATCCTAGGGCACTTTATCAACCCTTAATTAAGTGTTTAGTATTGTATGTTGGGGAAGGGGTTCCTTGTCTTACGTTTGGGACATGCACTACACCACATCCAGGTAGATAGTTTGGAAAGGGCCACAGGCGTGGGCTGTAGTTAGTGGACTTGGACATCTGGTTGTGCCTTACAGTTGTGGATTTGAAATAAATACACTTTTATAAGCACCAACACCAGCCAACCACATGCAACTATCAATGGGCCTACTATATTTCACCACCTGGGTACCCAGGAGTCCCCTAGGACTAGGATAATAGCACTGGTACCAGTGGTGTGTAGGTAGTTCCCAACAGTACAGTCAGGCAAAGCAGTGTGTTGGAGTGGGCTAACTAGGAAGGGCATTAATAAGAAGCTATTACCAACAGCTACAGGTAAACATATTTGCAGTGCTTCACCTTTTCCTCCCCTAAAACCTTTATAATGCTTAACCCCCCAACAAAACTTATCTGTTTGTATATATGTGTCTTAAATTATATTGTTTACAGAGTGAGCATCAAACATATTTTTTGTAATGTTAAAAAGTACTGCATTTTGAGGAAACTATTACTGCATTATGTGAGAATTGGGTGGAGTATCAGTGGAGTCCATAGTTGGTTAGCACTGTTTCCCTGGGGAAGTACTAGCATATGGCCAAGCCCTCTAAATCTTTGCCTGAGTGGAGGCACCACACAATTTGCATCTGAAATTTAGCATGCCATCTTTAGGTAATGAATGCTTACAGAAGTTATCATCCCATGCCCTTCAAAGTTATTTGAGCCCATAAGGCATGGGTGACACTCTGGATATCAGTGGCAATGAGGTGTGCACACAGTAGCCGAGTGTATTTCTGAAACAACAGATATCCCTGCAAAGATATGAACAATTCATGCTTTTTTCTCCCTCCCTGGGATAGTCATTGGTTAAACTGATGCTCACTGAGCGACTGGATGGCACAGATACTCTCTTCCCCTAGGAAGCCACAGCACACCTTCCTATCTGATTATGGGAATTAAACTGGTCAAGGACTTCTGTTTTTATTTTTACTCTGCTACCAATCTAGCAAGCATAGCCTTTTGTAATGGTTCATCATGGTTTGGGGTGGAACTTGAATCTCATTTGGGCAACTCTGTCCCTCTCCCTCAGGAGCTTCTTTGCACTCTGGCCTGTGCTGTTGCAGTGGGGATTTACCTAATGGGTAACTTCACCCAGGATAGTTTTTGGTCTTCCCTGCAACTCTAGGTCTGGTGGGGAGTTATCCCTCAAATGAACATTCACCCAGTATCCAAATGGGCCTGGGTGACAATTCTAGGCCTCCACCTCACTTGTTTTGTTCTATGTCCCAGATGTGGACCCTCTAAATATGGAGCAGGAGTTGCTTACAGTCTTACAGGCTGGGATCATTGGCCTGCAGGGACTAGCACCAGCTAGGAGTTCCTGGAGCTAGTGAGCATGATACATGGTATGTTACCTATTAAACAAGCACAATATTTTAAACCCAGCAGTGTCAGTGGCTCAGCAGGTTGTGCACTTGCCTCTGAGGCTGGAAGATCAGAAGACTGTGGGTTCTAGTCCCACTCCAGGCACTCTGGTTAAATCCTAATACTGACACTGTAGTGCAGCAATGGGGGGAGGGGCTGCACTCCTGAGGTGCCATCTTTCAGATGAACTGAGGTCCTATCTGCGTGTTCAGGTGGATGTTAAAGATTTCATGGCACTTCTCGAAAAGAGTAGGGGAATTTTTTACTGAAAATGTACAAAAATGTATTACTGCATACAAAGTCATAATGAAAGAAAATCCAAAACATAAATAAGTATTACATCATACATTAACGTCAAACATAAACAATTCATAATGATATGAAACCCCCTAAAAATAGGGGAGGTTGATATTCAAAACTGCAAAATAAAGTGTACAAAAATGATATTACGTCATACAAAATCATACTCGTCAGAAAATCAAAAACATAAAAAAGTAATATATCATACATAAACTTAAAAAAAAAGTAATTCAGATTCATACAAAACACCCCTCTCCCTCCCCACTAAAAGAGTAGTGGATTTTTTTATTCAAACTAAAAATTCTGCTTCAATACTTTATAGAAATGGTAAAAAGAATTACAAAAACAGGAAATTAAATAATTTTTAAAGCATACATTCCCCTTTATGAAATAATAATGCACAACCATTGTTAATTATAACTCAAAACACAAGATCTTAAAAAAATAAATGTTACTGTATCCCCCCAAATTAAAAAGGAGTAGGGGAATTTTTTATTCAAAACTCAAACAAATACACAAGAATGTATTACTGCATACAAAATCATAATGAAAGACAATCAAAACAAACATAAATAAGTATTGCAGCATGCATGAACAGCAAAACATAAACAAAGTTGCAAGTTATACACAAAAAGTTGGAGAGGAGAAATATTCCTCTCTCAGCAAAACACTAACTGCTCACCCAGTGTCTAGCCATTTCATATGTTTCCAATAAATATGAAACCTAACATCTGGGATTTGTTTTTCTCTTTGTATTTTATCTGTTGAATTGTAGCCTTTATTTTCCAAAATAACTGCTCTGGAGTTATAAATTGCTGCTGTAGTGACCAGGCACATCTTGTTTGCCAAATATGATCTTTTATGCATACCAAAATCAAATGCAATGTGTCCATATAGTGTTTGTCCCAGGCATATGGCAACATACTTAGTAACAGAATATCCTCTGTAAGCAACTCTAGTGGTGTACCTACCCGTTGTGAAAAGGTGTAAGCCCAAAATTGAACAATATAGGGACATTCAAAAAATAAATGACGAATAGTTTCAACTGGGGCAGTACACAAATTCATCATTTGACACCCTTTCTCTTGTAGTCCTTTATGTTTAAGATTTCCCTTGACATTCAATTTTTTGTGTACCCCTAGCCATAGAACATCCCACATATGGTCCGGGATCCATGTGGAAGTCAACATGTTCTTTACTTGTGTATATTGGTGTTCTGGACAGGAAGCAAAGTCTGGTGAAACCAAAAAATGCCTGTCCATAATGGCTTTATACAAAACTTCCTGACAGCAGAGCTCTATCTGTTGTCTCTGTATGCCCCACACCTTTATCTTTCCAAAGCATGATTTAAAATACTCTGGTAGCCCAGTTAAAGATTTTTTTTTCTGAATTGTAGTCGAAGATTCCCATGACTCTACCCATGGAGAGGTAGAATCCCAGACCCAAAAGGTCCCATATTTTACAAACTTTATTTAAGAGGGGACTAATATTTTGGGTGACAAAGCAAAGAAAAAAAACAATTGGATTCACCATACGCATGCTGCCAAATTTAAAATCGAGATAAAGAATGCCTCTCTTAATAGGGTTTAACCTACTACTCCAAATTGTTTGAAAGAAGACACTGTATATAGCAATGTCCAACTTAGCTGGAGGGGGAAAGACTGCTCCCAAATGTAGAAACAGACTGAGTAGAAAAGTTTTTGCCATATAGATCCTCTTTTTTTTTTTACATTCTCCACTGATTCCATCTGTGTACTTTTGTTTGTGCATCTTTTAATAAACATTCCCAGTTATACATTTCCAGATCGTCTGTGCCAAAATAGATTCCTAGTATCTTACAGATCCCAAGTCAGACTGGGATCCCCATAATGTGAGCTGCTTCTGTAGTTGCTATACCTATAGGAAGATACTTACTTTTGCCAAGATTCAATTCTGATCCAGAGCCCTCCGCATATGCCATCAGCAAGGCCTTAGTAGTATGGCACGATGGGAGATCTGCAAAGATAAGACAGAGATCATCAGCATAGGCAACAGTTTTTATTTCCATACACGTACTATGTATCAAAAGTCCCCTAATATCCTCTATAGCATTAATTTTCATGAGAAGTGGTTCCAGGGTCAGGATATAAAGGACACACTTGCCTGACCCCTCTGGTGACTTTCACTTGTTGTCCTATCCAGCCGTTAACATAAGGTGTTGCTAGTGCTCTATTATAACAAGTTTTAATCCAAGATATGAAAGGAGGTGGAAACCTTATTTTTGTTAGGCAAGCCCAAATATAGTTATAAGGCACCCTGTCAAATGCCTTTTTCTGATCTAAACTAAATATGAAACCCATAAGTTCCCCTGAGTTTCCTCTGAAAAAGATCCCCCATAGCAAAATAAGTCCATTGGTTATAGTCCTACCTGGGACAGAACAAATTTGTGTAGGATGGAGAATGTCTTCCAAACAGGTAGAAAGGCGTTTACTCAAAATTTTTGTGAGAAGCTTGTAATTACTATTTAGGAGAGTAATGGGTCTCCAGTTTTGCAATTATTCCCTATCACCTTGTTTATATATCAAGACCACTAAGCCTACATCTGAAAAAAGGCTGTCAATGTCTTCTGTTAAAAAAGGGGACTAGCATTTGTATAATTCATTTGGGAGACCATCGTGTCCTGGGACCTTCCCCACTGGTGAATGGGAAATAGACTCTAGGACCTCTGGTGGTGAAATAGGGTTCAACAAAGCTTGAACAAAATATTCAGGAACTATCCTTAAAGGACAAGTTTCCAGCCAACTCATAATATGTGTCTCTGTTAGTTGAGGGTCGGTGGAGAACAAAGCCTCTAAATGCATCTCTATTTCTCTCAAAATGTTTTGTTTGTGATGAATCACCTGATATAGTCTTAAGTTTTCAAATATCCTTGTGATTTCTAGAGGCCATACAATAATCAAAGGGGTTAGTGTGGGCTTGTGTACCATGCATTCCAAACCTTTGTTCCTGCCCAAGTGATGACATTCGATCATACTGTAGCTTTATAAGTTTGGACTTTAAATCCTGAAATTCCTTAAAATCAATTTCTAAGCCCTGAAATATACTGTAAATTCTTGAAAGGTTAACAGTTTCTGTCTGGTCTCAGAATACACTCGATTCCTGTGTTTACCTAGCAGCCTACCTATACCCTGAAAAAAGACTGGACTTCCAGTTTAGTATCTTCCCACCATTCTTGTTTTGTGTCATACAGGAAAATAACTGATTTCTTAGCTTTAATAGTGTCCTGGAAGCCCTCCTTGACCTCTGGGATATCCAATAAGAATAAATGTAGTTTCCTGTACCTCGATCCCTGAGAGGTACTACTGTACCATAATTTGATATGGTGACACTCAGTAAAACACGATCGGAGGTGGCCACCAGCTGTACTGTTGGATCTCTGAATTGTAAAGAAGGGGATAAGAACCAACAATCAATCCTTGAAGATTTTTTCCCTTGAAAAAAAGTGTGGGGTGCCGGGGACAGGGATTGAGTAAAAATATCACATAGCTCAGATTGAGTAAGAAGGGAATTTAAAAATACAGTGTCACAATATAGTTTAGTGGTACAGAAATGGCTATCTTGAGTGGCCCGATTTATGTTGAAATCCGCCCCCCCCCCAAATAACACATTTTTACTAGTGAACAAATATGGAAGTATGAGTTTTAACAGGGAAATCCTACCTGATTTAGTTTGGGGATCATAAACATTTATGAGTCTAAAATCTGTATTTTGTGGTTTAATATCCAAAAGGTATGCTCGGCCTGGGAAAATGTCTACCATGGGTATGATTGTTATGTTAGAAGTAATAAAACAAATCCCCAAACCACAACACAGATCTTCTCCCCCTGATCAATAGCTAGGACCACAGACCCAGGCTTCAGAGGCTGTTTGAAAGTCATGTAATGTATATAATCTAGTGTCTTGGAGGGACACTATATCAAACCTCTGAACAGAAAATAAATCAAAGGTGCTATCATTTTTACCTCTGAGTGGATGCTGTCTGTATTTAAGCTAGCTATTGTCAGCTCATAACCTGTATGTTCACTAGAAGTAGAAGTGTTTTAAGAGACAGTCAAGGGTTTTCTTGTACTTTTCTGAGTACCTACTCTGGGTCCCAAGCAGTGTTTCTTCCAGACCTTTCTAGTAGGAATTACCTGGGAGTCTGTTTCAGATGCAATGTCTCTTTGAGAAGAGGCCAGGGAAGCTACATCCAAATCCTGATCCTCGCCTCCAGTATCAATGAGTAAAACTGAGTATCCGTTCTCAGTCAGTGGCACCTGCACCCTAATTACTAACGCTGGGTCAGAGCATTCAGTAGGACTAGACTGATTTGTTCTCTCCCCATGGGGTTCAAGGGGAACTGAATGAGCAGGAGGGGGGGCATCATATCCCTACCTTCCTTATCTGTTTATCTTTTGTGATACTTGCTCTGAGCCATGTGATGTATGAACTCCAGCGTCTGTATCATGAGATACTGGATCCTCAAAATCTGTCCTAGGTCCCTGGGCAGTTGCCCGGTCACCAGGTCCCTGTGTGTCAGGAGTGCTGGTTGCCTTCTCTGGTATGGTGGGTCAAAAGGTAAGTGATTCCTTGAGGTCTCATGGGCCATTCTGGTTGCCTTGTGAACATAAAAATCTTGTATACCATAATCTGCTTCTCCTGTGTTGTGTGCAGCCCAGGGGCATTCCATAAAATGATGTCCCCCTTCCTCACATAGGTTACACTTTGGCATATTAACATGATGAAAGTTAGAATGCACTGTATCCCCACAAAACGTACATTGGAGAACATTACAATTGGAGCTAAGATGTCACATAGAACCACATTTAAAACATTTCTTTGTCCTGGATAAAATATGAACCCCTTATGTCTACCAATGTAAAAACAATTTGGGAAATGTTCGAGTCCATCATCTGTTTGAGAGAGCTTTACTTTGATCTTCCAACCCCCATTCCAGAAACCCTCAGCAACCAAAATTGGGTCTGGAGTACCCTGTACCTCATAGTGTTTCTCAAGCCAGTACAAAATGTCTGAAATGTTCACTCTTTCATTTCAGAATAAAATAGTTATAACTCTGAAGGGTTGTTTCATAAGGAGAACCACTTGAAACAGTGTTCATAGTTGGTTGGTTTTAACAGTCATATGTTTCACCCAAAAACGCTCAAGAATCTCAGGGGATCTAAAACTAATATCAAAAGTGTGCTCCCATGGAGCACAGATCAGGGCATACGCTTCAGAGGGTGTGAAGCCCAAGGATTGCTTCAATAAAATGCAACCCACAAAATATTTGTCTGGGACTTGTTCCATGCCCCACCCCCCAAATACCTAAGGCATATAGCATTTCTTCTTTTTGCCAACTCTACTGGTTTATGAAATAAGTCAGCATAGGAAGGGCACTGTGAGTTATCAGGCCCTTGTTTGTCCTGGTCCTCTTCCCTATCACTAGGTCCTGTGGTGGTTTGGCCAAGGGTGTCTGTCTATCCTAGAGTAGCATCAAAAAATATATCTGGTTGTGATTGTCTAGGAGAAAAGGATATGCTTCCTGTCAAATCCTCCTGTGGTTCCTCCATAGTAGGCCCCTTCTTCAGTTCTTCTGACTGGACCATCTGTCTCCCCTCCTGCTATGGAGCTGATGTCTGGCTCCCTAACTGGAGTGATAGTATCAGATAAATGAGAAGAATCCTCCATTACACCATCCACTCGCCAGCCACCATCCGGTAGCTGTTGCCATCCTGCGTCTCATAAAGCTCATTTGTGGGACCATCCCAGGCCTCCTGGAACTTGGTCCATCAGTAACTGTTGCCAATTTCCTTCCTGTGCTGAACTGTTACCGGAACCAAAGAGAAAAGCATTCGCCATGTGTATTGGCATGGTTTCCGGGCTACGTTTCCGTTTCTGCTTGTCCTCAGTCCTCTGAAGTTTCCGAAGGAGTTCGATATCCAATTGGAGCAACTGATTTTGAAGGTGAGCTTTTTGTTCAGCCAGTTGCTAGATGTTGAAATGGGTGCAGTAATTATGCCCTTGTCTGAAGCCCTAGTAGAGATATCTTTTACATGCATTGTAGTTTCTTCCACTCCAGTATCCTCTGGAGCTTTCACGATGGTAGAGGTGATTTGCTGGCCACTCAGACCATGCATTCCAGTCACCTCGAATAGTCACTGAGGAGAATCAGGAAAGGAATGTCCTTCTCCTGAAGCTGATTCAGGACTGGGTTCCTCCATGCTCCGTGAGCAGTGAGACAGCCCCCCTATCAAAAGAGTAGGGGAATTTCCACAGTATACTGGCCAAATTTCCCCCATTTACTAAATATACCACCAACAGCTTAAAATCTGGTTCAATTTCAGTTGACATCCATCTGTATCCCACCTTCCCGGATGAGATTGAAAATAGGCAAAAATTGTCTAGTCCTCCTTATCAGTCAACAAAAAATAAATTCAATTAAATTAACTTTTAATTTATTATTCCAGTGATAAAACTGCTATCTTCAAAATCCAAGTTCATTCCCTTAGTACTGTAAATATTTTAATTATTATTGTAACCTGTTCCTTGGGAAAGAGGGGTAGATTCCCAAGACATCCAAAGGTGGCTGTATCAGAGTTCTGTAACTGATGTCTTCAATGGAGCTACAAGAGGGAGGATTTAGGTGCTATGGAACCCTCTGGTACAAACCCTTTCTTAAGCTTTTCCTTGCCACCCTGTACTCCTTGGATTTGTAAGATGCATATCAAAATGTCCCCTCCCATGAGCTATACTCCAATGACCTTCAGAACAGTTCCTGACATCAAGAAATACTCTCCAGATAGAGTTGAAGAGAAAACAGACATTGTTGCACCTTTCGTTTACACCACCACATATGTTGCTCAGATCCCAGGTTGAATTGAGGGGACATCTCCTTAACCATTACACTGTGCCCTAAAAAGGACACTTGAACATAGTTCTGTTACCAACATTCAAAGTACAAACATAATCCATTCATGTTCATGGGTGCCTGCAGCTTAGTAAATAAGTCCATATTTCATTAGTAACAAGGTCTTGTCCTGACTTCAAGCATTCATTCAAAACAAAATCACAGTGACAGTCCAGACCATGCTCCATGCATCCTGCCATGACTAACATCTTTCCATGATGCCCAGGGTGATGGAGATGCTGGCCTCCCTATTCCTCCCCTGCTAGCATCCTCAGCAGAGACACTTGGATCCCCTCTCAGCTGCTCATCAGCAGCATTGTCAAGTATTGGCTTGTTTCTCGAAACCATTCAGAGTTTTGTTTTGCTACCAGAGTCTACATTTCAAAGTTTACACATTGTAATCCATATTTCCCCCCAAATCATCTGTGTATG
This sequence comes from Neoceratodus forsteri, assembly GCA_016271365.2. Classification (NCBI taxonomy): domain Eukaryota; kingdom Metazoa; phylum Chordata; order Ceratodontiformes; family Ceratodontidae; genus Neoceratodus; species Neoceratodus forsteri. Next base: position 1,285,909,221 of record CM057453.1, read on the forward strand.
ATTGTGTGTCCGGGTTACCATCCATGGAAGACACATCCAAAACAACGAAATGACCTTGGTGTTTTAACCAGGCCTGGCACTTGATTGGGCTCCACAGCTCTTGGGAGCTCTATGGCATGGCCATTTCCCTCAGTTTCTCAGAGAAGGGGTACTCCTGACATCAAGCAGTCCTGTAGGGTGTAGCCATGAACAGAGGTGCAGGGCAGGTGCTGGTAATGGGTAGCCAGCCCACAACAACTTCAACCAGTTCCAAGTGTACCAGCACTCATAGCAAAAGCAAAGCATTAGAATCTAAAATATATGCCAAATTCCATTCAGGGTTTATTCTGCTCAAAACAGGAGCCAGTTACCTCAGCGCTTTAGCACTTAGCCTTCAGCAGGGGGTGTGGCTAGAACAAATGCATCACCAATTTAAATACCATATGTGAAATAACATCACATTCAAATCAGCCAATCACCAGATTAACATGTCAATTATTTAAAAAAAAACTATTAAAAAGTAGCTAAGTCAATACACATACTGCAAAGCAACTGAAGTATTTTAAATGCAACCTTTTATAAGAATATTTTGTTAAAGTCCACATTGTTTAATTTTATATTGTTGCCCTGCACCTAGTATTTATCGAAACAAATGAAAACACAGTTAGAAGTGCCATATGATCACTGTATTGACATTTATCCCTGTGTTAGACAAGCCTGATACTGTATACTAATGGTATTACTAATGCACTAACAGATTTGTTGTATTAGGGCCTAGTCAGCAATCTCCTGTTTAGCTAGAAACCTAATGTATTAGACAGAAACATGTATTTGTGGTCCATAAGGACATCTACTGACAACTATGATATTAGCAGCCTAAAATAATAATAATAATAATAATAATAATAATGTATTTTGTTGTCTGAAACTCCACTTATGTTCCGAAGTCATGATGCTTTATAAGATTTATCTTATGTTTCTGTCCTTTGTACTATTATTAGGGAGAAATAAATAGTTTTTCTGCACATCTGTATTTGTGGTGTTTTACCGTCAGGTTATCTCCTGCACAATCTTACAAGTAGCAGCCACGGCAGGACCTGATTGTGATAAAACAATAACCACTTGGATAATTTGCAGGTGTGTATGAATTTTGGGAATGGAAGAAGTAGGGACTTACAGGGGCAGAGACATTTTCTTGACCAAAGGAGTGTTCACGGTGGAGACTGGCAGTTGTTTGCTTCTGCCTTCTGTGCTGAGCCTTTGGTGACTGAGTGCTTAAACCTCTTTGCCCTTCCATTCATTTATTTGTATGGAATGACCCTAAGGCTTTGTTCAAGGGGCTCTGTGACTTCGAAACTGTAACTGTCTAGCAGGGAACATGCAGGGTGTTCTGGACCACTCTGGGCTTATCGGCTTACACAGAAAAGGGGGCAGGATGGTCAAAATGTCAATCAGTGCTGAGTTTAAATGACATCATAAATGTTGTAGCCTCCCATGGAAATTGGGATGATTTTGCACAAAGTGCAGCATCTGAAGTTCATCCAGTACAGTATGTGTTCTCTGTATTCAGAGACAAAACTAATGATGAAAAAGTATAACCGTAAGGGTACAATGGTTGCCACTTTGTACGCTGCCCAACAGGCAGTTGAAGCAAGCGTGTCAGCTTTGTAAACAGAGCTGGAATCCATGTTACAAGAGAAAGGTGAGCAACGGAAGGTTAGGGAGATGGAGGTGGAAAGTCACAGGCAAGTGACACAGACAGAACTGTATAACACTCGGCTAGAAAAAGACAAGAGAGATTGCTAGGTTTAAAGGGATTGTGAGAGACTGTATCAGGATAAGAAGCAGGCTTTGCAGATGAACATTATTCTGACAGATGCAAAAGATGCCTTGAAAGATGCAAATGAGGATCTGTTGGAAGAAATGTGGAAGTGTCAGCAGGATTTGGATAGGAAGATCAGGAAAAATCATGAAGTTACTACAGTGTACAGAGTTTTACAGAAACATCTTAGTACAGGACAAAACGTAGATGCAAAAGAAAAACATGTTAGATGTAGACAGAGGTATGCACAGTTATGTCAGCAGTTTGAAATGCTGAAGGGTTACGTGAAGGTGTTGCCTTATAGCTCACCCATCGACCTGACATCACCACCTGATGACAAAGGGGATGATGATGAAGAAACCCAAGATGGTGGCCCATGGGACACTGGAGGGCAGTGGCCTAGCCCACTCTGATAGCTGTCTTGTAGAAAAATGACTGGGAAGAGGTCATGGACATAGTTGATCAAGCTATCAAAAGGGCTGGCATCCCAGAGGTCCATCAGGCTATGGCAGATCTGATTCAGGATGAGGTAGGCCAGAACAGCCTCACCCAGGGTGTGGCTTCACCATGGCTGAGGCGGTGGTGAGAACCATGCAGGCAGAGCCTGAGTGGATCCCCCAGATCCCCAAGTCCACCAAAGCCATCTCTAACATTGCAACCACCATAGGCTGAATGGTGCCTAATGACATTCTACACTGTCAGTTGGAGAAAGTCAAAAATCAGTGTGAAATGCTTAGTCTGCCGATTGAGCAAAGAGTACAGGTTTTGAAACAGACAGCGGACCCTATGCTCTGGGTCAAACTGCCAGATGCAATATGTTACAACATCAGGGTAGGGTTCAATGCACTTGCAACAGGTCTGATGGCCATGAAAAATTCCACCTAGTGGGTGTGTTCATGGCTTACCAAGTCAAGCAGTTCACCAGAGAAACCCCAAACAGAAACTCATTAGAGTATAAGAATTTGTTTTTGAAAAACATGTTGCCAGTTGTACGTGAAAAGATAGAGGCTTCTATTTTTCCCAATGCAGACCTTTTTTTTGAAATTATGCAAAAAGCTGAATGCGCATACCAGATGTATGTGTGAGATCAGGGTTCCGGACAGAAGGCCAAGGTGGCTGTGGTGCAGCCTAGTGCTGAGCCAACTACACAGTATGTGGTAGAAGGTAAACAAAAGGCCCAGGCCTACTACCCCAATAAATTGACTAATTAGAAATGAAATGGGAAACAGAATCAGAGCTCTTATCACCAGGACCAAAATCTGAAATAACCAGGCTACAGCTACAAGGCGTTACAAGAGGAATGTAACCATCTCCAAGAGTTTGAGGCCTGGATGAAGTCCATGGCTGACACCCTCCCACAAAAGCAGATTGCAGCTCTAGGCCCTGAAGCCACTCCATCAGCACCTAAATACCAGGAGGCCACTGGTAGAGGAGGCCCAGGTGTCTCCTTACTGAGAATGTACCCAGATGCTCCAAGAAGCAAAGGCCTAGTCTACCTCAGAGAAGCATGATGCCAAATGATGATGTCAGCCCTTCGAATGCATCATCACCACCCTGGTGATGGATGAAACTGGCCAACCATATATAAAAGCATTGGTAGGGGGCCACCAGCAGGAACTGCTTCTAGACACGGGAGCCACTGTCTTGGTGTTACATCAGGACAACCCAAAACAATCTTGATGGTCCACAGGAAGAGCTACTTCCACCCATACCTTCGAAGGGACCATGGTCACCACCTGCCAGTCTAAACCCATATCAATCACCATTGGTATCTTGGCAGTGGAACACCGTTTTGACTTCATGGTGATATGTCATCACCAAACTATCCTGGGGATAGACTTTCTGTCATAGCACGGATGCGTTGTGGACTCAGCCAACAGGCTATTACTCCAAATAAGAGGCCAACTCCACATGATCCTCATTCCTGACTGTCACGTGGTGGCAGTAGTAACCATTAATGACAAAGAGCATGACATCATCATCATGGAATGTAATCAGCAGCTGCTACCTCACATCCAACCAATTTTGGAAAGGCACCAAGAGGCATTTGCCAGGAACAAACATGACTGTGGAAGGATGGATGCCCTCATCCAGGTCACTGGGGAGGACCCACCTTGCCAAAAGCAATACCCATTCTCCACAGAAGCAATACTCTCATTGAGGGCCACAATTGATTCAATTGTCCAACAAGGATCTATAAGGACTTGTGTGTCAACAATTAATTCACCCATCTGACCTGTGAAGAAACCCATCAAGATTTGGGCACTCATCATTGATTATTGTAGACTCAATCAAGTCATCCCCAGCTGTGCCCCAACTGTGGCATCTGCACCGAATGTGCTAAAACTTCTGAAACCTGAACATCAATGGTTCAGTACATTGGACATTTCCAATGGTTTTTGGTCCCTACCCTTGGCCCAGGACAGCCAGTTCAAATTTGCCTTTACATTTAAAGGACACCAGTACACATGTAACTGGCTCCTGCAGGGGTTACATAATAGCTCCTCACTGTTTCTTATCCACATGAAGGATGCAATAAGTGGTTTTTCAAGCCCTGAGTACCTTCTACAATACATAGATGACATTCATCTGGCCACAGTGGATGTGGAGAAACACCTGGAACTCCTAGATGAGCTCCTTACCTTGCTACAGAGAGCAGGCCTCAAGTGCAATCCTACAAAGGTACAGTGTCATCGAGGCACAGGTCAGGAAGCATAAGAAAATTGGGAGCAGCTATAGAATTCACAAAAAGTGTTTATTAGTACTAGCAGTAACATAAACAAATAAAATTGTTCAGAATAACTATTTACAAAGGCAGAATAAACAGAGAAGATACATCAGAGTTTTCCTTCGATCTCTGTGTGTCTCTCAAAACATTGTAGCTCTCTCTCTCTCTTATAAGTCTTTGCAACCCCCTTCCTTAACAAGCATCTCGTTTTTTTCTAAAATGTTCTTGTATATTTCAGGCAGGTGCAGCAAGAACACAATGTCCCAGAACTGAGGCCCCTTCTGTACAGCTTCTGGAAAAGGGCTTAAAATTTGATCTCAGGTTAACCCCTTGAGTTCCCAATATTTTTTTGCAACCATCTCAAACTATAATTTTGTACATTTCAACAGTAACACTACATAATTTTATTTTTACTTCTTCCATTATAAACTTTACATTCCTGGACTTAAGTTACAGTTATAACTTTAAAGAACTACATCATTTATTTTATGTCTGTTTTTCTTTGGCTGACCTTTTATTATTTTGGTTTTGAGTAGTTATTTACATTTTTTATTTTTGGGGGTGGGTGATTGGGGGTATTTATTTATTTTACGGTTAATGGAATATTTGATTATCGTACATTTGGGTGTGGGTTAAATCTGTATTTTGGGATTGTTTACTTGCTGGTATTTGCTTAAGTGTGGCAAATATGTGTTGGGAAGCCATAAGGACAGTCGGGTAGTATTCCCCCTCCAGGCACAGGGACCTCTGTCCTTTTTTCTGTCCTCCCCTATTGTCAGAGGTGTACAGATGGTATAGGGCTCTGGGGATTGTTAGAAAAAGGAGGAGGACGAGGGTTGGGCCCAGAGATGGAATGGAAAGGAGTGGGCGGATAGGGATAGTGGGGACAAGGAGAAGCCCTGGAGCAAAATGGGTCCAGGAAAGGGGTCCTCTCTGTCTGGTTCCCATACCCAAGGGTTCTGCTGGTAGTCAGCAGGTAGCACAGTCATCCTTGGATGCTCAACCTACTCGGGTGGTGTTATGCATTGCCAGGTCTATTAAAAACAAGACTGCTATTATAGCAGATTTTGTTGGAACATCTGACCTGGCACGCATCACTGAGACCTGGCTGGCTGAGAATGCTGGCCCAGTTTTGGCATCAGCAATTCCAGCTGGGTACTCAGTGATACACCACCCTAGGATGGATCATAGGGGCGGGGGTGTTGCTATCTGTTTTAGATCGGAACTGGGCCTAGTGGAGGTACCAGTGGGAACTACCAACTCCTTTGAATGTATCATGGGTGAGAGTGTGGGGTGCAGGATTCTTCTCATTTACCGTCCACCAGGTGACAGGAATTTTTTTTGCGGGAAGTCGCGGACTTCATTGTCAACCTGACATTGGGATCCCCCAGATGGTTGGTTCTGGGGGATTTCAGTGCCTGGGTCAATGATGAACTCTCGCAGTTTGGTCAAGACTTCCATCAGTTAATGATTTCACTGGGCTTCACACAGGTTATTTCCTCCTTGACCCATATTGGTGGTCATTCATTGGATTTGGTGTTCCTACTGGGGATGGAGATATCCGATTTGGTGGTGGAACCAGTCAGGTGGTCTGACCATCACTCCATTGGGTTCAATTTTGAGGTCACCCCTATTAGGACAGCCCCTATGGAGGGGTGTTTCCCCAGATGGCCTGATGGCGGTGCTGGACCTATCAGGTTTACTGAGTGATTGCATGGACCCAGGAGACTTGGTACTTGCCTATAATAAGGCAGTAGCAGGGGCCCTGGATTCCCTTGCTCCTGTTCATGTTCGTCCCCTCACTCTTTGCCCCAGGTCTCCTTGGTTTGATGAGTCTCTGAGGGAGTTGAGGAGAGTCGGATGAAGATTAGAGAGGTGCTGGCAGAAATCAGGCCTGGATTGTGACAAACTTAGTTTGATGGACTATTACACGGTCTATCAATCAGCAATCTCTCGTACGAAGGCAGAATTCCTGTCCAGAGAGATTGCTGCTGTACAGAATAAACCAGCTCAGCTTTTCAAGACTGGACAGATTGAGCAATCCAATCTGTCTTCAGCCTAGAAGAGCCTTTTCTCAAGAATGATGTGAGGACTTTGCTCAATTCTTTTCAGATAAGGTTGCCACAATCAGGTCTGATATCTGCTTGACCCTCCCTAATGGGAGCTGTGACTGTCGGCAGGAGATGTCGGACACCCAATTTGTGTGGTCTGACTTCAGCCTTCCAACAAGCAGTGACATTGTGATGGTTATCCAATCATTGCATCCGACCAACTGTGGTTTGGACCCAGGCCCCACACATCTCCTAGTGGGCTGTGTGGATAAAATTGGCCCGGTCCTTGCTGAGATAGTCTGGAGGTCTTTGGAGAGGGGAATTTTTCCAAATTCTCCAAAGGAGGCTGTGGTTCAGCCCCTTCTTAAGAAGTTCTCCTTGGACCTTGATTGTCTGGCTAATTACAGGCCTGTCTCTAACCTGCCATTTGTGGGTAAGGTTAATGAGAAGGTGGTTGCGTCGCAGCTGGATGATCATTTGACCAGCCACAATGTCTATGATTCTCTCCAGTCCAGATTTAAGAAGAGACATAGTACTGAAACAGCTGTTGTCCGGGTACTAAATGACCTCCTAATAGCGAGAGATTGAAGGACTCGTCCCATCTTGGTCCTTCTTGATCTCTCTGCAGCATTTGACACCGTGGACCATGGTATGCTATTGGAGTGCTTGCGGCTTATCTGTGGGCTGTCTGGTACAGTCCTCAGTTGGTTTTGATCTTTCCTCAAGGCTAGGACTCAGAGGGTGGTGTCTGGGATTTTTTCCTTGGCATCATTCCCCCTATCCTGTGGGGTGCCGAAGGGCTCCATTTAGGTGCCTATGTTGTTTGTGGTGTACATGCTGCTGTTAGGAGTGATTATTAGGTGGTACGGTCTGAGTTTTCACTGCTACGCAGATGATACTCAACTGTACATGTCCTTTGTGCCCGGCCAAGATGCTGCCTTTTCAGTCTTTAACAACTGTCTGGCCGAAATCCAGGACTGGATAAATGTGAGCTGGCTGTGGCTCAATCCAGAAAAAACTGAGGTTTTGGTTGTGGACCCAGGTCGCCGGGAGGTGGGTTTGTTGGCAGGATCTCCCTCAGGTTTATGACTTTGGGGTGTTCAGCTAGCTACCTCAGACCAGGTGCAGAACCTGGGCATTGTGTTTGATGACTGTTTGACACTTAAATCTCAGGTGTCGGCAATTGTCAAAATCTCTTTTTACCATCTGAGGAACATCGCCTAGGTGAAGCACCTGGTTTATCCTGACGATCTTACTACTTTAGTCCACGCCTTCGTTACCTCCCGCCTTGACTACTGCAACGCCCTTTATCTTGGGCTACCGGAGGTTGATATTCGCCACTTGCAGCTAGTAAAAAATGCAACAGCCAGGCTATTGACTGGTTCCTCTAGATCCAGTCATATAACACCTGTGCTCCGTGGACTGCATTGGCTGCCAATATGCTGGAGAATCACCTTCAAGGTTGGTTTGCTGACCTATAAGGCCCTACATGATCAGGGATCTGGCTACCTGAAGGATCTCCTTTGTCCCTGCTGTCCCTCCCGCTATCTCCAATCCACTGACGAGGGATTGCTAGAGATTCCCAGGGTTGAATCTTTTAGTTTTATGGCCCCAACCCTGTGGAATTCTCTACCTCATCAGATACGAGATTACCTGACTGTCCAAAGCTTTAAGGGGAAATTAAAAACACACCTTTTTAGCCTTGCATATAATGGTTTTTAAATGTTGCAGGATTGTATTAATTTTAATATTGTCTTAATTATTTATTGATTTTATTATGTTATGTACAGGTGCCTTGGTTTTGGAAAGGCGCCTTTTATAAATAAAGTTTGATTTGATTTGATTTGATAATTTCTAAACAAAGGGATCCCAATATCCGATACATTTCTACATAATGATTTTCATATATTTTCATACCAGTACATATACATAGAAACATAGACTTTGATGGCAGATAAGGACCACTTGGCCCATCTAGTCTGCACATTTCCCTACCTACAGGATAGGCTGCAGATCCTAGTTAACCAACAGCCTATTTCTTCCTACCCCCCACACGAATTGCCTTATGTCTGTCCTATGCATTCTTGAATTCTCCCTCAGTTTTAGACCCCACAACCTCCTCAGGAAGGCTGTTCCATGCATCCACTACCCTCTCTGTGAAATAATACTTCCTCACATTGCCCTTGAACTGCTCCCCCATCTTCAAATTGTGCCCCCTTGTTCTTGCGTCTCTTTTCTGAAAGATGCTACCCTCTTGGACTTTGTTGATTCCACTTAGGTACTTAAAAGTTTCTATCATGTCCCCCTCTCCCTTCTTTCCTCAAGGGTATACATATTAAGCTCCTTTAGTCTCTCCTCATATGGCTTCTCTTGTAGACCCTGCACCATTTTAGTTGCCCTCCTCTGGACTGCCTCTATCCTGTCTATGTCCTTGCGGAGATGGGGTCTCCAGAACTGGACACAGTACTCCAGATGGTGTCTCACCAACTGTCTGTACAGAGGGATAACAACTTCCTGTTTTCTGCTGCTGATGCCTCTCCCTGTGCATCCCAGTGTAGCCCCAGCCCTCCCTACTGCATTTTCACATTGCTTGCTAACCTTAAGGTCATCTGATATGATTACCCCCAGGTTCCTTTCCTTTTTTGTTGTTGTTACTACCTCTCCCAACATTGTGTATTCTTCCCCTGGGTTCTTGTTTCCCAGGTGCATTATTTTGAACTTCTTTGCATTGAATCCTAGCTGCCATACTTCTGACCATTCCTCCAACCTTGCCAAGTCCCTTCTCATCCTTTCCATGCTTCTCTGTGTATCAACCCTATTACAGATCTTTGTGTCATCTGCAAAGAGGCATACTTTTCCTTCCAGTCTCTCTGCAATGTCACTTATGAAGACATTAAAAAGGACTGGACCCAATACTGAACCCTGCAGTACCCCACTAGTAACCCCTCTTTCTTCAGAGTGGACTCCATTTACAATTACCTTCTATGTCCTGTTGTCCAGCCAATGTCTTAACCAGGCTACCACCCTGGGACCCACTCCCAGGCTGGTTAATTTAACTATTAATCTTTTGTGTGGGACTGTGTCAAATGCCTTGCTAAAGTCTAGGTGGGCCATGTCCACAGCCCCTCCCTGGTCTACTACTTTGGTCACCCAGTCAAAGAAATCTATTAGATTTGTCTGACATGACCTTCCCACTGTGAACTCACGCTGCCTTGAGTCCTGCGCCCCACTGGCTTCTAGGTACTCAACTATTCTTTCCTTCAGAAGTGACTCCATCACTTTCCCTACCACAGAGGTCAGACTGGCAGGTCTGTAGTTTCCTGCTTCTGTCTTGGTCCCACTTTTGTGAAGGGGGAATCACATCCGCCTTCCTCCAGTCCTCGGTTACCACACCATCCTCCCATGATTTATTAAAAAGAGTTGCCAGTGGTTTCACTAGTTCCTCCCTTAATTCTTTTAGAATTCTGGGGTGAATTCCATCAGGCCCCATTGCTTTGTGCACCTTCAGTTTTAGGAGTTATTGCAGAACCATTTCTTCTGTGAAAGGACTGGGATCAACCCCCCCCCCATCAAGAGTGCTTCTGTTAATTGGATTAGGCACTTCCCCCTCCTCTTTTGTGAATACTGAGCAGAAATATTCGTTCAGTATCCCTGCTTTTTTACTATCCCCCCTCTGCCCACCCACTGTTCATTCTATTCAGCCTCACTATCCCTCCCTTTGTCTTTCTATGCTCACTAATGTACCTATAAAAGGTTTTATTCCCCTTCTAAACTGAGTTGGCTATCTTTTCCTCAGTTTGAGCCTTTGCTATTCTGACTTCCCTCCCTGATTCCTTCTGCCTTAACTGGTACAGCTCTCTGTCCTGCTCCTTCTGTGTTTCCTTATACTTCTGGAATGCTATATTTTTCTTCCTGACTTTCACAGCCACCTCTTTTGAGAACCATAATGGCTTTTTCTTTCATTTTGATTTGTTTATTTGCTTCACACAAAGGCTTGTTGCCTCTGTGATGGCAGTTTTGATGATTCCCATTGTTGCTGCACCCTCCTTCTAGCCTGTTTGCTAGTGCTTTTCTGAGGCACTCTCCCATCTTGCCAAAGTCAGCCCTCCTGAAGTCCAGTACCCTCACTTTTGTATGGCTTGACTCTGTAGCTGAGTTTAACATGAACCACACTGTTTGATGGTCACTTGTTCCAAGATGGCAACCCTCTTCTAGATCTGAGATCCTCTCACTGCCCCCGTTTGAGAGTACGAGGTCTAAGATTGCTATCTCATGAGTGGGTTCTGAAACTAGCTGTCTGAGGCCTGCCACCTGTAGGGCATTAAGAATGACCCTGCTCTTGGATGTGGCTGCAGCAAATGTGCTCCAGTTAACATCTGGCATATTCAGGTCTCCCATCAACAGTATCTCCCCTTTTTCTGCCATTCTAAGAATGCCTTCTATCATATCCTTGTCCATTCCCTCCCCCTGACATGGGGGTCTGCACACAACCCCTGTGTGGATTGTGGTGCCCTTTCCAGTCTCTAAGGTGGCCCACAGTGCCTCCTCTCCTCCCTATTTACTCTTCTTTCAGTTGCTTTTATCCCTTCCTTTACATAGAGATACTCCTCCCCTCTTCTCCCCTGCCTGTCTCTTCTGTCAGGTTATGTACCCTGGTATGTTAACATCCCAGTCATGGTTCTCTGTGTACCATGTTTCTGTGACTGCTACAATATCAGACATCCCTCTTCCATCAAGGCCACCAGCTCAGGGCGTGTTGCCCAGACTACTGGCATTGGTACTCATTACCCTCCATTTCCTGATGGCCTTACTCCTTTTGCCCCATCCCTGTCCTTCTTGCCTTTGTCACTTTCTCCATTTACCCTGCCCTTCTCCCTATCGACACCTCTATGTTGGTGTTTACCGCACCACCGTGATTTTTTTGGAGGCTAGGTTTCCATGCTCCTTTCCAGTGCCTCCCCCCCTTGGCTAGTTTAAATGCTTGCCAATGAAGCATTTAAACCTATCACCTAGGATCCTGGTTCCCCTCCTGGACAGATGCAAACCATCATGCCAGTATAGGCTTGCATCATTCCAGGTGGACCCCCAGTCCCCAGTGAAGCCAAATCCCTGAGATCCACACCAGTTTCTCAACCACTGATTGAATCCCAAGGTGCAGAACACCCTAGCCTCTCCCTACGCCATAGATGGGCAGCACCTCAGTTGCCACTGTGCATGCTACTTGTCTAAGGCCCTCCTCAATTCCACAAAGTCTTCCTGCACTCTCTAGTCCCTTTCTTAGCCAGGTCATTTGTCCCTAGGTGGACAATGACATCCAGCTCCCTCTCCTGTGCAGCTGCTCGGCAATCCTGAGGATTCGCTCCCTGTCCTTCCAAGCCATGGTGCCAGACAGGCACCTTACCTCCCTCTCCCCTTCCTCCCGTAGTTCTACCTTCCTAACAATGGAGTCCCCCACCAGGAGTTGTTTCCTTCCCCTTCCACCCTCCTGTGGGTCTCCTTTGTGGAGGTTCCCAGCATCCTTCTTGGTCTCCACTGCGGGTGCCTCCATAGAGGAACCACACTTTGCCAGAATGGCATAGGAATTGTGGAGAGCTACAGCTGGAGGGATGTGCCTCTGCTCCACCACTCTCACCCTCCCTGACCCCACTATGATCCAACTGCTCCTCTTTCTTGGCAACTTCTGAGGCAACGGCAGTGGCACTGGTGGTGCCTGGATGGAAGGGGAGGTCCCAGAAATCCTGGCCAACTCAGCCTGGAGATGAACAACCTCCTCCTTCAGCCCAGAGAGGTGCCTGCAGATGGGACAACACCGCATCCTCCACAACGCCTCCTGGAAGACTGCTGCTCCACAGCCACTGCACTGCAACACTCCCATCATGTCTTATTTCTGGCCCCTTAACTGTTTGCAATCCTTACTCTTTCCTCTGTTTTTTTCTCTCTCTCATTTACTTTCTGCCTGTGTGCCCTTTAAGCTCCTGATTGTCCTGTTCTGAGACAAGAATATCCTGTATTTCTCAGTAGACCTCTTACTTGCTCAGAGGCAGACCTCCGGCAGCTAGAGGGGTCCGGAGAGCTACTGTACTCTTACCCTTCTAGGATGGTGGGTCTTTGGTGGCTCTGTGATCACCCACTTCCTGCTCCCAAACAGGAAGTTCCTGTTGTCAGTCAAATTCTGTGCCTATAAAAGTAGAGCTAGCTTTGGGTGGGAGGGTGGAGGGCAATATAGTCCCAGCAGAGAAGTCCAGTCACACAGCAGTCCTTTCTCCTGGTGTCTTCTGCCAAGCTACTAGCAAGATCTTTCTAATGCAGTCTTTAAATGTAGCTTCCTTCTAGCTAAGCCACTCCCCCTACTTACTAGATCTTTCTACAAGTAATTTAAATCTCACAGCTATCAAGTCCTTTCAATCACCTGAGATTTACACCTAGATAATTGTTCAGGGAGTATATACTATACAAGGGAGGAAAAGACAGAAACAGCAAGGGAAGACTGATAGACAGTGAGAGGCAAAGAATTGTGAGACTGTTGGGGGTGATCACATCTTAAGTCTCATGAGAAAATTTGGTTGCTCAATCAGACAGACAAGAGACAGGAAAGGAAAGAACAGAACAGATCCCTGCATAAAAACTCTCCATAACAACTGGGACAGGGTCCTATTCAACCCTGTCACATACAGTTGTGCCAGCCTGAAGTGATATTTCTGGGCCTGCACATAACTGGAGAAGGGCAGACCCCTGCAATGAACAAGATTCAGGGCCAACAGGATTTTCCATTACCCACCAGTGTGGCAATCCTCAGACATTTCCTGGGTATGGTCAACTACTCCAGAGACTTCATTTGCAATGTTTCAATAAAGGCCGCACCATTGTATATTGTCAGGGGTAAGGGGAAACAGACTTCTAGGAAAACAAACTGAACTTACAAGCTCAAATGGGCAGACTGGGTGGGCCATAGGCCCTTATCTGCCGACACTGTCTATGTATCTATGTATCTATGTATGGGCTACTGAAGAAGGATGTCCCATGGCAATGGGGCCCTCAGCACACTGATTCTGTCACCTCCCTGAAGAAGGCCCTGGCCTCTGCTCCAGCATTGGTCAACACAAACCCAGAACTTCCATTCCACTTGGAAAGTGGCACCTCTGAAGTAGGTATGTCAGCAGTCACTGCTCAAAAAGACAGTGGCACCCTGAGGTCCATTGCCTATGATTCACAAATGTTCTCCATGGTAGAACTGAAGTATTCCTTGTGTGAAAGGAACTCACTGGCAACCTTTTGGCCTGTCAGACAGTTTGCTTACATAATAGGATTTTGCCCTATTATGCTACACACCAACCACACCTCTACCAATTTCCAGCTGACAGATAGGATCAATGATGGTAATGTGTCTAACACCAGACTTACACATTGGTCTCAATTACTCCAAGATAGAGACATCACTGTACTTCCCGTTAAAACTCCCTCCAGTCAAGGGGAAAGACAAATTGATACACATAGGTGTCAGTGTTTTTGGGCCCCCTCACAGACTGTGAGTGCCAGAACAGATAGAAGCTGATCAGGGTAACACTAGGGGGCCCGTGGAAGGCATCTACATCACTATTCCCACCCTTATCAGGGCAGGCAGTGGCAGGAAGGATAGGGCTGGAGAGCAGCACAGTATGGTGGGGCCATCCTGACCTAGCCTCCCAGGGCAGTCAGTGGCAGTTCTCGGTTCCTCAGGGATGGACATCAGAAGGCTTCCAACACTGACAAGGATTACAGGATCCTTGCCAGGCTAGACAGTGGTAGGGCAAAAAGGAAGTGGGGCATTCAGCATTGATTGCCCCTCTTGGAACAGACAGCAACATGTGGTGAGGAGGCTTGCTTGAGGCTTGAAGCAGTAGATTATCCAAATTATTTTAGACTTACATGGATTGGGGTAGAGTGCTGGGAAGTCAGAAGATATTGGTAGTGTTCTGTAAAAGAGAACCCCACTATTTTATAATTATTATTACCTTCTGAACTGGGGAGAATGAGTATGCGTGACACATTGTAGAAGACTGTGGATTCTGAAGATACTATTAGTTTTCCAATAAATTAGAACCACATCTTTTTTTAGTCATCTCAGTTTTCTTATCAGTTTTCTTTTAGCCATTCTTCTCTTTACTGGATATCTTACTATGTAACTATGGGATACTTCTTATGAGAGGCTGTTGTGCTACATAAAAACAAAGGGCACTGTGTGTTAAGTTAGACAGTCATCAAGCTGGACATTACAGTATAACCATGTGAATTTGTTCCTTCACTTAACATTGCAGTGGCTACCCTGGCCAAGTTTTAAATTTGTCTAGAACAAAACAAAACCCATTTAACAAGGTTCACCAAGAAAGAAATCAAGGACCTAGAAGTAGGAACAAACAGACATTTTTGTCACCTTTTCCTGTTACAGCATGTTACTTCACTACTTCAGCTTCACACTAACACTTTCAAAGTGTTCATCCAGCAATTTGCTGAAGGAAATTGTAAAAATACAGGATATTGATAGAATGTCTCACCTTTCATGAAAGAGAGAAGGCTGATGGGAGGGCAAGGAAAATGAAGGCATTGGTTCAGAAGTGTGAGAAATGAATAGTTTACACTACACCATAAAGGGTTGAAAATTACATTTATATTAGTGGATCCACACTTGCAATCACAACTAACAACTCTCATGTTAACTCTGTGGCTTTCACAAATGGATACACGCCTCTTGCTATCTTCATGCAGTTGATTTCCTTGAATTTAGGGAACCTGTGCTTTGCCTTTGTGTATGACAAACTGAAAGAATGTCAGAAGTCTTCTAATATATCGTTTAATCTGCACATGCAATACCATTCTCACTTCCTGATAGACTGCTTAGTCCCAAGGACCCAGGTGACTAAAGATCATCCTGGTGCCAGTCCTTGAAAAACTGTCTGGGAGGCTGAAATTACAGTAATGATAAAACACATTGAACACCTTTCAATGGGTATTTCTGCAATTTATTGAGTTTTCAGGAAAAAAAAAACATCCCTACATTTACTTGCTTCAACATTTTCCATGCAATTCTTAAGGTACATTGAGTTCAATTCCCAGCAGGTCTCATTATTTCTTTCCCACCACAGTTTGTGATTTAAACTGCTTAGCAGTGGCTAACACTGCAACAAACAAGCATTTGTCAATGCCGAATGTTTGCTTGCTGGCATTGGCATTGGTAGTGTAGAAATTATAGAGCTGCATAATAGAAATGGCAGTGAAGTATTGAACTGAAGACAACCCCACCACCACCACCCTGCAGAGAGTGACAGGCATTGGGGTGTGCCTTTGGGTCATCAGGCATAACGGCCATGCCATTTCACCACACCCTACCCTGCAGACACTGACAAGTGTCACGGTGTGCCTTGGGGTCTTTGGCCCTTATGCGCACCCCATTCCATCAGGAACACGTGGTGGAGATGGGTGTGGTATAGGAGAATGGGGTGAACTTTGGGGCCGAAGAGTCCAAGGCATACCTCGATGCCTCTCACTGGCTGCAGGATGTGGAATGGTATGAGCATTACAGGCAAGAATCCCAAGTCACACCCCTGATGCCTGTCATTCTTTACAGGGTGGGGCGTTATGGTTGGAAACCCTAACACCTCAGGCATTCATTGGTATTTTCACTCCAAATTTTCAACATGTTTTTTTGTGACCCCCACCTCATGAACAGTGGCAATATCAGTTTGTTAGCGAAAGCTGCCTATGCACAAGCGACCCTACGACGTTACTTTCTAGGTGCAAAAACACAATCCGAAAAGGATGTGAAAAATGACAGCTGTACTGTTCATGGGGAGGTGTAAAAATGGCAATGTTGCAAATCTGCAGTCAAAATATTAAAAACTGGTGAAGTCACGAGCGTGCATAGAAACTGTGCAACGCACACCCATAATGTAATTAGGTTGGGGATTTTTTACAGCAGATTGTCAACACAGGCATTTTGGGACCTCCGATCATGAACAGTGTCACTGTGATTTTCTTTATTGTCCTGAACAATGATTTCCCACAGCGACCACGCATCTCTGTGCTGAAAGTGTGAAAACACATTTCGGCCATGTTATGAAAAATGACAGCTGTACTGTTCATAAGGAAGTGTGGAAAAATGCCACTGGTGAAAATCTAGACTGAAAATATTACAAAATCATGAACTTATGAGGGTGCGTGGAAACTGCACAATGCTCACTCGTAACACAGTCATTTTATTGACTTTTGTCACCAAATTTTCAACATAGCCATTTTAAACCTCTGCTTATGAACAGTGTAACTGTAATGTCCTTAGTCTGTCCCAAACATTGCTTTCGCACACTGACTGCACCATTGTGCACTACATGTGCAGAAACACATTTGGGGTGACATGAAAAATGGCAGCTGTACTGTTCATAAGGAGGTGTAATAAAATGGCAATGTGGAAAATCTGGAGTGAAAATATAGAAAATTCGCAAACTTATGAGCATGCATAGGAACTGCGTAACACAGGCTTGTAAAACAGTCATTTTAAGGAATTCTTTCACCAAATTTTCAGCATAGCCATTTTAAGACCTCTGCTCATGAACAGTGTCACTGTGATTTTCTTAATGTGTCCCATACATTGATTTCGCACACCGATTGCGCCATTGTGTGCTACATGGGCAGAAACACATTTTGGGCAAGATGTGAAAAATGACAGCTGTACTGCTCATAAGGAAGTGTAATAAAATGGCAATGCTGGAAATCTGGAGTGAAAATATTGAAAATTCACGAACTTATGAGCGTGCGTAGGAACTGCACAATGCACGCTCTTAAAACAGTCACTTTCTGGAATTTTTCCACCAAATTTTCAACATAGGCTTTTTGAGAGCCCACCTTATGAAAAGTGGCAGTGTCATTTCATTACTCGGTCCCAAAAGGTGATTTTGCACAGTGACTGTGAAATCACCCTCCGGGCCCAATGAACACCATGACAGTGAGAGCATTCATGAGAAGGGGTTCCAAAAACCCCCATGTTGAAAATTTGGTGCAAAAATTCCAAAAAATGGCTGAGATATGCAGCAAAGTTGAAAAACCCTATTCATTACATTATACAGCTTACCGGCATTTCCTCAGTTCGCGGTCAGCTTTGAAAAGTGCAGGCGTGTTCTGGTCCACAAGATTGTCGCGCCCGGAGTCCAAAAGGTAAGTATGGGGTGTGGGAGGCAGGGGTTCGGGTGGGTGGGTACGGGTGGGTCCAGAGACTGCTAGGGACCATTTTAAGTTGCAGGTGTTTTTTTTTCCTTACATGATGGCGTGGGGACGTTTGCCATGCTGGGTGGGCTCCCAGCATAGCACAAGTTTAACTGGTGGAGACATGGAGCCGACGGGGTTGGGCACCTCGTCGGCAATAGCATCTATTGCCATGCTGGGGTGGGCTCCCCAGCGTGGCACAAGAACTGGCTGGTGGAGGACAGTAGAGCGGCCGGGGGTTGGGCACCCCATGGGCTATACAGTGTGCAGCCACACTGGGGTGGGCACCCAGTGTGGCATATATAACTCTGCTTGGGGGGGTGCAGCACAGCCGATGGGGATTGGGCACCCCTATCGGCTACACGGTGTGTGCGTGGGGGGCTGAACAGCGTGTGTGCGTGTATGTGTGTGTAGGGGGAGCGCGCATGAGCAGGCGATATCTTATCGCTGCTCACTGAAGCATAGCTCCTCCTTTCAACTGTACTCCACTGCATTTTGGAGCTGTCACAGACAGCTCCAGCAGGCATTGGAGAACTGCAGCCGCGCCTGCAAACACACTGACTGAATTGGAAAAGGGCTGACACACCTCCGAAAACTCGGATGATGGCACTATGTTTCTTGCACATGCGTGCAAGCAAACATAAAAAACACCAAATTGTCAAGGTAAACTAAACAGGCTATAGTTTTATTCTGCTAAGAGTAAAGCTATTGCTTCATGTTGACAGGAAATAATGTGTTGATGTTATTGAAATGATGAGCATGGCACCATTAAGAAGACTGGAAGAGCCAGCCCAGTGGCACTGAGGGTTGATGCTCTGGACGCCACACCTCATACTACACTGGAAACCCGGGTTTGGGAAAGGTCCTGGGTTGTCAGGGGTTGGTCGGGGGGGGAGGGCTGGAGCTGGATTGAGCTGCTTAACGGCAGCTCTCCTCTTCTCGGGGTGAGTTCCATGCACTGCTTCATTAGGAAGTGGCACATGGAGGGGAAGATGCTGTTAGGTGCTTGGTTGGAGCCATGTTATCATCATGGCTTCATGCCTGGTCTACTGTTCCTTGTGCTGGTGTTCTCAGGGAAGGGGACTTGGGATTCCATAGCTACATAAGTAACTAAGAAAAACCCATACCCCTGCTTTGTCGTGTGAACTCTGCAAGAGGGTAGAGCGTCAGATGGCTGGTATGCTGCCTCCGAGCCCTGCCCGCAGCGGGATAAAAATGTCTACATAAAAGAAAAAGACTGGAAGAAGCAGAAATAAATGATTTCTCCACTGAATTGGGGCTGCATGACCTCCCAAAGTTTGACCATGCAAACTTTGACAGTCGAAACAGGTAATGTTCATCAAAGTTCTCTTACTGGTGGACTGGTTCGCACTGGTTGAACCATTAAAAAGGATTAGGAAATTAGATAAAAATAAAATAACACAATATACTGGGCCTATGAAGCACCTGAAACAGCAGGATGATGCAGTGGCCTGCACTGAAGGTTTCTGGTTCCAAACATTGTGTCCGCTCAGTCAGTGCCAAACATGGACAACGCTAGTAAACAAGAAAATGTAGCTAAAATGCTCAAAATAAAATTGTTTGTACAGCAAGTGCATACACATGAAATGACATAGGAAATAGTGCTAGTATGCAGCCAAATGTATGTCAGAGCTGCCCCAAGATGCTCCTCACAAGTCCTGCATATGGGGATGGAGGCACTCTCAAAAAGAACTCACTTCACAAAATCGTTTCAGTTTCTCAGAATCCATTTATTTCAGTATAGGTGGCCCAAATGTTTTGCCATATCAATTTAATTCTTCAAGGGAGTACTGTACATTGTCTGTTTATTTAAGCCTTAGAGTAAAATTATTAATAAATTATCATTGTAGTTATTTTACGTAAAGAAAATCTTGACAAAAATGTTTTTTTATAAATATAGGGAATCATATTTTGAAATGCACAAAATACCTCCATTCCAGTGGCTGTTAGTACTTAAATCTGCTGTACATTCCTTCCTGTTAACCAATGCCTGAATGACAATATTCACTTTGTGAGTTGCAAAATGTAGTCTATTAATTATTTTAGCTCCATGCACTACTGTGCCAAATCACCTTCACTAGAACCCCAAGAACACAGTGTTTACTTGAGTAGAAACATTTGCCTTCCACGCAAGGAGCTGTCATTTATTACCTGGCTGTAGCTTGTTTTTTTTTTTTTGTAAATCAGTTATGTATTAAGTTTGAATTCTCAGTCTGAAAATACCTGGGGAAGGGGTTGCCACTGAATGTCTATCATGCATGCTTGCCACCGCTCACGTGCATGACTGCCTCATTGCACATCACCACCCCCCCAGGAAGAACATCAGGTGGCAGAAAAAAAATGTCAGCTATTGAAGCTGGCACCCCCAGCAGACTCTTGCACAACTGATATGACTGTCCTCCTACCACATTGTGGCCTGATGCCTGGGTAAGTGGTAGATGAGCTGTAAGTCTGAGAAGGTCAGGATGGGGTTGGGATGTGCCGCCAGATGAAACTGGAGTGAAAAATATCATTGTGGAAAAATAAAAGCAGAACCCCACTGAAAACAAGATATTGCAGGTTAGATGCGCTGCCTTGGGTAAATACAGTGTAAAAATGTGTAAAAGTAGGACCCCACTGAAAATGAGATATTGCCGCTGTGGTAACTTATAACAGCATGCAAGCAAATATGTTTGCCATTGACAAATGTTTGTTATTAAAGAAATACATTTTATCACATTCATTTCCATTGGTTCTGCCTTACAATATATTCTCCAGCCTCCCTATTCCTGTCAGTTTTGTGATATCAGTTCTATTGTACTGTACTGCTCAATGAACCATATATATTGTATAAGAAGTCATAGACTTAAGTAATGTGGCACTGACTAACTTGAAACTAAGTTTTTAATATAAGCCTAATTCCAAGAATTCAGTTGTGACCGCCATAACAGGATGGGCGACACACAGGCATGCACCCAGGATACTGTATCAATATGGCGGCTTACCTCTTGGTGATGTCATACATCTGTCCTCTAGGCATTCTGTTGCATAATCTCTATACAGTGAGGAGTATAGAAAGGGAGAGTGGTGAAAGGGAGACAAAAATAAGTAGCAGTGCAATATTACAAAAATAATTTACCTGTTGCAAATCAGTCCAAATTTTCAGAAGGGCACTGGAAACTGCAGGGTTAGGGTATTTAATATATAGAGAATACTGGATGGGCAACCATGCAGAACTAGTGTGTTTTGCCACAGAGGGGTATGATTCCCTGTGACCTCGGGAGCAAAAAGAGATCCTTTGGGAATCATTCTCCGAGATGGCAGAACACATTGGTCCTGCATAGGGTTACCCATCCAGCATTTTATATAGTGTATGGTGCCCCCTAGTCATTTTAATAATATTTGCGACTATCTGAATTTATTTATTTTTTACGTAAAAGAAATTGTGTCCAATTTACTATTTCTGAAGCCCTATGGTGGGTTGCATGGTTGCTAGGGACTGAACATCCATCCACGCTCCCATTGGCTGTTGATCTTGTTTAGGAGGGATACACAAAAAAAAAAGCCACTGGACCCCTCGCTTAGTGAGAAAACATACGAATGGGAGGGCTAAATTGCTTTGTAAGTACTCTAATTCTGTTAATATCGGGTTGATCCTGCATTTTCCGTTGACGATAGAGAAGTGTGCCCTTGTAAAAGAAAGTGCTGCATCCATCGTCAGTGGTGTTTCAAATAACATTACTGCTTGGTGGTTTTCAGTCTGAGGGTTCAAAGCACAAAAAGCTCTTTTCGTTCTAAATGAATGGAATGCTGTTCTGCACATACAGTTAGTACAGCATTCTGTTCATTGTTTTCAGCGTGGCTGAACAGCATTGTAGTATGGTAGAATTTTGAGTAAGAACAACATTCCACCATACACTATACAAACAATAACATATAGGCAGCAGTATGTAACCAGTATTTTTTTCCATGCCCAAGAAGTGATGCCACATAACCCACAAGACTGAAGGTCAAGTGAATTGCATGGTTTCACATACCAAAGGTGCATAAAAAAATTAGTTCTCACTGTTGACCATTCCTTATACAACATGTGTGTGCCTCTTTTCAGGAAGATAAAAGTGATATCTCACTGACCACATGTGAGATATCACTTTATAATTACCGGTCATCAATTTTTTCAATGGGATGACCAAGTTGATATTTGCCGTAATAACCCGCTGGTTATTACGGCATTCACATGCTGTGTCTGTCAGAACATCGCACTCCCTCATTGGCTCTCCGCTCTCTATGTGGGCGGGCTTAAAAAATTCGAAACATGGTGGCTCCATCTTTCAGTTACCGAGGAGCTCCCACCAGCACCCACCAAACGCGTCTCTCTTTGTAATTTGCATTTTTTTGTTATTTTACTCGGCATCTACCTCTGCATTTAAAATAGTGATTTATCCGGTTGATCCTGCACTTCATCCACGTCAGACGGAGCCAGTGCAAGGCGCAATGGATCCGTGGGTAACTTGGGTGAATCCCAACTTCAATCTGTAAGTAAAAAAAAAATAAACAAATGCAGAAACAGCAACAAATAAAAAAAGCCTAACAAAAGGGGAAGTAGGGAGGCAGAGACAGAGTGAGTGAGTGTGTGTTCACTGTTTGACAAACAATGACAGTTCAGAAGCATTAAAATAAATCGTGACCTCAGAAGTCTGGCTGGGAAAAAATTGCTGATCAGCAATTATATAAAATAAAATATGGGGAAAGTATGTGAAACTCATTTAATGTACACCCTCAGTGTGGATGCTTATTAAACCGGGCTTCGCCTCGGGGTTTATGTAGCATCCTACACCTCGCGTGTACATTAAATTCTTGTATCACACACTTCCCCATACATTATCCTCTATATAATTAATGGCTTCTGTTTTTTTTCAATGTAAAAATCCGTTTGTTAAATACTGTAACACCTGAGTAGGTGTTACGGCATTCACATGCTCTCATCCCCTATGAATGCACTCGAGACACTGCTTCTTCAGCGGTTTGGGAGGCGGGAGGTATTCTTGCAGTGGGAGGGAGTAAAAGGGAAGTTGGTGATGTGAAGGACAGCCTGAGGACCTTACATGGCCGACAGCCATACGGGCGTGATGCGGCTCTTCAGTGCTGTTGACAAGGGACCGAGATTAAACTTTTAAACTAAACCTCAGCTCAAACTTAAAATGCTCAGTTTCTCTTCACACACTACTGACCACAAAAAACTTGGGCTGCTTCTTCAGCGGGTTGGGAGGCGGGAGGTATTCTCGCAGTGGGAGGGAGTAAAAGGGACATTGGCGATGCGAGGGACAGCCTGTGGGCCTTACACGGCTGACAGCCATACGGGCGTGATGCGGCTCTTCGGTGGTGCTGCTGATGGGGGACTGAGATTAAACTTTTAAGCTAAACCTCTAAAGGAAAAAAAACATCACCCTTCAATTATAAATAACAAAATATGGGGTGCAGTGTGTTTTACTTAAATTTCACACTCTCCCACATTGTTGGATAGCTAATAAACCCCTCGGGCTTCGCCCTCGGGGTTTATGTGCTACCCAACAACTCGGGAGTTTGTTAAATTCTCATAACACACTGCACCCCATTCTTTGTCCTATATTATCTTCAGAGTTGGGTATGTTACAGTGGATATCTTGGCCAGTTGGGTATGTCACAAAGGGTTTGGAACTAATTTAGAATGTTAGGCCTCAGTAACAGTACTAACCGTATTCAAATGTAAATAACTTTAAAACGAAAAATGATAGCATTGTACTGTGAGCATG
Source organism: Neoceratodus forsteri (assembly GCA_016271365.2). Classification (NCBI taxonomy): domain Eukaryota; kingdom Metazoa; phylum Chordata; order Ceratodontiformes; family Ceratodontidae; genus Neoceratodus; species Neoceratodus forsteri. The sequence continues at coordinate 1,285,932,822 of CM057453.1, forward strand.
AAAGTTGTTCTGCACAAAAAGATCTACAAAATGAGTGGTGTTTCATTTATAGCTACCTTTTATTTTTTTCTAATTAACAAATAAACGGCAGAAAATGTATTTTCTTTTCACTTTTTCAACAAACAAATGCAAATAACATTAAAACAAAAAATGATAGCATGGTACTGTGAACACAAATTTTGTTCAGCACAAAAAGATCTACAAAATGAGAGGTGTTTCATTTACAGATACCTTTTAGTTTTTTTTTTTATAATCAGCAAAAAACAGCACAAAATCCAATGTTTTTCACTTTTTGCAACAATCAAATGCGAATAACTTTAAAACTGAAAAAAGAGAGACCCACAATTGTTGTATAAATTGAATATGACATGGGTGGCAGTGAGATAGTAGACATTTCTCCACTCGCTGTCATTTAACTCTATATATCCGACTCGTAGCTTCACCACTTGTAGGATATCAAGAGTTCAATGGCAGCTTGTGGAGATATTTCTGCTATCTCACTTTCACCCATGTCATATCCCATATTTATTTTTTCATAATTTCTGGTAACAATATGGTGGCTGGCAGGTAGTAGCACAGCTGATCAAATCAAAAAGCAGCACAGTTGACTAAAGCAGTTGTGTGCTCAGTACTATGCACAAGAGCAAGGCACTTCTCCATTACACACACTTGTGGGTAATAGATAAATGTAGTTACTGGTTTCAGTTTGTAATTGACACCAACTAGTAATTCTAATTTCCTATTACTTTAAAAAAAACAGATGCTGCTGCAGTCCCTTGAAAAATAATTAGGTGGCTGATGCTTATAATCTGTTATTATAGAACTTTAGCTTTTAATGCAGAGCTCCTGGTGAGGGTAAAGATGGAAAGGGTGGGGTCTGGCCCTTCTGCTTTGGCCCAGTTGTGTAGCTCTACCTACATGTTTCATAGCAATTTTTGCTGAAGAAACAACCCAAGGTTAAAAGATTTTGGATACATTAATATAAACAGCAAAATCACACATGCCCCCACAATGTAAAGCATCATGGGCAACATATGCAAAGCACCACAGAATATTATGTTGGTTCAACTTTAAGCAGAAATGCATGGTGCAAAAGGCCTCTCACCCAGTTTGCAAAGGGTGCCAACAGAAGATATAGACACGTGTTTTGTCCTATCAGGACTCATCAATATGCCTTGTCTGTTTGACACCCCAGTGGAATGAAACAGCTACCCTAAGATGTCTTTTAAATAGTTTTTTGTTTTAATTAGGTTCACCACAACATAACCCAGATACACCATCTTAGGGTTGCTGGTTCATTCCACTGGGGTGTCAAACAGACGACGCATACTGATGAGTCCTGGTAGGACGAAACACGTGTCTATGTCTTCTGTTGGTACCCTTTGTAAACTGTGTGAGAGGCCATTCAGCACCATGCATTTCTGCTTAAAGTTGAACCAGCATAATATTCTGTGGTGATTTGCATATTCAGCCCATGATGCTTTGCATTGTGGGGGCATATGTGATTTTGTATTTCTTTGAAACTTGGCTTCCCTGCCAAATGCCCTTTGGGGAAACCATTACCTCAGTGCTTGCACACAGAGGTTCATTGTCTTTTAAATATTTTTTTGTTTTAATTGGGTTCACCACAACATAACCCAGATAGACCATCTTAGGGTAGCTGGTTCATTCCACTGTGGTGTCAAACAGATGAGGCATATTGATGAGTCCTGGTAGGACGAAACACATGTGTATGTCTTCTGTTGGCACCCTTTGCAAACTGTGTGAGAGGCCTTTCGGCACCATGCATTTCTGCTTAAAGTTGAACCAGCATAATATTCTGTGGTGATTTGCATATGCAGGCATTGGAGGCAGTATAGCATAGTGGTTTAAGGCTCTGAGCTGCAAATCTGGTGACATCCAGCAAAGCAGACCTGGGTTTGAATACCACAGCTTCCACTTGCATACTGCGTGACCCTGAGCAAGTCACTTAACCTCCCTGTGCTCCCAGGTCGCTCTTGTAAAAAAGCTTTCAGCTTAGTGTGCTAATCCTGGTTAAAAAACTAAAATAAATAAAAATTAAAAATGCAGCCAATGATGCTTTGCATTGTGGGGGCATGTGTGATTTTGTATTTCTTTGAAACTTGGCTTCCTGGCCAAATGCCCTTTGGGGTAACCATTGCATCAGTGCTTGCACACAGAGGTTCTTTGTCTTTTAATATAAACAGCAGCCTTTTAAACTGTACAGCCCCTCACCACCCTACAAAAAAATGTTTCAGTCACATTTTTCTGTTGCTAAAATTAGTCTCTGATGGTGATCATATGGCTGTCATTACCATGTCAGATGGAAATAGATGATAAAGACTGAGTTGCTGCTGTACCCACCCTAGGACTGCTGCATCTGTAACCATGAAACCCAGAGGATCAATTCTAGTAAACACTTTAGATAGTCTTGAAATTACAGAAATAAACCTCTCCTTGTTATCAGAGATCAGCTTCCCCAGCCGTGGAATAACCTACTATTGCAGGTCAGTACCTCAAATGGCACTTCAGCAGGAGGATGCTGACTGGCATTGTGTGTGGCCATGTCATTCTGTGTACTTGTCTGATTGTCACCCTTTCTGCTGGCATCCTAAGGGTGAAAAATGAAGCTGGAGAAAACCTGGAGCTTGCAGAATGAGCTCTGCCAGTCCGACAAGACACCACCTTCCCACACATGACATACTTGCAGGGGATTGGCACTTCCCCAACAATATTTATGGAGCCAGGCGTGACTCTGTGGACCCTCTGGAAGGAATGGTAAGTGTTTAAGAAGGGGTAGGATGGAATTGAAAGGGAGTAAACTAAAGGGGGCAGCCTCAGTGATGGAATGAAAAATAGTAGATTGAGCCAAATCGATGTAGAATGATGGTTATTTTTGTAATCTTCACCAAGTGAATCCAAACCTTCCTTATTTGTATATGCCATACTTACTTATTTATTGTCAGCAATAAATAAACATTGTTATTATAAGGATTATAAAGGAGAAACATTACCAGTAGGCAAGAGATAGAAACCACAAAATTAGCAAAACAGCAGGCTCGCAAACATGAGGTAGAGGGAAACTGCCAGCAATAGCAACCAGGTGTCTACAAGCCGGTGGTCCTCGCATGTGTATTTATTTATTTGGAATTATTATATCAGGTAGGCAATGCAGAGAGCAAATCAGTCTCATTTACAGACGTGACTGGAGAGGGGAGTGGTGGGAAGGGAAGGGAGGAGCAGGTAGCAGCTTACAATTAAAAAAAACAAAGTAAAAATTTAGGATACAGCAATTATATTACAGTTGAATGCATTCGGATCATTCCAGAATATTAATGAGTAAGAGTTACATTAATTGTGTGCAAAATATACTCAAAGTCATGGAAGAAGAGTGTGCAGTTACTTAAGGCAGGCACAGGTGCAACCATCCCTGTGGTGGGACCTAGTTTCTGAGGCCCCGGAGGCTCAAGGTGGGTCCACCCATGCTGCCTGTGTCCTCTGACTGGGACTGGTGTTGGTGGCTTGGTGAGTAAAGAGGAGAGAGGATCTGCCAAATAATTCATGCTCCAAGCCACTGACAAAAAGAGCACCCCTGCACTCGAAGAGGAATGATCAGACCACTACTACTGTTGCTGATGCAACTGGACTATGGATATAGCAAGGCTAATGGCAAAAAGTAAAAGTACTGCAACATTTGGAATACAGAACTGTTTGAAACCAGCAATCTGTGTTAAGTGCCTCTGTAAGCAACAAGGACATCACCATCTTGGTGACTCCTGACTGCCGGACCAGCCAACCAGGTCAGGAGGAGGGCACACAAAATATCCTGAAGTACTCAGACAGTCAAAGGGGCAGAGTGATGGCACCCTTTTTGCAGCAATGAGAAAGCAAGAACTGGTACCGAAAGCCAAGTCAACCAATTAAGAGGGATATCGGGGTCCTGCACTGAAACCTTCCCACCAGCTAGGAGTGGTTTCAGGCAGTGCTGTTCAGGCATTTGGAGGAGTCCGACATACTGAGTAGGAAGTAGCTGAGGCCCTAGATGAGCTTAGAGACAAAAGTGGTGTTTGTGCTGTAAGAAGATGCAGATGTTAAATTCAAACTGAAACCAGCTGTTTGCCTGCTGATAGCTGATAGAAAATGCTACGAAGAAAGAGAGAGAGAGAGAGAGAGAGAGAGAGAGAGGGAGAGAAAGAATCAACAGACTACTGCTGGAATCAGAGATAAGAGATAGCCCTGGTTACCTTTGTTTGGTGTGACTGAGAGAAGGGTGAGGTAAGGAGCCTAGTCTCCAGGTACTTCAGTAGATCCGATCTGAGTGCACCCAAGGGTGAGAGGAGCAGCAAGCAACTTGGTCTAGGCCTTGCCTGCAATTGATCATTGCTGCAATGCTGCATGAGCAGAGCTAAAGGTCACTGCGGAGAGCAAGAATGCCAAAACTGCAAGTGGTCACTAGATGCAAGAGTACTGGCCTAGCCAGATAAAGTTGCACCATCCCATTTTCCTGTAGGGATTGCAATTTTTTTCCTTTGATTACAGTTTTTCCCTGTTGGAATACAAATTTTCTTTGTTCAAAAGTGCTATCCAAAAGTCAGTGGGGTAGGGTTGCTATTGATTACAAGTTTGCTAACTATTTAAAGGAGATATGAAACAGTTTTTACACCTCTAGATGCCCTCCAGTTCTTTTATTCGCTACCCAGTATTCTGATGTTTTTTTTCCTTTTTTTGTTCAAGTAATTTAATATTCTAATTATATTGCCTTTGTATCTACCCTGAATCCCTTTCTCCTCAGCAGTTGCTGCTTTCTCTTTTAATACTGCCTGGACATTCTATGACATCGCAAACTCCCATTCCAGGCCATTCAGATGGATAGCATGGAATGGTGTTATTGATGTCATTGAATGTCTTAGAAATATGAAAATCAGGAGCAGTAGCTGGTGAGGAGAGTGGAACTCAATGCAGATATGATGGCATCCCAAAGCTAGATTATTTTTTTATCAGCAGATCATCAAAGCGTATCAGAATACATAACTGTCATGGAATGGAATGGAAGATGGAAGGGCAGTTAACTATGTAAAAATTATTTCCTACCTTTTTTAAGTACACGCACACAAGGTCCTGGATGTCATGTCATCAGGCCTGCAACAGTCACTGCAGTTAACCTGTGTACCCAGTAACATGTTAACCTGCAATGCAGTAGTTATTTTCTGAAAGTTATGTTCTTGTTTGGAATTGCTATTACTTTGGGTACTTGAGGGTACTGAGTGTGTGACTGCAAGGAAGGCCTGCAGCAGATCTTTGGAGCCAGTATGTTAACCTTGAGATTGTTTGCAGGTATCATTGTACTGCCAGACTGATTGTAAACTTTTTAATTAAGTGCATAACCCCACTTTTCTATCCACAGGACCAGCTTCCTGACAAATAAATTCCTATTTTTATTTTCACAAATTTGTGGCATGAGCATATTATTAGAGATCAAAAGTTAAAGAAACAAAAGTATTTTTTTGCCAGAAGTAAAGTGTGGGTATTAGTTGGTCTCAGTGTGGTGTCTCCTGTCCTGTGGGAGGTGGGCTGGTGCTGCATCCCAGGAGGCAGTATTGCACATTTGGACTGGCCCACTGTTCTTTCTTTGGGTGGAAGCACAGTGCTATTTCCCTATCCTCTTCAAACCAAACTCCCTAATTGAGAAGTTTAATATGCTGTGGCCCCACAGGAGCAAGGCAGAGTTAGTAACCATTAACAACATCCAGCATCTGCATGGTGACATGGTTATATGGGAGAAGACAAAGTGCTGCATACACTTAGGTTTGGGTACATGCGATGGGATTTTCAAAGCATTTTATTTGACACAAGCCTCAGCTGGATCAGACTTTTTATGCAAGTACAGGGGGCCAAAGTTCTGGTGGAATGGGGTTTATGTCTCCCTAAAAATTCAGGATAGGCCAGATGAATCTGGTAGGAGAGGCAGGGAGCTTACTCAGGGACCAAGATGCAAAAGGTTTATTTACTATAGACAGGAGGAACAACAGGATAACTGTTTTTTCTACAATACTACAAGGAAAAAAACAAGTAGGCAAAACAACACAATCAGGACCAACAACTGGCTGGACCAATAGCAGTGGGTTAACCCTTTTCAGTCCAAGTCCTTTGTGCATTCACTGAGATGATGAGACAACTGACGCACCAAACTTTGACTTTGCGATGCGTTGACTGATCAGCAAGTGGGTATTGATCCCATAAAGGGTTTTTTATAAACAGGCCATAACAGGGCATCCACCAGATGAACAGAAAAAAAAAAGAGGAACACTGCTAACTGAATGATGAGAACTTGGCGATCCTCTGCAACTCTTGGCAAGAAGCTGAAGTCTCCTGGTTGAGAAGATGGTTCTCTGGATGACCTGAAGTGATGACCACTGGTAGGTCCCTGGCATTGAGGCTGCCTCCCAAAGGGATGACTACTAGCAATGCAATCCTCAACGCAGCCTCTGCAGAGTGGCACTAATATGCACACAACCTGTGGACAGGCATCAAAATAAGAAAATTGTCATGCACAATGTCAACTGTGAGCCCTGACTCTTGAACTGGGGTGCCTCCTATATTGACTCGCTTCTGGATACCTAGATAGCAGTTTTCTACCACTTTTCATTGGGGACTGATGCTGGAACATTGTGGTGGAGATTTGAAGTGGGTCTATGTCACTGGAGGCAGGTCTGCTGAAGATGGAGGAGTGGCCAAGGATCCCCCTCTTAGGTCAATGTCTAGTGTAGAAGAAACTGGACCTGGCAATAGAGGTGAAGCTGGAAATCAAAAACACAAGGGACACAGTCCAATAACAGTTTGGTTTGTAAGCAATGCAGTTCAGTTCTTTAGCAATCATATTCTGTCTCTAGGGGCACTAAGCATGCTACAGCACAATTCTATTCATGTGGGTCTCAGAACATACCAATATGGAACAGAAGACAACTTCAGGCCATTGGGCAGTCCCCCCCCCAGAGGATCCCATGGTTTTAAGTACCTTTGTCCTCCTCTGGCTGCTTCTGTAGAGCCCCCAAGAGAGACAGAGCCACCTCTTAATTAATATATATAGGGGTCTCTATGCCTGATCCTTTGGGTTTCTATACCCGGGACCTGCCTTCCTTATGAATAATTATAAGGGCCTACTGCCTTAGCCTGCCCTCCTTATACATAATCATGAGGGGCCTATCGACGTGCCATTATGTTGGGCCTGGGCTGAGCTCCGCCCTCTCATCAATATGTATGGAGGCCTTACCCTTGCCCTCAGCCCCTGCACTTGTGCCATGAATTTGTAATAATGAGCTCCTTGCCCAGTGCTCACTCCACCAGGCAGTTCCCTAGACAAAGGGGAAGCAGGCATGTCTCTGGCACCGAATAGCATGAAATTGGAACAAAGGGCTTCCAACTCACTGCACCCCTGCCCTTTCCCTTGCTCCAATCGGCAGCCCCAATGTGCCTGGGCTCCTGCCTTTTTGGCACCACTGGCTTTCTCCTTTCCTTTGGATGCTTGGCCCACCTCTTCTTCTTTTTTCCCTTGGGGCACATGGCCTTCTTCTCCCTATCCTTCCTCCACTCCCCTGTTTCCAGTGCCCATGGCATAAGGTTAAAACAAAACTGGGCACAGGGCCCACACACTGCTTGATCCAGGACTGCTACTACTGCTGCTGGATGGCGGTCCAGAGAGCTGACTGGGGAGCAGTGCTCCCACCCAGCTTCTCTGCTGCTCCTGCTGTTGGAGCACTGGAACTAAAAGGTCCAGGGTTCTTGTCTCTAGACTGAATTCACTGCTGTGAGCTTTTGTCCACCAGGGAAATCGTCCCTCCACAGCTGATCAGGACTTGGGAGTGGTGGATGGGGAACTGTTCACATTGGAGAGCCACTGCTCCCACCTGACTGACTACTTCTACTGCTGGACTCCAGCTGGAGGGGAGCAATGCCAGAGGAGCCACAGGCTTCCACAGGTATATTTTGGTGTCCATGCTCCCTGTGTTCTCCACCCTGCCAGCCGAGCCACAACTACCCCTTGAAGCCACTCCCCAGGCCCTTTTATAGGGCAGTGTAGGTCCTGCCTGGCAGCCCCAGGGATTGGGCCTCTTAAGCCTTGTTGGGAGGATCTGTTGGCAGGACTGAGTCTTGGCCTTGGTCCCCCCACTGTACCTAAAGGTGCAAATTCAAACATAGACTGGGAAAAGGAAACAAAAAAAAATGGAAAGAAAAAGGAAAAAAAAAATTCAGATTCTCAGCTCAGTAGAGGCATCCCCGTCTCTCTTTGTGGTGCCTCCCAACTCTGGGGTAGTACAAATTTGCCCCCTCCTTAAACATTCAAGACCCCATGTATAGGGGGTCTTGAATGTTTAAGACCACATGTATAGGGTTCAATTGAAATTTCAAATTTCAGAACACAAGCATTCGTTTTACCTCTATAAACCTATTTAGTCTAGTTGAAAACATTAATTCTTAATTGATCTACTTTACTGTTTTTAACATATCAAACAGTCTTAGCATCTTCGGTAGTTCACACCATTCTAAACTTGCTAAGCATCTCTTGACCTTTCAGTGTATTTTTCATGTCACCATTTTTCACCTCTGTGGCTTTACTTGGGCCTATGCACCAGCTACTAGAATAACTAAGACAGATTCATGAATGATTGTTCAACCTATTTACACTGAAGTTGGCCTTGCTTTTATGGTTATCTAGTCAAGAGGAGTCAGTATGGATAGCCTTGAGGTATTTTCCAGGAGTAGTTTCTTCCTCTCCTTGTTGATCCATCTGTCCAACTCATCAGAAACTGTGCAGGACTTCAGATTAGTTTAGTCTACTAGCCTCTGTGTTCCATCCAAAGCTTGGATTTGCTAGATGTGCAGTTCTGGCTATGGGATGTCCAAGATGATATATGGGTTGGGCTCCCACTCAGAAGATGACTTCCCACCACACCATGACTTCACCAGCACTAGGTCTCCTATGAGTAAGGGCTTTTCCAGAACATGGGCATCATCTGACATTCTCCTGCTTCCTTAGTCTATGCTTACCTTTCGACTGGCTGGTGGCTTGGATTCTGCTTGAGGAGGGGTTCTTCTCTCCTTCTGTTGGTGTGTTTCCACTGTCTTGTCCGACACCTGAATGGGGAGTATGGCCTGCATGCTCTGCTAACAGATATCAGTCATGGTCGGCCAGACTGGCTGGTGCTCTCTGATTCGTTCTCAGGTGCTGAGCAAGATTCAGAAACCTCTGGATGCAAATCCTGGCTGGTGTGCTTATCCGAAACTACTGGGCCATGGGGCTGTGGAGCCCTTGGGGTCTTGGCACTTCCTGGGAACATATAGCATTCAACTAGACACACTCCTTCTCCTACAACGATGCCTGTAACTCCACCAAGCATCTGCTGAGGTGTTCCTTCTCCTGCATCTCGGTGAGCAGCTTCCAGTTCAGGTCTTCGACCATAATTTGGTACTCTAGGATACTTCTTGTGTACCATGCCCCCACCTCTAGTGGCATGCTTGCTCCGATTGCTCCTGGATCTTTTGAGCTTCCTGTCAGAGACTTGTCCTGAGGTTTTCACATTCTTTCTGCAACTTGGTCTTCTGCTTTGCATACTCTACAACCCATGCTGCAAGCTCCTGATACTGAGCCTACCTTCAGACATTCTGATCTGGAACCTGCTGGCTCACATACACTCACCATATATGCATGTTCCTCGGCTCTGGCATCTCAGACTCTTGACAGATTTCTCAAAGGTGCCATGACAGATTGGTTGTTCTGCTTAATCTTCTCTAACTCCCCCTTGGTGTCCTCATACTGCTGGTGCCAAGCTCCTTTGAGCTCATTGCTTCTGGCATCACTCCTATGACATGGCTGTTGAATGGGCCCAATTGTTCCTTCACTTTGGCACATGTACCCACATGTCTTCGACCTCTGTTCCTACTCTTCCTAGACCAACATGGATGCTGCAGAACCTGGAGCTGGGCCTCTTGCTTCATCTTTACCACAAGTGCCACCATCTCCCATACCTGATGTGCCAACCATGTCAGCTCCTCTTGCACTTTACAGCAGGGATCTCATTCCTGTTGGGGACACGCAGCACCCTGACTGCACCAGGGGAATTTCACACGGGACTGGACCACCACTTGTCTCTTACTGGCATGCGTAGCCACTGTGCTGGACTTTTTTCCCAGGTTGCTGAGGCTCAATTACTACAATGACCTTCTCTTTAAAAACAAGGAATGCTACCCTGGGCTGTTGTTCTAGTAACATAAGGAGGTTGCTTCCAATGGTCACACTTCTAACTCCTTTGATGAATCTGTCCATCAGCATTTCATCTGGGTTGGGAAACATGTCAGGATTGACACGCTGAATTGCATGGAAGTCCTGCAGGCTGAGGGCATAGCACCGAGGGTCTCATCCTCTCCCTGTACCCTTGAAAAGAATCAAGTCATTGGCATCAATAGACTCTTGGGGCTGAAATATGGTTCTGAAAATCTGTTCTGCAGTTGCTTTCTCTTCATTGGTCAGGAGGATGCCTCCCGATGGGCAGTACCTCGGAGTTGCCTTATCAGGATCTCGACTCTGTGAGCTTCAGGCAGGTCATACAATCAGAAGAAGGCTTTCATCTTGTCTGTGAACTTGTGCAGTCTATCAGTGTTTGGATCTGTTTCTTCTCCCATAAAGCACTGGAGCCATGGTGCTCCATAATAGCAGGGAATCATCATTATCAACATGTTCCAGACTTCTGATGATCATTCTTTTCTTCTGGTGCAGTTCTCTCCTCTTGCAGGCATATTGGCATGGGTAGCTTCAAGCTTTGGACTCATTGATGTTTCTTATCCTGCCGACTACCCCAAGTGTTTGTAGGGGGCCAAAGCTTTGGTGAAATGGGGTTCGTGTCTCCCTAAAATTCAGGCTAGGCCAGACAAATCTGGAAAGAGAGGCAGGAATCTTACTCAGGAACCAAGATTGAAAAGGTTTATTTATAATGGATAAGAGGAACAACATGATAACTGTTTTTGTTCTACAATACTAGAAGGCAACAAAACAAGTGGGTAGTCGGCAGGATAAGAAACATCAATGAGTCCAAAGCTTGAAGCTATCCATGCCAATATGCCTGCAAGTTATTATGGGGGACTTTAATTTACCTGGAATCAACTGGGAAATGTGTCAAACTGGCTCTAAGGTGGAGGCTAGTTTTTAAGAGTCCTCCCTAGTGGCAGGATTGGAACAACTGGTCATGGACAATACCAGGGGAAATCATATTTTAGATCTGGTTTTGAGCAACGTAGCAGATAATATTCAAAACTGTACAGTAGAAGCTCCCCTGAATACCAGCGATCATTCTATAATTGGATTTATGTACAGTGCAGTTGTAAAAATAGAGGTTGGTAGTACAACTGTGCATGATTACAATAAAACTGATTTCCTAGCTTTCAGAGAAGAGCTGGGTAAATGGAATTTGGTTCATGAACTACAGAATATCACAGTACATGAAATATGGGACAGACTTAGTAACAAATGAAATTAGTTAATTCAGAAATATGTGCCTGTGAGTACAAAATATCAGAATCCCAAAAAGGCTATGCCACAATGGCTGTCACCATCAGTCAAGAGAGCTATTAAAAAAAAGAATAGGGTGTTTATCAGGGCAAAATGAAGTGGAGAGGCCAGGTCCTGGGCTTTATATAAAGCGTGTTTGAGAAAGACCAAGTTGACCATCTCCAAGGCAAAAAAGTCATTTGAATATAAACGTGCCACCAAAGTACAGAATAATTATAAATCCTTCTACGCCTATATAAACAAAAAAAGGGGCATGTGTAGAACAGTAGATCCACTGAAGGATACTAGTGATAGCCTTATAATGTAAAATAAGGCTATGGCTGACAGGTTAAATACTTATTTTTCCTCAGTCTTTAATGTAGGCCAAAAAATTAGGGCCCCCGATATTGGGTTACATGATACAGTCTGCCCTAAAATCGAGGCAGAGGATGTTCGGAAGAGGCTAAGTAATCTGAACCCATAAATGCACAAGCTCCAGATGGTATGCATCCCAAAATGCTTAAATAATTGGCCGATTGTTTGGCGGGGCCAGTTACTTTATTATTTCAGCAATTCTTAGAGATGGGTCAGGTCATTGAGGCCTGGAAACAAGCCGTAGTGATCCCCATCTGTAAGAAAGGATCTAGACAGGAGGTGACAAACTACAGACCAATTAGCCTGACATCAGTTCTTGGAAAGATATTTGAAGGCATAATTAAAGATCAAATTATGATTAGTGGTGAGAAAAAAGGGGTTCTGGATGCTGCACAACGTGGTTTACAAGGGGGCATTCATGCCAGACAAATTTATTGGAGTTCTATGGGAAGGTCAGGAAAACATTGGATGATGGCAAATCTGTGGATGTTATCTTTTTGAACTTTGCCAAGGCCTTTGATAAAGTCCCTCACGACCAACTGATTTTAACCCTTAGTAAAATAGGCGTACAAGCGTATTTAGTGTGCTGGATCAAGGCGTGGTTGTCTGGGAGGTGGCAGAGAGTGAGTGTGCTGGGTAAACTGTCGGATTGGATGGGGGTTACTAGTGGGGTCCCTCAGGGATCCGTATTGGGCCTACGTCTATATAACCTTTATATTTCAATTATGAAACCTAAAACAATATTTGGCTGCCAAAGTTTGCAGACAATACATGCATAGGTTTCCCAGTAAACAGCCAAGCCGAGGGTTTAAAATTCCAGGAAGCCCTGAATGAATTAGAGGTTTGGGCCCAGGACAATGGGGCTACATATAATGTAGCCAAGTGTGCAGTGATGCACATGGGTAGGAACAATCTGGGGGTGGTGTATAAACTGGCAGAGCAAGAACTAAGAGTGGTTCAGGAAGAGCAAGATTTAGGAATCAGGGTAAATAATAACCTTAAATTCAATTCACAGTGTAATCAGGTGGTTAAAAAAGCAGGTGGCATACTTAGTTGTATTCATAGACATGTTAAGAGTAGAGACAAGGAGGTCTTGCTTTCACTGTATACCTCCTTGGTGCATCCACATACAGAGTATTGCACACAGTTCTGGGCACCGGGACAAAGGGGAGCTATAAATGTAATTGACAGGGTTCAGAGAAGGGCAACAAGGAGAATTAAGGAAGTACAGGCCTTGATTATGAAGCAAGGTTAACAAAATTAGATCTGTTCCAATTGGAATATCATAGGTTACGTGGGGACATGTATATGGTATATCAGGCCATATCGGACCACCAACTGTGAGAGTTATTGGGCTTAGAATTGCGGGAACAGAATTATAATACACTAACCCATCTCCTTCAGCTAAAGTGTGACATATTTAATAGGCAGGCAAGAAAGCACTGGTTTTCAGTAAGAGTTGTTAAAATATGGAATGAGTTGCCTACCGGAGTCGTCGGTTCTCAAACAATGTCAGCATTTAAACATCACACAGATCTTCATCTATGGAGTAAAAATATATCCAGGTATTAGAAAGAGTTGTGGCAAGCTAATGGACTTATGGTCTTTGCAAAGCTCAGTTTCACCTATGAAACCTATGAAAGTGGGCAAAGCAACACAGTCAGAACCATCAACTGCCCAGACCAATAGCAGTGGGTTAACCTTTTTCAGTCCAAGTCCTGCGTGCACTCACTGAGATGATGAGACAACTGACACACCAGGCTTGGACTTTACGATGTATCAGCTGATCAGCAAGTGGATATTAACCCCACAAAGTGCCTTTTATAAACATGGCATAATGGGGCATCCTCCAGATGAACACAGAACAAAGAGGAACACTGTTACCTGAATGATGAGAACTTGGCGATCCTCTGCAACTCTTAGTAAGAAGCTAAAGTCTTCTGGTCAAGCAGATGGTTCTCTGGACCGTCCGCAGCATTGACCACTGGTATGGCCCTGGCATCCAGGCTACCTCCCAATGAGACAACTACTGGTGATGCAATCCTCTGTGAAGTGGCACTGGTATGCGCACAACTTGCAGACTGGTAACAAAATAAGAAAATTGTCATGCATGATGTCAACTGTGGTCCCTCACTCTTAAGCCGGAGTGGATCCTAAGCTGACTCACTTCTGGTTACCTAGCTAGCAGTTCTCTACAACTTATCATCATGGGACTGATGCTGGAACACAGTGGCAGAGATTTGAAGTGAGTCGATATCGCTGGAGGCAAGTCTGCTGAAGATGGAGGAGTGGACAATTACCCATCTAAGGTCAGTGTCGAGTGCAGAAAAAACTGGTCCTAGCAACAGAGACAGAGCCGGACATCAAGTTCACAAGGGACATAGTCCAATAACAGTTCAGGTTTTAAGCAATGCAGTTCAGTTCTTTAGCAAATGGGTTCCATCTCTAGAGGCACTAAACATGCTACAACACAATTCCATTCACACGGGGCTCAGGACACACCACTGTGGCTCAGCAAACAACTTTGGGCCACTGGGCATCCCCCTCCCCCAGAGGATAATGTGGCTTTAAATACCTTTCCTCTTCTCTGTCTTTGTAGAGCTCCCTAGAGGGACAGAGCTGCCCCCTAATTAATATTCATAAGGTTCTCTATGCCTGTTCCTTTGGGTTTCTATACCCACCTTTCTTATGAATAATTATGACTCCAGAAAATCCACCCACTCCCATGGAACACTCCTTCACCTTGCTTCTCTAGGCTGCCTGGCTTCATTGATAACAAAAGCATCCCAGAGAATATCAGAAATAAAATGACATCAGCACAGTTTTGCTGCTTGTAAATCCAAATTTATTAAAAAAAACCAAAAAACATGAAGAAAACAAGTAGGAGGGGAGCCAAGTCACTAGTCACACTCTCTCCTCATTACTTCATGTCACAAGACCCTTCCTCAGGGGACATGGCTTCTGTAACAAAGACATCACCTATTGTACAGGTATTCACTTAATATTCATTGAATACAATTCAAATGCCCCAATGAAAATGTCAGATCAATCCAATAGCCAAGTGTTTATTAATATAAAACATTGATGTTTAAAAGGATTATAATAACAACATCAAACACATATAATTAATTACTGCAGGCTGCCAAAATCCCTATAGGGCAATATACTCATATATGAGATTAATTGTATCAGATGTGTCTACATGTTGCATATCATTCATTTCTGGACTGAGTTCTGTCCTCTCAGCAATAAGTATGATGACCTTACCCTTTCCCTCAGCCCCTGTGTTTTTGCCACACATTTGTAACAATGGACTCCTTGCCCAGCATCCCTCCCACCAGGCAGTTCCCCAGACAAAGGAGAGGCTGGCCCACCCTGACACCAAATGGCCTGAAATTGCAACAAAGAGTTTCTAACCCACTGCACCCCTGCCCTTTCCCTTGCTCCGACTGGCACCAGCAATGTGCCCGGGGTCCTGCATCTTTGGCACTGCTGGCCCTCTCCTTTCCTTTAGGCACCTGACCCACCTCTTTTTTTGTTCCCCTGTGGCACTTGGCCCTCTCCTATCTATCATTCCTCCCCTGCTGTCTTTCCAGCACCCGTGGTGTGAGGTTAAAACAAAATCAGGCACACAGCCAACTGACTGCCTGGCCCAGGACTGCTACACCTACTAGGGAGGTCCAGGGAGGTGGCCCGGGAGCCATGCTCCCACCCAGCTTCTCTACTGCTCCTGCAGCTGGATCAGTGGAACTAAAAGGTCTGGGATCCTTATCTCCACCAGGACCAAATTCACTGCTGCACACTTCTGTCCACCAGGGAAACTGTCCCTCCACAGCTGATCAGGACTCAGGAGAGGAGGATGAGGAACTGCTTGCACTGGGGAGCCACTGCTCCCACCCAACTGACCACTTCTGCTGCCAGAATCCAGCTGGAGAGAAGCGATGCCAGAGGAGCCACGGGCCCACCACAGATATGTTTTGATGTCCATGATCCCCACATCCTTCACCTTTCCAGCAGAGCCACAACTACCCCCTAAAGCCACTCCTCAGGCCCTTTTGCAGAGCAGTGGAGGTCCTGCCTGGCAGCTCCAGGGATTGGGTCTATCAAGCTTTGGAGGGAGGGTCTGTTGGTAGGGCTGATTCTTGCCCTTGGTTCCCTCCCACTGTACCGAAAGGCACAAATTCAGACAAAGGCTGGGGGGGGGAGAGAAAAAAAAAGGAAAGAAAAAGAAAAACAAATTCAGATCCTCATCTCGGAGGAGGCATCCCCGTCTCTGTTTTTGGTGCCCCCAGCCCTGGGGGCACTACACATGAGGCATGTCAAATATTTATCATTTTCCACTGGTGTGTCTACGAGACCTTATGTAAGACCACAGTTCTTTGGTCTACTGTGCATCAAGTGTAGGTCTCTTGCATGCATCATTCAAGTTACTTGCACTTACACTTTAACACAAGCTGCAGTAAAGCACATCCATGTACTGCAAAATCTAATAATGTTTGAGCATATAGTGTGGGAGTGACACATGGCCAAGGTGCACACCGCATGTGCCAAAGTCCATGGATGCACCTGTGGCAACAATCCTTGCTCCATATTTCAAAACTCCAGCCCATGGAGTCTGGGGGTAAAAGTTAAGTTATATGTATGCAATAATACCCTATAGGGTGGGTGATATTGTGCTATACCGGACTACCCAGGGGTGTAATGAGGTCTGATGCAGCAGGCGGAGGGCCTTATAGCCACTGGAAGGTCTGGTATAGCAGAGTACCACCCACCCTGGAGGGTATTATTGTGCTTAGAAAATGGGTACTGTAAAAAAAATAAGTTTAATAAAAATAGGTTAATGAAAAATTAGTTTAAAGTAAGTTTTGTAATAAAATAGCTCTTCCACCTGCACTAAAACAAGTGACTTTGGAGGTGGTTGCCATGGTTACACACACACACACACTTGTCAAAACTTTTTTTTTTATTTATTTATTCATTTAAGGCTTTTGCTCTGTAGTATTGCAGCTTCCGGTTTGAACTAGAAAAGTTGTGAGCAGGTGGTAGCACCAGGGAGTTGCCGAAAAACTTGATCAAGCTTGGAGGAAAAAGGAAAGTGTGACTGAAAAAAAAGGTACACATCTCTGCTTTTTGTAATATTTGTCCCATAAATCAGGGGAGAGTGGAGTGGCGTGGCTCCAATGTGTGACAGAGGCTAACTGTGGAACAGTTTACTAGAGACACAGGTATGAATAGAGATGTTGAAAAAAAAGTTTTGTGAATCACTTGTCAAGCAGCTGTAACAAAAATATTCATATAAATGAAAGTGTTTACTTTTTTATTGAATGATGCATACTGTGGAAAGATGGTCTGGTGGACGTGGGGAACGAGCAGTGGGCATTAAATTGAAAAAAAAGATTTTGCTCTTCAGCCATTGTTTTTATACGGGATACATGATGGGCATGAGTGTGATATGCCAAATATTGTCACTCCTGCAGAGTGAGCTCTGGATATCTCATGAGTGCCAAAGTGCAGTGGGGAATATCCAAGCACTGCAAGGGTAACAACTACTTTATAACACATGATCTACCCATCATGTATTAGAATCTCCTATCTGACCAAGAGTTTTAGAAGTTTTTATGCCTCTTGTGTTCTGTTCCTGTGTATGTGTTTGCTCATTCTGTGTGTGAGCTTTTTTGAATGGGCTGGCAGTGTTATAAACTCTTGGAGACACATGAGTGTGTTTTGCAATGCTAAATGAGTTAGTTTTAGGTAGGAGTGAGAAACATGCTTTTGTGAGTCTGTATTGTTTAGAAGTCTGGCTGCAGTGAAGCTGACAGCATCACAATAATTGTAATGAACTGAGAGGCAGAGTGTCAGAACAGCTGATACTGTTTTCAGTGGTAATTAAGTTAGCTGTAGGCAGAGTGTTCTGTGAAATTGTGCTCTTTAGGATTCTGGCTGCAGTCAAGCTGAAAGTATCACAGTAATTGTAATGGGTGAGAATCAGAGTTTGAGGAACAAGTGAGAGTGTGTTTCAGTGGTAGTTGAGTTAGCTGCAGGCAGTAGTTTAGACTGTTCTGTGAAGCTGTGCTGTTTAGAATTCTGGCTGCAGTCAAGCTGATAGTATCACAGTAATGAGCTGGAAGTTGGGGGGGGGATAGGTGTGTTTTGTAATGCTCACTGAGTTAGCTGTAGGCAGCAGTGAGACCTCTGAAGTAGTTCTGCATTTGTGTCTATGGTAACAGCACAGGTGTTTCTTGCATGCTGAGGGGAAAGCTGCCTAGAGTGATGACCTTTTGTGACCTGTGTGTGTAAATGGCTAATATCATCACAGTAGAGCAAGGGTAAAAATATCACACTGCAGTGGATGATACACTGTTTTATCTCACTCATTTACCACTCACCCCTATTGCATATATAGTTTTATATATCTGTTCATTTTTAAACTACCCTGTTCATTGTTGATGGGATCCTGGCTGCCCACTGCCATTCCACCCACCCACATGCTTATCAGTAGACAGAACAAGTGATCTGGGGTGAGTGTGTGATGAAATCAGTACAGGCTTTAATGGAACAATGAATAAAAGGTGACTGTTTTTCACTTTACAAAATTGATGTGCGTACAACTAAGAGTGACCGCGGTGAAGCTAAGGTTCTGCCCAGGTAGGAGCGGGGTCGATCGCTGTGATTAAGTAGAGTGACTGCTTTAGCTGAGGGCAGTTGTAGTGTGTGACATTAATGTAAAAAAAGCAGCTTAAATATTTTCTTGTTTTTAAATTTTCAGACTGACAGTTGAAATCAGGTCGTGGGTGGAAGTCTCTCGCTCGCTAAGCAAGAAAAAAAAAACATGGTGGTGTTAGTGTTTTGAACATTCCATTTGCCCATTAGTTTTCAGAACCATGTGAGGCGACAGAGGCTGGAACTAATTATTTCCCAGTCTTTGTTGTCTCATACCAGACCGGCAGATTGGCTCTTGCAGCCAATCAGCATCAAGGACAGAGTTTGCCCATTTTCTAAGGTAGTTTAAGTCTGTCCTGGGTAAATACATTGTAAAAATGCATATAAGTTGAACCCTCACAGAAAACAAGATATTGCATCTCCACTGGTCCGTTACAGACAAGGCAAAACTGATGAGTCCTGTGTAGTATAAAACACGTGTCTGTGTCTTCTGTTTTCAACTTTTGTAGAGTGTGTGTGAGAGAACAAACTGGGCACCATCCATTCTTGTTTAAAGAAGAACCATCTGACTTCTTTTGTGGTAATTTACTTATATTTCCCACAATACTTTCCATTATGGATATGTCTGTAATTTTAATGTCTTTAATATCTGACTTTATTTCCTGTACTCTTTCCAGGTACCCCCTACCTCAGTGCTTATGTGCTAAGGTTCTTTGCCTTTTAAGATTACTTACATATTCTGAGCTTACCATGACTCAAACCAGTAAGATGAAAATATGACTGGTTCATCTTTCACTTGAGCTGTTACAGATTAGACACACGGATGAGTCCTATGTAGGATGAAACAAATGTCTGTGTCTTCTGTTTTCACCCATTGCATAGTATGTGAGATGCCATTTGATAACATACACTGTTGCTTAAAGCAGAACCAGTCTGAATTTTTTTAGTAGTAATTTACAACTACCTCCCATGATACATTGCATTATGGGGATATATGTGGTTTTACATTTCTTTTAAACCTGACTTTATTGCCAGTTCCTTTTTCAGGTGACTCTTGCCTAAGTGCTTTTGTGCAGAGGTTCTTCATCTTTAATAGTATTCTTTTTTTTTTTATGAGTAGTTTATCTCATTTCACTGTCAACCTGGCCTCACTCAGGTGAGGATTACCTTGACATTGCCTATTGTTCTCAGCTAGAGGACACTAGAAGAGTCCAGTCAATGGTTTGGGGACTGTGAGGGACTGGTCCACCATCTTGTCAGGGTCAGTGATTTTTCACCTTGGTCTGCTTGCTGGCCTCTCGTCAAGTGCAATGACACATTGTCTGCAATCTGCCTCCATGGAAGCAGTCCCAATGTTGATGGGTGGGTCACCTTGATGCCATGCTATGCTGCCAACAAGAACTACTATGTGGCAGCCACTGAGTGAGGCATCTTGTCCTCCCACTCTGAGGGCAGACAGCTGCCATCAGGATGCTCAATCCTCCCTCCTCAGCCAGCCCCAAAGCAATCTGCATCCATTTCAAACTGGGATCACTGACATGCCAGTTGTGGGGTGACCAGTGCTTCAATCCTCCATGTCACTGCCTGGTATTTTATCATATTCATTTCAAAAATTACATTAAGATAACCTTAGGGTCATGGACAAGCATCAGAAGTCTTGAAATGCTGAGTTTTGGTCAAAACAACCCTAACTCAGCATGTTCTGTGTAAGCAAGATGGTAGGATTTCATAGCTCTGGTATCTGGATCACAAGATGATAGAATTTCATATCTCTGGTATCTGGATCACAAGATAGTAAGATTTCATATATCTGATATCTGGACACCTCCGTGCTATACAGAACTCAATTAACAGTACTATGAAACTCTACCACTTTGTTTACACAGAATACATGTGCAATTATGTAACAATAGAATTAAGTAATTCCAGAGGCTGGGTTAACATTTGTTTATCTAACCCTAGGGGACCAAGACACTTGAGTATGCTGTGTCTCATGGCTTAGAAACATAGAAAATGATGAATGAAAAAGATCAGCAGTCCATACAATCTGCCCACCATATCTAGTTGCTTTACGAAGGTCCTTGTGGCCATCTGTCCCTGCCGCCTTTTCTCTTACTATGGCCATGTGCCACACCCACCCTAGTTTGAACCCACCCACTCCTACTGACTTGGCCTACACTACCTCTTCTGGAAATCTGTTCCATTTATCCACCACTCTTTCAGTGAAAATATGCTTATAGATGACCCCGCTGGGGTTAGAATCACAGATGGTTTTGTATCCCGAAATCATGTCTTAATAAATAAATATATTAAATAATTGTAAGACTAAGACATATCTTATTCAGTATAACATCTCTAATAATTTAATTTAGATTAATATGTTATGTTTGATAACAGAGGCAAACTAGGGTGATGCATATAGCTGAGTGTTTCATATGTAGCTTCCCTAAAATGGGTAGGTTTTGAGCATTTATTTTGAATTATTTTTATTTCAAAATATGTTAGTACTTCCTGGACATATAATGTGTTATTAGAGTAAGAGGAGGAGTCAAAGAACAGCAACAGTTCACCCAATAAATATCAAATGTATACTTTATTTCTAGCTGCTGTGTCAGGACACCTACTGGCTGTATGTTTGGTTTATCAGCCTCAGCCTTACTGATGTTTCACAGATGGCCACACATCACCAAGGCCACTAGTTCTTGCAAATACAATTGATTTTAAAGTTTGTTTCTCAAAACTAATTTATACAGTTCCACTTTTATCTTGTACATAACTCCTTAACATTTGTCTGCTGGCTATCCATTGACCATATATTTAATGTAAAATTATTCCATGAGATGTCATTTACCATGCTGCTGCACCCCCTTCCTTATGATGCATTATAAAATAGTTAAGAAAAACCAAGCATTGTGATTGATCAGAAATGTAGTAGTAGTATTAGTAGTAGAAGTCTTTATTTTTTGACATGATAAAACTGTTTGGGCCACTATGGTTCTACTTTCAAAGTTGGCCTGTGTTAAGATATAGTGCATTAGTTACTGTAGTGATGCTTTCAATATAAAAAGGCACAATGCATTATCATGGTTACAGCAATAACAGTGTAAACATGTAAATGTCAGAAAGGGAGGGATGGAGAGAGACAACAGTGCCACTGTAATGACCTCCAAGTGGCTGCATTTATGGGGACTGGTGAGTCAGTGTGGTTAGGTACCCACTGGCCACTCTATATTTATATTATTTAGGGTTAGAGTAACCTCAATCCCTGGAGTGCCTTAATTCTATTATTCCATAAATGCAAATGTAGTCTGTGTAAGCAAGATAGTAGAGTTTCTCAGCGCTGTTAGTTGGGTTCTGCATACTGTAGAATTGAGCTGTCAGTGATCCAGATACCCGAGATATGAAAGCCTACCAACATACTTAGACAGAACTTGCTGAGTTAGAGTAATTTTGAACCAAACTTAGCACTTCCTTTTTTTTTAACATACTATTTCTGTACCCTCCTCTGCAGGGCTGCTCCCTGCCTCAGGGATTCCCAAGGCAACTGCAAGGGCTACGCCAAAGATCATGGGACTTCTGCTCTTCCATGTGTCCTCCCTCTATGATCCCTCAGATTACTCCCTAAGTGGGGTGGAAGGGGAGACCCAGAACCCTTCCATCCTTCGGCCAATGGTGGGTGGACACTGAGGGGCTTCTCCTCTGAACTCTGGTCACCAGCACAGGGACCTGTCTAAAGGAGCAGTCATGGGGCTTTTCATGTTTTCTGGTCCCTTCCCCTGCAGACGTTGACACTAAAAGAGGTGCCAAAGAGATGAAGGCATGCAGAGATGTGCCTTCCCTGTGGCTCCTTGGCCAGTGTCTTCCCATCCCTTTATCCTGCCTTCCCAACTGCACCTCCACTTGTGGTCACCCAGGTGGCAGTATTGCAGTGGGACTGCAGCCCTCCCTCCCCAGAGAAGGAGAGTAGCCCTCCAGGCACTCAGTCCTTCTCCCCCAGCTGGCCTTCTAGAGACCCAGGCTTGCTACTGAACCCGGGTCGCTGGCGTCACAAGCAGTAGTGCTATCACTGCACCAGTGGGCCAACCAACTCAGCACTTCCAGACATTTTGAAATTTGTTTATGATTCTGGGCTAATGTTATCTTAATGTTGTTTTTAAAAGAATTTCCATACTTTTTAAAAAGGAAATTTCACTTGTTGTATCTCAAAGAAAGTCTGTGGGGTCCAATGGCACCTCCTCCCTCACCTTGCCTCAAAGAAAATCCTTGAAGTCCAGTGGTAGCCTCTTCCCGTCTTGCACCAAACAATGTCCCTGGAATGCAGTGGTACTCCTATTCCATACCCCACATACAACAGCCAGTTCAATGACATTCTTCTTTCACCACCCTTATTTTTTGGATTTAGAGCAAAAAAGTTTCATGCTGAAGTCACCCCACCCATGACCATGTAGTAAGTGCATTGTGTTACTGTATACTTTCACATGATCATCTCTAACCTTGATATTTCAACAAAAACTATCAGCAGAAAACCAGAAGATTCCTCAGCAGCAAGAATTTGTTAGGGATGGGATACATTTTGGCACCAAATTTGGATTATCAAATTGTGAGTGGCTGTACAGTAATCGTAGCTCATCACTTGTCATGCAATCATGATAAAGATATGGCACTCCTCCAGGCCAAGGGATATCATGTATGTGTGTGCAGCTGGGGTCAGACTGTGCTCCATGGTCCCTTTCACATGAAGTATGATATATACATTTCAGTGTTCATTAAATAGGGCCATCAACATCAGCAATTCTTTTCAAGAAGTTGCCTTTGTATATTTTGAAATATGAAACACAACCCCTTTATCTTCACACATAATGCTAAAACTGGGGTAAAAGCTGCAGTTGGGTAAAAATAAAAACTAAGCATTTTAATTACCTGAACATTTGTTATCAATCAATTTTTATTTAACCGGGTGAAACTTCATTGAGAAGAATTAATTTTCAAGATGGATCTGGGCATAAGTACAATGCTGACAACAGTAAAAACATAAGATAAAGTAAGGTACATAACATTTGAGAAGGTTTACAGGGCAATTCATACAGTGAATGATTACAATAAGATAATCATATTGTTAACAACAGTCAACGTGGTATAACATAATGTATGCCATAGTTAACAAGCTACTGCATAGAGTGACAAATTACAATCAGTTAAACATAATATGCGCCTAGACCAATGGTTATAAAGGAGAAATTAAAACATGAAAGATGATGATAAGATGGAGCCAGAAGTGAAAAGCAGATAAGAAGAGGGAAGGTGGCAAGATGGAAGCAGAAACAAAGAATTGGCGGCAGTGTTTGAAGTCACACAGTTACAATTTTCTGTGACAACTCAGACAAACAAGGTTTTGAAGGTAGCCAGTTTTAGCAGAATGGCTATTTGAAGAGTTTTTTTCAATTTGTTCCATAGGGAAGGGAGGGAATGGTTTATGGCTGATTTGTCAAAACGAGTTCTGACTTTGTGAATAACTAGAGATATGTAAGAAAGGATTCTCAATGCATAGCTTCCAGGAGAACAAGTAGGGAGGCAGTCAGAGATATATGGGGTAGTTTCTTTATGATGGCTCTGTATGTCCACTTGGCTGCATTTCTATAGCATTTGAAACTGAGGGAAGTCCAACCAACTAGAGCATATAAGGAACAGTGATGAGTAGAGTAGGGTGCTCCTGTAATGAATCTTAGGGCTCAGTGATATAGGATGTCAAGTTTTTTTAATGCTGTACTAGTCCCTTGTCCATAGAGAATATCTCCGTAGTCCAGTAAGCGGAGGAAGGTTGACTGCACAAGTCTAGTTTTTGCTTCCATTGTTAGTAAGTGCTTAATACGAAAGAATATACCAAGTGTCCGTTTTAGCGTTTTGGCTAGTTCTTCTATATGATCAGAAAAAGACATTTTGTGGTTGATCCACACACCCAAATATTTAAATTTGGTCACAAATTCAAGAGTTCATTGAGGAGGGTGGTGATCTGAGGTGACCACTCAATAATGTAGTGTGGGGTGTCTTGGAGTAGGGTGAAAAAAGCATTGCCTTCGTCATTTTAGCATTAAGAAGTAACTTTAGTTGCAACAGTTTTTTTTTGAAGACGACTGAATTCCAGTTGAAGGTTGGAGCATGTTTTGTCAATGGAAGGCCCAGAACTGTATAAGACGGTATCATCGGCGAATAGGCGAATATTGGCTAAACGAATACCAACGTGGATATTATTGATATAAATTGCGATGAGAAGAGGGACCAGAACTCAGCCTTGAGGTATGCCTCTTGGTAGGGTTTTCAGTAGAGAGAAGCCTCCTTCAGCTTTGACCTGCTGAGAATGGCCAATAAGGTAGCAGTCAAATGATTTAAGGGAGATAGTATCAAACCCAGTGTTGCGGAGGATGTCAAGGAGTAGGGCATAATCCACCATGTCAAATGCCTTGCTTAAATCCAAAAACACGGCACACACATAGAGTTTGTTATCCAAGGCATTCAACCACTCGTTAGAGACATTTGCAAGCACAGACACTGTGCTATGGTGTGGTCTGAAGCCTGACTGTATTGGAGTGAGCAGGTTATAAGAGTCTAGATGGTCTCTAATCTGATGGTTAACTAATTTTTCTAATAGTTTAGAAGGGGTGGGAAGTGGTGAGATAGGCCTATAATTATTAAGGTCACTAGGATCACCCAATTTGAACAGGGGGATGACAATGGTGGTTTCCAAAATTATGGAAAGGGTACCCTGCATGAGGGACAGATTAAAAAGGTGAGTAATGGGTACAGCCAGAATGTGATAGCTTATTTTTAGGAAGTAAGGTTCTATGAGATCTGCACTAACACTCTTTCTGGTATTGAATTTGAGAAGCAAGTCTTCCATCTGTTTCAGTGAGATTGGGCTGAAGGAGAAGGGGGGGTGCGGCCACAGGAGTGGTGTAGGTGGCCTTGTCCTGCCAGCATAACTAATTTTGTAGATTGCTGGCAATTGAGGAGCCAAAGGCCAGACCTGCAGTGGTGAAATGGTTATTTAATGAATTTAAGATGTTGTGTTTGTCTGTGTAAGTGGAATTTCCAGTTGTAATTTTTGAAGGTAGGGCTTTAGAAGACCTACATCCCTCAACCTCCTTATGAGTCTTTCAGAAATTAGAAGAACAAGTTGTAGACACATCTAATTTGTTATTATAGTAACTAGACTTTACAGCCCTAATAAGCTTTGTACACTAGTTTCTGGCTGTTCTGAAGGCAGTCCAATCTGAGGGAAGTTTAGTGTTCTGGGCCTTTTTCCACAAGGCATCCCTATGGAGAAAAGCTGACTTTAGGTTGGCTGAAAACCATGGGCAAGAGGTTTTCTTTGTTCATATTTTTACAATGGGAGCACGTTGGTTTATCTTGTCCGTAAGTATCTTATGGAATATGTCATAAGTTTCATTGACAGAAGGGGCAAGGTAAAAGTCATGCCAATTTGAATATTGAGAATCAGATAAGGCAAAAGTATCAAAGTAATGATGGCACCTTTTGAATATGTATCTGGAGTATGAGATTGGGTAGGGACCTAACACAAGCAATAGTACAGTGATTGCTAATGTCATTGAAGAAAACACCCATGTGGGTGAACAGGTGCGGTTTGTTTACTAGTATGATATCAAGTAGTGTGCTCTAGGCTGAATTTTTTGTATTTGGACTGGTGGGTTCTGAGATACATTGATGGAACCTGAAGACATCACAAAGTTCCTTAAGAGGTTTGGAGTAAGGAGAGACCCAATCCAGATTTAGATCACCCATGACTATGAACTCTGAGGATGAAGTATCAAGTAAGGTGCTTAATTGGTTTAGTACCTTAAGCCTGGCTGGTGGTGGTCTGTAACACCCTATTACAATGAGTGATTGGGCTGTGGAGAGTTAGGTCTTGATGTTGACACTTTCAAACTCCTTTGTCTCAGAGGTGGAGTTAATCACAGAGCTGGTGTATCTATCCTGCAAGTAGATGGCTACTCCTCCCCCTCTGGCCTGCCTATCCATTCTAAAAACCTTGTAGGAAGTGAAATTTATTTCAGAATCCTGGGTGGAAGGTTTTAGCCATGACTCAGTGATTACAAGTACATCTAGGGAGGAATGATTTAGCCAGGTCTGGATGGAATCCAATTATTTTGTAAGGCTGCAGGCATTAACATGGAGGAGATTCATCCTCTTTAGGCTGATCAGAACTGAGGGGTAGTCAGGGGGACTGGGTTTAGCTCAATGTTTCCTGAGCAAAGTAGGAAGATCAGTAGGATCTTTTTAGTAGCGCTCATCAACAATTTCAGCAGTCTAACCCACCCCTTTTTGAGGTTGTCGGAAGAGAGAGTGGGAGACTCTGTAGGTTGTGGTCTAATGCACCCCATGGATGTGAAGAGGAGCACCCAGGCTTTGATGGAGAGAGACTGTTGAACATAGGGTGAAGGTGATGCTGACAGAACATAATCCAAAAAGGGGTGTGTGAGATGCAAATAATGCCAGGAGTTTAGCAGTGATGAATGCATATAACTGCAAGCCAGGTTCAGTTAGAAGGGGGAGGTAAGGTTGCACTAGTAGGTGTCAGTTATGTGGATTTGTTTATCAATGGTGCTAGAGTTTAGAATTAGAAGAGACAGGCCAGCTAGGTGGCAGTAGAGGAGGATGATGGGCTTCATAATGAGTCTAGGCAGAAGCCTTATGCTCTGAGGTCTGAGACCTACTTAACACCTATGTCTTTCTCACTACATGCATTTCAGTTTATACAAGACTGGCAAACATTAAAATTAATATTGAATGAAAGAGGAAACTGATGCAGTCAGGCAACATTTGGTATCAGTCCAGTATTAGCCATGGTCTTTAGTTTCTGTTAGGCACCTATGATTAAAGGGAGACTGTCAGGTAACAGATAGTTTTTCCCCCAAATCCAATAAAAACAAAGTGTGACATCTAGAGAGTCTGGTGTTATTGTTTAACATTCCACATTTTTAAAGCAACAGTGGAACAAAAAATGATTTTTTTTTTCAAAAATGCTAGTTTCGGCTACAATTAGTATAAATATTAGAATACCTGTCAAATGTTCCTGCCAAGGTGCCTCCTATACTGTGCACCATGAGTCTCTTTTTTATTTCCTTCAGCCTAGTCCTTGCCTGGTCTACAATGTTATTTCTATAGAAGATGTAGCAGTTATCTGTATTTCTTGAGAAAAAAACTACATTACAACATTTATAAAATAGTCAGATTTGGGGAGAATTAGAAAATTGTACCATCAAATAAGAAGATGCCAGGAATCTTTTGTAGTGAAAAAAGGTAGGGTAATTTTTTTTACCTAATTTTGTTGCACTACTGCTTTATGCCACACCACCTGAAAAGTGAATTTTACTATTTGAAAGGTTAGGGGACGGTCATCCAAAACCCTCAGCTCAGCTGTTCTGCATGTGCATCTCCACTGTAACTGTGATGCTTGACAGTAGCCGGGAACAAGCAAATGTTATCTCGCTAGCACGAACAAACAGCAGAGGAAGCACTCACAGACATCTGTGCACCAGCACTTTCATTGTCAGTCAGTGCTGTCTTGCAAGTGACAATCTGCAAAATGAAAAATAACAGTGAATCTGAGGAGAGACTTATAAACAGCTTCTATTTTCTGAGTAAATAAGTTTACACTGTCATCCGATGTCATTTCTGTCACTCTGTTATAAACAGACTACATTTCAAAGAGCAGCTACTGTTACAGTCAATTCAATACCTGTGTGATCTCTGCAATACATGCTGCCTCTTCAGTAGTGTATTAGATGTGAAATGTTGTAAAAGATCAAAGAAGGCAGAGGGCATACTGTTCATAAAATAATCTCTTGTCATGCCATAGAGTGAAAAACTGTCACCGTGGCATATGATGCTGCATAATGCTCATAAAAAGGATACTAATCTCTCAAGTCCAATTTTTCCTTTACAAGTTAGCGATATCTTGCTTCCATGTCATCCTGCCTCTGAAGGCATGATATGGCTGCTTCATGTGCAAGCCAAATGAATGCAAATTTTAGGATCCCTTAATGAGCCATGACATAGTTTAGAACATGTCATCCCTCTCTCTGGGCCACCATGAGTATCAAAGCAGCAGGAGAAGCTTCATTCTTCGTGAACAGACTTACGTTGGTTGTGTACACATCTGTGGATGTATGTACTGTATTTATGTATCCTGTACAGGCATACATTGTTACTTTCTGTTTGCAGAAAATTTGTTAAAGCATCAGTTTAATTTCTTTACACTTGCACACCTGTACTGAAAGTAAATAAATAACAGGTGTCAAGCTTCATGGTGTCCAGCAGAGCCAACTCTGTGATATTATGTTTTCTCTCATTTTCTCAGATTGGAAAGAAGACTTACAACATCTAATGCAGTCCATCATTCACTAGTGTAACACTGAATTGTAGTGTTGTGTATTATCACAAAAAAACAGCAAAGAAAGCTGGCACCAGGCATCAGAACTTCTGATCAATTATTATGCACCAAAAAGAATGCATACATACTCAGGCTTTTTCAAGGCATCCCTTGAAAAAGCCTGAGGGCAAAATCAGGTGGGCTTGCAGCATGTGTTATTTTCCACTACTGTGTGTATGTATGTATGTATTCTTTTTACTGAATTAAAATTTATCAGAAGTTCTGATGCCTAGTGCCGGCTTTCTTTGCTGCTTTCATTGAACCTTTGCTGAACACAGGCAGCTGTTTTAGGAGCTGCTTCCTTGCAGAACTATTATCACAAAATGCCCAGTGTGGGTAACATAGTAACATAGTAGATGTTGGCAGAAAAAGACCCTTGGTCCATCCAGTCTGCCATTATTCTTACCTCCAAAATACAGATTCCGTTAGATCTGTGCTTTTACTCCCCCTTCCCCCGTTCTTTCCTCTACCAGTCCTCTGTGTCTATCCCATACATATCTGAATGCATCCATGGTGCTTACTCCCACCACTTCCTCTGGTAACCTGTTCCAGGGTTCCACCACTCTTTCTGTGAAGAAAAACTTCCTCACATTACCTCTGAGTCTCCCTCCTTCCAGTCTCATATCATGATCCCATGTCCTTGTGCCTCTCCATTTCTGTGGATAGCTACCCTCCCACACTTTGTTTATACACTTGACATATTTGAATGCCTCTATCATGTCCCCCCCTTCATCTCCAGTGAGTACATGTTTAACTCCCTGAGTCTCATGTCATAACTTTTATGATGCATGCCCATGACCATCTTGGTAGCCCTTCTCTGCACTTCCTCCAGCTGTTCAATTTCCTTCCTCAGATGGAGCTTCCAAAACTGAACACAATATTCAAGGTGAGGCCTCACCAGTGATCTATACAGTGGCAATATTATTTTCCTCTTCCTATTATAATACCTCTCCCTATGCAACCCAGCATGCTATTTGCCTTCCCTACCACCCTTCCACATTGACTTGCCACCTTGAGGTCATCAGTTAAGATGACCCCCCCAGATCCCTTTCCTGGTTAGATTTTGCAACATGCTCTCCCCCCAGTTATTATGTTGCCCTTAGGTTCTTGTGCCCCATATGCATGATTTAACACATTTTGTGCAAGCCTTTAACCATTCCTCCAGTCTTAATAAGTCCCTCCTCATTTTGGCTACCCCCTCTGGTGTGTCAGTACTGTTGCAGACCTTTGTGTCATCTGCAAGCAGGCACAGGTTCCCTTCCAGGCCCTCTGCGATGTCCCTAATGAATACATTGAACAGTAAGGGCCCCAGAACTGAGCCAAGCAGCACCCCACTCACAGTTTATTGCTACCCTCTGTCCTCTGTCCCTCAGCCAGTTTTGCACCCACCTAACTACTTTTTCTTCCACTACAAGACTGCTCAGCTTGTTTAGTAATCTCATGTGCTGAACATGTCAAAGGCTTTCCTAACGTCCAGGTAGGCCAAGTCCACTGCCTGTCCCTGATTCACTACTCTAGTCACCTCATCGAAGACCTCAATCAGGTTAGTTTGGCATGATTTCCCCCCCCCGTGATACCATGCTGTCCAGGATCCTGAAACCCATTTTCAGTCAGATATTCTACAATCCTTTCCTTTATCAATTTCTACATAATCTTCCCCACCACTGACATCATAGACTGTCTGGTCTTTGCACAGAACAGCAACAGCAAGTCATAAAACACAGTGCAAATCATGCTGCACATGGGAGGTCTCTGTCTCAACAGGGGGAAAGGGATTTTAAAGCAAAACTGCAAACAGCTGAGAAATGCTAGTAACGAGTAAATATTTCATGTGCAGTTACATTTAGTCATGATGGAAACAGTCAATAGAACTCCGAGAAGTAATTATAGCTTTCACATCATAACATGGCCTTAGAAAATGACATGAATACATAACCCCAATATACTCATTAAGGTCTGACACGGTTTTGTGGGACCGGGGGGGGGGTGAGTTATATGGTGATTTCAGGGTAGTTGCATTTAGAGCTTCAGGGTGGGGGCAAACTCACCCTAACAAGAACACCATTCCCTAGAGCCACCCTCTTAGGGTAATACTCATAAAAAATTATAGGGGATGAACAATTAACAATGAATAAGAGAGGGGGGATGAGACCCTTGAAGTATTTCTCTTACTCACTATCATTCTGTGAGTGTGGGGTGGTGGGATTCAAACCTAGGTTATGACCCATTGATTATATCTTCACACAATAACCACTTGGTTAGGCTGTTTTCCTACTCATCTGTGGCATGAGGATACCTTACAATACCCCTGCCTGTAGTATAGCTGCAGTGTTAGTACAGAGACAAAGTGAAGTTACTTTTCATTAACATTGTAATGTTGTACTGTACTCAGGACTAGAGAGATTAGTAGCTTTGTACAACATTCTAATCCACTGTGACATATTTGCAGCTTTTAACATTCTGTGCATATGAAAGGGCTTACCTTTCAAACAGGCTGCTATTTATTAAACAGCATTTCAAACATCATGCACTTGGCAGAAGTAATTTATTATTTTGACATGATGCTACTACAAGCCGGGTCGGTGTCAGTATGTTTCTGAGAGAACACACCATTGTTAGAAGCTGGGCTCCACTGCAAGTAGTATGTATCATTTCAACAGGGCTATCAGATGTGGATAACTTGTAAAGGAAAAATCGGACTAGAGAGATTAGTGTCCTTTTCATGTAGATTATGCAACATCGTATGCCACTGTGAAAGTTTTTCATTCTGTGAAACAATGAAGGAGATTATTTTATAAACAGGGTGCAATCCAATTTGTTTGATCTTTCACAGCATTTCGTACCTAACGCAGGGCTGCAATATAATATTTTTATTATCTAAGCCTTAAGGAGTTAGCAAATTATTTTTACATTTTTAAGTGGCCTTCCATTTTCTTTTCCATGACAAATATGTATTCTAATATGTGTTGACCGATTTTTGATACATAGGTGCCTCAGATAGACATAGAGCTCGACTCTACTCACCAGCTATTGCAATTTCTTTTCATATTTCTGTTACACTCTATGACATCAATAACACCGATTCATGCTACTCATCTGAATGACCTGAAATTATGTTATTGATGTCACAGAATGTCCAGGCAGTATGAAAAGAGAGATCAGCAACTGCTGAGGAGAAAGGTATTTAGGGTAGTTACAAAGGCAGTTAAATTAAATTCTAAATTTAACAAAAAAGGTCAACAACATATCAGAATACTGGACAGACACCGGATGGACCTCAGGAGGGCATCTAGAGGTGTAAAAAACTGTTTAATATAACTTTATAACTACAAGAAGAGGTGGTGTATATCGCAGAGACCACATGGGCAATGAATTGACTGTAACAGCAGCTGCTGTTTGAAACAAAGTCTGTTTATAGTAGAATGACAGAAACGGCATTGGGTGACAGTATAAACTTATTTATACTAAGAAATAGATGTAATTTTCCTCACTAAAATAAGTCTCACCTCAGATTGTCTGCTACGTTCCATTTAGCAGAGTGTCACTTGTGAGATAGGCACTGCTAAAAGGGAGACTGCCAGACTACCTCACCATTTTTTTTCTTCTGATAAGTAGTAAAGAATCTCAACTAAAGCAACAGTGTTCTATATGTCATATTATGTCTGGTCCATTTTGCTGTAGAGTGTTAGGTTATTTTGTTTTATCACAAAATATGTTTTGGAGTGAGTCACTCTGAAACTGGCTTCATTATTAAAGTGTGTTGTTTTAGGTTATATTGTTTTATCAGAAAATAAGGAATAATGAATGTGTGACCATACACAACAAGCCTGTGTTTCCATTAAGGGGTAGAGATAACAGCATATGGAACTCAAATGCAAAGCTGAAGAGGTCCATGCTGTTATCTCAACCCCAAGAGAGAAACACAAGGTAAGCTGTGTATTGTCACCCTTTTTTATTTTTTATAGTATATGGCTTGTTTGTTGAGGGAAGTAGCGAGCAGGAGTTGCAAGTGGTGCTGAGCACTGCTACGGAGAGAGAGACAGAAAGAGAGAGAGAGTGATCAGTGAAAATGAAAGCAAGCTGGCAAGCTTTTTTTTGTGCTGTCTATTTGTTCTCCTGCTTTAAAATTAATTCAATGGGCCTACGCAACCTGAATACTGTGATACCTGTTTGACCATTTGCACTCTTTATTCCATAGGGAATTACCTCCTTGTAGGGGTACTGAAGGCAAGGAACCCCCGAAGAGTGTTCCACCCCTAGAGGAGCCGTGGAAAAGATTCCCTCTGCTGAAGGTACCATAGGAAGGAGCCCCCAAAAGTGTATTAAGCAGTAAATGTTGACTACAACAAGGTTGAGAAACAGATTGACAGCAACAAGACAGCTGATAAAACACAGATAAGATGCACATGTTGTCAGGACTGCACTGATTAAAATGGATTGCACTGAAGACATAAGAGTTTCCTAAGGAGAGAGGAAATTGCAAGTAGGGCCACCATCTATTTCCATCTAATAGCAAAACCTGCCTAAGAAAACTAGGGAACATACTGTTAACAACTAACTACATGTTATGACCTTTGGCATAAAGGAGAGGAAAACACCCCTTTTAAAGGAGAAAACCTCTGGGGATTCAAGGTCTAGGTCATCTTCCTTCTAGGCTTTAGGGTATTTTGGTTAGTGATGGCTCTGCTGCTGCAATTTAGAAGGCCGGTTCGGCGGGGGGGGGATATTTCAATTTAGGGGACAACTCTGACTCTACCCCTCTAATGGTAACACACTGCAAGGTTGTGAGACACCTCTGCAACTTGGGATACATCATGTGGCAACATCTTCAAGGCAGGAGGAAGAGAGTGATGACTACTGAGACACTCAGCTGGCCTACCAATCTAAGAACAAACCAGACAGAAACATAGAAACATGGAAGTTGGTGGCAGATAAGGACTGCAAGGCTCATCCTGTCTGCCCATTTCTTTTTCTACCTTATGAATGTGCCATAGGCCTTTGCTCTGTCAATGACCTATCTATTCATACTTATCTGTATTGCTCCCTTATGCCATACCATGCCTGTTTGAAGCCCTGCACTGTATTCATATCCACCATTTCCTGAGGTAGGCCATTCCATGCATCCACCACCCTTTCTGTGAAAAAGAACTTCCTCACATTACCCCTTAAATGGTCTTCCTCTAATCTCATGCTGTGTCCTCTTGTCCTGATATTTTTCTTATATTGAAACATGTTAGACTATTTCACCTTGTTAATGCCCTTAAGGTGTTTGAATGTTTCAATCATATCACCTCTCTCCCTCCTTTACTCTAGGGTATACATATTGAGCTTCATGAATCTGTCCTCATATGTTTCTAATACAGTCCATGCTCCATTTTGGTTGCCCTCCTCTGGACTGCCTCAATTTGGTTAATGTCCTTGTGAAGGTGTGACCTCCAGAACTGCACGAAGTACTCCAGATGGGGTCTCACCAGTGTCTTGTAAAGAGGGATTGTTACCTCCCTGTTCTGACTTGTGATACCCATACTAATGCACTCCAACATCCCTCTAGCCTTACTTACTGCTTTAGAGGTCTGCTTGGATGATTTCAGGTGATCGGTGATGATGACGCCCAAGTCTCTTTCTTCCATTGTGACTGCCAGCAACTCCCCTCCCAGCCTATAGGTGGCTTCAGGGTTTCTCTTCCCTATGTGCATGATGTTGCACTTCTTTGCATTAAACCTCAGTTGCCACTCTTCTGACCATTTTGCTAGTTTATCCAGATCTCTTCTCATTCTGCCCACTCCATCTGGATCATCTACACTGTTGCAGATCTTGGCGTCATCTGCAAACAGATGAACCAGAGGTGGTCATAGGGAAAACAGCTTAGAAGTTGCTTCCAAACCCACTCAGCTAGCTAAAGGGGCCCAGACTGAAGAGGTCTTACCTTCGCAGCTGAAGTCTTAAATGCTACATCAAGAGATGCTGCCAATGAATTAGACAACTGAAGCTTCACCTGGAGTGAGAACATTCCCACTATTGGCCAGATGAGAAGAACCCCACCCTGAGTTTCACATGCTTAAAATGCAGACTTCATGAGTGTGGAGAGAGATCATCAGCTGCAGTGCAAGCCCTGAGTCAGAAAAGGTAATGGTCATGGTTGGCATGCCTCTGATTTATGAGTGAGATCATGAATCAGCTTTAAAGTTCCAGATAGGAGGAGGCCAGGCAAAGCTGGTGGCTGTAGATTAGGTAGCAGGGTAGTGATGAGAAAGCTGGGTGAAGCCAGTGGCCTGGGAGAGGTAGGATGCTGCAGTGCAAGCCATTTGGTAGCAGTAGCAGCCAGCAGAAAGCAAGCCAACCACTTCCATTAAGGAAGCCAAATTAATGGTGACATAGAAGGTAGGTGTTTAGGTAGTGAGTGATGCCAGTGATTGAATCAAAGAGATTTTGTATAAATGAATTGATGAGTTTAGCAGATGATTGCCATGGTTTCAGCATGAATAGTTAATTGATATGATTGGTATGAATACCTTAAATGCCATTAAGGCGGATTTAGGTTATTCCAGTAAGGAGTATTTGCAAGGCAGTAATGAAATGTAATGAATATCTCAAAAGCCATGTAGGCTGTGAGATAAATGTATTTATGCATGGATAACTGAAATGCCAGGTAGGCAAAAGAGCAGGGCAAATCAAATAGCTTACATAAAAGCATGCTCCTACTACTTGGAGACGCAATACCCCACTGTGACATCACAGTCCTCCGCCGTGGGAATAACAGAGGATCCACAAGCTGAGCACCATGAGACCAAACAGCATCTGTAATGTTGGTAGGGTAGGACCCCCCAAAAAATAGAGGTGCTTTAACAGGCAAGGTCCTAGTTAAGGACAGAACCATATGATAGCAGACTGCCACAGTAATGTGAACAGCTGAAGCAAAATACTGACTGAAAAGTTCAGAAAAATTAAATTCAGAAATGTACTGCTAAAATGCCTGTAGCTGTAAGCTGTGTCAGTATAGAAATACAACAACATGAATATACTAGAGTGACACAAAATTGAAAGATGGGAGTGGTAGCTGCCTGACTGAGTAAACACTGAATTGAGCAGAGCATGCTGAATACCCTACTGAATGAACTGAGCAGAGCTGACTGGATGAAATGAGCAGAGTAGCTGAGAAACAATCTGGCACAACAGGGAGTGCTGAGCAACAACATACTGTAGCACAGCAGGGAGTGGCAGTTAGCTGGGAGCAGAATGAAGCCTAGATCAGGAGCAAACATTTAAGGTGGAAAAGCAAGGAGACAGCAAAGGCAGGGAAAACAGCAGTTTGAGCTGAAGCATGCAGATAACAACTGCAGGTAAACTGAGGGGATTGCCAACTATGAAAAATAAAAGGGACACTAAAAAAACTGGAAAAGCCCAAAAGAAACAAACAAAAGCAAACACAGCACAGGAGCCAGAGGGAGCAGAAACAAATAACTGAGAAGGAAGCATAGACAGACTGCAGACAGAGGCAAATACTGACCTACAGCAGGAGAAGTACAAACCAGGCAGAATGCCCAGCACAAGCCAACAGAAATCCAAGCACAAGGGAAGGTAGGAGACAAATGCAGCAGAAAGGGGAGGGGGCAGAACCCAGGGACAGGTCAGGCAGAGCCTCTGGCTGCAA
Source organism: Neoceratodus forsteri (assembly GCA_016271365.2). Taxonomy (NCBI): domain Eukaryota; kingdom Metazoa; phylum Chordata; order Ceratodontiformes; family Ceratodontidae; genus Neoceratodus; species Neoceratodus forsteri. Next base: position 1,285,969,494 of record CM057453.1, read on the forward strand.
GGAATAAATGCTTCAGAAGGAGGCTGGGAGGATCTGCTTATACAGCTCAGGAAGGGGGGTGTGATTGGATGCTCACCCCATTGAACCACAGGCATAGCCTTCCAATTGTTCTCTCTCTCTCTCTCTCTGACATTTGTTTCAAGGATATGACCACCAACATTTTTTTAATTTATTTGTGGAGTTTTACTGAATTGCAGTCATGGTATCATACTGAGAATGTCTCTATAGTAATTAGAGAACTGACATGCGAAAACTGTTTGAGAAGGATGGGAGATAGTGTGCAGCACAGCACAGGACATGTGAATCAGTAATGAGAGAATGTGAATAACGACCTTAGAACCATCTATAACAATTTTTGAGCCATCCAACAACTTTGAAATCATCCATAACAACTTTCTGACAGTCATCATTTTCTATACATAATAAGCATTTACCTTATACTATATATGTTTTAGAGTGGGTGACTCCAAAACTGCCTTCATTATAAAAGTATGGGCTCATTCCATGTAGAGGCTCAAGGTCGAGGCTATCGTGCTGACTCAGGACACTACAGGTTGATGCGCTAAGTCACTGCTGTATTCCCACCAGTGGTTCAAAACACATGGACAGTGCAAAGGAATCAGAGGTGATGAGAAAAATCTAATGACAGAAAAGGCATGTTTTTTCCATTTTTATCTGTTCAAAGATTGCATTTCTGGATGCTGTTTCTGCAGTCACTTTGCTCAAATCTGGAGAGGCTAACACACATTAAATTGTAATGGTAGCACTGTTACCTACAGTGCATGATTTAACACAAACATGAAAAAGGAAAAAGATGCTGGTGCTGTATTGAGTTTATTAGTGTGGAGATTGAGGAGAAAGATGAAGTGATTCAGTATGAATCATATATATTTTTATCACTATCTAGTGGTTGGCAAATGAAGATATTCTGTAATTTGATGGTGAACTCCCCCCTACACACACACACTTACACACGCTCATACTAATCCTTTGCAGGTAGGGTTATCTGTAGCATCATAACAGTGATGTTGCCTCAGAAATTGTAAGATCTGGTCTCTGCGATCATAGCCAGTTTTAGGCACCAGGAAACCCTGCGGTGGCTGGGGGTCCTTGCTTTTGCAGCCCCAACCAGAGCACTGTACCTTAATTATTTTTATTTTTTTATCTTCTTAGAGCAGCAACAAAGGGCTGTGCAGCTCCTTCTGATGTGGCATCATGACATCACGAAATGCCTTACCAAGCTATATGACCCTGTCAGTACGAGGCAAATGAACAGCAATGGTTGGAATGGGAAGAACTGTCCAAAGGACTAACTGCTGTCTGCCAATAAAAACACTTAAAATATGCCTCTGGTTGTACTGAAAATAATGCATAATGATGTGCATATGGGTTACAGTCAAACAGGCAAAGGTCGGCCAAGTAAAGGGCTGCCATGACTTTACTAATCCTGCTGGGGGCCTCCAAACTCTAACGCCGGCCCTGTCTGCGATGTTTAAAATACAATCGCATCCTCCCCAGCTGGAAAATGTTAATAATTTAGCATTCTTGATAAACACCATCCACCAGCAAGGTGTTCAACTTTTTCAGAGCTGCTCCAGAGAGAGAGAGAGAGAGTATGGCTACCAGCTAAACAGAGCATGTTACACATTTGTGTTGTGGCTAATGTGAAAATGCAGTCAATATTAAACACTACTATAAATAATAATTTCACACATCACATTTAAAGTACAGTCAGTTAACCACTAAGATAAAGCCACATGTTTCTCTTTTGGCAAGGCCAGATACATTTGACCATTATTAAATCCAACCAGAAGTAGTAGTAGTAGTAGTAGTAGTAATAGTAAAATATTTTTATTCATATAATTCATATGAATAGGGATCCACAGTACAATACAATTTCCAAAACACATAGTTATACAATATATACATTACAAACAATTCAAATAGAGTGTTAAAGCAGAAAATGTATGTCAAGGGTAACTCTTGACTACAACTATGGCTTACAAAATTTATATCAAAGCAAGCAATACAGTTCAGCAATATATTGATCCCCTGCCATAATCAAACCCTAAACAACTTTGCACACTACCCTTTAGTCTGTCCTGCCTAACATATTCTAATTGCACAGTACACAGCATTGTCTTGAATTACTCAACTCTTTTCTTATCTATATTTCTATCCCGGTCCAGGTTTTGTTCACATCACCCATTCTCAGATGTGTTGGAATCTTATTGCAGAGTCGTATCCCCTGTAATATACTGACTGGCAGCCGAATTCCAGATTACATTTGGGTAAAACTAGAGAAGGGTGAAGTGACCTTAATGCACTTCACAGAGTGATTGGCGGAGTGAAGGTGAATTCATGAGTAAGCCCAAGTAACGCCCATGGAGTACTTCGCTATAACGGTAACGTGAAGACCATTGAAAACAATGACTGCGAATTACTCCACCTTCCCAAACCACTACTCCACCAATTTCAAGGTGAAGTACATTGAAAACAATGTACTTTGCCTCACTTCGCCTTGTTTTTAAGCACCAAAGGAGAATTTTGCAGTGATTCATGGGATTTCAGGTCACATGGGCTCTAGATTGTTCTGCATAGACTCAGTTCGAGGTAATGTGTGTAGGAAGCTGTGGGAGACAGTCTGCTCTGAGAGCTCTCTGTGATTCATACCTTCTAAAAGCTATCAAAAAGCCTTTTTGAGTAATTTGTTTTGCTGAAACTTTAATTCATCGATTGTAGGAAACCCTCCTGTGCTCGTATCATTGAGCATTTATTGTTTGTGTATGGATTTTGAATGTGTACTGAGAGACAGTGGAAGTGTGCTTTGAGGGAGGGGCATATCTGTGGTGTAGGTATATTAACTTGGAAAAAAAGACAGTTCTTTCTGTTTTGGTGATATTTTTCTTCCATAACCGTGTTAAGGAATACAAAGTAATATTTTCAATAATTCTTGATCTTTTTTTGCTGATTGTTGTGGTGCAGCAGTGCATAATTTTAGTTTGTTTAAAACACATGGTTATATTACTGAAGTTTTCAATTTGCTACCCATTACTTAGTGTGTGTGTGTGTGTGTGTGTGTGTGTATGTGTGTGACGCGTGTCATCAAATCAGACACCTTTTATTGTGCCACATAGTAATTTCAGCAATGTGAACCTGCTATCCACTGCAGCTATGTGATTTTTGTACTTCTTTGTGGTATCTTTACTGGTACTAGTACTATTGACTGTTACTACAGTACACTGTGTGCCCCCATGGGCTGCGGCCTGCCCCAACCGGCAAAGGTATTCTTTTCCAGATTTGAATTTCTGATGGTGAGCACTGGTTAGGTGTTGCGCCTTTGAGTCTGCATCTCTTCAGTGCACAGCACAGTCTTAATCTGTCTGTGCCTTTGCATCTTCTTAGGGCCCAATCTCCATCTGTAATTTAAGTCACAGTTGTTTCTTTGGCTTCCCTTCAGAGTATTGGACTGGTGTGGTGCATAATTCTGCATGAACATTGTACTCATTAATATGCATTTTTAAATCAGGACCCTCATCTTCACAAGTCACTTCTAATACAAATCATGTTCTGCATCATCACACTCACAAATGCAGTCACAAATCATGATTCATGATCACGTCATGATTTCACGAATCACAAAATTAGTTTTTTTACTACTTATTTGGATGTACTGTAAGCCTGTTTTGTAGTATCTCTCCAGGCTTCACCACCCCACCACTGTACTCATTAATAAGTGTTTTTAAATTGGGGAGTTTTGTGCTACAGGCAGCTCATCAGGGAAGTAAAGTCGTAGGCATTCACATTCCTATACAGTTCCATATTGGTTATGTCACACCGAATCACATTCTTCATCATCACGGTCACAAATGCAGTCACAAATCACAATTCACGATCACGTAATGATTTCATGAATCACAAAATTAATTTTTTTACTACTTACTTGGATGTATAGTAAGCTTGTTTTGTATTAGTATCTCTCCAGGCTTCACCATCCCACCACTGTACTCATTAATAAGAGTTTTCAAATTGGGGAGTTTTATGAAAGAGGCTCAGCTCATCGGGGAAGTACAACCATAGGCATTCGCATTCCTTCCTGTACAGCATGTGAGTTACAGTACTATAAGTAGTGGTGGGCAAAGTGGCCCCAATTCGCTCCGCGAAGTGATTCACGGAGTAACGCGGACTCCACGGAGTACTCTGCAATGTGAAGCAGAGTACTTTGCTTCATAATGAGGAACACGAAGTCCATTGAAACCAATGACTTTGTGTTATTCCACCTTCCCCAAACCACTTCTTCACCAATTTTAAAGCGAAGTACATTGAAATCAATGTAATGTGCCTCACTTCTCCTTGTAATTGAGCTCCAAATAAAATTCTGCAGTGATTCATGGAATTGCAGGTCACATGGGCTCTAAATTGTTCTGCACAACCTCAGCTCTGGCCTGTGTAGTGTGTGTGTAGTAGTAGCTGGAGACGGTTTGCTTTCAGAGCTCTGGGATTCAAAACCTCTAAAAGCTGTTTAAAATGCCTTTTGAATAATTTTTTTTCCCTCAAAGTTTAGTACATCGATTGTAGGAAACCTTTATGTGCTCATATGATCGAGTGATTATTATTGTGGTGTGTGGATTTTGAAAGTTAATTTAGAACAGTCAGTCTATGGACTGTGAAGTGTGCTTTAGGAAGGGGCATATTTGTGGTGTAGGTACATTAACTGGGAGAAAAGGCAGTCTTTCTATTTTGGTTATATTTTTCTTGTATAACTGTGTTAATGTACACACAGCAAGATTTTCAGCAATTCTTGAATTTTTTTTGCTGATTTTTGTGGTGCAGCAGTGTATAATTTGTCTGTTTAAAACATTTGGTTATATTACTAAAGGTTTTCAATTTGCTATGCATTACTTGAAGTGTGTGTGTGTGTGTGTGTGTGAGAGAGAGTGTGTGCAATGTATGCCATTAAATTAGACACCTTTTATTGTGCCACAGAGAAGTTGCAGCAGTGTGAACCTTCTATCCACTGCACCTGCATGAATTTTTTATACTACTTTGTGGTATCTTTACTGGTAGTGGATTGTTACTGCCGTGCACTAATCCCCCAACTGGCAAAAGGTATTGCTTTCCAGATTTGGATTTGTGACTTGTGAGCACTGGTTAGGTGGTGTTGTGCCTTTTTGATGCGTCACTTGAGTGCACAGCATAATCTTAATCTGTCTGTGTGTTTGCAGTGCACCATTAATTCTGGGAGACCGCATTTCTTGTTACACTCTCATTTCACTTCGTCAGCACTGGGGAATTTTCTGGACACAAGATAGTAGTATTTTGGGGATGCACATTAATTCTGGTGACTCTGTGTGTGACGATCACTGTGCACATGACTGAGTGAGCCATTAATTATGGGAGACTTTGCATTGCTTGTTACACTCTCATTTCATTTTGTCAGCTCAGCACTGTGGAGTTTTCTGAATACAAGACAGTAGCACTTTGGGGACGCACATTAATTCTGGTGACTGTGTGGGTGGGATGCTGCCAATATTGTTGTCACTCTGCCTTACTTTGCGTTTAAGGCGGAATGACAACGCAAAGTAGTAGTATCAAGGCAAAGTGAGCCTTTCCTATGGGGCACTCTGCATAGCAAAGTGCCAACATGAAGTGACCACTTTGCGGGCATTTCACTGGCAGAATTTAAATTTGCTGTATCTCTAATACTAAATCTGGAACTTTAACTGTTCTAAGTATGTCTAGCTTTGTTCTATAACTCAGGTTATCTGTTACATAACCAGGGAGTCTACCCAACAGTCCCCTATTTATAAAGGCCAATAAGTGCTCCTGGCTACCTTTGCTTAAGTACTGCCATCCCAACTGGTTATATAAATTACACTTGTGGGTTTTGCAGGGAGTCCCTAGTATATATATCTGGCAAGACCACCATGACAAGTTTCTAGTTTTTTAAGGTCTCCTTTTCTGGGGGAGGCGTGGCTACCACCCGAGCTGAATGGACACTTGAGTTCTGAGCTCCTGCCTAACCCCTAATAATCCACCTGTTGTCCGCAGTTCTTCTACCCAAATCGGCATGATTTAATTGGTATTTATGCCCGGGTAGTTCATGCATGATAAGATCTGGTGTTTTGTACTCTCAGCTGATCTGGTCTGTGGCTATTTCCCTTAGTCATGCGGGGTTCGAACAGCAGGGCCTACTGCTCAGCAAGATGAAGTCGGTTTCTGAGATTAACCAGCAACTGGGCGATATGCCCAAAATCCGCCAAATGTTCTCTGAGATTATACAGCGAATGGACAAACTTAACGTGGCAGCTAAACAAAATGCTGCTGACATTATTGATTTGGCCCAATGGGCATGCATCATTGAACATAGATTGGCCGAAGCAGAGGATGGATGGCACAAAGCAAGCTCCCGGCTCCAAGAACAAGAGCGCCTTATCCAAGTACTATGGGGCAGGGTGGAGGACTTGGAGAATCGGAGTCACGGAACAATTTGCGGATAGTGGGCTTCCCAGAGGGGTGTGAGGGAACCGACACCATTAGTTTCCTGCAAAAAGAACTGCCTGCCTTGCTGGACTGGCCTGGTAAGGCCCCAATTGAAATCGACAGGGCCCATAGAACTCTGGTGCCTTGCCCTGATGCTGGGGCTCACCAGCGCACAATCCTGGCTCACTTCCTCTGCTTTCAAGATCGAGAGATGATTACTAAGTATGTACTAAAAAGGAGTTACATTGGAAAGGGCACAAAATACAGATATTTGCGGATTATTCTCAGGAGGTTACCAACAGACGTCGGGCTTTCACAGCTGCCTGCAGAGCCTGCGCTGAATTGGGGCTTGAGTACTCCTTGAGATACCCAGCTTCGCTCAGAATCATCTATAACGGGGCTCCCAGAATTTTTGATAACCCCACCTCTGCGGAAAATTTCCTTTCAGAGGATGCCCCCAAATTGTCCTGGGGCAGTCTGCGTGAACCCTCTGGCCCGCTGGCTTTCCAATGGAGGTAACACCACAGGGACCTGGCCACAACACCCAGAACCCCAGTATGACCCAGAGCACTCATAATCACCCATCCCCATCTAAGCCCTCGAGTGGCAGTAGCAAATGAAGAAACAGGAGACGACAAAGGCTCGAGGGGCTACACGCTGATAAAACTCCTCGTCTCCGGTCAAGGAGCCATAGTGGAAGCTCAGATTCATCTGCCTCACAGGACTCTTACCAGCCAGACATGAGCAACAATAAATATCAGCCGCTGATGGATCTGCCAACGGAAGGCTCCCTGGCTACTTCCCCCTTGCCCTCTCGATCTTCTCACTCTAGGGCTACTGGGTTTAAAGGTGCCAGGATCATTCCTAGGCCAGAGGTTCAAGACCCCTCCGGTGATGCTTCATGCAGTTTGAGTAATCAGCAGGACTTTAAACTGATGGAGGAAGCGCTTCCAGTTAAGGAGGCTGTGGGCTGAAGTCCCCCCAGTTCATTTCTCTGCTGCCCTCCTCTCGGGCTGATATAAGCTGCCTATGATGCCCCTTTGGTACAAAGATTGCTACCAAGGTGTTCCCCCTTGCTCCCTTTCCTGTTCCCTTGTCTCCCTCTAATTGATTTTTGGTCAGAAGGGGAGCACTCTCAGCATCTGCTATCCCATCGATTCATTTGGATCAAGGCCGTGGGGGGCTTCACTTGGACTGCTGAGCACACTCTTTCACATGTGGAATACACGGACTCATGTGCGGACTAATGGATGCTAATAATGACTATCTCACTACCTGGCCCCCTGTGCGGGGTGCTGGGTTTATCTCATGTGTTTTTTTTTTTTTTGCTCTTTCTTTCTTCTCTCTTTAGCAATGACATTGTGGGTAGAAGGACTCAATTGATGATGGGGGGTCGGGGATGGGTGATCTCGGATTTGGAGAGTCCTCTCTTTTTAGTGTAGTCTCTGGCTACTCTACCCCCAGTGACCTCTGCTGGTATCTGGTCCTCTGGTGGGTCAGTACGCTCAGTGGTTGCTGGTCTGAAATGGAACTGTTTTTGGGTTTGGGCAGTGGGTGAGGGTGGGTTCAGGGTATGGTTGTTTTTTTGGAAGTTAGTAATAGGTTATATTTTTGCTTGTTAGGGGTGATTTCTGCCCATGGATATACTGTTGTACAATGTTGTTTTGTGTTCTATCATGGCAATCTGAATTCTAGAGTTACTTTTGTTATTATAGGGGTAGATAGGGAGTCTGGGTCTATTGGGCACAGCGTATCTGGGTGGGGCTTCCTCTTGTGTCTCCCTTCAGCCATGCTAGCTTACTTGTCTCTTGGAATGTGAGGGGGCTCAACTCACCAGTTAAGCGTAAAAAAGTATTGCTCCACTTAAAGAAGCTGCAACCTATGATGGTGTTTCTCCAGGAGACAAGGCTGCCCTCATGTGAGGCTATGAAGCTCAAGTAGGAATGGGTTGGTGCGGAGCTTCATAGCACAGCTAAGGGCCATAAGAGGGGAGTTTCCATTTTACTTCACAGGAACTTGGGGTGAAAAGTGAAGCAACATAAACAGGACAAGGAGGGAAGATGGATCTTGGCAGAGTTAGAGATGCCAGAGGGTTCTTTGATTCTTGCTAACCTCTACGCCCCCAACCAGGATTGCCCTCAGTTCTTCTTTACTCTTAACCAGACCCTTACTGATTTTAATGGTGTCAACGCTCCGGTAGTTATGGGTGGGGACTTTAATTTAGTTTTAGATTTTGCTATGGACAGAAGCAACAAAACCCCTGAACCTCATAGACAGGCTCTCAAAGTGGTTCAGACATTAATGTCAGAGCATACTTTGCTGGATGCCTGGAGAACTATGCACCCAGGTGTTTATGATTACTCCTGCTTTTCCCAGGCTCATGGCTCCTCTAGCAGGATTGATTTCTGGCTTCTTTCATCAAGCCTTTATGAGAAGGTTACCAGCACTGACATGCACTCCATTTATGTCTCAGACCATGCGCCTATAGAGCTTGGGATCCAATTGGGCACTGACCCCACCCCTACGTCCATATGGCGGTTGGACCCCCTGTTACTTGAGGATGCTGATTTTTCTCGTTGGCTGGGGCCTGCGGTGCAGGGAATATTGGGAAATCAATGATAACGGGGAAGTGAATGACTCAACGCTCTGGGAAGCCTTTAAGACCACCTTTCGGGTTAAAATTATTGCTTATGCCGCTGCTAGGCGGAAGCGGCGCCAAGCTGACCAAAGGGTTTTAGAACAGCAGTTAGCTTCTCTGGAAGCCCACTATAAGTCTTCAAACCCATCACAGTCCTTATTAGCTCAGCTGACTAGTACCAGGATTTCTTTAAATGCCCACCTGACCCGACAAGTGGAATTAAATCTCAGACGGCTGCGTCATTCTTACTGGGAAGGGGGGGAAGCTAGTAAACTTCGGGCTTATCGACTTAAGCAACAGCAGGCATCCCAAACCATTCATGCGCTGAAAGATATGCATGGGGTCTCAACCCACTCTCATAAGGGGATGAGCAAAATCATGGCCCAGTTCTACGAGGCTCTGTACTCAGTTTCTCACCCTCCCGACCCCTTGAGCATTCAAAATTTTTGGGGGGAACTCCCCTATTCCCCGTCTAACAGTTTCCGATGTTAAACTACTGGAGGCACCTATTACCGTGGCAGAGGTGGAGCAGGCCATTGTATCCCTAAACTCTCAGAAGACCCCAGGAAAGGATGGCTTCCCTGTTGATTTTTACAAAATAAAGGGAACTAATCTGGCCCCTTACCTGATTAGGATGTTCTGACATTCACTACAGGTTGACTTTCTCCCCCCTTCCCTGAGGGAGGCTACTATCACAGTGCTACTGAAAAAGGGGAAGGACCCCCTACTCCCAGGTAGCTACCACCCTATATCCCTCATTAATGCGGATGCTAAAATTCTGGCCAGGCTTCTTTCTAGCAGGCTAGAACGCCTCATGATTGATCTGATCCACCCTGCCCAAGCGGGTTTTATCGGGGCGACTTGGGTCGGACCATCACAGAATGCTGCTGTCACTTTTACACCATACCACATTATCTGGCAAACCCTCCGTGGCCTTAACGATCGATTTGGAAAAAGCATTTGATTCTGTTCAGTGGCCCTTTTTGTTTCTCACACTCTCTCAAATGGGGTTCAGGCCTGGTTTTATTTCCTGGGTAAAACTGTTATACTCCTCCCCTACAGCCTCGGTCTTAATGAATGGGGTCATGTCTCCATCCTTTCCTCTCCAAAAAGGTACCAGGCAGGGGTGTCCCCTTTCCCCTCTCCTTTTTGTTCTGGCCATTGAACCACTGGCTATTGCTTTTAGGGAATCACCTATTATCCCTGGGCTTCGAGTGGGTAATAGCACCTTCAAAGCGTATTTATATGCTGACAACTTGCTTATTACTACAGAGTCCTCTTTGGGGGTGATTGACAGTATCCTTGAGATTCTGGCTACCTTTGCCGAGGTATCGGGGCTTAAGATCAATCACTCCAAAACCGAGGTGCTTCCGCTGAACTCCAAGACCCCTGGAAATGACTTCATAAATAGAGGCCTCCACTGGTCCCCTAATAGCATAAAATATTTGGGTATTATCCTTCATTTTAATATAGGAAAAATGATCTCTGCTAATTTTACGACTTTATTAGAGTCCCTTAAACAGGACATGGGGAGGTGGAAGGCTTTAAGGCTGTCGTTGGCTGGCAAAATTAACTCCATCAAAATAATGGCTAGCCCCCAGGGTTTTATATCTATTAGCTCATCTGCCTGTGGCTATCCCCCAAAGATGGTTTCAGAAACTAGATGCATTAGTGGGTAATTTCCTATGGGAAGGGGCCCTGCCCCGGTTCAGTAAACTCAAGCTCCGCCAGCATTGAGTAAGGGTGGATGGGGCCTTCCCTGGTTTCAGAGATATCATATGGCCTTCATTATCTCTCAAACTATCAGATGGTTTACCAGGATCAGTCTGACTTCTTCAACTTGGCTCCTCCTAGAGGCATCATTGGCCCATGCCCCTTCACAGGCGGTGGTGCTCTATAATAATAAGAAGGTATCCCAGGTCTTCTCCTCTCCCATGCAGGTCTCTGTTCTGTATTGGAAACAAGCTCTCTCAATTCTGGGGCAAGACCCAACCCCGTGGAGATATATGCCCCTGTGGAACAACCCAGACCTACAGATAGGGAAGTTCCCTATACACTGGAAATACTGGGAGGCCAAAGGCATTACTAAGATCCACAATGTGTTGCTTCCCAACACTGTCACATTAGACACTTTTGATTCACTGAAAGAAAGATTTGGCCTCCCTCAGTCTCATTTTTGGAGATATCTGCAGATTAGGGATGCTATTATTCACTTGCCTAATGCTCCACGAGATGGAGGGGGCAGCACCTACTTCACCCGTTAGCTGTCTGGGGGAAGAAGTGTAAAGGTAGGGCCAGTTTGCTCTACTCAGCTCTTAGGGATGCCACTGCAGAACCTACTCAGTGGGCCAAAGCACAATGGGAAAGAGACCTTCAGGTCTCAATCTCGGACCGGCAGTGGCGGCACAGTTGGTTCAGAGCACATAAGGCCTCTCTGGATGGGTGCACCTGTCATATTATGAGTAAGGCCAGTCACAGATACTATAGGGATCCAACTAAACTCCACAAGATGGGTCTCCTGTCAAAGGATATTTGTTGGAGATGTGGCAAGGATGGGGCGCATTTGTTTCATGTTCTCTGGGACTGCCCTATTCTGCAACCCTTTTGGTCATCGGTTAGGAGTATGTGCCAGCAAATCTTTCCAGGCATAAACCCAGATCCACCCCTTTTGCTTCTTGGATGTGCACAGCCAAGTGTCCCCAAATCCAAGCCTGGGGCCCTATGTTGGGGTGGTGGCCAAACGATTCATTTTACTTAAATGGAAATCCTCTGCGATGCCATCCTTTCAAGACTTTTTATTGGCACTAGCCCAAGGGGCTATGTTTGAAAGGATCTTCAGTGTTGCGGCTGGCTCTATAGCCCAATTTGAGAAATGCTGGCTACCTTTCCTGCAATCTAAATTCTGCCACAATGTCCCCTCTCGAACAACCCCTTAGCATGCCAGTCCTATTGGCTCAGGTTGCTAACTTTTTGTGGAGGTGGTGCCCCCTTCTTCTCTTGATCCCAGGCTGCCCCTTTTTACTGCCCTCCATCTAGTGAAGATTGCCAATTTGTATATAGTTGATATGGTCACAGGATCCTTTTTAGGCACACACATGCTTTACTTGCTATGGATCTGACCCAGTAGTACAACTTACTTTTTCCTGGCTGGATGGGTTATTAAGCATATCATGCATTGTATGCTTTTGAAGTGCAGAGTGCTCAGGCTGATCCTTCATTAAGTTTGTTTTATCATATGGATGTTTTGTCCTGCTATGTATTCCTAGGGTTCTCATCATTGGTTATTTGTAAGTACTGTAATGTATTGTCTTGTCTATCCTTGTGTTCCTGGTCCCTCTAATGGAAGGGGTCTGGCTTGGTTTTGAACTATCATCCCGTGCTGTGTGTGTGTCTAGCAAACAATAAAATAATAAAAATTGTTAAACACAAAAAAGGTCTCCTTTTCTTCACCCAGAATAAAGAATGTCTCCATAGTCAAACATGGGGATAGTCATTGAATTTAGTACCCTTCTTCTAACTTCTAAGTTCATAAGTGGTCTGGCCCAATATAATGCTCCCAGTTTTTTACCCATGTTTTTGATCAGATTATTAATATGTATATGCCAACTTAAGGATTCGTCCTCCCCCAGCCCCAAATATTTATAAGATTGCACCTGTTGTATTAGGGCACCCCCAAGGGTAACCAGTGTCCGGATCAAATTATTCTGCCTTTCAGTCATCCATTAAAACACTATGGACTGTGTTGTTTTAGTATTCAATATTAATTTTCTGTCTTCAAAGAAGACTTGTAACTCATTGTCTGCATACCTTCCAGGGTGCAATCCGATGTATAAATAGCTGTGTCGTCTGCATAAAGATGGAATGACACTGATGGATTTGAAATACACAGTCTGTTTAATGTATATTGAACAGGAGTGGTCCTAAAATGAAACTCTGGGGGACCCTTGATCCAACAGGCAGCAAAGCAGAGGTCCATTCACCGAGTGATAGCCTCTGGCACCTCTCTATGAGATATGATGCCAACCATCTCTGTTCCACACCCACAAACCCTAGTGATGCCACCATGGACAGGAGGACACCATGGTCCAGAGAGTCAAAAGCCTTAGATAGATCTATAAATAAGGCACCCACCTGTGTTCTCCTGTCCAGGGCCGACTGCACATCCCCAACCACTTTGACAAATATCAAAGTGGTACTGTGGCATTTTCAAAAACCCGATCGCATGTCATTAATGAAACCCTTGGAATCCAGATGTTCCCTGAATTGGACTGCCACTAATTTTTTTGAATATGTTAGATGTATGGGACAGAAGTGATACTGGATGGTAATTACCCATCTCAGTCTTGTTACCCCCCCTTAAAAACTGGTATCACCTTTAATTTCTTCCACGCTAGGGGGTACTGTCCTGTACTCAAAGAAAAGATAAACATGTATGCCAAAGGATAGGCTATTATTGGTGATGCATACTTTAACATCCTTGTTGGTATACCATCTAAGCCGATGACCTTTGATGTACTCAAGTTTAATAATTCTTTAATAACCGACTCAACCTTTATTTTTGTGAATATAAATGGTTTTATACGCCTCTGCTGTACCACCTGATAGGCCCTTGAAGTGTCAGGTGGACCCGGGATATCTGTTGCCCCCATTTTACTAAAATAATCATTAAACTGGTTGGCTACGATTTGTGACACTGGGGTCGGCTGTCCTTCTATATTGAATACACTAGCAGAATTGTTTCCGTGGCTATTCAACAATATATTAATAATTTTCCAGAAATCCTTGGGGTGTTGGGTACAGTTCTTATCCATTAAGTAAGAGTAATGTCTTTGTTTAGCTTATCTAACCTCCCTAACAAAAAATTACAGAGTCTTTTATAGTTTTCCCAGTCTTGCCTATGACCACTTTTTTTGCCTTACCCCATGCCTTATCTCTGAATATTTTGTGCTTCCTAAGTTCATTTGTGTCCCAAAGAGCATTATTTTGTTTCAGAGCCCTAGTTTTTAAAGAGGCATGCTTATTACAAACTATCATAAAGTCACTCAAAAGATATTCCCATACATCATCTATTTTAGGTATTAATTGAATGTGTTCCCAATCAATATTACCCAAGTCTATCATGAAATTAATGTAATCAAATATTTTAAAACTCAGCCAAATAATGGTTCTATTTTTTTCCTAATTTTAATGGTTTATCCCTAGTACAAAAAATAAACTGATGATCTGAAATTGAATCCGGCAAAAGCACTGTTTGTTATATTATGTACAGTGTTTGTAAAAATGAAATCCAAAGTTGTAGAAGTTACATTTGGAGCCATATTAATTCTTGTTGGCTCATATATCAACTGAGTGAGTCCAGATTTTTTTGTAATTCCACAAGCAGATGGGATTCACTAATGTTCTGCCAGTCTGAATTAAAGTCAGCAGCCATCAAAATGTCATGGTTTTCATTATAATCAAGCAGTAAGTCCTGCAAGTGATCAAAGACATGGGAATTTACAATAAACTCCTGCTACCAAACTTTTCTTATTATACGGCAAACTTAACTCTAGAGCTAATAACTCTAAACCACCCAGGTCTTTATTTACATCTATCTGGGTCAAAATCAAACCTAACTGTCCATAAATCAGGATTCCCCAACCCCTTTTAGTGCTATCCCTTCACCACAAATTGTACCCAGGGATATTCAATTGGGAGTCCTCCTTTTTATTACTTAGCCATGTTTCAGTTATTAATGCAATTTCTAGATTGTGGTCCATTACCCATGCATTAATTAGATCCATTTTATTCAATGTACTTCTGGCATTGAAGTGAATTTTGTTAAGTTCCTTCCCTGAACCATGGTGGTACCCAGAGTATGATTTTCAACAGGTTGGTCAATGGGATTCTGACTTTGTAATAAATTATTCGCAGTCCCTGGGTTTGAGTAGACCTCTATGCAAATCATCAGGCACACCAAGACCACCTAACTAAATATTCTTATATACCTACTTTTATTATATGGCCTCCGACAACCTTCTTTAATAAACTATTCATTATCCCATGGTTCATAAAAAAGCTAGTTTTTGTCCATGTTAGAAAAAGGCCTACTTTATAAAAGGCGTTACATAGGCCATTTGTCAGCAGACTTGCTGTAATTGAAACTTTTTTTGTCTGCCATGACTATGGCCAGATAAAGTAATGTGTCTAACAAGAGCATGCTCCTGCAACACCTTCCTCATCTCTATAATATCCTCCCCTTCACCCGTGTCTGAGGTTCCCAGCTTAAGAGAAATAAACCCAGCATCACAATTCTAAGAAACATTTTCCAAGCCCTACTGTCACTTCTAGTGCTGGGATTCCATTGGCAGCAGCTCTAACAGAGCTCCTGTTTTGCCTAAAAAACATTTGTGCTGTTTTGGTATTTTACCAAATCAATTTGGGAGAATTGAAGTAGTTTAACTTCTAATTTTATTGTAAACTTTAGTGTTGCCATCTTAGTTATTATTTTAGCTAACTAAGTTTAGGGACACAGTGTAGGCAGGGTAGAACAATGAGATAGAGTAGGAGATTAGGTTTTCATTTTAGAGAGGTTTCTCTGAGTGTTCTGTGCTGCAAATTGTTGTTGAAGTTGTAAAGTGCCACTTCAGATACTCTCTTAATGGCTGGCGATCCTGGTACTGCTGGAGAAGAACCTTATTGAATCAAGGGGTTTTCTCGAGGAGGAAGTCGGCTGGTTGGCATGTTGCTGGTGTGTGAAACTTGCCTGTGGTGTCTCCAAGGAAGACAAAGACTTTGCTATGGTCAGTTGTTTTCATTGGTGGAGAAGTGGAGGAGTGTTCCTGTATGACTGAGTTGGCTGGAGGGGCAGTGGTAGGCAGTGGGGGTAACCAAAGCAGTGCAAGGGTGAGAGCCCCTCAGAGGACCCCGCTTGTCATCCACTGTTCTACCTAGTCCCGGAGTCATCTGTTCCATCTATGGGGTGTGAGCAGTGGTCCTCCTGTGACCTGGACTTTTCTGCGACTGCCTGAAGTTCTTCATGGCCAAGATAGGATCTGCTTCAGCTGGAGCAAGGCGTCTCCCCTCGATCCTCCTGTCTAAAGCCGTGTACTGACTCAGCTCCGATTTTCATCTTAAAACAGTCTTTTTGCCATCTTTAAATCAGTAGGAGTTATAATTCAACTTATTTGGCTGCCAGTCATGAGAGGAGTGATTCATCTTTGGGTCATCTTTGGCTGACTTTGTGCTTTATGAAGAAATCCTAACTTGCACTTAATAAACTGTCAAAGTTCTCTGCTGGAAATCTAGTTACCGGAGTACTGTTCTCTGTGCCATTCTGAGACGTTGCACTTGTGTTTTTGGGCCCATTTACCTGGACTTGGACTTTATGCTAGTTTTACAGCCTTTATTTGCTTTTTACATGTTCTAATCTGCTTGCCTTGTTGGAGATATCTTCATTTCACAGCACTTTGCACTTCTGAAATTCTCCCATAAAAGTTTCTTTTCTTTATTTTTAGGAATACTTGTGGGTGGTTTGTGAGAGGCAGAGGGGTGTTTGTGTTTCAGATGTGGTGTTCTAGTGGGTGGGAATTTGTATTAGAAGAATGAGTAGGGTAATTGTTTTTTGGGTAGCGTATAAGGTGTGTATGCCCAGTACATATGAGGAGAATTTCTGTTAGTGGGATAACTTAATTTTAAGGGTTTTGTTTTGAGTAAGTGGTTGGGGGGTGATTGTGATAGTTGTGATAGTAGGATGTGTTCTTTTTGCATTTGCAGAATTCCAGAGGGGACTAGAATAGCCAGGCAAGATGTGTTGGTGCTGTGGCCCTACTAGAATTACCTATGCTGCCACTCAGCTCATCGACCTTCACCCCTTTACTGACCTCCCTGTTTCTACCACCACAACAAAACACTGCAGTGAGGTTAGAATTACTAGGAGGAGCAAGATCTGCGGGAAGCCGAGGGCAGTTGAGGAGGTGAGCTGCATTGAGGTTCTCCAGTCCAGGAGATGCCCTGGGTGTAAACGGGTGTAAATGGAGCTGAGGAAGAGGCCAGATGTGTTTGGTCTCCATATCCAGGGTTCCCACCAGACTGAGGGGGCAGGCAGCTAGAGGTCTGGCTGCATCTTTTCATTCTCTTCGGGCTTTGCAATGCCAGGTCAATAAGGAACAAGACAGTTGTTTCAGCAGACTTGATTTCCGCTGTCAATCTGGGTTGCATAATGAAGACCTGGCTTGGTGATGATGCTGGCCCAGTTTTTACAGTCGCCATCCCTACCAGGTACTCCATAGTGCACTGCCCAAGGAAGAATCATAGGGAAGGGGGTGTGGCCATTGTTTTTAAACCAGCCTGGGCTTCAGGGTGCACCCAGCTGGTGACACCTGATCTTTTCAGTGTGTTGCTGTGCATGGGGGCACAGGTGCAGGTTGCAGGATTCTCCTCATTTACCACCCTCCTGGGGTGGGGGAAGATTTCCTGCAGGAAATGGCTGACTTAATTGTTGACCAAATGTTGGAGTTCCCCCAGGTGTTTAATCCTGGGGGACTTCAATGCCTGGATTGACAATGAATCCTCATGTTTCGGTTATGATCTCTTCCAGCTGATGCTGTCTCTGGGCCTGTCACAAGTGGTTGCTTCTGTGCCCCACCAGCATGGCCACATACTTGATCTGGTATTTCAGCTGGGTCTTGAGGTTGATAACTTCAAGACTGATCAGGTCTCTTGTTCTGACCATTGTACTGTGGAGTTCACATTTGGGCCCCCCCCAGTATTCCCTCCATGGAGATGGTCAGCTTCTGCCCTTTAAGGGTTCATGTGCCCTGACGGACTGTTGGCACTAGCTGATCTATCTCGGGTTGTCGCGGCATGTGTATTGGGTTCTGGAGAGGTGGTGGCTACTTATAACAGGGTGGTTTCCAAAGCTCTGGATGCTCTTGTACCAGTTCTTATACAACCCAGATCTTCTCATTTGAGGTCCCCCTGATTTGATGGGGACCTCAAGACAATGAAAATCAAGGGTCGGAGACTGGAGCACTGCTGGTGGAAGACCCTGCTGGAGGCTGATAGGTTGGCCCTACATGCCCACTATGTGGAGTACCGGGGGCAATTTCCCAGAAGAAGGTAGAATTCCTGTCCAAGGAAATTGCAACAGGGAAAAACAGACCATCTCAGCTATTTTGATCTGTAGATTGGCTTGTGCACCCTGCCTGTCTGCAGCCAAGAAAAGCATTATCATCCAACCTGTGTGAGGAGTTTGCTCTGTTTTTTTCCAGCAGACTGCCAGCTATCTGGTCAGGGATCCCACTAGGGAGGCATTCGCCTTACAGTGGTCAGGCTGGAGGTCTCGGAGGCACTCCACCTATCTGGGAAGAGTTTAGGCCAGTGGGGATGTCTGAAGTGACTAGGGTGATCTTAGAGCTGAAACACACTTCTTGTGAACTGGACCCAGCCCCGCGCATTTCTTAGTAGGATGTGTCGAGGCTGTTGGCCCAGTGTTCACCAGGATTGCCAGGTACTCATTGGTGAAGGGGGTCCTCCCTGCTGCTTTGAAAAAAGTGCTGATGAAGCCTCTCCTTAAGAAATCTTCCCTTGATCCTGACATCCTGTCAAATTACCATCCTATCTCCAACCTGCCCTTTCTGGGCAAGGGTTGTTGAGAAGTTAGTTGCACATCAGCTCAGTGATCACCTGGTGTCCTCAGACAACTATGAGTTATTTCAGTCAGGTTTTTGGACTAGACACAGCACAGAAACAGCTCTAGTGAGGGTGTATAATGATCTGCTCAGAACTAGAGATAGAGGAGACAAGTCAGTTCTTGTCCTCCTTGATCTCTCCTCAGCATTTGACACTATGGATGACATTGTGCTTCTTGATCATCTCTGTGAGCTCTGTGAACTTGCTGGTACTGTAATCAGGTGGTTTGAGTCCTACCTCTCAAGCAGAGTGCAGCGGGTAGTGATGGAGAAATTTCTCCTCTTCTCCAATGCCCCTGTCTTGTGGAGTGGTGCAGGGCTCGGTCTTGTCACTGATGCTGTTTACAGTGTACATACTGCCCCTGGGTGAGATCATTCAACAGTACAGCATAGAGTTTCACTGTTATACAGATGATACCCAGCTGTACTTGTCTTTTGCCCCGGAACATCAGGAGCGGTTGATGTGCTTAATAACTGTCTGGCTAAAAATCAACAATTGGATGGCTTCCAGCTGGCTGAGACTTAACCCGGCCAAGATAGTGGTACTGGTGATCGAGCCTGGTCACGGACATGATGGGCTGCCACCTGGGGCTGACTTAGGGCTTTTCCTGGATTCTTCTCCACTGGTGACTGCCCCGAGGGTGCAAAATCAGGGTGTGATCCTTGCTAACAGATTGACTTTTAAAGATCAGGTGTCATCTGTTGTCAGTAGTGGTTTCTATCATCTGCAGAACATTGCCCAAATTAAGCCCCTTGTTCCGTCTGAGAACCTGCTGATGCTAGTGCATGCTTTTTTGACCTCCAGACTGGACTACTACAATTCTGTATACTTCAGGGTCACAGGAGGGATGCTCCATAGACTTCAGCTAGTGCAGAATGTGGGGGCCTGGTTGCTGATGGACTTTTCAAGATCCAGTTATGTGACTCTGGTCCTGCAGGCTCTGCACTGGCTGCTGATCAGGTGAAGTGTCCTTTACAAGGTGGGTCTTCTCACCTTCAGGGCCCTATATGGACTGGGTCCTGGTTACCTGTCAGAACTCCTGACATCGGTGACCTCTGCTCACTCCCTACGCTGCACTTCGATGGACCTCCAGGACATTCCCAGGGTTTGGCTCAAGACATCAGGAGATTGTGCATTTAGTGTGTCTGGGACAGCCCTCTGAAATTCATTACCACCTTCTGTCGAAGAGGCTTCCTCAGTTGAGGTGTTCAAGTGGAGGCTGAAGGCCCACTTCTTGGTCCTGGCTTTTCCAGTTTTTTGAGAACATCCTGTGCTAGTCTCTGCTGTGATAGTATGAATCCCTTTTTAATCTATCTTAAATTGCTATATTTATACTTAAGCTTTGTTGCTGTATTATTTATTTATTCTGTTTCTCATTATGTTGTGGTTTAACCATTGTTAGGCACCCAGAGCCTCTGGGATTGGGTGCCCTACAAATAAAATTGCCTTGCCTTGCCTTGCCGTTGTATATATTTCCTAAAAGACTGTTTATAGCCAGAACACACAACCTGTACTGAGAATGTAACTACTCCTACCTAGATACTTAAATTATAAGATTTGTTTTTTAGCCATCATGTCCCAGAGAAAAGACAGTGAGGCACTAAATACAGAGCACTGCGTGAAAGACATCAAATCCATCTCAGGAAATGGCAAATGAAATAGCAACATTTGTTAGTAGTTACAAAATTTCATCAAGTAGAGTTTCAACAATAATATTTTTCCAGCAAAGCATCAATATATCCAATATATCCAGTGATATCTTCATTTTGGTTCATTCCAGAACATAGATATGTGATTTTTGTTGTTTTTAAAAGCACATCCCCTCTTGCCATACCCACCACGGAAATAAAATATATCTGTACATAGAGTCATACTGTTTGGTATCACAGGCGTTTGCTAACTCCAGCCAAATGCATCAACTGTATTTATGAATGGTGTTTGCAAAGTACCAAAAAAGGAAGAGAGTTTTGAAATTTGCTAGCTGCTGGGTTACTTATTGACTTCTGTCATTAATTACAAAATTAATTGCAAAATTAAAAAAAAAATAGTAGTAAAAGCTGTTGCACCAACAGTAATGTGCAGACTCAGGTACAAGCATTCATAATGCCTCTCCTTGATTACAGTGAAGCATTTTATGATGGCCAGCCTGGACTGTTGGTGTGCTACCTTTAGCTACTGCATAGCAACAATCCCATCATCTGGTTCATCTCACAGCCGTACTGTGCAGTTCACACTGACTGCATGTTTGGCATTGCATCACTGATAATGTTTGTCTTCTGAATTTCAATGCCCTGTCAGACTGATCCATCATTATCCACTTGGTATCCTTGTTACTTATACCCATGCCTGTTTCACATATGCTAATCGTTGCACTGTCCCTATGTCCCATTTAAAATCTTATAGGGACTGCACTTTTACATTATCCACAAACAACCATATAACATGCTCACTTTATCTTGTAACTATTCTCCCTTTTTGGTTTAAAAAAATGTACATGCCTTGCTGTTTGTTGGCGTCAGTCAGGAATGCTAACTTATAAATATTATTCTATCTGATGTTCTATATAGATGGGGGCATCCAGTGTTCACTATGTAAAGAGGTTGTAGTGTTATGTCATGTGTGCATGCCAAAATGAATAATAAATACTCTAAGTCTCGGGGGAGTGGTAGATAGGCGATGGTGTAAAGGAGAGGCACAGGGAGGGTGCATTCAGGTTTAAATATGGTAAATATACCAGAACTTACAGTTTATAATGCAGCAACCCCTTTTTTGTGATGCCAGACAAATTTCTGTCTGTGAAGGATTACTGTAAGCATGTGTGTGTGTGTGTGTGTGTGTGTATACATGTGTGTGTGTGTGGGGGGGTTGCTATTGAATTATAGAATATCTTCATTTGTTAATCACTAGATAGTGGTATAAAGATATATGGTTCATGCTGAGCCACTTCATCTTGATCCTTGATCTCCACACTAATAAGATCAATACAGCACCAGCAGCTTTTCCTTTTTTATGTGTGTTTTAATAAAGCACTACAGCTAACAGTGCTTCCATTAGACTTCGATGGGTGTGTCTGAGAGCCTGTTCTGATTTGAGTGACAACAGAAACGGCATCCAAAAATGCAATCTTTGAATACAGTCCTTTCAAAAAGTATGTTAAGATAATATTAGGGTCATAGACAAGCCTCAAAAAGCCTGGAGATTCTGAGTTATGGTCACTCTGAAAGTTCTGGGTAGGCAAGATAGTAGGATTTCATATCTTTGGTATCTGGATCTCTGACACCTCAGTTCTATGCAGAACCAAGCAAACAACACTATGAAACTCTACCACCTTGCTTACACAGACTAGGTGTGCATTTATATAATAACAGAGTTAAGGCACTCCAGGGATTGGGTTACCTTTTGTTAATGTTACTCTGAACTTTAAAAATATAGTGACTACTGGGTGCCCAACCAACTGATTCACTAGCTCCCCAAAAATGTGGCCAGCAGGAGCCTACCACAGTGTCACTGTTGTCTTTCCCTCTGCTCCTCCTTTTCTGTCATTTCTGATCTGTGCTCTTGTGCTGAAATAATGCACAATCATGTGATCATATCTGACCAATCACATTGCTTGATTGTTCTTAATCATTTCATATTACACTATAAGGAAGGGTGTACCAGTGGCTTGGTAAATTATATCTCAGACATTGTTTCATATTAACTATTTATTGTGCCATCACAGATGGTGATTCATATCGGAGTCCCACAGGGGTCAGTTTTGGATCATTTACTTTTTAGTCTTTGTTTGAATGATTTGCCTGCTACACCTCAGGGCTCCAAAATCATTCTTTTTGCTGATGATGCAGTCCTGGTAAGCAGAGGCAAATTTGTTTCTGACCTAATTAAGACACTTCAGGATGAGTTTTGAAAAGTTCAAAAATGTTTTTTTTTAAGAAATACATTGGTTATGAATCTTAAAAAGACTAAACCTGGTGTGCTGTACTAACAAAAAGATACAAAATTGTGGCCTGAAAGTTAGGGCCATTACAGGTGAAGAAGTGCCCTATTTTAATCATTTAGGCATACCTCTGTACATGACGATGTCCTTTGCTAAGCATATTGATCAAACCATAAAGAAAGTTAATATTATGCTAGGTCTGTTATTCATCCAAGTAAAAAGTCTGGATGAACTCCACATGAATGCGTAAGATTTCTTCTGTATTCTTTTATTTTTCATAACACAAGGTACATCTGTGTAATGGTTCCTAGTTCTTCGCTACTTCATCAGACCCATGCTGTGTTACCTAAATTTAAAATATATACACATAATTACTAATGATTCTTCTTCATATGTAATGAAAATGAAGTTCCACCACCACCACTGATGTGCGCTTTTTCATGTTTCCAAAAAAACAACAGAAATCCTATGCACTTTGTTATAAAAAGGAAGTTCCCCAAGACAATACTGCAGTATACACCCTCCATAATTCATATAATGCATTCTATATATATATATATATATATATATATATATATATACATATATATTTCCTTGATGTAACCTCCATTCTTACTGAGCTTGTATTTAAAAATTCAGCCTCTTTAATGTAATGATGTTTTTTAAATTATCATCACATCCCTGAAAAATATATATTAATTTACACATGAATTTTATTCTTAAACTCTTCAAACATTAATAATCCCAAATTCCTTTGACAGTGTCTGTCCCATTAGCATATCTGCTTTTATATGCACACTCTTTTGGTTTGTCTGCCATATGCCTTTGTGTAGATAGGTATAGATACAAATTTGGATATAGATATAAGATATTATTGGGTCGCTGTCGCGCCCCTGTACTGTAGGTAGGGTTCAACCTTCACTTCTATATTAAACTTGACATTTTGCACTTTAATGATTTTGCAACCATTCAAGTGATTACCATTAAATTTTGCAAGCACCATCAGGGACTAATGCTCTCTTGATGTGGCAAATTTTGTTCTGGTCAGATGTCTGGCTGCAGAGATATGGAGTGTCAAAGAAAGGAAAATTATCATTTTTGTAAAATACTTTGTCGCATCACTGTGCAAAAACAGCTTTGGATTTTGGTCTGAAATGTTAGGGGTTGAAAAGTCTAAGGTCACAGATGTGCTTTTTGAAGATTTGGTGAAAAAATATCAATCTGTTCAAAAGTTATTAAATGTTAAAAATTCCCATTATTTTCAATGGGGAAAGTTAGACGTGAGGCTCAGAAAAGGATTCCTTGTTACAAATGGGCAATCCTTTGTCGCAAATGAGGAAACCTTTTTCATGTTGCTGCCATTTTGTTTTTTTTAGCGAGGCAAACACATTCAAAAAACTAAAAGAAATGATGTTTTGTGAAGTAACCAATACATGTGTTCTGTTACTCAGGACCCATTTCAGCTAATTCTGATGGTAGTTTTTGGAAAAATTACTTTTAAATGTGTTTTTTCAATATGGTGAAATCTTCTTCCATGTCGTTTTTCATGCTTGGTAATCCTTTTTCACAAATTGTGATAAAGGAAGCATGAAAAAGGATCCTATTTCACAATTTGTGAATAAAGAAATTCCTTTTTCACAAATTGTGAAAAAAGAATGTGGAATAGGATTTCAAAATGTTTCAACTGCACAAACTGGTGAAACAGCGCCAGATTAGTAGAACACGTGTTGCTTTACCCCCCTTCACTGATCGCTGTATCCAAATTAAATTATACATTCCCTGGTAGTCCAGTAGTCCCTACCCTTCCCCCATTCTCAGATTTCCATTCCCATATTAAATAAATGATTCCCCTGGTAGCCCAGTTGTCCCTCCCCCTCCCTCATTCACCAGTCCCCATCCCCCTAATAAATAAATGATTCCCTGGTAGTCCAATGGTCCTTACCCCTCCCCTGTTCTCCAGTCACCACCGCATATTAAATAAATGATTCCCTGGTAGTCCACTGGTCCCTTCCCTTCCCCCATTTTCCGATCACCATCCCCGTATGAAATACATGATTCCCTGGTAGTTTAGTGATCCCACTCACGTTCTCTGGTCACTGTCCCTGTGTTTAATTTATATGTCCCTAGTGTTTAATGGTACCCCACAACCCCCATAAGAATCTCCAGCTGCAATAAAGAAAAACGTTTCTTAATTTTTTTAAAACATTTTTTTAACCCTGCAAAACAGTAAATGGTCCCTCGCTAATCAGTCCACTGACCCCCACCTCCCACTAAATACCCACCACTGCACCCCCCAATAAACCTCCACACACCCTCATTCACCTGAACAGGTCCCAGGTTCGAGATCCACTCTCCCATCCAAGATAAGCATTGCTGCTGGAACCAGCTACTGCAATATGAGAAACTACGGTCAATGCAGTTCAGTGTATTTGCTGACATTTCCACATCAAATTTTCAACACAGCCTTTTAGAAACCCCACCTCATGAACAATGCCACTGACATTATGCAACTCCCGCACAAAAGGTGATTTCATGGTCACTTGGTGAATGCACCTTTTGGGCACTATTTTAAATTTTTCACTGCCTTTGTTTATGAAGCTGGGTAATAAGAATGGTATGTTGAAAAGTTGGGGTCAAAATATATAAAAATGGCAAAGTTATGTGCATGCATTTAAATTTAACTATGCTCCCTTGTAACTTTGATAATTTTTTGAAAATGTTTACCCAAATTTTCAAAATAGCCATTTTTTTCACTTCACCTCATGAATATGGCAGCTGCAATTTTTCAAATCCAGTCCAAAATGTATTTTCTTACCTCTGGCATGGAATGATGTTGTGGTGGCACCCAATAATGTTTCACTGCAAATTTGACAATTCTCAGACCAGCATGCATGAGGCTATGCTCACAATTTGTTTGCTGTTTTGGCTGCAATGCTTCCATGTCAACATACATGCATATATCTATGGAGGGATGTGAGCACCTGCAAGCCAACATGCAAATAAAGATATGATTATAATTTAATGGGACAGGGAAATAAGGATACAATTACACTTTCTTGCAAATTATGGATGGAAAGCAGTGCAGGGTCCACAGGCAAATAAGACTATGATTATACTATTTCAAAAAGTAAGGACATTCTTTGCAAAAAAATGTTGTTAATGCACTAGTTAGGGTTTCAGTGACAAAAGTCGGGAGATGTGCTATTAGGGTTTCCAACCCTAACATCCCATCCCTACCCTGCAGGCAGCAACAGGCTTGGGGTTGTGCCTTGGGGTTGTCAACACTAACACTCACACATTCTCATATACTGTACCCATCTCAGCTTATTTACTCATGGAATGGAGTGAAGGTTAATGTTGACAAGGTGACCTCCTTCATGCATGAGTCCACATCATTCACTGCCCTTTGACTGTCAGGGTTGCTCATTGAGAAGAGAACTGCTGAATTTTGGTAAGAATAACAAACAGTAATTTTTTTGCAACTATAAACACTAGAAAGGCACCTTTTGCACTTTTAGCAGAATCAGAGGAAACAACAAGTGAAGCTGTGTTAAACAGCTATAGAGATGCAATAGCATTAGAAACTGATGAAAAAGCTGACAGTGACCCTTTTAATAAACTCTTTTTGAAGGATATAGACAGTTCAAATAAGCCAGCACCGGTAGTGTAGCAAGTGAATCCAGACCGCACCGACAGAGGTTTGAATCGAACAAAAGGAAGCAAAACTCTGGGTGCTAAAAGTGCTTCATTTTATTCAAAAAAATGCACCCTGCTTCCACATAAAGCTAAAAAGACCACAAACTTCCCAACATGTTTGACGCCTCTGGCACTAATCAGCGGAAACCATTGGGAAGTTTGAGTTTGCTTCCTTTTGTTCGATTCAAACCTCTATCGGTGCGGCCCGATTCACTTGCTACAATCGTGTGCTGGCTTATTTGAACTGTCTATACCTTTACTTGTTTGCTGGAGCACGGTTCCCAGGTGCAGACCTGTGTTTTCTTCATTAAAAAAGTTCTTTTTGAAGGATGTCATTTAAGGTGCACACATCTTTTCCAATTTTTAAAATGACTGCATTGTATGCATATAAGTCTATTTCTAATGAAGGACAGGCTGATAGAAAATCATTCAAAAAGAGAGAAAAAAGTATGGGTTCCAAAGCAGAGCCTTGTGGGACACCACATCTAACTTTAAGAAAACTAGATCAGTTAGTCTGATTAATAGTTCTATGCTCATGACCCAAGAGATAGTCCTCAAACTAATTTATAACATCATCAGAAAAATTACAGTGTGACAATGACTGTAGCAACAAGCTATGATCAACCAGGCCAAATGTCTTGGTGAGATCCACAAACACAGAGGCCACCATCTTTCCAGCATCAAAGGCCTGGTAAATGTGGTTTGTGAGCCTCAACAAGGCAGTCTCAATATTATGTAATGCTTGAAAACCATGCTGAAAGTGAGGTAATACATCATACTTGGAAAGAAATTCATCCATTTGATCAATAACAATTCATTTTCAAAGTGTTGACATAGAAGCCAGCAAAGAAATGGGTCTATACTTAAAGACCATCTGCTTGGAACCTGATTTATGTATGGGACATACTGTATAGCAGCTTGTTTCCATTTCATGGGGAATACACCTTGACATAATGAAAATTCAACAACTTAGTAGGTGGGAAGACAATGCTATTGTTACCTACCCCCACCAGCTCCCCTTTTTTTCTGTCAGGAGGGCTGCTCCTCTCACATCTAGGTGCCACCGAGAGGGGTGGGGGAGTCAGTACAAATTAACTTTGCAGAACTCTGTGTGGACCCATTATTTCTACTTCTGAGCCTGCCATCCTTCAGACAGAAAACCAATTGTAGCAACTATCTGGCTCACACCTGGGGGGACCATTTGGCATGGCCAACAACCTGGGTCCCTGGGAGAAAATGTTTGCTTAGCATTATGCTAGGTTTGTACTTCTGGTCAGGGACACCCAAATAAATCTGGACAATGGGAGCAATAATTGAAATGTCCAAACCAGGATGGAATTCTAGAATGTGGCTTTTATTCACATAACACAGAGAATAACAAAGAAAAGATGGACCCCCACAGGACTACACTCTCTGGTAATGTAGATTACAGAGGTACGGAGCACACTTCTTCACTACGAACCCTCTGGTTCTGAACAGATCTGGGCACACACAGCCCAAACTGGTACACTTCTCTTCTATTCCTTGACATGGCACCCCGGCCAGTTCTAGGACACTTTTCCATATGGCATGGATGTTGATGGTGGTTCCCTAAACCACCCATGAGCCCTTTCTAGCTCTCAGGAAAAATCCACAATCCCACATCTGGATGCTTTCTTCAGACACTGGCCAAGTGCCTGAGAGAAAATCATAGGTGCCCAAACTGAACCTGGAGAGATAAACCTGGTTCTTCCAGATGGGAACACCTCTTGCTCCCAAATCTATACTCGGCCATTCATTTGGTTACAATGCCTTCCTTCAAACTACTGGTTGTAGATGCTCTCTCAAAATGTTTAGCACATTTAACATTCTACATTTCACTCTGGAGGTGTCCTGACTTTAAAAATCCTGTAAGTGGCTCTGTCTTTACCCTAGACCCCCACTGTTACAGATGCTTCTAAGTCATACACAGACTAAAAGTTCTGTACTTGGCAAGTTTTCCTTTGATCCCACAGTAGGCACACACTTTTACTCTAAACTCTGTCTCAGTGAGCATTGTCTACTATTTCAGAGTAGAACTCACCAAAGGTATGCAGGTGCCCAAGGGCTTCTCTCCCACAACAGATTCTCCAGTACTCACAGGACAGCTTGATTCTTAGGCAGCTTCTCCCTGTTCAGGCTGGCACAGGGGATTTCCCCTGAATTTCCCCCATCCCTCCAGGGATGGAACAACTGGAACAACTCTAGGAACTGTGTCTACCACTTTCTTCTGGTCTCTTCTGTGTTCCTTTCTAGGGTGAGAACACACAACCCCTTCCTTCTGTGGTAGCTCTATATCAGAGCTATGCACTGAAGAGCTGCACGCTGCAGCACTCCTCACTCTCTTGAGTCTTCACTCTGACCGGTCTCTGAAGACTGACTTGAATCTCTCAACGTTCTGCTGCTAACCCCCTGCAGCTAGCATTCCATTGTGGCTTATGCTGCTGTGAGAATTCTAAGGTGACATCATCACTCCAACTCAGCAGAAACTGAAAACAGAGTGAGACAGTGTGAAACCCATTTAACTGGCATTTCACAAGTTGCCTTTCCCTGCCTGCCACTGGTTCTTAGTGGGATTCTAGTAACCCCTGTGAACAAAGGGGTTACACTATCTTTTATCATTTTAATGATCTTGAAATCCAGACCATCAATTCCTTTAGATAGTCGCATATTCAATCTATTTAAATAACCAAAAACCACTTCAGGAGTCAATATTTAAAAATGAAATTTAAGATGGAAAGTTTGGTTCAAAAAACAATTAGTATTGTAATCATATTTATCTACCAATGCCTTGTATGAAGATAAATCATTGAAAAATTCATTAAATGTTTCAGCTATAATAGCAGGGTCACTTATGGTTATTACCATTCAAAGAAATAGAAAAAGTTTCCTCCTTTCTTATGTGACCAGTGAGATCTCTAATAGTCTGCCACTGATTATGTGAATTGTGAGCAAAATTCATCTGTTGTGCCTTATAATATTCCCTTTTTGCCTTACAAATAAGATTTTTACTATTATTTCTGGCCAGTTCATAAGCCTTCAATGTGAAAGGATCTAATGTTTTCCTGTAATAGGCCCATTTCTTGTTGCGCTTCCTTAAGAAGTTTAATAAATCGTGAGAAACCAGTCACTTCTACATCCCCTAACAGGAATTGTTTTTGTAGGAACCAATACATCACAAATGTCATGAAGAATATTACAAAAATGTTCATAAGTAATATCTAAATTATAAACAGTGTCTAAAAATAACCAGTCAGTAGTTAAAATAGCTGTGTTTAGCTTTTTGACATACAAATTCCTATAAATTCTACAGGTGAGATACAACATGTAGGTTTAAACTACTTAATTTTGCCGAACAGTTACAATAGACTTGACTATGGTCACTCAACCCATCAGGCAGCACACTGAATTCTTTAACTTTATGAGGGTGTGTTACACAATCCAGTCTAGAGGTGACAGATAACCTGTTTTGTAATTATATCTGATGGTGGCTTCAATAATCTGGTGAAGACCTAGTGAAAAGAATAGTTCTCAAAATATATATCCTCCCAATTTGCATTAAAATTACCCAAGATGATCCACTCATGATCCTTGGGGAGTAAATTTCCAAAATTTGAAATCAATTCCTTATCAGATTCTGTGTATCTTGGCGGAATATAGATAACACTAACAGTGATAATTTTATTATTCCCCAGTGTGATGTTCACAGACAAGAAATCGCAGGCACCTTGAAACTCATCTGTTGGATATTCAGCAGTTAAAAATCTATCTGATATGTAAAACAGGCAGCCCCCAACTTTTTTACCAACTCTGCCCTTTCTGTAGATCTTGTATCTTTGAAGGGAGAATTCACATTTAGAGATGGGACTATTTAACCATGACTCGGACAGCACAGTCATGTCAAATTTATTTTCTGTGGTCCAGGCCTCTAAGTCAGCTTTTTTAGAGATGATGCTCCTAATGTTCAGATGAACCAAGTTTAACTGAGTATCTATTTTGGGAGAACCAGAACAGTTATCCATTGAATAAACAGGGCCAGGGTGGGGATGAATATTTCTGAATACTAATAGTAAAAGAAGAATGATTTGCCAAAATTTCTGAATTTTATAGTAAAGTGCCCAATTTGATTTGTTTATTGCCAACTTTATATGGGGGATCTTGTTAAGTAAACCTAAGGTATAGCTAAAATTAAGTAACTCAAACATAATAAACTTAACTTTGAAATCAATGTCTAAAATACTAAAATACTTACTACTAAAATCTGTTGGTTCATAACTGATAACTTTGCTGGTCCTTCTAGCCAAACTTTGTAAGATTTTACCTTCCTTACAACAATGCTGACTGGCCTCTAGCCTCCTTTCCTTATAAGTATTGTTACCCAGATCATTCCACCTATAGTTGCTGACTGGTTGCACAGTTCTCTGTGAATATAGATCAGTTATATTATTATTGTAAGGAATACATAATATCAATATGTATAATACCATTGCAATGCTCATTTTTTTTTGTGTCACTCCCCTCTGGGAAACCACAAGTATCTATAAAAAACAGCGAGGATAACTAATATTATTAAACCTCAATCCTGGTGGAGAAAAAAACAAATTCCAGGGGCCACACACACTCACTTTAACTAATAAGAGGATTTTATAACCCTTAGCACGGATGTTTTGAAGATAAAGTACTCCCTTGAGTATCAAAGTGGAACACAGAGCCTGCCACCCTTAGGTTAAATTTCAATAACTGCACCTCACCTAGACGCAACCATGTCTAAATGTTGCTGAGATGTTAACCAACAGGATTTTCCCTTTCATGGTGGTGCCACCACCATAAATAAACAATGGCAACCCTAACTCAACATTTCTAGAATTTTTGGTGCTTGTCTATGACCCTGACAATATTTTAACATAGCTTTTGAAAAGAATTTCCTCCTTGTTTAAAAGGAAATTTAATAACAGATAACTGTGTATATCACGCCATGTACCTTAATATTACCTTTCTATTTACAAGTACTGTTGAATACTTATTTAATTATATTTTAGAAGAAAAACAATGATATGGGGGTGTGAAACCATTACCTTGTCCTTACTTGCAAACAGGGCATTGCAATTCTGTTTATGAATACCCATTAAGTACAAAAAGATCTCTATCATGCACTTTACCCCAAGCTATGGACAAACAAAATTATCAGCAGAACAAGGCCTTATGGTTTATCTACTCTGCCTGACATGGCATGCATGTATTTTCCTTACTGTACATGCCACTCCACCCCCTCCCCTGACATTCTTACCCTCCCCTTGACTCTATCACAACTGCTCTTGAATTCCTCAACCAACTTTCTGGTTTACCACCTCCTGTGGTAGCTTGTTACACTATGCCACCACTCTTTCAGTGAAGAAGTGCCCTCTGGCCTCCTTCCAGAAGCACAGGTGGTGCAAAGTCAAGGAACTTCACACTTTGTGAAGCCAACAGACATACCATCAACTTCACCTGCATTATTTTTATCTGCTGTTAATGGAACAAAATAAAAAAAAATACCCCCTCCCACTGTCTGAGCCATAGTCACCCTCCCTCTCCCGCCACACCACATGTTTTATAAAAATAACCCCACCCATCCCCCACTAAGTGCCCATCATCCTCCTCCCTATGTACCTAGCAAAGTTGCAAAAATGTAATATAAAGCCAGGTGATGCACTATGAATCAAATATTTTCCCACCCACAAATGCAAGTCTCCCCACCTTCTTCTCCCCATTCCTCTTTATGATGTGTAATAAAACCTACTCTTACCAATAAACACCCCTCCCCCAAAGCCCCCAAACCACAATTTTTATCAGAAATATCTATAAAAAAAAAAGAAAAACATTCCCTCTCAGAGTGAGTGCTTCTTCATTTTTCCCTGTTGTGAGTCGAGTGGTACATACCTCTGTAGTAATACCTAATTGACTGATTATTTGCTGGTGCACTTTTAACTGACCTGGTATGATCACTCTCTTGATAAGCTCAGTGTTATTATAAAAAGTCAAAGGACCTCAGCATAAAAGTACTGAGGCAAGGGTTACCCGAAAAGGACATTGGCAACATAGCCAGGTTTCCAAGAAATACAAAATTACACACTACCCCATAACATAAAGCCTCATAGGATATATACAGTATACAAATCACCATGGAACTTTAGGCTCGTTCTGCATTAAGCAAGAATGTATGGTGCCAAATGGTCTCTAATACAATCTGCTAATGGTGAGAGTAAAAGACACAAACATGTGCTTTGTCCTACTCATTATCATTGTACCTCATCTGTATCTCATCTGTATCTCACCCCAGGGGAAACAAGCCAGCCTTAATGAGCTCTTGCTGGTTTGGGTAATTGTGAGCCCAAAATAAGAAAGCACACTAAAAAGAAAAAGAACATCAGCAGCTATTATAAGGCTTTCCCTTAGTGCAGTAGCCAGCAGCAACAGCAACGTGATACTGCATAAGTGAGCATTACAGATACTGATTACAACAGAGTTGCAGTTAAGAATTCACTAGTTTCACTATATCCCAATTTCCAAGTTAGCGCTATATAAATAGATAGATACAAATACTGTCAACTCGTACCCCTCCCCAGTAAAAGAGCTTCCCCTGGGATAGTCAATCCTCCTACACCTCCCCTGACCAGTTCTCAACCATCCAGGCTCGTTCCCGATCCTGGGTCACCAGCATCATAAGCGTTAGCACTACTGCTGCACCAACAGGCCAATTTATAAAAATATCCAATCAACATTTTTTTTTTATATCAGATCCTAGATGTGCTAGTATAGCGGTGGTTCATACATAAGAGACCTTACCTAAAGAACCAAGTAGTGCACTAAAGTTTAAAAAGAAGTTGGAGATGTTCGGAGATGTTGACTACTAGGTGTTGACAAGAAGTTACTCTCCACTCATTTTTAAGCTGGATCTTTTCCCACATTATCCATGTTAACTGCTGCAGCATATTAAATAGGTGATATTTAGAAATGCAGACCTGAGGGGGAACAGTGTCCTAAATACAACATGGAATAGATACAAAGAAGCAGACTTAAATGAGAACTGTGGAAGTAGGAGAGCTTGTATTTATTAGGACCGTATATATTCCCATTACAATGCCAATAAAGTAAGTTTTTATAATAAGGAATAATAAACAAAACAATGTAAAAGAAAACCTTTTTTTATCAAGCTTTCATTTATATATCTCAATTTAATGAATATGTATTCCTGGCATATGCATGAGCCGCAGTCTGTAATGGAAGATTAAATGGTAAGCTCTGAGCCACCAGGTTTTATAGTTGCTTACCATTTGACCATCCCAGTACTGATTCAGGCTTGATATACCTTTCTAGATAAAGAAAAATCTATATTTATGAAATTCAGTGTGTAGGGCATAAAAATTAATTTCCAGTTCAGACATGTTCTGCAGAAACCATGGCAGCTGTGAAACCACTCGGTGGGAAATAGTCAAGGTGATCAGGGCTCCCAATATTACAAATGACATGGCAGAGATCAATGGATTCCTCTTGCTGAAACTAGAAGAAATCACATCCTTTAAGTCCTCAGTGGTCACCCTGGAAGACAAGGTGCAAGATGTACAAAATAAAGTCAAAGACACAAGATTTGCCTCTAATACATAGATGACAGAGACCCACCATGAGGCCCACATCTATGAGATGGCAAGAATGGTCATGCTGCTGTGGGAAAGGGCCAAAGACTCTGAAAATAGAAGCCAACAAAATAACCTTAGAATCGTCAGCTTCCCAGAGGGGGTTGAACAAAAAGATGTGACTAGTTTTCTATTGAAAGAACTCTTGCACATCTTGAGGCACACCTGGAAACAGCCCTTGAAAACAGAGAGGGCACTTCAGACTCTTGGACTCATGCCCAAGGCCTTCAACAGACCCCTATCAATACTGGGCCAGTTCCTTTGTTTCCCAGACAAAGAGCAGTTCCTGGCAGTGACAAGGGACTGGAGGCCACTAAACTGGAAAGCACATAGGATCTACATCTTTGCCAACTACTCAGCAGAGCTAGCTCTGCATTGAATGGGATATATGGGGGCTAAGAAGATTCTGCAAGACTTGAATACTCCTGACAGACTCTGATATCAGGTAAAGCTCACCATTAATCAGAGTGGTATATTTCACATATTTAACTCTTTGGACGAGGCAAATCACTTCATTACCAGACACTGGCCCATCAAAGTACACACTCTGCAGCAAGGAGATGGGGCCAAAGGACTGACACAAAATCTTGCCTTCTCCCAATAAACCTGGTGACTGCAGTACCCCTCCAGCTCTGGACATCCTCAGCCATCAAATCTGATGGACTAGCAGACCACAAAAGCTAAACACTCAGGTCAATGTGGCTGGGAAAAGCAGCAATTTGGCTGACCTGCACATAGGTCTGGACCATGGGAGCACTGTGGAGACTCCAGCCATTTGACAACTAGCTCTGACTCTCTTGGTGAATCCACACCCAAATGACCTGTGACTTCCAACAGCCCAGTACAAGAGACACAGCTCTCTTGTCCACAGATGCACCCATGTAGCACTTCCCTACTGAGCCATCTGCAGGCTGAAGATGGCTTACTGTGGGCTAAATGAGCAATGGCCATCATGGATAAATGTACTCAAGATGTTAAACAGAATTCTGATCAGAGCTGTGCCACTCTGCAGGCCTATCACACTTGAGAGACTATCATCTGGTGCACTGTTGTATCCTTTAACTCTTTGCCATTATGCTTGCTGAATAAGTGTCTTTCTATGGAATATTGAAGCCTATTAGACCACAAAATGGCAATGGTATGTTACAACTCTGCAAGCCACTCAGCAGTTGGAGCCTACTATTTGGACGTCCCCTAGATTCTCCATTCTTCTCCGTTATTCTAACACTTCCCCGACTGCACATTTCTTTGTTTCTATCTTCTCCTCTCCTACTCACCTCTCTTCTCATCCCCCCACCTACTTCTGCCCTAATCAATGTAGGTCTCCAGGCTCATGCTTACACCCCTCCCCAACTATGTCTACTCCCATACTCTGCTGTCTTCCCCTATGGCAAGGGACTCTTAAGGACTGCTTTCCATTTTAAACAAGAATTGTCTATTATTGTTTCATCTTTCATAAAAGAGGACTTGCACCTTTAAGACACTTTATGGCACTGGTGCAACATTTGTGGATGAGTTGATAGTCAGTCAACAAGCACTGGGTCACTAGGCCAGACTGGCTACCTCTGTCTGGCTCACCATTTACTCAGAATACCCCAGCCTTGACCCCTTGTGACCAACTGACACTCCATACTCAATTGGTCACCCTGATCGGCAATCACTGTTATGGGATCTCCATCCCTGAGTCTTGAGGATCATTCTCCATAGAATCCTTTGCAAATGTGTGTAAGCCCATGCAGCTTAACCATGGTTGTGGAGACATACTGGTTCCCCTTTCCTTCCCACCCAGATCAAAGTGAGGATTTGATCTGGAATTGGTAAGGGAATAAACTGTGATGAGGGCCTGTATGGCATTTTTTTCTTTGGCTAGAGCAATTTCATGACACCCAGACAATGGAACTTACCTCCCCACTGTTCCAATGGCTCCCTGCTTGCTGGATTTCAGACTTGTGGGGCATGTTACAGAGCCTTTTTAGTTCATCCAATATGTCTCTCCTTTCCCCTTTCTTTCTTCCCAGTGCTCTTGATGGGTTTCCTCTGGCTAATGGCTCAGGTGACTACTGTTGACTGACATCTCTTATAATATTATTATGCTATGAGGTAGCCACAATGAGCCTTCAGTCTCAGTCTGAAGAGGGAACTCCTTGGAGGATACTATGTTAATCCCTACATCACACATTATTAAATGTGCATCGACATTTAGCACTATGTAAAGCATGTTGCCCTCCTTCCCCAGACATTATGACTCTCACTCTATCCTAACTGGGCTTAATTTGGAGGGACACATCATTAGGAGCAACATTACCTGAGGAAACATCTTCTGTAAGCACTAACAGCCCCTAATGACACATACTCTGGAGTTGGGAAGAGGGGTGAGAGCAGAGCTCCCACCTGAACACTGTAAGGGGAAACAACAGACTGATCTGATCTTCATCCCTAGTTTGGGGCATCTCATGTCCTCTTCCCCTTCCCTCTTATGCCAGTCTTCTCCTTAGACTGCCTCATCATAGCTTACACAGTCAGGGCATACCTGCAGGCTGCGCTGCCACCCCATTCCTCTCTCCTATATCTCTCACCTCTGTTCACACCATCATTTGGCTGATGTAAACATTTTCCAAAATTAAAGTAGCCACCTTCACTACAGCTTTGTGTACTTCCCCTACCCCATCCCCCCCTCACATTTGGTCAACATCACATCTTTGGGTTGGAGGCAGTGTTGGCAGGACTGTTTCTACAGTGTGAAGGATTGCCTCATTTCAGGGCTCCCACACCCACCTCCTGCCTAGCCTGCATGTTCCCTCTCCACAATGGTGGACATTATGCACAGAAAATAGCTGTCACATCAACACCGCATCTGTGGCCAGTCGAAACTCAGTGACAGCCACAATCACGCATCATCAATTTACATAGTGGATGTGCAGGGGCACCAGGGTGACCACTTTGGGAGCTTCCACACCTGCATGGATTAAGCCCTGGAGAACCCCCAAAACATTGGTTATCAACTGTTATACAATAAGGTGAATCAGTGTCAAAGCAGTTATTGAATTCCCTGTCTGTTTGTTTCATATGTTGATGTTGTAGTTACATGGATTATTGCAACTACACAATGTAATCTATTTTACCATTTGTTTGTATCACCTTGGCCTTTATTCCTTGCATACCTTGCAATCCTAGTAGCCAAGGAAAGTTCCAAAGATGGTACAAACCTTTAAGGGCTAGCCCGACAGTAACCTTTCACACAGTACAGCTCACTAAAATTTGCATTTCCTACACCATCATACTTATACTGACAGTCATGGACAGGTCTGCAACCCCTCTGCTTGACTACTGGGCCCCAACATGGCATGACACTTAATAACATGGCTATCCTGGAATGTCAAAGGCATACAGACCCCCATAAAATACTGTAAAATTCTGGATTACCTTAGGAGGGAGGGGGTAGGTACAGCATTTCTTCAAGAGACCCACCTAACAGAAACCGAAACAGCAAAACTTAAAGCAACACCTTCAACACTAAAAGCAGAGGGGTAGCTTCCTAATCCACACAAATGTCCCTTTTTCTGCAGATAATGTGATTTTTGTCTCAGAGAGCAGGTTTTTATGATGATAGGCAAGCTCTGTGGGCAAGAGGTCACCCTGTGCAACATGTATGGCAGGAACACTCAGGAAGCAGCCTTCATTAATGATTTAGCTCAATCCCTTTTGGCCCATCAACAAGGTTGAATTATTGTGGGAGGCAATGCCAACATCATGATGGATGACTTAACAGATAGAAACAAAGTGCCCACTGGGCAACTAACACCAGACTCTTTGGCACTTAAAGGAATTACATCCAAATTGAGTCTTATGGACATATGGAATATGGTACACCTGAACAGGATGGATTATTCATTTTATTCGGCATCATAGCAATCCTTTTCATGGATTGACCATTGGTTGGTATCACACAAATGGGTACTGGGTGTGGCAGAGGAAAAGATTGGCATTGTGATCATATCACAGCCACTCACTGGTCTCTTTCTCCTGGCTCCCATCCTCCTTACAGGACTTTAGCAGGCAACAATGGTGTTTTAACACCTCCTTGCTGAAAGACAAGGCCTTCTGCCAATCTCTGGAAGTAGACATATGCTCCTTTCTAGCCATCAACCTGGAGACCAAATATATGGCCGATCCCACCAACTCAGCTGGGCTTCTAGCTGACATTATTGGCACCATATATAAGGTGAATATGCAATTACACCAAAGGGCTGAATTTGTGCTATTCCTTCTCAAGCAGTCCTTCTTGGAGGCAGGGGAGAAGCTGGGGCACCTACTGGCATGCCAGTTGTGGAAACACCAGGAGAAGTCCAGGATACTAGCCATTAACTCACACCTGAGTGAACTGAAGAGAAACCTTTGGGGCATTAATGAATCCTTCCTGCACTTCTATAAGCAACTAGACAGTAGGGAGATATCCACCTCAGAAGCTGAACTCTGTAGTTTACTTCTCCTATAGGCCTCCCCAAAATAAATCATGACAAAAAAAAAGACCCTGGACAGACCTGTAACAGCTACAGAACTTGAAACAGCCCTCCACACTATGCTAGCTAGAAAATTCCCAGGAGGAGATAGCCTTCCAGCGGAATTCCTTTATGCCTTTGAAGAAGTCCTCCTCAAAACCTCTAGCAGATGCACTGAAGGAAGCTAATGAGACTGAAGAGCTTCCACCTTCCATGAGAACAGCTACCATCACCCTCATGCCTACAACTGGGAAAGACCTGCTAGCTTATGAAACCTATTGCCTGATATTGCTTATCACCACAGATTGCAAAGCCTATGTCAAGGCCTTGGCCACTAGGCTGAAAGAGGTGACTGCCACTTTAGTGGACAGAGATCAGGTGGGTTTCATACCATAGAGAATAGGAACAGACAACACCTGGAGGATTCTGAACCTGATCTGGGTAGCATCTCCCCCCACACACTATCAGTACTTGTCTTGCTTTCTGCTGAGAAGGTATTCAGCAGGGTGGAGGGGGATTATATTTTCCATGTGTTGAACACTTTTTGTCATTGGAGAAAACTTTATCAGATATATCTGAACCCTATACCAGAGAGCCCAAGCCTCAGTAGTCACAAATGCATATCCCTTCCCTCCCTTCCCTCTTGGCAGAGACATACATTAGGGCTATCCCCTCTCTCTACTTCTTTTGTCCCTACCCTGGAGTCACTGCAACAGGCCATACAACTGGACAAGTACATACATGGCATTCACATGAGAGGAGAACATAAGGCTCTGAGATATGTGGACAATATAATGTTAACACTAAGTAAACCAGAGTCCTTGATCCAGCATTGCTGAGCCTGCTACCTTGATTCAGCAATATAAAGCCAATGTGTCCAAGTCCCTCTTACTACCCTCCTGCAAAAAAGTCACAACTCTCCCAAACTTCCCTTGGGGTCTACAGTTAGCAGAATCTTACATAAAATATCTGAGCACACAGTTCTCTTGGGAAGTCTGGGAAGGCAGAATCTCTCCCCACTGCTGGATGAGAACAGAAAAGACTTAGACGGATGAAGCTGTCTACACTTATCTCACTGGGGAGAGCATATGCCTTTAAAATGATGGCGGCTACCAATTCCAGTTCATTTTGGACAATCTCCTAATCAGACTGAAACCTGAACTTATCAAAACCGCTAGAAAAAAGATCTCATCCTTTTTTTAGGGCTCTGGACCACAGCAACTGAGCTTTCACCAACTAGTACAGACCCTAGATAGAGGAGGCCTGAAGTTCTCTGGCTGGGCCCTTAAACAACAGCCCATGTGATATTCTAATTCACATGCTCCTTCCTTACTGTAAACCCATGAAAAAGGCCCAAACGGGTCAACTAGAAGACTCATGCAATATGGGATGCTCCATGCAAGGCACTTATGTTTAGGAAATTCCTCCCAACAGTCGCCTCCCACCCCACAATCACCCCCCCACTACAGCAGTTGGAGCAAGGCTAACTAAAGCACTGAAGTGGTCCCCAGTTAACTCACCTTTTCTTCTGCTATGGCAGAACCCTCTCCTGAAGATTGGAGGCACAGCAATCACTTGGAAGAACTAGCAGGACAAAGGGCCCCACAGCCTCTTCCATCTGATTGATAAGACAGATCATGTCAAAACTTTTGGTCAGGTCCAAGATACCGTCACACTTGACAAGCACCAGTATTGGTGATACTTGCAACTTTGCCATGCCCTGGGACCTCTACTAGATCTGTATTATAAAATGCATCAACTACACGACCTGGACAAGTTACTCTTTCCCACATGGGGTAAACCACCCCAGGCAGCTAACATATACACTCAACTTCTGTCACTTTGGCATGATCCAATGGATTCATTTCACACCAAATAGAGCACAGAACTAGGCAAGGAGATCCCTATGAGTAGCTGGGGCTCCTGCTGCACCAGTCTTTGACAATCTGCCAGAGACACTCAGAACCAGTTTAATCAGTTTTAAAATACTCCACTGCTGGCATAAGACCCCCCAACAACTACATGAGTGGGGACTAGTGTGCTCAGGTAAATGCTGGAAATGTGATAATGCAATGGGCATCATTACCATCTGTGTTGGGGTGTCCAGCCCTACAAATTTTTTGGAGTAGAAGTCAGTCAATGCTGCATGACCTGCTTAAGCAGAAACTTAAGCTCAATACCATGCTGGCAATGTTAGGTCTGCAACAGGAAGGGACTGACCTTGTTACTTGGTCACCAATGGCCAAAAAATGGCTGATGGGGGGCACTTATTTATGGCTGAATGCATAATACCCTGACAGTGGAAATATAAAGCTCCTCCCAACACCTTGGAAGGGCTGTTGGAACTCAGGAAAATGGGCAGTTTTGAAAGAGTACACTATAGTAAGTTAAGTAAGTTAAACACTTTAACAGATTCCTGGGGACCATTCTTGATGTTGGCACATTGCAAAATCCCTCAGGCATATTACATGCCATGGCATCTCATGAGAATGACAGGTTCACCACAGGGAACACGCACTATCCAGCCTGTAGCCTCTGACCAGTCTTAGAGAATAGCAGCTCCTTAGCCCACCTATCATCCTACTGGCACATCGCCACAAACCTCACTGCTCAGCACCCTGAAGGTTCCAGTCTGTCCCTTAATTACTCAATTTTGGCCCCCAGATGAAGGCTCCACTTTAGACCTCTGCACTAATTATCCCATGATACAGAATATATTACAAACTAGTTAAACTACATAGCTGTAATAATGGACTCTCCAGGACCTTCAGGCTTTACCAGTGCCATTCCCAGGACTAACAAAACAGCACAAAGTTGGCCTTATCTGAAACTCTCTCTTATTTATGTACACAACCTTAGGACTTTAAACTGGTTCACTATGAGATTTTATGTTAAGAAAATGTGTTCTGTAGAGATCTAGACTGTAGAATATCTTTCAATACCATTGTCTCTATGTAATGCTTGTCTCACAGTTTCAGTTCCTTTTTACAGCTGCATAGAATCAGAGCTATGCTGAAGTATTGCTGACGTATTGCTTAAAAGGGACTTTGGGTGTGTGGCTTTCTCCCCCATGTCTCTCAGAATGGCCTCACTGCATTGCGAAATAAAATAATGTAAAAGAAATATACAACATAAGGCAATCTTATAGTGGCTACTGTGTAGTTTCAGGGTGTGGTTGTGGCCAGATACTGAATGCATAGCATTTTGTTTGCTCCTTATTTCTGCCCAGTGGACCTGAATCACAAATAGTTCTGCATGAATTAGTATGCGTTCTCTCTACCCCGCCCTCGTGTTTCTCATAATGGCTGCATTACACTGTGAAATGCAAAGGCTGGTCTGGATCAATGGACTGTTAAACCATGACTAGCAGCTTACTCAGAATACATAACTCAAGAATTTATCCATCAAACTGTACTGCAATTTCTTGTTTATTGAAAGTTGAAGCTGTGACTCTGGGCATGCCATTTTTTGATTTATTTGACAACTAGGTACTGTACAGTAGTAGCCAAAGACATGGTCAGATATTTCCTGAAATTTCTGTGATATTTCTAGAGAAATCTCCTACTTTCTGCAGCTCCACAGTAGGGGCAGCAGAGAGAAACCCTTTAGAAATGTTGTGAACTATCTGGAAATATCTAACCATGTCTTTGGCTACTATTGTAGGTGCACTGGTCCAAGAACTATTTTCAGGCACGACCCAGGCCATGTAGAATGGCACAGAAATACAGCAAGTACAAAAGCATAGGGTACAAAACATGTGGACACACCAGTAAGCAATGAGAAGTAAGACATTACAACACAATAAAAATTGAATACAAAGAATTACACTATAACTAGCAGGCAAATTCAAATACAATGTTAAGGCTTGGCAGATGATGGAAATCAATGGGATACGCATATGCATAGGCACATGCCCAGTATCATGGCTTGGCAAAATGGCTTTGGAATTGAAACTTTGGCTTAATTACACAGTTTCTAAACTGCATATGCAGTCCCCTCCCACCCCACCTAAAGGATGGTGTCATCCCACTGTTAATATTACAGGAACAGAAAACCACATACAGTATAACACTTTATATTAGTTTATAACAACACAATTCAAATAAAAGTTCTTGCCAATATGTACTCCAAATTTTTAAAATCTTTCTGCACCTGCAGCCACTTGCTTCTCCCTATTCTGGAGTCCATTGAGACCGTGAACCCTGTGTCCCCACTGAGGGGTGTAGATGTTCCTCACTGCCCCAAAAGGTGCCACAGTGCTCCAGTTCACCAGACTCAGGAAGCTGTCAGAGGTGGACACCTGCTGCTGGCAGATCACAAACATCTTGCTGATGAAGAACCAATACTCATTGTGGTACATCACCATGTTTTTCACTGGTTTTGGCGGTGCCATGCTCACCCTTGCCATGGGCATCGACATCAATAGTGGGATCAACACCAAATGGGAAAACATCCCCTTCACAAAAAAAAAAAAAAACCTCAGAACTGATAAGCAGGTAAAGTAACACCCAGCATGGAACTTTTAATGCTTGTCTGATGACCTGTGGTTCCCAAGGAAGACTGCTGGCACTTAATTGTATGAAGGATACACCGACGCATGTTAAACCTGAAGGGATACTGGGCCTTGACCCTGCTCCTGGCCTCTCTAGCACCTGATATTGCCACCCATAGGACAGCTGTGACATCACTCCTAGTCTCGCTAGCCCCAGTCTACCTCACTCTGCTGCCACCACCGGTGTAGGATGAAATGGTCATTGTTTGACATGTTTCCATGGCAATTGACAGTAGTGAAGGCTGAGCAAGTAAGAAATAGTTGCTGATAGGCAGAGTCCAGCCAGTGGTAAAAGAGGGTTCTTCTAACACCAGGAATGAAACCTGCACCATCCATAGTCAATTGAAATTAGGTGATAGCCCAACTGCTATTTTGAGATGTACAT
This sequence comes from Neoceratodus forsteri, assembly GCA_016271365.2. Taxonomy (NCBI): domain Eukaryota; kingdom Metazoa; phylum Chordata; order Ceratodontiformes; family Ceratodontidae; genus Neoceratodus; species Neoceratodus forsteri. The sequence goes on from CM057453.1 coordinate 1,286,013,047, forward strand.
ATCAGTTTACTGAGTGAATGCTCTCCTGTCAGGTCTCATTGTTTCGAAGTAAGACTAGTTTAGCCTCCCTTACCAAATTAGAGCAAAAATGCCTTTTAATAGGTATCTCACACACTTAATTTTTCTCACTTCTGAAATTCGGAGATTTGACTTACAATTCATTTCAATGGAACAGTTACAATCTATCTCTTATCACATTAATGCATTAGCAGCCATTGTGGCCCTGACCAGATTTTGTTTTTTAGAGTTATATCTTCACAAGGCTCTGTTCTAGCTAGGACGGATGTTTGTATACTCTGTTTATTCTTGGAAAACTCAATAAACTTTTAATTACAATAAAAATGAATATATATATATTCCTCACATTATATTCCTTCTTGTATTTAAAAATCAAATTTTGACTTCAATGTCAACAGTAAGCTCAGTTTACAATTCACAAAATCAGTTTTATGATACCAAACACATTTTGAGAAATGCATAACAGTTGTAATGGGGATATACAGTAATGAATGCTGGAACCATGCTCTTATTACCCTAAATGCCATCTCTCATGTCCCCACCTGAATATAGCAAAAGTATTGCCTACTCACTTATCCCCACTCCAATATATTCATAGTTTACAAATCATCATTACCACTGCCCTTACTAACATATTTGTAATTTTGCCAATCATACTTTGGATAGCTAGACTTGAAGGCTCAATATTTGGTATTTTATTTTGCCAAAGATAATTTTCTAGTGTAAACACATTTGTATTGTTCCCTTTACAGGCCTCTAGAAATTAACATACCCAATACCACCTTGACAGGAAAAGAAGCCAAGCCACAACACTGTCAGCTGATGAAGCACAAGTTGATGTCAATAAACATTCATCAAGTATTCAACAACTAATTAGTGGTACCTGTATGTGGTGCTTGGTCAAGGTGTTTGTGGCATTTGAACATAAAGATAGAGCTCCCATAACCTTGTCTACACAGAGCAGCATTACATACTAACATACTAAAATGCCAGCAGAATAGGCCTAATGGTCTTTCGTGTCTGCTCGTTTGGTCAGCATTCATGAGTACTGATGCAGAAAACAATATGGAAATAACCTATAAGCTACATTTACAATGGTGTCACTTTGGTTCCATGACACACAGCTGTTGTGAGTCTCTATAAAATTAGGATTACTCAACCCTACTGTCATGCCAAAGTCCGATTTATGCATGGCATTAATTCTCAGCATGATACCTGGAATATCCAAAAAACAGTTCATGCATGAAAGAAATAGGAGAATCAACCACACCCATCCCCCAAACCCACACTATTCAAAACAAGGATAAAAAGGAATGACTGTGCTGATGGTCATCATTTTCTGACAGTGGTACATGTTTTATCGTGACCCCCCCCAAAAAGAAAACATACACACCTTCAATACAAATGAACAAACAAAACTGTTAAAAAAAATGTACTTTTTTATGTTCACCATGCGTGCAAGTGCAGCAAACATTTTGCTATGAGAGTGGCTTTTGAGGGGTGTGAGACTGTCATTCCAATGCAGAGTGTTCTGCAAGAGGCTTGTCAGTGCCATACCAATCATTAGCCAGGCTGGTCATGACAGTGTTCTAGCTTGCTGGATGGAAAGTTCACATAGTTCAAAGAAGAGAACTGACCCAATCATAGGGTGACTCTTTTCTTTGATCTACATAATGTCGCCCATCAAGCACAGCTGATCTGTCATGATCAGTCTGCTCAAAACCCATCCCTCATAGTTTCTTTAATTACACCTGTAAAAGAGAAAACTGTCCATTGATGTCTGTTGCTGCAACCACTGTAACTGTCCACCATCAGCCCAACCCATATTAATATTCTGGCACAAGGGTGCCCAATCCCCTGTACTGGCTGCTACCCCCAACCTGCCCATTTTACTTTTGCAGCACTGGGGAGTCCACCCCGGTGCTGCCACATATAACACTGACACTGGGGGTGCCCAATCCCCCAGTGTTGCCACCTGAAATAAAGAAAACCATTCCTCATAGTTTTTTTCTAAATACACACTACAAAAAGGAAAAATGTCTATTGATGTCTGTTGGTGCCACCACCATAGTCCCCCACCTGACCCTCCCACTAATCCCCCACCCCAAGCCCCTAAGCCCTTATTTACCCACCAGGAGTCCATCGCTGCAATCCTTTCTGGACAGCCAACACATCTTCACTCTTCAATGTCAGACCATGATCTAAGGAAATCAGGTACACAATTCAAAGTATTTCAATGGGACCAGCATAACATGGCCACTTTTGAATATTTATATCTCTTTTTTGGGACCTCAACTCATGAACAATGGCAGTAAAATTAGACAAGTCTGTCCCAAAAGGTGAGTCTGCAGTCACTGCACAAAATTACCTTTTGAGCAGGAGATAAAACATTTCTCCACCCTTGTTCATGAGGTAGAGTCATGAGAAGGCTATGTTGAAAATCTGGGATAAAACTATTAAAAAACAACAAAGTTATGAGCCTACATTGAAATGTACAAACACAGATCCATATATTTGGTAATTTTCAATATTTTGACCCCAATTTGCAACATATCCATTTCTTCACAGCACCTTATGAATGTGACAGCTGTCATTTTTCAAATCCTGGCCAAAACGTGTTTTTGCACCTGCGGCATGAAATATCCTATTGGGCAGGATTTAAACATTTTCTCCACCCTTGTTCATGAGTTGAGCTCATAAGAAGGCTGTGTGGGGTCATAAGAAGACTATGTTGAAAGTTTGGGGTAAAACTATGTGAAAACAACAATGTTATGAGTCTAAGTTGCAACTTTTCAATGCATGTTGGTAACTGATAATTTTCAGTATTTTAACCCCAACTTTTTAACATAGCCATCTTTTCACACATCTCATGAATGTGACAGCTGTCATTTCTCAAAGCCTACCCAAAATGTGTTTTAATGCTTGTGGCACAAAATGACGTTTCAGCCATTGTTGCATAAATGACATCTGTCATCCTCAGAGGGAGTGGTCAAAAAAAGATTATGTTGGAAATGCAGGGTAAAAATGTAAAAAAACAACTAAATTATGAGGAAACAAATTGTTTCAACATTTACCCATAACTTTTTTTAACAGATTTTGGCCCCTAACGTTCAACATATCCCTTGTGTTACCCCACCTCCTGAACATGACAGGTGTCCTTTTCCAATTCCCCTTTCAAACTTGTTTCCAAATTCGTACAGTGAATTCACCCTTTGTATGAGATTTTGACAATTTCATCTGTCTTGAACATAGTTTCAGGTCAGAAAAAGACTGTTGGACATTTTAAGTTAAAATGTGGGAGCCCACCTAAAGAAGATATTGCCTCTCAGCTCCCCTATCCTAGGTAATTACAGTCTAACATTGTGTCAAAGCTGGTCATCACTGAAAATGAGACATTGCATCTCATCTGCTCTATCCTGGATACATATATGCTAAAAATGTGTACAAGCAAGCCCCGGTACAACAACAATACCAGTGATGAACATTCAGCAATGACAAATGCTTGTTTTAAATAAATTTCAGTAATCAGCATTGAATTTTGTAAGAGCTATTACGCCATGATAAGAAACAGTACATAAAATGTCTAAATGTAACATTGCAATAAGGAACAGGATGCTGCAGACTGATGAAAGAGGGGACTAAACATGATACTGCATTGTCATATCAAATCTACTGCTGTACTGTTGAATGAAGACTAATCAGGCATGGGCAAGCTACAAATACCATATGTGCTCCGTTTGTGATACCAGGTAGAGTGTGAACTGCTGATCAATACATATATACCAAGAAAAAAAAATACCAATAAATACAATTAAAAACAATGGGACAAAGCCATGAGCAGATGCACCACAAATGGCTGAATCTATGCAGGCACATTTCACTGATGCTAAAGACTGTAGAGCACATAAAGAGGAAGAGAGGGATGTGAGAACATTGTCCATTTGATCAAATGGCTCTGTTAGAATGAACACAGTTACAAGATACGTGAAAACAAAATTATACCACCCACAGCATACAAAAATATTCACTATGGCACAAATGAAACCAGGACAAAACAAACAAACAAAAAATTATCTTGAAACCCGTACAGAAAGTCAAACACATTCAGTGTAGTTTTTCTTGTCTTTTTTTAAAGTTTTTCAATAAACAATGCAAAATGCATTACATTGTCTGAAAAACTATTGCTAAACATGTTAACATACAAGTATACTTTATCACCAAGTCTTCTGATAAAGCTGGTTGGTCATAGAAATGATACTCTTTTAAAAATTCATATAAAATTCAGGAAGTGCTAAGTTGAACAAGGGCTTTGAGTTAATCAGCTAAGTACAACAGGTGTCAGTACGCAGCTGCTGGATACGTTGCTGATTAAAAAAAAACAGCAATGTGGTACACTATAGAAAATAGAGTTTCATTTACCAGACCCTCCAAGTAGCAAATAACACTGGAAATTGCATATCCAGAAGCAAATGTTTTGATACCTTTTATTGGACCAACTTAGTTGTTGAAAAAGAACAAAGTGCCTAAGCTTTCCTACCAACCAGATCCTTCCTCAGAAGCTTATGACAGTTACAGTATTTAGACTATTCCATACTATTAACAGCCAGATCATACATAAAAAAAGCAGAAAGAATTCTCATTGGTTTAAAATACTCATTTAAACCATAACAACAGTTTAAATCAGATGAATCACATTTCACCAGTTTGTTTTAAACTAAGGAGCCTTTCAAGGTCAAATGTCACCAAAATGAGATAAAGAATCTTTAAGGAGAAAGCTCCACCAACATAAATTATAAATGTCTCAGTGTGCTTTGTCAATACATTCTAATGAAAAGCAAGAACTTTAGATTCAATACTAACTTAAGTACTTGTTAAAATGTGATACTAATATATGTTAAAACAAGCAAAAGATATATAACAGAAATATTCTATATATGGCATAAAGAGGGTTTAAAGTAGAGTTTCCTTAGTGTGAGCAACTGGTTCACATAGTTATACAATATACAATCTATCTGGAGACATTTTCCAAATGATACGCTCAACTAGTTGCTATATTCCTTAAACCTTAAGATCTTCAGTGCTATAACATGATATTATACAAGATAATATCAATTGTCAGTATAAGAGCCAAATTAAAAAAAACAAACCTGTCAAGGACCTCTAAGAAAATGTGACCATGCATCCTAACATGTTAAGGGTTCAACATGTACCAATCACTATAATATACCCCAATACAATTCAACCTGTCAGAGACCCCCAAGTAAATGGAATTATGCATTCCAATACGTACAAAGTTCAAAAATGTGACAGTATATAGTCAAACTACTATATGTACAGTAACAGTCTAAGGAATCTGAATAAAAACACAATGGAAATACACCACCCCCTTGGGAAGATAATTAGTTTGAAGAAAATAAATACTTACTATGAATGTGAGCCAGGAGTCCTAACACACCATCATTTACAGCAATCATTATAATATTTACCCAATGGAATTAAACCTATCAAGGACCCCCAAGTGAGTGAGATCATGCATCCTAACATGTTCAGAGTTCAAAAAAGTGACAGTATATAATCAGAAATCAATGCACAGAGCACTCAGAGGCAAAATTTACCAAAAATTGCTTAGAACTTTATTTAGGCTGTCAGTCCCAAACCCAGTGCTTCAGCGAAAGCCTTCATCAGGGAGTGTGACTTACACAAAGGTCACATGTTTTTATATCCCAACCTCCAATACAAACACCTGGAAGTAATTTATAAGTGAATAACACTTCTATATCAACAAAAGAAAAAATGAATGAAAAACAATTTCACAGATTTCGTATGTTAGTGTTACCAAAAAAATACCACATGTTGTTAGAAACTACAATGGAAAATTTTACCAAACACATTAATACAAGCACATCAGTATACAAGATACTTTCTAATTACAAAACTTGGATCTACTTAATAATGTACTATTTCATTATTAGCATAATTAATTAATTTTCAAATTCTTAAATACAAAATGCAAAGTGATCACAAGTATACATGAAAAGAAAGACAGAAAATACCAGCAGGGACTTAAAAGTGTGCACCCTATTTCCAGAGCTTAAATTTCAAGGCTTCAGTTTTAAATGGGGATCCACTAATTTGCTTTGCTTTGGTGTATAATGAAGAGCAGGACTGCAAAGTGCAACAGGTGGAGAAGGGACCCCTGTGAAAGAAAGAGAGCAGAAAAGAGACTCATTAGTGGAAGGTCAAGAGAACATGAAAAAGACCAAACTTTCTCAAATCCAGATAAACATACAACTTATGATACGGGCTCAGTCCCAGATATTCAAAGCAGTTGCACATGGTGCAACTGAGTTGCACTGGCACAGGTGCAGACTTGCACCAAGGAGCCATATTCAGCGGAAGCCAATGCGCAGCGCAAATCTCATTGTGCCAAGACACAACTAAAATGAATGCAGGCATAACTTGTTCCTATAAATACACGGTGCGAGCAAACAGACAGCACTTGTGCCAGGTGAGAGGGAGTGAGAGAGAGAGAGAGAGAGAGAGAGAGAGAGAGAGAAAGAAAGAAAGAAAGAAAGAAGGAAAGAAAGACAGAAAGACAGAAGAGAGAGAGAGAGAGAGACAGACAGACAGACCAAGGCAGACAGAGAGAGAGAGAGAGAGCGACAAAGGTGACATTGAAGAGGGAGACAGGGGCAGAGAGAGAGTGAGAGAGACAGACAGGCATACTGCCAGGCAGTGCACCAGGATGGCACACAGGCAGCAGCAGCAGCCGGCCAGAGGGATATTGGAGAGCAAGGGCCAAGGATAGTGTGCCCTTCATGATGGAGGCCATAATGAGGGATGTGAGGGGGGCAGGAGGAACAGCGACGTTGCTGTGGAAGGGCACGTCGACGGTATGCCTGACACAGGTGGTACCGTGCCTGCATCACCTTTGAGCAGTGCAGTGACATAGAGATTGGGGGCTGGTACCACCTGAATAGGGCCATTCTGAAGTAGCTCTGTGAGCTGTGATTGAGGAGATGCAGGCACCACCAGACGGAGCCACGCCATGTCAATGGATGAAGATGACAGCTGTCATGTGCTTGCTCATCACGGGCACCTTCCAGAGACCAAGAGGGGACACCATAGGCACAACCCAGTCAGTCACATCATGCCTCCTTACACTGTTCCTCAATGCTCTGCTGCCACATGCTTCAGAAAACATCCATTTCCCCAGCACACAGGCGAAGCGTTCAGCAACCGTGCAGAACTTCCACAGGGTAGCACATATACCTAGTGTGATAGGGGCCATTGACTGCACCCATATGCCACCTGGCTCCCAAGGGTGTGGCATCCATCAACAGGAAGGGGAGCCAAAGTGTCAACTGCTAGGTGGTGTGCGATGCCATGGGGGGCATAACCAATGTCTGCGCCACACACCCTAGGAGTGGACATGATGGGTTCATCTGGCACAGCTCTGCACTGTGCCACAGGATTGAATGTGGGAACATCCCCATGGCCACCTAGTGTGTGAATAGGGCACGGGCAAGGGATGATGGGCAGAACATACCTTGGGATGGGGTGGGCAGTGTGTGCATGTTGGCATGGGTGCCACGGGCAGGCAAGGGGCACAGCATAGAATAGCAGAGGGCTAACCATGTCATTATCCACACAGGGGACAGTGCCTATCCACTGCAGCCCTGGCTGCTCACCCCATACTGGGTGCCCGTCGTCCCCAGCAGAGAAATGCTGCAATGAGGCACACTCCAGCATGTGCAGCATCATCAAGTGGATCTTTGGCATGATGAAAGCATGGTTCCATTGCCTAGATAGGTCAGGTGGTTCCCTACAGTACAGCCCCTCGAAAGCCTGTGGCCTATTCCTGGCCTGCTGCATACTGCACAACATGGCCATTGACCGTGGGATAGCTGTCGAGGCTGATGAGGGCAACAGTAGTGGGGACTATGGGGGCAATGAGCTGGAGGGAGGTGGACAGCCACCCCTTGGGTGGAGGGATCCCAGGCTGCAACAGCAGGTGAGATGACACCAGGACACCAATGCACAGGAGCACTATGGTGCCATAGGTAGGTGGTGTGATACACATGCAAGGACTGCACAAAGAGGTACAGCACACATGCAGGGGTGTGCAAGGCAGTGGGCATGCACACACAGAGTCATGAGGCAGGGGTAGGGGAGACGGGGCACACACCCACACACAACCTCACACAGCCCCACTTACAGCCCCCCACACACACACTCACACACACATGCACCCACACACACAGGCATGGGTATGTGGCATGGATCAGATGCATTGCACCGGTGCACAGGAGCAACTGGTGCAAGACTGCCATCATCATGCCCATGCCACATGGCCCAGGGACCAGGCAAGCATGCACACAGGCAGCATGTGATACGACATGCAGCCACCACACCAGTGGTAGGCACTCATACCACCTATGTGAGCACTGGGCAGCAGCTGCAGACCACAGGTGGGGTGGCCTGCACATCAGTTCTGCTGCATGGAACCATAGCCACCATGGCCATGGGGGAAGCCACGCTTGGGCCATTCAGCAGCCACAGGCTGTGCATCAGCCATGGGGGTGTGTGCAACAGCCCCCAAGGGGTGGGACCATGACCGTGTCTACGCGGGTGTTTCTAGGCACCTGAACAGCCCAGCCCCAGGCTGCCTGGGATGCCAACATCAGAGCCTGGCATCGACTACCCTGGGGTCACCTGTCGGTTACGTGGGGTGGACAGTGCACTGCGGGAGGTCATCTGTGCCCAGCCACACCCTGTGGCAGCCAGCAGCACAAAGCTATCTGAGATCGTGGTGGCAATGTGATCCAGGGATGCAGTCATGGCCTCCTGCATGCACTGCATCCCTGCCAAGATCTGTGCAGTGACCCTCTCTTCTGCTGCTCAGATAACTGGCGCACCTCCGTGTGCAGTGTGTGCTGCCCAGTGGTGAGCAGCACCTGTTGCTGAATGCACACCCACAGCAAACGGGTGTGCTCAGCCAGTGGGTCGGTGTTCTGGGGCTCCCTGGCTGGACGCTTATCCCTATGTGGTGACTGACCACGTTGCACAGCCCCCCCTCTTTGGTGGACACTGTACAGTAGGGTCTGCAGGGGGAATGGGTATATCAGGTGCACCGGCAGCAGACCCTGTGTCCGGTTGCCCGGTGGCACCCACAGCTTGCTGCTGTCACCCGAGGGGCCACTGCATGCTACCCAGCACCTGTGAGGCTGCACCACCTCCACCACAGGGCACAGCCAGGGCAGTTCACACTGCTGTGCCTGCAGTGGTGGTGGACAGTTGTTCCACCACTGGCAGAGTGCTGGGCATGCTGCCTGTGTTAGTGGCCAGCAGGGGCTTCTCCTCCACAACAGTGGCCATGCTGTCCAGGATATGCATGATGTCATCATTGGTGTCAGACCTCGCCCCTATCTGTGGCTCTGCACACAGGACACCAAGGCTGTCATTCTGCAGGAATACATCCAGGGCCTCATCTGACCCCAGGTGCAGGACTTCTGCCTGCACAGTGGTGGTGAGCCACAATCTGTTGGGCCCCTGGATGCCCAAGGAGATTGAAGGCTGGTCCTCCAGGGCTGGTCCAGCGGCCATGGCTGCTGCCGCCGCCACCGCCCCATCATCTGCATGTAGGCATGCTGGTGCTGCAAGAGAAAGAGAGGTGTGTTAGTGATGCATTGCCCACATGTGCCCCCACACTGCCACTGTATGTGTCCTACAGTATGGCATGCATGTGGTGCACAAACATGCACATGACATTCATGCTGGCTGCATGGATGCCAGCATGACCATTTATGCACCCTCCACACCCCCAGCTGTGCGTGGCTGACATACTTACCATGCAGTGATGCGCTGCCACCTGTCTGGAATCCACTACCAGGCACATCCTCCACTGTGCTGTGGTGCATGGTGGCTGCCACCAACTCCTACTGTGCTGTGAGTGGTGGTACATCTGCAGACCCCCCTCCAGTGGCATTCTGGGCCACATGGATGGCTGCCACCTTCTCCTTGATGTGCCTCTTGTCCGTGCCCACCTTCTTCCTGCAATTCTGTGCTGACCACTGGTGGCTGCCCTGCTGGCCTTTGGTGTGCCCATGGCACCACTCAACAGGGGCTGCCTGTCAAGGTAGGCATTAAACAGGGCCTCTGTCTCTGCCTTTGTGAAATTGGGCCTGCGCTTGTGAGCAGGCCCATGCTCCTCACCCTCCTCACATTCTGACATGACACTTCCTGTGGACAGGGACAGCACAATGTGTCAGTGGCAGCATCACCCTGTTCCGACCCACCCTGCTGTGCTGGCTGCTCCCAGTGAGCTGCAGCAGCATGTGCAACTTACCCCGAAAGGATGCAATACCAGTACATGGCCTGTGCTGTTTTGTGGCGCTTACATAGCCCAACGCATGCAAATGAGCTTTGGTGCAACAGTAATGATATGCTAATGCCCCCAGTGTGCCATGCATTGGCTGATGAGCTCATTTGCATGTGACATCTGAATACTGCAATTTTGCTCCATGCACAATGAGATTGCTGTGGAGCAAGTCACAGCGCAATTCACACACATGCGTAGTGCACAGGCCCACAATGCACATGCACTGAATGATATCATTGTGTTAATCATGCATGGTGTGGCGAGTGCACGATGGGGGCATGGCGCATCATGCTCCAGGCCTGCAATTATGCACGTGTGCACTGCGCAGAGGTGGGTGACCCTTGACCCCTGCTGTGACCCCTGACCCATGGTTCACCCCCACCCGGTGACCCCACCTAGCCATGCCCATGCCATCTCTGAGACTGCACAACAGGCGGACACAGTGCATGTTCCCTCACATCGCGCATTTGGCACAGGTCATGGCCATGTGCGCATAGTGCCACCATTTTACTCACCAGCCTCATCTCGCAGCATGGTGCAGCAAAGGGCACTGAGAGCACAGAACTGTACACAGGTCAAGCTTGTCAACCTGGTCACCTGTGTCCAGCCCCACACCCCCGACTGTTTGGCCTGGTGCCCCTGCAGCAGCCCAGGGTCACAGTGTGGCAGGAGATTGCTGCCACACTGCAGCAGCAGACTGGGATGGCCTAGACAAGGAAGCAGTGCTGCTACAGAAATGGAAACCTTATGAGGAGGGACCCAGAGTGCCTGAGGAGGCTGGAGGTGCATGTCAGGTGAGGGGCTGTGCCACAGCCAGGTGAGTAGGCCCATATTGCATGTGTACCCTGGTGCTGTACGGTGGTGTTGGCTAGGCTACCTGGCATGCCCTGCAGAGCAGTGCACTGCCATCATGCACATTGTGGGTGGCATTGCCAGCCACTGCTTGTGTTGCAATGCAGCTGTATGGGACATGTCAGGCAGGGGCTCACCCTGTACACAGGGGTGGGGTGGTAGGCAGCTGCTGTAGATGTTTACTGATGTGTACCTGTCTATGTTCCATTCCAAGGGCCTGAGAATCACTGGAGGGTGGCATGGCTGCAGCAGGTTAGCAGGATGCAACAGGCCACGGAGGCGATGCAGGAGTGGCTCCAGCTCCAGTGGAGCCACGGAGGGAAAATAGGCACTGTCATGGTCCTTCACACATTACATGGGAGGTGGTGGGGGCATGGGTGTGGGCATGGCCACCTGTGCCATGTGCCATGGCAGCAGTGCATGTTGCACTGTGCATGGTGCTTGCCACTGTGGTGCATCCATTGGACACATGTGCCAGCTGTTGGTGGGGTGGGAGTGCGCCCAGCTGCCACTGATGTTGCTTTGGTGCTGCCATTGCACTCTGCCATGTGACTGTCATTGCCCAAGCAGGTGGCCATTGTGCAGTGGGGACCACCTCTATGCACTGTCGCGGTGTGCCACATTGCTGGCAGGGGTTGGCCCACCCCCCTTCGGGTGGTCAGTATATGCCCTCCGGGGGGGTGTTCCTACTGTCCATTGCACACTGTGGGTGGGCATGGTTCCTTGGGACATTGCACTGATCACCTATCCTGTCCCTTGTCATAGGTGTCCAGTGATGGAGACAGAGGCCCGCCTACTGCAGGCTGCTCCAGCAGCTGATACTGATAGCATCAATGATGATGGAGGCCTTGCTGCAGGTTTGCTGCATGCTTCTGGAGGAAAGGAGGTGGCGAGGGAGCCAAGGGGTGGCAGGCTGTGGCCACTGATGAATGGGCCCCAGCGTTCCCCTATGTCCCCGGCAATGCCTCCCCCTACAGTCCCCCATCGCACTGTACAGTCCCTGTTTCCTTTACCCTTCCCTTACTTTCCTACCTGTTCCCACCCCCTGGTTGCTGTATATAGTTTATTTGAAATATATCTTGTAGTAGTAGTAGTAGTAGTAGTAAAAAGTTTATTTCTGATTTCAGAAACAGGATAACCCAATTTAGCAGCAGCTAATTTACAATGGGGTCCTACTGTACAAAAATATCAGTTTCATTCTAAAAACTATACATACATACATACAGCAAAATACATACATAAACAAAAAAACAACAGTTAACAATATGAGAAAATCTGTCAAGTACAACAACTTTTTGGTGACTTTGCCTCCCTTTCAAGCCAATATCTTAATACATTCCAGATGTTTTGTTAGTACATAACCTCAAATGCCCTGGCAGTGAATTCCATAATTTTGGGCCCTCATATACTATATATCTATTTTGACTTTCCTGCCTGTGTCAGCGTCTGCTTTGCAGGTGGCATGGGCAGCCATGTAACAGTGACCCACTGCCTGTCTGTGTGCTGTGCATGTGTTGAGGTGCTTGTTGTGCTTCTGTGGTTCACTGCTGTGGTGTGTCTTACTGTGGTGGTGTCCCTCCCCTCAGTTGGTGGCTTTGTCTTGTGGTGCCCATGGGGCAGCTGTCAGAGGTGTGTTGCAGGTGTGTGCATGGTGATGGCACACAGCCATGGTCTTTGGTTGGGTGCTGGCCACACGCTGTGTTGAGGCCCCTGCTTGGCATTGTGTGGCCTGTCCCATGTGGTCTGCCATGCTACACGGCTCCTGGTACGCTCCGTACCCACTGTGTGGCCCGCCTGTGTGGCGTGTGTGTGTGCTTGGCTGCATAGTCCTGGGTGTGGCCTGCTCTGTTCTGGGTGTGTGTGGGGGGGGCATGGCCTTCAGCCTGTAAGGGGGGCTCACTTGGTGGCCATTATGGGCCATTGGCACCTCCTGTTTGCTGGGACTTCTCCTACTGCACCATGGCACAACTGTGCTTACGCCATGGTGCAACTCTGGTTGCACCATAGCACAAGCCTGCTTACACCACTGTGCAACTGTACTGTATTCAGCCGTGCTGTGCTAGTTCAGTTTGGCAGCTGCAGCCTCTGTATATGGCTCCTGCTGCACCATGGCGCATCAGATTTGTGCTGCACCAGACTTGGGCCAGCCTTTGGCACATTTCTGAATATCTGAGCCCCGGTATCAGCAATAAATGCCCAGTATCAGCAAAAAATGACAGCATAAAAGCCCAGTACTAATCTATACAGCATTTTTCTTTATCTCTTTAAGGATTTTTTCTTCAGGAAAGGCTTAAGGTCCCATTGTTCATTCACTTTGCAAGGTACCATAACTCCTCAGAACAGGGACTCAAATTCATGGGAACTAAGTGAGTGCCACCTATGAAATATGATGGGGATATGGCGAACCTGTTGCTTATGAAGAAAAGTGAATGGATATATACATTAAAAAGTGTTAAACCAGATGGTATAAATGAACAATGGGACCTTAAGCTTTTCCTGAAGAAAAAATCCAAAAAGAAATAAAGAAAAATGCTGCATAGATTAGTATTGGGCTTTTATGCCATCATTTTTTGCTGATACTGGGCATTTATTTCTGATACTGAGCCTTTATCATAAGTAGTATGTCTATCTGGACTTGATAACATTTGACCTTTTGCATGTTCTCTTGACCTTCCATCAATGAGTCTCTTTTCTGCTCTCTTTCTTTCACTGGAGCCCCTTCTCCACCTGTCACACTTTGCAGACCTGCTCTTTATCATATACCAAAGCAAAGCAACTTAGTGGATCCCCATTTAAAATTGAAGCCTTGAAATTTAAGCTCTGGAAATAGGGTGACCACTTTAAGTCCCTTCTGGTATTTTCAGTCCTTCCTCTTTTCATGTATTCTTGTGATCACTTTGCATTTTGCACATTGCATTTTGTATTTAAAAATTTGAAAATTAATTAGTTGTACTAATAGTGAAATAATACATCATTAAGTAGATCCAAGTAGACAGTTTTGTAATTAGAAAGTATTTTGTATACTGATATGCTTGTATTAATGTGTTTGGTAAAACTTTACAGTGTAGTTTCTAACAACGTGGTATTTTTTGGTAACTTTAAGATATGAAATCTATGAAATTGGTTTTCATTCATTTTTTCTTTTGTTGATATAGAAGTGTCATTCACTTATAAATTTCCTCCAGGTGTTTGTAATGGAGGTTGGGATATAAAAACATGTAAGCTTTGTGTAAGTCACCACCCCCTGATGAAGGCATTTGCTGAAGCACTGGGTTTTGGAATGAGAGCCCAAATAAAGTTATAAGCAATTTTAGGTAAATTTTGCTTCTGAGTGCTCTGTGCATGGATTTCTGTATTACTTGGGGTAGCTACCCTTCACAGAACACCGACCCTTTAATGCTCACAGCAGCTCTTTCCATGGAACAGTATATAATCAAACTGCTACGTGTAAAGCAACAGTCTAAGGAATCTGAATTTACCCATCCAACTCCACTATCTCATCTCATCAAGAGCTATGGATCTCAGCTAGTGCTTTATCTGCCAAAAGGCTAAGTCTTATGTGCTGGAAAAAAAACTCAAGCACCATCTTTAACTGAATGGTTTATTCAAATGACCTTTACTGCAAATAATGAAAGAGCTGCTTATTCACTTCTAGATAAACAGGACGAATTCCTGGAGATCTGGGGTCAATTTATCCAGTTACAAGTCTAGGACATAGCTTGAATATTTAAATTAAGCTTGTTAATTATGACTAAGTAACAAGTGAAGGAGATGCAGTATATACTCTCTGCATTATTCAGATTTTATGTTTCAACATATAATTGCTAGTCTAATTTTTGAATTGTTCTAGTGAAAAGAGTTATATAGGTACAGATATGTCTGTTTACGTACTGATTTTCTTTAAATGCCCTGATATTGAAATGTACTCTGTACTGTAACTGCTTTTAGTACTTGGCTCTGCATTACTGGCTCTGGCTGGGAATATCTTTCTAGTTATCTTAGCTGTGTTTGTTTTATGATGACTTTATTATTGTATTACACTGTATTTGAAAATAAATAAAAATGTATTGTGGAAAAAAAAGGTAATGCCTGAAATACATATAAAAAGTGTTGTAATAGGTTTATTTTAAAAATTAGATTCAACCTAACAGTGAAATTGGTAGTCCTTTCCATTTTTCCAAATCATTTTCAATATCTTTTGTTGAAGGATACAGATTTAGTATTATTAATTGATTAATATAATTTGTTAAACTAATTCCTAAATATAGAATACTTTGCTTTTGAAGTGTGACAGAGAATTTGTTCATTTTTATATTTGAATTTGCAGGATCTATTAACAAAGCTTGAGATTTTTTCTCATTTTATTGTATATCCAGCTTGTAATCCGTAGGCTCTAATTATTTGAAGAATTTTCATAATTACTATTTCTGTTTTTTTTTTAAATAAAGTATAATATCATCTGCAAAAAGTGATAACTTCAATGTTCCTTTGTCACGAAATCTGAACCCCTCAATCTAGTTTTCTTCTCTTATTATGTTAGCCAATAATTCAATAACCATTGCAAAACAATAAGGGGGATAGGGGACAACCATGCTGGTTTCCCTCCCTAATGAAAACCCTGGACAAATGCTATTGCTAGTCAGAAGTTTGGCTTTAGGTTTTCTATAAATTGCCTTTATCCATGACATAAATTTCTGTCCTATATTTGTTGTTTTTACAACATCTATCAGATAAGGCCATTCCACCTTGTCAAAGGCCTTTTCGGTGTCCAGGGATACCATGATGCCCCCCCCCCCATTATTATTGAAATTCAAAAGTTCAAAGCATTTCTTATATTATTATGTTCTCTTTTTCCCTTGATAAAGCCTATATGGTCATCCCCAATAATATTCAGCAGTATTTTTTCCAATCTCAGAGCTAGAATTTTTGTTAAGATTTATAGTTTGTATTTAACAAAAATTTTGGATGGTTTGAAGTGCATAATGTTTTATCTTTACCTTTCTTGGGGATGACCAGAACTAATGCTTCATCAAAGGAAGAAGGGAGTTTATCTGACAATGAACTGAATAATAACTGAAGTTTCAGGACCAGTAATTCTTTAAATGTTTATAAAAATCACTACTAATACCATCTAAGCCAGGGGCTTTCCCAGATTTTAATAAATTAATAGCTCTTTCAATTTTACTTTTATTTATTGGCTATCTAAGATGTTTTGTTTTTCCTCTGTTATTTTAGGTATATTTAAGAATTAACTATCCCTCAAAGTAGAATTCTGTGATTTGTGCAAGTTTGTATAACAATTCATATATTCTTCATTAATAGCTGCTTTAGTTATAACAATTTTTGATTAACTACTTTAAGTTTTTATTTCTGGTATGACTCTTTCTGCTTTTTCCTTCTGCAACAGATAAGCTAGTAATTTTCCACTACAGTCAGGTTGAGAATAGTATTTAGCATTGGCATATAGCATTAATCTTTTCATTTTTTCTTTGACTATCTCTTGATACTCCAGCTTGAGTTTAGTCAATGATTGTAAATAAATGTTATTATTAGTTATGGCATGTTTCTGTTGCATCATTTTTTAATACACCTTTTTATTGTGGGAATAAAATTGCTTGCATACATTACAGAAATAATGCTTTGTATTACATCAGTGATATGTAATTTTTGGAGCTCTCTTAATTTTTCTCTTAGATTTTTTACTCTTGTGGCACAGCTAGCAATAGCTACCTCTCTTATTGCAGCTTTATATTCATCATAAATCATATTGAATGATAGTTCCTGTTCTGTATTAATTAAAAAGTAATCTTTGGTTTCTTGTTTTATTTTTTTCTTGGAATTTTGGATCATTTAATAATAATGGGTCTAATTTCCAGGAGAAGCCTTTGGTGGTATATGGATGCCATGACCATACAAAGTGGTGTGTGGTCCAATAAAACAATTGGCTCATAATTAATTTCTGTAATATCATAATACATTGATCTAGAGTTTAATATCATGTCTATTCTTGAATAAGATTTAAATCTTGATGCATAATGTAAAAATTTCTTTGCAGCTGGATATACAATTCTCCAAAAATCCATTAATGTCAAGTCTTTCATTCTGTTTAGCAATAGAGTAGCCTCTTTTTGTTGTAGACCTGTCCCTGATATTCAGAATTGTGCCCAGCAATGGCACAAGTGGTTGCACAGCACAACTGAGTTGCACTGGTACAATCCAGGGATCTAGTCAAAACATATGAGCCATGTTGCATCCCCTCTGAATATGTCAGGTAATGCACACAGCCCAAATAGGATATGCCAGCGCATCCCCCCAGACAGTGCTGAATACCAGGAATGGGAATTGCACCAGCACAACAGAGTTACGCTGTGTACACATTCCTGATATTCAGCCAGCAGTATGCAAATAGGGCCATAATACTTGCAAGGCACAAATGGGGCCATTTGTATGTCATTATGGCCTCATTTGCATGTGTTATGCAGGGCAGGTTAGCAAAATGTGGATGGCACCCTGCACATCATGTGGTGCTGCCAGAGGGGTCTCATGGCACCCCCACCCTCCCCATAACCCCAAGCCCCAAAACAAATGTTCAGAAATCCCTGGTAGTCTAGTGGTCCCACCACCTCACCCGTAGCCCTGATCCCCATAAAAAAACAGTTAAGAGATTCCCTGGTAGTCTAGTGATACCCCTTCCCTCCCCATAGCTGTGATCATCAAATATTAATTAAAATACCATCTCTGGTTGTCCAGTGGTACCCCCATCCCCCCCACAACCACCATCGCACTGTAATAGTAGTACAAATCATCCTGGTGGTCTAGTGGTTCCCCCACGCCACCCGTAAACCTGATCACACTTAACAGCACTGTACACAATTCTCTGACAGTCCAGTGACACCCCCCACACCCCCACCCACACAGGACCCCTTGCCCACCCAGCTCCCCTCATCATCAGTGGGCAACAGCACACCCACTCACATACCACCACAGCTGCCTGCTGAATGACAGCTTATAGTAGCAGCTGTAAGCCCATTGGTCAGCTTGCAGTGCATATTGTAATAGTACTTTGCAAATATGTGAATGAAAACTGTTCATTCACATATTTTCAAAGTACTATTACAGTATGCACTGCAAGCCCATTGGTCCACAATGTGGACCAATGGGCTTACAGCTGCTACTGTAAGCTGTCATTTGTTGGGAAGCTGCAGTGG
Organism: Neoceratodus forsteri; assembly: GCA_016271365.2. NCBI lineage: Eukaryota > Metazoa > Chordata > Ceratodontiformes > Ceratodontidae > Neoceratodus > Neoceratodus forsteri. The sequence goes on from CM057453.1 coordinate 1,286,031,506, forward strand.
CATGTGGGTGGGTGTGCTACTGCCCGCTGATGATGGGGGGGAGCTGTATGAGCAGGGGGTTCTGTGTGGGTGGGGGTGCCACTGGACCACCAGGGAATTGTGTACAGCACTAGTAAGTGTGATTGCGTTTATGGGCAGTGTTGGGGGAACCATTAGACCACCAGGATGATTTGTATTACTATTATACTGCAATCAGGGTTCTGGGCAGGCTGAGGGGTACCATTAGGGTACCAGGGCTGGAATATTCATTACTTTTCGGTGATTGGTGTTACAGGCAGGGTGGGGGGTACCACTGGACTACCAGGGCTAGTATTTTACTTACTATTCAGTGATCACAGCTATGGGGAGGAAGGGGATACCACTGGACTATCAAGGATGGTATTTTAATTAATATTCGGTGATCGTGGCTACAGAAAGTGAAGGTGTACCACTTGACTGTCAGGGCACATATTTAAATATATTCTTGCTGATTGCTGCTGCAGAGAGGGAGGGGGTGCCACTAGACTACCAGGGAAGTTGCAGGTGCTTATGCACAGTGTATTGGGGGGGCAGGTGGCCACCCACAACTGGTGACTTCTGTGTTGCACCTTGCAGTACAGCAGCTCACCTGTGTGTGGCCATCATTTAAGCCTTTTTTTCAGGCTCAACTTTGTGCATTGGTATGCGGTGCATCTCAGGGTTGTGCTACCATATGCGCCACACATCCCGGGTTGAATATCTGAATGTGCTGCATATGCATGGGCATGCCCCGTGGGGATGCACTGCATATATTATCTTTGCACCTAGGCACATTGTGAATTGAGCTGCGCACTTCTCTCTTTTGAATATTGCCCCAGGGAATATTTCTCTGTTGCACCAGGTGCAACCCCTTTGAATATCTGGGCCTCTGTGTCCTGAAGTTGTGTCTAAATTTGAATTTATGATCAAATTAAAATTCCCTCTCAAATATAAGGTTGTGAAAATTCTGACAATGCCACAAACAATTCTGGTAACATAGTTAAGGCATTTCAATTTGGAACATAAATGGATGCAATGGTAAAAAAACATCCCTTGGTATTTTATTGTAACAATAGTGAATCTCTACCTTCTTGGTCAATGTACTTATTTACCATTTCTGCCCTTAGATCCATTCACAGGAAAATGGTTGTCCCTCTTGATTTAGATGTGTATAATGCATGTATCACTATTATTCCTCATATTTTATTTATCTGCTTCATTAATTGTTAAGTGTGTTCCCTGCACACACATAACATGTCTGCTTTCTGTTGTTTAATGTATCTTAATATCTTTTCCTTTTAAAAAGATTGCTGAATCTATGTTCCATGATATCATTTTTAGTGTATCCTGCATTCTATTATTATTACAGCTATCCTTAGGAAGAAAATATAAATCCTTACTTAACTCTAAATTCTTTCTAAATTTTCCTGTCACATCTTTCTATAGGTTGAAAATCCATGTAAACCTGTTTCCCTCCCTCCCTCCCTCTCTCTCCATGCCCTACCTCTTCTTTTTTTTATACTTCAAAAAATCATAAAACATAGTCAAAAACATTCTTAACCCTCTCATTCTTTTCAGAATGCTTCACTAGGGCCAATAGTTGTCCCAAAAGACCATAACACCCTATATTACTTTTGCCAAGCAGGCAGTAACTCCCCTATCCAAACATCAAGGTAGAGACAGCCCCAGAACATTGCCCCCCCAACATATATAGGTTAGAAATGCAAAAGCTCTTCCCAAAAATTACAGTTTTATTAATTTATTTTCTGACTCCAGTAAATTTAAACTTTCCAGTAGTTCCATATCTTCTTGGTGTCCACTAGTATCTCTTGGTTTCCATAATTAGTAGTTGACTCAGTTTTTGATTGTTGAACTTTCTCTTGTTCCTGTTCCCATTCTTCCTGATTATGTATGTTTTCTTCAGCATTTGAAGAGTTTCCTCCCTCAGACCTAGTTGTTGACAGGTCCGAAATTTTTGAATTTTGCTGCTTCTTGTACTGTATTTGTCAAGTCCCAAAACTTCCTTTACAAAGATTTCTGCAATTGCCAGATTGTCAAATATATTGTATTTTCCTTGGTTGAAAATCTTTAAAATATTAGGCATTGGGTGTTGAAATTTCCAGTTATTTTCCCATAGAAAATTTAATAGGTTAAACAGTTTTCTTTTTTTTTTGTAAATGATTGGGCCCAAATCAGGAAGTACAAGAATCTGTTGATTGTTTAGCTGTAGACCATTCTTTCTTGCAATAGATGGAACATTTTCTCTGTCCTGTTATCATAAAAGTTTTACATATATGACTCTTGGGTATTTTCATACTGTATAGAAGATTCAAGCAGATGTCCTATGTGCTCTATCTAGTTCAGTTTGTTCTCCATCAGATTTTTCAGTCAGCCATTTTTCTATAAAGCAATTAATATCCTTTTCTTCCAAATTTTCTGGTATATTTAGTCATTTCTGATTATTTTTCCATGACCTACATTCAAGATCTACTTTGTCTCTCATCTGTAGTTCTTTAGTTTGTCCAGATATTTTAGTGTCTAATTGCGGCAAAAAATCTTCCATATCCGAACTTCTGGTTTCCATTTCAGAAATCTTTTTAGGCATAGCTTTAATTTCACTTTGCGTATCTTTTAATTCCTTGTTTATTTAATCTATTTTGTAATCCATTCCCAGAAAGCCCAGTCTAATTTCTATAAATAACTGTTTAAAACTTCCTTCTACACCACCATTAGCTTCCATTTGTGTTCTTCAAAGTTGGTTCCTTTGGCCCCCCCTTTGTTCCTGATCAGTTTCTTTTATAGATTTAGTCAATTTATGGACAAAGGAAGAAGCAAAATCATCTGGGGCTAGAGATTTTTCCATTTCCTCAGTACTATTGGAAGTGCCTGACTGTTCTTACATAGAACTTGCTTGTAATTGGGTTATAGGAGTTTCATTCTCATTTTGTTCCAGGCCAATTTCAAAATGATGCATTTCTGTATGTCGTTTGGCCTAGATTATGTTGTCTTCTTCCCCCATACTCCTTTTTTATTTTGTGTTTCTTCCTCTGGATTTTAATTTCTTCTTTTGATTCTGTATTGATTTTTAATGTTTATATACAGTATTGGAACCAGTTTTTTGTCGTTTTTGTTTACCTGCTTCAGGTGCAGAATCCCTTTTTTTCTATTTTATTTTATTTTTGTTTTCTAAGGAACTTTTTTAAATAAATCCTTAAGATCTTTAATTTCTTTCTTGCTCATATTTCCAAAACTTCAAATTTATTCACTAAATTCTTTAGGCTTTGTTATTTATTAACTTACTGAGCTGCCCCATTCCTAGAAGCATATCACTCATGTAATAGTTTAGATGTTATCTGTAGGTCAAATCAACTTTTAACGAAACTCATTCAGTTTAAATCACATCCCAGCACAAACTCCATAAATTGTTTAAACATTGCTGTTCAAAAACTTACAGAGCTGCCCTCTTTCCAAGAGCATTTTGATCACGTGATGTATAAAAAAAGACAGCGTTCACTGACAATGCCAGTTCCAATTTCATTGCCTTTTTCGTATCACTTTTTGTTACTGATATGACTTGTATACCTCATTTGGTCCAAAACCCAGTCTCTCTCACTCAAAATTTGAAAGTGTTCAATAATATTTAAAGGGCCTTCACACAAATGGCTGTTTTCAAAACTGTATTTCTTGGAAACAAACTAGCAACAATCTTATGAGTACCTCAAGGCTGACTGTGGTCAAGACTGGGCCCACACTCTATATGGTTTCCTCTTTCTCCACTTCCTTCTTTTTTTAGCTTTTCTCTCTTTTATCTAGTCATTAGAATACAGGAGAGTCTTCAGGAAAAATAATGCAAAAATACAGCCTGCAATGTAAAAATTCTGCTTCAAAAAGTTTCTTATCGTGACTGTTCCTTTTAGTCAGCTTTTATTTCAATACTTATCATTTTATGACTCATACATTTCATTCAGTTCAAAATCCAGTTTCTCATTCACAGACCAAAAACTCTCAATAATATTTTAAGGCTTTTTAAACATTCAGCTGTATTCAAAACTATATTTTTAATGAAACAAGTTACAAGCTCACCTGCTTTTTAAATATGCTGTTGTCTTCGAAACTGTATTTAATACTTGCTGTGCCACAGACTGTTATATCAGTCCAGAATTACTATACCTTCTAATTCTGTTGGCAGCCTAAGGGTTAATGGGAAGAAACAGGTTCCAAGCTTACCCGCACCTCGATGCTGCTTATGTTCAGAATTAGGCCCACATTTTTTTTTGCTTACTTTTGACAACCTTTTCTCTGATGTCTTCTTCCTTTAGCTTGATTCAGTTTTGCCTAACCTCTTAAATATAGGAGAGATGCATAAGGGAAATTAATGTAAGGACACGACCTGCAATGTAAAAATCCCCACTGCAAAAATGTTCTCATCTGGATTGTGACCAGAGACCACACTGCTCCACCATTACTTACTTTCATGAACACTGACTCCTTCTTACATAAGTTAGACTGCAGGTACTTTACAGACAATTATACAGACCATGGCTATCAAAAAATAAATAAATAAATTAAAAAGAAGGGAACAAAAATGAAGGTAGCTGGAGCCTCCAGGTATTTTTTTTAGTGAAGAAAGGCTTGCATGAAGGAGTCTGTTTCCGAGCACAGTTCTCTAGCTCAGCATCTGCTCACTCCTTGAGCACCATCTTACTCTGCCCCTAACAGATAGCATTACATCGTTAAAGCATAATGCCTTTTTAGGGTTTCAAGCCTTTTTTATGTTGGCTCGCACTTGCGCAGCCAACATCTTGTGCTAGTAGCAGATTTGGAGATGTGGTCACTATTGGGTGAATGCATGGCATGCATCAGTAAGTGTGTTCCTCATTCCCCAATCAGCCAGCAGCAGGCGCTGACCTCACACATCCCTAATGTGGCCACCAAACCAAAGAAAAGGTCCGCTGCAATGAGAGTGAAGCAGGCAACATGGCAGCAGTGACTGCTGCTGCCGCCTGTCACAAATGCCGATGGGGGAGCCCACTCTCTGTTGGCAGACCCCCTCCCATTCAGAAGACCCCCTCATTTAAAACATATGCTGACAGAGGGCCCAATCCCCATCAGCTTCAATCCCATTCATTTTGCTGATGGGGGAGCCCACTCCCCATCAGCATAATGTCACTCCCCCTGCTTTTGTTGTGTGCAGATGGGGGGTGCCCAATCCCCCATTGGCTACAGCATCCCCCAAAAACACTTAGGTGGCACGCTGGGAGCCCACCCCAGCATGCCAAATCCCCTGAAATAGGAAAACTGTCCAGCAATGTTTTTTTAACCCTGTGAAAGAAGAAAACAGTCCCTCATGGTCTCCCTGCCCCCTCCAGCAACCCGCGCCCACCCACTGCACACCCTGCCTCCCCACACCCCCCTCACCCCATACTTACCTCTGGAGTCTGGTGCAATGATCTTCAGTGGACCGGGAACACATCTGCACTCTTCAAAGCCAACCACAAACTGAGGAAATGCCAGTAAGCTGTATAATGGCATAAATAGGGTTTTTTTCAACTTTGGTGCATATCTCGGCCATTTTTTGGAATTTTTGCACCAAATTTTCAACATGGGGTTTTTGGGACACCTCCTCATGAATTCAGTCACTGTCATGGTGTTATTTCATCCCAAAAGATGATTTTACAGTCACTGCATGGACTCACCTTTCGGGACTGCATAATAAAGCGACAGTGCCACTGTTCATCAGGGGGCTCTCAAAAAGCCTATGTTGCAAATTTGGTGAAAAAATCCCCAAAATGGCTGTTTTACAAGCATGCATTGTGCAGAACTTTTATTTGTATACCATGCATGAGTGGTTTCTATGTGTGTTTTGTTGTTTTAAAACCTTAAATTTGCACAAACTCTATATTTGGGGAGAGTGTGACCCCTGGATAGCACTTCAGGGTCACAGGAGCATATTTCAAGCTTATCCCACAGCTAGCGCCTTCATTTACTCACTGATTCCTGGAGACAGTGGTGTATGCTGTCTCCAGGGGTGAAATTGACACTATTATTGCTGTGATACACTTTATTTGATGAATCCTCCCAAGGCATTGAGCCCTGTAACCTCTAACATGAAGAGGAGCTGTAGTCACTCATAAACCCTTGGGGACTACAACTCAGTTCTTAACAGTTTAAAACTACCATTGTGCAGAGAGTTTATTTGTATACCATGCATGAGTGGTTTATATGTGTGTTTTGTCATTTTAAAACCTTAAATTTGCACAGACACTGTATTTGGAGAGACTGTGACCACTGGATAGCACTTCTGGGTCACGTGAGCATATTTCAAGCTTGTCCCATAGTGAGTGGGGAGAGCCCAAGCGGGACAAGCGCGTGTCTGCCATGCACAAAGATGCGCGCAAAGACAAGTGTGTCTTAATGCGTGTTTTGCATGTTTTAGCATGGAATAGCATGACGGTTTACATTTTAGACCTGTCTCCAAGGTATACCATATGAAATTTTGTATAACCTATAGGCACAATAAAGTATAGCTGTTAACTGTAACTGAAGGGACTAGATTGTGTCTCCTATAGACAGTAGTCCTATTTGCTTCACTGGACAGTAATCTGTAAAATAATACTAGGTTAGCCTGTACTACAGACAAATGAATAAATTAAAATGGCAGAAATACTACAAATTGTAAATGGGGACTTTGCTTATAAATGCATCTCCTGTGATATGTATAAAATGTTACCAGATGATAATAGTAATTTATCTAGATGTAGTAACTGTGAATATATTGAGTTCCTCACAAATCAAATTAAGTTATTTGGTTCTAGAATGATCGATCTAGAAAATAGTCAAAAGGCAATGGCAGTTAGACTTCAAGTTGAATTTAACAAACCAGTTCATTCCCTAGACAAAACATCTACCATTGATCAATCATTTACAAGGCAATTTAATAACTCCACCATAATACCATCATTTAACTGTATGCCCCCACCTATAGATACACCTAGTATAGAGTCTAATGGAAAAAGAGCTTGAGAGGCTGGCCCATCAGCACAGCAGTTGTATTTCCACTTGCGACGCCAGTGACTCGGGTTTAGGAGCGGACTCGAGTTGCTGGAGGGCTGACCTGGGGAGAATGGCTTGAGTGTCCCACAACAGCTCACCTTCTCTGGGGAAGGGGAGGGGGCCAATGCCTGCAACTTGCCTGACCCCGAGCGGAGGCTTGAGGTACAGCAAGCCATGTTCACGGGGGGGCGGCTGTGACATGTGGTGGACGTCAGCGCATAGCGCCTTGATGTCAGGTCGCATACCACACAAGGGGAGAAAAAACAGAGGAAATCAGCCTTACATTGATGGAAAGATGAGGCACCAGGAACATGCCCTTGATGTGTCACCTCCAGCCCAAACCACCTTGCCCCAATGAAATCAAGTAAGTGTACAGGGTGTATGGGCCCCACCTCATTCCCCACTTGGGGGGTATAACCGCGGCTACATGGGGCGCATGGCTGGTGATGGTTTGGGTGGTTGGCAGAGGGATGACTCCCAGGAGCCTCTGAAGTGTTAGAGATGTAGGGTTAGTAGGAGGGAAAAACAGAAAGTAAAAAAAAAAAGAAAAAGAGCTAAAGAAATGGATACATCTGAAACTACAGATGAGGAATGGTACACAGTTCAGAATGCCAAATAACCTAAAAAAGGAAGGAGGGCAAACATCTTTAATATTCCTCATTTCAACCCTTTTTACCCTCTTTAACAAGTTATTGAACCTGAACCAAATATTGAAATGTCAAAGGATTGTAATACCACACATTACACTAGAGACTTGAATTGCACAGCAACAACATCCCTTGACTCATGCAACTTCAGGAGCAAAACAAAAATAGTGGTTTCCCTACCATATAGACAATAGATCAAGGCACTAGGAAATCAAACCTAGTTGACATTACTATGACAAACCTATTGACCCCATCTACCCATCCGGATGGCCCCAGAACTAACTCACAGACATTACCAACAGTATATGTACTTGGGGATTCAATAATAAGACATCTAGACAGGGCAATTTGTAACCCCGACAAGGCCAATCGAACCCCATCTAGTTTTAGTGGAGCAAGAGTTGAAGATATTACACTAATGGTGAATAATATAGTTGACAAAAATTATACATCCTCTGAAGTACTAGTGCACCCTGGTGCTAATGTTTTCCATAATTCTGCCCTAGAAGTAAAACAAAACTTGGTAGCCCTCACAAATAAATTAACAAATATGGGTTGTACACTTGTTCTCTCAGAGATTCTTCCCATACCCAAGGCCTCAAAATCTGTTAACAATAGAATTAAAAATATCAACCTGTGGCTATGTACCTGGTGCTGTAAATAAGGGATAACATGTATCACACACTGGGAGGAATTTATGGATCATTCAGAATTGTATTGTGGCGATGGTTTACATTTAAGTAGAAGAGGCAGCCTTGTTCTTGGCAAACAATTCAATATGTTCATAATTAACACTTTAAACTGAATACTTTGGGGGAGAGGCAGCTTGTTTCTGAATCTCTTAACAATGTACCAAATACTCAATCAAATATAATTGAACCAGATTTTCATTACCAAGAAATTAATACTTTATTAGTTAATGCTAGAAGTTTAACAAACAAAACTGAGGAGCTCAAATACACACTAAAAGAACAAGATATAGCAATATGTGGTATCACAGAAACATGGTTCAAGAATAATGACTGGGGCATGGATATCCCTGGTTGCTAAAGATACTCTAAAAACAGACTAAACAAGAATGGAGGTGGGATAGCCTTATATGTATCTGAAAAATACAAATCCCATATATTGGATACCACCAAAGCTCCATATCATGAAACAGAAACCTAATGGGTACACATTAATTTACCTGGAAAATATTTAATAATTGGTTTAGCTTACCGAGCTCCCAATTTGGATCATATTGAAACCAGAAGATTTCTATCTAACTTGGAGAATATGGAAGTACATTCAGACTTTATCTTGATGGGCGATTTTAATTTTCCCAATAATAATTAGTCCTCTTTAAATGCCACTGGGTCCTTGGAAAATAAATTTCTTGATTTTACAATTAACTCCAATCTGCAACAGGTAGTCTGGGATAACACTAGAGGAATTAGTCTGTTAGATCTGGTCCTAACAAATTGTGATGAGGCTATTACTACACCATGTGTCCTTGAACCTTTTGGTACTAGTGATCATAATATGATTAAATTCAGTATTATTATCGCTACAAAACGTATTAAAGGGTCCACTATTGTGAAAGACTTCAATAAAGCCAACTATACAAGTGTGAGAGAACATTGTGCTCATTGTGAATGGGAAAAAGAACTTAACAACAAGGATTTGATCACATTGTGGAACCTACTATGGGATAAATTACAAAATTGTATAAACAAATAAAATCAGATATTATAAAAAGAAATATAACTGCTATTACAATGTTCCCCATTAGTAACAGAATTTACATTCAAACCAGAAAATGAGGGAATGTTTAAGTGTTGAATATGCCCCCCCAAAAAGGTGATACACATAAGAGATGTTCTCTCCTTTTATACATAATTATTGGAGATCCAAAGTAAGAAGTATCATAATGTAAGCAGGTTTTGTAAACTAATTAAGATAAATCCTTTTACTTTAAAGTATGCAGTCTCTTCCATGCACCCTTATAACTTCGCAAATTTGCAATATTTTCATGCCAGATTTTCAACATTGACATTTTTTCACACCTCCATATCAACAGTATGGCCGTCATTTTTCACAGCGTGCCCAAAATGTGTTTCCACACCTGTGGCCCACAATGGTGTGGTCACTGTGGGAATTCAACTTTTGGGACCAATTAACAAAATCACAGTGCCTCTGTTCATGAGGGAAGATCCCAAAATGCCTATGTTGAAAATGTGGCTAAAAAATCCCAACAATAACTGGGTTACAGACATGTGTTGCACAGTCTCTATGCATGCCCATGACCACCAATTTTTAATATTTTCAATGTTGCCATTTTTTGACACCTCCTCATAAAGCTGCCACTTGCAGCTAGTGCAGAATGCGGCAGCCAGGCTTTTGACTGGTACCTTCAGGTCTAGTCATATTATACCTATGCTCACGGACTGAACTGGCTGCCGATTCAGTGTGGATCACCTTTAAAGTCACATTGTGACCAGGGACCCCAGTACCTGCAAGATCTTCTTACTTCCTACAGCCCCTCCCGCTCACTCTGATCCACTGATGAGGAATTGCTAGAGATTCCCAGGGTTAGGTTAAAGAATCTGGGGCATGCATGTTTTCCTATGCTGCCCCCTCCCTATGGTATTATCTACCTCATCAGATAAGAGAATGCCTGACTGTCTCTAGCTTGAAATCAGAGCTTAAATCTTACCTGTTTTCTACAGCCTATTCAAAAGGATTTTTAATTATGATTGTTTTAATTTACATTAATTGTATGTTTTCATGCTTTCCACAGTGCTTTGATTTTGAAAAGTGCTTTAAAAATAAAGTTTTACTTTACTTACTTTACTTAAACAATACCGATGTTATTTTCCACATCCTGCCCAAAATGTGTTTTTGTCCCTGTGTCACCAAATGGCATAGCTGTTGAGCAAAACCACCTTTCAGCTAGCAAACTGATAGTGCTGCTTTTCACGAGGTGGGCTCACAAACAGCCCATGTTGAAAATTTGGAGTTGAAAATACCAACACATGCCTACGATGTTAGGGTTTTCAATTGTAGCACCGCACCCTGTAGAAAATGACAGGTGTCAGGGGTGTGACTTGGCATCATCAGCTGTAATGCTCATGCCATTCCACCCCCACCCTGCAGCCAGTGACAGGCATCATGGTGTGCCTTGCACTGTTTAGCTACAAAGTTCACCACATTCTCCTATACTGCACCCACCTTAGCATATTTCCTTATAGAATGGGGTAGGTATAATGCCCAAAGACCCCAAAGCACACCATGACACTTGTCAGTGTCAACAGGGTAGGGTGAGGTACAATGACATGAGTGTTAAAGCTGATGACCCAAAGGTACACCTCAGTGCCTGTCAGTCTCTACAGGGTGGGGGGTGGGGTTGGTGTCACTTCAGTACTTCACTGTTATTCCTACTATGCATCTCTATCTCTGGCACTACCAATGAAAATGCCAGCGAGACAACAATTGGCATTGACAAATGCTTACTGTATTTTATTTCAAAAAGCTTTGGTCCTTCTCTCTGGTCAGAGCATAACTCTCAACACCTCTCAGCTTAGCTCTTCACTTCCAACTGACTTCTCCAACTAAAAAACACTCCACTTTTATATCCATTCCAGGGGTCACATGATGGACTTGTTGCATGATTATTACATTGCTTCAAAGCAATTAGACTTTTTTTTCTTCAAGCATGATTTTTTTTCCTTTCAGTGTAAATAGCTATATATTTAGGTATATATATATTTTACTCTCACATGATTGATATTTTAGTACAGTTATTCTGAAATCAAGCAAAACCTTAAGTACCCTCATTGGAGCATCTAATTGTATTATAGATCTATCTATTTGCATATCTTTCCGGATTGCATAATATATAACAGGTGAGTAAAGGTCCATTTAGCCTTTATGCAAGCTGGATTTGCTTGGTACAGGTAAGTTTGAGAGAACCATGGTGTAATTACCTCTTTCTTTTCATTTCTTTATGTTTTGCAGTCAATAAATCTTTGTTGAAAAACAGTCTTTGGCCCTGATTCTAGAAAGGTTACGTCTGGCATAACAACATTTGCGCCAAGTAGAATGGCGCAAGTAGCAACTTATGCCAGCAGTTGTGACTTGCACTATCCTACAAAGTGGCCTGTGACATGTCACAGGCCACTTGTGCTGAACAGCTGTTATGCTGGCAGTTGTGTCATAAACCCCCGTGACATGGTGCTAGGGGGTTTACAGCAGCAGGTGTGCCCCATTCCAGAAGGGCAACAACAAAGTCCCCAATGTCAGGATTCTACAAGAACCCCCAGAGGAGAACCAGCAATGTAAGTTACACCTGAATTTAGCTGGTGTAACTTACATCTGTCCTCTGAGGGTCCTGTAGAACCCAGTCCATGTGCCACCCCATGCCCAGACCACCTCTGTTGCTGCCCCACTGGGCATCACAGCATGATCCCACACAATCCATGTATTGTACATTCCCCCATACAGTAATGGCCCCACAGGGCTGCCCACACCAACTGCCCCCTCATGCATATGTTATATGCCCCACAGGGCTGCCTACACCCCAGCCCCCCAAATCTACCATTGTAAAATGCCCCACAGGGTGGCACTGTCAGCCCCCCACTTGTGCCCTAACCCCCGAGTCACCGGCCACAAATGCAGCAAATAACCCGATAAGCCCTGGTAGACTAGTATTTACCCAACCATGTCAGCCCACCCAGCACCCCCACCGACTAAGTGCTGTAGGGCACTCCTGTAAAGATGCACTCAGAAATTAATTTCTGAGTGCATCTTACAGGAGCACTCCTACAGCATGGTGGTGGCCATGGAGGTGAGGGTGGGCTGTGCCAGTTGCCAGCTGGGGATGGATGAGTGGGTTCTGGGTGGGCTGGCATGGCTGGGTGGGGTCAGCTAGACTACCAGGGCTTATCAGGTTGTTGCGCATTTGCGGCTGGTGACTCAGGGTTCGGAGCATGGGTGGGATGACAGTGCTGCCCTGCAGGCATTCTACTCTGGGGATTCAGGGGTTGGGTGTGTAAGAATTTATGGGCATGCAACATAGGGGCATGGGGCCAGTTGGTTTGGCCAGCCCAGGGGCAATTGTTGGGGATTTCAGGGGCCAGTTGGTGTGGCCTGCCCTGTGGGGCAATTGCTGGAGGCTTGGGGGAGCAGGGGGTGTGGGCAGCCTTGCGGGGCGACTGTTGTGGCTTGCTGGGCAGAGGGTGCACTTGTGACCTGCGGCTGTAGATTGTGACATGCAGGCCAGGTAAGCCCTCTGTGTGGCATACCTAGTCGCATGTCACAAGTCACAGGACTTTGCTGCAGAGATCCTGCCCCTTCTAGAATAGGGCGCAGGTTCAATGCTGCAGTTGTGGGTGGCGTTGTGTTTGGTGGCAACTTGCGCCACCCTTCTAGAATTGGGTCCTGTGTCTTTACTTATAGCTAAGCAGTGCTATACATATATACATAGTAAGCTATACATGAAATTTAAACAAACAATTTAATGTCAGTTTCCTGCTGTGTTTGCATTTTATATGAACACTCAAGGTAGACAAACCACCATGCAGGCCTCAGGACAGCAGCGCTCCTCTGTTCTGGGCTGAGAGTGTCTGTCTTGTTTTGGCTAACTGCAGTCCCTTTTCCATTTGTGAGGCTCAACATTCTGGCTGGCCTGCTAAGTGAATGGCATGTACAGTCACTCTCTTGTGAAGCTTGGTGGGAGGGCAGGATATCAACCAGGAGCACATAGCTCCCTTTCACTTTCTCTTCCATCTGCTGTACACCCTACTCTGACCTAATTAGCTTGAGGAGAAAAGATATTTTTTTATATATATACATTTAATTATATGCATCAGTCCCTTTTTGGCTCATATTATAGTCCCAATAAGTGGATCCCAATCTCTGCAGCATTTCACTTGCCTGCTGCTGATTTACATCAGGCAGCATGGACAGTTTAGGACCCCAAGGTTAAAGTCCATTCCCATTCTTGTGACCTACTGGCTACCTGGACCTGGGCATGCAACAAGCTGGTAGACAAATGGGACATATTTGTTATAAAATTTAAAAATAAGTCTCTGAGGTGTATTGCATATATCACCTTCTGTCTCCCTTTTGACTCACTCCTGCCATTAGCAATGTAGGTGGGGAGTAGCAGAGAGCACAGTGAACAATATTTTGCTTTACTCTCTCAGTAAGGAGACCATATTTAAATAATTCTATCAATCCTGCCAGGTCATTTCAGTGGACACCATAGCAGGGGCTGCCCAGACCACTTGCCTGTTCCTTTGGGGGGGAACTCAGAGAAGAAAAGTAAAAAGAAGACAAAGACAACAGGAGAGGACAGGAAAGTGAAAAGAAAGACCAGTAAGTATGTGGGGAACAGATACAGTACAGAACAGAATATTTTTAACTTTTTAATTGGCATCTTCTCTATGAAACAGCAAAACAAAAGAAATGTCTGCTTTGGTTCTTGAGGGAGGATACCAGGAAAGTGAGGGATAAAAGAAATGCATTCAGGACACACAAAGAAACACAGAGGGAAGAGGACAAGGAGCACTATCTGCAGAAACAGAAGGAAGCAGGGAAACAGTCAAAAGCGCAGAGGCACAAACAGAAGAAAATATAGCACAGGCTATAAAGAAGGGAGATAAGACATTCTTCAGATATATCAGCAAGAGGAAGAAGGAGGGGGTGCTATTGCCAGGACAAAGGTGGAGGGAGGACAGGGTACAGAGGAGGACTCAGAAAAGGCGACTAAACTGAAAAAATACTTTTCTCAGTGTTACACAGGAGGGGGAAAGTGAAGGCCCACAGCTCAGCCAAAAAAGTAGATAAGGAAGAGAGGTTGACACCACTCCATTCACAGGAGAGAGAGTCCTGGAAGAACTTGGGAACCTGAAAACAGGCAAGGCAATGGGGCCAGATGGGATCCACCTCAGGATATTAAAAGAGCTCAGAGAGGTGCTGGCAACCCTGCTGACTGCCCTGTTCAACAAGTCATTGGAGATGGGAAGTCCCAGAAGACTGGAAAAGGCCAAATGTGGTCCCACTCCACAAAAGTGGGAGCTAAGAGGAGGCTGACAACTACAGACTGGTCAGAATGACCTCAGTGGTGGGGAAGCTTATGGAGACAATGTTAAAGGAGAGGATTATAGTTGGACTTCCAGTGATGAGTCTGCTCGGGTAAGATGCACCTTCGAGTGTTCCCACACCCATCCACATTTTTACATCTAAATTAACCTGTCAATTTAAAAATTTTAACATTTAACCTTCTGCCCTTACCTTTTGGAGAGCAATTTTACTGGTCAATGACCTACATCAGGGATTTGATTAAAAAAATGGGCATTGACATGAAGAACCCTATCAGACACACTCTGCCGCCAACTCTGTATAGGAAAGGTGGGTTGAAAAAATCAAACCAGTCACAAGACAAAGGCTTAACCAAGATGAACACAGGTAATGTTTTAACAGAAGAAACATTTTTTTGCTGAGATGCAGGATCTAAAGAAGGTAATCTCCCAGCTGTCTGATGACTGTAAAATTACCAGAGGTACAGTACAATAGAAAAAATCTCAGGTTGTATTTCAGATGCCAAAGCATAAATTTCATCCCTGGAGGACTGGAGGGACAGGACAGACCCAGAGTTACTGGCAATTAGGCAAAGATGTAACAAACTAGAGCAAAAACTTGAGGACCTGGAGGGTAGATTGCAGAGAAATAATATAGTGATTTGCAATTTACCAGAGTCCTCAGAAGGATCTGACTCAATTCATTTCGCACAGGTCATATGTGAAAATATTGCAGGACAGTCACCTAATAATGCCTCATATATTTTAGTAAGAGCCCACAGAGCTCTGAGACCTGTTGTGAATAAAGGAGATCCCCCAGACCCTTTATTATAAAATTCTTGAATTATCTGAACAGAGTGCATGTGCTAAAAATGGCTAAAGATTCTAGTAACTTAACTTGGGATGGTCATAAAATTTGTATTTCTCAAGACCTCCCTCAGGAAGTGTGTCAAAGAAGAAGACCTTTTACTTCCATTGTAAATAAATTGATTTCAGCAGGAATAAAATTCAGAATGACCTGTCCAGCCAAATTAAGCATACATAGAGACAGCAGATCCTTTGCATTTGAGTCTCCCAGACAAGCACTAGTCCAGTAAGAAAAGTTGCTTACAGAACTTTTTAAGAAAAGTTGAAGACACTGCATACTTTAGAGTAAAAGGATTGATCTTAATTAGTTTACAAAACCTGTTTACATTATGATGCTTCTTACTTTGGATCTCCAATATTTATGTATAAGAGGAGAGAACATCTCTTATGTGTATCACCTTTTGCGGGGGATATTTAACACTTAAACATTCCCTCATTTTCTGGTTTGAATGTAAATTCTGTTACTAATGGGGAACATTGTAATGGCAGTTATATTTCTTTTTATAGTATCTGATTTTATTTGTTTAAATGCTCCAGGTTGTTAGGAGACATTTTCTTTATTGCCAAGCAACTTTTCTAACAATATCTAGAATGTTCTATTAATACTTTTAGCCGCTGGAGGGCCCCCCATTCTGAGATGCAGACTAGTCCTGCATTTAGGGTTTTAAAAACCAAATGCAAATGGGATTAAGTTAACAATAGAAGTATTCTACTCTTTGGACTTAGAGATCTGTATTATCAGGGCAAATGGTTAAACCTTTTTGAAAGACCTTGCAATTGGGGACCGAGACCTGTTCACGAATATTGGTCAGGGAGACTTGTAGCTTGGGGTGTGGTGACAGAGGTATGTTCAGATTTGTGGCCATTTATTTTGCCAGCTGAGGTGAAGTAACTCCCTGAGATTTCAGAGGAGAAGAGAATTTGGACTTGTTATATAACTAACACTGGAGGGTTGAGCAATTATATTCATGTAGATGGTGATGTCAGGCACGTTAAAGAGTCCTTCCACCTTTGCCTCCTAACTTTGCTACCTTTTTTCCTTCAGGTTATAAAGTTGGGGATCTTCAGTAACAAAAATCAAAACAAAAAGAGGGAGGAGCCCCAAAATAACTTTACTTACTATTAGATTGCCTTAGTTTTAAAATAAACTATACATCGTCTCCTCCTGTTTAATAGGGTGATTAATTAGGGAGACTTCCATCCGTAACTAACATGGTCAAATTGCTTAAATCTGGGGCCCAGGAGATTGTAGTCTGCCTAACTTGTCTTGCAGGACTCCTTTTCCAGAGACATCCTTTTTTTGTTGATAGCCACTGTGCATGGATCCCAAACATATCTGCCCCATGGTTTTAAACTATGTATGTAGTAAGGTAAATTAGAATTTGGAACCTTCCTGTTAAATTGTGAACACTTTCTGGTTTATGACTTCCACATCAGGGGCCACGGTATGGTGTCTGCTGATCTATAGTGGAATTTTCATACTTCAATAAATAGGGGGCTAACTTAGCTAGATAGGAGCTACCCCTATCGAAACCCTCTTTTTCTACTGTCTGTGCCCCAATAAATATGGCTCCATGATCGCAGGGAGACCTTTATATTTAACTAATATAATTGCTGTGGGAAAAGGAGGTAGCTGAATATAATTGAGAGACATCTCTAAACGCTACAGACCCCTTGATTTTGTTTATTTATTTTTTTATATATACATATTTCTTTAACTTAAAACTTACTACTGAACAACTGGAGGACAATCTTAAATTAAGATAGCTAGCTCTCTCATCCAGCATCAATTCTTTTTGATTATTTTCTTGTTATTCCTATTATAGCCCTCTCTAGCGCCGGTCACCCCTACAGGCATGACATTTTTTGTTTTCCTTATTTTCCAGTCCATAGCAGGGCCTGTGAATTAATATATATTTTAATTATTCAGAAGTCTAATTTATTTATTTTAATGAATATACTCTAGTTAGTAACTATTTTCTTCTACTATACTTAATGGACTTGGTTATAACAAAGTCCTTTATTAGTTTGGGCTATCATTTTTAATAATTTGGAATCTAACTTTTTTCTTTTTGGTTTATTTTCTGATCCTCAGCATTGCAAGGCAAATTAATAGAATAGTGGACTGATTTTTGTTTATGCCTTATTCCTTCCTTTTTGATCAAATTATAATGGAAGGTAAACTAGTTTTTATTTAAACCTGGGTGGGTAAGGGGAGCTCAAGCAGAGTGTGTCATGGCAGTAAGCTTATATTTTGGTGGAGTTCAGTCATAAGAACTGGGGGTAGTGTCAGTTTATACACTTCATTTATTTCTATGAATAATCATGTTGTATATAGGTTTTCTATGTTATGAAGATAAGATGGATAGTTTTATGGGGAAAGGGGGGAGTTTGGATCCTGGGATAGTTTGCTGTATTAGGACCTTACACAATTTTGATACACCTGATTATATAATATATTACTTATGTTATATTAGGTATGTCTGACGTATGGAAAATAGGTTCATGGAATATCAAAGGTCTTTGCTCAAAAATGAAAAGGATGCAGTTTTTACAGTATTTAAGTTCGCTTGAAATATAATTTAGTGCTTCTTTAAGAAACTCATTTGTTACATTCTGAACTACATCTGCTTAAAAAAAGTAATTATCAGACAGTGTTCAGAGCTGGTAAACATACTTCTAAAAGAGGGGAGGCCATCTTAATAGATAACTTGATAACACTTAAACCTTACAAATATGTCTCAGACCCTGATGGGAGATATATTTTGCTTTCTGTAACTATTAACCAAAATGAATTTTTATTTGGAATAATTTATGGTCCTAATGCTAATTCTGCATCCTTTTTAATACACTTAGTCCCTGTACTGGCCCCATTTGTTTCCCACAGCATAATACTAGGTGGGCACTGGAAAACACCCTTAGATTTTATTTTAGACAAATCTACAGTGCCAAACCACACATTTTATTCAGAAAATAAAGCTTTAAAAGATTTACTACAGATCTATATTTTTATAGACCCTTGGAGATCGCTACACCCAAAAGATAAAAAAAAAATTCATTTTATTCTCCTTTACATAATTCTTATTCTCATATTGATGGAAACATAGAAACACAGAAGTTGACTGCAGGCGACTGTTAGGTCTATCTAGTCTGCCCATTTGTTTTAGACCTATTTTGACACTCTAGTTGCCCTTTGTAGTCAGGGCTCCCTTGTGTCTATCCCATACATTTTTTAATTGCCCCCTACAGTGTTGATTACTTTAAGTTTTTTTAACCCTCAATCATGAGTTCTCATATTTTACTGAGAACACTGTCTGACCACTCATTAATCGAACTAAAGGCCAAATTTATTTCATATACTAAAAGACACTCTACTTGGAGACTTAACAACAGTCTGTTAAAACAGAATTATATAGTTAGTTTTATCCGGAATGCTATAAAGGGTTTTGGGGAGATTAACTTAAAATCATTGAACAGAATCGATATGATTTGGGCCACATGTAAATGTTACATTAGGGATGATCTCATTAGATTTGCAGCAAAACAAAAACACCCAAAGACAGATAGTTTCAAAAAATTAGAAGACAGAATTAGTCAATTAAAAAACTTACAGATGAACTCTATGTCAAAGGAAAAATGTAAAGAACTTCAGTCACTCAAAGAGGAAGTTTTCCTACTCACAAAAGAGAAGGCAGAACTAACAATTATTAGAACCAAAGCTAAATATATTGATTTAAGAGACAAGCCAGGCAAAATCCTTGCAAATACTGTAGATTAAAATACTTAGAACAATCCAAATTCATAGACTATTATTTCCAAAAAGAATAGGCCAATAACAGACCCACATGAAATTTTAAGTGAGTTTGTTTCATTCTACAAACATTTATAAGGCCCTATTCAAAACGCCCCTTCTGAAGGTGCCTGTATAAATTATTTGCATAACTTTATCGGTCCCCAAGTTAAAAAAAGAACAAGCTCATGATTTAATCACCCCTATAACCAAACAGGAAATAACCTGGGCAATCGATAATTTGAAGATCAATAAGTCCCCTGGACCAGATGATTTCACTATGTCCTTTTATAGAATGTTTAAGGATACTCTGGTTCCTATTCTAAAACAAACTTATACCTATATTTTAAATCATGGTATTGCAGAAACGTCTCTATTTGAAGTTTTTATAATTTTATTGCCTAAACCTAGCAAAACTAAAACTAGCAATAACAGCTACTGTTCCATCTCCCTTATAAATCATGACATTAAAATCTTAACCAAAATTCTAGCCCAAAGAATCACAAATATATGGCAGTCTATGATTAGTAATGACCTTGCAGGGTTTTATGTCCCCTAGACAAGCATCTGATCATCTTAGAAAACTTGAACATATTTTTTTCTGCATCCACCCAAAGGCTTACTTAATACAGTACTGGGCACTTCCTTAAAAATCTTAAACCATTCTTATAACTTCTTAGGTATTAATGTCCATCATGACATTAACCAGATGATTTTATCTAATCCCAATTTTTTAATTAATGTGAACCCCCCCCCCCCAATTGGTTACCATGTCTGGACAAACCAAAGGCAAAGTTATTTTTAAGTCAGGGTCAAATTAGGTCACTTGATTCAATATTATGAGATTTAGGTCTCTCCAAGAAATACATCAATAATCTGTTTCTTATTAAAATTGCACTAAAAGAACATCTAGGCCATACACCATGAACGAATGACTTTCATCATTTTGTCAATCAACTTAGAGATGCAGGTAATAAAAAACATACTGTTACAAATATCTATTTAATTTTGTTTAAACTTGAATTCACAGTGCAAGCCTTATCCTCAGACTATTGGAACAAGTAGTACACACAGGGGGACTTTATATTGGACAATAATATGGAAAGATTTGTATAAACTTATTCCACACTGGACAATCTTAGACTTATTCAGTTTAAGCTGCTACACAATGCATACTTAACCCCAATAAAGTTGCATAAATTAGGCTTATTAACCTCTGAATTATGTCATAGATGTAACTCTGGTCCAGGCTCCCTGGTTTATATATTATGGTCATGCATTAAGATTCAGGTCCTTTGACAGGAAATTAAAGCTAAGATTGTTAATAAACTACAACTAAAGATTCCTTTTGATGAGGAGCACTGTATTCTGGGCCACTTTGCAGGAAGGTCCTCATATCCCGATAATGCTATCATCTCAGTTTTATGCATATCTACCAAACAACTAATTTGCAAACATTGGAAAAATACCAATACTCCTTTATTTAATCAATGGATAGCAAATATAAAACATAACCTTCAACTGATATATCTCATTTCTAGCTTTTACAACAAGCAAAAATATTTCATTCAGATCTGGGGGAAACTACACAGTCTTATCTTCACATATTAACTTCCTTTTTATTCCTTATAGATAAGCGTCAAGAGCGCATTCCTACTTATTAACTGTATGTAGTATTGTTTCAGAACCAATAGAATCTGGATACACTTTAGGTTCCCCATTCTCTTTTCACCTCATATGTTTTGAAGGTGTGACAACCATTAGTTTATTCCTTGGTCATCTAATAATTTCCTTTGGCCATTCTATTCTCTCTTATTTATGACCTAATTTAGATCAGATAATGGCATTATGAAATTACAATAATTTATTATAGGTCCTATTGCTGCTTTTTTTTGTTACCTATTAGCTACAGTGTATTATTAGAGAATATGGGGTAGTTGTAATTTTTGATGCTGGTTTGTATTGGTTGTTTATGTATCTGTTGGAAATATTAATAAAAAAAAGGATTGTGTCATTCCTTGCAGATGGTGGAGCACAGGATCCAAGGCAGCATGGATTCATAGTGGGAAGGTCATGCCAATCAAATCTAGTAGATTTCTTTGACTGGGCTGACCAAGTAGGTGGATCAGTGAAGGGCGGTGGATGTGGCCTACTTAAACTTCAGTAAGGCCTTTGGCATTGACCTGCATAGAAGGTTGGCTAACAAAGTTAGGTAGCATGGGGGTGGGACACAAGGTAGTAAACTGGGTCAGAAATTGGTTAAAGGGCAGGAGACAGAGGGTGCTGGTAAATGGTGTTTATTCTGAGGAGGGTGCGGTGACTAGTGGGGTGCCACAGGGATCTGTCCTGGGACCAGTCCTCTTCAATGTCTTTATAGGTGACATTGCAGAGGGACTGGAGGAGAATTATGTCTATTTGCAGATGACACCAAGATTTGCAACAGGGTTGACACTCCAGAGGGGATAGAATCAATGAGGAAGGACCTGGCCAGGTTGGAGGAGTGGTCAGAAACATGGCAGCTTCAGTTCAATGCCAAAAAGTGCAAACATGCTCTTGGGGAGTAGAAACTATGGAGAGGTATACAAAATGGGGGGGGGTACTAGCAGCCACCAGTCAGGAACAAGACCTGGGGATACTCATAACAGATGACCTAAAGGCAACCAAGCAGTGCAAGAAGGCTGTGGGAAAGCCAGATGCTGGGGTGCATTGGGAGGGGTATCACCAGCAGAAAGAAGGAGGTGGTTATGCCACTGTACAGAACACTGGTGAGACCTCAGCTGGAGTACTGTGTCCAGTTCTGGAGGCCACATCTCTGGAAGGATGTAGACAGACTAGAGGTCATCCAAAGGAGGGATACAAAGATGGTGCAGGGCATGGATGAAAAACCTTATGAAATAACACTAGGGGAACTCGATATGTATTCCCTGGAAGAAAGGAGAGAGAGGGGGGCATGATAGAAACATTCAAGTACTTCAGGGGTATAAACAAGGTACAAGAATTCAGCATATTTCAAAAAGATGTGCAAGAACTAGGGGTCACAAAATGAAGCTAGAAGGGGAAGGTTCAGAGGTAACATGGGAAAGCACTTTTTCACTGAAAGAGTGGTGGATGCTTGGAACAGCCTCCCAAAAGAGGTGGTGGGGCCAAAAATGGTCAGGGTAATTTAAGACTGAATGGAATAAACATAAGAGTATCCTAGGGACAGGCAAAAAGGGTAAGCTGCAGGTTAACTAGGATATGTGGTTCAAAGTAGGTGGGCAAAATGGGCAGACTAGGTGGGCCATGTGGTCCTTATCTGCTGTCAACTTCTATGTTTCTGTCATGGGAGGGGGGGCCCTTTTCACGGTGATCCCATTTATCAAGACACCACAGAGTGGCAGTGTGGCCTTCCCAGTACCTAAAGATATAAAAAGAAATTCTGGGAGGAATCAAAGCTCCAAAAACCTCTATGAAATCTATGCACACCTTTGGAGACATGACCCATTGACAGGCTATGTTTTAATAGCTTGTATTTATTTAGATGATCATATATTTTTCGATCAACATTTTGTAGTGTTTCTCACTACTTCATTAGGATCTATATGTGTTGGTCATGTGTTTGGCCAAACCAGGAAGTGAAACTAAAAAGAAAAGGGTTTGGTCCACAGAGGAAGCAACATAGCGTCAAGATTATACATTCAAAACTCATTGAAAAGTAAACCTCAGAAAAAGAGTGGTGAAAAAGCCATGAGTGTACCTGGACCTACACATATAGATCCTGATAAAGCAATGAGAAACACTATGAAACATTGATCAAAAAATATATTGGCCCAGATATTCAAAAGGGCTGCGCCATGCGCAACAGGGTTGCGCATGCGCAAGTCCAAATAAACCATTCTCTGTATTCAGCAGGAGGCAGTTACGCCACTGGCAACAGGTTGCGCAAGAGAGCAATGCAAATGAATGCATGCTCAACAGGAGGAGGATCCATGCATAACCTGCGCAACCCGATATTCAGTCGGGTTGCGCAGACGGTGAATGATCATTCGACAAATCTGACTGTCATGTACGGTGTGGGCTGTACGCCCATTGGCTGTAGCTCTGCACCACCGGGCGGCAGCCCTACCGGACAGTCAGTCGGCGAGCGGGCGGGCGGCAGGCGGGTGGATGCTGTCGTCAGCCGGCCGGGGGGAGCGGGTGGAGGGGCTTCATGGGTGGGTGGGGGACACTAGACACCAGGAGATGTTTGGGGGGTTGTGTTGTGACATTCTGCCCGTGATCGGGCTTTACGGTCCACTGGACCACCAGGAAGTTATTCGGGTTGGGGGAGGGTTACATTCTGCCTGCGATCGGGCACTTGGGGGTCTACAGGTTCTGCCCGCGATCGGGCTGTGGGAGATGTGTGTGTGGGGGATATGGATGGTTCTGCCCGCGATCGGGCTGCTGGGAGATGGGGGGACATGTACGTGTTCTGCCCGCGATCGGGCTGTGGGAGATGTGTGGGGGGGGTGTCATGTAACTGTGATGCCCGCGATCGGGCTGCATTGTGCGTCGGTCCCCGACGGCTGCTGCCTGGCAGGGTGGCCAGGAGCAGGTCCTCGCGGATCGGCACACCTACATGCAAATGGCATGCAAATGGGGCCATAAATAGATGCAAATGGCCCCCCCTGCGCC
Source organism: Neoceratodus forsteri (assembly GCA_016271365.2). NCBI lineage: Eukaryota > Metazoa > Chordata > Ceratodontiformes > Ceratodontidae > Neoceratodus > Neoceratodus forsteri. The sequence continues at coordinate 1,286,055,577 of CM057453.1, forward strand.
TTGCATAAATTATGGCCCCATTTGCATGTCACCTTTTGAATATCGGAAATTTGAGCATGGCGCAATGGTACTTGAGCCACCGCAAGTTTATTGCTCAACTCTGGCAACTTGCGGTAGCGCAAGTTCCACTGCGCCATGCGCAAGTGCTGTGGCTCGGAGGTGATATTCAAAGGAGTTGCTCAACAGCGCAACTCCTTTGAATATCACCCCGGCCACACCCCTGCGCAACTATTTTGAGCAGTGCTGGGGCTTGCGCCTCAGACTGGCGCAGTTTGAATATCTGGGCCGTTGTGTTCTAAATAAATAAATACAAGATAGTAAAGCATATCCGGTGAGTGGGTCATAGTGTCTCCAAATGTGTTCATAGATCACATTTATTTATTTATTTATTTTGACATAACCTTTGAGCAAAATGTTCTTTGTCAAAGGTTCCATGTCTTGACAGGAGGGCAACATAGAACGGTAGTTATACAGTATGGGTGCACGAGTACAGAGACAAAAAATACAAGAAATAACAGCAGTTGGTCTGACTATTTACAGTTGAAAGCTATCTCATATAGAGGTACATACTACAGTCAGTACAACCCAAGGTACATGGTAAGTGCTGTGGGTTTAAGGAACTAATTTAGCAAGCGGTAAAGCAGCCAGGGGAGGCATTGTCGTTATTTCATATAAAGTCAGGAGGGGAGAGACTTAAAATAGGCTTTCACACCCTGTATGTTAATGCAGCCAAGAGGATGCTTGTCTTTAATTCAAGTCAAGGATGGGGGGGTAATTTTCTGTGCAGGACTGACCTAGTAGTAACATACTACAGAGCAATGTGAGGGAGGACCATACACAGATTAAGCAGGGGGGAAGACAGGTGCTTTGAGACAATCACATTTGTGAAGGGTCAATGGCAGGTGAGAGACTTAAACCAGAGTGCTGAGTTAAGGACAGTAGATAGAAGGCTCTTCGACAGACTGTGGCTATGGAAGGCTCAAGTTCGAGGGCTGGCAAGTAGTAGTAGGAAATAGGAGTTTAAACTCAGGGTTACTGGGCAGTAGGGTAGCAAATCTGTACCTGGACTAACAAATTCATCAAGCTCCCTCCTAAAATAATCTACTCCAGGGTGTTAGAGCAAGGGCAACTTGAGCCACTCAAAGCACACCTGCATAGTCTGGACTGGTCTACACTTGACTCAGCCAATGATACTGATCAAGCCCTGTACTTATTCATCAACTGCTTTACTGTAGCCTGTGATATCTATACACCAGTGAAAAAAATGAAGGTAAAAGGAAAGACCAACCCATGGATAACCTGTGAGCTAACTACTCATCTTAAACAAAGGGATCATCTCTGGCACTGTGCTTGAGCCACTGCTGAACTACGAGGCATTCAAAATTTCAAAGCAGCTGGGAATGACTGCACTCAAGCAATATGGAACTCCAAATGCAAACACTTCAGGGAAGCATTCACCAATACCTGGGGGAGACGGAAAAAAATTTTGGAATAACATGAAAAACCTCACTGGAAAGGACCCTAGGAATCCACTCATAATGCTCAATATCAATGGTACACCAACGTCCACCTTTAACAATGAGTTCTCTAATCTGGGCAGTGTCCTTCCACCAGACTTATTTGATGCCCCTACCACAAGTGACCGCCCTGACAAGGCACCCCATCTTCACACAGCACCGCAGTTCTACTTCAAAGAGATCCCAGTGCACCTAGCCAGAAAATACATTTGGAAAGCCATCAGCAGTGCTGGTTACAGTGGCGACTTCCTCGATATGATGCTGATTGCACTGGTCTTAGAAGAAATCCTAGCACCCTTGACAAAGATATTCAACCTATCACTCAGGACTGCCCAATTTCCAGTAATATGAAAACAGCCGACTATTACACCAGTTCACAAAAGAGGAGACAGGGCACTGCACACTAACTACAGGCCTATCTCCATTCCCTCCCCCTTATCCAAATCTCTTGAGCAAATAGTCTCAGACCAGCTAGTCGGATGCCAAGAAAAATATGAAATCCAATGCCCTGAACAGCATGGCTTTAGAAAAGGGCACAGCACCACTACTGCATTATTGGAATTTATGGGATTCATCCACGCCACTCTGAAACAAGGAAACTGTGTGGGCACTGTGTTCATTGATCTAACTAAAGCCCTTGACACTATAAATCATCCACTGCTACTCAGGCAGCTATCAAATATCAGTCTCTCCAAAGATGCATTGCCCTGGTTTGCAAGTTACCTTCGAGGTAGGGTCCAACGTGTTAGGATCACCAGTATCACCTCCAATGAAAGCCCAGTCTTCGCAGGAGTCCCTCAGGGGTCCATTCTGGGACCACTGCTCTTCAGTCTCTTCCTGAATAGTCTTTCTAGCATCTGCCACCAGAACATACTGCTCTATGTGGATGACGCTGTCATATACACAAATTACCATGACACTAAGCTCCTGGAGGGGCAGCTACAGCGTGACTTCAAGCGTGTTAAGGACTGGTTCAGCTCACACAAACTTGTCCTGAACTACAGCAAAACAAAAGTAATGTCTTTCTCCAATGCTCGAAGCAAACATTACTCTTGAACCCTCACTATCATAAACTGAGCAGGGACTACACTCGAACCAGTTCCAGAGTTTAAGTACCATGGCCTCACCCTGGACAGATCCCTCTCCTTTGCATGGCACATTGACAATGTCGCAAAGGCCATGAATATACAGATAGGCCTTCTCCCCAGCCACAAACACTGCATGACAGCTGATGCCCTTAGACTGGTGATTAACAGCTCTGTCACTTCTGTCATTGACTGTGGCCTAGCCATCTATGGCTCAGCTTCTACTACTGCCCTTCACAGGACATCAACGGCACTTAATAAATCTTGCTGACTCCTAATGGGCACTGCCTGTCTAACACACACCTACGATCTGTACGCCCAGGCTAGGTGGCTACCACTCCTCAGCAGGATCCAATACCAGACCTGCCAGGTAACCAACAAGGTTCTCCTCAGGCTCTTGCCATCAGGTGTTGAAAAGCTTCTTACTGTATACAACAGCACCCGGCATACCAGAAATGCACAACACCAAATCTACCAGGTTCCCAGATGCTGGACCACTATAGGTCAGAGGTCGTTCACCTACAGAGCCCCTCTGTGGTATAACTCACTCAACAAAGAAACACTTACTAATGCTAAGCTTGGCACCTTCAAAAGGCAACTCCAAGAACACCTCACTTCAACCAGCCAGTGTGATTGTTTCCACTAAGTGGATCACCTCTCCTCTCTCACTGGCCCAAGCTGTCGCATAACCTCCCTAGGGTTACAACACTTTGGCTCAGGCTTCCTCATCTTACATCCCTCCCTGTGCCTCCTCTCCATGTCCAATCTTTCCTCCTTTGGCACTTCTGGGGTGTGGGTCCCCTCCTACTACTATCAGGCATGCAGCTCTACTACCCTCCCCTTCCCTAAGACAATGGCCACTTAGCCAGACTACTCTTTTCTCTAGCCTACTTACCCAACCCACACTAACTCCATGGCTCATGTATTATTTTCACTTGGTAACCTGCATTTATCTTGGTGCTGTTGTCTCTCTCCAAGTAGGAATGCATCCTTAGCCTAGCCTTCGCCGTACTTAAAGTCTGTCAATCATTGTCAACCTTTGTATGTATGTTTACCTTCCATCCTGTGATGTGGAACCTTTGTAAATCAGCAGTTCCTACTCAAAGGTATTTATAATCCTAGAGTTTAATAAATAAATAAAATTCAGAGAATGCATCTCAGGATTAGACTGACTCCAAGCTACCGGCTACATCTTAGTTCCACCTTGAAGACAGGGAGGCTGTTAATGAGTAAAAGGGATGCTGGGATCTCATTTAGCCAAGAAGGAGCCCTGTATGCAAAGGACCCTTAGCCAAAAGCCATTTTTCTGAAGGGGATAGCAAGTGGGCAGTGAGTCTGCCTTCTAGTGCAGTACCTGGAGCTACCTCACCGGAGCAGTTCTTTGAAGACCAATGGAGCTTTACTTAGAAGAGATTTCATGCCAAACAAGCACGTTTGGTATTTGATGCTGCTGGCAAGACTGAGCCAGTTAGTGTGATCACAGAGGGAGCAGGTGTGTAGGAGATCATTAGCCCCAGAGCCAACCTGCAGGACTTGTTGAGGGCCGTTCTTACTCATTTTAGTGCAGTATCTGATGCCAACTAATAGACCCTGAGTCCATAGTCAATAACAGACAAGATGGAAGAGGAGACTGCTAACCTGAGTGTCTCAGGAGTTAGGTACTGTCTGTGCCTGTAGAGAACTCCAAGTTTGGTGTTCACTGTTTTGATGACCTGATCCATGTGCTGCATGTATGAGAGGGTGTCATCAATGATCATGCCCAAGTATTTAAAAAAGTTGACCTGGTCGAGTGGAGCAGCCTTGTTGTTAATAATAGTAAGGGACAGACAAGATCTCTTGTGCTGGTGAGTGGTTATCAGCATCATCTTCAGCTGTGAAATGAGTACTGCAAATCATCCTGTAGGTGCTGAAGCTGGACACTACTACTAAGGATGACAGCATCATCTGCAGCTGGGCACTACTACTAAGGATGACAGCATCATCTGCATACAGAATAATCTTGCTATTGCAGGCTCTGGAAGCCTGTTGATGAACAGGCTAAAGAGGAGGGGGCCCAGTATAGACCCTTGTGGGACACCCAGTACTATATCCCTAGATGAGGAGATAGCTGTCCCAATTGTTACACTCCGTGCTCTTCTGGATAGGTAATCCTGAAACCAGAGGATGGCTTCAGAGACTAGCCCAAGGTGCTGAAGTTGGTCAAGCATGATGTGATGGTTGACCATATCAAAGGCTTTGGTGAGATCTACAAAGATGGATCCCACCAGGCTGACCCCATCCAAGGCCTTGTGAATGTAGTCCTTGAATTCAACTAAGACTGTAGCTGTGCTAAGTCACTGATGGAATCCATGCTGTTGTGGGCACAATAGACTGTACTTCTGGAGGTACTCTGTGACCTGGTCAGCCATGATCCTTTTAAGCACCTTGGGGGAGGGGAGGATAGATAATGGTCTATAGTTAGCAGTGCAAGACCAGTCCACACTTTTTAGGACAGGGATGACTACAGCTACCTTCCAGGCCACAGGGAACATGGCCAACCACTCCCAATTCATAACCTGTGAAAGGGCATCCTCATCCTATCACACCCTGGTACTAGTGACACCTTCTTCCTGCCCTGATTCTCATCTGAAAACACACAGTATCTCTATTACTAGTGGTGACACACTCCTGCCCTTATCCCCATCTGACATCACACAACATCCATAGTGCAACTGGTACACTCCAACCCAGTAAACAGGTCACCCCTTTCCCAGCAAAACCACTACCCTCAACCCCTATCTGGTACCTGACCCACTTGACTAAACCTATCAGCAATGGGAAAAGCAGTGAATGGTGACTGACACAAGCTGTCATCTCACCACCTCAGCTGGCCGCCATCTGAATCCTATGAGGGGAAGTTTGAAGCACAGCTGCTGCCTCCAGAATGTGGAGACTAGGAAAGAAGTTAGAAAATTGGAATAGACTAAAACCTACATAAATTCTACAGTATAAGTGTAATAAGTCAATCAGACAGACTGCAATTAAGGAGCAATATTAAAGAGCTGCATCTTGCCCTGAGGTTGGGGGCTAGGGAAAAATGTGTCTTTACCTAAGGTCTGGGGCTAGGTGATAATTGAGAACAGGTGCTGAAAGCAGGCCCTCGAGAGTAAACTGTTTGGTATTTGCATTAAAAGGGAAGGCTGCCTTAGCCTTTTATTCTGTTTACCTTTGTAGTTTGTAGGCAGGAACAATCATTGCTTCTATTGCATTATCCTAACTTCACCAAGATTTAAATGTAAATGAAGATACTCAAGTCTGGTGTGAAAACCTGCTTGACTCCATTGCAAAGGTCATGACCGGGCTCATGTAAGGCATCCTGGAATTTTATGCTTTAGTGCTAAAGCCTGCAGTAGTTATACTGTATTAATCAATGCTGTTGCTGTCCTATTTACACCTTATGTTCTTGTCTTATGCTGGCCATGAAACATGAAGGTATAGTAACTGCCTTGCTGTTTTCTGTAGTTTAAAGTGTATCTGAGTTAGAAAAAAAAATGCTTTCAGAGAGTACAGGGACATCAAAAGACAAGTAACAGAACTGAATGAGAGTATAACTTCTGCTGGCCTGTGCAGGTACACATCATCAACTCCTAGGATGTCTTGCACGAGTGGCGTCATGACTTTTGCAATGGAGACAAACAGGTTTCCGCACCAGGGCTAAACAGTGTAAAGCAACCATATGTATATGTAAATTAAAATTAAATTAGGGGGATGCAAGAGAGGCAATCATTGTTTATGCCTACAAACTACACAGATATACGGAAAATAGCTTGAGAGGACTTTTCCTTTAAACCCTAGCCCTTTGTAGCAAAAGCTTTTAACAGATCAAGTAGCAGCCAGTGTTGTAACTGTGGCATGGTACAGTTACTTCTTGCTAATACAAACCCCAGTATTATGAATGCATGGTTATAGCAAATGAGCATTGTGACTTCTGTCTAACATGCGCCTCTCATGATTAACTGTTAGCTGTCTGTGGAGGGGTCAACTGTGAGTAATGACAATCATCTGCTAATTTCTTGTGTTTTTATTATCAATTATCACTAGCTAGTGTATGCACAGGAGGGAGACGAAGGGTAGAAGAGGAGGAGGATTAGATCTCTATGTAAGGGAAGAGATCAAAGCAACAGAACTAAAGGGTAAACAGGGAGCAGAGGAGGTACTGTGGTTCACCCTGGAGACTGGAAATGGCACCACATTCTGCACGGGGGGTTGTATAAAGACCCCTGTCTCGGGGGAGGAAATGGACAAGGAAATGATAGAAGGCATCCTTAGGATGGCAGAAAAAGGGGAGATATTGCTGATGGGTGACCTGAATATATCAGATGTTAACTGAAGCACCTTTGCTGCAGCCACATCCAAGAACAGGGCCATTCTCAATGCCCTACAGGGGGCATGCCTCAGACAGCTAGTGTTGGAACCCACTCGGGAGGGAGCAATCTTAGACCTGGTACTCTCAAATGGAAATGGAGAGAGGATCTCAGATCTAGAAGTGGGTAGCCATCTGGGAACAAGTGACCACCAAACAGTGTGGTTCACCATAAACCCAGCTGTAGAGTCAAACCCTTACAAAAGTGAAGGTACTGGACTTCAGGAGAGCTGATTTTGTCAAAATGGGAGAGTGCCTCAGAAAAGCACTAGCTAATAGGCAAGGAGGAGGGGTGGAGCAACAATGGGGAAACAGCAAAACTGCCATCACAGAGGCAACAAGCCTTTGTGTGAAGCAAATAAATAAATCAAAATGAAAGAAAAAAAACACTATGGTTCTCATAAGAGGTGGTGGGAAGGTTAGGGAGAAAAAGTCAGCGTTCAGGAAGCATAAGGAATCACAGGAGCAGGACAGTAAACTGTACCAGTTGGGGGGCGTGGTCTAACCGCCAGGGAAGATGGCAGCATAGTTCTGAAGCTCTCACTAGATCTTAGCCCATCCGTGCTTAGACTCCATAATCCCGTGGAGTCTCCTGCTTTAGTCTGCAACTTAATGCATGGGTAATATCCTACTTGCTGGGCAGCATGTCCTTTCAGCGGACTTCGGAGCAAATAAATGTTTTTGATCGTGCTGTGACTTGAACCAACCACAGCTTGCCTAGGCCACACAGGTCTCACTTCCCTGCACCACAGGCCTATCACTCTGTGGGCCATCTTTGTCTCCACTCCCCTTCCCGCGGAGGTTGCTAAGGGAACAGGTGCCCTCTGCTACACTGATGGCCATAATCCAAACCCCTTACATTGTCCCTGGAACTGAAGGACCATCACCTGAGAATGGATCACTCTGTAGCTGTCGGGTAGTCCCTGCAACACATTACCAAGCTCCTGGAAACACTTATCACTAGGGTTGATGATATAAGTTTAACTCTGACTAGTACTGCTAAGGATGTCCAAAATTTACAAGATAGAATGAATGTGATGGAGCAAAGGGCTGAGGCATGTGAAGCTCAACAAGCCCAGTTTTGGTAGCATCTTCAGTAGCATGAGCAGCGGCTTGCAGCAGTTTGGAGAGGGCCAAGGATCATGAAAACCACAGCTGCTGCAACAATTTGTGGATTGTTTGACTCCCAGAGGGGGCTGAAGGGCAGTCAATGGAGCAATTTTTAAATGAAAATCTCCCTCGCATACTAGGGGACAGATGGAGAGGCCCTACTGAAATTGAGAGAGCCAACAGGGTCTCTGCCCATATAAGTAAACATTCTAACACACCTCGGTCAATTTCAGCCTACCTGTTAAGATACAACATGAAAGAGAGAGTCCTTCGAGTGGCCAGAGATTTAGGGGAACTTTCTTGGCAGGGAACCAATATAGCCATATACAGGGACTTCGCTCAGGAAACAGCTGCAAAGCAAAGAATATTTGGGACCATTAAAAGATTTCTTTACCAACATGATTTCAAATTTAAATTCAAGAATCTTACTATATTACATGTTACCAAGGAGGGTCATGAGCTCATTGCTGATCATCCAGGGGACATTGAATGATGGATTGCTCAACTGTGGCCTGGCCTCCGGTGCCCTACTAAAAATCCCAGGAAGCTTTGGGAGCCCCCTGCAGTGCCACCTCTTGGTAGGAACCTTTTTTTCACATATGGTTCCCCTGCATACCATTCTTAAGTCAGACAGGTCCCACACCAAACTGGTCACCCAGCAAAGACTGCCTCTCAAGCTGCTTGTTCCAATGACAACACACTATCAATGGCTCTACAGGTGTTTAATCTGCAGTCCTCCCTTCCTCAGTGGGGAATATACTCATCACCCAAGCTGAGGCAGAGACCTCGGAGCAGCCCACAACACTCGCCCTCCAAATCCACTGCAGCCCCACCTGCAAAGATCTCCAGAGATGACCTCTCTTCTATATTAAGCCAGCCTACTACTAGAACCCAAGATACGGACACTGAGCAACTAACGGACTGGGCTGATTTTCCTGAAACATCACTAGTAGAATTGGTAGACACTCTTTCACCAGTCTGACTGGGCCTCATCAGCTATGTGGCTGCCACTGCGAAGACACCCCTGGAGCCTGGATGTACCCCTCTGGGCTCCCCTGAGATGGTCGAAGGCCAACCTACTGGATCTCCTGGAACTTGACTAACTATTTAATTTTGTATCTATAATCTGTTGGTGGTGGGGATGAGTTTATTACTCCCTATTCCCCCCTCCCCCGCTAGTCCCTCATCCCTCCCCTCACCGTGTGCCACGGAATTGATGTGACTACAATATAATGTATGATGTCTTAAGTTGAAGTTTCTCAAGGTGACCATTGTCCCCTCCTCCCCCTCATCATATGGAATGACTAAGGCTGTTTTGATAAGTGCTAAGATACAGTCTTCAACAACTTTGTATTATTAGCTGCAGAGCACATGGGCGGAAATCCCTCCCCTCCCATTCTTTATATGTTCAGCAGTTAAGTTCTTGTACTCTGCCTCCTAGGCCTGGTGTATGCACACCCTCTTCAGGATGGTCTTTCACTCCAGTCCAGCTACCAGTGGGTGGGTATGCCCCCTTCCCCGCCTTTTCCCCCATGCCCCCCCATGTGGTTAAGGTCGTCTGACCAAAGGTTAGAGTGGTCTAGGATGAGTCAGTTCTTTGTATCATCCACACCAGACCCTTCTGAACTGAGTATTGGGGATAGCATAGCTGCAGGGTGTATATGTATATTACCCTCAATTGCGTTGACCCCCAGTCTCATACCACTGTTGTTGTTGTGTCTCTCTTTGGCACTTCTGTGTTCAGTATTGGGCTAATTGCCTGCGTTGATAATTGATCTACTGTGTTCAAGTACTAACTGACTTTTTTTTGCTTTTTACTTCTAGATTTGCAGTTACAGCCTTATCTATAACTTAGAACTTGTAGTCCCAAGGTTACAGGCAATGCTTACATCCCTTCCAATGCTAGTTCACCTTTTGATAACACTATCTTCCCCCAGGTATTTGGTGGCCCAGCAGTTTGGTGACCTCCCTCTTCTCCATTCAACTGAAAACTCTGTAAGTAGCTCCTCTTGTTTATTGTGTGAGAAGATGCCTACTACCCCTTATGCTCATCAGGGATATCGTTGGATATCCTGGAATGTGAAAAGATTAAATCATCCCATTAAACATACAAAAGTTTTGCAACACTTGAAATCCCTGTGGGCAGATATTGCCCTTATTCAAAAAACCCACCTACTACCCAAATGTACCAGTTGGTTAAAAAACTATGGATGGGAGAAGTACTAGCCAGCTCCTCCACCACTAAATTCAAGGGAGTAGCCATTCTCACCACTGTGCTTCCCCCTGAGTGGTAAAAGAAGCCAAAAAAGATGCTCAGGGTCATTGGTTAATAGCAAAATTTTTCCCCAACAGGCACTATCCTGCTGGGTAATGTGTACTCCCCAATGTTGAACAGGTCAATTATTTCCCTGCCATCAGCCAGGCCTTGTCATATTTATAACCAGAGGGGTCACTGCTCCCTGTAATCTAGGGTGGGGACTTTAATATGGTGAGGGATATATTTTTGGACACGTCTTTCCCAACCCCACATAGTAATCCCAAAACCAGACAATCTCTTCAATGCATGATAGAGGAATGAACCCTCACAGATATCTGACGTAGAGACCACCCTACCGGCAAAGACTTCTCACTCTATTCTGTGCCCCATAAGTCCTATAGTCATATAGACATCTGGCTAGCTGGTGAATTAGCAGCCAGATGCCTCTCTGACTCTTGGATTGGCTCGATTTTAATATCAGACCATGCCCCCATCTCACTGACGTTCACTCCCCTGGAACTTCACCCCTCTGTAACTCATTGGTGTTGTAATTCACTGTTATTTCAGGACCCAGATTTTCACCCTTACCTTATGCAGGCCATAAAAGACTATTTTTCCCTGAATGCTGACTGTGGGATCTCATCATGCACTGTCTGGGAAGCATTCAAAGTGGTGTTAAGGGGTCACATCACTGCCTTCTCAGCAGCTCGGGACCATGAACGTAAGGAAACCCTGAAGCAGCTTCAAGCAGACCTAGCTGTCCTGGAGTGCAATTATAAGCCTGTTCCATGAGCTACCCCAGATGATGCCCTACATCGGTAAATAGTCAGTCTTAAATACCAGATAAATATAATTCAGCATCAAAAAGCCGAATGGTGCCTCTTGAGATCAAAACAGGCCTTCTGGGCCAGGGGTGAACGAGCAGGGAAGTTCCTTGCCTTTCACCTCTGGAAACAACAGGTAGTCACATGAATACATGCCCTCCACACCTCTGTAGGCTCCATAGCGACGAGACCCAAATAAATTAACACTACAGTGCAACAATTTTACCAATCACTCTGTCAGACTCGGTCTTCTCATACCACTCAAGAGTTACAGGAACAATTTGTCAAATTCTGCCAACAAATCCCACTGCCAGTTCTCACTCCTGAACAAGTGACTCATCTGGAATCACCTGTCTCTTGTGCAGAGCTCCAACTGGCACTATCTCAGATGGCACAGGGAAAGACCCCAGGCCAGGATGGTATGTCTGTGGAGCTCTACCAGGCTCTTGGACCAGACATTATTCAACCACTGCAGAGTGCTCCACACTTTGTACATACTTCTGGATCTCTCCCCCTACTATGAAGGAGGCAATAATTTCCCTCTTACAGAAAAAATCATCTGATCCCCTAGACTGCGCCAATTTCCTACCAATATCTCTTCTGTCCATAAACACAAAAAAACTGGCCAAAGAACTGGTGTCTAGGCTGACATCTGTTCTCTCGATTATTCACCCTCCTCAAACTGGTTTCATGTGGGGAGAATCAGGGATGGACAATACCAGATTTCTCCTTAATCTTAAACAGTTTGCCTCCAAATCCTCCCTTCCCTTAGCAGCTTTAGCAATTGATTTTTCTAAGGCGTCTGACTCGACTGAATTGCAATATCTCTATGAAGTCATTCTAAGGTATGGCTTTGGTCCTTCATTTAGGCAGTGGATATGTACCCTTTATTGCTCCCCCATAGCCCAGATACTCATTAATAGTGAGATCTCCTCCCCTTTTGTGCTACACCGAAGCACCAGACAAGGCTGTCCTCTATCACCCTTATTATTCCTAGTGGCTCTAGACCCTTTGATTTGGATGTTCATTGCCTCCCCGCAAATCCAGGGCATTGTAGTCACCAACCAGACTTATCTGGTAGTGGCTTATGTGGATGACCTCCTGCTAACTTTTTCTAACCCTCAATAAACTCTTCCAGAGGTACTTCAGATTTTAAATGAATTTGGTGCAATCTCCAGCCTATGTTTTAATCAGAAAAAACACCCTGGCTCCCCTGAACAATCACTATACCAAGGCATGCATCCAAGGAACCAATCTGTCCTGGGCGAGTACTGGGTTCAACTATCTTGGGGTCTGTATACCAACTGACTGGCAGGCACTTGAATCTGCCAATTTTTCTCCATTATTAGCCCAACTATCTGTGGAAATTGAGAGGTGGCGTAAATTGCAACTCTCCCTGCCAGGTAGGATATCAGCTACTTGTATGCTCCTGCTCCCTTGGCTTCTGTATTTTTTCAACAACCTCCCCATCCCACTACCACCTAAGCTTTTCACCTCCTTAGAGAAACTAACAACCAATTTTCTATGGGACTTTAAGCCACCTCGATGGAGTAAGCATAAACTGAGAGCACATGGGTCCCACGGAGGCCTTAATGCCCCTTGGTACTTTGGCTATCATTTATCATGCATAGCTGCACAGGTAACTAAATGGTTTGTGAGCAATGCTATGCCCCCCCCGGTATGGGTCCAATTAGAAACAGACTTGGCAGGTGCAATACCCCTTTATACACTTCTTAACTTACAGGTACATTTGCCTCAATCACTCCTGCCCACAGTGTTATGCACAGCCCACTCTTGGAAGTGCCTTAGGGTCAAATCTCAATTGCCTACACAATCCTGGAACCCTCCCATACAGTATGCTCCTTTATGGTGCAGTAATCTTATCCAAATAGACAGGGCACCAATACACTGGCCTTCCTGGTATAAAGTGGGGATCCAATTCATACAGGACCTCTCTCCATCAGGCACATACACCCTGCTCCCTTTTGATCAGTTACAAAGGCAGTTCTCCCTACCAGACAAAGACTTTTGGAGATATTTACAAATTTGGTTTCCTCCAACAAAGAGGTTATGGGTTGCTTCTATAGTTCTTGGAGACACGCACAATCCAAAGCAAACTGGGCCTGTAAAAAGAAATGGGAATTATATACTAGTTCTTCTATCTCTGACAACCAATGGACCTCCTACCTTCAGGGTATATGTCATACATACAGAAACACCAATAGCCACTTTTTGCAGCTAAAAATGTTATTGCTGTGGCACCGTACACCAGTAATTCTCCAGTCCTGTGGTTTGCTTAGCCATAACAAATGCTGGTGCTGCTGCCAGGAGGAGGCACATATTCTTCATATTTTATGGTCCTGTCCTAAGTTGTCAGCCTATTGAAAGTTGGTTGCCTTGGACATTTCCTTAGTACTCAAGCAATCAATTGTTCTGGCCGATGTTAAACTGTGTCTGGGGGATACTACCGTGTTGAGACATCTACCTAAACCCCTTAAAGACTGGACTCTGGTAGCTATCTTGGAGGCCAAACACCTTCTCTTTAAGTATTGGTGCCAACCAGTTATCCCTGCTCGCAACACCTGGCATGCAGCTTTGGCCAGGATCTCTCTTTTTGAAAGGCTTTCTCACCTTCAGAGGGGTAATCTCCACCATTACTATCAGAAATTGGAAATATATATTTGCTCTCCTTTTTTCAAAATCCCAGAGCCACCCTCCAACCCTCCTATCTAATGGACTGCCTGTAATTCTCTATTTTCAGTATGGATTATGTCATAAGGAACTATGCACGTGTCATAAGATATAAGTATCTGCCTTTATTTAGGACTTACTCACTCTCTCTCTCTTTGCATTATGCTCATAGAAAGGTCTACATTCTTAAGATAATTGCAATATGAAGAATTTGGATATTTTGTCCTTTATGATTTGTAGTGAGTCCAATTGTCTATTGAAGGTTAATTTCTACTACCACTGTGCCTTCTGGAAATCTATCATACTCAGTAATTGGTTGGCTGTACTACTTGCTTTCTGCTGTATGAAAATACTTAAAATGCCTCAATAAAATATTATACAATAAAAAAAAGAAAACTGTACCAGTTGAAGTAGAAGGAAATGGGGAAAGCAGTCAGGATAGCAAAGACCCAAACCAAGGAAAAGATAGCCAACTCAGTAAAGAAGGGGGAATAAAACATTTTATAGGTACATTAGGGAGCAAAGAAAAATCAAGGGATGGATACTGAGGCTTAATAAAGAGGAGGATGGGTGGGTAGGGAGGGATAGTGAAAAAGCAGGGATACTGAATGAATACTTCTGCTCAGTAGTCACAAAAGAAGAGGAGGGGTAGGTACCTAATCCAGTCAATAGAAGCACTCTGGAAAGGGGGGTTGATGTCAGTTCTTTCACAGAAGAAAGGGTTCTGAAAGAACTCCTAAAACTGAAGGTAGACAAAGCAATGGGGTCTGATGGGATTCACTCAATGTTCTTAAAGAATTAAGGGAATAACTAGTAACACCACTGACCACCCTTTTTAACAAATCATGGGAGGATGGTGTGGTACCTGAGGACTGGAGGAGGGCAAATGTGATTCCCCTTAACAAAAGTGGGAGCAAGACAGAGGCAGGAAACTACAGACCTGTCAGTTTGACCTCAGTGGTAGGGAAAATGATGCAATCACTTCTGAAGGAAAGAACTGTGGAGTACCTAGAGGGCAGTGGGGCACAGGACCCAAGACAGCATGGATTCACAGTGGGAAGGTCCTGTCAGACAAATCTAATTGATTTCTTTGACTGGGTGACCAAAGTAGTAGACCATAGAGGGGCTGTGGACATGGCCTACCTAGACTTTAGCAAGGCATTTGACACAGTCCCACACAGAAGATTAATAAACACATTAGTCAGCCAGGGAGTGGGTCCCAGGGTGGTAGCCTGGGTAAAACATTGGCTGGACAACAGGATACAGAGGGTAATAGTAAACGGAGTCCATGGTGAAGAAAGGGGGGGGGTTACTAGTGGGGTACCGCAGGGTTCAGTACTGGGTACAGTCCTTTTTAATGTCTTTATAAGTGACATTGCAGACAGTCTGGAAGAAAAAGTATGTCTCTTTGCAGACAACACAAAGATCTACAACAGAGTTGATGCACAAGGTGGGGTGAAAAGGATGAGAAGGGACTTGGTAAGGTTGGAGGAATGGTCAAATGTATGACAGCTTAGAT
The DNA here is from genome assembly GCA_016271365.2 of Neoceratodus forsteri. Taxonomy (NCBI): domain Eukaryota; kingdom Metazoa; phylum Chordata; order Ceratodontiformes; family Ceratodontidae; genus Neoceratodus; species Neoceratodus forsteri. The sequence continues at coordinate 1,286,070,982 of CM057453.1, forward strand.
TCAACACAAATAAGTGCAAAGTAATGCACCTGGGAAACAAAAGCCCAGGAGAAGTGTACACAGTGGGGGGGGATACTGACAACAACTAAATGGAAAGGGACCTGGGGGTAGTTATATCAGATGACCTAAAGGTGGGCAAGCAATGTGAGAAGGCAGTAAGAAGGGCTGCGGAATACTAGGATGCACAGGGAGAAGCACCACCAGTAGAAAACAGGAAGTTGTTATCCCTCTGTACAGACAGTTGGTGAGACCCCATCTGGAGTACTGTGTGCAGTCCTGGAGACCCCATCTCTGCACAGACATAGGCAGTGTGGAGGCTGTCCAGAGGAGGGTAACCAAAATGGTGCAGAGTCTGCACCAGAAGACATACGAAGAGAGACTAAAGGAGTGTAATATGCATACCCTCAAGGAAAGAAGGGAGAGGGGGGACATGATAGAAACTTTAAAGTATCTCAAGGCAATCAACAAAGTCCAAGAGGGTAGCATCTTTCAGAAAAAGAGATGTGCAAGAACATGGGGGCACAATTTGGAGATGGAGGGATGGCTCAGATGTAATGTGAGGAAGTATTTTTTTCATGGAGGGGGTTGTGGATGCATGGAACAGCCTTGATGAGGAGGTCATGGGAGTCAAAAACAGTGGGGGAACTCAAGAATGTATGGGACAGATATAAGGAAATTCTGGTGAGGGGGGTAGGAAGAAGTAGGCTGTTGGTTAACTAGGATCTGCAGATTATCCATTAGGTAGGGAAATGGGCAGATTAGGTGGACCAAGCAGTCCTTATCTGCCATCAAATGTTATGTTTCTATGTATAATTCCTACCTTTCCTTACTTCTTTATTACCCTACCATAGTGTTAAGCAGCAGCAGACATGATGCAGGCTGGATACAATGACTGAAAGTAAACTGAAGATTCTGGGCTGCCTGAAAGCTGGGCAGAGCTTAGCAAAATATATAGTGAGATTGTGTACTCAAAGCCAATTATAAAATATGTGCCTAGCAGAAGCAGAAGAGCTCCTTTTGGGAGTTTCTTCTTGAGTACAATAATGATGGACTTGTCAGGAAAGCAATCTGTAGTGCTGTTGAGTTAGGCATTAACTGCACCACCCAACTGTGGTTTGCTCAACAGAAAGCAAACCGCGTTCCATCTCGGGCTGTCTGATGTGGGCAAAGTAAGTCCAATTTGCCTGGGAGATCCATGGTGCTGCCAGTACTGTAACTTCGTATCATCCATCAACTGGTTGTGGTGCTTCCAAATGTACCATGGTATCTGTACAGTTGCCACTACCCATGTGAATCGATCATGTGATTATTCTGTGCTGAAGCTTTCTTACCTAATTTGAGAGTGATAATTCAAACAAGCAGTTATTCACCAGAACAAATTTATAATGTTGATGAAACAGCATTTTTTGGCAGTGTCTTTCGGATGTCACTCTGGCTGCAAAATCTGAAATCAGTGAAATCAATGCAGAGGTTTCAGGATTTCTTAAGATCACCTATCATTTCTATTCTACACAAATATTACAGGCAGTCACAAACTGAAATCCCTGTGTATTCGCAAGTTTAAACATCCCAGATGCCTACACCACTGAAAACTGCCAGTTCTCCCATCACCTAGGAGCACAGCAGAAATGCTTGGATGATGGCCAACATTTTTTACTGGTGTGTTTTTTTAAACATTTATTTATTATTTATTTATTGAATTTTGTTGACCGGGTAGGCCTACTGGGCCCCGGAGGTCCCTTTCGGGGCGACCGAGGGTAAAAAATAACACACAGGTAAACAGAACAGTAAAGCAGGTAAGCAGAGCTGTAAAATAACATACAGGTAAACAGACAGTACAAGTAGGTAAGCAGAGCTGTAAACTTCTGTAAATACCAAATGGTTTAACAGTGATACACACATAAGGCAAATTCCATACTGTATAACTGTGAAAACTTAATGGCATTTACAATCCCGAAGGTGGAGGGAGGGAGGGCCATGGCATAAGGTCAGTTCCTTATGCATTGGCATGCGTCTCCTGAGCAGGTGTGCTTGAGCTTAGACCGGAAGCAGGGCTCGACCCTGCCTCCAGTACCTCCAGGGAGTTTGTTCCAGTGGGAAGGTGCAGTAAAAGCAAAGGACCTTGACCCAGCTTTAGTCTTTGTTTTAGGGACCACAAGGAGGTTTTGTCCTGAGGAACGGAGACTCCTCAGGTTGGTTTTGACACTAACTAGTCCTTTGAGACTAGGGGGAGGTAAGGGCCCCAGAAGCTTAAAAGTGAGATATAGTGTGGGGTAGATGAGGCGGGCTTCCAATTTGTGCCTGCTGTGCCTCTGTACTTGAGAAAGCAAAGGTTCCCACCAAAACCCCTCCTTCTTCTGGCCCAGTATCAATCCCCTTGGGCTTCAGGAGCCATACAAATAGTGGCATTGTCTCCTCAGTTGAGGGCAGTGCCCCCTGAATTTCCCTCTTGTTTTAGTTAATCATACTTCCTCACTGCAGGCTGTTTCTCTGCCACAGGTCAACTGCCAGTATGTGCAGTGACTGTGCAGTCACCAGCAAGCATGAGTGCATTTGAGTGAGAGCAAGTCACAGTGCTACAGATATGCAGCTTGCACTCTCACTCACTCTCTCACTTACTTGTTGCACTAACAGTACTTGCAAGTTGCAGCTCAGGTAGCATCTAGTCTCTTTTTTTTAATTTTTTAACCAGGAGAGGCACACTAAGCTAAAAGCTTGTTTACAGGTGTGACCTGGGAGCACAGTGAAGTTAAGTGACTTGCTTAGGGTCACACAGTATGCAAGTTGAGGCTGTGGGATTCAAACCCAGGTCTCCAGATTTGTAGCTCAGAGCCTTAAACCACTGTGCTATACTGCTTCCCTTGGCTGCCCTTCTCTCACTGTTCCCCACCTGCTTCAGCTCTGGTTCCTCCACTCCCAGCAAGGACCAGCCCCACCACCACAGACCAACAAATACATGTGGTACCCCTGACCTGGGCAATGCATTCTGGACTGAGGAGGACTGCATTGGGACTACGTGTCCAACAGTTTTATGTGCTGCACTGCTGCTGCTGCAGCAGCACAACTGCAGCTTTTGACCCCTGCTGGGCCTCGTTGCCTGAGAGTGACGGGACACGGTACATCAAATGGGCTGCCCCTCACTGTAGCACAAGCAGGCAGATACAGGGGACATACACACACTCTGGAAAGGATTGGTAACTCCTGATCCTCCAGTCATGTGTGACACATAGGGTGGTGGAGGCTCACCTGTAGTAGGGGCTGGGTGAATAAACCAAAATGATTCAGGTGACATTTTAGCTGGCACATTGAGCAGCATGAGCAGCAGAGACCGGCAGAGGAGAGTGGAGGAGACAAAAAGCAATTTCTCAAGTTATGAAAATGAATATATGATTGAAAAATACTTTACTGGGAGCTTCAGCTACTACTGCAGAAAATACATTTCACAAAGTTAAAAAAGAACCAACTAATAAAAAACTAAGAAAAAAACATTTAAAAGTGAAAGAATTGGGGGGTACTTAACAGAGGCTGAGGCAGTGCTGCAGGCACAACCACCAGGCCTCCTTGCCTGAGCAAGCCTTGAGGTGCTCTATCTGTTGCAGTCTGGATCATCAGGGTGGCTGTGGGTTTTGCTGCCCCTGTAATTAAATAAAAAAGGAATTAAAAAAGAAAAAAAAGTTGAGTGAAGACAGGGTGAACGAGACAGTGCAGAAAGTCTGAGCTACAGATGAAGAGATGAAGGTTTTTTTTTTCAGTTTTACTTAAAATATTATGACCCATAAATGATTAAAGGGCACCTAAACTGTCTTTTTACATTTGTTTTTTTAATGATTCCATAGGCTTATAAAGAAGAGGTTGTTGTTTACATTTATATAGAAACTGCATTTATTAAAGTAGGATAAATGTAGTTTTAAAGCATTTGAAAATTGTAAACAATTCCTCTCCTGATTCAAAAATCCTGCTCTAAAAATTCTAAAATGGCTGCCTTGACGATGTCATTCAAGAGACAAATGCACAGCTCTGTAGATGTATACTAACTGTACTAACCATATTCAAATGCGAATACCTTTAAAATGAAATATGATAACATGGTACTATAAGCAGGAAATTTGTTCAGAACAAAAATATCTACAAAATTAGTGGTGTTTCATTTGTAGATACCTTTCAGTTTATTTATAATAAGCCAAAAAATTGGCAGAAAATTCAATTTTGTTTCACTTTTTCAACAAACAAATGTGAATAACTTTAAAACGAAAAATGATAGCATGGTACTGCGAGCACAAAATTCATTCAGCACAAACATATCTGCAAAATGAGTGGTGTTTCATTTATATCTACCATTTAGCTTTTTTATAATTAGTGAAACAACAGCAGAAAATATTTTTTTCACTTTTAACAAACAAATGTAATTAACTTTAAAACAGAAAAATGATGGCATGTGCTGTGAGAATGAAATTTATTCAGCACAAAAATATCTACAAAAGAGTGGCATTTCATTCACAGGATACCTTTTAGGTTTTTAATAATCAGCAAAAAATGACAGGAAATTCAATAATTGTTTTCACTTATTTGGAGGTATGACATAAATTGAATTTGCTACCCCCTTCCTGGAAATATTGTTGATATTTTTTGTTCTCGTGCTTCACTGCTCTTGATGTTATTTGGTCAATTGTTACTTGAACAAAAATATCAGCAATATTTCCTGGGGGAGTGGTAGCATATCCACTTGACATGGAACCTTTGTAAAAGAGCCTTCTTGTTCAAAGGTGTTGCTTCTGCAATTGAAATCAATAAATAAAAATATCCCTTATATATTCTTTGCAAAAAACTGTTAATGCATCAGTTTGGGTTGTTAATAAAGTGACAAAAGTATGCAAATGCGATGTTAGGGTTTTCAACACTAACTCTGCATTCTCCCCAAGCAGCCAAAGGGGACAGGGCATTACAAGCAACCACAGACAACCAACATCTGGTAAGACCAACAACAGAGGGATCCTCAGATTGTTTCTGACACCCATACACCTATACAAGTCACACCTGCCACGTGACAGAACTGACAAGCAGTTTCTCATGCACCGGCTGCCCTTCCCAAGCCACATAAGCATTAGCCATTTCCCCAGTGCTCCATGATCATGTTCCAACTCTGTTTGCAAGCTAAGTCTGACTGATATTTCCATGTGGCCCCCTTGTGGGATGCACAATAACCCTACCTCATTTTGGTGTTTCCTTGTTTGTAAGTGTAATGTAGCTATGGCACATGCTCATGTGCATATACTCTTCACTCCTTGTTCCTAGTTTGTCATGCATGGGTATCAGAAACAATCTGAGGATCCCTCTCCTTTCAAATAGCACCCACCTCTTGCCTTCCAAATGGGGGAAGGGGGTGCAAAACTATTGTATGCTTAATGTTTCCGTTTCTATTTTCCCCTGCTTTGTCAAGGCTGCTTCGCCATGATAGTGTAAGCCACAAATTCTCATATTCCCTCTTTGCGTTATCAGGCAAAGTGATTTAGGGCACACTGCATTTCTCATGCAGCCACCCACTGACATTTCCTTTTCTTCCTTTCATTTAGTCAGTACACATGAAAACTGCCTTCTCCATACTACCCAGAACTATATCTTGCTCTGCTGCTGTTTCCCTTTTTTTGGTTTCATTATGTGTCATTCAGCTGTGTGCCATTTAAGTTGGGATATTACCTCTGTTTCCAGGTGAAGAAGCCAGGGGCTTGGTGCTCCTCAGATCAGCCACCTGCTGACACTCTCACATCCTTAGCATGCGCTTAAGTGGCAGCATAGGTGCCTTTAGCTCCTGAGTGAAGACATCTGCACTTCCAAGGTGGTTGATGGCACTCAGCTGTGCCTCATGCCTCACAACCTACTTGGAGTGTACAGTAATTAAGCATTACCACACACCCTGTTGAGTGTTATTGCTTACTTAATTTACAATGTGATTCAATGGGAATTTATATTGCACTTCCCAGGTGGTTGAAGGCACTTAGCTGCACCTTGTGCCTCACAACCCAACTGGAACATGCAACAATTTAGCACAGCCGCACACTCTGCCATATGTTATTGTTAACTTACAATTTACAATGTGATCCTATGGAAACATACCACACTTCCCAGGTGGTTGAAGGCACTTAGCTGCACCTTGTGCCTCACAACCCACCTGGGACATGCAGCAATTTAGCACAGCCACACACCCTGTCATATGTTGTTACTTACTTAAAATTTACAATGGCATTCTATGGGAAATTTTTACTGCACTTACCAGGTGGTGTGCAAGTGCGTTTGTGTATCCATGGCTACAGGGCACTGGACCATGATGATGGATGTCTCTTGTGTCATGTGAAAAGAGTTGTTTGTCTTACCTGATGATGGATGTCCGTGGTTGCTTGTGCTGCCTTTCTTCCTTTGGTTGCTTGGGGGGGAATGTGGAGTTAGTGTTGAAAACCCTAACATCACATTTCCACACTTAGTAGCTTTAATAGCAACCCAAACTGATGCATTAATGGAGTTTTTTGCAAAGAATATATGGTATATGCTACCCCCCCCACACACAGGGAACAGTGTTATTTTTTGTTCAAGTGCTGATTGACCTTATGACATCATGAGTGGCAAAGCCACAAGTGATGTCACAATTGATCTCAGTCAAGAAAAAATATCAACAATATTCCTAGTGGGGGGTAGCATATTCCATTTATGCCGTACAGTACCTCCAAAAAAGTGAAAAACAATTGAATTTCCTGCCATTTTTCGCTGATTATAAAAAAATCTAAAAGGTGCTTATAAATGAATCACCACTCATTTTGTAGATATGTTTGTGCTGAACAAATTTCATGCTCACTGTACCATGCTATCATTTTTCGTTTTAAAGTTATTTGCTTTAGTTGGTTGAAAATTGAAAACAAAATAGAATTTTCTGCTGTTTTTTTTTGCTAATTATAAAAAAATAAAATTAAAGGTAGCTATAAATGAAACACCACTCATTTTGCAAATATTTTATGCTGATCAACTTTCGTGTTCACAGCATCATGGTATCATTTTTCATTTTAAAGTTATTTGCGTTTGAATACGGTTAGTACTGCTAGTATACATCTGCAGAGTTCACGCATCTGCCACTTGAATGACATCATTAATGCAGCCATTTTAGGATTATTAGAGCAGGATTTTTGAATCTGGAGAGGATTTGGTTACAATTTTCAAATGCTACAAAACTGCATTTATTCTACTTTAAAAAATGCAGTTTCAGTATAAATGTAAACAACAGCCTCTCCTTTATAAGCCTATGGAGTCATTTAAAATAAAAAAAATAAAAAAAAAGTTTCCTTTAAAAAAAAAACTAAAAAGTTAAAAAAAAATATGAAGGTGACTATATAGGGTCAGGGAAGGAGACAAAGTACTATAACAGCAACAAGTCACTGACCACTGGACAGAAAATAAGTTCTGGCTCCAGTAAGAAAATACATAACAGTGGTGTTTGCTGTTATTACCGCCAGTTTCTCAGGATTTTTATTCTCAACCTAGAAAAACAAAATTCAGCAGGGTTTGAAGACCTGTGACTATTTGTTTTATTGCCTATAGTCTCGACTCTTAGGATACATCCTCAGAGAATAATAATGGCAGATATTGCCAAATGCTTTAATTTATTGCTTACAGGATATTTCTTCGTCTACCCCCCCCAGAAATTAAACATCAATATACTGTATTGTATCATCAGCAGAGTTTGCTGTCACTAGTCATTTAATTGTCTTAGTCTTGGGTCTTGGCATATCCACCACAGAGAATAATAAAGGCAGGGGTTCCTCTCCCGTCATTAATTGCTTTATGGCCAATGGTTTATTTCTTCTTCTTTCAGCCTCAGGACTTAAATAACAGTATGGTTTGTTGCCATTACTACTGCCTACAGTCTCAGTATTTTTCCCTCACCCCAGAAAATAAATATCAGCAGGGTTTCCTGTTATCAGTTATTTTATTGGCTACAGTCTCCGGGTACATCCCCCAAAAATAAATATCAGCAGGGTTTTCTGTCAGTAATTACTTTATTGCCTACAGTCTCACTGTGTTTCTTCTAGCCCTGCAAAATACATAGTAGTAGGGTTTGCTGTCATTAACTGCTTTATTGCCTACAGTCTCATCATATTTCTTCTAGGCTAACCATTGAATATAAACAACAGTAGGGTTTGATGCCATTAATTGCTTTCTTGCCTACAATCTTACAGTATTTCATCTAGGCTTGACCTTGAAAATAATAACTAACAAGTGTTGCTACCAGTAATTGTTTTATTGCCTACAGTCTTGTGGTGTTACTTCTAGCACAGGAAAATAAATAATAGCAAGGTTTGCTGTCACTAATTGCTTTATTATCTACAGTCACACAATATATATTTGAGTCCCTGAAAGTAAATAATAGCATTGTATTCTGTCAGTATTGATACATTGCCTGTAGTATCAGGGTATATCACTAGAAATAAATATCAGCAGAGTTTCCTATCACTAATTATGTTATTGCCTACAGTCTCACAGTATTTTTTCTAGCCCCTGAAAATAAATAATAATGGGGCTTACTGTCAGTAATTGCTTTTTTGCCTGCAGGGTATTTTTTGTAGTTTCAGAAAATAATAAAGACAGGGGCACGGATATTCAAACTGCACCATTCTGAGGCGCAAGCCCTTGCGCTGCTCAAAATAGTTGCGCAGGGGTGTGGCCGGGGCGATATTCAAAGGAGTTGCGCTATTGAGCAACTCCTTTGAATATCACCCAGCCACAGCCACTGTGCATGGTGCAGTGGAACTTCATGACTAATCAGTTGTCAGAGTTGAGCATTAAACTTACGGTGGCGCAGTACCATTGTGCCATGTGCAAATTTCAATATTCAAAGGTGACATGCAAATGGGGCCATAATTCATACAAACACGGGAGGGCCATTTGCATCTGATTATGGCCCCATTTGCATCTAGCTTGATAGGTGCACCGATCCCCAAGGACTTGCACCTGGCGCCCCGCCAGGCAGCAGGCCGTGAGGGACGATGCAGCCTGCAGCCTGATCGTGGGCACAAGCGTGAAAACAACCCCTCACCACATCTCCCAATGCCCGATCGAGGGCAGAATGTGAAACAACCCCTTCAGTGCCCGATCGCGGGCAGAATGTAAAGACCCCCCAACCCGAATATCTCCTGGTGGTCCAGTGGACCCGTAATGCCCGATCGTGAGCAGAATGTCCAGTGACAACCCCCAAACATCTCCCTGGTGTCTAGTGTCCCCCACCCCACCACCCACTCCCCAGGCAGCCGCGGGTGGCAGCATCCACCGCCTGCCGCTCGCTGCCGACTGACTGTCGGTAGGCTGCACGCCCATTGGTGCAGAACTAGGCCAATGGGCATGCAGCCTACCAGAACAGTCAATCGCGGCGGCAGGTGGCGGCGGGTGGGATGCTGCCGCCCGCCGCTGCGGGGGACCGTGGTGGGGCTTCGTGGGTGGGTGGGGTGGGGACACTAGACACCGAGGAGATGTTTGGGGGTTGTCACTGGACATTCTGCCCGTGATCGGGCATTACAGTCCACTGGACCACCAGGGAGATATTCAGGTTGGGGGTTTTTACATTCTGCCCGTGATTGGGCACTGGGGGTTGTTTCACATTCTGCCCGCGATCGGGCATTGGGAGATGTTTGGGGGTTGTTTTATGTTCTGCCCTTGATCGGGCTGGTGAACACAGGGACTGGGTTGGGGGCCAGCCACGGGTGGAGCTGCTGTGTTGCGCCCTGCAGTACAGCAGCTCACCTGTGGGTGGCCCTCAACTTGATCCTTTTTTTTTTGGCTCAAAGTTGTGCAGGCGCAGGTTGGGGGTTGCGCCTGCACAACTCTGCACAACCCGACTGAATATCGGGTTGCACAGTTTATGCATGGTTCCTCCCCCTCCTGTTGAGCATGCATTCATTTGCATTGCGCTGTTGCTCAACCTGTTTTCAGTGGCGCAACTGCCTCCTGCTGAATATCGCAGAATGGCGCAATGTAGGACTTGCGCATGCGCAACCCTTTTGAATATCTGGGCCTGGGTTTTCTACTGTCATCACTAATTGCTTCATTGTCTACCTTCTGGGTGTATAATTTCTTCTGGCTCCAGAAAAAGGTAGGGTTTGTTATCATCACTAATTGTTTATTACCTATATTCTGTGTGCATCATTTCTTCTGGCCCTAGAAAAAAGGCAGCGTTTACCATCATCACATTATTAATTGCTTTATTGCCTGTACTTTGGGTGTATCTTTCTTCTGGTTCAAGAAAAAAGGAAGGTCTTGCTGATATCACTAATTGCTTTATTGCCTACATTCTTGGGTAATCCAACCTTGGGTACTATTTTAATATTTCAGCCTAAATTAAACTAAAGAAAAAGAACACCAAAAGAGACAATGATTCATCATGACTTAAGGGAATTTATTTGATAATGACGAAAGCCTAAAGGTGACCGCCGTTACCCCAAACTCAGAGTGCCGAAAATCAACTACAGCACTCTGACTCCCCAGCACACAGCAAAACAGCGCCAGGGACTTGTTTTTTCAATTTGTATGCAGGGGGCTTGCCACTCCATCCACCCCATGGAGGCACACTTACACCTCCTATAAGGATTATCAACTGCAGGGTCATGGGGGGTAAAATGTTGAAAAAATAATTCAGCCGGGCGCAACAAAACGCACCAGCCCGGGACCAAACCCAGCACCCTGCCTCTACCAAAGCCACCAATCCACCCACCACCACACCATGGGGCCAGTTTGGTGACCCACCATGACACTATCCCTCACAATCCCTCCCGCCCCTCACTGTGCATGTTCACTCCTCCCAACACATGTACGTATAGTGACATCCCATCACTATATTCGCTGACCCCCCAATCCGGTCACCCTTCCTCGACAGTAGCCCCAGTGACATGCACTAGGGATTGGGCCACCATTATTGCATGTGCCTGATCACCAACGCCCATGTCACAGGTACCCACATAACATAAGGTCTTTCTTTAATGTGGGAATAGCTGGCAAAAGACCAAGATTCAGATCATCATCAGCATCATATCTATTGCAAATGATAACATGCTCTCAAACTTAATTATAACTGATACAGATACATTTTGTAAAGGTGAACCAAGTGACTCAGTATGTCAGGATGAAGGCCTCATTACTGGCAGCAATAAAACAACTACTCAACAGTCTTCTATTTCCATTGAATCTGACTTGTTCCAGTCCCTTACAATATCTGCACTTGATGATAACAACCTTACTGACCTTGGCAATAAAGAGTAAGGAGCCACTCAGTGTATGTCAAATTTTAGTATGACAATTTATCGTGGTTCAAGGTTTTTTTGCTGGTTTGCGTTGAGCTGTAAAGAAACGGAGTGCATTCTGCTTTGCATATAGATATTTCATGCATGGGCAGGGATGTGCAAATGAAGAATTTACAATTCATGGGTTTCAAAATTGGAAAGATTCCCTGGAAAATTTTAGAAAGCACACATCAAGCCACACTCATAGCAGTGAAATGACTGCCTGGTTTGCATACCAGTGCACAGACAAAATGGTTAACATCATCATTATACAAGTAGACAAGGGCAAGGTTAAGGAAGTTCTAAAAAGAAGAAACTGCATGAAGAGACTGAAGTAACTCTACATTTGTGTGGCTAGGATTACCTTTCCATGGTCACAGTGAGGTTAAGCAGGGTGTTAATAAAGGAAATTTCAGGGAGACTTCAGATTCAATTATACAGTTTGACCAAGTGTTTCAAGTAAATGATTCCATTCCATCAAATGCAACATATATCTCAGCAGTCTACCACAGCCTGTATTACAGATGCAAATGAGCAAGAAGCAACACATGCTAAATTTGTATCAGTTTTATCTGATGATAGTAGAGACATTTCTGATCAGGAACAAACAAGCTTATTAGTGAGATATGTTCCTAACCATAAACCTGTTGAATGTTTTCTGTGCATTGTTAACATCACAGAACTGGATGTAAAGGGTTTATATTATACTATTAATGAGACCTTGAAAAAATATTGATATTTTTGAGCCAGATGTTACTTTTGTTGCCCTAGCATCTAATGGTGACAGTGTTATGAGTGGCCATCTTAATGGTGGTCAGAAGCTTTTCAGAAAGGACCATCCTCATACTGTGTACGTTCATTGTTATGTACGAGTTATATTTCACTCTTGTTGATTCATGCCAGCACATTCCTGAAGTAAAAGAGTAAAAAGACTTTTCTAAATTTGTGCAATGTGTGCATACATACTTTTCAACATACGAACATACAAAATAATTAGCAAATACTGGCCTTATGGTCTATCTAGCCTGCTTGAGTGTGGAGCACCTCAGCCATTTAGAATACAGCTGTCCCATTCCCTTTCTCCCACCCCAACTTTATTTCCCCATTTCCTTCACCAGCCCCCCATCCACCCTCAGTTTGGACCATCCCTTTGACCCTGTCCCACCACCTCTTGAAGCTGCTCACTGACTTCAAGGATACCACCTCCTCCAGCAATGAATTCCACCCTGTAGCTACCCTTTCCTTGAAATAGTGCCTCCTCAATTCCCTCCTAAATCTTCCTCCTTCCATTTTCAGACTGTGTCCCCTGGTCCCCCCACTTTTTAATTTGAACTTACTCTCAATGTTTACTCTGTTTATGCCCTTCAGGCACTTCTAGCTCTCAATCATATTCCCTCTTTCCCATCTATCCTTTAGGGAATACATATTGATCTCCCTCAGTCTCTCCTCATATGGCTTGTCTCCCGATCCCAGGATAATTTTCATTGCCCTACGCTGCCCCCCTCCCAGTAACTTGATGTCCTTTTTCCAGTAGGGGCACCAGTACTGCACACAGTGCTCCAAGTCTGGCCTCACCAGGGACCTGTACAGGGGCAGGATAACTTCTTCTCTCCTGGAGGTGATTCCCCTTGCAATGCACCCCAAAATTTCATTGACCTTTGCTGCTGCCCTCCTGCATTAGGCTGAGTGGTTCATTTCTCCTGTGACTAGTACTGCCAGATCCTTCTCCTCCATTGACATTGATAACTGAACTCCCCCCCAACTAGTAACTATTCCCAGGATTTCTGGCCCCCAAGTGCATGATCTTACACTTCTTGGCATTGAACCCCAACTGCCATGTGTTTGGCCAGCCCTCCAGTCTTATCAAGTCCTCCTGGGAAGCTGTACCACCTTACCCCCATCCACTTCCACACAGATCTTAGTGTTGTCCGTGAAGAGGCTGATCTTACTTTTTATCCTGTCCAAAATGTCGGCAAAGAAAATGTTAAACATCACTGGTCCCAGCACTGAGCCCTGTGGGACCCCACTTGTTATGGCTCTGGGCTCCTGTAGTTCACCGCCCCATGACTACCTTCTGCTGCTTATCCTGTAGCAAACTCTTGACCCATCTAACCAGTTTTCTCCCCGCTCTCAGGCTACCCAACCTTCTGGTCAGCCTTCCATGAGGCACTGAGTCAAAGGCCTTGCTGAAGTCCAGGTAAAGGACATCCACCAGATGGCCCTTGTCAAGTGCCCGTGACACCCAGTCAAAAAAGTCAACCATGGTTGTCTGGCAGGATCTGCCCAAGACAAACCCATGCTGCTTGCCATCCTGAAGCAAATTTTTCTCCACAGATTGCACCAGCCTCTCCTTGAGGATAGTCTTCATTAATTTTCCTACAATGGTGGTAAGGTTCACTGATCTGTAATTCCCTGGTTCATCCCATGGGCCCACTGTTTTGGAGGCCACCACATGCGCCATCCTCCAGTCTTGGAGTACACACCCAGTATCCAGAGAGGTGTTGAAGAAGTCCACCAGTGGTCCTGCCAGGACTTCTGCCAACTCCCTCAGGACTCCAGGGTGAACTCCATCCAGCCCAGGCACCTTATCCACCCTCAGGGACCTAAGGCCATCCAGCACCCCACCCACAGGGATCTCTCCATCTATAACCTCCTCCCCCCTACTTCAACACCAGCCTTCCTCTTAGGAATGGGCCCTTCTCTCTCCATGGCAAATACTGAACAAAAATACTTGTTGAGTACTTCTGCCTGCTCTGTCCCCTTTTCCACCTATCCACTGCCATTCTTGATCCTAACAATCTGATGCTTATTCTTTCTTTTCTCCCATATATACTTGAAAAAATTGTTTTCCCCTTCTCTGATCTCCTGATCCATTGTGCTAGCCTCAATTCTCTCTAAGCCTTGGCTGCCCTTACTAATCTACTCATCTCCCTGGATTTCCTCACCTATTCCTCCCTGTCCTCCTTGTGATTGGATCTTTTAAAGTTCCTAAAGGCAGCCCTTTTTTTCCCCTCACCCTCTCCACAACCTCTCTGTTCATCCAGCTTGGCTTCTTGCACCTGTTTTTCTTGATCTGGCTCTTTGCACCTGCACTGGTGACCTCAACCAGGCCCTGCTTGGTGATCACCCATTTTTGTTTGGCATCCATATATGAGTGGGTGTTAGCTGTGTGCCCTTCCAGAATACTTTCCATCCTGCCAGAGTTTGCCCTTTTGAAGTCCAGGACCTTAGTCTTTTTGGTGGCTACCTCCTTTCCTAGGTGGAGGGAGAACCACACTGTGTGATGGTCACTTCCCCCTCCAGGGGGTCCTCTACCCTAACATCCTGGACTTGTTCTCCATCTGTCAGCACCTGGTCCAGAATGTTCTCCTCCCTAGTTGGCTCCATTATCTTCTGTGTCAGGAAGCCATCCTGATCTGCTCCCTGGAACATGAGGTACCTGGGATGCTCCACTCAAATCCTGGCAGGTTAAAGTCCCCAACCACCACAGTGCTACCTTTGCTTTGAAGCCTCCTTAACTGTTATCCCAGCTCCCTATCAATCTCCTCTTTTTGAGACAGTGGTCTGTATACAATCCCCAATCTAACCTTTCTACCCTTTGAGCAGTGGAGTAGCACCCGTAAGGCTTCTGCCCTGCCTTCTGCCTCCCCTCCCTATTGCACATTATCCCATCCCTAACACAGACTGCCACCCCCTTTCACTTTTTCTCTGTCCCTGCAGTATAGCTTGAAACCTGGAATTGCTAGATCCCAGTAATGGTATTGGGTTGCCCATGTCTCAGTGATAGCAGCTATGTCCACCTATGTGGACATAGCTGCCATCCCCTTCCACCATCAGTGCCTGCAATTCTGCAGACTTGTTACCCAGGCTCCTAGCATTCAGTGATACCACCCTCTAATGTGATCCTAACTCCTCAGCAGTTTTCCCCTCCCCATCCCCTCTCCTATATGAATTTTGCTCCTGCCTAGCTCTGAGGGGAGGCCCAAAAGGACCCCCTCTCCTGGTGACTTCCCACTACATCTGTAGTATGCAGTGACAGACTGAAACAGATACAGCAAACATGTGGTGACTAGAACATGCAAAGTTACAGCTTTATGCAACACTAGGTGTGGATGTCTGAAAAGAATGCAGAAAGCACTGAAGCATACTTATCAGTCTATACTATATTATCTCTCTCATTATGACCAAGGAAATGTTCCTAATGCTCAGGACCATTACAGTTCAACTTCATGATATCATTCAACACTGTCATTTTTTTTTATCTCATTCTCAGACTGACAGAAGGACTCCTGGATTTAGTCAGTGCTGGAATTTGTTGATACTCTGGTTTCACTCAGAAATGAAGATACATGTAAAAAATTAAACCATGAAGCAATAGTATTCACTGTACCACTTAACATTGCTCCTGACAGTGTAACAGAAGAAAGGGTCCACCAATGATGTACCCATCACATAGCAACTAATTTTGATGAATACAGTATGTAATTGACATGAGGCTTAGGAAACTGTAACCATTTACATCACAGATAGATAACTGAACTGACGTTTACTACCCAGTTGTAGACAACAAGCTGGATTTGTATAGGGTGGTGCAGGTAGATTACTGAACTGAAGTTTACTACCCAGTTGTAGACAACAAGCTGAATCTGTATAGGGTGGTGCAGATAGATTGCTGAACTAAAGTTTACTACCCAGTTGTAGACAACAAGCTGGATCTGTATAGGGAGGTGCAGATAAAATACTGAACTGAAGTTTACTACCCAGTTGTAGACAACAAGCTGGATCTGTATATGGTGGTGCAGATAGATTACTGAACTGAAGTTTACTACCCAGTTGTAGACAACAAGCTGGATCTGTATAGGGCGGTGCAGATAGATTACGGAACTAACGTTTACTACCCAGTTGTAGACAACAAGCTGGATCTGTATAGGGTGGTGCAGATAGATTACTGAGCTAACATTTACTACCCAGTTGTAGACAACAAGCTGGATCTGTATAGGGTGGTACAGATAGATTACGGAACTAATGTTTACTACCCAGTTCTAGACAACAATCTTGATCTGTATAGGGTGGTGCAAGGCTTGCATCAAGCCCTGCACCACAACACTTTGAATCTGGCAGTGCGCCAAACTCGTTTGCTGAAACTGCACCCAATTTTAGTATAGGTCAGACATAATTGCAACAGTTTACCCAGTTTATGGCAGCTTGCACTAAATGTCTGGTGCAAGCAAGTAAAAAGGGTCCCTGGGATTGACACAAACTAGACAACAAAAAGCTGGTCTAACTCACAGCAATTGCTGCATGGAATGTAAAATCCCATTAGAATGCTGCCAACCTGGTGTACTATGTCTGTGGTGCACACGGGGCTTGCAGTGATCCAGTCCCTCTGAAAATAGAGCAGAACATGATTTCAGAATTGAGAGAACAATTTTCAAGAGGGTAGACTTACTTACTGAAAGCAGTTCAGGAGTTGAAAGCAACAAGTCTTTTTTTCTTAGATAAGAATACAGTAAATGTTATGCACAGTCACTATGGAGAACAGCTTCATGAAGAAAAAATAAATATAGCACAAAAGTTTAGTGAATGTTTGCCTGCTGAAAACTGTCTATGGACCATCTCTTCATTGCTGGAAGTACTGCCACTGGTTATATTTCCTGACATCCACCAGTTGGGTATCATTGCACTTGCTATACCAGTCACTACATGTTCATGTGAATGATTATTCAGTGCCCTAAAATGAATAAAATCATACCTAAGAAACACAATAGGTCAGGGCAGAATAAGTTGTCTTGCCACATCAGCAGTATAGGGTGAGGCAACAAAACTAATACATCCAGATGAAGTCATTGACAGATTTGTGAAATTTCCAAGCAGACTTATTGATCTTGCTTCCTGCTGCCAGCATTGTAATTACAGGCTTGGATAAAATATGTTTAATTGTGGTGATAAGCAACCCTTTTTGAATGTTGAGATTAAATACAACTTGTTCATCTTGGATATGTCTTGTGTGCATTTTCCATTTTCAGTGGATGAATTATTTTTGGTCTCTTTCTTTTGCACCCCAGTCACAACATAAACATTCAGCAGAAATATTTCCTCCGTCTTTTTTTTCTCTCTTTGTGTGCAGTTTGGGTAAGAGGACCTGATTAAAAAGCTGAGTCAGTAAAACAACTCTAAGATAAGAATCTTCCCTTATTCCCTGGCTAAAGTCTCCTTCTGCATTTTGACTAGTGAATCCCTTTCCTTGCCTTGCTGAAGATTTCTTAGAATGTACCTCTAAAATGTATCACTTGGCACCAAACTATTCAACATTTCTTACAGGGGGAAAATCACCGCAGAACCCCATTATTGGAAAAAGTCATTGATGGGGACATGTGCCCCCACTTTTAGAATCGTGCTGATACCCCTGCCCAGCCCACTCCAGAGGCAGAACTAAAATCATGAGATGGCGAAATCTGCACCCTATGTCTGCCTGAAACACTACATCAAAGATGTAGCCATTAGATGGGGGCATAATCATCACTTTAGTGAGCAGGTGTCAGTTGGTCATCAGATGAAGGTGCAGGACCTGTTAAACAAAATAAAAAGACTGTTAAGGATAGCATTCACCTTACAGGGGCAGCACGGGGCAATGTTGCAGCACACACTGTCAACCATTGTTGAGTAGTGATTCTCGGCTCGACTTCCCACTGACTTTAACAATCGAGAGAACAGGGCGATAACAGCAGAAATTGTGCAGACAGCAAGTGATCTGCACCTAATTACAAACACTGCAGAAGCTGTCAAAATTATAGTTGGATGGATTACAAATGACATGACAGCACTAACAGAGGATCAACTAACAGATGTTGACACCACTGCTGTGGTAACCACAGCCCATGCCCACATCAGAAGAACCATCAGAACTGAGCAAATTGAAGGATGAGGATGAGGAAACAGCTCAGCCAACTCAGCATGTAGTAGTGAAGGGGCTCAAGGCGGGACTGGCATGGATGGAAATTGAGGAAACAGATCCTTTAATGGTAACTTAGCTCCTCCAGATTTTATCCTAGACAATACTCTTACAGAAATAATTATATGAAATGTTTTCATTCTGCACACATAAAACTACCCAAGTGATACGCATGCTGCAAGTATGATTTAAATGTTAAACCGGAACCAATTGCATGTGTATGGCATGTGTGCAGCACGCAAGTGGGGAAACCATGATTTTTATGTTAAACTGGGAAAGACTTCATGCATGTGGCACGCATGCAGAAAGCAAGTGGTCACTGATAACTGCACACCTAAAAGTAAAGTTGCTTGCTCAGGATCACATCATACATAAGTGGAGGTTGATGAGATTCAGACCCAGGTCTTCATGTCTTCAAATCTTCAAGCTTGCAGTTCAGTGTCTTTAAAAACTAAGCCATACTGTCTGCATGGATATGGCCTACTTGTACTTCAATACATATTGTATCTGACTACATCTGCATGCATGCGACATGCTTGTAACCACTGTTATGCTTTTCAGTTTTCTTCTCTTACTCATATTAGTTTCACAGTTGAACTGTAGCACACATACCAATGGAAACACATGTGGCTTTTCCCACATCCAATACACAAATTTACCCTCAAAACCACCTAATTACTTCTGTCTGACCTGTACTCGTACTATTTTCTCTCCATAGGTTTGAATGCTTCCACGCAAACAAGACTTTAAGGTTCAAACACAAAAGCAGCAATAACTCGACACACACCCACATGCCAGTCCCCACCCCCAAGCACACACACACTGTAGCAGGTACAGCCATGCTGCTACAGACAACTTACCAAGTATAGCTATAAGTAAAAAGTCTCTTTCTTGACTACTAGGGAGACAGAGGCTGGAGTCTTTAAGAGATGATGTTCATGGGTCAGAGTGCTGGGGCATACCCCCTTGAATGGAGTTATTTTTATTACTATTTTATACATTATGATGGTGAGTTGGAGAATAATGAAGGCCGCTGTTTTACTAACAAGGTCCTTGTTAGTTGAGCAGTGACCTTCATAAATCTCCAACTGTCCATCCATGCTATATAAAATAATAATAAAAAATACTCCCTTTCATTCCAATGGTACACACCCCTGCTGTCTCCTTTGCCCTTTGTCATAATGTACCTGAGTGTGGGGATGTGGAGGTCAGCTTCACTGGGGCAGGGGGCAAAGGTCTGACTATAGTGTGCTTCAATAGTCTGTGCATACCATACCACTCAACTATCCGTGAATGCAAGGGACTGCTCTAGAATGTCTGTAACATCTCTAAAAGGTACAACTTATTTGTTTTGACTGAAAAGTGATATGGAAATCAGGAAAAATTAAAATGTATAAGATTCATCTGTATATACCCCAGAACAGTGCATCAGATTTGGACTTAAACCCACCCAGTTACTAACCATTTTTTTTTCCTGGCTGAAGTTCTGCAACCCCGGCAAAAATAACTTTTTCCCAATTTTCTCCCCGACTTCATTTCATTCAATACCCATCCCTATGGGTCATGAAGCCATCCAAAGTTGAAGAAACATGAAAAGCACAATATTTCAGTCCTTCCTCCCTCCCCAATCCCCCGTAAAAAAATTATTTACTTTTACTTACCCAGCCATATGGCCAGCACCTGCAGCCTGGCACAGTGTGCCTCCAGTCCAGTTTCAGTCTGTTCCCCCTCTCTCCTTCTGCAGAAGCTGGGTGCTAGAACTGACCATGACAGGTTCCCAACGTGGTCTGCGACCAAGTCACCTCACCAACCAAACCCACCAAACCCGGGTTGCTTGCTTGCTGCTGTGGCTGCTGCAAAACTGCACTGATCAAGGCCTATGAAGGTCACCCACATCGCTGTCACCACTGCTGCTAAGCCTAGCTTGCTGCCATGGGGGTCTGTGCTGTTTTTTTGCTAGACAAGCCTAGTAGAATAAGTAGGTAGCTTAGTCTTGAGTTAGCTTCTAGCTCACTGTCTACTCCTTCAGCCACCAGGGGAGTCAGAGACTCACTAAGAGTAGACCAACAAAAGTATGCTGCCACAACATTGCTGTTGAGAGTTCAGTGCTCATCAATCAATCAAAATCTTTATTTATTCAGGCGAACATCATTGAGCGTAGCTCATTTACAAGATGGACCTGAGTGGTCATACAAAGAAGGATACAAGTTTTTTACAAAGACATGAGAATAGCACATTAGTACAATCAAATAAATAAGAGATATATACAAAATTTACAGATATACAAGGCACAGTAAAATAACTTAACCTGTAAAAATGAAGAGGATAATAGATATAGAAGGGAGAATAATCAAATAATATGGCTTTTGTAGGCTTTTATATGAAATGTGATAACTGACTGGGTAGAAGAAAGGAAACTAAACATAGTGGATTACAGAAGGGAGGATGTAGGTTGGATGGAGACTAGGCCTTATGGAAGCAGTTGCACAACTCTGGAAATAGGGTGGTGTATAATTTTTGAAGGATGATAAGGGTAAGAGGGTATTCAGATTCATAGATTTTTGGAGTGAGTTCCAGACAAATGCTAGGAATAGCTGATAGCAGCCCTCCCAAACCGGTGCAGGTATTGGGAATTTTAGCATAATGAGCTTATGATCCTTAAGGTGTATGGCCTAGATGTGATTCGGTGAAACAGTCTGAGATATAGGAGGGAGTTTGCCTGATAAAGCTTTAAAGATCCAGATTGCAGCATTCCTTTTTCTTCTGTGCTGTAGGGATGTCCAATTGACTGCCATGTAAAGAGAGCAATGATGGGTGCTGGAGGGAAGGTCTGTAATAAATCTGATGGCTCTATGATACAGGGTGTTCAGCTTATTTAAGAGAGAGTGAGCAATGAGAGAAAGTCAGCATAGTCAATAAGGGATAGGAATGATGCCTGGATTAATCTTTGTTTGGAATCTCTGTAAGGTAGTGTTTTATTCTGTAAAATAGGCCAAGCCTTTGTCTCAACTTTTTAATAGCTCTTCAGTGTGGACAGAGTAGTCAAGCTTATTGTCATTCAGACTCAAGATATTTGAATTTATCCACAAATTCCAGCTTTTCTCAAACAAGGTGGATAATTGTGGAGTGATGAATGATGGGGTAGTGGCAGAGCAATTCTTTGTGGCAAAGAACATAGCTTTTGTTTTTTTGGCATTTAGAAGTAATTATTTTTCCAATAGGTTGTGTTGTAGGATGGAGAATTCTGACTGTAACAGTTCACAGGCTTTTGATGGTGAGGGATTGCTGACATATAATACAGTATCATCAGCAAACAGGTGAATGTTAGATTGAGAGAGGTTGGCATCAATGTTATTAATATAAATGGCAAAGAGGATGGGGCCTAGGATAGAGCCTCATGGCACACCTCTTAGCAGTGGTTTAGAGGAGGTAGATAGGTAATTTTCATTTTTACCAATTGTAACCTTCCAGAGAGATAGCACCTAAACCAATTGAGAGAGTGAATCAAGCCTCCAGAGCTAAGAGAGGAGATTAATGATTCATGATCCACTGTATCAAATGCTTTACTCAAATCCAGGAACACAGCACAGGTACTATTCTTTTATCCAAGGCAGTCTGCCAATCGTTAGTGACTTTGGCTAGGGCAGAGATGGTGCTATGATTGATCTAAATCCAGATTGTGCTGGATTTAGGAGGTTGTTGAGTGTCCAGATAGGCCCTTAACTGCTAATTTACTAATTTTCAAGCATCTTGGATAGTACCGTAGGATGGAAATGGCCTGTAATTGTTAAGGTCCATGGGATCACCTGATTTAAGTAGTGAAACTACTTGAGCTGTTTTCCATATGGAGGGATGGAACCAGTAGCTAGGGAAAGATTGAAGAGGTGAGTGAGGGGGCAGATAAGGTGCAGTGCTACTTTAAGAAAGTAGGGATCCAAGGAGTCTGCACCTGCACTCTTAGATGTATCTAAATTGGATAGGAGGTCTTCTACTTTTTAGGATATTGGTTCTAAGGAGAATGTTGAAGCAGCCTTTTGTCCCACAGTGGATTGAAGGTTTAATGATGATCTCAAGAGATTTGCAGGTGAAGAGTCAAATGCTAGGCCAGCTGTGGTGAAATGGTCATTGAAGGTATTTAAGATTTCTTGCTTGTCAGTGATTTCTATGTCACTTTAGGAGCAGTTTGGAGGGTAAGACAGGGGTAGAATTTTGGCCTAGAATTCCCTTTATAGTACCCCAGAATCTGGATGGGTTAGTATAGGATACATCCAATTCAGCTCTATAGAAGGCAGCTTTGGCATTTCTTATTGGTTTTGTGCATGAGTTTCTTGCTTTTCTGAATTGAAGCCAGTCTCTAGTATCCTTCATTTTTCTTGCCTTTTTTCCAGAGTTTGTCTCTGGCTAACAAAGCTGATTTAAGGTCAGCAGTGAACCAACGACAAGATTTTACTTTGGTTCTGACACTGATGATTGGTGCATGTATATTGAGGGCATTAGTGATAATATCCTTTAAGATCTGAAGAGCTGTCTCAACTGAGGTTGTAAGGTAGAAATCTTGCCAATATGTTGTATTGCACAAATCATGGAGATATCCTGAGATGTTGAAATTCTTTTTTGACCTTTTATGGAGAAATTTTGCAGGATTGGATGGCTTGAGTGTAGATCTTATGCCAGCTATAGGACAATGATCACTTACGTCACTGGGTAGCACTCCAGCATGAGAATATAAGTGAGGCTTGTTTACCATCATGATATCCAGGAGTGAACTGTTGGTAGTATTTTTTAGGTTAATCCTTGTTGGATCTTTGATTAATTGAGTGAATCCATAGGTGTCACAGAAGGTTACTAGGGGTGCAAATGCATTAGATAACCAATTTAAATTCAAATCACCAAGGATGATGGTATCTTCAGGGCCTAGATTGAGTATTGTTCCTAGGTGGGATAGGAGTTTGAGGCCTGCAGAGGGGGGCCTATAGCAGCCAATCAATTTAAAGGAGGACATGTTAGGAAGAGATATTTTAATTGACAAGCATTCAAATTCCTTTGGTTCGGATGTATTGATGAGGCAGGATGCAGAGATGGTTTCCTTGACATAGATGGCCACCCCACCACCCCTGGAAGGGTGATCTGATCTGAAGAGCTGGTAATTGGAAGGTTTATATCACTGTCTTTGTTGTAGATCTGAGCCAAGTTTCAGAGATAACCAGGAAGTCAGGTAGGGTATGTGCAACCCAGGCCTGTATTAAGAAGAACTTTTTAGGAAGCTGCAGGCATTGAAGTGAAGGAAACTTAGGCCATTTATGGAGGTTAGATCAGATGGGGATAAAAACTTCAGTGGGGCCAGGATTGATTTCAATAGTACCAATACTGATCAGAAGGAAGAAGATTAGTTTGAGGAGGGCACCAAATGATAGGGATAGGGAGTGATCAGAGCATTTCCTCCTCTTCTTGGGGTACCACTGTGTAATGGGTGAGGGTCCTGTTATATGGGCGTGGAATTTATCACAAAGTAATAATCTGATGGACAGGCATAGTGGGTTAATGTAATGCCAAAATGGATGCAAGGCACTTCAGGAATGTTGTAAGGATAGAAAGCCTTTTTGTGGGATACCCCAGGGATTGCAGTGCAAAAATGGCAGGATATAAATAAGGAATTGGTGGGTGTCCACTGGGGATGGCAGGGGTGGGCAGGCCATATTCACTGCCTTAGTCACCATGGCATGGGGTATATCATAATTGTCATTTGGGATTGAGGGAGATGAGAGGCTCAGAAGCAAAAGGAAGCAAGGTAGCATTGTGGAGAGGAGGTAGGGGTTAAAGTAGAGGAAGAGAATTAGCTGTGGGCGTGGATTAGAGAAATGGCGGGAAAAGGTGTATAAAAAGAATCAACCCAGAGGGGGGGGCGGGCAAAAATTTTGCGGCTTTGCCCGTACCTTTCTGCCTGCTTCTCCCGGCCTCCTGGTTCCCTGGTCGGCTTGTCGGTCGCCGCCCGCCCGCTGGCGGCTCGGAGCCCCTCCGGTCTCTGGGTGCTCGAGGGCTGTGCCGGCTGGAAGGTAGGGGACAGAGGAGAAGGCAGTGAGCAAAGGCACTTAATTGCAGCAATCTGCAAAGGTGCTAAAAGCCTGGATTGCACAACAAAGACTGGGAGGGTATGGGGGGTTAGGCGCCTAAGCGTCTAGCCCACACAGAAACACAAAAAGGCTGTAATCACAGGCTAAAACTAGGTATCTACACAACCCTCAAATAGGGCACATTTAAAAAGTAAAACAGCTCTTTTTAGATAATTTTAACAATAAAGCATAATAACAGAAATCCCGGCCAGAAATGGTGTTGCAAAGTCCAGCTAAAGTCTATGGGAAAGGCGCCAATCAGAAGCAAGGCAGAGTTAGCGGTCGCTTTCCGATTGGTTGGTGCTTCTTGTCTTCTGCCTGCTTCTCCTCGGCCCCTGGTTCCCTGGTCAGCTGTCGGTGGCACGCCCGCCCGCTGGCGGCTCAAACCCCTCCGGTCTCTGGGTGCTCGAGGCTGTGCTGCTGGAAGGTATGGGACAGAGGAGAAGGCAGTGAGCAAAGGCACTTTATTGCAGCAATCTGCAAAAAGGTGCTAAAAGCCTGGATTTGCACAACAAAGACTGGGAGGGTATGGGGGTTAGGCCTAAGCGTCTAGCCCACACAGAAACACAAAAAGGCTGTAATCACAGGCTAAAACTAGGTATCTACACAACCCTCAAATAGGGCACATTTAAAAAAGTAAAACAGCTCTTTTTAGATAATTTTAACAATAAAGCATAATAACAGAAATCCCGGCCAGAAATGGTGTTGCAAAGTCCAGCTAAAGTCTATGGGAAAGGCGCACCAATCAGAAGCAAGGCAGAGTTAGCGGTCGCTTTCCGATTGGTTGGCGGCTTTGCCCGTACCTTTCTGCCTGCTTCTCCCGGCCTCCTGGTTCCCTGGTCGGCTTGTCGGTCGCCGACCGCCCACTGGCGGCTCGGAGCCCCTCCGGTCTCCGGTCCGATCAACTCCTCCAAGCTGTAGTGTGCAGTCTGTCTACTCTGTGGTGGGAAAGACAGTGTCACTCTTGCAAGACTCATGATCTTTCTTGGCTGAGCTCATCCATTTCACATGTGATTGTGCCACCGCTAATAAGTGGAGAGAGTGAACAACACAATAGAGACACAGTCAAGTCTGGAGAGTACCTGCAGCATGAGCACACTGGCCAGGTGGGCACTTCCTGTGCAAAAGCTTAAATCCAAATGTAATGCCATTATTGCCACACCATAAGAACAAACTAGGCACAAATGTGGGAGAAGGGGCAGCTGCCCCCCTCTGCCCTACCTAAATGGACCCCTGCTTAATGGTAGAAATTCATTCTCAGGTACTAATGCAATGATTTCCACTGTGTTCTGAGGTACTGTATCTCCATGTTTCATGATGTGCCCTGATCATCATGTGGGTTAGTGTCCCTCATTGTCCCTCATTTTGAGTGTCCTTGTCTCTCATTTCAGTAACAAAATGTGAGGTATGGGCATTCTGCCAAGACCCCACTCAGCACAAAGAGTGCTGTGCATGGCCATAGTGTATATGCTCAATACAGAATGACAAAGGGAAAGTAAGTGAGATGAAGCAGTCATGGAGAAACACATTTGTAGCACTAAATATGCATAAGGGGATTTGCATGATCCAAAACAAAAAGGATCAGGCTTTACAACACAGAGGCCCCTCTTGGTACATCTGGAATGGATGATGTTGATTGGCTATATCCTAGGCATTTAATGCAGTAAGCAAACAATACTTTACAAATTGATGGCGATTTAATGACAAAAATCAAAAGCCATTAAACAGCTTGCAAAAGGATCAGAATTAATGAGTTTACCTAATTTTTATAGGAATTCAAATAAAAATGTATTTTACTTACTCTAATTGCTAGCAGTAGTATAAGAAATAGAAACTGATGTTTTTTAGATGAGATTTGCACCAGTGTAGCTGCTGCACACATGACAAGCGTGTAGCATGTGAACCTGATATGATGTTTAAATGATGTTCACACCAGCTTAACTACTGCACTCATGTCAAACATGCAACACGGGAACCTGATGTAATTTTTAGAAGATATTTAAGCCAGCGAACCTGCTGCACACATGTTAAGCTTGCAGCATGCAAACCTGATTTGTTTTTTAGGCCAGGTTCATTTAGGATCACTTTGTGTATGCGAACCGCATGCAAACATTGCACAATTAAGCATGTGGCATGCATTCTGCATGTACACAGCACAACTATATTTCTGTAAGGGAAGTCTTAACTGCAGAAAAAGGAAAGATGCAGATGGCAATAAAATACCATTTAAAAACTGAAGTGAAAAGTTCAACTCAGTGGCTGTCAGTTAAACTGAAATGCTGTACATACTGTAACCGAACCAAACTATACTAGAAGGTTATAAATTAATAAACTAATTTTACTACTATACCTTAACTAACTGAAATTTTAAGGTGTGTGTATGTATGTAATGAAGTCTTTTTTTTCTCACTTTTTTTCCCCATATCCCCACTGGCCCCCATTGGTCCGACCGACCACTGTAATAAAGTGTTTTTAAATGCAACAGCAGCTGAAATTGTTTTCCCTTTCACTACATGATGTCCCTCAGTGTAATAACTGACTTACTATAACAATACAAACTGTGGCACCATAATTGTCATTTACAGCAAGGGACAACTGTATTAAAATTTCATAGAACTAGCAATATCAGAGCATTTAAGGCCCTTGAGTGTGAGGACCACAGAATAGAAGGACATCATCTACAGGGGTATCCACAGGGAGTTTACAATTCTGCAGTGGGCAGCTTCTGAGCAGCAGGACTAGAAGGTGTGCAATAATAAACAGGTTTGGGGGGCAAGGACCAACTACTGTCCTAACTGCATAGCTGGGGTCAGGCAGCAAATCCAGTCTAACAGACAAACTCACTCAGGCAATACTATACATATGGTACTGTAACACATACACACATCTGTGTTAGATACAGAATTCTTGGACAGTCGGGAGGATGGGAGTTCATGGTGAGTTGCAGGGGATGTGGCAGTGCAGTCTTCTGGACAGTACTCTGGGAGATAGAGGGCCTAGTCTGCAGTAAGCTGGGATTCCTGGTGGTGGAAATGAATCCACTCAGGGCTGAACCCACGAGAGTAAGAGATACTACCATTCATATGGACCTGAGAGACTGCACACCTCTTCCTTAGAGATCCCGGAGGGGTATGGGAGCAGGATGGTGCACAGTGGGGAGGAAGACTCTGGTGGGCAGGAAAGGGAGTGATCACATTCCAGGAGTTGTGACTAGGAACCAGTTTCAACTCTTGGAGTCACCAGAAAGAGTCATGTTCTATTGCCTTCAAGCTGAAGACAGGGAGCAGGCACCAAACCATAGACTAAGGTCCAATCCACGCAGGAGGAGCCTAGTGGTGTGGCCCAGCCTCACAGGAGGAGCCTTATGGGGCTATCCAGTAAGGGAAGAAAGAGAGGGAACAGCGTCATAGTACTGGATGACTGAGTTGTAAGAGGGAAAAGAAGGCTGAACAATCCATAGCCTGGTAGGTGGAAGGTGGCGTGCCTTCAAGGTATAATGGCTGAGAACATTCTAAGCAGGATCTGGACTCAGACAAGAGGAGATAACATGAGTGTTGGAAGACCACACATCGTCATCCAATTGAGAACAAATGTTCTGGAGAGTAACAGACTAGACGTAGCACAGAATAGGCTCAGGGCATTGGAAAAGAGGCTAGGGGAGACAGTAGCCTCACTAGCTTTCTCTGAAGTGCTGCTACTGCAACATGCTGGCCATACTAGGAGACTTGGAACTGCAGAATTCAACATGTGGCTAAAACGGTGGTGCAGGGAGCAGGGCTAAGGGCTTATAGGAATAGGGAGCACTATGGGAGGATAAAGCATTATATGTGGCATGTTACCTTCATTTCAGTGGGAGAACCAGGTTACTGGGAGGGTAACGGGGGGGGGGAATTGGAACATTTATCAAAATGCTACTCAGTGGATCATTGCCCAAATGGGCTGTACACTCTAGATGGGAAATGCAAATGCTCTAACAAAAAAAAAAGTCATCCTAGAAATCCATAGCTATTGATGCCAGGAGCCTAGGTAACAACATGGGAATATCACACTACTACTAGGTCTTTGCTGTTCCGGAGTCTTCAGTCATTAGGAAGGATAGAGCCGGGGGCTGGGGGGGTGGCCATTTATGTGGGAAAGAGCATCAAGGCCACAAGGGGAATAATAGCCAGAGAAGCAACAGGGACAAGGATGCTTTGGGTACAGTTGGTAGCTGGAAGGGTACAGTCAGTAGCAGGGAGGGGTAAGAAAATAAGATTGGGGTAGTTTAAAGTCACCCTATTTGAAAAATCAAAACCATGGACATTATCATAGTTAGTATCTGCTCTAAAGCTCTAGTAAAAAATATATGTATATAAAACAGGACTTGACTGTGGACTCTGTTTGCTGCAGAAGCTGAATGAGAGCAGCTACCCTACAGCAAGGAGGTGATTTACTGAGTACATTGAATTGAATTCTTAATTCAGGGGCTTGAAATAGTAGTAGTAGTTTTTTGAGGTTGTCTTTACTTAGTGCAACTTTAATTTCCCAGGGAGATAATCTAGCTGGGAGAATATTTGCAGTCATTTGTGACTAGAGATACTACTGAAACTCTGTGAAAGAGGTGTCTGATAAGGAGAGGAGCTGAAGAAGGCTTGAGGGACTGTGCTTTACAAACAGGAGGTGACTGTGGACTCTGTTTGCTGCAGAAACTGAGCAAGAGAGCAGCCTACCAGCTACCTTCAACCAGAGCAGTATTTTTGCCCTGTAGTTTACAGAATAAAGTCTTTTTTTACCAGGTTGTTTTTTGTAGACACCGAGTACCAAAGGAACAGCCTATAGTGGAAGGCCAGGCCATACCTACTTAAAGACACAGGAACAGTTAGGCAGCACAGCACAAGCAATAGTCTAGCTGGTATATAGGCAGAATTACAAAGGATCTAGCTAGCAACTAGGTCCACAAGGGCACATACAAGAGGAGAAGAGAGAATCTGTAAGCCACTACAGAAGGAGAGAAAGACAGGGGGAGAGAAAGAGAAGGAAAACAAAAAACGGGTTAGGAGGGAAGGAATATCAGCAAGCACAGGATGATGCGAGGAGTGGTGCAGGGCTCTGGCTGTGGTGCAGCAGTCTTTAGAAAAGCATTCTGGTTACTGTAGTGCTGCCCCATTTGCAGGTACCACTCTGGGCTGAGGATGGAGGTCATCAGTCTCTGTGCTGAGCTAGCAGGAATACTGGTGTAACCCCTGGGTGGCACCACCCTCAGTGTTATACCCCTGCCTACTATCCTGAACATAGGCTAAGGGGGTTGGGTTTGCTAACTTATAACATTTTTAAAACCTTTGTGCAGTTCCTCCACTCAACGTGCTTTACATGGGTGAGATGGTACTGGGTGTAGCCCCCTGAGCTGCTACACCACCCACAATGACCAGTTACCTTCCCCAGACATGCCCCAATACACAGTTCCCCACATTTCCATATTTTGAATTAAAGACTCTCTCTAATAGTATGCTCACACAGGATTTCAAACAAAAACAACAAGATGTTTATTTCGGGGGTAATAAAGGAGCTAGGAAAGGGAAACAGGAGGAGTAGAGGTTATCTTACCATATTTACACATGTACAGAGATCATTTCGGAATTTTGCTGGTGAACCCTCCAGCTGGGTGGCTACATATTAAAGGCAGACATAAATCACATTTTACCATTCGACTTAAGACATCCAGAGCCCAGGCTATCTAGCTGCTGATAAATCAGATGTTAAACATAATTATTAATAATACTCACACTGGTACCAGTCCCAGATACAGCAGAAACCCGCAATCTCATACCATACTGGTTAAACAGATACCACAGTCCAAGATGTTGCAGGCCTGATAGAGTTGCAGCTGGTCGAGGTGGCCGGCTATTAATTTGAGGGTGGGGGCAACTTGGAAACAGATTTTTGTAAAGCAGCAAATTTCTATTTACAACCACAGCAGGGATTGCCCTGCACTTTAGCAGACAAAGCAGGGATGGGGTGACATGTCTCCAAGTTGCTGAAGAACCTGTTAATCAGAACACTTGAGGCACAATTGGGTTGTGGAATTTGCACCAAAAATAATGTCCCTGTAAGCCCCCATAAGCACTTGGGTGCTTTCCCATGAGATGCAGTGAATGTCCCACAAGTCCTGGCTTTCTGTTGCTGCAATTCCAATTGGCTGTACTGCTGGCAATGGCTGCTTATCCCACTGTCCCTTATAGCAGATTAGATACAGTCCTGAATAATGTCCTGGTGCAGCCAGAAAGAAGTAATTATTTGCCCCAAATGCCACACAGTTCTATAGCTTAAAAGGCAGCACTTGTAGTCGCTGCACAGATAAAATATGGCTCTTTACTTTTCTGTCACTACTGCGCTCTGCAAGCTCCCCTGCAGCAGCTGACAGACTGACACACAAAGTACCACAATACTGGAATTGCCAAGGAAACAGTATTAGTTTTAACTTTAAACACTTTTTCCCACATGTACAACAAATTCCCAACAAGCAGCAACAGTTCCATTATTTAAAACATTTTAATTCTTTACTTTTTGGCTGGAGCTGAACATAGCTTCCCTGGAGGCAGCCAGAAAAATTAGAAGCCAAGTCAGGAGAAGGACAGAACAAAACGGGCTAAGGTAAACCCAGACTGGCATTTCTAGGAACCCCATTTGCAAGGGGGTTACACTCTCCCATGGCCACAAACCTTGGCATCCGCGCCAAGGGTGGGCCAAGCCTGGCACACAAGGGTACCATCACACAATAACTATTAACATACGAAAACAATTTGTCTTATCTGGGGTGTATGGCTTCCTAGACCTCATTGGTCACCAAACATCCTGATCAAGACAATTGCATCCTATTCTAAATCAGCAAAATATTTTATTTTAACCACTGTGAGCATTACCAGATGTTACATTGTACAGGGACCCTTATATAAACAGTTCTTTTAGTTACAAAAACATCACAGGTCCAATTCTACTTTTGGCCACTAGGGGGCATCCCCACTACATATTGTCATTGAGCCAACAGTGAACAAACAACTTAGGCAGTTTTGGCACCAAAATACACTCCTGAAGCTAGGTGGTGGCAGCCATTTTAAGAGTCTCCACACATACAAAATGGGGGGGGGTCCATGCTGGTCATGACGCGTGGCTTAAAACATAATCCCAGCAGGGAGCCTCCATTTTGTAACCCCTGGGCGGCACCACACCCAGTGTTACAACCCTGCCTACTATCCCGAACATAGGCTAAGGGGGTTGGGTTCACTAACTTATAACATTTTTAAAACCTTTGAGCAGTTCCTCCACTCAGTGTGCTTTACGTGGGTGAGATGATACTGGGTGTAGCCCCCTGAGCTGCTACACCACCCACAATGACCAGTTACCTTCCCCAGACATGCCCCAATACACAGTTCCCCACATTTCCACATTTTGAATAAAAATACTCTCTCTAATAGTATGCTCACACAGGATTTCAAACAAAAACAACAAGATGTTTATTTTGGGGTAATAAAGGAGCTAGGAAAGGGAAACAGGAGGAGTAGAGGTTATCTTACCATATTTACACATGTACAGAGATCATTTCGGAATTTTGCTGGTGAACCCTCCAGCTGGGTGGCTACATATTAAAGGCAGGCATAAATCACATTTTACCATTCGACTTAAGACATCCAGAGCCCTGGCTCTCTAGCTGCTGATAAATCAGATGTTAAACATAATTATTAATAATACCCACACTGGTACCAGTCCCAGATACAGCAGAAACCCCACAATCTCATACCATACTGGTTAAACAGATACCACAGTCCAAGATGTTGCAGGCCTGATAGAGTTGCAGCTGGTCGAGGTGGCCAGCTATTAATTTGAGGGTGGGGGCAACTTGGAAACAGATTTTTGTAAAGCAGCAAATTACTATTTACAACCACAGCAGGGATTGCCCTGCACTTTAGCAGACAAAGCAGGGATGGGGTGACATGTCTCCAAGTTGCTGAAGAACCTGTCAATCAGAACACTTGAGGCACAATTGGGTTGTGGAATTTGTGCCAAAAATAATGTCCCTGTAAGCCCCATAGGCACTTGGGTGCTTTCCCATGAGATGCAGTGAATGTCCCACAAGTCCTGGCTTTCTGTTGCTGTAATTCCAATTGGCTGTACTGCTGGCAATGGCTGCTTAACCCACTGTCCCTTATAGCAGATTAGATACAGTCCTGAATAATGTCCTGGTGCAGCCAGAAAGAAGTAATTATTTGCCCCAAATGCCACACAGTTCTATAGCTTAAAGGCAGCACTTGTAGTCGCTGCACAGATAAAGAATGTGGCTCCTTTACTTTTTTCTGTCGCTACTGCACTTTTGCAAGCTCCCCCTGCAGCAGCTGACAGACTGACACACAGAGTACCACAATACTGGAATTGCCAAGGAAACAGTATTAGTTTTAACTTTAAACACTTTTTCCCACATGTACAACATATTCCCAACAAGCAGAAACAGTTCCATTATTTAAAACATTTTAATTCTTTACTTTTCATCTGCAGCTGAACATAGCTATCCTGGAGGCAGCCAGAAAAATTAGAAGCCAAGTCAGGAGAAGGACAGAACAAAACGGGCTAAGGTAAACCCAGACTGGCATTTCTAGGAACCCCATTTTCAAGGGGTTTACATGGGGACCCTCACAAAAAGGGATGGGGCGTAATCCTGTATGCCAGAGAGGGTGTAATGGCATCATAGGTACAGGTAGAATTGGGGAGGGGTCTAAGACAAGTAGCACACACAGTATCCTTCTCAGAGGTGCTGCCTGTCAATGACATGAGTGAGGTGAGGGTACTTTGCACCATGCAGTTTAATGAATGGTTGAAAAAATGGTGTGGAGAACAGGGGTTTGGCTTCATTGGGGACTGGGGTTCCACCTGTAGGGACACCAGCCTACACTGGCAGGATGGTCTGCATCTGTCCAGGAAGGGAACAAGTCTTTTGAGCAATTGGTTTAAATGCTTCATTGGCAAGCTTTTAAACTAGTCAAGGGGGGAAGTACTGATAAGCAGCAGGAAAATCCCAGCCTCTCCCTACAAAACAGGGTATTAAATGAGAAAAAGACCGAGGTAGAAAGGTCAGTGGGGGATGCTGCAACAGAAGGCAAAGCCATCAAAAAATGGAGAGCAATGAGTACCAATGCCCGTAGTCTGAGTAACAAGCTTCCTGAATGAATGGCCTTGATGGAGGAAGAACATCTGGATATCATGGCAGTCACAGAAACATGGTACACACAAAACCATGACTGGGACATAAACATACAAGGATACACTATCTACAGGAGGGACAGGGAGGGTTAAAGAGGAGGAGGATTAGCTCTTTACATAAGGGAAGGAATCAAAGCAACAGAACAAAAGGGAAAACAGGGAGAAGAAGAAGCACTGTGGGTAACTTTGGAGACCGGCAATGGAACCACAATCCGCACAGGGGTTGTATACAGACCCCCTTCTCAGGGGGATGAAATGGACAAGGAAATGATAGAAAGTATACTGAATGTCAGAAAAAGGGAGATATTACTGATGGGTGATCTGTACATGCTGATGTTAACTGGAGTGCAGTTGCAGCAGCCACTTGAAGAGTGGGGTTATTCTAGATGCCCTACAGGGGCATGCCTTAGACAACTAGTATTGGAGCCCACTCGAGAGAGGGCAGTCTTAGACCTGGTTCTCTCAAATGGAGATGAAGAGAGATCACAGATGTAGAAGTGGGTAGCCATCTGGAAACTAGTGACCATCGAACAGTATGGTTCACAATAAACACAGCAATAGAGTCAAGTCATACAAAGGCAAAAGTACTGGACTTTAGGAGGGCTGACTTTGCCAAAATGGGTGAGTGCCTAAGGAATGTACTAGCAAATGGGCAGGAAGGAGGGGTGGTAGAACAATGGGGAATAATAAAAACTGCCATCACAGAGGTAACAAGCCTTTGTGTGAAGCAAATAAACAAAATGAAATGATGTAAGAAACCACTATGGTTCTCAAAGGAAGTGGCAGTGAAGGTTCAAGAGAAAAAGAAAGCATTCAGGAAGTACAAGGAATCACAGAAGGAGCAGGACAGAGAACTGTATCAGTTAAAGCAAAAGGAAGCTGGGAAGGCAGTCAGAACAGCAAAGGCCCAAACCGAGGAAAAGATAGCCAACTCGGTTAAGAAGGGGGATAAAACCTTTTATAGGTACATCAGGGAGCAAAGGAAGACCAAGGGAGGGATAGTGAGGCTTAATAAAGGGAGGGAGGGTGGGCAGAGGGTGAATGTGAAAAGGCAGAGATACTAAACAAATATTTTTGCTCAGAATTTACAAAGGAAGAGGGGGAGGTACCTAAAACAAACAGTAGAAACACTCTGGATACAGAAGTTGATACCAGCCCATTTACAGAAGAAAGGGTTCTGAAAGAACTCTTAAAACTGAAGGTGGACAAAGCAATGGGGCCTGATGGGATTCATCCCAGAATTCTAAAAAGAACTAGTAGGTAGAACTAGTGATACCACTGACTACCCTTTAACAAATCATGGGAGGATGGGGTGGTACCCGAGGACTGGAGGAGAGCAAATGTGATTCCCCTTCACAAAAGTGGGAGCAAGGCAGAAGCAGGAAACTACAGACCTGTTAGTTTAACCTCAGTGGTAGGGAAAGTGATGGAATCACTTCTGAAGGAAAGAATTATCGAGTATCTAGAGGCCAGAGGGGCACAGGACCCAAGGCAGCATGGATTCACAGCGGGAAGGTCATGCCAGACAAATCTGATAGATTTCTTTGACTGGGTGACCAAAGTAGTAGATCAGGGAGGGGCTGTGGACATGGCCTACCTAGACTTTAGCAAGGCATTTGACACAGTCCCACACAAAAGATTAATTTACAAGTTAGCCAGCCTGGGAGTGGGTCCCAAGATGACAGCCTGGGTAAAGAATTGGCTGGAGAATAGGACACAGAGTAATAGTAAATGGAGTCCACTCTGAAGAAAGGGGGGTTACTAGTGGGGTACCGCAGGGTTCAGTATTAGGACCGGTCCTCTTCAATGTCTTTATAGCGACATTGCAGAGGGACTGGAAGGAAAGTATGTCTTTTTGCAGATGACACAAAGATCTGCAACAGAGTTGATGCACAAGGTGGGGTGGAAAGGATGAGAAGGGACTTGGCAAGGTTAGTGAAATGGTCAAATGTATGGCAGCTTAGATTCAATGCTAAGAAGTGCAAGGTAATGCACCTGGGAAACAAAAACCAGGGAAGAGTACACAATGGGGTGAGATACTAACAACAACAAAATGGAAAGGGACCTAGGGGTAGTCATATCAGATGACCTAAAGATGGGCAAGCAATGTGAGAGGGCAGCAAGGAGGGCTGAGGGATACTGGGATGCATAGGAGGCATCACCAGTAGAAAACAGGAAGTTATTATCCTCTGTACAGACAGCTGGTCAGACCCCATCTGAGTACATGCAGTTCTGGACCCAATCTCCACAAAGACATAGACAGGATGGAAGCTGTCCAGAGGAGGGCAACTAAAATGGTGCAGGGTCTGCACCGAAGACATATGAAGAGAGACTTAAGGAGCTTAATATGTAGCCTCGAGGAAAGGAGGAGAGGGGGACATGAAGAAACTTTCAAGTACCTCAAGGAATCAACAAAGTCCAAGAGGGTAGCATCTTTCAGAAAAAGAGGTGTGCAAGAACAAGGGGCACAATTTGAAGATAGAGGAGGGTGGCTCTGAGGTAATTTAAGGAAGTATTTTTTCACAGAGAGGGTTGTGGATGCATGGAACGGCCTTCCGGAGGAGGTTGTGGAGTCAAAAACAGTGGTGGAATTCAAGCATGCATGGGACAGTCATAAGGCAATTCTAGGGGGTGGGGGCAGGAAGAAATAGGCTGCTGGTTAACTAGGATCTGCAGCTTATCCATTAGGTAGGGAAATGGGCAGACTGGGTGGGCCAAGCAGTCCTTATCTGCCGTCAAATTCTATGTTTCTATGTTTCTAGGGTAGGCAGGGGGAGACCGAGGCACTGTGGGTCACCCTTCAACCAGAAAATGGCACAACAATATGCACAGTGATGATATACAGGCATCCAGGACAGGGAAAGAAACTGGACAGGGTGCTAGTGGAGAAAATACCTAAGATGGCAATGAAAGAAGAAATGCTACTGTTGTGGGATTTCAATATGCAAGAAGTGGATTGGAACACCAGCGTAGCTACTTCAACCAGAAACAGAGGCATCCTTGATTCACTCCAGGAGGCTGGACTTAGGCAGCTTGTGCTTGATCCCACCAGAGACAATTCTAGATCTAGTAATGACAAACGGGAATTGAATCACAAATGTCCAGGTAGAAGGGCAAATAGGATCCAGTGATCACAACATTGTGTGAATCAGCATAGGGATAGAGATTCATTCAAGTCATACTAGGACAAAGGTTTTGGATTTCAAAAATGCTGACTTCGCTGAAATGGGGAGGAATATCAAAAGAGCCTTGGAAAGAATGGGGGCAGGAGGGGGAGTGGAAAAATAGTGGAAGCGTCTAAAGAAGCCTTACTGGAAGTAACAAACCAATGCATCACATTGGTATCCAAAGGCAATAAAAGGAGAAAGCCACTGTGGTTCTTGAGAGAGGTGGCGGTAAAGGTCAGGGCAATAAGGAAAGGGTTCAAGAAATATAAGGAGACCCAAAGAGAGGAAGACAGAGAGGAGTACCTAGAGTGTCTAAGGGAAGTGGGAAATGCAGTAAGGAGAGCAAAGGCAGGGATTGAGGCAGGTTTAGCACAGTCAGTTAAGAAAGGGGACAAGACATTCTTCAGGTACATCAGTGAAAGGAGGAAAAACAAGGGGGGAATTGCAAGATTCAAGCGAGGGTGGGGAATGAAAGGAGAGTGACATGGAAAAGGCTGAAATACTGAATAAATATTTCTGTTCAGTATTCACAGAAGAGTAGGAGGGACAGGGGCCACAGCAGTATAGTAGTTGCCAAGGGGGTGAAGAGGTGGACAATAGTCCATTCACAGGGGAGAGAGTCCTGCAGGAGCTCACTAAATTGAAGGTGCACAAAGTGATGGGATTAGATGACATACACCCAAGGATATTAAGAGAACTGAGAAGGGAGATTTCAGAACCTCTGGCAGCCATGTTCACTGAGTCATTCAACACAGGGGTGTTACCAGAGGATTGAAGGAGGGCATTTGTGGTCCCTCTACACAAATCTGGCAGCAGGGAGGAGGCAAGGAACTATAGGCCAGTCAGCCTCACCACAGTAGTGGGGAAGACCATGGAGACATTGCTTAAAGGAAGGATAGGGAGGCATCTAGAATCCATCACAGCCCAGGACTATAGGTAACACAGATGCACAGCAGGGAGGATATGTCAGACAAGTCTGGTAGATTTCTTCTACTGGGTGACATAGAAGGAAATCAGGGTAGGACAGTGGATGTCACTTATCTTGATTTCAGCAAAGCCTTTGACATTCACCC
Source organism: Neoceratodus forsteri (assembly GCA_016271365.2). Taxonomy (NCBI): domain Eukaryota; kingdom Metazoa; phylum Chordata; order Ceratodontiformes; family Ceratodontidae; genus Neoceratodus; species Neoceratodus forsteri. The sequence goes on from CM057453.1 coordinate 1,286,108,821, forward strand.
ACATAGGAGGCTGATAAACAAGCTAGGTAGGCTGGGCATGGGGACAGGGTGGTAAACTGGGTTAGAAACTGGCTAACAGACAGGAGGCAGAGGGTGGTGGTAAATGGGGTGCAGTCTGGGAGAGGGGATGACCAGTGGGGTGCCTCAGGGATCAGTCCTAGGGCCAGTCCTGTTCAATGTCTTCATTAGCAACATTGCAGATGGGCTGGAGGGAAAGGTCTGCCTGTTTGCAGATGACACCAACATCTGTAACAGAGTGGATACCCCAGAGGGAGTGGAGAAAATGAGGAGGGACTTGGGGAAGCTTGAAAAATGGTCTGAGGACTGGCAACTGAAGTTTAATTCAAAAAAGTGCAAAAGTATGCACCTGGGACACAGAAAACCTGGGGAAGCTATAGGATGGGCATGGGTGCTGACAGTCACAAAGGGGGAAGGGACCTGGGGGTTATTAGTTCAGATGACCTGAAAATGTCAATGCAGAGTACTAAGGCAGCTAGGCAGGCCAGTGGCATGCTGGGGTGCATAGGCAGGGGTATCACCAGCAGAAGGAGGGAGGTAGTGATGCCATTATATAAAACCATGGTCTGGCCTCACATGGAATACTGTGTGCAGTCCTGGAGGCCACACCTTTGTAAGGATATTAACAGGTTGGAGACAGTCCAGAGAAGGGTGACTAAGATGGTACAGGGCTTGCAACACAAGACTTATGAGAAGAGATTAAGGGACCTCAGTATGTACTCGCTGGAAGAGAGGAGGGAAATAGGGGATATGTTAGACACATTCAAGCACCTCAAGGGTATAAACAAGGTGCAGGGGGGAGACATTTTCCAGTACAGGAGGAGCAAAAGAATGAGGGGGCATGACAGACCTTATGAGACATATGGTCATATGTGGCTAACTGTCCAATGTCCAATGACCTTTGGGCTGGCAGTATCGCCTAAAGGTTAGAGTAACGAGCTGTGAATGAGTATGGTCATCCAGCAGACCTGGGCTAGAGCCCCACAACCTCCACTTGCATACTGTGTGACTCTGACCAAGTCACTTAACCACCCAGTGCTCCCAGGTCACCCCTGAAAACAGGTACTGTACTTGTGCCTAGTAGGCCTTACCCGGTTACCAAAGACTAAAATAACATAAAAAAATTAATAAATAAAATGAAATTGGAAGGTTGGAGTTTAAGAGGGAATGTGAAGAAGTTCTTCACAGAGAGGGTGGTGGACGTATAGAATGGTCTGCCCCAGGAGATGGTGGGAGCAAGCACTGTGGATGGATTCAAGCATGCTTGGGACAGACATAGGGGAACCATAATGGTACAGCAATGGGTGGGTAGGAAGCAGTAATCCAGTACAAGGGCTTATGGGCACACTAGATGGGCCAGGTGGTCCTTATCTGCTGACAATTTCTATGTTTCTATATCAATATTAAATTCATAACAGGCAACGTGTGTGGTAAGGCAGGATAATAGTCAGGATCTGAACTTCTCCTTGCTACCTGTACACAAAGACCCCTTAATTTAGGTGTAATTAGAGGAAAGAAGCTGGTACTACCTCCAGAATTCTTCTATCACCCCGCTTATTAGCCAATATCCACAGAATGTACATTTCTCTGAGGAAAATCTCAAGCAAAAAGATAGATTATATTGAGGTGAAACCAAATGAGAGTAGATGAGCCTGGCCCTCAATACCTTTTCTCAGCTTCCTTGGGTAAATGAGTCTAGTCATGAGTCCCTCTTTTAGGTTGGGAAAGTAAGGAGCACATTGGGGAAGACAGTTATGAGTCTCACACAGGGTGATATGTAGCCATGTCATGAGAGACCTTGTGGGACATACGGTTATATGTGGCTAACTGTTCAATGGCCTGTTTCTACTTGGCCACTGCTGGGATGTCTGAAGTCCTTCATTTCCAGAGTTGAATACATTTGGCCTTAATACTGGCTGCTACTACTCTCTTACATCAGGGGGGTCAAGGGCTACTCCTGATGGTACTTGTCCTAGCAGGAGGCAGGCTGCATGTAAAGGCATGCTATTTCTACCACTATTCTTCTTGAAGGCAGAATCCTTTGCTAAAAGGTGTACAGCATAAGACAAGCCCACAAAATATGTGAAATAGAGCCTACTGGAGACCTACTCCAAGAGCAAATCTATTAATTAATTAATTCATGTATGCTTTTATGTATGTATATATATATATATATATATATATATATATATATAAAAATTTCACCAGGAATGACATACTGAGCTGAGTAACAGCTCATTTCCAGATGCACCTTGAGGGGAGGGATAATGGGAGATATATACACATGGTATTTACAGCACATAATCAGATAATTGTACAATGAAATGCAATAGAGCATGTACAATGTGTAATAAACAGAGCAAAGAACAGCAGTATAGCAGTATGCATACCTACTGTAGATGTAGTAGACACAACAAGCAATAGGGCCAACCAGCCAGGCAGAAAGCACCGTACAGACATGCAGTGGAAGGGAGGGAATATAGTAGGCAGGGAATTAAGGTGTAGTTTACAAGCACGTAACCAGGAGGCAGTGGTTGAAGTAATGGATGATGAGGGAGAAGGTGGGGAGCAGGTATAGTAGTGAATTAGGGGTAGATAATACAGGTGCAATTGCAGGAGAGAGTGGTGAAGTCTTGGAGAAGACTTGAAAGGGAGCGGATGGAGGTGGCAGTGTAGAGGAGAGGGTGTTCCAGAGTTTAGAGAGGCGGAAGGAGAACGCAGCTTGGCCAGAAGAAGATTACCTAGATGGGAGAGCTAGCCAGAGCTATGGAGGGAGTAGGAGGAGTGAGAAGTACAGGAGAGGAAAGATTTGAGGTAGGAGGGGAGTGAGTTCAGCTACCACTTGGCAATAACGGAGGAGCCATGTGCAAGACGACTGGCTTTGAAAGATGGGAGACAGGGTGAGGTGTAGAGGGAACAATCATGAGTCAGAGGCAGGCAGTCAAGAGCCAACCTGCAGAAAAAGTGATAGATGGGGTTCAGTCTGGCCAGGATGGACTTTGGAGCACTGCCATAGTTGTTGTCTCCATAGTCAAAAATGGGAAGAATCATTCTCTGTACAATGACTCTGCGTGCCGGCAAGGGGATACACCCTCGATTCGGGTGCAAGGCACCTAGTTTTGGGTGGAGCTTTTTACTGATAGAGTCCATGTGTACAGAGAAATCTAGGTGCTGGTCAAGCCACACCCCAAGATACAGGAAGGAAGGGATGTCTTCAAGGAGGGGCCTATCCCAGGTGTGGAAGGAAAGGAGGGCTGCAAGTCTAGAGAGTTTTTGCCTCATTCCAAAGGTCATAGAGACCATTTTTTAATTTTTTTTGCATTTAGGGACAGCTGGTTAGAGCAGAACCAGAGTTGGGTGTTGTTGAAGTCCAGCTGAGACTGGTCATCAGATCAGCAGGGTGAGGAACTAGTGGCAAATAAGACAGTATCATCTGCATACATATGAATGGATGCAGATGTACAGGCAAAGTGGAGGCTATTTAGAAAAATGGAGAAGAGAATGGGACCAAGCACCAATCCTTGAGGGCTGCCAGTACTGATAAGGAGGAAGGGACAGAGAGTTGCCAATTTTAACTGATTGAGTTCTGCCCAGAAGGTATGACTGGAACCAATCTGTGACTTGGGATGAAAGTCCTGCAGCAGAGAGCTTTGCAAGGAGGAGTGGGTGGACTACGATGTCGAAGGCTTTGGCCAGGTCAACAGAAATTGTAGAGGTGATCAGACCCTGATCCATGCCTGACAGAATGGAGTCAGTCAGCCTGAGCAGAAAGGTGGAGGTCCAGTGGAATTTGTGAAATCCAGACTGGAAAGGGGTGAGACAGAAGGATGAGTCAAAAGAAGGAAAAAGTTGTGAAAGAACCAAATGTTCTTCAAGTTTAGCAATGGTAGGAAGTAGAGAAATAGGGCGGTAGTTCCCAGGAACAGAGGAGTCACCACTTTTAAGGAGAAGAATGACTGTGGCATGCTTCCACAAAACATGGATGGAGGCTAGGGAGAAGGAGAGGTTAAGAAGGAATGCAAGAGGGAGTTAAATGACAGGAGCAGAGAGCTAGAGTTTTAGGTCCAGCCCATCTGGACTCTTGCCCTTAAGGGGGTTTAGAGCTAGGATGGTCTTGAGATCGGCAACTGTTGAGATGGGGAGAATGAGAAAGGTGAGGATAGGGAGGGCTGGGGGTCAGTGGAATGGGGGGAGTAAGAAGGGGAAGAAGGAAGAAGCACAGCAGGTGAAAAAATCATTAAATTCAGTGGCAACAGCAGAGGGGTTGGAGATGGTGGAACCTCTCCTCTTGAGGACTGGGACAAAGGACTGGGTGATGGGGGGAAAAGAGGGAGTGGATGACCTTCCAAAACTTTGAGGGATGGTTAATATTGTTTTGGAGGGTGGAGGAAAAGTACTCTGCCTTAGCATGTTTGGTAGCCCTAGTGTAGGCATTACATAAAGCAGAATATTTATGGTAGTCGGCTAGGAAGTCTAAGGTCTTGTGGGCCTTCCAAGCCGGATCACATGCTCACAGGCAGGCAAGCAGTTTGGTTAAGCCAGGAGAGATGAAAACCTCTGACCCTAGTTTTCCTAAGGGGGGCATGGTTATCCCAAGTGGACAGGAAGCGTGATGTGAAGAAATTTAGAACTGAGTCAGTTTAGCTGGCACTAAAGATAGGAGTCCAATAAGTATCTGATAAGTCCTTGTGAAGGGAAAAGAGGCCAAGGACCAGAATTATCAAATTAGTATGAGTTTTGGCGGGGCTTTGGGTCAGTGAACCTTGTGTACACAGTAGGCCATGTGGTGGTCACTGAGGGCTTCCAGTAGGGTGCCTGATGCAATAATTCTACGTGGGTAGGAGGCAAGAGCCCAGTCCAGAAGGGTGTGATTTGGTGACTTGAGGTTGAGGTGGGTGGGAGCAAAGATTAGTTGAATAAGATTAAGAGATTTGATGTTATCACAGAATTTGGATAGAGAGGCCGGAGAGTCTTTTTTGTTAAAGTCCCCAAAGATGAGAAGTTTTCCAGTTGAAGCATGAGAGGAGATAGTGAAGAGAAGTTCAGTAATAATAGAGGAAGGCAGGCCAGGGCAGCAATAGACACCGGCAACGAAGATGGGGAGAGAGAAGGAGAGGGAGAGCTGGATGATAAATAGATACATGGATACTGATGGCAGATAAGGGCCTTTTGCCCATCTAGTCTGCCCAATTGAGTGTGTAATTTTGCCTCTTCAAGCTTCTCTTTTTTACAATTTAAGCTTTATTAATACATTTCCATTATAAGGGGCAGTTACATCAAATCGAGATGATAAGACATAGTTCTTGAACAGTAAAAACTGCCCAGCCCACCCTCCCACCCTTCCCTTACAGCAGCAACAAAATTGGGTTGCCCTAATGTGCAGTGCGTGGATCAATAATGCGTATGAGTAAAACCAGAGTGTGGTGTAAGTTCAGTGAGGTAACAAGAGTAAAGAATGAAGGGGGTCCCATATCTTGCTATATATCTCTAGTCTGTTATGAAGGCTTGCAATTGCCTTCTCTGTTCGAAGGTTGGCAGTGATTTCATGTAACCATTCCTGGAAGGAAAGAACCGATGTTTCCTTCCAATGACGTAGTATAAGTTTCTTAACTGAGAGTGCAACCATAGAGATATGATATTTCCTAATTCTAGCCTTAACCAGGGACATGTCACCTAGAAGACATACCTCCGGAATGAAGTACTCCTGTAGGCCCAGTAGGGGATCGAGAGACATCTTAATTGAATTCCATAAGGAAGAAACTTTGGGACAGGACCAGAACATGTACAAGAGAGTACCCTCTTCTTGCAGGCACTTCGTACATGTACTAGAATTCGAGAAGCCCCATTTTTTTTAATTTAGTTAGGGTACAATACATGTTATGTAGAATGTGGTATTGCATGAGACGCAGCCTATCTTGGGAAACATACTTATGACAGGATCTTCATAGGGACTGCCAGTCCAACTGGTATTGGGGGAGGAGTGAATTCCAGAAACTAGTAGGTCCAAAGGTGTCCCCATACCTCTTATAGTACAGCACCTTGTATAGCTTGGATATTATGCCTGAAGATCCGGACAATTGGGAGAATTCAGAAATCGGAGCTGATACCTTCTGGGAAGGGGGAGAACTCCCCAGGGCTACAATGAGAAGGTGTCTTAACTGCATGCATTTAAAATGAGATGAGCCTGGAATATGGAACTTGTCGATAATTCCATGTGAGGACAACCAGTGCCCTTCCCTGTCTACCAGGGAAAGCAGTTTTCCATCGCCTAGTTGAGGCAACCAGTTTGAAGGAATCCACTTTCCGCTAACAGTGAAAGATGGGGAGTTCCAAATGGACTGAGCTAAGTCAGTCTGAGGGGAATAATGAAGTAATAAACATAAGTGTGTATATACTCTTAAAGAGGTACTTATTGTGGTACAGTTAACCTTCTTTACATGAGACAACTTGAGGTAAAATAAGTTTGAGGGATCCAGGCGTTTAGAGTTAATTGCGTCTAAATCAATCTTGAGCCACACTGGTTGTACCATTTCAGGGCCTGGGGAGATCCATCTCAGACAATATGCTAGATGACTGGCCCAGTAGTATAGTGCCATATGGGAAATCCTCAGCCCCCTTCCCCAGATTTTTGGGCAGCTAGTTTATGGTAGGCCAACCGAGGATACTTATCTGCCCAGATAAATCTGGTAAATATACTGTGCAGTTTCTTAAACCAGCGTATGGGGATAAAAGAGTTAAGAAGAGATAAGGGGTAATAAATTCTAGGAAATACATTCATCTTAATGATGTTAATCCTACCCCATAATGATATGGGAAGTTTAGACCATCTGTCGAGGTCATGCATAATGACCTGTGAGAGAGAATCCAGATTATCTTTGACCCACCCTGAGGGTTTACGGGATAGTTTTATACCCAGATATTTAATTACTCTAGGAGTCCAACCTAAACCTAAGGGGCAAATATCATCCTTAAATACCTTGTGGTTTAGTGGGAAAAATAAAGATTTACTTGCATTCAGCTTGTAGTTGGATAACACACTGAACCTAGCTATTTCGTTCAATAGGGGTGGTATTGAAGAAACCGGATGGGAGAGATATATCAGCAAATCATCTGCGTATGCTGTGAGTTTAATCTCATGACGCCCAACTCTGATGCCTTGTATAGAGATGTTTTGGAGAATGTTTTGGATGAGGGGTTCCAGGTATAGGTTAAACAAGAGAGGCGACAGGGGGCAACCCTGCCTAGTGCCTGAGTGAAGTGAGAAGTAGTCTGAAAAGGCCCCGTTAGCTGAGATTCTTGCTATAGGGGATTTATATAGTGCAGCAACCCAGGAGATGAATACCGGAGGAAAGCTAAAGGCACTCAAAACCTTGAAGAGAAAACTCCAATTCACCCGGTCAAATGCCTTCTCAGCGTCCAAAGAGACCAAGCCTGCAGGGAAGTCAGCATCTCTGGAGGTTGAGAAGACATGGGATAGCGTATGCAGGTGATCCGCCGAAGAGCATCCCTTCATAAAACCTACCTGATTCCTACCTATTAACTCGGGTAACACCACGGATAACCTGTCAGCTAAAATCTTTGAGAGGATCTTGATGTCCTGATTTAGGAGGGATATAGGCCTGCAGCTCTGGACGAGCTCAGGGTCTTTATCTGGCTTAGGGAGGAGCACTATCAAAGCTTCAAAGAGACGGCGATCAGCTTCTGACCCAGATAAGATGTGCTGGAATAAACTATTAAGTATTGGCAATAGAAGATCCCAAAATGTTTTATAGAAAAGGGAGGAAAATCCATCAGGTCCAGGAGTTTTATCCGAGGGTAAACCACTAATAACCTCAGAGACTTCCCCCTTGGTTATGGGAGAAACCGGAGAGGCTATGCAATGTACCGGGAGGGAGGGTAGATGTGAGTCTGTCAGGTACTTTTCCACACTTTCTGGGCTGGGAGGGTACTCCATGTCCCCATAAAGCGATTTGTAGTATACTGCGAACTCTTGAACTATCTCTGTGGGAGATGTTTTCAGGGATCCATCTACAGAAGCCCTAATTGAAGGGATAAATCTTACTGATTCTTGTTGTTTAATGCGAAGTGCCAAAAGGCACCGGGCTTTTTCACCTTGGTCAGTATAACTAGCTTTAGTATGTATGATAGCTAACTCCGCCTTTTCTCGGAGTAGTTCTAAATACTTATCTCTCAACCCTAGGAGCCTCACCTTGTCCTCCTCCGAGAAGTTAACCAAATCACTGGATTCCAGAGCCCAAATTTGGGATAACAAGGACAGTAATTCTCTCTCCCTAACTCTTTTCCTAGCCACCGAGAGGCCGATGAGAACTCCTCTCATGTAAGCCTTGAAGGCCCCCCATATAATATCCGGCTTTGCACTATTTAAAGGGTTGGACAGAAAAAAGGTCTCAATGTGCTCCCTTATGGTATTGCAATAGTTAGAATCTTTAAGCAATTGGTCATTAAGCTTCCATCGTGTTTCTCTCCTTGACACATCTTGAATTGAGAGATCACACAGCACCAGAGAGTGATCGGAGACAGGGCCAAGCTGTATCGACGAGGACTTAACTCAGGGCAGAAGAGTCTGAGAAATGAATATGTAGTCAATACGGGACTGTGAACCATGTACCAAAGACCTGAATGTGAACTCCTTGGAATCAGGATTTAAAACACGCCAGACATCACAGAGCCTGCATTGATCCCGTAATTCTCTAAAGGCCCTCTGACCTGGGAAGATCCCACCCTGATATGCCTCCTGACCTGTCAAGATTGGAATCTGCAACTTGATTAAAGTCACCCCCCAGGACAATCCTTATGGGAAGGAAAGGCAGGATTGAATTTGTAAGTCTCATGAAGTATGCGGGGTCATCAGCATTGGGACCATTTATACTACCCAGTAACAAAGGTATTGACCAGAGAGTACCTACAACTAAAATGAACCTACCCTCGGGGTCCTTGATAGTATGAGTTGGGATGAATGGAATGCCCCTGTTAATGATGATCATAACCCTACAGCTGCTTGAAGAGCCTTGCGCCTCATACACCGTCCCCACCTGTTGCCTCCTCACTTGTGAGGCTTCTGTTTCTAGTAAGTGCGATTCCTGTAGGAAAGTAACCTGAGTACATAGAAAACTTAAGTGTTTGAGAACCTGGTATTGTTTAGATTTTTCCTGATCCCCTTGACGTTCCATGTTGCAAAAGTCACCTCCTTAGCCATCTACTTAAGGATTCTAGGGGTACTAGATTCAGCCTTGCACTCAGGGTGTGTAACCTGAGTAATCTAACCCCCCCCCATTGCTGTTGTAGGTCATCTCAGCACCTAACCCCCCAGAAAACCCCAATTCAAACCTCTAAACACCCCACCCCCACAAGAGCACATACCCCTCCCCTCCCAACCCCGCACTGGATCTCATCCTCCACCTCCCCGCCCGGAACATATCCCCTGCAAGTGCTTGCCCTTATAGTGCGAAATACAAGGCAGTCAATAAGCTGCATTACTGAGGGCATAGTGTCAGCGAGCGGTCTTGGGCTTCCAGGGCCTACAAACATCTGCTGGTGAATCCCCTATTGAGCGAGAGAGAGAGAAATAAAACTAGATGCCATAAATGTGAATGTGAAAAAACGTCACTCGAGTCTTGAGAGGGAGATGAAAAAAGCTTGTTCCCTACAGGGAACTACTTCTTGAACCAGAACCAGAGCGAAAATTAACATGGAGGGGTGAGCCCATCATCGAGATAAAAACCTGAAAAAACAAAACCAGATGAGAAGTGTGATAAAATCCAGAGATGGGAAACCCGTGGGAGAAACTACCTAGGGGTTGTGTACCCCTTGCTCCGAGAAGCCCCCCCACGAAACCAGCACAACTTAATAACTAAAAGCAGTCCCTCTCAAGGCTGAATGACCGGAGTTGCATTAAACGGGTGAACTGCGCCCTCTTGTGGACATAACCTGATCCAGCCCCCCATTCAAAGGCGCCCTGAAAGCCTGGAATAGCTCGAAAATCCAAGTTCCCATCCTGCAAGGACTAAACAGGAGGCATAACCCTAGACCTAGCCCTGAGTGTTTCCCCTGGATACTGAGTAAACCATGTTAAATCGGATGCAGTCCAAAACAAACCCCGCATGAGCCCCCCCAGGACTCTCCCGATAACACAATTCCCACTAACAGGCCAGGGCCTGTTAAAAATAAGGTTGAGCCTCTACTAGTAGATCAGTTCCATTAGAAATCATAAGTCGAGTGAAATCCTTCTCTGGAAAGAACACTGTCCACACAAAGATCCAAACAACAGTTCGTTCTGAAGTTGCAGTGAGCCCCGAAGATCATGAGGCCCTCTCAGGTTGTGCAAAACAGGTCTGACAACGCTGACTTAAGGTTTAGTAACGCAGCATCAGGATCCTCGAAGTTAAGCCATGGAGCCATTTACAGAGACTTGTAATTTCGCTGGGTACCCCAACCTAAACTTTAATCCGGCCGCTATAATCTTGGATACAATCGGGTGGAAGGCTTTCCGTTTCAGTCGAACCGAGCCAGGGATAGCCTGAGCAATTCTCAGCTTCACCTTCTCCCATCTGACTTCTTGCATGGCCTTGGCTTTCTGTAGGAAATGCTGCCTTTCCAGATAGTTGAGAAAGCGGCAGATGATGGGGAAAGGAGGTGCATTGGGTGGGGGTTTTGGTCACAAAGATCGGTGGTCCCATTCTATTATGTAGTTTGGGCCAAAGGGAGAGGGGCCAACGACTTTTTCTACCAACTTCTGAATAAAGATAACTGTGTTCAGGCCTTCTTCCCCCTCGGGGAGCCCAAGGATTACCACATTATTTTTCCGTCTACGGCCTTCCAAATCCTTGAGTTTTGCTTCTAATCTAGACAACTTCTGTTTCGTTAGTAGAAGCTCAGGATCCATGCTTTCCAGCTTTCTCTCGATTGAAAATATTCAGGCAGTGTTGTCTGATACTATCGTGGAGACTTCCTCTATCTTTCTGGAGAGGGACTTCAGGTCGATTGCCATATCTTTCATCTCCTCCCGGAATGGTTTGAATTCCTCTAAGAATCTATTAAGTGTTAGGGGTTCTTGATCCCCAGCTTGACACGCAGATTCCGATTTGTCTGGGTCACTCAAGGCTCAGGATTTATTCAAGGCCTTCTCGGGGGTGGCGGGGGAGGGGTATGTTTCTGCAGGGCTTTCTTCATGTAAGCCTCCATTTACCACACAGAAACCCAGTACAGGAGCACACACTGTTCAGAGACAAGAAAAACTCTTGAGCAGAGGAGTTAGATGAAATTTAACGATATTAAATAACAATTTTGTGTTCGGAAGGCAGGAGCTTAGCGGAGGAGCATCTACTCAGCACTCTGCATCATGTGGTCCTCCCCTCTTCAAGCTTCTCTTGAACTGGGTTGTCCCTTTTTCCCCTAACTGCTAGGATTCCCCGATGCCTATCCCTTGCATTCTTGAATCCTATAATTGTTTCAGCCACCACCTCCTCCTCTGGCAGGGTGTTCAACTTTTCCATCATCTTTTCCATGAAGAAATACTTCCTCGCACTACTTCTGGACCGCCTTCACCCCAATTTCGTCCTATGACCCCTAGTCCTGGAACATCTCTTCCACTGAAAAATAGTGTTTTCCTGCATCTTGTTCCTCCCTGTGAGGTACTTGCATGTCTCTATCATATCCCCCTCTCCCTTCTCTCCTCCAGGGAGTACATATTCAAGTCCTTCAGCCTGTCCTTGTAGGACTTGTGATGCAAACCCAGAACCATCTTGGTTGCCCTCCTCTGAACTGTCTCCACCATGTCTATATCCTTACATAGGTAAGGCCTCCAGAATTGGACACTATACTTCAGGTGTGGCTTCACTAATGTCTTGTACAGTGGAATTATGACCTCCCTTTCCTTCTGATGATGTCTCTGCCTATGCATCCCAGCATCCTATTTGCTTTACCTGCCGCCTTGTCACAATGACTCCCAACCTTTAGGTCATCAGAGATGATAACCCCTAGGTCCCTTTCCTGTTTGGAACATTCCATATTCTCCCCCCCTCAGCTGATATGTTGTTCCACGGTTTTTGTGCCCATTTGTGCATTATTCTGCACTTTTTTTGTGTTAAATCTCAACTACCACACCCTTGACCATTCCTCAAGCTTCTGTAAGTCTCTCCTCGTTCTATCCATTCCCTCTAGCATCTCTACTCTGTTACAGAGTTTTGTGTCATTAGCAAACAGGAAAATTCTCCCTATGTTATCTGTACTGTAACTGATAAAGATGTCGAAAAGGACTGGATCCAGCACTGATCCCTGTGGCACTCCATTGGTCACCCTTCCCTCTGCAGAGTAACAGTCATTTACCATCACCCTCTGTGTTCTGCCATCCAGTGAATTCCCCACCCAGTGCACTACTGTCCTACCCACAACCATACTGCCCAACTTGTTTAACAGCCTCTTATGGGGCACAGTATCAAAGGCCTTATTGAAGTCCAGATAGGCCATGTCCACTGCCACCTCCCCCGATCCACCTCCCTTGTCACCCATTTGAAAAATTTAATGAAGTTAGTCTGACACGACCTTCCCGCAGTAAAACCATGCTGCCTTGAGTCCTGTAGACCGTTGGCCACAAGGTGTTCCACTAACCTCCCCTTCAGTAATGCTTCCATAATCTTCCCCACTACTGAGGTGAGGTAGTTTCCCACCTACTCTCTGTTCCCACTCTTGTATAAGGGGACTGCATTGGCTGTTCTCCAGTCTTTGGTTACTTCACCTGTTTTCAGTGATCGGCTAAACAGGGTCACTAAAGGTTCAGGCACCACTTTTCTGAGTTTGAGCTCCCTCAGCACCCTGGGGTGAGCCTCATCTGGGCCCATAGCTTTATTGACTCTTATTCCTTCCAGTTCCTTTAGGATCCTTTCCCATGGAAAGGGACTTGTATCCATTTATGTGCCCTTCCACTCCTTTGTACTCCCTTCTGGCCTGCTACCCACCTCTTCTACTGTAAAGACTGAGCAGAAATATCTGTTCAGTATGTCTACTTTACAGTTGTCATCCTCAACACTACTCTCACCCTCACCCTTTAGCCTCACTATCCCTCCCTTTGCCTTCCTTTTTTTACTTACTTACCTGTGAAAGGTTTTGTCCCCTCTAACCACTGTTTTCATAATGCACTCCTCTGTCTAAGCTTTGACTTCCCTTACTGCCCTCCCTGCTTCTCTTTGCTTCTCCTGGTACCTGTCCCTATCCCCTTCTGCCTGTGTGTTTTTGATCTGCTTGAATGCAATCCTGGCTTTCGCTTTCTCTGCTACCTCCTTGGAATACCATAAGGAGTTACTCTTCCTTTTCCCCTTGCTAACCTAAATAATGTATAATTATGTTGCTCTTGTTATCCCTATTTTAAATACTGCCCACTGTTCCTGCACCCCTAATTCCTTCTCCATTCCAGCTAGTGTTTCTTCCAAGTATTTCCCCAAACTCCCAAAATCTGCCCTCCTAAAGTCTAGGATACCTGTTTTAGTGTGACAGGGATCTGCCCATTCAGCTATTTCAAACCACTGTGCTGGGTGGTCACTGTTCCCCAGGTGCTCCTCACTATGACCCCCATTAAACTGTCCCTGTTTGTGAGCACCAGATCCAGTATTGACTCCTGGTGAGTTGGTTTCATGACCAATTGTTTAAGAAAGGCTCCCTGAAGGGAGTCCATGATAAATCTGCTCCTGGCTGCTACTGCTGCTGGGAAGCTCCAGTCCACATCTGGCATGTTGAAGTCTCCAACCAGTACCACTTCCCCCTTTTCCACCATTCTTTGGATGGCAAGCATCAATTCCCTATCCATCTCTTGTACCTGGGTTGGTGGTCTATAGGCTACTGCTGTGCAGATGGCTGCCACTGTTTTTCTTTCACACTTAACCCACATTATCTCCCCCAGTCCTTGCTCCCCTTGGATCTCTGAGGCTTTAATGTTACATTTGACATGCAGTGCCATTAGTACCCCTTTCCTGCCCTTCCTGTCTCTCCTGAATAGGTCATAGCTGGGTATATCCATCTCCCAGTCATGGTTATCATTACACCAGGTCTCTGTGATGGCCACAATGTCCAGGTCTGACTATGACATAGCTGCCTCCAGGTCCTCCATCTTGTTGCTAAGGCTTCTGGCATTGGCACACATGTCTCTCCATGATGTAACTTTCCTCCTCTGTTTTTTTCTCTTACACTCCTTCCCTTTCCCTACCACAGAGGTCAAACTGACAGGTCTGTAGTTTCTTGCCTCTGTCTTGGTCACACTTTTGTAAAGGGGAATCTCATCCACCTTCTTCCAGTCCTCAGGTACCACACCATCCTTCCATGATTTGTTAAAAAGTGTAGTCAGTGATGTCATTAGTTCTCTGCTTAATTCTTTTAGAATTCTGGGGTGAATTCCATCTGGCCCCATTGCTTTGTCCACCTTCAGTTTCAGGAGTTCTTTCAGAACCCTTTCTCCTGTGAAAGGACTGGGATCAACCCCCCCCCTCTGCAGAGTGCTTCTGTTAATTGGATTAGGCACCTCCCCCACTTCCTCTTTTGTGAATACTGAACAGAAGTATTTATTCAGTATCCCTGCATTATCACTGTCACTCTCTGCCCACCCACCATCCATTATATTCAGCCTCACTATCCCTCCCTTTGTCTTTCTATGCTCCCTGATATACCTATAAAAGGTTTTATCCCCCTTCTTAGCCGAGTTAGCTATCTTTTCCTCAGTTTGTGCCTTTGCTATTCTGACTACCCTCCTGCTTCCTTCTGCCTTAACTGGTACAGTTCTCTTTCCTGCTCCTTCTGTGTTCCTTATACTTCCTAAATGCTATCTTTTTCTCCCTAACCTTCACCGCCACCTCTTTTGAGAACCACAGTGGCTTTTTCTTTCATTTTGATTTGTTTATTTGCTTCACACAAAGGCTTGTTGCTTCTGTGATAGCAGTTCTGATGTTTCCCCATTGTTGCTCCACCCCTCCTTCTAGCCTGTTTGCTAGTGCTTTTCTAAGGCACTCTCCCATCTTGCCAAAGTCAGCCCTCCTCAAGTCTAGAACCCTCACTTTTGTATGGCTTGACTCTGTTGCAGAGTTTATCGTGAACCACACTGTTTGGTGGTCACTTGTTCCCAAATAGCTACCCACTTCTAGATCTGAGATCCTCTCACTGTCCCCATTTGAGAGTACAAGGTCTAAGATTGCTCCCTCATGAATGGGTTCCAAACCTAGCTGTTTGAGACATGCTACCTGAAAGGCAACAAGAATGGCCCTGCTTTTAGATGTGGCTGCCGCAAAGGTACTCCAGTTAGCATCTGGCATGTTAAGGTCCCCCATCAACAGTAACTCCCCTTTCTCTGCCATCCTAAGTATGCCTTCTATCATATCCTTGTCCATTCCCTCCCCCTGACATGGGGGTCTATATACAGCCCCTGTGTGGATTGTGGTGCCATTTCCAGTCTATAAGGTGACCCACAGTGCCTCCTCTCCTCCGTGTTTACTCTTTTGTTCAGTTGCTTTTTTCCCTTCCCTTACATAAAGAGCTACTCCCCCCTTCTGCCCTCCCTGTTTGTCCTGTAGGTAATGTACCCATAACAAATCCAGAATTTCCTGCATTACTTTGGCTATAAAGCTAGATCTCTGTAATCAGAATTCACCTTTAAGGGTAAAACCCTACCGGGCAAATAGCTGGTTTACCAAGACATTTGCAATCACTTTGACTGTGTTGTTCTGTTTTGGGATAGCTTTAAACTGTTTGGAAAATAGGTAGGTGATCACTTGTGCAAACTAGTTGTTCGTAGTGATTGGCATATGGCCCATGTAGTCAGTCTGGATGTTGTTCCAGGGGCCTTACTGCCTCTGGGGTAACAATGCATTTGTCCTAGCTGGTATAGGATTGTTCTGTTCATAGATCAACAAGTTACTAATGTAGTGTTCTATATCATTTCTCATGTGGCCACAATACAGAGGATTTTAGTATGTCTAGTGTTTTATTGACTTACTGGTGTCCACCAGTTGGAGTACTATGTATTTGCTACAGTAGATAAAATCTACTCTCAGGTGTTCAGGAATTACCCGTAAGTTTTCATGAGCGTTACAGCAGTGATGTTCCAAATAAGTAGGCCATCACTGGATAGGTGAATGTCATTTTCAATTTCTTTTTTTTTTCAATTTAGTATACTTTATTCACCTTTTCCAACATCCATATTACACAATGGGCTGCAAGGCATAAACATTATTGCATAAAAAACGTGGAACATGCCATATTAGCCTTGTGGTTACATCGGCTAAAACAATCACATTCTATTCTAAAATCTACTACTTCATCCCAATCTAATAACCCCACACCCTTTTACAATACATCCACCCCCCTTTACCACTCTACCCTCCCCCTGATCAAGTGTGTGCATATTAATTCCAGCATAGCTGCCAAATTGGATTCCACCTGCAGAGCAAACAATCCACTGACTCTGAGTCATGGGTTACTTGCAATAGCAAGGCCTCCGAGGAGCCCCATCTGGGCTGATATAAGTGTGGTCCGTTACTGATATACAGGATATGCTTTTCTAGTTGCAAAGCAGTGAGCATCTCCTCATACCACTCCCTCACAGACAACCATGTTTCTTCCTTCCAATGTCTCATAATAATGAGTTTGGCTACTGCCGAGACTAGAGCAATATATGCCTTCCTGATTTTAGGGATACCCCTCGGCAACAGATATAATAGACATATTTCGGGGGTAAACAGGGAATCAAGCCCTAGCCATGGATGCAATAGTTGTTTAATAGCATGCCAAAAGGTCTGAATCAGTGAACAACCCCACAACATATGATATAGAGAACCAGGGGCGAGGTGACACCTGGTGCACACCGGAGAAGGGGCGTGTCCCACCTTATGTAACTTAACTGGTATGAAATATAAATTATTCATAATGTTGAACTGTATCATTCGTAACCTGTCTTGTTTAACAAAGGTATAACTGTTCCTCCAAGCCTGTCCCCAAGTCACTGTGTCAGGTGAGATAGACAGTTCTTGGACCCAATAATAGCAGATCCCCCGGGGTAGGCTAGCATCCATAGACTGTAACTCTTTGTAGGTTTTGGACACTGCGTGTGATTCACCCGCTACCTGCAAGAGCCTAGTCAATTTCTCTGTGTGCAACCAGTTGGTGTCACCCCTCCCCCTATGGTTTTTAATTGCTTCTACAACCTGCTTGTGTTTA
This sequence comes from Neoceratodus forsteri, assembly GCA_016271365.2. NCBI lineage: Eukaryota > Metazoa > Chordata > Ceratodontiformes > Ceratodontidae > Neoceratodus > Neoceratodus forsteri. The sequence goes on from CM057453.1 coordinate 1,286,126,050, forward strand.
AAATAATCTGTAACTGAACTTGGATAACGTGCATGGAAAGTTGAGAATGATATCATTTGGCCATTCTCAAGGAAATCAGCGACCTTCTTATCGGTCAGGAGTGGCCAAAATGTGGGTGAGATAGGTTTACAATCTATTTGAAAGTGGGGGTTACCCACAATAGGTTGTTCAGGAGATGCATGCCAGTTACATGAAAGGAATGCTTGTATTTGCTGAAGGGCCCAGACCGACCATCCTATAGGGGTGTTTTTCAGCTTACAAGGGAGTTTCGTGAGGCCGACAAAAGTCGAAGAAGTGAGATTACCCTGGAGCTGGGTTAGTACTGATTTTTCTATATCCAACCACAGGGGAATATATGCCTGATTCCCATTTTATAAACCAGCCCTTGACCAGTGGACTACTCTGCTAAGATGATGGGCACAGTAGTAGGTGAAGAAAGAGGGTAATGCTAGTCCACCCTGTCTTTTGGGCGTCATTTTCTCTTTCTATAAGAGCTATTTCTGGAAGTTATTCCTCAGCTCCGATATTAAGGAACATATACACTGCCCTCAAATAAGGGTCATTCTTTTGGAGCATAAGGTTCACATTTTACAATGTGCTCAAACCTTATGAATGTACAGTATTTGAACTGGTTAGAGTTGTGTTGTACACAAGCAAGTCACTGTATTTCTCAGAGGTAATCTTAGAGAATTGGAACAGAAGTTTGTCTTCTGCCAAAGAAATTAAGTTTAGAGAGAAACAGACTAAATTAGAATCTATAATAAAAACATAGTATCTGCAGAGCTTTCTGTAATTATCTCAAGGACATTTTTTGAAGCGGGCTGAACTTAACCCTTTCATAGAGCGCTGGTATCATTTTACGTAAGGAAAAATATTTTTATTTCTTTCTTAATAGAAGCTGTTTCTTTCTCAAGGATGTTCCAGCTCTCTAAACCATCCACAGATATTTGTGGTAATTAGGCAACTCTTTTATTTTCATTTTATTTCCAGGCATGTTTTAACATTGCCTGTGAATCGTACATATATGATGATGCTGTTACTAGCCATGCACACTCTGTCATCTCCAGAATGTAAAATAAGAATTTCAAACCCTGCTCTCTGACCCTCGTTAGTATGTGTGGCTGAATCATCAGTCAAAACATGACACACAGTGGTTTCTTTTAACACTTTCTGAGGTTCTGTCAAAAAGGGCACTGGGACAGGTAGGTCAGGGAGTTGAAGTGAACAATCATGGGCCTGTCCTGCAAATTGTAGGCCATGGGCCAATAAGGATGGAGTTTTGATAGGAAAGACAGTGATGTCATGATCCTGTAAAATGAGAGACCAGTGTGTAGGTCTGGCATTGGATACAGAGTCATCTTTCACTCTGACATCACAAAGTTAGTTGGCAAATGATTGGAATGCAGCACAATGGGTGCGTATCCAATTATGTACATAAAGTATCTCACTGCCCAGTATGTAGCCAAAAGATTCATTTCAGCTCCACTGGGGCAAGCATCTGGAATGTATAAGCAATGGCTCTGTTGTGTCTATTGTATGTTTGGGCTAAAACTGCTGAGACTCCTTTATCTGATGTGACAGATTCAAAATAATACCCTAAAATGTGTTAGGATTAATCAATGCTGGGGCCATGGTTAGTGGTCATAAAAGAAAAGACAATGATATCAGTATTAGGATACCTTGTACCTTCTTGTAAGAAGTGCCTGCCATTGTATGTTCTGGGAATAACCCAGACTGTTCCTGGCTTATGCCTGCTATAGTGTGTACTGGGAATACCCCAGACTATTCCTGGCTTGTGCTTGCTATTGCAGCCACAGTATGGGATGATCCAGGTATCACTGATGGAGGGGGTTCTGCATCATGTGCAGGCAGTGCTGGCACTATCAGGGTGCCTGCACAGTGGAGAAAAGTGTTGTGCAAGCTGCACATATTTTTCAAGCTATGGATTATGGTTCAGTAGCCATCGGGGTGGAGGAAGTAGTGCTGAGACAGTTGTCAGCTCAGGTTCAGAAATCAAACATGTAACCCTCCCCCCAATGAGGACTGTGATGCTGAAAATATTACAGCCATGGTGATTTCAGAATCAGGGTTGTCCCCTCCCCCATCAAATGTAAAATGGGTTGCCCCACCAGAAGGTTGCTGGATGGAAGCAACATTGTTTTTAATGTTACAGCTTAAGGTATTAATGCACTGCATAGGAAAAGTAATGCGTTCAGTCTTCTCAGGGAAAAATGAGGTTAAATTGTATAGGGAAGAATCATAACAATTTATGTAATTAACTTCAGTGTGTTCTTTATCCAAGGACACTCGAATACCATAAACATTGCTAGCAGAAGTTTCTTCTACAGTGTCAGACATTGACTTCATGACAGATTGTGTATCAGCCTTATTCAAAAGTACATCAACATCATTTTTAATGAGAATCTTCTGTCCTTCAGAAACACTAGAGTTACTGATAACATTATTAATCATGCCACAAAACTCTGGTATGTTTTGTTTGGTTATGGCGGCAATCACTGGTCCCTGTGACTGCAGTATCAAATCTCTGTGGTGTGGTGGTCGGCCATTTTGTATTGTTTCATGGATATCATGGATTACTGTTTCATGACCATCATCACATGACCATGAGTGGCCATCTTGGGGATGGTATGAGGATGCAATCTGATGACATGTGTGTCCACCATTTTGAGACACTAACAATTCTCCATTTTGGAATCACAGAAAAACAACTGGCTAGCCTTTGCTCTAGTCCATCCCACAGCATACTGTGAGTGTTCAAAATCAAACTCTTCAACATGAGAAGAGGTAAGGTCTTTGGGCATTAGGTTAGTATGCCGTGACAATACCTCTGGCTGACAGCACAAGTTAGCCATATCTGACTTTTTACTCCTACTTTCTAACTGCTCAGATACAGGAGTTAGCATACTGTAAAGTGCATTCTTTTCAGATTGCAAGACATTCTCGTCTTGTAAAACATGTCTATTATCGATAGAAGCTGTGTCACAGTTTATATTGAAAACATTAATTTCAAGTCTGCTGTAATTAAAATATACTGAATCATGCTGTTCAGTCAAGGTCTGGTGCTGAAATACCAGCACATCAACTCTTTCAGTAATTACTTCAGACTTATCTCTAAGTTCCTTGTTTCCAAAATGTAAGGAATCAGTGTTTCAAGCCAGAACACTATTCGTTTGTAAAACTTTTTTTCTAACAAGTTTTGCCTTTTCAGTGTTATCTCTTAAGGCATGCAGGTCTTTGCTGCTTCTCTCATTAAAGCGAGACTCCTTTACTAGACAGACTCCAGCAATTGAGAATACAGTCCAATTATCCTATCTTTACGAGAAGCCTGTTTCAGACTAATTATCTGCTTCAAACCAGCATTCTTCATTTTGCAAGTAATATACTCAGATTCCAAAACAGATATTTCATTTAGAACAGCATTAAAACAATTAAACAATGTTGCAATTAATAATCCTTCAGGATCATTGGTACCATTTTTGAATTTCCCATAATGGGCAATGATATCCCTTAAAGGGCTACCATTGGATTCTGCTACCTCAATAAAATCAAACTAACTACAGTTAGCAGTTCGGCTTGCTAAGGCATCAAGCCTCAACTCAGTACTGATAAATTTAGACATGTCATATAAGATAAGAGACCATTAGCTGTCTGGGAATCAAAAACTTTGTTTGCAACCAAAGTTCATGACAGGACACAAACAGCCTTTGGTGTATGTGGACTCCTAGATGAGTATATACCCATTAGGATTTGAATCCACAAGAAAGTTGTCTGTCTTTTTGGATCCCTTTACAGCTGTGGTTCCCACAGAGAAAGCATAGGGGGAAAAAACTTATTACACAGAGATTGAATATCTGCCAAGAGATTGTTTTGTCTGCACTGTGGAACACACAATAGACTGAAAAATTAAACATAACACACTTTCTGCTTGTTTATTACTGAGGATTTCTCACCCAGTGTTTTAATTCACAGAGGAAATTAAAATTAAACTAGGCAAACATCCAGACTCTGCTCGCGGTCACCATTTACGTAACTTAAACATTCTTGGTGTGTAGGGAAAATATTAATAATACAGATTCCTGTGTCTTGGAGTATGCCAAGAAACACTTGTAAACAAGCAAGGATTACTAATAATGTTTATTATACTACTTATGCCAAGCATGTGATAGAGAAAATCACAAGAGAGATGGGGTTCTCACCACTCTCCTGAAGAATGTACATAGTCTCCAGAATTGTAGATCTTAGGTTGTCTAAGATCTTGTTTGCTCTCCCTGAGCTCCAGGTCTCTGCTGGAGAGTACTAATCTTCTAAAGAAGCTACAGTGGGTTGGAGACAACTCTATACTACAGATAACAGCACAGCAACAGAGATTACCTCATAGTTACATATATGAGAAACAATATGTATTGGTCCTAAGTCATTCTCCATTGGATAATGATTTAGGAGACAGAATTACTAATGAGTATCATATGAGACAGAATATGCTTCCATTAACATTATAGCTTGGACAAAAGAAATGTCGACGGGTTCAAACTACATGTGGCATTTCTTGCTTATGTAAAGTATAAGACATAGATATAATAAAGGCTTTCTCTCTCTGTTTCAGCTTGCTTAGACAAAGAGAACTGCTGACATGGCCCTATTACATATGGCATATCTGCCTGAGTGTAAAACACACACTACATATAAATATATGAGACTATAAGTATACAATAAACACTGATGATCCCTCAGAGTCATCGTATCAGTAATTAGGTAGATTATATATGGAATATATGTAAAAGACAAACATAATCTAGATAAATGTATTATAGTGAGGTATAATGAACCATGCATGATAAATATTAGCATATATTAGCAGCAAAGCACATTCCTAGCACTCATGCTTACTGTATATGATGTGTGCCCATATCTATATGTTAGTACAAAAAAGCAGTATTACATTATAGTAGACCAGGAATACAGTGTGAGGTATATGTGGGATGATATGGGCATAACCCAGGTGTAACAAGGTCACCTTCTCAGTTGACCTCTACATCCGTCCTTTCCACCTCTATGGGAGCCTTGGACTGGCTGTCTCTATTTGCCAGTGCAGCATATGAGTTATGCAGTGGAATAGGTTTTGGGATGTGTTTCTGCCTAACAGTCCTAACCCTCCCCGAGCCCACTGTACTCCAAGTGCTCCTCTTACTTGGCATCCTTTGAGGCAACTGCTTTGAACTAGGTGGTCTCAGGATGGGGATGAAGGTATGCATAAACCAGTTTATCTCCACTCTGAGTCTGGCAACCTCTTCTGTCAGTCCAGAGCAGTGCCTCCAGATAGGGCACCACTTCAGCATTCAGAAGGTCTGGTGAATATGGCTGTCCTGCACCCACTGCATTGCACCACTTCCCACATAATGCTACAATTAATCTGTTATGTATCTAGATGTCTGCTTCTCTAGCCCTCCTTCTAGGTCCTGTTTGTCTTTTGCCTAGCAGTTTTGTAGCTAGACACCTTTTCTAAGTTATTTAGTAGCCCCCCTTTTAAATTTGATTGTTGTTACTGTTGTCTGTACAACTACCCTTGCTCTGTATTGTTCTCTGTACTGCTCCCTTTGCTCTCCTTCTAGGTCCCTTTTGTTTGTTGCCTAGTGGTTTTGTAGCTTGACCCTTTTCAAAGTTATTTTGTAGTCCCCATTTTAAATTTATTTGTTGTTACTATTGCCTGTACTGCTCCCCTTGCTCTCCTTACTATGGCTTGACCCCTTTTACTCAGTTATTCAATTGACACCCCTTAAACATTTTTTCTTTTTTTTTGTTCCCCTACTGTGGCTTTACTTTACGTGTTACTGGAACACCACCCCCTACCTAGACTAGGCACGAAGTGTGTGCTGTGTAGTACCTATAAAGGAGATGTCGGACCCATGCCCTATATAAGGAGGGCAAGCCCTGGGGTGTGTGGTTGAGGGGTGGGTGGAATTACCCCTGAACAGAGAAAAACAATCAGCAGAGGACCCCTCTCTCCTCCTAAGGCTAGATTACATCCACAGCAAATAAAAGTTTCATTAAGTAAAGAACAACCTCAGAAACAATGAACCAAAACACTTACTTCTACCTACTTCCAAAGGCTCCTGAATTATGAATTGAATTCAGTGTACTCAGGTAAATCAACTCCTTGCTTTAAGGCAGCTGGTTGCTGTTCTCTCTCTCAGCTCCTGCAGACAAGTCCACAGTTAACTCTTGTTTTCAATCCCCAGTCCCTTCAAGCTTCCTTTGTGCCTCTTCTTATCAGACACCTATTTCACAAAGTTTAAGTAACAGCTCCTGTAACAAATGACTGCAAATATTCTCCCAGTTAGATTATCTCCCTGGCAAATAAAAGTTTCACTAAGTAAAGAACAAACTCAGAAACAGTAAACCAAAACACTTACTTCTACCTATGTCCACAGGCCCCTGAATTATGAACAGAATTCAGTGTACTCAAGTAAATCAACTCCTTGCTTTAAGGCAGCTGGTATCTGTTTTCCCTCTCAGCTCCTGCCTGATGAGGAGGAATGCATAGGCTGACAGGGAGGAGATAGAGAGTATAGGAACATATTGAATGGCAGAGGAGAGAGAAATGGCAACCTCACAGTGGCTCCTTTCTAATGTGTAAGTAAGTAACCAGGGATGGCAACTGATGAGTCTGGAATCCTGTGGGAAAGCCAGGACTCAGAGATAACCATTATGTTAGGACTAAGGTTGACCATGTCAGGTTGCAGTAAGTAAATTTTGGGGAGAAGGCTATGGATATTAACATGTGCCAGACACAGTTCTTTGGGGAGGTTGGTGGAGGGGGAGGGGGCAGGGCCAGGATTGGGCTCTATGCCACCAGCAAGCAGCAACAATAGGAAAAAAAGGAGTTTGGTGGGTGTTGAGGAGCATTTTCATGTCATCTGGGTGAGGCAGCAGGGGCGGGGTGGAAGGCAGGGGGAAGAGGCAAGCAGGGAGCACAGGGTACAGAGATGGAGACTGGGGGTAAGGAGAAGAGAGCAGTGCAGAGCGCCAGAGAGAGTGGGAGAGAGAGAGATGGAGAGCTGGAGTTGGGGGGAGGTGGAGTAGGGGATAAAACTGGAGGGGGAATGGAGGGAGCGTCAGCAAGAGGGAGGAAAGTAAGGGTAAACAAGGGGGGTAGGGGATAGTGAGAGAGTAGCATAATACTTCAGAAGGGGCAAAGGGCGAAACAGAAAAGAGGAGTTAGATGAGGGGGGGTTACATGAAGAGGGACTATTGCAAGACGACCCAAAAAAAGCAAGGAGCAGGTGAATTAGTGTAGCAGTTCTAGTTAGAGTCTCACTAACAGCTTGTAGTACATAAACTAAATAGCAGCTCAAGTTAGCATCAGCAAATTTCTTGGTTCAGCCAGCCCAAAGATTTCAGTATGTTAGGGATTCCATACCAATAATGTAAAACTTTATTTTGGATCAAGTTCTTCCTATACTCTTTATAAGCAGTGTGGACTCTGTATCAACAATTCCTCCCCCCCCCCATATCCATTAGTTGTATGCCTGATTCTTCCTGCAATGTAACATGGTCTTTAACTGATTAGTCAGGTAGAGATACTCATAGAGTATGACATATGCATCTGGTCCAAACATTGCATATTTAGATCCAGGTGTAAAGAGTAAATGAGCCTGCAATGATACTTGGTTCATGTATGCCTCCCACTTTCAGTAAAAGGAGACTAAGCAAATGGAGGTTTCTCCGCACATTTCTTTGGGGGAGGCTGATTTTGAGTTTGACAGATTTGAATGAATCAAAACAGGATTGTCCAGGTAAGCATAAGTCCCCTACCCTATGAATTTCTAGGATGGTCCAGCTCTTCCAAAGTACCAGGCACCCTTCTATTTTAATGTCATGGTTGTGCCATAAGGGGGCCTTAGTGAACAGTATAAGGTGTCCACCAAAGGTCTTGCTGAGCTTGTGCCAGTATTTAACAGAAGTCACTGTGGGGTAAGATTTCAGGGATGTAGAGAGAGAAATATACAGGCACAGTTTAAGGTGGGTGAGACACCCTCCACCATCTTGGTCTCCATCTATAACCACAGCAGCTGTTTTAGACCCTGGGGAGAGAACCATTGAAGAGTCTGTGCCCCTATAAAGGCTAAATGACATCCTGGCATCCCCTCAGACCAGTGAACCCTCAGTTTTAGCAGGCTGTATTGAGACAATCTGCCCTCCCACAGAAAGTTCCCAATCACTGCATGGATTTTGGTGAACCAAGTGGTAGGGATATGTATTGGGAGATAAGATAAACAATGAAAGAACTAGGGGGCAGTAATCATTTTAAAGGGGACAGGAAACTTGTGCTAACAGGGAGCCATTTGTAATATTCCTAGTAAGGGAAATGATAAACTTGCCTTCAAATGAGCCACATGTAACTTTACCTTAAAAAACACTGATGTGAAAAACTGGGTTTTCAGTTATTTTCTTTTTATGGACAACATTCTGCACAGTTCTCTTCATGGAACCAGAAATTTGGAGTGTTTACTATAACACGGTTTGAGTACAGAATACTAAACATGAGTTATTGTCCTATCAGAACCATGCTTAGAGTTCTTTCCTCAAACCGTGACATAGTTAAAACTTTAGATCTCTGGTTCCGTAAAGAGAACTATAACAGAGTGCTGCCCATAAAAACACAACAATGCAAAATATTGTTTTTCACATCACTTTTTATTCAGGTACAGTTACATATGGATCATGTAAGATTATGGATATCATTTCTGTTTCAATGTTTGGGTGAACAGAATATGGGGTTAGTAGTGCTTATGTAACTGTAGTTTACTTATGGCTTTTCTCTGTTCCCTCCCTTGGTAGATAAGCTGGGTAGTGAGTAGTGAATAGAAAGCCCAGCACCAAGGGTGAGTAGAGTGCTGGAGAAAGAGGAAGTAGGGGTTGATGGTGGGTGTTTCACAATCCACTAAGCAGAGAACTACTATTGGAGGTTGGCCTTTGTAGGGGATGTGGGAGGAGCTATTCCCCCACATTGAACCTTGGGCTATAGCCCTCCCATTCAAATGTTTGTTTTTTATTCAGATACAGTTACATCTGGATCATGTAGGCTTATGGATATCATTTCTGTTTCAATGTTTGGTTGAACAGAGTACAGGGTTAGTAGTGCTTATGTAACTATAAATTACTTTTGGCTTTTCTCTATTCCCACCCTTGGTACTGTAGGTAAGCTGGGTAGAGAGTAGGGAATAGAATGCCCAAAAAGAACTACCAATAAATGTTCAAAAGAGTATGATTGCCTCCTCCAACTCATGAAGACTATGACCAGCAGTGCACAGCAGAGGAAAAAATCCCAGGTGGAAGAAACCTCTGAGGACCCATGGCTACTGACCCACCTGTCCTCCGGGCAAACTAAGAGGAGATGAACCTAGATTCTAGCAACCATAAGCTAATTTCTGAGGATGGTGAACTGCTTGGAGAGATGACAGTCCATCTTCAAATCCGTGGATGATACATTCTGGAGTTGAAGAGGTAGATCTGTTCTGAAGGAGCTTCCAAATCCTGAAAGTGGAGTAGGTCCAGTCGTAAAAAGAGTCAAACATAGTCCAGGCTTCCAAGGTGATGATGGATGATGTCCAATGGGATTACAAAGCCAAAGTGAGTGTGAAGAGCATGAATTGATAAATTTTCTACCAGACTTTGAACGGTGGGAAATATCATGGGATATGAAGTCGTAAGGTCAACAATCTGACTTTGTAGAAGGTTTAACATTCAGGTTAGAGTGTGGAGGTTTGGAATGAAGCAGTGAGTGATAAGTTGCAATGAAGGCATCTATGAAAAAGATGGAGTCAGGCAGAATCTTTATGTGCCTTGTAGGAGTAGTGACATGGAAGACTTTAGACCAATGAAGGAAGGTTAGTATATGCAGTAGAGATGGTAACTGAATGTATATGGAATAACTGGAAGTTCAGTATGAGAATTTGAGATTTGTTTTGGATACTGATGCTGTAATAATACTTGAACAGACTATTGCTGGTCTGCTGGTAGAAAAAGGTAGATATGGGTATTTCTGTGGCTAAACTTCCCATGGTATGAGCTGAGATGGCCATGACTGTTTTGTCTTACAGGTGATCCAATGTCTAAATGCTGTAGGGAGCCCAGAAATGAGTATCTGAAATATTCTATAGACTGATGTGGCAATGGGAAGTCGAGAGCAGTATAGAATACCCAACATTTTAGTCGGATATAGATTTGTTGAGAGGCATGACTGGGATAGTGAGACAGCCAGGCCAATTGCGAACATGCAGACTGAGAATCAGTGGATGCCTGCTCTCAGTAAAAATCTTCACTGGAGGGAGTATGGGGGAGAATCGTGAGGGATGAGTTAGAAGGGCTGCTGGATGGGCAGCTGACTTGATTGATGGCAATATAATGAAGGAATGTAAATGACTGTATGGAGCATGGTGACATCAGGAGGCTAGAAAATGGTGGTTTGGATGGAATAACTTTAGTAAGGCAGCTCAGCATTGTAGAGCCAATGATGGGAGTTCTGAGAAGGTCTTAGGACAGCCAATGACTATTGAGGAAGTAGGAGTTGAGTAACATGATTAGCAGAGTCAGTGCTTATAGGATAAAGTCATGAAAGGTGAACTGGATAATGCTAGTACTGCTACGAGATATCTTGCAGTACCCATTATCTGTAACAGTGATGATGATTACAGAGTTGGTGCATCATGGAAGGAATTAGGTCACTTTTCCATGTAAAAGATAGGAGTAGAGAAAGCTCCACTAAGATCTTAGATCCTTTGAGACATGGGAGATGGGGATGCCATACCGCTTGAATTGACAGGATATGTAGGAAGCATCCAGTAGAGTCAGATGAGGAATGAGATCTTTCTATAGTCCAATTGAATGGGACTGCAGAACAAGTCCTGGGAAGATGATTGGGAAGTATTAATAATTCTATGATGATGTAATAGTCTATAAGGCATGTTGTCCAAGAGATGTTTCTAGAAGAAATTTTCCTCAGGTGAAATGAACAGTAGTCTGTAATGGTGGATGGGAGCTGTTAGGATGTCCAGTGTAAGAGTATGAGCTAGATGAATGGGTAGGAATACTGGCCAAAGACAGGGTAAAATGTCCAAAAAGAGCCACAGCAAACAAGATGAAGCTCCAAGCCACTGATGCAGTGAGGAGAAGGCAGCTGCCAAGGATTGAGGGGAAAGTCCGGAAGGGATGTCCATGGACTGGAGGAAGGAGTCCTGTAAGAAAACAGCAGAGGCCAAGCTGTACAGACATCACAGGTGTAGGAAGGAACAGGACCAGGATCGGCACCACAGCAAACTGAAGTAGAATGTAGCAAAGCCATTGCAGGCCATGAGTGGCAAATCCAAGGAAGACCAGAAGTGAATCCAGGTATCAAGTGCTATGAGGTGGCAGTACAAGAGTCCCACAGTCACAGAAGATGGTGAACAGCAAGTGCAGAGAACAAAAGGTGCTGCAGTGAAGAGGCATGAGGTTCCCACCTCCAAAGCAGAAGATGAACTGGCATGGCAGACAGGAAGGGGCGGTCAGTAGCAAGGAAGTCCAGAAGGCAGGTGAACTGAATGGAGGCAGAGACTGAATATGCTGGCGGAGTCCAAATCCAGAGTGTGAGGAGCCGAGGTGGGACGAGTACTATGAGTCCATGGAAGTGCAGGATGTAGACAGGCGAAGAAGGCAAATGGGGCAAGGGGTCCTGTTCCCAAAGAGAAGTGGCAACCGGATATCAGATAGAGAATACATAAGGTTAAAGCAGTTGATTGCAGAAACAGGCTCCCAACCCTGGTATTCGGAAGTGAGGACCTTCCCTCAATGCCACCAGGCAAGGTAGGATGGTGAAGGCAATGGAGTAAAGTGATCCTGTTCCCGAAGAAAAGCAGCAACTGGACAGTCAGGTAGAGTATTCAGAAGGGGAAACAGTGGAGTGCAGACACAGGCTTCCATTCCTCAAAGGTGGTGCAAGATGACCCTCATTTAATGCCACCAGGCAGAGATAGGATGTTGAAGGCAAATGGAGTATAGTGGTCCTGTTCCCAAAGGGAAGCAGCAACCAGTATCACATAGAGGATGCATAAGGATGAAATAGTTCAATGTAGACTCAGGCTCCCATCCCTGGCAGGCAAAGTGGTGCAACCATGACTGGAGGTCACCAGATACAGAGCTGATGTTGAAGGCACATGGGGAAAAGAGGTTCCACTCCCAAAGGGAAGTGGTAACCAGTACCATGTAAAGAATGCATAAGTATAGCACAGTAGATTGCAGACATGGTTCCCTTCCCTGGTAGTCTGGGTGAGCTAACCTTCACTCGATACTGCTAGGTAGACTTAGGGACAGAGGATGTCAGATTCATAAGTAGTAGGCAGTAGTGAGTGTAATGGAATCCCATCCCTGGTAGACAGGGCAAGCCTACCTTCACACAGTACCTCAGAAGGTACGCGTTAGGGATGGAGTCCAGACAAGCTGCTGGTATGGCTAAGTGAGGAAAAGGCAGCTGGCTTAAGTCTTATGTAGGGAAACCAGGAGGAAGTAGAAATGGGAAGGAAGCAAGTCAGAGTAGAAGAATGTGAGAATGGGTCATCAGGAATGCCAGTAAGGGGGAGTTTAGTCTAGCAATCCAGAAAGGAACATACTGGTAAGGATGGAATGCAACAAAAGACTGAAAACTGAGGAGGTTGCAAGGGGAATAATCCTTGCAATAGCAGCAGAAGCCATGGAGGCAGGAAGGCAGGGTAAATCTAGAACCTGATAGACTTCGGGACAGGTAGGCCAAGGGGAAGAAAAGTCATAGGCAAATCGGGGAATGGAAGCAAACATTGTAGTAGTAACAAAGAATGGATATGCCTGAGGAGTGGATGCATGAGGAGAGCAAATGATGCGGGCTTAGGGGGCACTGTAAGGGGCATGGAAGAGGAAGTATGTGTGAACAGTGCAGGTAACTGGCAAGCAGGAAGGTGAAGAGCACCAGGAATAGAACAAGGAAATACAATTCATGAAGCTGAGTAGGGTATAGGTGCAAAATGGTAAGGGATGAGAGTGCCTGACTAGGGCAGAGGTAGCACAGGCCTGGATGGTAGAAGGGCATGAATGGTGATGGACTGGAGGTCTGAGAAGAGAAAGGCCCAAAAAAGAGAACCAGGAGAGCATGGGACAATGGCAGGAGCGGGGTGGGGGTAGAAGGGGAAGGCCAGGAAGAGATGGCAGGGAAAAACAAGTAGCTAGGGGAGCAAGGAAAGGAGGGCAGGCAGGGAAGGTTATGGCAGGAGTATCATAGGAGAGGGAAACAGGAGTGCTGACAGCTCCCATGGAGACCAATAAGAGATGCAACCAGCAGTAACAACATCGCACGCAGGGAAGCGGGGTAAGCCAAAACAGATTGATGTGGAACTACAGGATGAAATGGAAAACCAGCAGAGCGGGGCAAAGGGAAGTGTCACAGCACCCGGCAGGAGCAGGCAGCACTCATTGACATTCCTAGGGAAGCAGTACAACAGACAGGAGGCTGGGAGCCTACGTAATGGGAAAATGCATCCAGCGAAGGGAGTAAAAGAATCAATGCAGAATCTGACACTGAGTCATAATTCAACCCTCATGGGAAAAGCTGCTCTACTTCTCCCAGTACTGTTTAAATATGGAGACGCCAGGGTGCTGGCCCTAATATAGCCTTGTGTGTTGCCATTAGAGGTATGTAACAGCAGGAAGGTGAAACACAAGCATGGGAGGTGCCCGTAACATAGATGGAGATGATAGAGTAGCTAGGAAGTTGGTTAGAGTAAAATAGAAAAACTGAGGAGCGTACAAGCTGAGGCATAGATAACCATAGCAGCTCTGCAACTTACTTGAACGGTGAAGTAACATCCCATGGAGTGCCAGCAGCACTGAGGTAGCCAGAGGGAGAATGAACAGGGTTCTCATGGAGCAGCCAATGGGGCAGCGGGCACATAGAAGGAGGAGCAGAATGGAAACTGACCGGCAGGTCAGACACAGTGGAGCCATGCCACCACTCACAGGAGAAGGCCACTGGAGCGGGGCAGCCAAGCAGGTGCTAGGGGATGACACCACGTCCGGAAGGCGAGGAATGGGGAGTGGTGGTCCAAATGGAGAAGGGTGAAAATTGAGAGACTGCCCAAGGAGCCACTGCAGGGAGGGAGAGGAGCTGCAAGAGAGGTACGGGGAGGGGAAAGGAAGGGGGGGATGGAGGCAGTGGGTTTGCAATAGCATCCCAGAGTGTGCAGGTCACAGTGGTGCAAGAAGGGAAGGGAGCACCAGAGTAGGAAAGCACAGGTAGCAGGAATAGGAGGGAAGGACACAGTGGTAGACAGAGCGCAGGTTGCAAAGGTGCAGGAGTAGGCAGCGGTAGGAGATGGTAGAGTGAGGGACACCTTAGTCTGCAGCTGTGCTGGGACAGGACAGGACAGGTTCCAGCAGTCAGAGGGATGGTAGCTTGCACAGGTAGAGAAAAATGGCAATCTGGAGTAGTGCAGGGGGAAGGCAGCAAGAAATGAAATAAACAGCAGCAAATGAGGGACAAGGATGGTGGCGGGGGCATCAAGCCAAGGAGGGGAGACTAAGGGAAAAGGGAAAAAAAAAGAAGTTGGAGGGAGGAAAGGGGAAGAAATGAAAGAGCAGGGAGCAGGAAGGGAAGGAGGTTCAGCCCACAAGCCACACAGGAGCCCAGTGTGCTGCAGTGGAACAATGCACTAAGCGGAGAACTGCCATTGGAGGCTGGCCTTTGTAGGGGATGTGGGAGGAGCTATTCCCACACATTGAACCTCCGGCTATAGCCCTCCCAAAATGGGAACATTATAAACAGCTACTAATTAGAAATCATTTCCTGTCCTCTTTAAGGGCCTTGGTTTTTCTTGCCAAAGAGAGGTGCAGCAGCTTTCAGCTGACACATTCCAAACATTGATGAGCTAGCAGAGGTCTGAGGTTTATGGAGATGATCCGGGTAAGGCCATGATTAACTTGAATTCCTTGGTAATGGATCCCTCCTCGGGTCAACATGAACCCTCTAGCAACAAATGGGGCAGCTATACATGATCTGTAGCATCTTATTTTGATTTTATTCTTAAGTCTGAGGTCTGGGAAAATCAATGTAAGAGTTTCAGTAGAGGACCTAGGTCCTGGGGGGCATCTGATATTGGTACTGCTACCAAAAGATTATGAGCATAAAGTTTAGTATAGCATTCCAGACCAGCTACATGTATACTTTATACTAGGATGTGACCTTATTGACGCACTGAATTAGTCAAGGAATTTTTAAGGATTTTTGAAAATCCCTGTTGAGAACTGTGAAATCTTTTGTTAGGGATATGTTTTTTGTTTGGAAGTATGTTCACTGCTACCACGAGATGGTTCTTCCATCTGATAGTCTATTTGAAAATCCAGTAAATGTTGCTTGAATACTGTAATAGGAACTGGCCTTTCTCCAGTTATACCCTAAGTATAACAAAAGAAATTTTAGAGGATTTTTTCCCTAAATTTGTGAAGGATAAATAGGGAATCTCACAAAATTGCTTGACAAATTCGGCACTACTACCATATGGACAGGGGTTCTACAGCCAAAATGTAGTGGGAATGGCAGACAGTTCTATCTAGTTCCCTTTTTTCTAGTGGAAAGGAAGTGTGCAGATTGCAGTTTGTGAGAATCAAAACGTGTATTCTTGTACAGCTTTCTAACCCATGACACAACATACAGTAGGATCTATCCTATAGACTGCAAGACACAAAAGAGATATCTCCCCTTCACTGGAGTGGTCTCAAACTTGACTCTGAAAAAAAAAGTAATTTCAGTTTCAGACTCGGTTTTATTTAAAAGTCCTGGTAAGACCACAAGCAAATTGTCCATTTTCATGGCCAATCAGAATTGAAAAGGTAACAGTTAAAAGATTATACATACTGTATAGTGCAAAACAAACAATCACAGTACATATATCTTACAAAATAACTGTTTCAAAAGCAGACACAAACATTACTACCAAGTAAATATTTCTTTAGGGTTATTTTAAAACCACTAAAAGATCTAAATGTTATATTCTCAAATGGCAAGGTGTTTGAAAAGGATGGAGCCTGATAAAGAGAAATAATTGAAGTTGATAGCAAAATAAGCTTTGAATAGAAAGCACAGACTGAAATATAAAATGCTGTTCCATAGACAGACTTTGCTCCAACTTTAGAGATCACAATTGTGTATACTTAGAGACTGATAAAATTAAATTTATGCAACAATATTTTTTATTCCAGTCAACTTTGAGACTGCTACATAACCAATGAGACCATATTCCAGGACTGACAGTAAAAGGTTTTGTGCAAACAGCTTTTTCAGGCAAAAGTGAAGATTTTACTGTACACAGCATCCCTAAATGTTTATGAGTTGTCTTAATTAATGAGTCTACCTGATCCCCATAAGTTATAGAAAAATCTAAGGTCGCCCCTTGGTCATGAAGAAGAACTAACCAAATTAATGATATCCCCATCTAAGGTTATTATTCTGAAACTGCCATTCTGAAACTCAAAGGTCTTTCAAAATCAGTGGCCATTGCGGTGGCTGGAGTGGGGATGGGGGATGCTTCTTGGGTGAGATTGATGAGGGAGAACATGTGGTCCATGTTGAGGTGCTTTTACAAACCCTGCCTGTGCAGGGTAAATGAAGGAAGGAATAAGGACCTGCAACCTGTTGGTCAGAGCCCTGCAAGTAACTTCATATTAGCTTTGATAAGTGGGATTGGTGTGTAACTCCCAGGAAGAACAGGAACGTTACCCTTTTTAAGCAGAATGGTGATCACCACTTTCCTCCTGGGGTGGGAACATAACTGGTGGGCTTCTTAAAACACCTGTTGTAGTCATGTGCATTAGAGATGGGAGGACCAACCCCCTGAAAATCAGAACCCCCCCAGATCCAATGCGGTCCGACTGACCCAGATCAATTAGAGCTAAGGGCTGAACTGTATTGAGTCTGGGTCCATCTGCTGCAAGTGACTATATTACTGAAAAAAAGCCAAGGAACACAACGTGAAATAACCGGCAGCAGTGATTTACAAATCTGTCCTGGACAACAAGATTTTACCATGGGATAAGCATTCTGTCATGTCCTGCAGCTTGCTGCTTGTTCCAATCAATCAAATTGCTGGTTTGCTTGCCCAGCTCTAATCTACCCTTTGTTTGGGGTGGGGGGGCTGCTGTGCAAAGTGCAACATTCCTTCCTTGGTCCTACCAAATAGACAGCTCGGGAGCACAGCTGGCCAGCACTCCAGTCACCTGGTAGCCAGTAGTAAAGGTTATGTGGCTGCTGCAGTGCTGCTGCTGGTATACTCACTTCACTTTGTGACTCAGTTACAGCAGTCAAGACAGCAAAGCATGGGCACTACGCTAGCACATCGTGAACAAGCAAGTAAGTTCACATGAACAAGCACACTGTGGCCAAAGGGTGGAGACACGCAATTGGCTGGATCCAGCCAGACCGACAGGCTAGGCAGCCTATAGCTGAAGGTAGAGTGCCTGTCAGTCCTGGCTATTGACTGATGCGGTGGGTGGGCAGAGCTGGAACACTCTTCAGCTTGCTGTTCATCGGGAGAGGCACCATTTCAGAGCTGATTGTTGCAAAGTACAGACGTATTGTCAACTTTGTCTTGTCTCTCTGTATAAATTGTGTGTGTTTTCTGTTTTTTATTTGATCTACATTGATGAACTAACTTGCATTTGGTGGGCTAAATACTTTAGAAAAAGTAAAAGGAGCGAGGCGTATATATTAGTTATACTGAAATAATTTTAATTTGGGGGGAGGGGTTGAAATGAGAAAACCTCGTGGGGAGGGCAGCAGCCATCACAAGGGCTCCTGGTTGGGGGGCCAGACAGCTAGTTATCTCAATACAGGCTGCCACCAGTGCTTAAAAATAACAAAGGATAAAAGATAAAAACTACATCGAATTATTCAGGGTGGGGTTTTTTTGACTGAGTTTACTTTGTGGGGACTGTGGAGAGTGGAGGAACTAGTCTAGTCTACTCTAGTCTGAACAATTAAAATCTAAAGCTAAATACAGAAAAGAAAGTACTTTTACATAAAAAGACCCTGTTTAAGTAGGTGAAGTGTTTGTGGCTCTCAGGCCATACATGTCCCAGTAGAGCAGAGGAACAACAGAGAACAGCATTACAAAAAATATATATAAATAAAAAGCAGCATAGTATATATTTTTTGTAACTGGAAAAAAAAATATCTTGCTACAGTGGTGGTAGGAGGTATGTGTCTGTGAGAGCAAGCCTGCCCTGGCCCTTGAAACGGCAGAGAAACTTGGGAAAAACTGAGGACTAAATTAACAGAAACTACATAAAGGAAAAATCATTCTTTCTGTTTTAGAAAAATATAAATAAGACTAGCTACAGTGGTGGAAGGGGGAGTGTGGCTGTGAGGCCGATCCTGTTCTGAGGGGACAGAGGAACTTGAGAAAAAGTGAGAGGACTAAATATAAAGGAAACTACATTTAGGAAGAAGCATTTTCCTTTGTATCATTAAAAAAAAAATAAACCTAGCTACAGTGATGGAAGGAGGAGTGTGACTGTGAGGCAGAGCCTGTACTGAGTGGGCAGAGGAATCTGGGAATGACTGAGGGACTACATACTGTACATCTGTGGTACTGCAACAGTTGAGAAATATTTCCTTGTGTGTGATAAAAGAAACACCTACCTACTGTGGTGGAAGGGGGAGTGTGGCTGTGAGGCAGAGCCTGTACCTAATGGACAGAGGAACTTGGAAACAACCGAGAGGACTAAATAAGACAAAAATATCCACAGAAAAAAACATTTTTCTGTGCCATTTAAAAAAAACAAACCTAGCTATTGTGGTGGAAGGGGGACACTGGCTGTGAGGCTGAGCCAGTACTAGAGGGCTGAGGAACTTGGGAACAACTGAGAGGACTAAATAAAAAGAAAACACATACTGGAAAAGCATTTTTGTGTGTAATAAAAAAAACTGGAAATGTGCACCAGACAGGGTGAGGTGGAGGCTAAAATGTGGAAAGGTATGGGGAAACGTATGGCACAAACAACACTGCACAGTCTGACTGGTAAAAGACCAGTTGCAGGGACTTCATCCGATAGCAGTAGTGATTCTTTCACAATGCTGTCCAAACAGACAGGAAAGGTCAAAACTACCTTAATTAAAACTAAAGGAGTAGTAGGCACCACAAGGAGTGGCAAACCAAGATATGGTACTTATGTGTACCGTCATAGTACCAGTACAGATTTAAATGAAACAGAGGAGGGCAATTTAGCTGTGATGAGAGTAATGATTATGAAATGGAGGCTGTAGACAAGGGGGAGAAAAGCAGAAACAAATGGAAGCTGAATGAGGTAGAGGTGGCAGTTGCCCAGATGCAGGATGAATGTGAGCATTTGGACTTGGATGAGATGGGCAGTCTGGGCATGAACAGTGTGGTGCAGGTGCAGAAGAAACAAGATGAGGGGACAGTGCATTCAGATATAGGTTCTGTTAGTGGACTGGAGGACTTGTTGGATGATGATAATGGAGAAACAGAAAAATACCATGATGAGCAGCTTCCCAGTGTTGAGAAAGAACAACATAGTGGAAGTAACAAAGGAGGACAGTATAGTATGCCTGGCATTAAAACAAAAAAAGAGACATCTTTTGTGTGGTCTTAATTTTCTCTGGCTGCCAATAATGAGTTAGGTGCACTCTGCTCTATATGTAAGAAGTCCATTAGCAGAGGGAGCAAAAAAGGTGCTTTGGGTACTTTAGCATTAAAAAGACATTTAGAGAGATGTCACCCATTATGTTTCAGGCGTGATGTTTTAGTCGGAGAGAAAGAAGACAACAACATGCATGCCGAGTTAAGTCAGACTGCACCTGCTGCACCTGTTATATCAAGTGATAGCAACAGCCCTGCTGCTTTAGCTGTACTGTCAACTCTTTCTCAGTCTTCTCCTAGAATAAGTACTACAAACAGTCCCCTTTTTGCCCTTATCATCATCCAGCACTCTTAATGTTGGCTATCTGAAAACTTCAACTGCTAGAAGACAGCTCACAATTTCAGAAGCAATTGAACATAAAGCTAAGCACCAGCATACTCATCCTGAGGCAACTGCTATAACACAACTAATTTCCGGGATAATAGCACTGGACTTACAGTCTTACAGAATTGTGGAACATGCAGGATTCAAGAGGCTTTTGAATCACCTGACACCGCTATACAATATTCCATCCAGGAAATATTTCTCGACTGTTACAATACAGCAGATGAATGATTTAGTAAGTGCTAAACTGAAAAATGCTTTAAAAGATGCAATTACATAGATATAGACACTGTCAGCAGATAAGGGCCTATGGGCCCACCCAGTCTGCCTATCTGAGCTTGTAAGTTCCCTTTACATTTTTGTAGAAATCTGTTGCCCCTTACTCCTGACCTCCAGAATTCTCTTACAGTGGCGTGAAAAAGTATTTGCCCCCTTCCTGATTTTCTCTATTATTGCATATTTGTCACACTGGATGTTTTCAGGTCTTTAGAGAAAATGTAATATTAGATAAAGGGAACCTGAGTGAACAAATAACACTTGTTTTTTTTAAATTTCACTTATTTAATGAAAAAAGTTAACCAACACCAACTGGCACTGTGTGAAAAGTAATTGCCCCTTACACTTAATAACTGGTTATGCCACATTTAGCTGCAATGACTGCAACCAAACACTTCCTATAATTCAATATCAGTCTTTCACATCACTGTGGAGGAATTTTAACCCACTCTTCCTCATGGAACTGCTTTAATTCAGTAACATTTGGTAGGTTTCGAGCATGACCTGCTGTTTCAGGTCCTGCCACAGCATCTCTATTGGTTTAAGTCTGGACTTTGACTAGGCCACTCAAAACTTTAATTTTACTTCTTTTAGCCATTCTGATGTGGACTTGCTTTTGTGTTTTGGATCATTGTCTTGCTGCATGGCCCAACTACGCTTCAGCTTCAGCTGACGGAAGGATGACCGGACATTTTCCTTAAGAATTTTCTGGTACAGAGCAGAATTCATGGTTCCTTTAATTATGGCAAGTCATCCAGGTCCTTAGGCAGCAAAGCATCCCCACACCATCACACTACCACCACCATGTTTGACTGTTGGTATGGTGTTCTTACTGTGGAATGCTGTGTTTGCTTTACGCAAGACATTATGGGATCCATGTCATCCAAAAAGTTCCACTTTGGACTCATCTGTCCATAGAACATTTTCCCAAAAGGCTTGTGGATCATCCAGGTGCTTCTTGGCAAATGAGAGACGAGCATTTATGTTCTTCTTGGTTAGCAGTGGTTTCCGCCTTGCTACTCTCACATGAAGCCCAATTTTGCCCAGTCTCTTTCTGATTGTGGAGTCGTGAACACTGACCTTAGCTGAGGCAAGAGAAGCCTGCAGTTCTTTGGATGTTGTTTTAGGATCCTTTGAGACTTCTGAATGATTTTACCTTTCATCATGGAGTAATTTTGGCAGGCCGCCCTCCTGGGAAGATTCACTACTGTTCCAAGTGTTCTCATTTGGAGATTATGGCTCTCACTGTGGTTCAATGGAGTCCCAGAGCCTTAGAAATAGCTTTGTAACCCTTTCCAGACTGATAGAGGGCAACAAATTTTTTCTGATCTTTTCAGGAACTTCCTTTGATCATGGCATAATGTGCTTGTTGAATCTTTGTGCTGGCAACGTGACTCTGATGGTAAGGGTCAAATAAGTGAGATTTATATTGAGCAAGGCTGGCTGTAATCAAGCCTGGCTGTGTTCAAGCAGCTGACTCTAATTATCCCTTAATTGGGTTGATTTAACTAGGGGGCAATTACTTTTCACACAGTGCCCGTTGGTGTTGGTTAACTTTTTCATTAAATAAATGAAATAAGTAAAAAAAAAAGTGTTATTTGTTCACTCAGGTTCCCTTTATCTAATATTATATTTTGTCTAAAGACCTGAAAACATCCAGTGTGACAAATATGCAATAATAGAGAAAATCAGGAAGGGGGCAAATACTTTTTCACGCCACTGTATGTCTCTCTCTCATGCATTCTTAAATCCCATGATTGTTTCGGCCCCTAACACTTCCTCTGGTAGGGTGTTCCACTTGTCCACCACCCTTTTTGTGAATAAATTCTTCCTCATGTTTCCTCTGAATCGCCCTCCCTCCAACTTTAACCTATGGCCTCTAGTCCTGGAACATCTTTTTCACTGGAAAATAGTGTACTCCTGCATCCTGTTCCTCCCTGTAAGGTACTTGTATGTCTCTATCAATATCACCTCTCTCCCTCCTCTCCTCCAGGGAGTACATATTCAAGTCCTTCAGCCTGTCCTCATAGGACTTGTGATGCAATCCATGTACCATCTTTGTTGCCCTCCTCTGAACCTTCTCTACCTGTCTGTGTCCTTACATAGGTAAGGTCTCCAGAACTGTACACTGTCCTCCAGGTGCGACCTAACTAGTGTCTTGTATAGTGGAATTATGACCTCCCTTTTCCTGCTGGTGATGCCCCTGCCTGTGCATCCCAGCATCCTACTTGCTTTACCTGCTGCCTTGTCACACTGTTTCCCTACCTTGAGGTCATCAGAGATGATAACCCCAAGGTCCCTTTCCTGCTTGGTGCATGCTATATTTTCACCCCTCAAATGATATGTTGTTCCAGAGTTTTTGTGCCCCATATGCATTATCTTGCACTTCCTTGTGTTGAATTTCAACTACCAAACCCTTGACCATTCTTCAAGCTTTTGCAGGTCCCTCCTCATTCTGTTTACACCCTCTGGTGTGTCCACTCTGTTACAGAGTTTTGTGTCATCAGTGAACAGGGAAATTCTGCCTTCTAGGATCTGCACAATGTCACTGATGAAGATGTTGAATAGGACTGGTCCCAGCACTGATCGCTGTGGTACCCCACTGGACATTCTTCCTTCTGTGGAGTGACAGCAATTTACCACCACTCTCTGTGTCCTTTCACCCAGCCAATTAACCACCACCCGCACTATGGACAAGATGCCAGCCAGAACCATTTATGTCACTGACTGTGCATTGGGTATCATTTACTCCCTGTAGTGACACTGACAGTTGCCCTCAGAAACTGGCTTCCCTTCTCATCCAGTATATGCCGCAGTATCACACAGCTTCCAACATCCTGGATGGGCTCAAATGAGGGATACAGTACTGGCTTACATCACAAGGGCTTTCTGTAGATTTTACTGTGGCTGACAATGGTTCAAACATAAAGAAAGCATTGTCTGATGGGGTCTTTGTCCACATTCGATGTTTTGCACACTGCCTAAATTTGATTGTGCATGCATTTATGGAAGAGGACAGAGATATAAAGGCTCTCACATGTGTGGCAAAAGGAATATGCACACATTTCAGTCACTCCTGCAAAGCATGCCATCATCTTCGGGCAATACAAGAAGAACAAGGATTGCCTTCTAATACACTCAACTAGGATGTTGCAATGAGGTGGAACTCTACCTTTTACATGTTCCAACAATAGCAGGGGCACAAAAAGACTGAAAGACAGTATACACTAGAGAACAGTATGGGGGATGCTGATGTGTACATTAAACCTCAGCAGTGGGCTGTTTTAGAACTTCTCATCAAGATACTGCAACCCTTTGAGGAAATTACTAGGGAAGTGACTTCCATTACTAGGGAAGTGAGTTCCAACAGTGCCACACTCAGCTAATTAATCCCATTGATCAA
The DNA here is from genome assembly GCA_016271365.2 of Neoceratodus forsteri. Lineage (NCBI taxonomy): Eukaryota > Metazoa > Chordata > Ceratodontiformes > Ceratodontidae > Neoceratodus > Neoceratodus forsteri. The sequence goes on from CM057453.1 coordinate 1,286,149,790, forward strand.
GATTCTTAGATTTCAGCTGATCGCAATCAGGTATGAGTTGGAAGGTACAAGAAGCCAGTTTCAGATGGGACAGTACAGTGCAACTGAAAGGGACTTGCCACCCAGAACAAAAAAAGACACAGTACATAAAATGATTAAAAAGTCAGAGATGATGAGAAACTCGGTGAAATGCTCATGGCAGAACATTACATTATTGCACCAGTACTAGACCCATGGTACAAGATAAAACACTCCTCACGGTATGACCCAAATGTGTTCTAAAATTGCAGAGAGAAAATCATTCAAGAAGTAGATTTGCTTTTGAAAAATACCATGACAACAGATGCAGCATCCTCATCCAGTCCTCCTGCACCTTGACAGCTCTCTCTTCTCAGTCAGGCTACAAAACAGTCAGCTGCTGCCATTCATTCTACACCCAGCAGTCATGTTTAGGGTCACCTGGATGCTGTCATCCTTGAAAAATCAATCCTTCCTTCTCCATATGTCACTGCTTCTGTCCAGGCCATGGTTGATTGCTATTTGGCAGAAAAAAGTATCAAATGGAATGAAGATCCCATAAAATACCAGCAAAGCAAGGAGCCTGTCTGACCTGCACTTGTGCAGGTAGCCTTGAAGTACATGGTCTTTTCCCCAACCAGTGTATTTTCAGAATGACTCTTTAGCTGTCCAGGAAATGTGGTAATAGATACAATATCTATGCTACTAACAGAAAATGTTGAGAAGTTAACATTATTAGAAATAAACCTTCCATTGACTGGTTACACTTATGACCCAGAGGCAGCAAATACATTTCGCAGTGACCTCAAAGATGAATACTTGGAAAACTAGAAAGATTACTGTTTTTTTCAGAACAATAAATCATTACTCAAGTAAGCCCATCTGTGGCCTACACAATTTTTGTACCTGATGGCACAATGTTTTCAGCATGTCCTAACATACTTTGCTAATTTTTTGACTGCCTGAACCTGATGGCAAACTTTTCACAACATGTCCTACTGGACTGGTATCATTTTTGGACTGTCTGAACCTGATGGCACACTTTTCACAGCATGTCTTAATGGACTCATGTAATTTTTGGACTGCCGGATCCTGATGGCACACTTTTTGCAGCATGTCCTAATGGACGTGTATAATTTTTGGAGCACCAGATGTTGAGACTGATGGCACAGTGTTTTCAGCATATCCTAACAGACTTTGATCCAGAAGCAAATGATTTGATACCTTTTACCTTTGATACCTTTTTGAACTACATGACTTAATTGGAACTTTTCCAGACCATGTCCAAAAAAAACTAACTGACCTCATCCCTGCTGAACCCAGGCCAAGGACATTCTACATGCTGCCTAAAATACATAAACCTGGCAATCCAGGAAGACCCACAGTCTCTGGTAATGGTAACTGACTGAGGGAATCTCAGGGTTTGTAGAAACCATTTTGAAACCACTGCTTATGGAAAGAGAGAGTTATATCCAGGACACTATGCACTTTTTGTGTGTACTTTCTGGTTATAAGGACTTACCACCTAATACCATTTTAGTGACAATGGATGTAACATCCCTTTACACTAATATTCCACACATGGATGGCATTTCAGCCTGGCTTAAATACATACAGGAGAAAGGACCAGAACAAAACATCAACCCTGAAGTGATGTGGAAACTTAAGGAATTCATTTTGACACATAACAACTTCAATTTCAATGGTAAACATTATGTTCAAACTATGGGAACAGCAATGGGCACCAAAATGGCTCCACAGTATGCTAAGCTCTTTATGGCAGACTTGGAGGAGGACTTTTTAAGGCACTGTCCCCTCAAAGCACTAGCTTATTACCGTTACATTGATTATTTGTTTATTATTTGGATGGAGGGCACAGATGCAGTTAAAGATTTTCATCAAGAACTTAACCTTCACCCTACCATAAAGCTTACTCTGGAGTATTCTACCACCGATGTTAATTTTCTGCACACCACAGTCACCATTAAGGATGGAATCTTACATACATGTATTTACAGGAAGCCAACAGACAGACAGAGATACCTACACAAGAAAAGTAATCACCCAAACCACATAAAACAATCTGTCATGTACAGTCAAGCACTCAGATGTCAGCTGACAGCAACCTTCACCTTCCATTAACTACCTGTCCTCCTTCTGTATTATTAATTCTGCAGCATTACTCCTACTGTGCATTAGAATTACCTCTTTTTTGTACATTTTAAATAAGCTGCACTGTAAATGTCTCCATATAGTACATTGTAAATATTTTGGTTTTATTTTTTTATCTCCCTCTTGTTCTTTGTATTACCCTTCCCAAAATGATGTGGAACCTTTGTAAATGAGCTGACTGAGCTTAAAGGTATTGTAATCTGAGAATGAATAAATAAATAAAATAAATGTTTTCGGCATGTCCTCCTCACATGCTTGGCTAATTTTTGGATTGCCTGAACCTGATGGCACACTTCTAGCAGCATGTCCTAATGGACTTGTGTAATTTTTGGACTGCCTGAAGTTGAGACTGATGGCTGAATGTTTTCGGTATGTCCTAGTTTCTGGATTGCCTGAACATGATGGCACATTTTTTTCAGCATGTACTAATGGACTTGTCTAATTTTTGCATTTTTGGATTGCCTGAATGTAGGTCTCTGCCCACTCAGTACAGGCTCAGCCTCACAGTCACGCTCCCCTTTCCACCACAGAGTAGCTAGGGCTCTGGACTCTTAAGAAGATGCATTTATTTTTTGGGATAGGTGTCCCCTAAATGTGTCATGAATTTGGGCGGGTGGGTGGAGGGGACCCCATGACATAGAAAATAACTGCATGACTCTCAGTGGAGCAGAGAAGGAACTAGTGCAACAATAACAAACTGATATCTGTTATAAGGAAGTAGGCAATTGGTTAACTAAAATCTGCAGCTAATCCAATGGGTAGGGAAATGAACAGACTGGGTGGGCCAAGCGGTCCTTATTTGTCTTCAAATTCTATGTTTCCGTGTTTCTATAATATGTCCATTGTATAGTGTATACTACTAAAAGGGAATGGAATTCCTCCTCTGAGGCCAGGCAGCTCAGTTTACAGTTGCAGCACTAGTACTACTGAATCTGAGACAGGAAACAAACAGAGGTCAACTGCATGACTGCCATATTCAATTGACCAGCACATCAGTGCTATAAACTCACAGTTTTCATATCCTGAAATGCTGACTACAATCCTACGTGTGTGTCACAGATCTCAGTGTCATTTTATGCAATTACTTTATTTATTTCATTTATTTATTAAGCAGATTGGAATTACAAACCTTTGAGTCAGAGACTCCTTTGCAAAGGCTCCACATCAAGTTAAGACATAGTATTAAACAATTAGAACAGAGGTGATACAAACATGGTACAGAATAATACTGAGGGTAGCCATAGTACCCTTCGTCAAATACACACACAGTTTTAGTAAAACAATATTATACATGGTTCTGGGCAAGACAATCAAGGAGATATAAACAGGATACAGGATACAGGATAATATTGAGGATAGCCATAGTACCCTGCAACAAACAGGCACACAAATTTGGAAAAACAATATTGTACAATATTATATAATGCCACAACAATAAACTGCACCACTCAGGAGACCTAAATAAAGGCAATATTTATTATAAAATAGCACCACAACAAACACGACAACACTACAGGTGTGTGGAACAAAAGTAACCTCTACCGGTTTCGCTCAGTTGGCGTCATCAGGAGGATGACCAGTCAAAATACATAGACCCTTAAATAGCCAGTGAACCTATCAAATTTAAAGTGCCAGTACAAAAATTAACCAACCATTTTAAAACAAAAGATCTATATATGACATAAATAATTATAAAAATTGCAATTCCTCCTCCTGATGATGCCATCTGAGCAAAACCGGTAGAGGTTACTTTTGTTTCACACACCTGTAGTGTTGTAGTGTTTGTTGTGGTGCTATTTTATAATAAATATTGCCTTTATTTAGGTCTCCTGAGTGGTGCGGTTTATTGTTGTGGCATTATGTGATTTATTTTGCTCTATACACTGCTGAGCTGTTTTGTTTGTTTTGGATACAATATTATATAGCAGATTTGCAGTTTTCATCACATTTTACAAAAGGTTCTGATTCAAATCAGAACTAATCAGAATTTATCTGGACTTTGGCCTGGTCCTGATAATAAAGGTCAGGACCTTTTTGGGTCCGCCCATCCCTAATATGCATACCACCTCCTCAAGGGTTTGATAGAAATCCATGGCAGCACATCACCCCATGTGGCTTTCTGGGTATTCATACAGTAGCTTCCTAGATATTCATTCACACACAAAGAGGCATGTGTCTCCTGGTGCAGGACGCACTGCATTCACAGATGCAGGCAACCTCTCAATTAGCAACAGTAAGCAGGAAGTGGATGCACTCACTGACAAAACACTGTCCATGCCACGTTATGTTTGCATTTGCAAAAATAATTTATTTGAGCAACAGAAATTATAGGTCCATACAAGTTACAGGCCCATAATATCCGAATGCTCAACCATCCCAAGGGCTACAGTGCAGATGTGATATCTGCAACATACTGTATATAGCAGAAGATACAAAATGAATGAAATCCACAATGCTATTGTCAGAGACTGGGAGGAAAACAAGTGGAAAAATTGCTGATTGGTGTGGTATTTACCATATACCAAACAGCCACAGACATCCCAGTGCTTCTCCCTTTGTAGAGCTTCATCTGGGGGGGGATTGTGCACCCAGGTCCCCTTTTATAGTTTATTATACTCATTGATGTCATACTGACTAAACTGTGTTCCTAGGAGCTATCGCAAAATGCGGCTCACTTGGGAGGGTCAGTGTCCCTAAATGGGGATTCCAGTTAGGCGGTGTGTTTGTTATTGACAATACCTGCTTATAATTCTATCTTTCAGATGAGACATTAAACCGAGGTCCTGTCTGCCTGTTCTGGTGGTTGTTTATTTATTTATTAGATCGTTGGTTTACAGACCTTTGAGTCAAAGACTCATTTACAAAAGGACCTTGTCAAGACAGCAGTACATCACAGAAAACAAAACAGTACAGTATATAATGCTTACATTAAAAAAGCAACCAGTGCTACAGGAATTCACTGGTGGTACAAGCTTGGTAATAGGTAGATCACAGTAGCCATAATATTGGTACATGTGTACCACATCAGGTAGCAACCAGAGATATTTTATTACGTTAGTCAGCAGATGTTGCCTGAGACCCCAGGCATATACAGCAAAAGTAGACAGGGCAAACCCAGCCTAGGGTGACAGTAAGGGGCAGGTGGGGGATTATGTGCAGTTACAGCAGCAAGTGCTTATCAGATGGCTTCTGAGGAAGACCTTGAAAGGACCAAGTTTAGTGGAGTCAGCTGGGATGGAATTGAACCAGGAGGGAGCCCGATAGCAAAAGGATCTCTTGGCCATAGAAGTCCTTACCCTGGGGACAAGGAGGGAGCTTTTGACAGTGCTGCAGAGGAGACTGAGGGAGAGGCATGCTGCAGGGAGGTGGCGACCCTGGGGGGGGGGGAAGAACCCTAGCAGAGTCTTTTTTACAATTAGTCAGGTTTGGAAGCAGAGTCTTTCTTCAAGGTTGAACAAGTTGGTGGTGGAGTACAGCAGGCACGTATGGGTGTGCCTAGAGGCTCCCAGGATTAGCCTGCAGGCCTTGTTTATAGAGCTGGATTATTGCAAGCTCAGTGTTGTCAGCTGCAGCATAGATGGACAGCCCAAAGTGGATTAGCGACAGGACAGAGAAGGTGATTGCCAATCTAAGGGCCTCTTGTGGTAGGCAGTCACTATGGTGGTATAACAGTCCAATCCTGACATTGGTGGCAGAAGAAAGGGCATTGATATGGGAATGGAAGGAGAGTGCCAAATCAAAGGTAATGCCCAGATACTTGTTCAGGTCATCCAGTTGGATGTTAAAGATCCCATGGCACTTCTCAATAAGAGTAGGGGAATTTCCCCTGTGCTGGCTAATTTTACCCCCACTCACTAAAATATCACCAACAGCTTAATCTGGTTCTGAAAGTCAGTTTATAGCTATAAACATATTCCCTTTCCCTTGGCCCAGGGTTGCATCTGGAAATGAGCCATGGCTCAGTTTGCATTTCCCGGTCACAAACTTTCAAATAAATAAATAAGCACAGTATGAAATTCTTACAAAAAGTGCATAGTGTAATTTAAAACAAAATAGAAATGACTAATATTCCATTAGCAACATCAAAAATTATGTTTTCAATACTACTGTTTCAGATCATTCAGTTGTGGGTGTCTAAATGTCATTGAGGTCTCTGTGTTCACTATCAGAAGTAACAAATTACATTAAATAGGATTAAACCTGTTAGTGCTCTCTAGTACCTGTCCTTGAGCTGGGTGCAGAGAAAGGCTGTTACACACTCAAGTGCATGGTTGCATATATCACCAGTCAGCGTCCTCACTAGAGATGCAGTGAAGTTTAAATTTGAACGTAAAGTGCATGCAAAGTTGTCCACTTCACGTCAGTTTACACTTCATGTAATTTTCCCACTTGAGACCTGACTTTACCTTGACTTCGCATGCTCATTCCACCTTACTTTGGTGCACAAGGCAAAGTGGCTAGGAAACCAGCAGTTTGGTCACATGTGTGCAGGTCACATGACCACTTTCCTCTACAGGAAATTATTGCTTCCACTTGTTGAGTCAGTCTGAGTCAGGCTGTGGAGTGTGGAGGACTGCAGGCAGCTAATATGGATATAATTCATTGAATAGTTCTTAATTTCATACTTTTTAGTACCAATCTATCTTTTACTTTTTCCTACTATATTTTGCTAACTTTACTAACTCTGTTTTTTTTTAAACTTGTGTGCTTTACTCCCTCTCACTCTCTGTCTCTCTCTCTTTCTGTTTTTTATTTCTTTGTCAGTCAGATCCTCTCTTCTCTGGCTGTTATGGATCGTCTAGCTGGATGTCACGGCTCAAGGACACATGGTGGCTCATGCGCAGTAATCCTCAATAAGGCAGTTTTTGGGGTGCAGGTCTGCCAGCAACCAAATGAGGTGGAAGTGCATCAGAAAGATGAACAGGAGCAGCTGCAGCTGGTGGAGCAGCAGCAGCAGGAGCAACAACACACAGGAGCCCCCCCTGTGGTTCCATGCCCAGAGTATGATCCATCCGCTCCACCAAAACAAGTTGCAGAAGAGACATCACCAGTTGTGCTAAAGCAATGCCAGCCTCAGGCCCTGGGAAGAAGACCTCCCCTATGTGGGCATATTTTCATTGTGACCCCAATGTGGCTAAGCGCACCATATGCTACGAGGTGGTTCGTACGGGGTGGAGTGACAGGCATATTGGCAATGGGGGGCAGTGAACACACCTAGCGTGGCACCACCGTGCAGAATGGCAGGAGGCAAAAACAGCAGCATCAAGCAGAAAACAAAAACTGCAATCTACAGTTGCCCCCCGGCTGTACAAATACCACCACCAGTACTTGCTTCAATGGCACCACTGCCAGTATCAGAAGCAGCAGCACCACTTGCAGCAGGCAATGAGCAGCAGGAGTCAATGCATCAGGAAACTGTAGCACTGTGACACATTGTAATGGAGCTCCAGCAGATTGTTGCTCAGGTCCAAGACAATCAGGACTGTGAGACTGCAATTTTAACAGTGGTCCGGGACCAGCTTTGTGGTGGTGATGGTGACAGAGGTGACACTCAGTAAATATGGAACACAGTTCAAACTTTATACTCTGTTCTGTATCTGTACCCCTTTATCTTCTTTCCTTTCATCTTGTCTTTCTTTAACACCTATGCCCCCTCAAAAAATAAAATTGATGATACAAAAAAGTCTACGCTATCCTTCCTTGAGCCTTCCTCACCTTATCTGTTTCTCCTGCTGTATGCTAATTTTCCTACTTTCCTTCTTCTATCCACAAATGTCAAGTATTGGTCCCATTAGAGAAAGGCTTACATGCCGCTCATACTGTTTCTGTGCACTGCTGATGTACTGGTGGCGTGCAAGCAAGAAGAGAATTCCAGAATAATAGAAAATGAACATCTTTTGTGTGAGCATTGAAACATCAGTCTGTTTGTGTTGATGTCTCCTGCTAGCCACTAATACCAAGTAGTGGCCCCATTACAGAAATGCTTACATGCTGCATAGTAAGGCGGCTGCTGCACTAGTGTGCAAATAAGAAGAGAATTCCAAAAGATTCCAAGAAAGAAAATGCCTGCTGTTTAACTGTCATGAAAACTCATGACTCCAGTCCAGGAAAGAATAATCGCAAGAGAAACTGTTCATAAAAGTCACAAGTATTGCAGGATGCACTGATTCAAGCGTGCACCTACAGCTTCAACTCTCCATTTGTGTCCCAAGTGAGAAAACGATGTGCTGGTGCCCACTGTTGTTGTCCTGCTGTTTAGTGCTGCTGATGATGTACAGTATGCCAACTCGCTACTACAGTAGCTAGCTACTTGCCAAGTGATCAAGTCATGAAAGGTAAGTATTTTTTGGGGGGGAGGGGACCATCATTTCAAAAAAGTTTCATTAATGTTTTTGCATCCATAAATTCGGTTTGGATGCTGTCATGTGGTGAACATGTTCCTTCCAACCACAGCTGCAGTATGATCATCCATAATTTTTTTCATCAACATATAAATCTTTGGATAGCACATCAACATTGCTGGAAAAATTTGATTAATTTGTGAGTCACTGTCAGACTCTGATCAGAATCATGTTCAACTACCGGGGGGATGAGGATGTGGAGTGTGAGTGACATCAACTAAACTCTGAATCACGTCTTCAGACTCCACAACATTTTGGCAAAATGTAAGTTTGCATGGGTTGAATTTGGAACAATACTCATGCCTTCACCAACTTAAATACCAACTGGCCCGATGGCACTGAAGGCTGAGGCGCTGATCGCCTTACCTCGCACTACGCCGGTGCCCTGTGTTTGGGAACAAGCATGGGCCACCAGGGGTTGGCAGGGGAAGAGAGGGATCGAGCATCTGTAGGACTGCTCTCCTTCTCCGGGGAAGGGGGACAGGGGGACACTAGCATTTCAATGCTCGACTGACCCCTGGTAGAAGCTGAGGGGCTGGCACACTGAAAGCTACAGAGTGGGGGTAGACAAGGCAGACATTTGGAGGAGCGCATATGGGAGCATGCGCACTCGCGCCTTGGGTGTTATTGCATGCCTCATCTAGGGGAACCAACTTACAGGAGGAAAAAATGGGTACTGGCATGGCAGAGTGATAGTCAGTCCTCGCAGGCACTGGCCCCGCGATGGGCAGTAACTCTTCCAGCACCAAATCCAGAGTTAAGCAGGTTGAGGGGATCCCCACTGCCCCACCACAGGGGGCAAGCCGTGGGGCAGCTGGAAGGGTAGGCTGTGAGCGGGGGACATGGCTTGGGGAATACAACAGGATGCAGAGCCACCAGGGCCCAGTTGGATAAAGAAATTAACAAAAAAAAAAACTAACTCAATACCACGACCAACACCAACACCAGCAGGGACAACTGCATCTCCAACCATTGTTGAAGTGACTGATTGCGCTGTGAAAAACATAGTCAGAGAAATCCTTCTACTGGCATCAACTATACACTTCTGCTGCATAATAACATGCCCACGGCCACTCTTGTCACTGGGATTACACAGAAAATTCACAACAAATTGAGATTTCTGAAATTTGGGGTGGTTGAGAAGCCAAAAAACAACAGCTGTGGCTTACAGATGCAGATTGGGCACTAAACAGATGAAAACACACAGACGCAGATTGCACACTATAAAGAGATGCAGCTGCACAGGCGCAAAAACACCTTAACCAGTGGTCACACAAATCCAAAACTAGAAAAATAAATTTTACTTTTGGGGGGGTGGTGGCAGGGCACTGCAGTAGCAATCCACTACCAAGATACCACAAAGCAGTACAAAATAACGCAGACAGGTAACAGATTCACAGTGCTACAATTTCTGTGTAGCACAATGAAATGTGTCTGACTTGTTGGCATGCATTGCACACACACTCACACACACACTACAGGTAATGCACAGCAAATTGAAAACTTCAGTGATATAACCAAATCTTTTAAACAAACTGAAATTATGCACTGCACCACAACAATCAACAAAAAAATTTCAAAAATTACTGAACATTTTACTGTGTGTACATGAACCCAGTTAAACAACACAAACATAACCAACACAGCTAGAAAGACTGCCTTTCTCCCAGTTAATCTACCTCCACCACAGATATGCCCCTTCCCCAAGCACACTTCAACAGTGTCTGTCAGTACATAGACTGAATATTCTAAATTAACATTCAAAATCCACACAAAAACAATAAACACTTGATGAAATGAGCATATGAGGGTTTCCTACAATTAAGGTACTAAATTTTGAGCAAAAAAATGGCTCAAAAAGGCTTTTTGAACATTTTTTAGAGGGTTTGAATCTCAGAACTCTGAGAACAAACTGTCTCCAGCTACTACTGCACACACACTATACAGAACTGAGACTGTGCAGAACAATCTAGAGCCCATGTCACCTGCAATCCCATGAATCTCTGCAAAATTCGCCTTAGCACTCACAAAGTGAAGTAATGCGAAGTACATTGAAATGAATGTACTTCACATTAAAATTGGTGTAGAAGTGGTTGGGGAAAGGTGGAATAATGCAAAGTCAGTGCTTTCAATTGACTTCGTGATCATAATTAGAAGGCAAAGCACTACGCTTTGCGTTGCGGATTAGTCCTCGGATTCTGCCTTAATACGGAAATTGCTCTGTGCAGTGGATTTTGGTCACTTTGCCTGCCTCTAGTCCACACTGCCACAACTTCTCCATCTCCACCTGTGGTCATCCAGGTGGTAGTATTGCAGCAGAACTTGATGTGCTCCCTCTGAGGAGGAGGAGGAGGAGGAGAAGAGTGTCCTCTGGGAGGCTCAATCCTCCTCCCTCTAATTGACCTATCATGTCCAGATCTCATCACTGATCCCGCACTGCAGGTGTAGGAAAATCAGAATGACTTGGTGGTGTATGCATGATGAATTCAATGTGTAAATCAGAGACACTAACATACATGTCAAGACTGTAGATGGAAGCCCATAACAATAAATGGGCCCTATGGTCATATATTGTAGTTAATCTTGATCCATAATGTAGTATGTCAACTTGAAATAAAAAAACAAAGTACAATGAGATATACAGAGCTAGAGAAGACACTGAAATTTACAGCAATATACCTAATATACTGTACCTGTAACCCCCCTGTTGGGGGCTTACTTGATAGCCCCGAAGTTGCTCCTGTTTCCCTGGGTTTCCCTGTGGTTTCTCTGTTCTGTGCCTCATTTTCCCTGTAGTTTCCCCAGTTCCTGGCTGGTTCCTTGTAGTGCCTGGGATCCTCTTCTGGCACCTGCATAATTTTTGTTTGGAAGAGCAGGATGAAAGGAATTAGTTCATGGAGCTGTCACTTATTCCTTGCACTCTGGTGCTGGGTGACACTCCGTGCATGCACACAAAGCGCATTTTTGATCAGCCATTCAGCAACCTTTAGAGTCATCTCTCCAGTGGTTCCAGTCCCTCTGGTAAGCAAAATGGGGACCAGAGACCTGTGCTGGACTGGAGAGATGGCAGGAGAAGGAGGAGAGCCAGAACTGTGAGCACCAATAACGTGCACAGATTTGGAGCCACCTCATGAATATTAATGAGGTGGCTCATTAATAAATCATGAGCTGAAGTCTGTCTTGCACTGGTGTAGAAAGTAATAGCACTAAGAGCAGTCTGGAGAATAAGAAAAATATTAAAATAATGAAGGGAGCCAACCGAGGGAAGTTGTGTCTACAGCTCTGTGGGGAAAATGTGAAACTAAAATGTTTATTGTGGCTGCACTGGAGCAACAGAGTTGAGACCTGTGTGAGGATTTATTGAGACTGTAAATGGGCTGCCTAGGGGCAATACAAAATGGCAGCAGCGACTGGGAAAGGGTTAGATAAATATGTTAACTGATGCAGTCGCTTTACTGGGCACGAGGGCCATTATGAAATGGTGGACAAGACAAGGGTAAAATGGAAATGAATTGTTTGGCTGCAAAATTGTTTAAAACCTGGGACACTGTACAGACTGTGATGAGACTGTTTGCTAGAAGCCATGATGGCAACCAGGTGACCACTTTACAGCCAACCAAAGGGCCAGGACTTTTCAGAAGGATTCTGGGGCTTTTGGGGAAACATACCGGGGAATATTCTGGTGCCATTTTGAGCAGCCCATGAGGCATCAAGGGAGCCTTATACATATTAATTTTCTGATGGGACAGTGGCTCCAGCCAATAGAGAGCTGCCAAAAATCTCCCAAAAGAAGAGAACTTTTAGAATCTAGTTCAAGTTCGGTGGGAGCCCTTCCACAGAGAGGGAGCTCCAGCCCCTATGCAGAGAATGGGGCTACAAGGCTTGGAGACAGCCTGCCTGGGGGCTGCCAGCAATCTGTTCCCTAGGGCTGGTCAGGCTTTTCCCCATCTAGAGAGTTGAAGGAGAATGTGCAGGCAGCTCTGCAGAGAAGGAAAGCTGCAGGAGTTCTGATGCTGTGGAAGGAAGTTGCACCACAGCGGTGAAAGTATTGAGAAATGGATATTGGAAAAGGGAAAAAAGGATTAGGAAAATGGCTGATCCTGAGGAGAGAGCCTCCTGGTATTTGTCTGCACCTCCATGGTGAGATATGAATGAGCTGAGAAGAGAATGAAAGTTGTGTGGAAGTATGGAGAAGGAACTGTCTGATCCTGGCGTAGACAAAGTGTCTAGGGAGATGAGGGGAAGACACAGGTCTGAGGACTCATTGTAGCATGGAAGAATGGCTACTGGAAATTGAATGGGAATCTGGATTCTGAACAGCTGAAGAGAAAGCCTCTTCTGAGATTGTTATGTACCTGCATGGTGAGAAAAGAGACTTTCTTGATGTTCTGCTGAGAAAGAGTTCTGGAATTGTGCATGAGCCAGAGCAAGAGTGATCTCTGTGTTAAAGTTGTGAGACTGTGAAAGCAGAAGGATAAGCAGGTGTTTTCTGGGCAGATACCTGCTGTCTGCTCTTGAAACATGGCTGAGAAAAGAGACTGTTGTAATGAACCTGTCGTTTAGACTCTGTACCATCCCCCTGGAGTCTGGGACACAAGGAAGAACAGAAAACGCTTTGGCTACACACCGTAGCTTGTCTAAATTGAAGAGAGAAGGATGACTTTTTTTTTGGCCCCAGACTTCCCGGCACCAACCGCCCTATGGGCAGAGACACTTCAGCCCCTGTTGTCCGCACATCATCCTCAAGCCTGGGCTTACCCCCATGGCTGGGCCATTGGGTGGGTGCCCCCTTCCCAGAACAAACAGTTGCGAGCCCTGGCTTACCCCCCAGGATGTGGACACAGGAGCAGGACCACCCCCCTATGGACTACCATCTCTAAGGTGTGATGGTGGAGGTGGGAGTGTCAATCATGGGGCTGGATTTTTGTGGATGCTAGTCAATGGGTGTGCGCCCGACATCAGTCTCAGCCTCCCATGATGTGTGGGATCAGTTCCTGTCATTCCCTAGCCTCTGCCAGGGGCTGCTAATGTACCGAGATCTCACCCCCCCTTTCCTCCTGGAGAAGGAGAGTCACCAGAAGGCACTCAGTCCTTTCTCCACCCCAGACAGTCCTCCAACTCCTGGAGCCATTCCCAAACCCAAGTTGTTGATGTCGCAAGCAGATGCCTTGCCACTATGTCAGCGGGCTGACTCAACAGCATGATGACTTAAAACACTCCATCCTAAACCCAGGGCCAGGTGGGGAGCTCATTAACCCCAATCAAGTGGGGCTTGCTGGCTGCAGGAGACCACAGATTTTATACCTGAGTGCTAGGTCACTCTGACCTGTGAAGGAGCCAGATTGTGTGGCCACTTCTAGGGTCTGGGTCCCTTGTGGCTGGCAGGCCTTGCCATGTGCTCTGCAACAGGCCTCAATACGCTGAAGAGGGCTCACTGCAAGATCTTCAATCAAACTGAACGTCCAAGCTGCATTTTTCTTGTCCCTTCAAGTTGTTTAAGCATCAAGCCCAGTTCTGCATCTGCTGTTTCTCCAACCCCCAGGACTTCAGTTGTCTGTACCATCATAGGACTGATTCTACAGAACTGTGAGTAAAAGCAGGAACTGCCCTGCAACTGGGGTATGTACATAGTTACTTTGATTAGTGTCCCAGGGCATGGGGAAAGTTGAGCAATTAAAACAAGAATGTAAAAAGTTAATCTTAATCCAACTAAATGCGCCAATGCGGGCCTACCAGCTTCACCTCAGGCCTGCAACAAAAGTGTTGGGTAACCAGGGACAAAATTTTTTATTTTATTTTTTTATTTATTTAAACATTTGTTAAACAGGAAAGGCACACTGGGACGAGGCTCGATTCCAGGTGCAACCCGGGGCAGGGGAAAGAGGAATACAGATATTTCCAAGTACAAAAAAACTCATTACAGTGTGGTTGACAAGACATCACAAACGTTTAAAGCACTACAGAGCAGATTACAAGTGCAGTTACATTGCAGTCATTTAGAGCAGCATTACATACTTACTAGGTAGATTGCAAGAGATGGTGGGTTGCAGCTTCGAGGAACATTGTGAGGTGACTGCTTTGGGCAGCGAGCAGAGTGAAGCATAGAGCAGGTCCAGTTGTAGCAGCAGTAGGGAGTAGGTGGGAGGAGATAAAATTGTTGCTTGCAGGCTTGGTGTGTGGGGGAGCTTCTAGTGAGGGGGAAGAGATTGTTCCATAAACTGGGGAGCCTGTAGGCCTAGGCAGCTTTGCAGGTTGAGGAGGCAGGTTGAGGCAGGGTGAAGTATCTTCAATTTCTGTGCCACAGTTCATAGGTGGAGAGAGAGTCCTGTGAGAGGCAGTCCATAAGGTAGGAGGGAAGCATACTGAACCAAAATTTAGATATGAGAGCTAGGGAGTGTATGTAGCATCTGTGTGACAGTGGGGAGAAGTCAAGGAGGGAGTAAAGATTGCAGTGGTGAGTTTGAAGTGGAGAGTTTGCTGTGAAATGGCAGAAGGAGTTTAGGAGGGTGTCTAGCCTGGATAGGATGGTTACAGAGGCAAAACTATAGACCACGTCTGCATAGTCGAAAATGGAGAGGATCATTTTGGATAGGATTTCCTATCTGACTGGGAGTGGAAGAGAGTCCCTATGTTGGTACAGCATCCCAATTTTGGGGCATAGTTTAGAGACAGTGGCATCAATTTGTGCAGAGAAGGAAAAGTGCAGGTCCAGCCAAATGCCTAGGCATTTGTATTTGTCACCTGTTCTAGGGGGAAGCCATCCAAAGAAGTGATAGGGGGAGGGGGAGCTTATCTGCTCAGTTTTTGTGCCATGCCAAAAACCACAGAGACAGTTTTTGAGGTTTTAATTTCAGGTAGTTGAGTCTGAACCATTGCTAGATGCTGTTGAAGTCAGATTGGAGGATAGATTGAGCTTTGTACATTGTAGGGCTGGAGGTAAAGAGGATAGTGTCATCTGCATACATGTGTATGCAGGATTTGGAGTAGGAGGTGGGAAGGTCATTGATGAAGAGGGTGAAGAGAATGGCGCCAAGGACTGAGCCTTGGGGGATGCCCACCATGATAGGCTGGGGGGGGAATGACATCTGCAATTTTAACTGATTGTTGCCTGTTAGTGAGGTATGACTTAAACCACTGGACCCTGGTAGGGGCAAGCCCAGCTACTTCAAGTTTCTGAAGGAGGAGGGGATGGGATATGGAGTTAAAAGCTTTTGCCAGATCAACAAACACAGCGGTAGTTAGAAGGCCCTGGTCGGAGGCAGTGAGGATGTGATTTGTGACTCTCAGGAAGGAGGAGGTGGTGGAATGTTGTTTTCTGAAGCGTGACTGATGGGGAGAGAGGAGATTTTTGTTGGTGAGGTAATCCATTAGTCTGGTGTGAGCTAGGGATTCCTGGAGTTTGGCTACAGCTGGGAGGAGGGAGATACGCCTGTAGTTGCCAGGAATGGAGGGGTCACCACCTTTGTGGAAAGGGATTACGTAGGCTGATTTCCAAGCCTGTGGGACTGTTCCCGAGGAAAAAGAGAGGTTTAATATATAGGTAAGAGGTTTGGTGATCACAGGAGCTGAAATCTGCAGGAGCTTGGGGTGGATCCCATCAAGGCCGTATTTAGTGCTAGTAAGGGATTGGAGGGCTTTAAAAACTTCTTGCTCAGAGATGGCAGGGAAATTGAACTTATTTGTGTTTGGGGTGGATGGGGGGGCAGCGATGGGTGGGGAAGGCCAGGGTTGTAGGGCACAAGATATGAAGAATTTGTTGAGTGTGTCAGCAGAGCTGACAGGGTCAGTTGTAGGCTGGTTGTGATTCATGAGAGCAGAGGTACATGGTTGGGTTGGAGGGTCGAGAAGAGAGTGTACAACTTTCCAGAAATTGGAAGGCTTAGAGTAAGAGAGCTGGGACTTGATGTAATCTGCTTTGGATAGCCACTTACGGCCTTGGTGTAGGCATTTCTGAGTGTGTTATGTGTTTGCCTGTTTTGAGGGGTGGGGATGGACTTTAAAATAGCCCAGGCTTTATCTCTGGCTTTGCATTGAAATAGAATGTGTGCAGAGATCCATTTGTGGTGCTGCACCTTGACTCTGATCTTTTTCAAGGGGGCGTGAAAGTCCCAGAGTTTAGTAAAGATGTTCAGGAAGCTGGAGAGAGCAGTGTCGATATCAGCATCCGGGTACACCTGTTGCCATTTGGCGAGCCTAAGGCTGCTAAGTAGAGATGCAGTATCCACAGCATTTAGAGGGTGAGAGTTTAAGTATTTGGGAGCAGATTTTGGCATGTGAGTTTTTCTGGTGCAGTATATTATGCAGTGGTTGCTGAGTGCATTGGCAAAGGTTCCAGAAGAAGTAATTCTGTGTGGGTGGAATAAGAGAATCCAATCTAGAAGAGAGTGGTTTTGAGAGTGTTGGTTATAGTGGGTAGGTTCACTTAATAGTTGGGTGAAGTTGAGGGACTGTATTTTAGAGCTGTGAGCATTTGAGGAGGTGGCTAGCCAGTCCAGGTTGAAGTCACCTTGGAGTACCAGTTCTCCATTTGGGACTAAGTCAGGTATGGAGGCTATGGTAGAGATGAGCGAGTCACAGAACAGGCGGGGGGAGGCGTAAAGCACACCTACGTAAAGTGGGAGTGAGGTTGGTAGAGAGAGTTTGGCCAGGAGAAATTCACAGGAGCTAGGGCAGGTTTCCTTGAAAGTGACAGAGCATGAGAGGGGCAGTTTGGAGTAAATGGCTACTCCTCCGCCTCTCTTTCCTTGGTCCTGTCTGAGTAGGGAGTAGTTTTGGAGGCAGATGGAGGAATCAGGGGTCTTGGCTGAGTGCCATGTTTCTGACAGGTAGAGAATATCAGGTGAGTGCTTGGTCATCCAGCAAGTTAGCTGGTCGAGCTTGGGCAGGAGGCTCCTGATGTTAATATGGGTGATAGAGAGTCCTTTTTGGGAGCTTAGGGGCAGGGGGCCATCAAGGGGGCCAGGGTTATATTCGATGTCCCCTGAGAGGAGCAGAATGAGAAGGAGGAAAGAGTATGTAGCCAGGAGCTTTAGCCTCCTTGTGTGGAGGACAGCTTTAGGGGATGGTCTGGCAGCCCTGATTTGGGCTGCGAAGGATAGCATCAGGGGTGGGAGGATGCTGGGGCAAACATAGGGGGAGGGATGGGGGAGCTGTGGAAGGGGGGCATGGCTGCATAGTGGTAGAGGTGGCTAGTGGGATGGGAGGAACAGGAGGGGATGTGAGGGTGTGTTTAGGATTGGGAGTGGGAATAGTTAATGTGAGGAGATAGGAAACCAGATAGATGTAGAGGGTAGAGTTCAGCAAAGTCATACTGCACATTCTGTAGAAGGGGACTCTGGGCAGACTTGACAAATATTCGAGTCTAGTAGGTGGAAACTCCAGGCTCGAGAAGGAGGTTTAGCCTGGAGAATTAAGGGGTTTGTTCTGAACTGGTACCAGTTGGGGGTCTGTGCATGGGAATACCTGCAGCAGTTATCCAGATAGATAGTTGGTAGCTGCAGTAATTAAAGTGTTGGCTCTTAAATCAAAAGGAAGATGTGATTGCTTGAAAATGCCAAATCTCTAAATGCAAATTCAGATCTTTAAAATGTGTTACATAACCGCTATTCCATTTTTTCCCAGTCCTAACCCTCCCATATAAATAAATTATGTTGTTACTTTTTTGAAAAGGTCTGACTCAAGAGCCTGATTTTAGTGAGCATGTTATTTGATGAAATGGAAACTGAAATGTTGGATTGGGGTATGTGTGAGTCTGGTAAATCCATGTCTGGGGTAACTGTTCGGGGACGTGGTTTGGTATGATGTCCCAAGGGGTTGTACTGGCAGAGATGAGACCCACTAAATGTACTCTGGGTGGAGGTACTGCCATTTTTATGTAACTCTGAGAAAGGACCCCCGTGTAATATCAGCTAAGGAACCCAGGCCCCTTAACCTTGTAATGCCAGCAAGGCTGGGGTAATGGTCCTCTCTAGGATGGTGCCAAAGAGGGGCTACATACCTAATATACTACAGTGCATGTTGACCCTTTCCTCCAATCACCGGTTAGAGTGCCAGTTTATTCCACAGCAACTCAGAACTATCATTTTATTCTGAATAAAATTATTGCTCAGTGCTCAGAACAGTCATTTTATTGTCAATAAACTGGCAGTAGTGACATCATCATCTTGGTTCACATTCTGATTGTTCTGCACACACAACACTTGCAGCAGCAACTGTAAACAAGCAGTGCAGGGAGGTGGGAGGAGTGGAGTTATCACAAACATTAAAAAACCTAGGAACAAAAAAAAAAGAAACAGTAACACTATTTTATTTTTTCCAAACACATACAGTGTAATAGTGGGGGTGGAGCAGGAACAAAATTATTGTGTGAGTTTGGAGCTGCGTTTGTATCTCCTGTAGCTAACAGTTTTTCAAGCTTCCTACCTTGTTTGCTTGCTATTTATGGAGCTGTGCTTGAAAGGAAAGGAAGACAATTTTGCCATGGCTGATACATTTTCACAAAATTGCAGAAGAGAGCACAGAAGTCACTGAATAAAAATGTTCTATTGAACAGTTTGTGTTTCATGATGTGGCCATTCATGGTCATGAACAGCTGTTGGTGTCCAGGTCTACAGACTTGGAGGAGCCCTCTGCACCTGAAAATCAGCCATAACCAAGGCATGTCTGAAATGCGGTAATGGGAAAGTGGCTGTAGTGCAGGAACAGATAACACTAACTTCAGACTATTGTACAGAGCTCACAAACTGCAAGACAGCAGGATATGGCCAGAGTTCACAAAAGACTGGACAGAATCTTTGAAATAGTTGCAGCCACAAATGAACATTAAGGCAGTTACATCAATTGAACCTAGAGATGTGGCAAGATAAAATTTTGTGGGCGAAATTCTTGCAAAATTGGCAAATTCGCCATCTGAAACATTTTGCGGGATTTGGCTGTTCCACAAAATATTTCACTGGTGTGAAATTATGAAATTTTGCCAATGCAATGTGAAATTTTGCCCAAAACCAGTGTAATTTCGACTTTGAGTGGCAAAATTTTGCCATTTCATTGGCAATTTCCACTCCATGGGTGAAATTTCTCATCCAAGTGAAAGAGATTCAGATTTCAATCTATAAAACATTTTGTGAAATGCACAAATTTTGGTAAAATGTTTCATGGAATGAAATTTGCCAATTTCACCCATCTCTAATTGAAACAAGTTGAAAATGACACCTTCAACTTAAAAAAAACATGTTAACAGTAAATGTAATTTCTAACGCACACATTTTAGATGATACTGTTAGAAATGAAAAGATAGAGCACTTGGAAAATGTTATAAGGTAAAGAAACCTACCTTGTGTTCCAAAAGAAGAAGTGCAGGGTGGAGGAGACAGTGCTTTAAATTTTGCATCTCAATTGCTGGCTTCATTTGAAAAACCTCCATCCACTCTAGCCATTGAAAAAGCCTTTATGCTCCCTAGATTTAAAACTAATGATGATAACTAGGGTTGGGTGGACCCAAAAACGTCTTGACCCTTATTATCAGGATCGGGATCCAGGTCAAAGTACTGTCAAGTTCTGATTAGTTCTGATTCTTAGCAGAAGCTTTTGTAAAAATGTGGGGAAAATTGAAAATCTGCAATACAGTTGCATAAGCCTTTATAGTTGCAGTCATGTATAGTTGCAGACACGTGATGGTTTAAAACCTATCAGGCTAGTTTCCTATCTGCAGGTTACCTGCTCTTGCCTCTACTGGCTGCTTATCATTCTAATCTGAGCTACAACAGTCGAGCTCCAACCAGCTACAAACTCGGTCTCACCTCTAGTGGCCACTATCTGCATTACTGCTTCTCTTTTACACAGTCACTCCCTAGCAACATGAATCCAAAATGCAGAAGATTCTGCTGTGCTGCATTCTCCTTCCTGTTGTCTTTTTCTCACTCCCATCTCCCCATCTCCATCACCCTCACTTTAGTGTCCACTCTCCCCCCAAACAACCCTCCACCCTCCCCTTCCTACAGGAACCACCCACTCCTACCCCCTACACCCCATCCCAATGCTTACTCTGCTACTCTCTCCCCTCCCTTTCTCCCCTACTCTCTCCCCATCCACCCTTTTCTACCCCTCCTCCACCCACCCTTCTCTGCTCCACTCCCATCTCCTTAACCTGAAGGCACTAAACCGATGCCTGAACCGCCACGTGCCACCGTTAAAGCACTGTTCCAGCATGTCCAAACATTCCCCGCTCCTCACATACTCATTTATCCTCTAACTTCTTGCGGGCAACATACATCCCAACCCTGGCCCTTCTGTGCCCAGGCATTCCTCTACCTCATCCTCTGCCTCTACCGGACCGCCCCCTTGCCTAGCCCATAACTCACCCCCTAAGGGCCTCCGCATTTTCCACCTCAACGCCAGGAGCCTCCTCCCCAAAATGGATGCTCTAACAGTTTGGGACACCCAGTTCAACCCTGACATACTCTGCTTCATGGAATCCTGGCCATACTCCAAAATCCCAAACTCATCTCTTGCCATTCCTGACTACAACTTATTCCGCCAGGACCAAGACAAGCAAAGCAGAGGCCTGGCACTGTACATTAGGTATTCCTTCTTGTGCTCCATCATCTTCAATGAATTCTGCCCTTCTTCCCACAAATCAATTGTTGAGCACATATCCCTCCCCTCCTCCACACCCCCTCTACATTGGGGCCCTATATGCCCCACCAAAGTCCTTGCCTGACTCCATCGTCAAGGCCATCTTTTCAATCTCCACCAAAACATCCAACGGTGAGCTTGTGCTACTAGGCAATTTCGATCTTGACTGTCTCTCCCCTTCTGCTAAACCCACCATCCTAAGGCTTGAATCCCTAAATCTCTCCCAGCTAATCCGTGAACCCACTCACCTAAACCACTGGTCCCAAAACCACACCCTTCTGGATTGGATTCTATCTTCCCATCCCCTTCATATCTCCACCTCAGGTATTTTCTCCGAGGACCTCAGTGACCACTGTATCACTTACTGTGTCTGCAAAATCCATTCACCACTTTTCCTTCCCAAATTCATCTGGACCGGCTCCCTACACAGCCTCAACATCCCTGCCTTACTCCAAGACTTTGCTAATGCAGACTGGCTACCTCTGCTGTCCGCATCCGATGTTGATGTTGCCCTATCTCAGTTCTGCAGTATTTTACAGAGAATCTGGGACATGCATGGTCCTCTAAGGAAAGCAAGGGTAAAATGCCACCACCACCCCTGGATCACAGCCAACCTCATTGCCTTGTGTCACTCCAGGGATAAAGTGTGGCGACTTTACAAAGCCTCCCATGCAGCAAGTGATCTTCAATAGGAGGAGGCAGTATGGTGCAGTGGGTTAAGGCTCTGAGCTGCAAATCTGGAGACCTGGATTTGAATCCCAGAGCCCCCTAGGTGCATACTGTGTGACCCTGAGCAGGTCACTTAACTTCCTCGTGCTCCCAGGTTGCACCTGCAAACAAGCTTTCAGCTTAATGTGTCTCACCTGGTAAAACAATTGGTAAAAAAAAAATCTTACAAGCACCTCAGAAATAAATGCACCAAGGCCACCTGGCAATCAAAATCTTCCTATTTTAAAGTGCAATTCACTCAAACTCACAACCCCCACATGTCTTTCTAGAAGTTGATCAACTCTCTCCTTGACACCCCCTCCACTAAACAGACTTGCCCGAGCATTACTATAGATGGTAAAACCATCTTGGATCCTGCCTCTGTGGCTGCGCTATTCAACAAGTTCTTTGTCTCCTGTGCCCTACCCAACTCCACCCCTCCCTCCCCCAACCTGAGAAGTCCATCCTCCCTCGACCTCAGCTTCCTCTTTTCACCCATCACACCTCTGGAGGTATACAATGCACTCTACTCCCTTAACTCCTCCAAATCTTGCCCTGATGGAATCCACCCCAAAATGCTCCATATCTCTGCTGCAGCCATTGTTGCCCCCCTCACCCACATTCTGAACATTTCCCTAACCACAGCTGCTGTTCTTAAAGCCTGGAAATCAGCCAAAATCATCCCTCTTCACAAAGGCGGTGACCCCTCCCAAATGGGAAACTATAAGTCTATCTCGCTCATCCCCTCCCTTACCAAAGTCCAGGAATCCCTTGTACTGTCCAAACTGTCAAACCTTCCCTCTTCCAACAACTACCTTTCATCAGCTCAAACTGGCTTCTGAAAACACCACTCTACCATCACCACCCTTCCAAGCATAACTGATTCCATCCTCACAGCCATGGACAATAGCCAAGTCACAGCTGCCATATTCATAGACCTGGCTAAAGCATTCGACTCTGTCTCCCACCTGCTACTACTCAGCAAACTTAGCTCTTTTGGCATCATCCAACTTGCCATCTCCTGGTTCCACTCGTACCTCCACAACAGGCAACAATCAGTTCAAGTAGGCAACACTCTCTCTCTTCTCCTCTTCCTATCGTATCTGGCATCCCCAAGACTCTCTTCTTTGCCCCCTCCTCTTCTCTCTCTTCATAAACAGCCTTCCATCTTCCTGCCACACCTCAAATGTGCATCTTTATGCAGATGACAATGTCATCTTTGCCTCAGAACCCTCCTATGACAGTGTCCTCCCATTCTCTAAAATGATTTCAAAAGAGTCCAATCCTGGTTCCTTGAGAACCTGTTCACACTCAATGCAAAAAAAATGCTCACAATGGTCTTTGGTTTCCCAACAGAAGCTGGCCACCCTCCCAGCCCCCCTGTTATCACCACCATGGATGACTATCCTCCGGAGCTAGTCTCAGCCTTCAAATACCTAGGAGTTTGGCTTGTCAGCATCATCAACTTCTCCACTCACATTGAGGTGATCTGCACCAAACTCCAGCCAAAACTCGCTATCCTCTATCACCACAAATCTAGCCTACCAATCTACATGCAAGCTTGTACATAAAACTATCTTGCCAGTTATAGACTATGCCAACATAGTCTATGGACCGGCCCTATCCTCTCTCTCTCCAGACTTGACATCCTTCTCAACTCCTTCTGCCACTTCGCCACTGCCTTGCCCCCACTCACTCACAACTGCCTGCTCTACGGTCCTCTCTCCCTGGCTCTGCTCTCCTATAGGCAAACTATCCACAGTGCCTCCTTCCTACCTAAATTCTGGTTTGGGTCCCTCCCTCCACCTTACCTCCCGCCTCACCCCAGCCATGTCCCTAAACTACCTTCTTCACCACAGGGACCCCTGCACTTTCCACCTCCCTTGCCCTCACATACTTACCAGCCAAGCTGCCTTCTCATACTGCCTCCCCCTCCTCTGGAATAACCTCCCCCCTGCCGTGGCCCCTTCTTGTTCTGCTTTTACTTGACTCTTCAGGCTCCAACCCAATACACATGCTCCAGCAAGTGTTGAAGCATGTAAAAGGTAGAGTTAGAACCATTGTCAGCCAGGATAAAGCCAACAGAAAGTCCTTGTGGTGTAAGCCAGTACTCATAACTCCTTATTAAGCTCATCCAGGATTTTGAAAGCTGTATGATCTTATGGGATATACTGAATGTGAAGGGAAGCCAGTTTCAGAGGGGACTTGTCTGTATCACTACACGGGCATCCACAGGGAGCATCTGGAATTGAGCAGTAGTCTGCTCAGTATGCCTTCCTGGTAAAATCTTTAAATAAATAAAATAAATAAATAAATGACACCCAGTGCACAGTCAGCAACATGAGTTATTCTGGTTGACAACTTGTCCTTATGTCAGTAGTCAGATGGACAATCCAAGCAGATGCATCTTTTAAAGCATTTTTCAGTTTTGCACTAACTACATCATACTTAAGTGTACATCTGAGGCATTGTGACAACAGCAAAACATTTTCTGGATGGAATATTGTAACATGGTGACAGACGATTAAAAAGTATTTTGAAACTCGGTAAGGCTAGAAGACCAGGGCTATGCTCTCACCAGTTAGTTTTGTTATGGCAACTGCTTCAAGATAAGTACGCTGGTATTTGGCTTAATGCTCAAGCGTTTTAAAAATTGTAAGCTGTCTTCTAATTGAAGAAGTCTTGTTCAGACAGGTCAGATTAGGAGTGCTGGATGATGATAAAGGCAAGAGGGGACTATCTGTGGTACTTTCTCTTGAGAACTAAGAAAGAGAAGATGTTAGAACTGTATCAGCAGAACTGCTGCTATTACCACGTGCTACAACAGGTAGAGGTGGAGTCTGACCAGAGATGCAGCTAGTGCTACTACTGCCACCCTTGTGTACAGACTGATTGCAGTCCCTTCCCAGAACAGACAGGTAATCTACCTCTGATACAGTCAGGAGAAGGATCAAGTTTTTTTTAAGAACAAAGCTATTAAAAATCAAAAAAATACCTACAGAAATCTGAAAATGAAGCCATCCAAACATAGTAACAAGCAATGAAGAAGGAATAACTATAGTAACACCAACTATTATATACAGAATATTAAAATAGAATAAAATAACCTAGATAGACAGGGCTCAGTCGTAACTAAACCCAAGAACAAATATAATTATCCAAGTAATAGATACCCTAGAGTAGTATATAAAACAACAACTTCTAAGTTATATGTAAGAAAAAAACATTAATGTAAGTTTTGATATAGGATAAAAAATAGGGAAGGGAAATAACTAGCCAAAAATCTTCAACCAAAGTGCACTGTATCTATATGAAAAAAGCAATACTCACAGAACTAAAGTTGGGCCAACATTAACTTTGTAAAGGACACGTCTCCTCCAGATCTCATCAAAAGCAGCCATATGGTCTAAACAATAGTAAATACAATGTTCATGTATATAAATAGATTCAGCCAGCTCTTCCCATTAACACACCAGGGAAATATGGGCTTGGAGCCACAACTGCGTAATCATCTTCTTAGTGCAAGAGGGACCAAGTTTAATGAGATTTTACTTACAGGGCAGCACACAATAATGGTAGAAAAAAACAGGCCCCCAGCCTAAATTCATTTACAACAACAGTAAAAGACAACTGAACAATGCACAAGGCCTGCGTCTCACAACAATATGGACATTTTTAATTTTGATGTGTTTTTTTCTATCTACTGGCTATGAAGCATCAGTCTGACTGCACAAATACAGATAGTTATTCTATTACTATTGCCTCCCTTGTAGACTTCTGAGTGAGATCCTTAACCTCTAAGTTCCTAGGGCAGATGAGTACTATTTTTCACCACTACATTTGGGGGGGGGGGTGCAGGTCGAGTGAGGTTATTCTGAGAAGCAGACAGTATGCACAAATACCAAGACTGATCCCAGAGCAGCTGCATTATTGTAATAGTTCCTGCCTGCTAATATTGTAGGGACTGCTGTGACACTGCTGTCTGCTGGTCTTTTAGTCTCACCCTTTTGACTGCACACAGCTACAGTGCAAATTTGACAAGTCCAGCAGTCTCCTCCCACACTCATATTCACACCACATTGCAGTTGTTATAGTAACTTGAAGGAATCTGAAGCGCGTGATTCAGTTTTTAATAAGTTTCTTAAGTTTGCTGGTTGTAAATAAAATTAGTTTTTATTTCTTAATGAGTGTTTTCCTTATTTTCTCTGGTTTTAAACATTTAATAATTAATGAGAGACACTTGACTGATATTGTGGCTTTTGAGGGTTTTTTTTTTTAGGTCTGAGACAGAGTCCACAACTCCATACCTATCAACTTACCCTGATTTTCAGAGATGTCCCTAATTTTACATTACCAATTTCTTCTGCCCCTTATAAGTTTGGCAATTTTATCACTATAGAGAAAAGAGAGATTTGAGTCAAAAAAATCATACCAGAATCAGACAATAGTTTTACAGTCTAGTTCTCCACCAGAAAGTTCTGTTACCACTAAACCACTTATTACAACAGCTTTGTGAATTGATACTACACTTTTTAAGATGTGTCCCTGATTTGGGTCATGTGCCCCTGATTTTGTTCCTAATTTGTGAGGCAAGAGTTATGAGGTATGCTCCACATCCACTCTAGAGTCACACCCATTCCTCACTCTATACCATCCCCATCCCTCTGTTGAGCTAGAGAAAGTGCAATGTTGAATGACTGCAGTGCATGCCAGGGCTCAAGTCCTGTTTTTTTTATGGTTAAACAGACTCGCCCTTAACTGATATTTTTTTGCCAGAATTCTTTTTTTTTTAAGTCAGTCACATAAGTCTTATTTATTTATTTACAGGCCATGAGTCATTGTGTGACAGTGTCTGACCGTGATTGACTCCACCAGAAAACCACCAGCAAACACAAGCTGTCTGGTCAGTCTGGTGCCTAATTATTTAGCGAGTACCCTCCCCTACTCCCATGCACAAAGTCTAGGCCAAGCCATCTTGTTAGAAACATAGACTTTGATGACAGATAAGGACCGCTTGACCCACCTAGTCTGCCCATTTCCCTACCTATTGGATAAGCTGCAGATTCTAGTTAACCAACAGCCTACTTCCTGCAACCCCCCACTATAATTGCCTTATGTCTGTCCCATGCATGTTTGAATTCCCCCACTGTTTTAGACCCCACGACCTCTCCAGGAAGGCGGTTCCATGCGTCCACCACTCTCTCCATGAAAAAGAATTTCCTCACATTACCCCTGAGCTGTCCCCCTCTAACTTTAAATTGTGCCCCCTTGTTCTTACACATCTCTTTTTCTGAAAGATGCTACCCTCCTAGACTTTGTTGATTCCCTTGAGGTACTTAAAAGTTTCTATCATGTCCCCCTGTCCCTCCTTTCATCAAGGGTATACATATTAAACTCTCTCAGTCTCTCTCTTCATATGGTTTCCGATGTAGACCCTGCACCATTTTAGTTGCCCTCCTCTGGACTGCTTCCATCCTGTCTATGTCCTTGTGTAGATGAGGTCTCCAAAACTGCACACAGTACTCCAGATGGAGTCTCACCAACTGTCTGTATAGAGGGATAACCACTTCCCTTTTTCTACTTGTGATGCCCCTCCCTATGCATCCCAGTATCCCCCTGGCTCTCCTTACTGACTTCTCATATTGCTTACCCACCTTTAGGTCATCTGATATGACTACACCCAGATCCCTTTCCATTACTGTTGTCATTAGTACCTCCCCTGCTATTGTGTACTCTTCTCCTGGATTTTTATTTCCCAGGTGCATTACTTTGCACTTCTTTGCATTGAATCTAAGTTGCCATATGTCTGACCATTCCTCCAACCTTGCCAAGTCCCTTCTCATCCTTTCTACCCCCCTTGTGTATCAACTCTGTTACAGATCTTTGTGTCATCCACAAAGAGGCATACCTTTCCTTCCAGACCCTCTGCAATGTCACCTATAAAGACGTTAAAGAGGACTGGACCCAGTACTGAGCCCTGAGGTACTCTACTAGTAACCCCCTTTCTTCAGAATGTGTTCCATTCACTATTACCTTCTGTGTTCTGTTGTGCAGCCAGTTTGCTACCCAGGCTACCACCCTGGGACCCACTCCCAGGCTGGCTAACTTGATTATTAATCTTTTGTGCGGGACTGTGTCAAATGCCTTGCTAAAGTCTAGGTAGGCCATATCCACAGCCCCTCCCTGGTCTATTACTTTGGTCACCCAGTCAAAGAAATTGATTAGATTCATCTGACATGACCTTCCTGCTGTGAATCCATGCTGCTTTGGGTCCTGTGCCCCGCTGGCCTCTAGGTACTCAACAATTCTTTCTTTCAGAAGTGATTCCATCATTTTCCCCACCACTGAGGTCAAACTAACAGGTCTGTAGTTTCCTGCTTCTGCCTTGCTCCCACTTTTGTGAAGGGAATCACATCTGCCCTCCTCCAGTCCTCAGGTACCACCCCATCTTCCCATGATTTGTTAAAAAGTGTGGTTAGTGGTGTCACTAGGTCCTCCCTTAGCTCTTTTAGGATTCTAGGGTAAATCCTCCAGGCCCCATTGCTTTGTCCACCTTGAGTTTTAGGAGTTCTTTCAGTACTCTTTCTTCTGTAAATGGACTGGTGTCAACCCACTATCCAGAGTGCTTCTACTGTTTGGTTTAGGTAACTCCTCCTCTTCTTCTTTTGTGAATACTGAGCAAAGTATTCATTCAGTATCTCTGCCTTTTCACTGTCTCCCTCTGCCCACCTCCCCTCTCTTTTATTAATCTTCACTATCCCTCTCTTAACCTTTCTATGCTCCCTAATGTACCTATAAAAGGTTTTATCCCCCTTCTTAACTGAGTTGGCTATCTTTTCCTCAGTTTGGGCCTTTGCTTTTCTGACTGCCTTCCCCACTTCTTTCTGCTTTAATTGATACAATTCCCTGTCTGCTCTGTCTGTGATTCCTTATACTTTTTGAACGCAACCTTTTTCTCCTTAACCTTCCCTGACACCTCTTTTGAGAGCCATAGTGTTTTTTATTCCACTTTGTTTTCTTTATTTGTTTCACACAAAGGCTTGTTGCCTCCATGATGGCAGTTTTGATTTTTCTCCATTGTTCTTCCACCCCTCCTTTCTGGCCATTTGCTAATGCATTCCTCAGGTATTCACCCATTATGCCAAAGTCAGCCCTTCTAAAGTCCAGTATCCTTGTCTTTGTATGGCTTGTCTCTATGGTTGTGTTTATTGTGAAGCACACTGTGCAGTGGTCGCTTGTTCCCAGATTTCTACTGACTTCTAAGTTTGTGATCCTCTCTCCATTTGAGAGTACCAGGTGTAATATTGCTCCCTCCCGAGTGGGTTCCGCCACTAGCTGTCTAAGGCATGCTCCCTGTAGGGCATTGAGAATGACCCTGCTCTTGGATGTGGCTGCAGTCCATGTCACCCAGTTAATATCTGGCATATTCAGGTCCCCCATCAACAGTACCTCACCTTTTTCAGCCATTTTGAGAATGCCCTCTATCATTTTCTTGTCCATTTCCTCCCCTTGAGACGAGGGTCTGTATACAACCCCTGTGCGGATTGTGATGCCATTCCCTGTCTCCAAGGTGACCCAGAGTTCCTCTTATTCTCCCCCTTTACTTTTTAGTTCTGTAGCTTTGATCTCTTCCCTTATGTAGAGAGCTACTCCACCTCCTCTTTTACCCTCCCTGTCCCTTCTGTAGATTGTGTACTCTGGTATGTTGACATCCCAGTCATGGTTCTCTGTGTACCATGTTTCTGTGACTACCACAATATCCAAGTGTTCCTCTTCCATCAAGGCTACTAGCTCTGGAAGCTTGTTTCCAAGACTATGGGCATTGGTACTCATTGCCCTCCATTTAATGTTGGCTTTATCCTTTTTTACCTGATCCCTGCTCTTATTGCCCTTGTCTATTTTTCCATTTGCCCCTGCCCTGCCCTCTGTCAAGCTCTGTACCTCAGTGTTTACCCTACTACCTGCCATGTTTTGTGGGGGGAGGCTTGAACTTTCCTGTTTCCTATCAGCACCTCCCCCCTTGGCTAGTTTAAAAGCTTGCCAAGGAAGCCTTTAAACCTGTCACCTAGAAGCGTGTTTCCCTTCCTGGACAGATACAGACCATCATGTTGGTCTTTGAGTTCTTATAGTAATCAGCACCCTCCCCCTACAGCCCACACATGGAGTGTCATTATGAGTGAGTTTGCAGGTAGGGCAGCTGAATATATTTCCCCCCAGATTTTTTTTAATATTAATTGCTCTCTCTGCTTGCCCCCCAGTTACCATGTGATACTTCTTCAATCAGTAGTAGTGAGCTAGACTGTGTGCCAAAGCCCTGCCCCTTCCCGCAAATGGAATCTCAGTCAGAGAGTGAAAGTGAAAGTTCACTTCATGGCAGATCATACTGGATCCAGGAGGGGGTACTGATTCCAGGTGTACAGGTCCATTCAACCCTTACTCTCATCTTGCTGCATCTGCATCCTTGGAAGTTACAGCAAAGACAAGGTTAATAGTAATCCTTTGTATATTAAAGGACAGAAATATTGTTTGGGCCTGACCCAGGAATCTGAAAGATCTGTCCTTTAAAACAGAAAAATACACTTTTGGCAGATCTTGCCAGAGATATAGAGAGATGCAGGAAATGAGTTATGACAAGCATGGCAAGGAAGTTGAGGATAGTGGAATTTAACATGTGGCTAAGGGAATGGTGTCAGTCCAAAGGGTATAGGCTGGTGGGGGGGGTAAGGAAGGACCTGGGAGGGCAGTGATCTCTTTGCTAAGGACAGGCTACACTTAAGTGAGGAGGGAAGGTGGGTATTGAAACAGAAACTGTTGGAATACTTAGCAAACAGTGAGAATTTGAACTAGAAGAGGGAGGTGGCAAGCGGGCAGGAATCAGGCAGGATCCACAGGTAGAGAAGTCGAATGAGCTTACCCCTCATACCAGAGCAAGGGACTTAGGAGGAGGTCCGGAGGGGATGCTAGAAACGGAGTGCAAGTAGGGGAGGGGGAAGGAAGCAGGGTGGAGGATGGTAACCTTGAATCCTAGGAGTCTAGAGAACAAATCAGCAGAGTTACAGGCTCTCATGGCAGATGGGGAGGTGGACATGGTGGCCATCACTGAGACATGGACCACCAATTACCATGACTGTGACCTGGAAGTACCAGGGTATAGGATATTTCAGAGGGATAAGGAAAAAGGGAAAGGAGGGGTGGTGGCACTGTATGTGAGGGAAGGACTGAAGTGTGTCAGGGAGGAAGGGGAGGAGGGAAGCATGGTGTCATTATGGGTGCAGCTCCAGGACTCCAAAAATAGGAACCTCAAGATGGGAGTGGTGTACAGGCCACCCTCTCAGGACATATCAGAAGGACCTGTGATAGGGGCAGCATGGTGATTGTGGAGGACTTCAATCTGCTGCTAGTGGATTGGGGTACCCTAACCATCACAAACAGGAGGGAGCAGGTACTTCTGGATGTCTTCTAGGACAGCTTCTTATTGCATGTGGTCAATGAGCCAACCAGGTTAGGGAACATCCTATACCTTGTGCTGGCAAATGGTGAGTTTGTGAGGGAGCTGGGGGTAGAGGAACTGCTGGTGGGGAGTGACCACCACTTGGTGTGGTTCATGATAAACATGGGAAATGGGGGAGTAGGAATGGGCACAAGAGTGTTAGACTTCAGGAGGGCTGACTTCAGGAGGATGAGGGAAATTGTACAGGGGTATCTGGCCAGGATCCATCCAAATATGGACACTAATCAGAAGTGGGAGGTAATTAAACTGGGAATTGAGGAGGCAACTGTAACATGTACAAGGGTCCAACGTAAGAGGTCTAGGGCCAAGAAGCCTAACTGGGTGAGCAGGGGGGGTCATGGAAAAAGTAAGGAAGAAAAAAGCTGCCTTTAGAAGGTACAAAAAAAACAGGGAGTGGGGAGGACAGAGAGGATACTTGAAGGAGTCAAGGGAGGTGACAAGGGCAGTCAGGCAGCCAAGGTATCCAGGGAACTCAGGCTAGCACAGAGCACCAAAGGGAGGAGAAGGAATTCTTCAGGTTTGTCAGGAAGAAAGGGAGTTGTAAGGACCAAATAGCAAGGATAAAGAGGGATGGGGATGGGGTGGGTGGAAACAGGGACAGAACAGGCAGAAGCATTAAATGAGTATGTCTGCTCAGTATTTTCTAAAGAGAAAGGGGGAGCTGTACTCAAGGGGGGTGGGAGATTGGGCATGGGGGGAGGTGACAGATGGGAAAATTCCAG
Organism: Neoceratodus forsteri; assembly: GCA_016271365.2. Taxonomy (NCBI): domain Eukaryota; kingdom Metazoa; phylum Chordata; order Ceratodontiformes; family Ceratodontidae; genus Neoceratodus; species Neoceratodus forsteri. Next base: position 1,286,181,934 of record CM057453.1, read on the forward strand.
TGGGCAGAGTACTGGAGGGCTTAGAGCACTGAGGGTGGTCAAGGCACCTGGGCCAGATGGTATACACCCAAGGGTGCTGAAGAAGCTATCAGAAGTCCTAGCAGAACCCTTGGCAGACCTGTTCAATGCCTTCCTGGACTTGGGGAGTGTACCTCAGGACTGGAGGATGGCGCAGGTGGTACCCCTCCACCAGAGTGGCCCCAAGGATGAGCTAAGAAACTACAGACCGGTAAGCCTCACATCCATGATGGGAAAGCTGATGGAGAAAATCCTGAAGGAGAGGCTGGTTTCCCTCTTAGAGGATGATGGGCTGCAGGACAGCAGACAGCATGGGTTTGTCTCAGGCAGATCCTGTCAGTCCAACCTGGTTGATTACTATGACTGGGTAAGCAGGCAATTAGTCAGGGGCCATGCAGTGGATATCCTCTACCTGGACTTCAGTAAGGCATTCAATTCAGTGCCATATGGGAGGCTAGGAAGTAAGCTGAAAGGCACAGGAGTGGGGGTTAAGATGGTGAAATGGGTAGTGAACTGGTTGCAAGGGAGACAGCAGAGGGTGGTGGTGGTAGGGGAGTTCTCATCTCCCAGTGCGGTGACAAGCAGGGTGCCACAGGGCTCTGTACTGGGTCCAGTGTTGTTTGGGATCTTCATAGCAGACATCTTAATGGACAACAAGAGCAAGATCAGTCTGTTTGGAGAAGACACCAAAATGGGAGCAGTAGTGGATTACTTAGCAGGGTGGAAGGGGTTGCAAGATGATCTGGTGAAATTTGGGGCCTGACCAGACACTTGGCAGCTGGGGTTCAATGGCAAGAAATGCAAGGTGCTACATTTCATCACAAAACACCAAGGATGAGCTACCAGCTGGGGTGGAGGGGGGGGCATTCAACTAGCTAAGATGGAAGAGGAGAAGGATCTGGGGGTAATCATAATTGGAGCAATGAACAACTCAGCATAGTGTAGAAAGGTGGCTGCAAAGTCCAACAGGATGTTGGGTTGTATTGCCAGAGGCATATCCTCCAGGAGGGGGGGAAGTGATCCTGACACTATACAGATCACTGGTTAGACCACACTTGGAGTACTGCATGCAGTTCTGGTGACTGTACCTGAAGAAGGACATTACAGTAGGTTACTGGAGGGGGTACAGCACAAGGCAACAAAAATGATCCAGGGGCTAGGGGACATACTCTACAAGAGCAGGTTGAGGGAGTTGAACATATGCCCCCTGGAACAGAGGAGGGATAAGGGGCTATGATTGAAACCTTTAAGTACATGAAGGGAATAAATAAGACAGGCATGGAGAGACTTTTTAAGTTAAGGAGGGGGAGGGACACTCGAGGGCGCATCTGAGATTGGAAGGGGGAAGGTTCAGGAGGGAAATGAGGAGACACTTTTTTATGGAGAGGGTGGTATCTGAGTGGAACACATTTCCAGAGGAAGTGGTATTCTATAGAACAGTGGACTGCTTGAAAGGGGATGGGACAGGGTAAGGGAAGGTCACTGGAGGAGGAAGGAGGGAGGGCAGCTGCAGTATAACGGCTGCAAACTGCACAATGAGCAGACTTGATAGACCATAAGGCCTTTATCTGCTGGCAATTTCATATGTTCGTATGTTTGTATTTAAAATTTGGCTGTGTTGAACTTGGAGTAGTTTCCCAGTTGTTATCGCCATCTCTATTAAGCGTCATTCTTGTTGGGACTGTATGTAACTTTACTGATTATGATGCTGCTCCAAACCTTTTGTCCACTAGAATGGCTGGGGAAACTTAGCTCTGAGCAGAGATTCTTTTTGTTTTATACATAAGATATTCAGTGTTGGCCATAAATATTTATTTTTCTTTTTATTCTCCATCCTGCTTCCCTGTGTATGTAAACAGGGTTAAAGGAATCTGCATGAATGAGCTCTCATCAAATGGATACTAACCAAACAGTAAGTTAGCAATAATACAGGCTGGGTGACACTGGACTATACATACCTGCCCATAGGGCATTATGAGGCTGCTGTAGCCATAGTGGAGCAGGGAGCCAAACTGTGACTAAATAGAAAGGATGAGCAATGCTGAGGGCATACACTTGTGAATGACCAGGCACATGCATATCAGTATTAGGGGAGTTGGAGACTGGGCTTAGTTAAGAAACATAAATACTAGCTTCTTCTCTGTCCAGAACATCAGGGGGCTGTGATGCACCCAGTGCAGTGTAGGTGCTCACACAGAGTGGGGTTTGCCTGCCCCACACACAACCACAATTCCTAAGAAAAATAACAGAGCACTCTCAAATTAAAGTACACTGGAACTCGAATTTGCTATTGTGCCATAGTCAGTTTATTCTGACCACTCTGTGGAGAAACCAGCTGTCATATTTTATACAACTAGGTCACAAAAAATAAACTGTGCAATCACAGCAACACTGCAATACACCATAACAATCTTTAATCTGAATTAGACCCAGCACTTTGACTCTTAAAAGAGTCTTTCTCAGGGGGCCTGGCTAAAGAGGATCATCACTGCCATTATACAGGAGGACAGCCTTGATGATGTCAGTGCAACCCCATTCATCTGTTTTACAACAGTGACTTTTACAAACCATAAGTGTTTCAATAGTGCAAATGTGCAAAAGTGCTTAATTCTGTAAAATACAAAATTAAAAATTTCCAAGAATTTAGGTTATAATGCAAAAGCACTTGAGCCTGTTCCTACCAGTTCCTATCAATAATATTCCCAATATGACCTACCAGACACTGTGCCCTAGTGCACCATGTTACCTGCATATTCCTGCTCTTTTAACAGATGCTTTCTGTCTTTCTGCAGTACCCTTTCCTTGGCCTGTTTCAGTAACTTTAGATCATATCTGCTCTGTTGGAATTTTTTTCTAGCCCATTGGCTTGCTCTTGGTCTTTTTGCATAAGCGTTTACTGATAATAGTTTTGTCTGCTACTGAATAGTGTGATGTCTAGACAGTCTAAACCATTTTCATGCATTCTGAGGGTGAATTTCAGGTTAAAATAATTTCTGTGAAATCATTCCATAAATGCTGTTATTACAGAACTGTTCCCAACCCACACACAAATAGCATCATCGATGAACCCATATCATACCTTGATTCTGTCTCTTTAAGGATTTACTTCCCTACTAAAATTACAGTTGTCTTCCTGCATTCCCAGAATACATTTGGTTTAAGCTGGAGCCATAGCTGCACCTATGTGCAGCCCCACAGGTCTGGAAAAAAAGTTTTCCATAAAATTCAAACAATTTACATTCTAAAATAAACTCTGAGGCCCCAAGTAGAAAATCTACTGGTATGTCATCTTTTTTTCAGGGTGTTTACTTAGAAAGTATTTACATTACAAGTGTGGCACTACATTTTGCCTGGGGACAACAAACTTCACCTTATTAGTGATCTTACACAATTGAAGGATTGTTTTTACTGGGCAAGCCATTTAAAGGATAATCATAGGTCTATCTCCATCATGTATAAAGTTTTGCAGTTGGCACAGGGTCGCTCCATAGATATGATTAAATTAAAATGGGAACAGGATTCTGGCCAACAGCTCTCTAACAGCAGTTGGAAATTAATTCCAGAACAGGGTTGGAAGGTCACATACTCCCCCTAGTGGCAGGAATACAGATGGAAAGTTTTAGTACAAGTTTTCTATACTCCATCTATTACATCACACTTTGGGCAGGGTCAGACTGAGCTATGTTGACGTGGGTGCCAGGGTAGGGGAACAAATTATCATGTGTTTTGGGATGGCCCCTGTATTCAGGAAGTCTGGAGGGAGGTGCAACAGGAACCTGAACAAAACAGGGGCTTTCTGATGCCCATTACATATGAAACCCTGATGCTGATGCTGTGCCCCCAACCCCAATTTAGACCACAACAGACTGGAGATTTACTACATATTATCTGCCTCACGACTGGGAAAAGTATTGCTTGTCATTGGCATACACCCAAGTTTCCATCCCTTGGGTAATGGATTAAGAGGATCTGGCATGTGTCAGATATGGAAAAAAATTACAGTGGATTTGCAGCTAACAAAGGGAGAAGTATTTAGCTAAGCGGGAAATGTGGTTTGTGACAGGGTTGAATAAGACCCTGTCCCACTTTGTTATGCAGAAAGAGTTTAAATGCAAAGGTGTGTTCTATCCTCTCCTTTTCTGTCTCTTCTCTGTCTGTTGTGCAACTAAATTTTCTTGTGAGACCTAGGAACTGATCACTCTAATTTTGCAATTCTCCACCTCTCTGCCTTCCCTTGCTATTTCTGTCTTTTCTTCCCCCTTGCATATCTGCAGGTATAAAAATATATGTGAATAGTTATGTGGAAATGTCACTGGGATCCCTTTGTTTAAAACTGTATATAGTAATACTGTTCAAATGATTGCAAAAAGCTATTTGGAAGTCAAGGGGTTAACCTGAGATGCAGTTTTTAAACCCTTTGCAGAGCTGTAAACGAGAGGTCAGTTCTGGGTCACTATGTTCTTTTTGCTGCACCTGCATTAAAACTGACAAGAACATTCTTTAAACTTACAAGAATATTCTGTGAGAAGCAAGCTCTCTTATCGAGTTCCCAGACAAAGACTTATAAAAAGAGCAGCAATACTTCTGCTAGAGAGACAAGGAGAGTGAGAGAGCAAGACTGAAACTTGGAATTAGAGATATCTTCGGAAGAAGGGCTTAGTTTTCTCTGTTTGTACTGCCTTTGTAAATAGTTATGCTGAATAATTTTTATTTTTATGTTGGCTCATGCTTGAGCATGAGTAAACATATTGCAGTAGTAGCAGATTTGGAGGTGTGGTCACTGTGGAAGAATACAGGAGATGCATCAGTAGGTGTGTCCCTCATTCCCCAATCAGCCAGCATGCAGGTGCCACACCAGCAATTCAGAATGTGGCCACCACATCTAAGAAAAGGTCCACTTCAATGAGAAGCAAGGTTCTCATTGCAGCGGCACAATAACATGCCTCCTGACGTAAACATGGCTGCACTGAATGCTGCCACCCAGCTTCAGGGGTGCCCAATCCCCCTGTGGCATGCCCTGACTCACTTCATTTGCTGATGGGGGAGCCCACTCCCTGTCAGCATAATGACCCCCCAAGTGTGTGCCGAGGGGTGCCTAACCTCGGCATCATGCGCTCCCCCGACAGTCTTTCTTTGACAATGGGGGGGTCCAATCCCCATCGGCTACAGTCCCCACTTTTCTGTTTATTTTGCTGATGGGGGAGCCCACTCCCTGTCAGCATAATGTCTCCCCCCCATCTGTTGTGTGCTGAGGGGGGTGCCCAATCCCCCTTGGCTCTTGCCCCCCCTTTCATATGTGCCTATGGGGGTGCCTAATCCCCCATCAGCTACAGCCCCCCAAAATAATCAGGTGGCATGCTGGGAGCCCACCCCAGTGTGCAAAATGTCCCTAAAAAAATGTCCCGCGATGTTCCCTTTTTTTTTTCACCTGTAAAACAGAAAATGGTCCATCACGGTCTCTCTGCTCCCTCCTCCAACCCGCACCCACCCTCTGTGCATCCTACCTCTCCACACACTCCCCACTCCATACTCACCTCCGGAGTCCGGCGCGATGATCTTCGGTGGACCAGGAACACGTCTGCACTCTTCAAAGCCGACTGCGAACTGAAGAAATGCTGGTAAGCTGTATAAAGGCATAAATAGTTTTTTTTTCAACTTTGGTGCATATCTCAGGCATTTTTTGTGAATTTTGACACCAAATTTTCAACATGGGGATATTGGGACCACTCTCCATGAATTCAGTCACTGTCATGGCATTATTTGGTCCCGAAAGGTGATTTCGCAGTCACTGCACGGAATCACCTTTCAGGACCAATTAACAAAATTACAGTGCCACTGTTCATGAGGGGGGCTTTCAAAAAGCTTATGTTGCAAATCTGGTGGAAAAAATTAAAAAATGGCTGTTTTACGAGCGTGCATTGTGCAGTTTTCATGCACGCTCGTAACTTCATGAATTTGTAATATTTTCACTCCAGATTTTCAAAATTGGCAGTTTTCCACACCTCCTTATGAACAGTACAGCTGCCATTTTACACATCCTGGCCAAAATGTGTTTTCGCACGTGCAGCTCAGAATAGCTCGGTCACTGCGCAAAAGTAGTTTTCAGGACAGTTTGAGGAAATGATGGTGACACTGCTCATGAGCAGAGGTCCTAAAATGCCTATGTTGAAAATCTGGTGACAAAAATCTATAAAATTACTGTGTTACAAGTGTGCGTTGTGCAGTTGCCATGCACCCTTGTAACTTTGCAAATTTGCAATATGTTCATGCCATATTTTCAACATTACCATTTTGTTCATACCTCCTTATGAACAGTACAGCTGTCATTTTTCACATCCTGCCCAAAATGTGTTTTCACACCTGTGACACACAATGGAATGGTCACTGTAGGAAATCAACTTCTGGGACAAATTAACAAAATCACAGTGCCACTGTTCTTGAGGGGAGGTCCCAAAATGCCTATGTTGAGAATGTGGTTGAAAAAATTCCAAAAATAATTGAGTTACGGATGTGTGTTGCACAGTTTCTATGCATGCTCATGACTTCACCAATTTTTCATATTTTCACTCCATATTTTCAACATTGCCATTTTTTACACCTTCTCATGAACAATACAGTTCCCATTTTTTACATACTGCCCAAAATGTGTTTTCAGACCTGTGTCGCCAAATGGCATAGCTGCTGCGAAAAACCACCTTTCAGCTAACAAAATGATAGTGCCGCCCTTCATGAGGTTGGGTCACTATGCCAGAATGAGGATTTAAAACAGGCAATCCCCTTAGGTGTTCTATTTCACTCTGTCCTTTCTCCTTTTTTTCTGACTATCCTTTCTTTTCCCTATCAGGGTGGCCAACCTGATATCTATTTTCTTTTCTTTTCTATCCCCTATTTGTTAAAATGCCTGTGCTCCCATTTAAAAGCAGCTCCTGAAATTTATAACTGGTGCCTTAAAGAAAGAGCAGTGGTCCCCTGCTGCTGCAAGCAGTATGTTGAATTTGGTCCCAGCTGTGCGATCACAATGTGCACACATTCGCACTATTGCATGATTGCACATTTGTGCTGGCGATCGTGCGCATGATTGTAAAGGAAAAAAGGGGAGAATAAGGAAATGATTGTTTAACCACCAGGAGTGGTTTCTTATAAAGAGGACATAGCTCTGAAGTGGAAAAATTGATGCAGAGTTCCAAAGAATGTACAAAATTTTCCCCTGTTGTTTCATGCTCCTGTGTCTTGCAGCGAGTGTGTAGACTGTGCTAACTCAGTCGGGGAAACACAGAAAAACACTCCCTTAGAAAAAAATGAAGGGCGTTTAAGCATATAAAGCCCTATGATGCCCATATAAAGAAATGTTGCCTGTATCAGGTACAGCAAAGAAGCTGGCTTTGCTGTCAAACAAAACAGGGCTGAAAATGATATGGGAACCGACGGTTGAAAGCTTTGAGCCAACAGTTGTTTTGCAAAGCTAAGTTTGGTACAGAAAAAGTTGTTTCTCAAATAAAAAAGAAAGTATTTGTATAAATTACAAGCAGTTATTGTTTCTAGCTATAAAGAAATGTATGCCCTGGAAATTATTTTCTGTTTTGTATGTTTTCTTTAAAAAAGGTCTACAGGTATTTCTCTTAAAAAAGCAGTAGGTTCCTAGTGCTTGCATGAGTAAACAGATAAGGAGCGTGCTCTTTTCTGCTTACATTTTTCAAGCCTAGTGATAGCTACTGAATATTTTTCTTCTGGTTTAAAATATTACAATGAGCCAGAAATAAAAGAAAAAAGGGTCATTACCTAGTGATGTTTCCAGAGGTCCTGCTATAGAGCTGGCAGCCCCTGAATTGATTGTATTTATGGGAGAAGCAGTCAGTGACATCACAGTAGAGGAGGAGTCAGCTCCCAAGTGTGATGTCATGCCCCTGTAATTAAGGTTTTATTTAGCCTTTTTCTTCAGAATATAGACTCCTTAAGAGCCTGTATGGTGAACATAGAGAATAGCATTAAGCTAGGCTGGCTAGGACATTGTTTTATTAAATGTAGAGGTTTAAAATAAAGTGTTCCTGCTAATTGATGTTGTCAGCTGACCTCTGATGTCATGTCAGGCTGCCATAAAAGGATGTCCACCAGAGGGTTAGAGGTAGATATGAGAGAGAGTATGGAATATGGTCAGTTGCTTTCTGATCAGAGACTGAGCAAGAGCTAAGAAGAGCTGAGTGTGGAGGTTTACTCACTGTCAAGAAGGAAGATCTCAGGAATTCTTTTGATTTTGATGCTTAATGGAAGAAGAATGATGTCCTGATGATTTGCATTGGTGTGAAGAATTAACACCCTCTTATTTTACTTTTTGTAAATATCCTTTATTTTCTTTATTTTGCTTTTTAGATAATAAATTGACAAACGCAGAATATGTGTTTTTTATGCACTATTTTGCAGTTATCTGTCTAAATCTGTTATAAAGAATCCTCGCTACCACAGTCACTAAAAGCCCATGTTGAAATTTTGGAGTGAAAATACCAACACACGCCTACGGCGTTAGGGTTTTCAACTATAATACCCCACCCTGTGCAGACTGACAGTTGTCAGGGGTGTGACTTGGGATCATTGGCTGTAATGCTTCCTATTCCACCCCCACTTCCACCCTGCAGCCAGTGACACACATCGTGGTGTGCCTTGCAGTGTTCAGCCACAAAGTTCACCCCATTCTCCTATACTGCACCCACCTCAGCATATTTCCTTATGGAATGGGGTAAGTATAATGCCCAAAGACCTCAAAGCACACCACAACCCTTGTCAATGTCTACAAGGTAGGGTGAGGTAAAATTGCATGAGTGATATAGCTCATGACCCAAAGGCACACCCCAATGCCTGTCAGTCTCTGCAGGGTGGGGGTGGGGGTGGGGTTGGCGTCACTTCAATACTTCACTGCCATTCCTATTATGCTTCTCAGACTCCAGCACTACCAATGCAAATGCCAGCGAGACAACATTCGGCATTGACAAATGCTTGTTTATTTTGCTGTTATTGAAAAAAATTAAATGCTATTTGTGAATTTTGAAACTGCTTCTGGTTTTCCTATGCTTCCTGACCTGTGCCTCAATGACATGGTTAACCCATCAGCAACCAATGTAATTTGTCACTCAGAACACCGTTGCCTAGCTGGGCCACCTCTCTCTCTCCCTTGGTCTCCCTTCCCACACTCCCCTCCAAGGGAGTTTTTCACCCATTGCACTGACAGACATATCGTTTTTAATGTTTTTTCTTTATAGTGTTACAATGTTTGCTCAGTGTTTCTTGGGGATTAGGAAAAGTCAAGTACTGAACAGATCTGGTAACAGACATATATTATGGTGCTTACACTGCACTAGGAGGTAGGGGTGCATTTGATAAAGTGAGATCCAATGTTTCATATTCAATAGGCTGCAATATGTTTTATTCACCGTTCAGATACTTTATAGTAATTTAATGACTACGCCTGTGTCTTGACTGTGCTGTATTGAGGTACTATTACAAACTGGCTTTCAATAAATGAAAGCTACAAAAAAATATTTGCAGGCATCAATCACCTGCATGTGCCTGATTAACATGTAGAGTGCCTCTACATCTATTCCCAGGCATGTATATGATTCTTTCCATCTAAAGTCCTCAAATGTTTTCAAAAGATCTGAAGTGTCTTTCGAGTAGGTTGGTCATCTGATAATTGTTGTTTGAAAGAAGAAATTTTACATGTCTACCCACTTTTCCCATAAGTATGCCCACTCCAAAAACTATTCGGTGGCCTAGTGGATCTATGGTACTTTTGAGGACTTTATACTACCTGCTACAATGGTTGCAATAATTGCTTTTTAAAAATGTGCAGTGGGCTTGATGGTAATTCCCAATAATTCTGTCTGGTATCAAGTAGGGACATAATATTTTTGTTGTGATCAACCTCTACTAACACTATGTTGCCAACTTTATCAGTGGTTCCATGTCAGAACAGCAAAAAAACCTCCGTAACTACAAACATTATGACTGAAAAATAGCGCAAGCACTTACAGTGACTGCAAATAACAGCGGTTGCTGCAAATTGTGAAAACAGTGCTGCAGTGACTTTCTGTGGGGGAAGGGACTTTGCTCACTGCTCCCCTCTGTGCTGGGGGGCTTTACCCCTCCACCCCCCTTAAAATATATAATCATCACCAGTTGGAATACAACTCAGGGATGGGGAAAACCTCGGAAGGGGAGATATTCTCCAAGGGATGCAACTCGGGAGGGGAGAAAGTGGAGGGGATTTCATGTGCAAACTCTGGGGATGACAGAACTTGGGGGGTAAGGGTGGGGCTGGAAGATGTGAAGTCCAGTACAAATAAAAAAATAAACACCAGGAACAGCCAGCCTCGAATCCAGGTCTGGCAAATCTAGCAGACACACAGCTGATGACTCTACATGCTAGGTTACACTGGCAGCTTGACAGCTCAGCACACAGCAGCCAATTTCACTACTGAGCACACGAAAGGCGGTGAACTACATCACTGTATTCCTGAATTGCCTCACTGAAAAAAACACTTGCTATAAAAAACATGTTGCTAAAAAGACATTCGCTCTCTTGCAGTCGCTGTAGTTGACTCGATTATGTTGATTCACTGTTTTGACGTGATAACTTTATCAGCTGGTTTAATTATCAGTGGTGTGCTTTCAGACAACTCCTGTAAGGCTTTTTGGCAACTGTTCTTCTACCTGATGTGTGACCACTTTTTCAAATGAACTTCAAATGAACTTATAGTGGCATTAAATGCAGTTGGGCAGAACATGGATTTCTCTAAACAGCTATTCTTTCAGTTTTTTCAATATTGCCTCTGTATTCCATTATGATGGTTAGAAATACCACTAACAATGACGTCATTCTCAGAATACAGTCTGCTTAAAGTCCCATTGTTCCTCACTTTGTAATTAATGAAAGCTTCCAGACTTTCCAAGTTTAATAAGTCCAGATAATCCAATTCTATTGAAAATTATTCCTCTTGATTTAGGTTCTTTGGTGGTGGGCCCACTTGCTGCTCGGACAAAATGAGATCAAGGCCTTCCTCCTCATTTCCAAGATGAATTTCACAGAAGCCCATATTATTTCCATGTCTCTGCTCCTGATTGTCACTTTACTGAAGTGATGTTTAAGTCAGATTTTTTTAAACAGTTTATACAAGTTTGTACGTATTTGACATGGTTTGCTTTTGGGGTTGGCTCAAATGGAAGACCTTTTTTTAAAACTGATTTTTGTGGTTCAGTGAGATTGATATTCGTAAGATTTAATATTTAAAATTGTTTGTTTTCCTATCTCTTAGGACACTCTGTGTGCCTTTTCCTTTTGCCCCCTCTTTTACCTATTGGTTTTTCGTTTTTCTGATTTTTTCCTGTTTGGCTCCATTTGGCCTTTTCCTAAAAAACATTCTTGTTTGTCCAAGTCACTGTTGGGGCTATGGGTCTCTTCCTCACTGTCTGAGGACTTTTTCTGGGTTGTTTCTTGCTTCTTTTCCTTAATTTAGATCATTTAGATCTGCTTTGGAATCACATTTTGGAGCGCCCTCTACTTTGGGTTCTTTTGTGGCCCCAGTTGAAGACTTATTCTTTGTCGTAGTCTTCTTGGTCTCTTTTTAATTCACTTCACTTGTGCTGTATTATGTTGTTTTGGTATTTAACTTTTTCTGTAGCCTAATGTCACAGCTTTTAAATTCTTTGTCTGATTTATACTTTAATACTTCAGCTTTTGGAATACTTTCAGAAATGTTCTTGTACTTGCTTAAATCCTCTTTGATTTTTACCCTGATGAATTTTGTGGAACATTCAGTCTCCACTTCAGTCCACTCAGGTTTGTATTTAAAATCTTCATACCCACTGGTTGGTACTGTTGTGACTCGTAGGTCACTCAGAGACTATTTCTTTTCTATATATTGTTTCAAAGTGGTACTATCATACGTAAGGTCAAGCTCTTTGTAAAGGAACTTCTCTCATTTAAAAATAAAACTTTTACATTGCCTGTTGTTGTGGATGAGGTCTTGGTGTTCTGATCTACGGGAGATGTAGTCTGGGCCTGTTTGAGAAACATGGGGCCTGATTCCAGAACAGTTACGCCGGACGGAAATGCAGTACATCAGCACCAAATGGTGCAGATCGCAAGTTACTCCTGCAACCTGTGACATGCACGATTACAAAAGGTCCCTTAAGCCACAAGCCACAACTGCTGCACCAAACACAAGTTAAGACAGAGGTACACCACAAAAAGCATGTGCCACTGCATAATGCAGCTTGCGACATGCGTAAAGCACCACTATGATGGAAGTGCAATTATAGAACAGAAGGCATAAGTAGCTACGCCAGATATGGAAGATACAACCTACACCAAGGAGGAGCAGGTCTAACCAGAGCACAAGCATATATAACACCCCCCACATAGACAGACAGCAGAAGCAGCATAGTGTAACACACAGCACAACATGTCAGCACTATCAGCCCTACTGGGCATTATGCTAGCTGAGCAAAGGGAATGCAGGCATGCCAGGCATTGTGGCAGGACCCAGAGGACTGAGCCACAGCAGCCCATGAGGGTACCAAGGCCACCTGTGTGGAGAGTGAGATGCACTTGGATATCCTACGAGGAGCTGACTGAAGAGCAGTGCATAGCTCACTACAGGCTCACCGAAAGCTGCATCATGGAGATATGCCAGGACCTGTGGGAGAACCTATGCAGAACCAGCAACAGGGGTCACCCACTGCCTCCAGAGATGTGCATCAGTGCAGCATCATGCTTCCTTGCCACAGACACATTCCAAACGCCCACAGGGCACACAGTATCACAGCTGGCAGTGTCGAAGCACCTGAGAAGCTTTCTGGCAGCCCTCATACATTGCACCACACAGTACATCGGCTTCCCACTGGATGCCCAACAGCAGCACCATGTGAAGCAGGCCTTCTACAATGTGGCATAGTTCCCCCAGGTGCTAGGTGTGATCGACTGCACACATGTGGCCATCAGGTCCCGAACTGAAGATGGGGATATGTACATAAATAGAAAGGGGTACCACTAGATGAACATCCAGGTGGTATGTAATGGTGAATGTCGCATTCTAGACATGGTGGCCAAGTACCCTGGATCCTGCCACGACTCCCACATATTCAGGAACTGTGGGCTACAAGAGGCCTTTGAGAGAGGGGACATCACTGGTGGATGGCTTTTAGGTATGTACCTGGGTGAGCAACACCTGCAAATATGTACAAGCATCAGTGTGTGTGTGAGTAGTAGACAGTGCATGCAGGCGTGAGTGGATACAGTGGCAAAACAGGGGCGCAGGGTGCACAGACAATGCAGCGTACAGGTGTGATGGCCACACAGACCAGTGGCACGGCACACTCAGGATGCAGGCAGGGCCACGAACCACACACTGTGCAACACACAGGGGCCTGGGAGGGCCACACAATGCCATGGGATGCCCATGCAGTGTACGGATACAGCCAAGGATGTGCGTGTGACTGAGAGTGCGTGCCTGCATGTGTGAGCATGTGCATGCAGCTGTGTGTGCCATGCAGAGGATAGGTAGATGTTGATGACAATGATGCACACAGCAACAGGCAGCTAACCTGTCCCCCCCAACAGGTGACAGTGGATACCCCCAGAAGCCATAGCTGATGACACCTGTGAGGACACCCCAGACAGCAGCTGAGGAGAGATATAAAGAGGCCAACACCAGCACAAGAACGGTTATTGAGCACACCTTCAGCCTACTAAAGTCCCAATTTAGATGCCTCAACACATTGGGGGGAGCACTGCAGTTCAGCCCTATGATGGCCTGCAGAATACTGCTCATCTGCTGCATCCTTCACAACATCATCCTGGCACACAGAGTGCCAATGCCTGACACAGACCAGGAGGAAGGCACACCACAGGAGGGAGATGGTGAGCCTGATGGCATGGCAGGACACCTGTTGCAAGGTGGTGCATCAGCAGGACACAGTGCAAGACAGGAGGTGTTGCAACAGTTCTTCTGAGGTGGCACACAACCACCACCACCACCACCACCACCACCTCCACCACCACCACCACTACTGCTGCCTCCATCACCACCACCACCATGGTGACACTTGCAATAGTATGGGGGACACAGTGTGGTGCAACACAACACAAGCAACAACATGGCATCCAAGGCACTGTCACAGAGTCAAAATAGGATGGGATACTGTCTGCCAGGTGCCATGCAATACACGTGGCTGCACTGGAGCTGTAACAGTGGCCATGTGTGTTGTACAGCATCTGGCAGGCATGGCTGCACATGACACGTGGCCTCCAGGCTACACACAGAGGACCACAGCATGCAAGGTTGAGGGCTATGCAGGAACAGTCGGGCGCGGGTCACACATGGAACAGTGGCACTACTATGAGTGGATGGTACCACCAGGCACAATGCACCTGCCATGGCCATTGATGCATGTAAACAGTGTAGCCACAACAGGAACACAGCACCGGGTGGCACAATCCTGCAGATGTATGGCAGTAGTACACACCATGGTGATGAGCCACCGGTGCCACCCATAGGGCTTACTATGCCACTGGGTGGAATGGCGCCGTAATGGCCCATGGACGCCACACAGGCATGGTGAACATAGTGTGGCAGCTTGTGAACATGACCCAACACAGGGTGCCGCAGTTGGCACAGAACACCTGCAGGCTTGCTCAGCAGTGCATGAATGAGGCTGTGCCATAGACAGCAGACACACAGGTATGATGTGCAGGATGGAGATGCACATGCAATAGCACAGCTCTGCAGCATGTGCATCCGCATGTGCACAGTGACACACACACACGCACACAGGCACACACACACACACACACACACACAGGCCACAGACAGGGATGTGGAGCCAGAGTTGCAAAACATACTTTATTGTACAAAATCAGGTACAAAACAAAACAAAAACAACATCAACATCACACAATGCCCCCCCCAACAACAGCCCCAGCACTCAATGTGTACAGCAACACCCTCAAACAAACAACAGGTACCAGCCCCCAGAAGCATCGAATAACAACAAACCCCTCTACAAACAATAGGCACAAGCCCCCAGATGCAACCAATAGTAACACCCCCTACAAACAATAGGTACAAGCCCCGGAAGCAACCAATATCAACACCCTCCTACAAACAATAGGTACAAGCCACCCCAGAGACAAACAATATACACATTCCCCCTCAAAGGACATTATGCACAGGCACCCCCCGGGTGCTGACACTATATACAGCTCTACTGCTCCTGCAGCGCTGTAAGCAGTGCACCACGAGAGCTGTGCAGGTGGGCCACATCCGTCATGATGGCCACCACAAGCTGGGCGAGCCTCTGGTCCCTGTTGGCTGCCTGGCCTGGTGCTCCTGCCACATGCTGCTCCAGACCGACATGTGCCTGTGGTCCAGGATGTCCTGCTGGTGCAGCAGTGTCCTCCTCAGGTGCACTGTAGGGGCTGTGGTGGCATGTCCCCCCCACGGGTGTCCCCATCATTGTCCATCACCTGTGGCATGCCCACCTCTGCCAGCATGTCCAGCGCAATCCAGCTGACTGTCCCTGCTGGTGCAGCTGCTGCCCAGGCTCCACCTCTGATGGCCCCTCCACTGGTGATGGTGCACCCACTGTGGCGTCATCTGCACTTTCCCCTGGACCCTCCACAGCTGGCTGTTCCTCCACCTCATGCACCTCCAAGATGTCGTCCCCCTAGTCCTCCTCCTCCATTGACAGGGGCAAGGGGTGGACCCTGTTGCACCAACGGAGGGTGTGGTGCACATACTCATGGGCATCCTGGGCCTTCTGGTCCGCCATGGCCTGCAGCAGTGCCCTGTGCCTCAGGGCAAGGCTGCTCTGCCCACCTGCAAAGTAGCAAAGGCATTGGTCAGTGCCATATGGGGAGACCTTGCATGCATGAACAACCATGCATGCATGCCAGTGCAAACCACACATGACAGTACCATGGTGTAGCGTTGTGAAAAAGTTATCATTTTTAAATTATCAATTACTGATGCTTAGAAAGGAGACGAACGGAGATGGTGCTGATGGCGGAAGAATTTTAATGAATTAAATAACAATAATAGCAAGAGATTACAAGTGGTACATCCTTCATTCTTCATTCTTAATTCTTCATTCTTCAAACTAATAGTGTATAGTGGCTTGCTTATATAGTGGAAGACAGTACTGTGGTTGTCTATGATTGGTACAAAACAAGTATAAACTTTAACTTTAAAAGGCAGTTCCCTTTTTAGTTCTTGCATGACCTAATCCTTGTCAGCATAAATGTATTGATAGTGTAAATTATACTACTATATAAGGATAGCAATAGTAGTCATTACCAGTTATTAAGATCTAGAAGGAAGAAATAGGTTTGCACTTTAAGAATGTGCACACAGGCATTTATTCTGGCCTGTCCTCCTGATAATAATAGTCAAAAGGGTAACTTGAACACTATCCCTGTATTTCTGTCTTTGCAGACACTTAAGACACCTGTCTTCTATCACTCACATGATTAGTACAGATATCAAAAGACACTTGAATATTACAACTTGTGGTCTTAGTTAAACCTGTAGCTTTTACAAGTTTTAATATGATCCTGCTTCATAGATCAATATTAGTTACACAAACACCTTATGTTTTAAACCAAAATGAGGTTTGCCTGCAATATTGGAACACATTTTTTATCCCCTATTACAAGCCCCCCTTTGGACCAATAATTGCCTAATTATTATTTATGCAACAATGCAACTCCTCTGAGCATGTACATATCACTATGTACTTCACATTATTCACAATCACTTGATCAATAAGTGTTGATTAAATCCACTCTCTGGCCCTTTTGTCACATTTAGGCATTCAGTTGGTGTTACAGTTAAGCACATGTCATCTGAGACTACAAAACATAATGAGTTGCTTAAACTAACATAGTTACAAACACTATTATTACCCCAAAAACAGTAGGACAGAGTTAACACATAAACATCATTGTCCTTTAGCGTGGCTCTGTTTATAACAAGAAACACATTTTGTCTGTTTTTAGTCCATGTAGCTTTGCGGTGATCCAGTCTTGAGCTTTCATGCACAGCTGCTAGACCAGCTGTTAAGTATGTCCTCATACCAATTTAGAAAAGTTAGTGTTCGTATTGCTGGCTGTTGGATAGCAGACACACTGCTCAGGCCAGGGGTGCATTAGAGTGTGCATTGAGTAGCCACACACACAGTGGCATGGCATTTGTGTTGTGGTAGTTGATTACACCCTGGAACACAGATTAACAGTCCATAAACAGTCCATAGTAAAGCAATAGGTTTGCAAAAAGTATCAACCATGTTTGGAATAAACAACAATGAAGACAATGGATGTCTTGCTTGAAGATCAACTGAAGAAGAAATCTTTTTACTGAAGTTAAAGGATTGCCCCTACCCCAGACTTTACTTCACAGTAAGTAGAAACAATAAGCTTGATTGTAGAGTTTAAACTCACTGGACCGTTTCAGTTGGTTTAAAGTTGTACAGTCCTTATGTGGAACCAATTAGACACCAGAACTGTGACAGTTTTTTTGTAGGAAAAAAATGAAAGTCTTGTCAACCTAGATAAAAGTATTACTGTTGTTGAACGTAGAGATCTTATGTGTGCCATCCCGTGGAAACCTGCAAACTTGCAAAGTTTTAGAAACTGAGTTACCGATGAACTGGTAGTTGAAACACAAGAAGGTCAAATAAAATGCAAAAGGTCACATAGTGTGCATACACCTTAAGGTATTAATGCACTGCATAGAAAAAGCAGTATGTTTAGACTTCTTGGCTGATGTTACATTGCACAGGAAATTAAAAAAACTTTTAAACATTTTTTATCTAAGGACACTTGAATACCACATTTAAAAATATGCCAACATAATTTTTAATGACAATCTTTTGTCCTTTAGAAACTCTGGTGTTACTGATAACATTATTAATCATGCCAAACTCCTCTGAGTGGTTTGTTTGGTCATGGTAGCAATTACAGAAGAACAAGTGGCTAAGCCTTTGCTCTAGTCCACCCCACAGCATACTAAGAGTATCTAGAATTAAACTCTTTAACATTAGAAGAGACAAGGTCTTTGGGCATTAAGTTAGTATGACTTGCCAATACCTCTGACTTTTTACTCCTACATTTTAACTGCTCCTATACAGGAGTTAGTACACTGTAAAGTGCTTGTTTTAGATTTTAAGACATTTACATCTTACCAACGTGCTACAGAAGCTGTGTCATAGTTTATATTGCAATTAATAAAAGAGAATTATCCCTATCTAAAAAAAAACAAAGGTCTCCCTGAACCTTTACAAACTCTCTTGCAGGGATTTTGGCTCTTGACTTATTCTGCATTTCTAAACTATCCATTTTGACTGTAGCTGGATTATTACATCTTACTGTTTATGCAGCTTTCCTTTTTAAAGTCTCATGTGTTATAGTATTGGTACTCTTAACTGGAAATGCCTCTACCCATTTTGAGAATATTTCTATTACTACCTTTTTATTTTTACTAACTTGCCTTCTACTTTTTTTTTATCCCTGTCCGTCCCTCTCCATCTCCTGTGTTTTTTCTCGTTTCACCCATTCCTCTTTTTTAGATCCTGGTGAGGAGGTAGTGGGTCTTTTTTCATCACTTTCTCTGTGATGTGCCTCATCATCATCTCTCAAAGTATCTCTTACTTTTGCATATTTTTTATCATAGCTATCTTTATATATCAATGTTAATTCTTCTAGTTGTTTAGCATTTTGATCCCTTTCATCCCTCATCAGGGCTACTTCTTTATTCTGGCGACACACAATAGTCTGATTATACTGCCACAGCCCTTGCAATGCATTTGCAAAGATTTCCTTTTCATTTTTTACTCCCTCATTATGAAGGGACACTTGCTGAGTAAAATACAATTGTGCCTGTTGATCATCAGGCACTGGCTCATATGCTTCCCCCTTTAGGTGTTTTCCTAGAAAACGACCTATTATTGTTTCCATACTCATAAAATACAGTTGTACCAGTTGATCATCAGGCATTGGTTTGTATGCTTTTCCCTTTAGGTGTTTTCCTAGAAAATGACCTATTATTGTTTCCATACTCATTTTCCTTATCTTTTTCTTGCCTGCCTAGCTTTTACAGCCGGGTGCACCCGTGCACTGGTGCCCTGGTCTGTCTAGCTATGTCTTACAGCTCCCCTGTGAGGTCCAGCTTGCAAGTCCCAGCACCTTCACTTACCTACTCTGCCCCATGAGTTCCTACAGAGTTAAGCATTACTTTTATTTAAACAATTTGAAAAGCATACAAAGCATACATCACCTGATTAGCAAATGGCTAAACTCATCTGTGTGCACCACTTTCTCTTGCTTAAAGCAATCAGCACCTTCTCTGAGCATCGTCACCTTCTTATTAGGGCTTGCTGACTAACCAACCAGCAGTTAGGCAGCCTCCTCAGCAGGCAGCACCAGCGATCTGAGTCACGGCACCAATTGTAGCATTGTGAAAAAGTTACCATTTTTAAATTATCAATTACTGATGCTTAGAAAGGAGACGAACGGAGATGGTGCTGATGGTGGAAGAATTTTAATGAATTAAATAACAATAATAGCAAGAGATTACAAGTGGTACATCCTTCATTCTTCATTCTTAATTCTTCATTCTTCAAACTAATAGTGTATAGTGGCTTGCTTATATAGTGGAAGACAGTACTGTGGTTGTCTATGATTGGTACAAAACAAGTATAAACTTTAACTTTAAAAGGCAGTTCCCTTTTTAGTTCTTGCATGACCTAATCCTTGTCAGCATAAATGTATTGATAGTGTAAATTATACTACTATATAAGGATAGCAATAGTAGTCATTACCAGTTATTAAGATCTAGAAGGAAGAAATAGGTTTGCACTTTAAGAATGTGCACACAGGCATTTATTCTGGCCTGTCCTCCTGATAATAATAGTCAAAAGGATAACTTGAACACTATCCCTGTATTTCTGTCTTTGCAGACACTTAAGACACCTGTCTTCTATCACTCACATGATTAGTACAGATATCAAAAGACACTTGAATATTACAACTTGTGGTCTTAGTTAAACCTGTAGCTTTTACAAGTTTTAATATGATCCTGCTTCATAGATCAATATTAGTTACACAAACACCTTATGTTTTAAACCAAAATGAGGTTTGCCTGCAATGTTGGAACACATTTTTTTATCCCCTATTACACATGGCAACACACACACCTCATCACCCACATGGCATACAGTGGCAGGCACACTGGTGGTGTGCAACGGGCACATGCACCACAGAAGCACATGGGGAAACCAGTGGTGCATGGCCTAGCACCCCTGTATGCCACTGACCCACATGTGCATGCCCAACCAGTGCTTGGCCCCCCACCACTGCAGACCCCTGCAGCATGGCCACAACACATGGTAGACAAGGCATGCACCTATCTGACCTCTAGAGGCCCTGCGCCTGATGATGTCACCTGCTGCGCTGTTGCTCCACAGCCTGCTGCCCCTGCTGGTCCTGGTCATTGTGTCCTGTGCCTGTGGGGATGGGGAACACTGTTACATTTGTGTACCACTAGTGACCATGGTGTATGTACAGTGTTGTACTGCTGTCCGCCTACATGCTGGCCTACCCACCCACACCAGGGTGCTGGCTGGTCCTCAACTCCATGTCTCTCCTCACAGCCATGGACATCATATGCTGCAGTATCACAGAGTCCCACCTGGCAAGGTCCTGCCACCTGTGTTTCAGTTGGCCTGGTGTGCGGGACATGCCACTGACGGCACTCAGGCATGCCCCAATATCCCTCCAGGCCCTGTCCCTCTCTGCAGGGGTGTGGTTCCTGCAGCCAGGTGGGAACAGGGTGGTGCGTCACTGTTGGACCAGGTTCACCAGTTAGGCTGTCTTGGCAGCCATGTAATTAGGGGCTTTGTCACTTAGGCTGCACATCCCGCTGTCAGCAATGTCCTTGTTTGCCCTGCTTATGTGGCTGCAGCCACTCCTGCCAATCTGCAGCATGTGCCTGTGCTCAGTGCGGCCTGTTCTGCACCTTCGCGATCACACCTAGCACATGGCACACATGCAGGCACCACGTGCAGCCTTCAGTGGTGCCACTCACATGCAGCATGCATACATGCATGATACATATGTGTATAGCACTATGGCATTATGCAGTTGTGGCCTGCGCAGATATCGCATGAGTGTGTCACCACGGCAGTGCAGAACAAGTCTTGCAGAGTGCATTAGTATAGTGGGTGGGCTGGAAACTGCGGCCTGCAGGATGCACGTGTGTGTGTGCGCCTCGGGCCATGCATGCAGACACCAGTCGCAATTTAGCCTTTGTCATAGCAGGATATGTATGGGCCAGCCGTGACACATCGGGTGGGAATGAATGATGCCACACAGACAGACAGTGAAACACCTTTACTACAAGCATATTCTGTGGAACATTGACAGTGGAACAGTACATTGGTGCAACACCCCTCATCACACATACTCACAACTAGTGTTCTTACACAACAACCACACCCACACTGTGCTGTGCCACATCACCCACATACCTGCACGCTGTGCACACACACATGAATGCAAACTGCACACACACCTTCCAAAGTGGCCTCCCCATGTTCTGGTATATACAGTGCCTGCCCCCCTTGCAGCATTGCATCACACATGTCCAGTCACTAGTTTGCCTGCCACTGCATGGTCCAACTCTGCTTAGTGGCACCTATGTCCTGTGCCACACCCTGTGGCATGGGTGCATCAGCCCTGTGGCACCACTGGGCCCCCTGCCCCTGTTGCACAGTTGTGAGTCCCCCACTGTCTATGTGGCCCTGCATCGCCACTGTTTTCTGACACATGCCCCGCCTTCCAGTGGTGGCAGGTGATGGTCCAGGCACTGTCCCCTGTCCTTTTGGTGGTTCGCTGCTGTCTTCCACACCCAGGGCTGGTGCAGCCTCCTGTGCAGGGGCCTGTTTTGCAGTGTCCGCCGGTGCTCCTGCACTCTGTCTGCTCCTGGTCCTGCAGTTGGTGGTGTCCTGCATCCCCCCCATGACCATGGTGGCAGGTGGCATGGTTGTTGTTGGTGTTGGTGGTGCTGGAGGTGCTGGAGTTGGTGTTGGTGTTGGTGGCGGTGGTGCTATTGTTGGTGGGGGAGGTGCTGGTGGTGTTGGCGGTGGCAGCACCTGTGCACCCCTGGGGCTGTTGTTGGCATGTCCAGCACTGCGTGCTGCGGCTGCATGCCCACAGCCATTGTGGTTGCTTGTGTCCTGTCATCCTGCTGGTGGGTCTGCAGGTCCACCTGCACCTGTGTGGCTGCATCCCTGACCTGTGATATCCCATAGTGATATTGCTCTGCTTGTGCTGCCTGTGTTGCAGAATCCCTTCCCTGTGTGTGGCATACAGGCTGGGCCATTAGTTCACTGTGTAGCGCCACAGCGATGATGTCTGTCTGCCTCCTTTGCTATGTCACTGACCCCTCCATGGCCATTGCCAGTCAGGTGAACCCCTGCACCTGCTCCCATGGCATCCACCAACTTCCCCATGGCTGCCTCTGTGGTGCGTGTTCTGGACTCAATAACACTGATGAGGTGCCCATCTGTTCCTGCAGTACCATGTGGTGGGCATCAAGGCACAGGAGGATGCTGTGCAGCATCTCTGCCTGCTCCTCGTGGTTTATGGCCAGGGTCCTGTAGAATGCAGTGTAGTCAGTGGGGGTGTCTACATGAGTGTTCTGCAGGGACTGTGACGCCTCATCCAGGGTCGCCTCCAGCTGGTCATATGATCCCGGGATCAGGTTCTGGGTGATGTTGTCTGCAATGCTGCCAATACTGAAGAGGTCGTACAGGTCCACACCCACAATCTCCTGCTGGGGTCCTGAAGCTGCCTGCTGCATGTCCATCATGGCTATTGGGGCTACGTCCAGCTCCACTGTGTCTGCGCTGCCCAGGTGGTCAATACGGGTGGCCTGTTGGATGGTCGACTGTGTGCTTTCCTGCTCTGGCTTACTGCTTATGCCACCATTGTTTTCTGCCCCTGTGTCTGCTGCAGCTGTACCTGTGGGGTGCCAACAGTGCATCGGTGCCACTCCACCATATCCAGCCCTATGCACATGTGACCATACCCATCCCTGCATCACTGTCCTGTGCACTGGTGGCACATGTCACAGTGCACAGTGCTGCCATGGGGTGGCACTTGCAGGCCACTGCATGGCTCCATGGCCCCACACACCCTTCAACTGTGCCATGTGTGTCCCTGTCACCCTGGTCCTAGCAATCTGCCCATGCCCCTGCCCTCCTCACACACTGTCTGCACTATGTGCCATGCTGCCACGGGTGGGTGTGAGCCCACATGCACTACAGTGCTGCATGCATGTTGCGTGTCCCAACTGTCTGTCACCACAGTGCCACCTCCACTGCATCCATGCATGCCTCCCATGGTGTGTTCTGCCCACCATGCCACAGGCCCTGTCCAGCAACACACTGTGCTCCTGCATGACTGTGCTACAGCACCCACATGCCCTGGTCCCCATGCCATGGCTCACTTTCATTGCTGTGGCTCAGCTAGTCCACCACCTACCTGTTCTAGATGCCATTCATGCTCTGTCCAGATATGTGTCTCCATGGACGCTGTGCTGGCTCAGGAAGGCAAGCATCCTCTCTTCATGGGTGCTCAGTGGTCTCTCCTCCCATGGCCCACCACCTGTGGCTGCTGCTTGGTACCTATTGTATGCCTCCTTCCCCTTCACATGGCACTTTAGGTCATTGACCCTATTCTGAAGGTCCCTGATGGTGCACCTGGCATTGGCCATTGCATTCACTTTGCTGGCAACTTTATCCCAGACTGCCTTGCACTGTCTGTGCAGGGCACGCTCCTCACCTTTGCCCATGAGCAGGGTGGCCTGTGCCTCAAGCTCATCGAGGAGCACATCAGTCTCCTCAGTGATACAATTCCATTTCCACTTGCGCATAGCTGCCGCCTGTGCTTCAGTCCCGGCATGCACCATTGCCTACGTTGCTGTCTGTGACATATCTGCAGTTTGTGCACCTTTATATAGGAGTTGCATTGTGATATGCGTAACCTCTCTGCCTGCTATTGCGACTTGCACCTTGCGATTCTGCCGTAAGTTGCAGCATGTGTAATTCTACTGTTTTCTGTCATGACTGGCCTTTGTTCTGGAATAGGGCACAGCTCACATGTCACAAGGGTTTGGGCGTACTTTTCCGCCAAGTTGCAGATTGCGCCCTGCTCTACTCACTCTCTTGGAATCAGGGCCATGGATACTAGCTTCTTCTCTGCAAGGCATTTCCTGCCCTCATTGCCTCCCTCACTGCCTCAAATCCCTCTCAGCTTACCTGGCTGAAACTGTACTTCAGCTCCACTTTGATAAGGCAAGATGCCCTGTCATGGTGGGTAAGCTATGGCATACCAGTGCCAGGACAGGGTTTGGGTGTGATAGATGCATGGCAATGTGTGGTTGGGCAAAAAAGGAGGGGGTAAGAGGAGTAAGGGGGAAAACAACTAAGGAAAGGAACAAAATGAAGAAGTACATATTTTTTTATCAATAAGAAGGACTCCTCAGTGCTGAACATCTAAAAGTAGGTCATTCCCCCACAACCTCCCTGCTATATGCCATGGTAAAGGAGTAACTTACTAATTAAAGGTCAGAAGGCACTCTAGGTCCATCATGTGTCCCCCCCATTTCACCAGCAGGGATATGTATCCTGTGCAAACATGTAGCAATTCATAGGGATTCTCTACCCACTCTATTATTCCCTTGGTAGCAAAAATGTGTCCAGACTTACCTTAAAGGCCTATATTATCTTCATTTCCATAGTCTCTGTTGGTAGCTTGTTCCATAGGCTAATTACCCTGTGGAAGAAAAAGTGCCTCCCAACATTACCTCTGAATTACCCACCCCTGAGCTGTGATTCAGAGATTGTTGTCAGTTCAGGGGGACAGACTGGATCAGTGGTGGGGTTGAGCTGCAGTTGATATCAGTGTTAGCATGTCTCAGTTTGTAGCACATCAGCCTCTGGGCCAGAAAGGCATGGGTTCCAGTCCCACACCAGGACTGGGCTCATACCACAAATGCTGGCACCTAAGTGCAGTACCAAAGGAATGCACTCCTGTTGGAGTGTGCTGTCCTTTGGATAAGGCTTTAAACTGAGGTTCTTTCTGCCTTTTCTGGAGGTTTCTCAGGTGGATGCTAAAGATCCAATGGCACTTCATGGACAAAGTAGGTGAATTTTTATTGTGTAAATTAAAATATACAAACAAAATTTAGGCAATTGCACAATAACCTTATCTGTAAACAATATCACCAAACGTTAACCAAGCCAGAAAATTCAACTCCCCACCTTTATTAGCCATTATCTCAGTCCTTCTTTTGGTTAACTATAAACTAAATGAGATGACTTCAATAAACTGATTGAGGGATAGGATTTTTTAGGAGACAGGCTGGACCAGGGTTCTAGAAAAAAATAAAAAGCGATTGTTAAGGCCAATAAAGCAAGGCAGTATTCAACATACATTATGACTCAGGTATCCTCCTGTAGTCCCCATTGACCTCCAACCATGATGCAGCCCAATACAAAGTCACTTGGCCACACTAGTGTACCAGTACTTACTGCAGTACTGTATAGCCCTGTTAGCCAGGAAGCTCCCTTAAGCAGTTAGTTTGCATACGACAAAGTTTCAGTTGAAACTAAGGCTGGACAAAATGTATCTTCTGTCAGTGAAATTCTGACAAAATTCAAATTTTGCTTCTGCAGAATTTCACAAAATGTTCAAACATTTTGTGGAATTTTGACAAAATTGTCATTTCAATTATTACTACCTAGTTTAAAAAATATTT
The DNA here is from genome assembly GCA_016271365.2 of Neoceratodus forsteri. Lineage (NCBI taxonomy): Eukaryota > Metazoa > Chordata > Ceratodontiformes > Ceratodontidae > Neoceratodus > Neoceratodus forsteri. Next base: position 1,286,207,817 of record CM057453.1, read on the forward strand.
ACCCAGATTGCATCACATTTGGCATAGTGTCTTTACAAAGGTCCATGCAGACTTGTGTCACGTAACATATTTCTATCATTAAAGCTGAATGACTTATAAGCCTGCAAACTTTAGGAAATTATAACATTTCATTTTGCAATTCTGTAAAGTAGAGAATTTTAAATCCCTGTAATTTTAAAACTAGAGAACTAAATATCACCAATTTTGATAGGCTCATTGATGCTAAATATTAGGCTTTAAGGCTACCCCAATGGTCCAGCATCAGAGTGTCATGCTGCCATGCTGCCAACCTAGGATAAGAGGCAAGCCTGGAAAGTCATGTCAGGAGGCAAACCATGCTCAGCAGTGCATCTCAATCAAGGAGGGTTAGCAGTTGGTGCCACAAACACAGCAATCCCTGCGGCTGGGTCCAGAAGCTTGCTCTTGCAACAGGGGAAGCTGTGGCTGTGCAAGGCTGACAGAGGGGCTGATCTCACCAGTGGAGGTGGGAGGTAAAGTCTATGGGAGAAAAACCTGGTAATCAGCTGAATGATGTCTCGGTTCAGCCTGATAAGGGCATGTGCCTGTACACAAGGTATATCTCTAAGAGATGAGCTGCTGATTGGGAGAAAAAAAAAACAATATGAAAAAAAAGAGTCTGTGTGTGCTAATTCTCTAATCTCTTACTCAAAGTCTGTTCATGTTATAAGCAGCCAAAGAATCCAAAATAGCATCAGTAATGTAAGTTGAATTTCATGAGCTTTTGTGAAATTGTGGAATGATGTAATACTTTTATTGAAGCCAGTCCATACATTTTGCCCAGTCATACACCTGAGTTGCCATTATAGAGGTAGGCAAAGGCTGGGTAAAAAGGCAATAAGGTGATATTCATAGGTGGCTCATTGTAAAAGTATAGTGGTGCCAAATGTCAGGTCACTATCTTGATTGACAAACCATGAAGAATAGTCAAGGACATCATTGTGCACTTGCCTGTCTTCTTGCAATGTACCAGCAAACCACAACAGCTCATTGACTTAATGACTTGTATTAACACATGTATATGGAATATTCTTTCTGTACAATGCCACCTGCTTACTTTTTAACAACCCTTTTGCTAATAATGTCTATTTCTACTATTTGAAAACAGTGGCAACAAGTGACGCCAAGCCTTACAGCTAGTTGTGACTTAGGCCATTGTGACAGAAGTATCTGGATATCTTTAGTCATGATGGAGCATGATGTTGAGCATTACTGTTGCAGGAGTGTTGGAGGGGCACTGCAGGGCTATGATACTAGTGCAGGTAAGGTGATTCAGTGGTGATAAGTGCTTTGTGAAAGTTAAATTTCACAAGTGGAATTCTACTGGCATTACCTTTCATGTGGCAATCTGGCCTATGCTCAACCGGGTGGGATTTACGCACGTGAGCATGTATCCTGCTCGTGGAGCTCTGCACCTGTGGACAGGTGCACACTGCTGATATTTTCCAATGGCCATGACCTGTCTGTGGGCATGCCCCCTCAGTGCGCAGCACACCATGAGGTGGCTGGGGGTAGAGTCATGGACCTGGGCGAGCATCCAATTGGATGCCCATCCCAGGACCAACAGTGGATCCCTTGCACAGTGGGGAGTGTGTTGGTTGTGCTCCCCCGCAGATGTTCACAGAGCCAGTGGCTATGGAGGTGAAAGGTGGGTAGTGCTGCCAGCTGTGAGGTGCACCCGATCGCATGGGGAGGTATGAAGTTGGTGCCATGGGTATGTGTGTGTGTGGGGGGGTTGTTTGCACCAGCCCACCATATCACCTGGTATGTGGGGAGCCACAGAGGCAGGTGGGTGGGGGGGTACATGTGATCCTGGGACCAGTGCCCCCACATGTATGTGTGTGAAGGAGGGCTTGGCATGCACAGGGGCAGTGGGAGCTTGGCAGGGTGTTGGTTTGGTGACCCCAGGTGACCACTGGATGTGTCAGTGGTGGTCCCCCCTTAGTGTGGGATGGATGTGCGGGGCACATAGAGGACTTATGACAGGGTTTCCCAGGCATACCAGCTGTTCCCCATGCACCCAGGTGTGCAGCACTATGCGGCTTTGTGCGTGTTGCGTAGTGCTGGCACATCTCCCGCCCAACCCCAGTGCATTGTGGCCCACACTGGTGGGGGATCAGGTGTGTGGGGGCTTCTCAACCCCTTTGTGCATCCTGTGCAGGGGGCACAATGGGTGCAGAGTGTCTCCACACCTCACATACGAGGCACGGAGGTGCTCCATGCCTTCGAGCATAAGGACCCATGAATTTCTGAGAAAATGTCTCCAATTAGTAGCTACTAAAGTATCCACAATAAATTTTAACCTGCTGAACCACATTATCCAGTTGAATTAGATTCCAGGACATATTTACTTTGGTATGCATGCCAAGGCAGTTGAACAATAAACATTCAAATATTTTGAAAATGTTCACACAATTTAAAAAATAATTAACTTGTGAAATTTTGAACTCCAGTAACTTAAAAGTTATGTAACCAAATATCTCTTTATTTAGCAGTTTCTAAGACTGTTCCAAGAAAGTGTGCATATGGATTTTCAATTATCTAGCTCCAAAAGTGACTATGTTGTAAGCGTAGAAGTATTTTCAGAAATTTTCACATGAATAATAAATTACTAAACTTTGATCCCCTATAATTTCCCCACCCCTCAAAATTAAAGTCACATTTTATTTATAAAAGGCACTTTTCCAAAACCAAAATGCCTGTACAATACACTGCTAAAAACTCTTCAGGTTAAAATCCCAAATCATAAAAATTCCAAATTCATGTTAAAATCATGTCATGTCAGGAAATGCTAGTTCAAACAAATAAGTCTTCAATGCAGACATAAAGGACTAGGTGGACAGGCACTCTCTCAACCAACGAGGTAGAGAGTTCCACAGGGTCAGGGCCATAAAAGCAAATGCTCTGGCCCCTGAGGTCTTCAAACGGACCCTGAGAACCTCCAGTAATCCCTCATCGGCAGAATGGAGAGAGCCAAGGGAGCAGTAGGGACAAAGGAGGTCTTGCAAATAACATAGTCCCTGTTCGTGTAGAGCCTTATAGGTCAGCAATGCAACCTTGAAGGTGATTCTCCACCACATCGGCAGCCAGTACAGTTCACAGAGCACAGACGTAATGTGACTGACTCCTGATGAGCCAGTATAACAGCCTGGCAGCTGTGTTCTGCACCAGCTGCAGGTGATGGATATACACCCCAAGAAACCCTAGGTATAGAGCATTGCAAGGTGGGTGGACATAAAGATGTGGACCAGTGTTGGAAGGTCCTCAGATGGAACAAGGTGTTTTACCTGGGAAATGCTCCTCAGATAATAAAACAAGGTCTAGATGATGGCCGACACCTGAGCTTTAAGTGTCACTTCGCTGTCAAGCACAATGCCCAGGTTATGCACCCATTCAGAGGCCCTCAACTAGTTGTCCCCCAGTATAATACCAGATGGCTGATCAGGAGGTAGCCCCTCTACCCGAAGACCTGGGTCCACCACCAACACCTCAGTCTTCTCCAGGTTCAGTCTCAACCAGATGGCACTCATCCAATCCTGTTTCTCAGTGAGGCAGTTGTTAAAGACCGAGATAGCATAATCTTGCTCAGGCACAAAGGACATGTACAGCTGAGTATCATCTGCATAGCAATGAAAACTCAGCTCCTTATGTCCTTATAAAGTCTCCGAATGGCAGCATATATGCTGTGAACAACATGGGAGACAAAACAGAGCCCTGTCGTACCCCACATGGCAGAGAAAGAGGAGCTGAGGAAAAAATTCCTGACACCACACTTTGAGACCTGCCTGTGAGGAATGAGTGGAACCATATGAGCACTGTTCCCAACAGTCCACAGATCAACCGCAGGTGCTCCAGTAATACCCCAGGGTCCACGGTGTCAAATTCTGCTGAGAGATCAAGGAGAATCAAGATCAAATGGCTCTTCTGATCTCTCACCATAAGGAGATCATTAAGTACCCACAAGGGCCATCTCAGTACTATGCCTCTTCCAGGAGCTGGACTGGAGAGGATCATAGACCTCGTGGGTGGCAAGATGGTCATCAAGCAGCAGGGTGACTGCCTTCTCAATAACCTGGAGAACATGGAATCTGAAAAAGAAATAAAATGAAGTGTTAGTATAATTAAGTTCAAAGGAAGGGTATGATAGCAACACAATCAGTTACACTGCATGGTTTATAGCCTGTAGTGTGTAGATCTATCTTGTCTCATCAGTGTCATAAAGCTTGGCATCATTCTATGGAAAGCACAGAGGACTGCTGCAGTCAGTCCTGAAAAAAAGATAAATGTGCCAAAAAAGTGTGGAAAAACTTGCAGTTTATTGGACAGCCAAGTAAACAAAAATTAACAGCAATGAAAGAGCCCTGGTGCTTTGGGTTCAAACAGGAACCTTCATAAGGGGCATGGCTACCTGAGTCAACCAAAACATTTAAATACAGAAGTATATGATTATACAAAATGTGATATCACTGGATAGCCCACTATGGATGCAAACTGACAGTACTGACATTTTACAACCGCACATTTCAAAAGTGCAAACAATAAGTGACCAAAAAATGAAAAAAATAATAGAAAAAATGTGCAGTGAAAGGTACTGCAATTTAAAAGTAAAAGGGGAGCAAACACCACCTTGTAATGTTGAATATATGCTGTAATGGAGCCCAGAAACCCAGACAAAGTATTTAAATAAAGAGAGAACCGAAAACAGTTGCGGCAAAGAACAAAATTACAAAACCTTCATACTAGTAGAGGAGAAAAAAGAGAAGGGGGTGTGGGAGATAAGAGGGAGAAAAAAAGGAGAATAATGGGAAGCCAAAAACAAATTTTTTATTAGCTTAAACACAGCTGTCAAATGCCGACAAAGCCAGAAACCCTTGCTATATTAGGGGTAAAAACAGCCAAAAATGATCCCAAATGGGGGGAGGGAAAAAAGGAGAAGAAGGAAAGAAAGAAAAAAGGGTAGAAGAGCAGGGGGAGAGGAAAATGTAGAAGAACCAAAAGTAATTTCAACTATACCGTCCAATGCAAATTAATATCCCCATGATAAGCAAGTGAAAAGAGATACATAAAGCCCTAAAATGTAATGAAAAAGTGATAATTGAACTAAAAATCATAAGCAGAAGGATAAAGGCCCCAAGGTGAGGAGAACATGCTGGACTGCACCGTGGAAGAAATAGTGGCGCTGGCACCAGGTCACTTCACATTACAAGATATATCTATAAGAACATGGAATCTGAAAAAGAAAAAAAAATGCAGTGTTAGGACAAGCAAGTTCAAGAGAAGGGGGTGATATTGACATGATCAGTTGAACTACATGGTTTGATGGCCTGTAGTGTGTAGATCCATCTTGCCTAATTCTGTAAGAGAATCCCAAACCTGTCACCATCTCTGGGGTTGACTGGAACCTGTTTCAAACCCATAAAAGTTAAATGTTTGGAGTCACTCTAACGGTGAATGGCAAAATGCTCACCCAGAGGTGTGTGTCAGGGTGGCTGCATGAACAGACCTAACATGTTCCTGAATCCTTTTTGTAAAGGTCGTTAAGTCCTACCTACAAAAATGAGTGGGCAGCTGCAGATCAATACATAAATCCCATATGGTGTATCACAAAAAATAAATTGTCTGATGTCAACAATTTTACCAGTTGTTGGGTGGATTTGTTACCTGTGGTGCAATGTGCACAAATGCAGCAGTGGCCATAATGAAAATTTCCTACAGGTAGTAGTGGTAGCCATTGAAGTCCAGCTGGACATTATGTTGGGGTTTTACGATAATAGCTGTGGGTTAACATGTCACCTAAATTGGTCCCACGATGTTACATAATTCTGGGAGCATTAAGGACATTCTTACACAGATATTCATGTGCATCCTAATCATGCCAGTGCCGCCTGATAATCATTGAAACCAATGGGGCCAGGTTATTGTACTCCACAGCAAAAGTAACATCAGTATGTAAATTTCTATTTTATGTTAGGCATGAGGAGACTAGATCTCAGAAGGGATCCAGCTTTCAATCTGGATTCTTCAATTAATTCCTTAGAACACTCTCTGCTCTAAAAGCAGTTACTCAGTTCATTAGACTGGGTGTCATATAAAGTCACAGTGGAACAATTACATCTAATTCTAACAAAGTGCCCATAGGGAATGGCCTTTATAGTATGAAAAGGGTGAGCACATTGGGCAAGTAAAAGAGAATTCCCTCAGGATGGTTTTCTGTACCCAGAAGAGTGTGTGCTGATTCTCAGGACTAATGCTGAAACACAGACCCAGGACTGTAATGACATGGGGATCTACAGTTGAAGTGAACTGAAGGGTCAACTCATTTCTATTAAGAAAGTCAGTAAATTCTGCAGCCAGTGTTGACTGCCATCCCAAACCATTACGATGAAATCAACAGTGGTGGGCAAAGTCTGGAAACTTTGCTCTGCAGAGAATTTCACAACTTTTACAGATTTCATGACATTCTGTGCAGAAATGAATTTGTACTTCACTGGAGAACTTCACAAATGGCAGAAATGCAAACTTCACCTGTGAATTAAGGCTCTAAGGTGAAGTTTGCAAGGATTCATGGGATTAGTGGTTACACGGTGCTGCAGTGAGCTGTATTGGCATGCGTAGACTGAATTCAGCACAGTGTGAGGAAGAGTGAGCGGGTGTTAGGTGTGCTCTTTATCTTTGTGCCTAAAAAGCTTTGTAAAGTGTTTGAAACATGTATTTTTTCTAACTAATCAGTCATTTAAGTTTCTACCAGGGTTGTTCCAATTAAGGCATGCTGTGAATGCATTAAATTGATTTGGCATCATGATAAGTTAAATTAAATGAACAATTACTTTTATCATGTTAATTAATTAAATTAATTGTACCTTAATAAATAAATAAACAATTAATCCTTTTTATTTTTAAATATATTTCTTAATATATATTTTTTAAATGAGAAATAAAGAGATTTTAAAGAAAACACACCAAAGTCTGAATAACAGCTGTCAACAATTTTATTGTGCAAATAGTACACATTTGTTTTTATTAACTTCATTTAATAAAATAGAACAGTGAAACGCATAACTGAACAGTGATAATGTGCTTTTTGGTTAGCACCGACTTCAGTAACAGTAGGCTTTGTTACATTTTACAAATATGAAGTGCTGAAATGTCTCATCCAGCATACGGTTCCGTTCAGGTGACAAAATGTTGCCTCCAACACCGAAAACCCACTCAAAGGAAGCTGAAGAAGCCATTAGGCAAAAGACGTTCATTGCTACATGGGCCAACAATGGAAATGTGTTGGTTTGCTTCTCCCAGAACTTTAATAGGGCATAGTTTTCAGGAACATGATCCTCACCCAAGTTATCGGTCAAGCTTCATGCATATGTTAGCAAAGTTATTCAATGGAGTCTTTCTCTCTATTTGTTGAACTACCACTTCTCAGGAAAGAAAACAGTTTTGATTTCTTTGTTGGAGGTTCTGCAACCTCAGTGGATGTGGCATCCTGAGATGCCACAGTTTCCTCAGGCAAACTGTCAGATGAATGACTGCAGTACTGACGAATTACTGTAACAAAAGCACTTTTATTTCTCGCTGATTCTATTTCATCATTGATCCAGTTCAGCTTAAACCATTGATCAAATATAGAATAAGTCAAAAAGATCTCACTTCTCTGATACTGAATTAGATGCTTTTCAAGTGACAGTTTAAGACTATTAAACAACCAACAACAGTGTCGAGCACTATAATACTAAAAATGGTGCCTCAAGCCAGGTAGCTTCCAATATTATATTACATTCAGTGAGGTATTTTCATTCAATCATTGGCTCTGTCTCTGAAAACTAACACATTTGAATCAGCCACATCAGCTGCTTCACTATGCATACGGCCTTCAGGATTCAGGTAGCTTCAGGTAGATTATGGTATTATATTATATTCAGTGAGGTATTTTCTTTCATGAAGTTGCTTGTATGCTGGGGCTCGTACATGACAGTCAACAGTGTGTAGAGAGAGTGGAGGCAGCTAGCTGTGCTATACTATAGTACTGAATTGTATTTTATTCACTTAGGAAATATGCAATTTAATGTACTGCATAATATTCTTTGAACAAACACTTTTTTAATGAATACAACAGATTGTATTAATGCATTATTAATGCATTAAAATTAATGCATTAAATCATTAGAAAGTCAACTAACAGGAGTGCAATTAATAATTAATTCACAATGAATGGGATATATTAATTAATGAAGTAACATTAACAGAAAACTGCCTCAATTAAATTAAGCATTAAATTAACATTTAACAAATAACTGTCCTTGTGTCTACTGTGCCTTGTGCCTCTAGATCACCAATTATTTGTGCTATTTTTTTGTGATTTAGCTAGTTTAAAGTAGTAGTTTAGTTTTTTTTTTTTATTATGTGTAGTGAGACAATGCTGTGGGGGTTGAGGAGATTACTTGCAGCAACATCTAGCAAGAAAAAGGCAGGATAGACAGCCTTTTCTGTCTTCAAAACACTGTTGTTTATTTATTTATTTAAGCGTTTTACCAGGAAGGCATACTAAGCAGTGTAGCACTCTATTCCAGATGCGTCCTTGGGGTGTGTGGGGATTTAGGGTATACAGCATATAGAGTTGTAGCCAGTGTTTTGTGTGAAATTGTTTACTGTTTCCTGTGGCTTGTTATTTAGTTCACTAGAACAGTTAGATATGTTTCACTGAATTATTTTGGTCACTGTAATTTGAGTATCTTGATTTCATTTTTGTTTATTGATAGAAGTTAGCTTTTATCATGTACATGATAATGTCTGTATAATTACTAGATTTGTTGCATCTTGTGTGTCCTCTGACTCTACACTACTGCCTATAATCTCTGATGTTTATTGTTTGTGTAAAAATCTACCCCAAAAAAGAAATAAAAAATATTTGTGGCGATGTTGTTGTTTACTATCTGTGTACCTCGTTAAAGTCTTGTAAAGTGTTATGTAGTCTTGTACATGCCCCCCTTGTTCTTTGAATCCCTGTATATTGTTCTTGGAAGAAAAAGACAAACAAACAACAACAATATTTCTGGTGTTGCTGTTGTGTACAGTCTGTGTGCAAGAGGGTAGACACTCCAAGGAAGGAGGGAGGGTGGAATGAGGAGGGACCTAGGAAAGCTAGAAAATTGGTCCATTGTATCGGCAATTAAAATTTAATGCAAAGAAGCTCAGAATCATACACCTGGAGCACAGAAACCCTGTGGAGAGTTACAGGATGAGGAGGGAGTCGCTCACAGTTACAAGGGAAGAATGGGATTTAGGGATAATCATCTCAGGTGATGTAAAGGTGTCCAAGCAGTCTGCCAAGGCTGTGGGGAGGGCCAGTAGCATGTTGAGGTGCATAGGAAGGGGTATCACTAGCAGAAGAAGGGATGTGGTGATGCCACTGTACAAAATGCTGGTGAGGAGTATGGTGTACAGTTCTGGAGGCAACATCTTCATAAGGACATAGACATGGTGGAGGTGGTTCAGATAAAGGCAACAAAGATGGTGCAGGGCTTGCACCAAGAGACATAACAGGAGAGATTAGAATACCTTAATATGTATACACTGGCAGAGAAGCAGGAAAGGGTAGATATGCTAGAAACCTTCAAGTATCTTAAGGGCATAAACAAAGTGCAAATGGGTGACATCTTTCAGTATAGGAGGTGTACAAGGACAAGGGGGTATGATTTGAGACTGGAGGGAGGCAGGATAAAGGGGAAAGTGAGGAAGTTTTTCTTCACAGAAAGGGTGGTAGATGCATGGAATAGCCTTACCCAGGAGTAGTGGGCACTAGCACAGTAGGGGGATTCAAACATGCATGGGACAGGCACAAGGGAACTCTAGAGGTGGGTAGGAACGGTTAAACCAGTGAACAAGTAGGGTCAGTGACCACTGATGCAGGCAGGGAATATGGGCAGACTGGGTGGGCCTAGCAATCTTTGTCTGCCATCAGATACTATGTTACCTCAGTAAAGATTTGTGAATTGTTGTGTTGTATTCCTAAACCTAAAACAAAATGCCCATAAAGAGAAGCTCCACTAAAGGAGTTTCTTGCAGCAGTGATGTTGTGAAGAAAAGCATAGTTTCTGTTGTTCCAAAGGGTGCCATAACATCTTGTGACACTGGTTTATCAGGGGTTATTACTACTGGTGGTAGTCAGCAAGAAGTAGTTGACGCAAGTGGAAGCATCAGTGTGGGCACATTTTTCTCAGCAAAATCTGTGGCATCAATGTTGGTGGGTACTGGTGCTGGCAGTGCGGGTGGTGTAGGCAGGGATAACAGGAGCAGCCCAAGAACCAAAAAAATGTCTTCTTCTGTGAATGTGGTTCAGAATGAGTATTCAGAGGTGGCTGATGTTCCCAAAATTGCTATAGATGAGCCTGAGAAGAATGACTCACACTGTGATGTGGCAGATCTGAGTGTTTCTTCATGGAGGACCAAGGAGTCAGATTCTGGTGAGAAGAAAATACAGTGTGGTGAAAGTGATGATTACTGAGGAGGAGGATAGATCTCAGGAGGTTAGTAACCTAGATGAGGATGGGGATAATGATCTTGACCCTCCGTGGGAACCATAGAAAAAGAAATGTAAGGGCCAGGGAATCAGTAAAGATCCTCCCCGTCCACCAGCTATTGTCTCTGCTGAGTCAATAATAACAGAGGATGAGTCAATTGTTGCAGCAGTGCAGAAATCATACCCCAAAACACCCATTTCTAGCCCTACAATGTCCCAGTACCTTGTTCACCGCCATGTGAAAACAGGGGCTACCAAAACCCTAATTTGGGATTCTTACTTTCTTGACCCAGCAGATGAAACAGTGACTATTTTTAAGCTATTCCAAGCATGTGTGAGCCATGGGAAAAGGGTAGCCACCTTGGCACTGGTGGCCAACACACATCTCAAGTCCAGGCACCTGCCGCTCTGAACTCAGCACCAAAGGGAAGCTGCTGGAGGGGCCCCTTCTCTCTTATCAGTGTCCTTGACCAAGGCATCCTAATCCCAAAGTGGCATAGAAACAGACCCAGCACAGGAGTTAGAAGTGACTGCAGAGGACTACTACAGACATGAGGAGGACAAGTTGGTGGGACTTCCTAATAGCAGGCAGAGTAGTAGCAGTGGTGGTTTTAGTATTAGCAGCCAGAGTCAGCGACTCTATATTTTTTTGCTAAACTTTGCCTTTGCATTGCAAGGGCAAAGTTTTAAGATGACGTTGAAAAGTGAAGTTAGAATAGGTGAAATTCCTATTAATCAGAAAAACTTCGCAAAAGTATCCATGGAGGCAAATTCTAAGACTGCCACAACTTTGCCTTTGGAATAAAACTTCACAACATCTCTAGTCATCAGTATACTAGTCCTTAGATTTGATATTGAGCAAGTATGGGTTATTGTCATGGTCTAACACCATGGGCCCCTCCCACCAACCCAAAAAAAAGTTTGCATAGGAGGGGCCATTGTTGTCCCAATTGCAGTCCCACAAGTATGTAGGCAGTATTGGCCATTAATATTAAAACAGTTAGAGGTCAAAATTAACTCAATGGCTTCCAATAAAAATTGAATGGGGAAGACATGTGCTAAAGGTTTGGGTAGACAAATGGCATCTAACAGCTGCAATACCATGTTCATGATTCACAGAAGTATAAAGAGAAGTAATGTCAGTATAGAAACCCAAACTTAGTCATTACACCAAAGAAAATTGCTTAACTGACGCAAAATGTCCACAGAATCTTTAATGAGACCTCATAGTCCAGGGATCAATTTTTGCAAGAAATGGCTGACAAATGCCAACATATTTGCAGTTAATGATCCCCTGCCCTGATATTATGGGCAGCAAGGATAATTCATTTTATCCTCATGAATCTTGGGAAGAACATGTATTGTTGGCACAACAGGATGTTGTATCAGCACAAAGTGACTCTATTGAGTGGATCTCACTTATATATTTCAATTTTTCTATAATGATGACAAGACCTCCTTTTTCCACTGGTTTATTTTCAATAAGGCCATTCTTCATCAGTTCCTATACCGCTAGTTGTTTAGATGTAGTGAGATTATGATGTATTGGTGGCCACTTGGAAGACACCAGTTACTGAATATCTTTCACGGCTAACTTCTGGTAAATCTGAAAAGGTGGTGAAGTGGTGGCTGAAGGGGAAAAGGTTGAGAGTTGATGAGAATTAGTTTTTCTTGGCATTTCATTCATTGCAGAATACAGGCCAGTGGGTGGAGATATAGCTTCAATAGTGTCCCATGAATAACCAACAGAAACTGAATCATATGTTGCTGGTATGTTTTCCATCATAAAACTCACCAGAGCACAATCTCGACCCCGTAGTAGAAACAATCTAAACACATTCCCTGGTAGTCTACTGGTTCCCCCACACCCCCATCATGATCCAACCCCCCATAGTAGCAATAATTACACATATTCCCTGGTAGTCTAGTGCCAATCACCCACCCCACCAACATCCTCGAACTGTCGGCAATTGGCTCAACCTCCTCTCACCACCACAGCCAGTCACTGACTGAAGTATGACTGATTCTGTACTGTAATGAATGCATGATGCAGGTGGTTGGCACTGCCGGGGGGGGGCCACTAGACTACCAGGGAATGTGATGATTATTGCTACTATGGGGGTTGGAATCATAATAGGGGAGGTGGGGGACCACTAAACTACCAGGGAAATGTCATATGCTGACATCAGTGGGTGGTGGAGAGTCCTAGACCACCAGGGACTGTGAGAGCAGCATATGTAAACAGACCATGATGGCAGATATGGACTGCTTGGCCCACCCAGTCTGCCCAACTCCCTACCAAATGAATAGGCTGCAGATCCTAGTTAACCAACAGCTTACCTTCTTCCCCCAACTGGATTTGCCGTATGTGTGTCCCATGCATTCATGCTTCCCCTACTGTAATTGATCCCAAGAGTTGGGGGGGGGTTATAATATAAATATATAGATATATATAGATTTATATATATACATATATATACATATATATACACAGTCAGGATATATCGTTACCAACTGCAATGATGCCTGGGGGTGCATCCTGACCAACAGGCGGAGCTGTGTGCTCCATGTCATAGCACCGGGCAAGCTACGTGGAAATGTATGCTAAGTGGCCCATAATGAGATGCAAATGTGACTGTTTGCCCACGGATTATCTAAGTAGGCTCATTTGCATGGGAACTTTGAATATAGCAAACTTTTGCTATTGTTTGCACTGGGCTAATGTGTTAGCACTGTGCAATTGGGTTAGCCCGGGCAAACCTCTCTCATCAGCATAGCACAGTTTTTTAATGTGTGGCCTACATTGTTGTCCTCAGTTGATGTGAAACACCTCTTTACTAACACACAATGTCCTCCACCTGCAACTCTGGCTTGCTCCACCTCTATCCACTGAGCTGCTGTTGCATTTTTCACTTCTCTGTTGCTGTATTCAGAGCTTTCTTATTCCCAGGCTATATTAGCACTGCACTCCCAGCCCAGTGTGCCCAGCTTCCTTAGCATGCTATATTCGGCAGGTTTAGCACCTGGGATATCCCTTTGAATATAGTGGGCTATTGGTTCGAGGCTAATTTAGCACACCGGGCAGTGCTAATTTAACACTGGGGTAATGTTTTGAATATCTGGCCCCTAATCTGTTATTCTGTTAAATTGATTGATGAAATATTTAACACTATGGCCTTGAAAGTCTTTCATCTACCCCTCCTGCCACATATAGTTTTTCTTTTACCTGTGTTTGTTTTTTTTGCTTTACATTGGCAGTTTGATCCTGATTGGAAAAAGAAACACATTTTTTGCTTTGTTGTGCAACTTGTTCTGTGCCTGATGCACCTGGGCCACATTTATTAGAGTGAGGTCTTCCCCGTTGTGGGTGCCTGCTAGATCTAGGTATGAATTTCATGAGTACATGGCTGTAGCACCTCTGAGGTCTCATTCATGTATAAATTTGATAATTCTTGTAATATTTTGATCTCTCAGCTTATGCCTTTTGCATTTAGCCATTGTTTTCTCATGCACAGTAAGCTGTTTTTGTAGATTTAATTCACAATTCTTTTTTTAAATAAATATACGACACTGAAACTTTTTAAGAATGCACAACAACAAACTGACAACATAGCAATAATAACAACAAAAGTAGTAATAAAAGGTACCACACCCACCCTCTCCTAATATCAGAGATTCTTGTCCCAGAACAATACAGAAAGAGGAAAAAATGTTTTGCCAGCCAAACAGGAATAACATATAAAACAGATTAAATGTGTAATGTGGGGCATAAACTGACAAAGAAGATACAAGAAATATTATTCAGAAACCAACACTGTCTAATCCATGTTAAGTGTTAAAGCTTCCAGACATTCCCACCATTCTTTGTATGCCTTTGAGTTATGCCTTATACAGGCAAGCATTTGTTTCATGCATAAAACATCTAAAACCTCATTGTGCCATTTAAATAAACTAAGTAATTTCATATGCATCCAATGATGGAGAATATTTTTTTTCCGTCAACATGAAAATGAGGGTAAAATGGTCAATCCATAATTTTTGAAATTTGATGTGTCATTTTATCACATTATTTTTTTTACCACTGCTGCGGACCTGGCAGGGGCTACAACCCTCCCTCCTTGGAGGTATGGGTCCTCCAGCCCATCGGGGCTATCATGGGTCCTGCCAGGTACTGGTATTTTTCCTCCATTTTTCTCCCCCGTGTCCACACCATTGCAATGGGCACATCAGCTGTCTCCACCTCTGCAGAGGCAGTCAAGCATCCTGGGTAGGGGCCAAATTCCTCTTGTTGTGCTGATGCATGCAGCACAAACATCCTACCCTGAGGAAGGAGATCAGTTCTCCGGATGCTCAATCCTTACCTTCCCGGCCGACTGCCGAATGACCCTAGTCCATTCCCAAACCCGGGTTACCGGCGTGGTGTGAGGTGTAGTGTCTAGTGCCTCAACCCTCAGCGCCACCAGGCCAGCTAAACTTTTTGCATCTTTAAAAGCCAAAAACTTAGTTTTGGTATTTTCAATTTCTTCTGCCAATGTTTTGTGCAATTCCTCATCCTGATAATTTAAATTAGAAATGAGAATCTCAGAGCAGGTTGATAGGGCTTCATACCAATTATTTTTACAGTATCTGCAATGAAGCCACCTGTGGGTGTCTTTTCAATCCTCAAGCCTCGTGGGAACAAATCTTTTTCTCTGCACTCTCAAAGTGATTTCTCCTTGTTAAAGGTATTCATTTTCTTCATTTTGAGTCTCTCAGAATAAGTGAATAAGGATTTTAGGCAATTTTCAGCTTCTGGTGTAGTATTACAGGTGGAAAAATATCTGCAGCTTGAATTCTACATCTTTGCAGGTAATAAAACTGGGGATATTCCAATTAACAAAATTATATTGATAGGTGACTTCAATATGCCCAGAATAAATTGGAAAGAAAGGAAAGGAAACACTAAAAATGAAAGGGAATTTTTAGATGTCATTGATCAATTGGATCTGGAACAGAAGGTGTTACAGTATACCAGAGGTAGCAATATATTGGACATTATTCTGACAAACATGGGGGATGGAATTAAGGATATAGAAATAGGAGCTCCATTAGGCAATGGAGACCACAACACAATCTTCTTCACTGTTCAAGAAATAAATAAGGATACCAGCATAAGTTATACTGATAAGTAACATTTTCGAAGAGCAGTCTTTAAGTCTATGAGGGAAGACATTAAGAAATGGACATGGGAACAAGAATTTCAAAATAAAGATGTGAATGAACTATGTAACATGTTATGAGATAAAATTCATAAGGTAGTTGCTCTACATATACCAAAAAGGAAAATGAATGATAATAAAAAGATTATGCAAGGATGGTTAAACAGGAACATAAAAAGATGATAAAGCATAACAATAGAAAATATAAGGAATTTAAGCATACCCAGATCAGGAAACTAAAAAAAATGTTATAATGAAATGGTAGCCAAGGTAAAAAAGGAAGTCAAAAGGGCTAAATCAAACTATGAGGTGATATTGGCATCTAAGGTAACAAAAAATTATAAATCCATCTATACATACAGAAATAGTAAAAAAAAAACACCACACAAAATAGGACCATTTGTCAAAAAGGATGGAGAATTGGCAAATAATAAAGAAACAGCAGACTTACAAAATGAGTATTTTATTTCAGTGTTTAATAATAATGAGAGTAAAGTGAATTAAATTACAGAAACCACTCCAGGGCAAATTAAAATCTATCCAAATGAAGTCCTAGAAAGGATACAGCAACTAGATATAAATAAATCCCTGGACCCCGATAATATCCAAGCAAGGATTCTCAAAGAACTGACCACAGATATAACACCCCCACTGGCATACATTTATCAAAAATTACTAGATGAAGGATTGGTGCCACAGGGTTGGAGACAAGCAACAGTGGTTCCGCTGTACAAACAAGCATTTGTCAATGCAGAATGTTGATTGCGTTGGTCTGTTGAGCACGCTCACTGGCCCTCTTTCACTGACTCAGTCTGTGTCCTCCGGTGCTGCAGGCTGCTCTTTTGTACTGGGCTCCTGCTTGCTTTGGCATCTTGTTCTGCCCACAAAGAAATCTGCAGCTGTTCTGACAGAGCTGCGTTGAGGTGGCTCACTCTCCCTCTCTCACTGGCTCATTCTGTTTCTCCTGGCGCTGCAGGCTACCCTTTTGTACTGGGCTTCTGCCTCTGTTGGTGGCTTTTTCTGCCCACAAAGAAATTTGCAGCAGTCCCGACACAGGTCTGTTGAGCCTGCTGACTCCCCCTCTCTCACTCATTCCATTTCTGCCGGTGCTGCAGGCTGGCCTTTTGTACTGGGCACCTGCCTGCGGTGCCGCTTTTTTCTGCCAAAAAGAAATCCGCAGCAGTCACGGTAGAGCTCCATTGAGCTCTCTCAGTCCCCCTGTCTCACTCGCTCATTGTGTTTCTCCCGGGTCTGCAGGCTGCCCTTTTGTACTGGGCTCCTGCCTGAGTTGGCACCCTTTTCTGCCCACAAAGAAATCCACAGCTGTCCCAACAGAGCTCCGTTGAGGGCGCTCACTCCCCCTGTGTCACTCACTCATTCTGTTTCTTCTGGCGCTGCAGGCTGCCCTTTTGTACTGGGCTTTTGCCTCTGTTGGCACCTTTGTCTGCCCACAAAGAAATCTACAGCAGTCCTGACAAAGCTCCATTGAGCTCGCTCACTCCCTTCCCTTCTCTCACTCGCTCATTCCGTTTCTGCCCATGTTGCAGGCTGCCCTTTTTTATTAGGCTCCTGCCTGCGTTGCCACCTTCTTACGCCCACAAAGAAATTTGCAGCAGTTACAATACAGCTTCGTTGAACTTGCTCACTCCCCCTCTCTCACTTGCTCATTCTAGTTTTCCTGCTAGTGCAGGCTGCCATTTTATACTGGGTCCCTGCATGCATTGCTGCCTTTTTCTGCCCACAAACAAATCTGCAGCAGTCCCAACAGAGCTCTATTGTGCTCACTCACTCCCCCTCCCCCACTCGCTCATTCTGTGTCTTCTGCCACTGCAGGCTGCACTTTTGTACTGGGCTCCTGCCTGCACTGGTGGCTTGTTCTGGCCAGAAAGAAATTGCAAGCAGTCCCGACACAGCTCCATTGAGCTCGCTCACTCCCCCTCACTCACTCACTCCATTTCTGCTCGCGCTGCAAGCTGGCCTTTTGTACTGTGCTCCTGCCTGCATTGCCTCATTTTCTGCCCACAAAGAAATCTGCAGCAGTCACAATAGAGCTCCGTTGAGCTCGCTCACTACTGCTCTGTCACTCACTCATTCTGTTTCTCTTGGTGCTGCAGTCTGCGCTTATGTACGGGGCTCCTGGCTGCATTGGCACCTTTGTCTGTCCACAAAGACATCCACAGCTGTACTGACAGAGCTCCGTTGATGTTGCTCAGTCTCCCTCTCTCACACACACTCATTCTGTTTGTCCTGGCACCGCAAGTGGCCCTTTTGTATGGGGCTCCTGCCTGCATTGGTGCCTTTTTCTGAGAACAAAGAAATCCACAGCAGTCCTGAATGAGCTCTGTTGAGCTCACTCAGTCCCCCTGTCTCACTCGCTCATACTGTTTCTCCCACCGCTGCACGATAGCCTTTTGTACTGGGACCCTGCCTGCATTGATGCCTTTTCTGCCCACAAAGAAATCAGCAGCAGTCCTGACAGTGATCCGCTGAGTTCTCTCAATCCCCCTCCCTCACTCGCTCTCTCGTTCTGTTTCTCCCAGTTCTGCAGGCTGCCCTTTTGTACTGGCCTGTTGTGCTGGGGCCTTTTTCTGCCCACAAACAAATCCGGAGCAGTCCCGACAGAGCTTAGTTGAGCTCAGTTTTACTCCCCCTTCTCACTCATTCGATCTTAATCTGTCCCAAACACTGATGTCCCACAGTGACCATGCTACTCTCTGTCAGGAGTGTAAAAACATATTTTAGCCAGGATGTGAAACATGACAGCTGTACTGTTCATAAGGAGGTGTGAAAGAATTCCTCTGTTGAAAATGTGGCTTGAAAATATTACAAATTTGCTAAGTTACAAGGGTGCATGGAAACAGTTCAACACACGCTTGTAACACAGTCATGTTATGGAGTTTCATCACCAAATTTTCAACATAGAGATTTTAGGACCTCTGCTCATGAATAGTGCCACTGTCATTTTCGTAATCTGTCCCGAACACTGATTTCCCACAGTGACCGTGTTATTCTGTGCTGCAAGTGTGAAACCACATTTCAGTCAGGATGTGTAAAATGACAGCTGTACTGCTCATAAGGAGATGTGAAAAAAAGCCACTGTTGAAAATCTGGCATGACAGTATTACAAATCTGCGATGTTACAAGGGTGTGTGGAAAGTGTGCAACGCACACCTGTAACACAGTCATTTGATGGGCTATCATCACCAAATTTTCAACATAGGCATTTTAGGACCTCTGCTCTTGAACAGTATCACTGTCATTTTATTAATCTGTCCTGGAAAGTGATTTCCCACAGTGACCGCTCTATTCTGTGCCAGAAGTGCGAAAACACATTTCCGCCAGGATGTGAACAATGACAGCTATACTGATCACAAGGAGGTGTGACAAAATGCTGATGTTGAAAATCTGGCATGAAAATATTGCAGCGAAGATCGTCGCGCTGAGCTCTGGAGGTAAGTATGGGGTGAGGGGTGTGGGAGGCAGGGTGCACAGTGGTTGAGTGCGAGTTGGGGTGGGGGCTGGGGAGACTACGAGGACAGTTTCCTTTTTATAGGAAAAAACAACAAAAAAGACATCGCAGGACTGCTTTTGCCTTTTTACAGGACCATATGGCATGCTGGAGTGGGCTCCCAGTGTGCCACCAACTGCTGTATTTGGTGGAGCAGATTAGCTGATCGGGATTGGGCAACTCTGGTCATAACAATAAAAGGGGAGGGGGGAATATTATGCCGACGGGATTGGGCACCCCGTCGGCAGGAATAAAAGCAGGGGGGCATGGGTGTTACAGAATGCTGATGGGGAGTGAGCTCCCCCATTGGCAAAGAAACACTGACACAGAGGCCGACGGGGATTGGGGATTGGGGGCCCCATCGGCAACTAAACATAAAAAGGAGTTAATTCAAGACCGGACAATTTTAGACCAGTGAGTGGGGAAGGTTTTGGAGGGAATTCTAAAGAGTAAAATAATAGCACATTTAGAAGATTATAATCTTATTGATCCACTGCAACATGGATTCACCAATCTAGATTTTGCCAGACAAATATGCTTACTTTTATGAGAAAGTGAGCAGCGTCTTGGATGATGGCAGTGCAGTGGACGTAGTGTGTTTAGACTTCTCTAAGGCATTTGATAAACTTCCTTATAGAGAATTAATAAGAACACTTAGGGAGTTTAAAATATACAATAATATAGTGAGGTGGACTGAGGAGCGGTTGGGGGGCAGAAGGCAGAGGGTGACGGTGAAGGGTGTAATGTCAGATTGGGCAGAGGTGGGTAGTGGGGTTTCTCAGGGCTCTGTGCTGGGTCCCTGTCTTTTTAATATATACATATCATCATCATCACAAACGAATTGTGCTAATATATGGTTATCCAAGTTCGCAGATGAATGCAGGATAGGGGCAGTAGTTGACAGTGTTACTGACAAAACAAAATGATGACTTACATTGGACTACATAAATGAATGGACAAAAATTAATAAACTAGAGTTAAATCTTGATAAATCCATAATAATACATATGAGTAAAACAAATAAGTATTACTGTTACAATTAAGGGGGCTACATAATGAAAGATTCACTAGAAGAGAGGGATTTGGGAGTCACCATAACTGTAGACATGAAATTCGATGTGCACTGTCAGAAGTTTGTAAAAAAGGCAAATCAAGTATTAAACTGCATACTCATGCACATTACCAGCAGAGAAAGCAAGGTTATTATGCTGTTGTATAAGGCATTGGTGAGGCCACATCTCAAGTACTGCACCCAAGTTTGGTCACCATATAGAAAACAAGATATTATTAAAATAGAAAACATTTAAAAGAGAGTAACTAAAGCAGTAACACCATTCCTAAACACAGCATATGAGCAGAGGTTAAATCATCTGAAACTTTACACACTTCAATATAGAAGAGTAAAGGGAGATATGTGTATGCTGTATAGGGCCATGTATGATAATATCTTAAGGGGTGAAATGGGGCTGGTACTAAAGAATAATGGGCATAGTTCAAGAGGCCATAATTTGAAGCTTAGTAAGGGAAGGTGGAGAAATTTAAAAAGGAGGCATTGGTTTAGCCAGAGGGTGGTGGACTTATGGAATGAGCTACCAGTGGAAGTGGTGACAAGTGAGAAAATGGAAACTTTTAAAAAAAGATTAGATAATTATTGTGAAAATAAAACTACGGTAATTTAGGGAAAACATGGCAAGCATTATGGACGAAAGTCTACTCTAGCTTGAAACTACCTATGTAACCTATGTAATATAACTGGTTTAACTGGTTTAACCTGCTTTGAAATCCTATCAGGACCGAATTGCCAATGAAATGAAAAACCAAAGGCAAATGAAAACTAGATGTGGCAGCTGGGGAAGAGGAAGGAAATCTAGGCCCACAGTGAAACTTGAGGAATTGTACTCAGTGTCAAACATTTTCTCCATTAATTTAACAGAAGAACAGATTAAGGTTCTAAGTAAAGGTCTGAATTTTATTCCAACTCTACACCCTAATGATTATGATTTATATACTGAGATTCTAAAGTTCTTCCAGAAACTGAATTAGAAAAAAATTATTTTCAAGTGCAAATACAATTGAGGACAGAGCAATGATATAGCTGCTGACACCAGCAATGCTAATGACTTGTACATGGATGCTATGGTGAGTCTTATAGAGGAAAACATACTAGCAACATATGATTTAGTTTCTGTTGATTATTCATGGGATATCATTGAAGGTATATTTACATCTATTGTCTTTATTCTGTGATGGATGAAATGACTAGAAAAAACTAATTTTTGACAACCCTCAACCTTTTGCCCATCAGTCACCACTTCAGCACCTTTACAGATGTACCAGAAGTTGGTCTTGAAAGACATTCAGTAACTGGTATTTTCCAAGTGCCCACCAATACACCATAGTCTAACTACAGCCAAAAACTAGCAGTACAGGAAATGATGAAGAATGACCTTACTGAAATTTAACCAGTGGACAAGGGAGGTCT
The DNA here is from genome assembly GCA_016271365.2 of Neoceratodus forsteri. Classification (NCBI taxonomy): domain Eukaryota; kingdom Metazoa; phylum Chordata; order Ceratodontiformes; family Ceratodontidae; genus Neoceratodus; species Neoceratodus forsteri. The sequence continues at coordinate 1,286,229,539 of CM057453.1, forward strand.
TGTTATCTTTTTGGTCAAACTGAAATATGCAAGTGAGATTGAGACACAGCTAAGGGTTGAGACTGATTATAGGCAGCTATCAGGAGACCCTACATCTCCTTTCAACAGGAGAATACACACTTTTCTACATGATAGCCATGATCGTGGCATGATTATCACTCCAGAGAGGGCCTTTATGCTGACACAACATCCTGTTATGCAGCAATATATGTTCATTTTAAGGTTCATAAGGCAAAATGAATCCTGCAGGTCACCCCATAATATCAGAGCAGGGTTCATTAACTACAAATATGTCAGCATGTATTGACCAGTTCTTACCAAAGCAATGATGTAGCTGCTGACATCAACAACACTAGTGACTTGGACATGGCATTTGTTGACCATTTCATGCAAAAATTAGTCCCTGGCCTACAAGGTCACATTAAGGACTCCATGGACATTTTGTTTCAGTAAGCAATTTTGTTTGGTGTAATGACTATGTTTGAGTTTCTATTGACATTACTGTGCTTCGCTTTATACTTTTATCTGTCACAAATATGGCATTGCTGCTGTTAGATACCATTTCCATTTGTCTACCAGTCCTTTAGCACATGCCTTCCCCATTCAATTTTTAATGGAAGTTACTGAGTTAATTTTGATCTCTAACTACTTCAGTTTTGATGGCCAATATTACCTAGAGACTTGTGGGGCTGCCATGAGGACCACCATGGCTCCTTCCTATACCAACCTGTTTTTGGGTTGGTGGGAGGGGTCTATGGTGTTCGACCATGACAGTAATCCATACCTGCCCCATACCAAACTTTGGGGCAGGTAAATTTATGATATCATAATGACTTGGGATGGCAGTGCAACATTGGCTGTAGAATTTATTGACTTTCGTAATAGAAAAGAGTTGAACCTTCAGTTCATTTCAACTGTAGATCCCAATACCATTATGTTCCTGGATCTGTGTTTCAGCAGTAGCCCTAAGAATCAGATACAATTGTCTGGGAACAGGAAAATATCCTCAGGGAATTCTCTTTTAGTTGCCCAAAGTGTTCACCCTTTTCATACTATAAGGGCCATTCCCTATGGGCAGTTTTTTAGAATTATATGTAACTGTTCCACTGTGACTTTATATGACATCTAGTCTGAAGAATTAAGTAACCACTATTGAGCTTCTATTAAGCAGAGGGTATGGTAAGGAATTCATTGAAGAAGCCAGATTGAAAGCTAGATCCCTTCCGACATCTAGTTTCTTCACACCTAAAGTAAAACAGAGATTTACATACTGGGATTACTTTTGTTATGGAGTACAATGACAAGGTCCCATTGGTTTAGATGATTATCAGGAAGCACTGGCATGTTTTGGATGCATATAAAAATCTAAGAATGTGGGAAACACTCCCAGAACTACATATCATCATGGCACCAATTTAGGTGACATGTTAATCCACAGCTCTTATTGTAAAACCCCAACTGAATGTCCGACTGAACTTCAATGATTCCCACCTTCACCTGTAGTGAATTTTCATTGTGGCCATTGCAGTATTTTGGGCACATTGCACCACAAGTAACAAATCTGTCCACCCAACTGTTGGTAAAACTGTTGACATAGGACAATTTATTTCTTGTGGTAAGCCATTTGTGGTTTATGCAGCTGCATACTCATTTATGTAGCTAGGACAATATGTCCTTTATGCAGAAGGATCCAGGAACATATTAGGCCTGTTTGTATAGCCACCCCTGACACACCCCTCTGGGAGAGCATTTTGCAATTCCCCATGAGAGTGACTCCAGAAATGTAACTTTTAAGGGTTTCAAATGGGTTCCAATCAATTCCAGAGGTAGTGACATGGTTAGGGCTCTCTTACAGAAGGAGGCAAGATGGATCTACACACTACAGGCCATTAAACCATGTAGTTTAAATGACTGAGTTGATATCAGGCCCTTATTTTGAACATGATTGTCCTAACACTGCATTTTGTTCTTTTTCAGATATCATATTCTCATACATATATCATGGAATGTGAAGTGACTTGTTGCCAGCACCACTATTTCTTCCAGGGTCCAGTCCAGCATGTTCTCCTCAGCTTGGGGCCCTTATCATTTTGCTTATGATTTTCAGTTCAACAATAACTTTTTCATGACATTTTTAGGGCTGTTTGGTTTCCCAAGCACTATTTATACATCTCCTTTCACTTGTTAAAGCAGGGGGAGTTTGACTGGCATTGGCCGGTATTGTCGTGCTTACTTTGGCTCTTCTACCTTTTCCTCTCCCCCAGCCCTTCTCCCTCTTTTTTCTTTCCTTCTTCTCCCTCCTCCCCATTTTGGGTCAGTTTTGGATATTCTTAACTCTAATATTATGTGGTTTCTGGTACTGATAACATTTGCCGGTTGTGGTTGGAACCAATAAAAAAAAATGTTTGCTCCGTTATTCTTCTTTTTCTCTCCTTCTTCCTCCTCCACACCCTTTCTCTTTTTCTCCTCTACTAGTATGCAGGTTTTGTGATTGGGTTATTTGCCACAGTTAGGTTTTGTTGTCTCTTTATTTAAATACTTTGATGAGTTTCTGGGCTCTACTACTGTGTCTATGCAACACTGCAAAGTGACTTTTACTCCCCTTTTGCTTTTAAATATCACTACCTTCCTGCCAAATCAATGTGACTGCTCAACTAACAAGAACCTTGTTAGTTGAGTGGTGGCCTTGATTTGTTAAAAGCGGCCCTCTAAAATGTTTTAAGAAGGACTTGAAAATGAGTCCCTATACAACTCTTTGGAGCATGCCCCAAGTGCTGTCCATAGTATTACATCATGAAACATGAGCGCATGGGTGTGTGTGTCTTCAAATTGGGAAGTGGAGGGGATCAGGATCTCAGCTCCATGAAGCAACATTATGATCCCTTCTATCCCAAATTCTGGCTACAGAAATATTTTAATTTGGACTCCAGTAGACTTTGGGGCAGGAAGGGCACCTACAGAGTTTCTGTATTAAGCACCAGAAAATAAGCTCTTTAAAGGACCAGTTTAGTCTTGCTTTGAAAGACTAAACTGTGCTAGCTTTCTGAAACCCACCAAGCTATTCCACATGTTGACAACCCTCCATGTAAAGTAATGTTTTCTAACAATTCTCTCTGTTCTGCCTCCTTTGTTTAAGTGAATGTCCTCAAATTCAACTAGCACTTTCATCTCAAAAATCCACAGTATGTATACTGTACCCTGTACATCCCTGTTAGTATTCAGAACACAGTGTTGTGCCCCCTCTCAGTCTTGTTTCCTCTGGGCTAAATAATTTGAATAGGATCAATCTTTCTTCATAGCTCACTGCCACTAATCAGCTTGGTGGCACTATGCTAGATCATCTCAATCTCTTGAATATCCTTTCCATACTGCAATAACGAGAGCATGATACAGTTCTCCCAGTGTGGTCTAATCAAGACCTTATACAGGATGAAGATCACCTCCCTGGACCTGCTCTTATCACCTCCCCATGCACCCCAGATTTCTCTCTTTTTTGGTTGCAGCAGGCCATTGCCTGTATGACATAATCCTACTTTCCACAATCACCTCCTGATCCCTTTCCTTGGTTGTGCCATACACTGTTGCACCACACAGCATAAATGTATGCCCCAAGTTCCTCACTGCTAGGTGTAGTACCTTGCACTTCCTCATGTTAAATCAAAGCCCTCCCCCCATTTCTCAGCACAAACCCATAATGTGTACAGACCCCTGTAGTGCATCCTGCCATGTCCACTCCTCTTAACAATTTAGTGTCATTAGTGAACTTCACCAGCCTGTTGCTGACCTACCCCTCTAGGACATTAATAAAGGTATGCCACCTGTATGGCAACACTATTACAGCAAAAACATTGATGCTGACAACATCAACATTTTCACTGTAATAGTCCGCCCGAGACCCCAGCACTCTGTCTCCCAGTCCTGCACCTCCTCCCCAATCCAACTCTGACTCTGACTTAAAATCTTGTAGATCAGAGGGTGTAGGAGGAAGAGCCCCCCCCATGGGGGGTTCAGGGGGCTTAAAAACAGCTAGGGTCTCCAGTTGCATTTTTGTCAACCGCAAGTTGTGGTCGGCACAAATCCATTGCTGTGATGATGGTCAACAACTTAGTTGTTGAGCTGGCATTGTAGCACCATTAATAAATATATAAAAAAGGCAAACGGCCCTGAATGAACACCTGGGGTGCACTTCTCAAAATATGCCTCCACTCTGAAGGGTGACCATCAAGTCACCACTCTCAGTTTACTAAATGGCTATCCACTTCCTATACAATTTGTTGACTCCATTGTGTGCTGTTTTCCACACAAACTTTTCATGTGGTACAGTGGCACTTTCCTTTTGAAGTCTAGATACTGTAGATTAGATCCATTGCATGGCCCTTATTCTGCTTCTTAGCTACCACCTCAAAGAAGCCAATCACATTGGTTTAGCAATATCTTCCTACTGTGAAGCCATGTTTTGTGTTAGCGAACAGCCCATGCTCTTCTGGGGCCTAAACATCACAAGCAACATATTCAAATGCTTTGTGTCATGCTTTGTATCATGCTAACTGTGTTAGCTGTGTTAGCATAACAGCCAGTCAGGAACAGGATCTCCCTCATCTTGCCCTCATATTAGAAGGTGCAGTTCTTCTTGGAACTCTTTACCAATCAGGTATAAAGGTGGGGCAGTCCCAGGCTCTTCAGTCTGATCCCACCAATCTTTCACCCTCTATGTCTCCCACTAACTGCAACTGTCAAGCTTGCATCAGAGACTATCCACCATTTAGGTGACAACTAAAACCAAGAGCCACTGTACCCACTGATAGAATGGCTGCAGGACCTGCATTGACAGAACTTATTTATAGATCTGTTCACAATCTTTTTTTTTTAACCAGGAGAGACACACTTAGCTGAAAGCTTGTTTACAGGTGTGACCTGGGAACACAAGGAAGTTAAGTGACTTGCTCAGGGTCACACAATATGCAAGTGGGGGCTGTGGGATTCAAACCCAGGTCTCCAGGTTTGCAGCTCAGAACCTTAAACCACTGCACTATACTGCCTCCTTTGTGTTCCCGATTTGTCTGTGTAAACCCCAGAACCTCTGTGGGTTCCAGAATAAGTGTTTCACAGTAGGTTGGTGTTGTACCTAAAGGTTTAATCCCTTGGCTTCTCCATCTATCAGAGCCTCTGGTGCTCCAGGGGAGTGTGCGAAGGACAGTGTTCTGGAGAAAGCCCGAGAGAGAGAGAGAGAGAGAAAGAGAGGACTGCTGGCCTCTCTTCTCTATACATGACAAGGCAGCACATGACTATGCACAAACTGCATTTAAACATTTTATGTATTTTTGTTTTTTGATGACTGGGAAAGAAGGTCTAGGCAATACTGCCTATTTTCAGCCTCATTCCAGGAGAGGGGATACAGAAGCAAGCCGACTAAACTTGAACCAGATTAAGCTGTTTGGTGTTCCCTGACGAAGAAGCAGTGTGCATCATAGCACTGGGGCATTAGGAGCTGGTAATTTATGTAATCCTTGCTGCCAGCATTAAATGCTTTAAATGCAGTTTTTGCCTAGTGATGCTCGCTTTTTTGTGTACCGTGCTACTATTTTGCATGATAGCAGCAGCATCAGTCTGTTCTGCAGCGTGGTCGTTCCTTTGTGACATTTTCACTTCTGTTCTCTGCCCAGAACCTGTTTCTCTAAGGAAGAGATAACTGAAGTTCACTAGTGAAGAAGGCAGCAGCCATTTCACTGAAGTTCTCTGTGGGGGATAAAAGACTGTTTCTTTATCAAGTGTGCTTGTGAGTACTGAACTGTGTTCAAAAAAGAAACTGTCAGGGTCATAGTCATATAGGTCTGACAGATCTTCCACTGTTTATACAGTTTTCTTCACCCAGTACCCCTCCCTCTGGAACAAGCTGTCTCACTGGCTTAGACTGTCCTCTTCATACCTCTCTCTAAAACATCTAATTAAGCTTCTTTATGCACCCTCCTGTTCTTGCTCATACTCTGGCTAGACACGTCTGGCACTCTTCTCTCTGCTGAACTATACTTACCCTTTCTTGATCAAGAGTTTTGTATCATCCTAATGTAACTGAAGTCAATGCTTAGTTGCACTGAATACTTATTTTGTATTCCCCTTCATTCCCAGGATTTATTCTTGTGTTACTTGGTACTTTATTTGTACTTAAAAGTTCACACTGCTCATTTAAACAATGCTGTATTTATTTGCAGTAGTTCTGCCTCTTTTATTTTTGCTGCCTGTATTTTTATTCTTGTACCCTTCCATTATAGGTACTTCCTACTTAATAGCTTGCACTGTTTATTCTTTTATTCAAGAGTGTATAAATTGCACTCCTTTTGTCTGTATTATTTTTGCTGTATGCATTTTTATCCTGCACCCTGCTCCCTGGGTCACAGCTGGAAATGAACCCCAGTTAAGTGTGGTTTTCTTGGTTATGAATTTTCAATAAATCCCAAATGAACACATTAAGGTCCTCCAGACTTTCTTCATAGTCCCCCCATGCTCCTGAACATTTTGGTAGTCCTCTGTTGCACCCTACTGAGTGCTTCAGTTTTCTTTCTAAATTATGTAGCAAAAAAACTGCACATAATACTCTGGGGCATACACAGGATTTTGTACAAAGGCCAAACTACTTCCTGTGCTCTGCCGGTCACCTCACCCTAGAAGCACCTCAGCAGTATGCTGACTCTCTTAACAGCAACTGCGCACTGTTTGTCTTGCTTGTCTTTAATGACCTACAGATCCTTTTCCTTTTCCACTAAAGAGCAAGAGGAGCCCCAGACAGTGCATAAGTCATGCCTCTGTTTTTCTTCCCCAAGTGTACCGTACTTTGCATTTACTGTAAAAGAATAACCAATTTTGACAAGCCCCTGACTAGTTGAATAGGTGTTCCCATTTGGGAAGCTGTCACATGGCATACTGACCTATTAGGTCAACATCCTGCAAGTCTTAGTTATGGTGGACACAAAGTACTGAGTTAGTGTCCTGTTTACTTCTCAGAAGGCAGAACTTCGGAACACCCACATAAAATTCATGGTGAGTCACAGTTTAGAGTGCCATGGCAGGAAAGCTGACTAATGAGGCTTGCTCACTTTATTTGGCTCAGAAATAGATTGAAACCTAGCAACTAATTTCAATTAGCAACCTTAATGAAATATGTTAAAAGTAACAATAATCTTTAAAGAATGACATTCAGAAAGGATTTTTGTGAACATCTCTCTCTAGAACAGTAGGATTGAATATGTGGCAGCTAATTGTTCCCAAATCTTAGAGTTGCATACAATTATGAATGCCTTTTCTACACAGTATATTTATGATCAATAGTTGTGGGATGGAAATTAATTAAAAATCAGAAAACTATTGGGCTTTGACACCATGTACTGAAGCTGAATCAAAAAGAAAAGCACAGCATCCTATAATAAAGGAAGCTCCAAGAATTGTACTCAGCTGCTGGAGTTGCCTTAACATGGTGCTGGTCTTGCCCATTTGATTTACAGTAATTTTAATCCATGCTTCAAAAGACTCCTGAAATTACTTTTGCATGTAATCAGGATGCTGAAATTCTCTTACACTTGAAATAAATATTAGAAATAGCATGAGCAATGGAATGTGTCAAGTCAAGCATATTTTATAACACAATCAGACATTTCCTCCTGAAAGTCACATTCTGTTTCTCCATCTAGGGCTGATCAAGGCACAGAATACATTTTCTTTTCTTATTTTAAAGTTTATTGATTTTTTTTAAATACATGACAAGACATAAAAGACATGCATTTGATTCTCAAACTGCCACTCTGAAGCATAAATGAGAAGAAAAGACAGACACTTGATACACTGATGTAGATTGACGGCTTTTTCCACAGTACGAATAATAAGCACTGTAACAACCAGATAAACAGTTATCAGCCAAATGTAACATAAAAACAAGAGTTGGTTACAGACAATGTGTTGTTTGCAAATAGCAATACAGTAAACTCAGGGTAAATGGATTATTACAGGATAATATAACAGAAACTTAAGGGCATAAAATAGTTAAGAAGATGTCCCTCAAAATAACACCAAAGTGAGTGAGTGATGGTTGATACACAGAAACACTCATACTTATGCACACACACCACACCACACCACCATATATGCAGAAGTACACACTCATATATTGTATGGCATTACATACCCAGACAATCACAGAACTACAGTACATACACAGACATACAGACACACACCACTGTAAACACAGAGACACACACTCACATACAGCACTACATATACTGACACACAAAGGACTACTGTACACATGCACAACACTACAGTGCATACAAATACACACATATCTACACAGCACTACATACAAATAACTGCTTACACACACACTCACACACATGCAGTACTACATACACAGATGCACACAGAGCACTACATACATAGATGCAAGCACACACCTACAGCACAGCAGTTGATACACAGCTGCACACACAGCACTACATACACTAATGCACACACCAAACTGCAAGACAGATGCATGCACAGCACTACATACACAGATGCAATCACAGATTAGCATGACATTCACAAACATACACACACCACTTCATACATCGATGCACACACAGGTTTACATGCACAGATGCACATATATACTGTACACATTACTATGTACACAGACATGCACAGCACTACATACTATACACAGATGAACATATACAGTACAGAATGTCATACACAGATGTGCACATACACACAACTCTACATAGATGATCGCAACCAGCACTACATTCACAGATGCCTACACATAGCACTTCATACAAAGACACACACATGGGCACACACAGCACAAAAATACTATACACACAGATGCATACACTCTTTGTTTCTAGGAGCTGTGGTACATGACATCAAAGAGTGGAAAGGGCTGCAGAAGGACCTGAGCAAACTACAGGAGTGATCAGAAACATGGCAGCTGTGGTTCAATGCCAAGAAGTGCAAGGTACTACATTTCTGAGCTAGGAACCAGGGGAGGAGCTATCAGCTGGGAGGGGTGCAGCTGGAAAGCACTGAGGAGGAAAATGACCTGGGGGTGCTTATAACGGGCGGTATGAACAACTCAGCTCAGTGCAGGAAGGTGGCAGCAAAAGCCAACAGAATGCTGGGATGTATAGTGAGGGGAATCTCCTCCAGAAATAGGGAAGTGATCCTTCCCTTGTAAAGATCTTGAGGAAGGACAACAAATTGTTGGAGGAAGTGCAATGTTGGGTGACCAAAATTATCCATGGACTGGAGGGAAAGTCCTATGCAGATAGACTGGGTGAGCTGAACATGTACTCCCTGGAGGAGAGAAGGGATGGGGGGATATGATTGAAACCTTTAAATACCTTAAAGGGATTAATAAGGCTAATATAGTAGAGAATTTCCAGCTTAGAAGTGGGAAGGATATGAGAGAGCACCAGCTGAGACTGGAGGGGGGAAGATTCAAGAGGGAAATCAGGAGACATTTTTTTCACTGAACAGGTGGTGGACAATTGGAATGCTCTGCCCTAGGAGCTGGTATCCTGTAAAACGGTGGGTGGCTTTAAGAGGGGTTAGGACAGGGTGAGGGGGGAATTGTGATGTAGAGGGGTGGGGAAGGGTGGGCAGCTGCAAGTTGAGGGGGCTAGCTGCACAGTCGAAAGCAGACTCAATTGACCATAAGGCCTGCTTCTGCTGGCATTTTCATATGTTCATATGTTTGTATGTTGTACCGTTTTGTTCGGTCAAATGCATTGCCACTGAAGTGCATGCCATTTCTAATAATGCTGCCAGATTTGTCCAAATCCTTCTCATCTGCAAAAGGGGACAGTTGCACCAACCAAGCTGTGGTCAGGCCAGTGGCAGAGACATAAAAATGAATGCCCTGCTCAACATACTGTACCACTCAGCTGACCCATGTTACTAGGTACAACCCTTATTTTACCAGACAACCAAATTGGTGCAACAGGTAAGAGTGGACAGTTTAACTGTCTGAGTTTATTGCAGGACATCAAGGCTTCAACAGCATGACAAATCCCCCAGTACTTTGTACCGCTATGGCACTTCAATAGGGGGAGGTGGGAGCTTTGCAAACAATACTGGTCTCTTATACATCATTATTTCATGGTGTTTTGAATGTTTAGAAATAGTGACATCCCTTCCATTTAAAATGCATTTAATCATGTATTTTTACCTCCTTTTCTTTTTAAACGAATCATGTTTAGTTTTCCAGCCCATGGTTTTACTGGCTAATGTGCTTCACTAAATAATTCAAGAAAGAGCATGCTTCAGGGGCTATTTAAATGATTTGTAAGAAATGAAGGGGTGAGGAAAAAGGACACTAGTCTAAAAGAGCATTCACTGTAAAAATTAAAGTGCAAAAAAGCTCTTGTACTTATTTCCATGAGGTATTATTTCTGTACAATTTTGCCATAAAATGGCCGAAATCCAAAAAGGAGGGGAAGAGAAAAAATTGCATCCAATTTTCTGTTAATATTACAGTTATTAAACTAGTCTATCAAACCCCCAAATGTAATTTATTAAGTGACTACCCTATACCAAGTAAACTAATATGCACAATGAACAATGACATCCACGGGTGTAGGAACACAAATGCCAAGTAAGCCACGGCTTGCAAGTTGATTGGAGAGGGGATGGCATTCTGGGCCCTGACCACTGATTTTGATTACTCCTACTGTCTGATATCCGCCTCTACTGATGTTATTATAATATGAATATTGTACTCTATTTGAACTAAACCAAATGTTAAATGTGTGAAACTAAATCCTGCTATATTCTTTGCTATAATTATGCAGTTCTTGAAGTATAATATGGCATGTACAAGGAATCTGGGTAACAAATATGGGCATATCGACCATGTAGGGGGTAGCAAAAAGGAACCAATGGATTATGGCTTACAACTTTTATTTTCCTAGTTATGAGGCAGAAAGAACTGCACTAAGCGCTAGCATTATCCCATCAATTATTAGAAACTTAGATAAGGAATAGTCTCCAGTGTAAAGGTGTCTCTCCAACTTGTGGCACTTCTATAGTATCATTTTTGAGAAAGTCAACTTATTCCAAACTTGGAGTCTATCTGTGGAGGAAAGGAACACCAGGCATCAAATAAATAAATAAAGGGTTTTTTAACATCGCCAGAAAGAACAAAGGAAAGCTTCTCTAGAACTAGGAGCCAAATTCCAAACTGTAGTGAGATCATGGTCGAAAAACTGACCTTATAGAAAATGGGTGAAATCCATTCCCTCGTTCAAACCTAAATTAACCATCCCTTCTAACTGATAAATTCATTGGGATTCACACTGTACAAGACTTTAATCTGTCACTTCTCCCTGGGCAAGATTTGAACCACTCTGTCCTAGTGGAAAAAAGATCCTAGGCTCAGTGCTCTAGTCTTTTGCTGTGGTGGACATCCCTCATTTTACCCCTCAGAACTGCATTCCCATACTGATCTCACATAGGTCTCAAACTAATAGACTGAGAGTTAGGCAATCCAGGTGAAGAACAGAAGAGACACAGAGCTGTAAATGTTAAAGTACCCTCCCCCAGCTCAGGGACTCATGGATGGCAAAGCCACAAAAGCTAAAATCTCTGCTGGTCCCAGGGTTTCGGCAGCAGAAATGCCACAAAGCCTAAAGTCTCCACCTGGGTGAGGGACATGGAATGGCAATGCCGCAAAAAGGGAAGTTCCCCTTTAGGCAATTTCACAACATGAAAAGTTCCTTCTGGGCCTATGGGACATGGAGCAGCACAGAGTTGCTGGCCCAGAGTACACTGAGTGGCAGAGTCATAAAATGAAAAGTCCCACTGGGCCTCAGTGACATAAAACAGCAGTGGCACATGAAAAAGAAAGTCCCTGCCAGGCCTCTGAGACTCAGAGTGGCACAACAGCATTAAAGAAAGTCCCCAACAGCCCTGAGGGACACAGAGCAGTACAGCTGTATTAAGGAATATCACTGCTGGGCTTGAGAGATATGGAGTGGACATGGAGTGGCACAGACACATGGCACAGTCACATTAGGGAAAGTTCCCATCAGACCCAGAGCAGCTATGCTGCCACATGAGAAGTCCCTGCCAGGCATGGGGGAACTCCGAGGGGCATAGTAGTTTGGTGGGCTGGCTTGGTAGCAGTGGGAGGGTTTGCTTTTGGTGGTAGTGGAGGGGCCCAATTGAGGTCTGCTGGATCATGGATATCACAATCAGCAGTACTAGAGGAGGCCTGGTCAAGGCCATTTGGATGTTACTGATGACAACAACACAGTTGTGAGATAGGGTTGGTGTGAGTGAGGAAGAGCACACATAGGGAAGGGAAGTAGAAGCAGGACCTCACAGAAAACAAGATATGGCATCTGAGCTGGGCTGTCCCAGGTAAATGAATTTTGAAAACAGGTTGAAGCACTGCCCCACAGAAAGTGAAATATTATATCTCAGCTTGGCTACACTAAGTAATACACTGATAACACAGGTAAAAGCAAGACTCACAGAAAAAAAGAACTATAATGCATCACAGCTGGGATATGCCAATAAATACACTGTAACAATGGGTAGAAGCCAGACCCGATAGAAAATTAGATATTGAATCTCAGCTTGATTGGCCCAAGAGAATAAACTGTAAAAATAGGATGAAGCCAAAATCCTACAAGAAACAAACTATTGCATCTCAGCCAGGCTGTCCCACTTAACTAACTTTAACAAGCATTTGTCAGTGCCGAATGTTGCTTGCTTGTATGTGCTGTTTAGGTATTTGGAAGTCATTGGAGTGCAAATATTGAAAATTCGCGAACTTACGAGCCTGCGTAGGAACTGCTAACCGCACGTAGAAACAGTCATTTTAGGAATTTTTCACCAAATTTTCAACATAGCCATTTTAAGATCTCTGCTCATGAACAGTATCACTGTGATTTTCTTAATGTGTTCCGTACATGGATTTTGCACACCGACTGCGCCACTGTGCGCTACATGGGTGGAAACATGTTTTGGGCAAGATGTGAAAAATGACAGCTGTACTGCTCATATGGAGTTGTGGTAAAATGGCAATGTTGGAAATCTGGAGGAAAATATTGAAAATTGCAAACTTACGAAGGCATGAGGAACGCGCAATGCCTGCCGAAACAGTCAGTTTTAGGAATTTTTCACCAAATTTTCAACATAGCCATTTTAAGACCTCTGCTCATGAACAGTGTCACTGTGATTTTCCTAATGTGTCCCATACATTGATTTCGCACACCGACTGCACCATTGCACACTACATGGGCGGAAACATGTTTTGAGCAGGATGTGAAAAATGACAGCTGTACTGCTGATAAGGAGGTGTGGTAAAATGGCAATGTTGAAAATCTGGAGTGAAAATATTGAAAATTCGCGAACTTATGAGCATGCGTAGGAACTGCGCAACGCGCACTCGAAAAACAGTCATTTTTAGGAATTTTTTCACTAAATTTCAATATAGGCTTTTTGAGAGCCCACCTTATGAATCCTGGCAGTGTCATTTCATTAACTGGGCCCGAAAGATGATTTCACACAGTGACTGCGAAATCACCCTTCAGGCCTGATTAACGCCATGACAGTGCAAGGATTCATGAGGAGGGGTCCCAAAAACCCCATGTTGAAAATTTGGGCCCAAAATTCCCAAAAATGCCTGAGATATGCAACAAAGTTGAAAAAACCCTATTTATTCCATTATACAGCTTACCGGCATTTCCTCAGTTCGCGGTCGGCTTTGAAGAGTGCAGACGTGTTCCCGGGCCACCAATGATCATAGTGCCGAGCTCCGGAGGTAAGTATGGGGTGAGGGGGAGTGTGGGAGGCAGGGGTGCGCAGTGGTGGGTGGGTGGGGGCAGGAGACTGCGAGGGACCTTTTTTATTTACAGGGTTGTTTTTTTTAATGAAGACGATGCGGGACGCTTCCACGCTGGGGTGGGCTCCTGTGTGGCAGCTGGAAAGGCTGTTTGGGGGGGCTGGAGCTGATGGGGGATTGGGAACCCCGTCGGCTATAACAAGATTTATCACGCTGGGGTGGGTTCCCAGTGGCACCTGGAAAGCTTGGGGAGGGCCCGAGCCGCGGGAGCCAACGGGGATTTGGCACCCTGTCGGCTATAAATATTTTTGCCATGCGGGGTGGGCTCCCAGCGTGACACCTGGACAGCTTTTGTGGGGATTGACACCCCTGCGGCCATACAGTGAGTGCGGTGGGGGAGGAGCGATCAGCATGCAATATGCATGCTTATGCAGTGTGTGGGGAGCTCTGCTCACTGCAGCGGAGCTCTCCCTTTCAACTGTATGCCACTGCATTTTCAACTGCTGTCATAGACGGCTGCAGCAGTCATTGGAGAACTGTGGCAGTGCCTGCAAACACACTGACTGAATTGGAAGACAGGGTGCCACACCTCTGAAAACTCGGATGATGGCAGTACCGTAGGAAGGGTGGGGCCGGTGGTGCTCTGGCACTGGGCGCAACCCTCGGGAGGGGGCCCAATTTTCAACTGAAGCTCATTCATTTATTAACTTGCGCTACTGCTTTTTTAAATTTATTTTGGCTTGATAAATTGTAATTATGTCTGGCTGTCAGTAGGGGTGCATCTGTGGACCAAGGACCAGCAGGTTGGGTTGGGGGGGTCACATGACCTGAAGGCAAATAATTATGTGGTGTGGTGTTGCTGCAATGAGAAAGAAAGAGAAACTGTGGGTGGGCCAGCGCTACCCACTAGTATAAAAGGTACGGGTGGTGTATGTAGCACGGAGAGGCAGTTAAACTTGGAGTCGGAGACAATGTTATTGTTGACAGTAGATCCTAGAAATAGAGTGGCTAGCAGGCAGCAAAAAAAGAGATAGAGTGTATGTAGAGAGAGAAGACTGGGAGAGATGATAGAGAAGACAAGAGAAATCCATCTTGAAGATTTTTAAGCAAAGCAATGTAGCGCATCACTGTAGTAGTCCGTCTACAGTATGTGCAAGTCCGTCCCGGCCGTCTCCCATGTATCTGTGTGATTCTGTATTCCGTATTGTTTTAAAATTAAAATTAATTCTTCAAATCTGTTTACTGTTTAGTTTGTTGTGTCTGTGTGACAGTGTCAATGAATGAGGTGTGAGTGTGTTGTATGTATGGCGTGGCTGTGGCAGCGGTGGTGCCACTGGGGAGAAGTTCTTGATTGGAATTTGAAAAGCGCACTGCACTTCCAGTGATTGGGAGGAAGGATTGGATCTGATTTTTAATCTGATTGTGGACTGGGCCAAGGGACCCACGCCCAGGCCTGACTCAGGTGTGATAAGACGACTTAGTAGTTCACGGACTGGGATGGGAGTGAAGACGCTCACGCCTCCAATCTGCTGCTTGTGTGCTGACTGATTGACATGGTGTGGGCAGGCCAGAGGCACCCTCATTCCAGACCACCACACTGTTTTCTCTCATCTTGACCCGCGATTCCTCCTGCACCCAAGACCACACCAAGGAGGTTTCCCAGTCCCACCCCATGCTGTTTCCTTCTACTCCATGCAGGCGGGTGGTGGAGGATGACACGACAGTCCCAGTCAGAGCAAAGCCTGCAGTCAGACCAAAGTCATACTGTGACTCCATTGCACTGCACTGCACTGACTAGTCTCCCTCAAGTTGGTTGGTACATGCTTTTTTTCTTTATTGTACATCCGTTGGGACTGGGTGCCAGGTTACAGACACTGTGCATACTGTGGTCTCTGAATGACTGGTCGCATGACCTCTGAAGATGGAGACAGGTCAGAAATCATTTCTAGCAACAGTCACATACAGAAGTAACTGTGCTGTAGTATTCCGTTTTCAGAGGATTCCTCAATAAGTGCACATGTATTTCCTTATGTCTCAATTTTGAAGATACAGGAAATTCCTATATCTTCAAAACTGAGACATAACCCACTGGCGCAGAGGTTGGATTTCTGCTTGCAGCGCCAGTGACCCGGGTTTGGGAACAGACTCGGGTAGCTGGAGGGCCAGCTAGGAGAGGAGGATCGAGCGCCCAACGGCTGCTCTCCTCCTCTGGGGAGTGAGGGGATGCTTGTCCCACAGCTCTACCACCACCTGGGTGACCACGGGTGGAGGTGCAGCGGGACTGCATAGAAGGGAGGGAGGACGTGGGCCGGAAACCAGAAGTGAGCGCACGTCGTGCGATGCCCCTAGGTCTCCCCAGAGTGCTCACGTCCTGTGGGAGGGGACAGAAAAATGGAAAAAAGGTGCCTGGCGTGGAGGACGTAGACGGGACCTGACTGCCCCAGATAACCCATAACCGGCTACCGATGGATGCCGCAGATGGACCACCTGACACACACTAATGGACTGGAGGGGGTTAACGGGGATACCCCCCTCCTCCCCGCCCGGGGTAGGCCGAGGCAGCATGGAGGTAGGTCCGAGCGACACCACGGTAGATACCTGGGAGGGACTAGGGGAGTTCAGTCTAGGGATTCCCAGAAGAAGTTCCACCACGGCAGAGAGAAAGGGGATAAAAAAAAACAAAAAAAAAACTGAGACATAAGAAAATATGTGTACTGTGTTTTCCTAAGCCCAATTATCTCATTCAAATGTTTAGTATGCTGAAAAATAGTTTGTCACTCTTACCCATGAATGCTACAAGAATCATGCATCTGCAGTGCATTGCTTTTAATAAAGAATCAAACTAACCTCCCCAATAGATTGACACAGTTCCAGGGCCACGCCCCAACTTAGACCTCAAAAACATAGCTGCAGTGCCCACTCCTTAAAGTAAACTGTAAAGAAAATAAAAAAAAATACTGCCTGTCTAAATGTGCTTCTAGCCAGCCAGAGTCTCCTGGCTCAGTTGGTAGCACATCCACCTATGGACTAGAAGGTTGTGAATTCTCTGCCCACACTGGGATTGGACTTGCACCTAAAATGCTGGCATCAGAGTGCAGTAGTAGGGGTGCTGAACTGCTGGGATGTGCTGTCCTTGGATGAGATGTTAAACTGAGGTCCCTTCTACCCATCCTGGTGTTGTCCTGGTGGGTGTCCAGGTGGAAGTAAAGAACCAAGGGCACTCTTCGCAAAGAGCAGCAGACATTCCAGTGTCCTGGCCAACATTCCCTTCCCATAAACCAGTTCATGCAATTGTCCAGGCTGTGTGTGGGTGTTGATGTGTGATATGGCCGCCACCACACATTTAGTCACTTCACTGCCAGTCTAGCATTATGTCTAAAGCACTTTGGGATACACTGTGTATGAAAAGTGCTATATAAATGCTGATTCTTCTTCCCACACCTCAGATTCATGGCAGCAAAATTTAGGGACCAACCATGTAGCAAACGTTTGTTTTTTTTTTTTTTTTTTCTTTCAAGAAAAGCCCCGAACCTCACCACAGAGCTAGAGCATGTAAACCCTCCAGTGCTTCTGGCTCTTTTCAGCGGGGGGGGGGCACAAAATTTGTCTCTTGCCCAGGGCACCCAAATGCCTTCCTACGGCCCTGGATGATGGCATTATGTTTCTTGCACATGCATGCAAGCAACATAAAAATGAGTAGAAGCAAGACTCTGCACAAAATGAAACACTGTAGAACAGTCTGGTTGGGCAGATGTAACTAAACTGGAAAACTTGGTAGAAGCAGGACGCCACAAAACAGATTCTGGTCAGATCCACCACGGCTGCATAATGAAGTTAGTGAAGTTGTGTGGAATTGTTACAGAGGCATGAAGAAACAACACAATGATTTGTAAGTAGTGAGATTTGTTTTAGTTTCTGTTCTAAGGAAGGCATACACATTATTGGGAAAATATATGGAAGTATACAATTTAATGGAAGGAATAGGAAGCTTACAAAAGAATCCCAGAGCAAATGCCACTGATGTATGTGTTATCCCGGATGATGTTGGCCAGACAGCTAAATTTTAAAGAAAACATAATTTCACATATCCCAATAATGCAAAGCATCAAGGGAAACATATGCAAATCCCCATGATGGTGGCAGTACATGAAAAAGTAATGACTGGCATATGTTCAGCCTTGGGATTGTTTGCACATTTTTATTATTTATTTATTTTATTTTTTTAAGAGAAACAGGCCCAGATTTTCAAACTGCGCCATTCTAAGGCGCAAGCCCCTGCACTGCTCAAAATAGTTGCGCAGGGGTGTGGCCGGGGTGATATTCAAAGAGTTGCGCTGTTGAGCAGCCTCGCACGAATATCACCCCAGCCACAACACTTACAAGATGAGCAGTGGAACTGCGCCACCGCAGCTGCCAGAGTTGAGCATTAATTTATGCGTGGGCGCAAGTACCATTGCGCCATGCTCAAATTTCCGATATTCAAAAGGTGACATGCAAATGGGGCCATAACTTATGCAAGATGCAGGGGGGGCCATTTGCATGCCATTTGCATGTAGGTGCGCCGATCCCCGAGGACTTGCTCCTGGCCACCCTGCCAGGCAGCAGCCATCGGGGACTGACGCACAATGTAGCCCGATCGCGGGCATCACAGCTACATGAAACCCCCCCACACATAACCCACAGCCCGATCGCGGGCAGTACAGGTATGAAACCCCCCACACATATCCCACAGCCCGATCGCGGGCAGTACAGATACATGAAACCCCCACACATATCCCACAGCCTCGCGGGCCAGAACATGTATGAACCCCCCAGTGCCAGTTGGGGGCCAGCCAGGGGTGGCAGCTGCTGTGTTGCGCCCTGCAATACAGCAGCTCACCAGTGGGTGGCCCTCAACTTGATCCTTTTTTTATTGGCTCAAGGTTGTGCAGGCGCAGGTTGGGGGTTGCGCATGCACAACTCTGCACAACCTGACTGAATATCGGGTTGCGCAGGTTATGCATGGTTCCTCCCCCTCCTGTTGAGCATGCATTCATTTGCATTGCTCTTTTGCGCAACCTGTTGCCAGTGGAGCAACTGCCTCCTGCTGAATATTGCAGAATGGCGCAATGTAGGACTTGCGCATGCGCAACCCTGTTGCGCATGGAGCAACCCTTCTGAATATCTGGGCCACTGGGTTTTTGTCCATGAGGTGATGTAAGTTATATGTAAGCAACACTGTAATGATGATGGACTGTTAGAGAAAATGTGATATTAACTTTCAGAGGGGGTCACTTATGATAAGGGCAAGGTAGTTATGTTTGTGATAATGGGAATATTAGGAAAGTATGAGGTCTATGCAGAAGTGGAGTACAAATATGCACAGTTTCATAAGTATGTGCTCAGAGTGCTGGCAAATGTGATATGCAGGTTTGTTTTAGAAATAGCTAAAATAGTGATACTTGCAATTAATAGAAAGATAATTACATAGACATATAGATAGAGAGAGAGAGAGAGACAGACAGACAGGCAGAATAGGAATGGCAGTGAAGTATCGAAGTGAAACCAACCCTACCCCCACCCCGCAGACATGGACATGCATTGGGGTGTGCCTCTGGGTCATTGCCCGTAACACTCATGCAGTTTCACCTCACCCTACCAGCAGACACAGACAAGAGTCAAGGTGTGCCTTGGGGTTTTCAAACTTTACACTCCTCCCATTCCATAAGGAAATACACTGAAAAGGGTACAGTATAAGAGAATGGAGTGAACTTTGGGGCTGAAGAGGCACACCTCGATACCTGCCACTGGCTGCAGGGTGGGGATGGGGGTGGAATGGTGTGAGCATTACTGTTCACAATCCCAAGTCACACCCCTGATGCCTGTCAGTCCCTACAGTGCAGGGTGTTATGGTCAGAAACCCTAATACCCATGGCATTTCTTGGTATTTTCACTCCAAGTTTTCAGCATGTGCTTTTTGTCACCCCACCGCATGAACAGTGACATTATCAGTTCATTAACCAAAAAGAAATGTTGCACAGCAGCTGTGCCATTTGGCATCACAGGTGCAAAAACACATTTTGAACAGGATGTAAAAAATGACAGCTGTACATTTCTTGCTTCAGTAACAGTAACACACACACACACACACACACACACACAAACATGCCAGAAAACAGCGGCAAAAGTATTAAGTTTTTCTACAAGCATTACTTTCTATGCAAGTTGGAGCACAGGGGGAGGTGGTTAAGGCTGGAGATCAGTTATGGTCCATGACATAACCACATGGTCAGAATATTAAATATTTTAAAATAAACATAAATGCAAAAGTAACCATTTCAAGAAGAAAATGCAAACTGTGACACTTAACAGTTATAGGGTAGGTTAGCACATCTGGACTTATTTGCTGCATATGCATCTCAGTTGCTAAGGGGTCCTGACCATGTTCACCCTTCCTCAAGTCAAGCTAGCTATAGTATGTCTAACAATAACATGGATGGAAAAATTATGCCATATTTTCAACAAGAAGTTAGCATTTTAAAAAGACAGTGCTGTAGACTGAGAAGCAGCTTGTGTAGGTGCCTTCATCATGCTAGCCAAGATATGTTCCGGTTGCGTTCCATAAGGCTAACCAGTGGGAGAAGTAGAGGAAAGGGACAGAAATCTAAAATAGAACCATTTAACCCATTTGTGATTTAAAGTTGCATGACAGAAATGTGGCTTGCAGAACTGGACACCATATTCCAAATTAGACCTCACCAGTGATCTACACAGTGACATCACCACCTCCTTCCTTCTGCTGGTAATACCTCTTCCTATGCACCACGGCATTCCCCTGGCTCTCATCACAGCTTTGGTATATTGTTTAGCCACCTTTAGGTCATCCAATATGATTACCCCAAAATCCCTTTCCATTTTGATGACCATCAGCCCTCCCCTGTAATAATTTCCTCGGTTCCTGCAACCCTTCCTTATTCAGCAGGCAGTTAGCACATCTGGACTTATTTGCTCCATATGCATCTCAACTGCTATGGGGTCCTCACCATGTGCACCCTTCCTCAAGCCAAGCTAGCTGCAATATGTCTAGCAATAACTTGCATGGAAAGATTAGGCATAACCAGTGGGAGAAGTAGGGGATAGGGATAGAAATCTAAAATAGAACCATTGAACTCATTTGTGATTTAAAGTTGCATGACAGAAATGCAGCTTCCAGAACTGGAAACCATATTCCAAATGAGGCCTCAACAGTGATCTACACAGTGGCATCACCACCTCCTTCCTTCTGCTGGTAATACCTCCCTCTACTGCACCACAGCATTCCACTGGCTCTTCTCACAGCTTTGGTACATTGTTTAGCCACCTTTAGGTCATCCAACATGATTACCCTAAATTCCCTTTCCATTTTGATGACCATCAGCCCCCCTCCCCCCCCCGTAATCATTCCCGGTTCCTGCAACCCTTCCTTATTCAGCAGGCAGTTAGCACATCTGGATTTATTTGCTGCATATGCATGTCAATTGCTAAGGGGTCCTGACCATGTTTACCCTTTCTCAATCCAAGCTAGCTGCAGTATGTCTAGCAATAACATGAATGGAAAGATTATGCATATGAAAACTTAGTAATTATGCTGTAACAGAGGAAGTGGTAAGAGCACCCACAAAAAATCAGAGAGCACAGGACTTTGATGAAAAAATGAAGTCCTTTTATTTAAATACAAAACTGCATATTACATGTGCACCAAGTCCCAAAAATAAGCAGTAAAAGCTGTACCAACACTAACATTTCCCCTGACCACTGTCTGGCATCATCACAGTGAGTCTAAAACATCACAACAGTGCCTCCATATAAAGGGTGATTAAATTACATGTTACTTAAGCAATAAACCATGACAGGGTGTTGGTGATGCTGGGTTTACCCACGCCTGGTGTGGTTCGGTCACGAGGCCGCAGGCCGAGTGACTTAGCCTCGCCAGGTGTGGGTAAATCCCTGCATCACCAACATCCTGGAGTGGTTTATTGCTATTATACAATGTTTTCCTTTTTTGAAACAGAAAAAAAATTAGGAAAAAGTAATTCATTTTCAATTTTATATGATGTTTGGTGAATTTATTGCTGCGCTACAAAAAAGTAATGCTCTGTTGCTAGGGTGTTGCTAAGAAGCTGGCAGTATAATGTACAGGTTACAGTAACAAAATGTACTTGAGCTTGGTAATGAAAGATAGCTGAGTCTAATTCTTTTATTGGGAGAACAGAGATGAGTACAGTTCAATTATGCTTTTTGTTTAAAGATCCATTTGTACCACGGGAGCACCGATTCAGTTTTTGTTTGCTATGCGCATGCATTGCAGTGTGACGTGAGAATGAAATTGTAAGAGCAACTGCATTTGAAGCTGTTTTCTTTTCATTTGTGTGTAGGGATGTGGAAGTTGTAGGAAATGCTTGTGGAATATTTAAAGCAGAGAGAAAACGGCAGCTGGAGCGCGAGGCGGGATCGCTGTGGAGTAACCGATATGGAGGCTAGAGGGAGAGAGTGTATCAGTGGAGGCAGAGACAGGAAGGAGCAACTGTTATTACTGAAACTAGTGAGTTTTGTTCTTCTGTTCTATTGAGTTGTTTTGGGAGGTCATTTAGTTTCTGTTTGTCATGATTGTGTGTATTAAGTTTAGGGGTTGCATTTGGATTGAGTGCTCATTTATGCCAGGCAATTTTGAGGGTTTCAGTTGGTACATTTAGTGAGAAAAATAAGATGGCGGCTCGGAATGATTTGTTATTTTTTTTAGGGAGTTACTGAGATGTGGCTGGATGGCACCTTTTGCATTGGTAATGCTGAATTTTACAACGCTGTAAAGGTGCCAGTCAACCAATCAGGTGTCTTGATTTTGAAGTAGCATTGTATAATAATTAATTCTAACCAATCATAAACTAAAAACAATTTAGTTTTATTATTAAAATCACTTTTCAATAAACAACTCCAGTAACCATTAATTCAAACTTAAAATAGCAGCAAGGTTTGTGTGGAACTTTAAGCTGCCCATTTAAATCATACTGTTGTCAAAAACTGTGAATAGAGGAAAAAGACAGTGCAACTACAGCAAATGTCTTGAGCTGATCTGTTTAAATTGCACTATTGCCATTTAAAACTAAAACAATTACCACACTCATGCATTGCTAATTGCAACACCCCATTATATTATGCTTTTCTAGCTCATATTTTATTTAAATATTTCTGATCTATGATCCACATACAGAATCAAATAAATCCATAACTGTCCTTTTTTGACTACATATTCCAAATGAAGTGACAAAATAAAGGAAATTATAACTGATAACTGGCCCATACTGCACTTTGAGCTGAGATTAAAATAATTGGTGCAGAAGGGTCCTAAATAGTATTCAGTAATCATTGTTTTTCTGTTAATTATGCAGTACATACCCTAAGACTCAAAGTGTGTCTCCTTTGGCTGCCATGATGTCTGTGGTTAATTTGAAACATAAAATGTAACAAGACACTGGCCTCCACTGCATACATTAAACGGCAGAGCAAACTGCACTCTGGGAAGATTGCCTGGGACAAGATGCAATATAAAAAAACCTGAATAACAGGTTCCAAGGAGTATAAACTCACCAGGAATGTTAGAAAAAACTACCCCTCCCCATTCATTCACAAGTGTCATTAAACATATTTCTTAACCATTCTGGTTCATCTTCTTGCTTCCCTCATGGTAAAAATGTGAAACTACATTTGTGTTATTTTAAATGAGTGATAAATAGCCTGTCCAGGGGGATGGTATCTCTGATAGTTGTTCCAGTCTTTCTTTTCACTGATATAAACTGAGCCAGGAAAAAAGTAAGTGGAAAAAAAAACAGCATTTTGTTTCTACAAGTAGTTGTTAATTGCAGCTGGTATTTTTAACATGTCCAAGGCTACTCCACTTCTCAAACTTAAAAAGAAAAAATACACTTCATCAAAGGCTGTGTTTACCAAGTACTGTGCCCATGATTAAAATAATTTGAACCCCCTCCTCCAAAATATGTGCCCTCACATGAACCTGCATGATTTATCTGTAAAGACAATTAAAAAATGTATTTCTAAATGCATTACTAACACCAATGCATTCAAGGTTTTGAAACTACTAAAAAGACAAACTATATATATATATATATATATATATATATATATGTATGTATAGAATATGGTAAACAAATATTGTTAATCCCAAAAGTTGAACTTTGTTTTTAGTATATAAATGTTTAAGAAATACCTGAATGCTGTCTATTTTCCTTGGAAACTGTAGTTTCAGATACTTCTTAGTCTTTCCTTTTGAGGCGCCAGGTGACTCTGATAATCATTTGTTCCAAGGGTTTTTAAGTCAGTTTGAAGGCATTAAGTATCTTCTGTTCTCCTAGTCCTTAACAAAATGCAGGGACTCCACAGACTTGTTCTGGTCCTTGGTCCAGATCCCAAACTAGTGAGTCTTGTTTCAACATGATAGATCCACCTCATGCCCCTCCCATATGAATAAAAAAAAGGTGGGGTGGATCATTAGGAGCTTCTTGGGTGGAGGTGGAGTAGCTCTTACTCCCCCCAAAAAGCAATGCTGCCTCCCACTACTCAGGTTCCAGTTCTTGTACCACCCTTTTAAGAAAGAAAATAGTACCCTGCAACATTGACTAACATGAAAGCACATTTATTTGAGGGTGGAAAACATTTCTTGGAGGAGGGTAAGGTGGAGGAGACTATTTACACCTTCAGTCAGTTCCACAGGCAGAAAACATGACATCACTCCTTTTGTACATGCAAAACGTCTGCAGGCTCCACCTACTGCAGCTGTAAAAATGAGATGGTGAGTTTTAGCTGGTCTATACGTGGTAAATAAATTGTAATAAAATTATATAATACATTATTTGCATTAAAAAATTATTTTTGCAGATCCCAAAAAGAAGAAAAGAAAACAAATCAACCTTGAACCTCTATCCAACCTGCATTATATGTAGCTTCCATTGATCTTCTTAGCCTTCCTGCACTGCCATGCAGAAATGCCTCAAACCAATAACTAAATTCAAAAGAGTAGTTAGGCGTCACCATAGCCAGTCTAATTGACACATGAACACCTCAAGTCTCCCAGTGGGTGCTATCAATTTTGTTTCCAGATCCTGTTTATTAGAGAACTCTGCCTTAAGCAGCACACGTTTGAAGCCAAAGGTTTAGAATACTTAATTTGGCATCAAGCTAGTTACAGTACTTTAATACAAACCAGCTCAATTAGCAAACCATTCAGTAAACAAGCCAGCAGCAGATTCTGAATTTTGTAATTAAACATTTAGGCCATGTGGGCCAAACTCCTTTGACAACTTAATGCACACATAACGCTTTTGCTCTTTGAAGCTGCAGTAGTTGCACTCTCTTTCCAAAGCCTTATAACTGAAGCCTTAGATGGAAGCTTGCAGATGGAACTAGTTTTGGATCATTCTGAAGGAAACAAGAGCTTAGTCAGAATTGTGTCGAATGAGGAATTCCACTGGTGAAATGCACGAGAAATTGCAATTCCACTTTGGACATGCTTTTTGGAATTTCTGTATGAATTCCTCAGAATTCCAAACAGCATTGCCATGTAAACCTCAAAGCAGAGAAAACGGAAGTAGAGGTTGCCAGGTCAGGCTGCCCAGCCCAAAACTTCACAGACAAAATACAAATGACCAGCACAGTCAAACACAAGAATATATTAACATCAGCTCAAGTAGCCCATATGTAGCTGCCAAACATAGTTTCAATGTTTTGGTGACTAGAGTATAGAGTTAATAGTGCGTATGTAACTCTAGCTTACTTTTTGGCTTTTCTCTATTTCCACCCTTGATAGGGAAACCAGTTAGTGAGTAGAGAATAGAAAGTCCAGTACCAGAGTGCCAGAGAAGGGGGAGGCAGGGGTGGATGGTGGGTATTTCGTAATGTGCTAAGCGGAGAACTGCTGTGGGAGGCTGGCCTTTGTAGGGGATGTGGGAGGACCTATTCCCCCATATTGAACCTCGTGCTTTAGCCCTCTCATTCAATGTTTTATTGTACAAATCATGGGGTTAGTAGTGCTCATGTAACTGTAGTTTACTTCTTGGCTTTTCTCTATTCCTACCCTTGTTAGGAAAACCGGGAAGTGAGTAGAGAATAGAAAGCCCAAAAAGAGTACCAATAGAGAGCACAAAAGATTACCTCCTCCAACTCATGGAGAGTATGACCAGCAGTACACAGGAGAGGAAAACCCCCCAAGGTGGAGGAAACCTCTGAGAGCCCATGGCTACTGACCCACCTGTCCTCCGGGCAAACCAAGAGGAGATGAACCTAGGTTCTAGCAACCATATTCTAATTTCTGAATGAAGTGAACTGCTTGGAGAGATGATGTGCCATCTTCAGAGTCTGTTGGACGATGCAATCTGGCAGGATGATTCCAAGGCTGAAGAGGCAGGTCAATCTGCCTCTTCAACCTTGGAAGAGGCAGGTCCATCTGAAGAAGTGTCTGAATCCCAAATATGTATTAGGTTCAGCTGTAGAAGGGATGAACATGGTCCAGAATTCCAATGTAAAATCCAATGATATTCAATGGGGTACAGAGACAGTGCGAGCATGAAGAACAAGCACTGAGAAAATAGGCTGCTAGACTCAGAACTGCGGGAAGTATGACGGGTCACGAATTCATAAATGAATATATTGGACTGAGTAGAGGACCTGACAGTCAGATTAGTGTCGAAGCCTCAGATTCCAGCAGTAAGCGATACATTGCTGCGTAATGACCCGCGAGATGACTGAAGGACGGACAGAAGATGTAGGTACCAGGTAGGAGGGGGTAACATGGAAAATTGCAGACCAATGAAGGAAGGGTGGTACATGCTGTAGAAAAGGAAACTGGATATTGTTAGGACTAAATGGAACGTTCAGCACAATGAGTACGAAGGTTGAATAGAGTTATTGTTGCATAATGTGAGTCGTATACACTCGTATCCAGGAAGGACTGCTAATGGGAAATGGTGGATGTGGATATTGCTGTAGCTTCATTGCATGAGGCAGAAGCTTGAGTGGCCACAGCAACTCTGCAGTGCTGGAGCATCCAATTTCTGAATGCTGAGGGGAGCCCAAGAATGGGTCATCAAATAAGTCTATGGACTGATGTGGCAAAGGGAAGTTGAGAGCAGCGTACAGTGCAAAGGGTGCCTAGCATGCTTATTCAGATACAGGACTGTTGTGGGGCATAACTGGGATAGTGAGACAGCCAGGTCAGTTTCAGATTGAAGAATCAATGGGAACCTGATTATGTTGATGGTATCTGCTGGAGGGAGGATGGGAGGTAAATCAGGATAGATGACTTAGAAGGATCACTGTATGGGCAGCTGGCATGATTTAAGGTAACATGATGAAGATGTATAGAACTTTCATAAAGTATGGTGACATCCAGGTGCTATGGAATGGTGGCTCGGATAAAGTAACTTTATCAAGGCAGCTAGGTACCAGATATCCAGCACTACATGTTCTGGGATAGTAGCTGGAGAAAGTCTTAGGAACATCCAAAGGCTATTCGGGGAAGATGAGTCAAATAATATGTTTGACATGCATCAGTGTTTTTAGGAGTAGGCTATGAGGAGAAGGTATAACGAATGATGCCAGTACTGGTATGAGGTATCCTGCGGTTCCCAATATCCTTAACAGTGATGAATATTATGGATTTAGTACATCTCGGAAGGAATTGGGGTCATGTTTCCAGGTGAGAAGATAAGAGTGAAAGAGACTCCACTAAATCTAGGATACTATTAAGATATTGGGAGGCAGTGATATCCATACTGCTTGAATTAATAGAATATAGAAGGAAACGTGCTGCAGAGGTGGTACAGAGATGAGTTCTTCTATAGTCCAGTGGAATGGGATTCCAGAAATGGGTCCTGGTGAGGTTATTGGGAAGAATTAATGATTTCATGGTGTTATAAGAGTCTATAGGGCATGCTGTTTAAGGGATATCACTAGAATGAGGTTTCCTCAGGTGAGATGAACAGGGACTGCATACTATGTCGGAAGGGAGCCGTTATGATGGCTGAAGTAGGAGTATGAAACAGATGAAAAGGTAGGAGTAGATGTTCAGACAAGGATGATGGATGTTGATAGTTGCAGGAATGCCCAAAAAGAGACATGGCAAATGTGCAGGAGCCCCACGCTGCAAGGGCATTGAGGAGGAAGGCAGCAGTCCAAGGATAGAGGGAAAAAGTCCAAATGGGAGGACAGCTGACCAGAAGAAGGAGCTTGAGAAGGAGATAGCAGAGGCCAAGCAGTACTGACATGGGCAGGTGCAGGTAAGATACAGGACTGGGGACAAGCACCACAGCATACCACAATAGGATGCAGAAAACCTGAATCAGACCTCAGGTGGTAGGTCCCAGGACACCCAAGAAGTGAATTCAAGTACAAGGTGCTGCTAAGGTGAAGTATCAGGTTCCCATGAAAGGAACATGCTGATAGAAAATGGTGCTGCAGTGATGGGGCATAAGGTTCCCACATCTGAAGGAAATGGTGAACATAAATTACTGATAGCAAAGGTACAGCAGTGATGGAGAATGGGTTCCCATCTCTGAAGGAGATGGTGAACTTGCATTGCGGGCAGCAAAAAAGCAGTGGGGCTGTGGAAGGGGTCCCCACCTCCGAAGGAGATGGCGAACTGGAGTAGCAGATAAGGAAGGCACTGGAAGCATCGCTGGAAGGCCACTGAAGAGGATGAGGGCATCGGCAGGGGGAATTTGTAGAAGGCAGCAGGTACATGTCCTCGAAGATTAGCAAGGGCACACATC
Source organism: Neoceratodus forsteri (assembly GCA_016271365.2). Lineage (NCBI taxonomy): Eukaryota > Metazoa > Chordata > Ceratodontiformes > Ceratodontidae > Neoceratodus > Neoceratodus forsteri. The sequence continues at coordinate 1,286,258,150 of CM057453.1, forward strand.
CAGCAGGAAGCAAGGGGAATGTGGGAAAACATGTCCAAGAGGAAGGCACTAGGGAAGCATAGTAATCTGGGTAATGAGAAGGGAGGAGATGGCAGCAGGCAGCTGAATGTCCAGAGAATGGAGGAGGTGGAGCTGGAAGGCAAGCCACAACAACAATGCATAGGAGCATGGGAGGAGGTGGAATGCAAGCAATGAGGAAGTCCAGTAATTTGATAGTCCAAGTGGAGATGGAGACTGAACGAACCAGTGGAATCCAAACCAGAATGTGAGGAGACCAAGGCAGGGACAAGTACATCGAGTCCATGGAGGTATGGGTTGCAATTGGGTAAGGTAGAAGATGGAAGGCAATTGGGGTATAACGGTCCCATTCCCAAAGGGAATGCGGCAACTGGTTATCAGATATATGCAGTTGATTGATACAGTGGATTGAAGATGTAGACTCCCATCCCTGGTAGTAAGGGCAAGTTAACCTTCATGCAATGCCACCAGGCAGAGTTAGGGATGGAGACTGTCAGAAGTTGGCGGGTATAAACTGGTTGAGACAGGAGGTAGAGAAAACAAGCTCCCCTCCCTGGTAGACAGATGAAGCCTACCTGCACTGCTATGCCTTAATGGGCAGAGTTAGGGAAGAAGTTGTTGGACTGTTGGACTGCTGGTATGGGCTGAGCAGAGAAAGGGCAGCTGACAGCTGTGTAGTAAGAGGTAGGTAAACAAAAGCAGGGTGAAGGGGAAGGCAGCAAGTCAAAAGGTATAGAACGGGAGGAGGAAGGTACCATAAATGCCATTAAGGCGTAGATGCTGTAGGGTAATCCAGGGAAGAGCATGTGGTGCAGCAATGGAATGCAATAAATAACTGAAGGCCGAGGAGGCTGCAAGAGTGTTGATATATGTGAGGGTAGTGGTAGCCATGTTGTCGAGAAGGCAGGGAAAATCATATGACTAACATAAAGCATGCTCCTGCTAATTGGAGCCAAGATGCCCCACCATGACACTCCAGTCCCCCACTATGGGAATAACAGGGGAGCCACAAGTGGAGCAACCCAAGACCAAACTGCAACTGGAAGGAAGGCAGTGGAGGTACAGGCTTCAGGAATGGCAGGGCCTAGGGAAGGACAAGCCATAGGTATAGTGGGAAGCAAAACAGGACTGAATGAACGCTACAAGGGACAGAGATGGGAAGCATGCATGAGTGGTGTGGGTGATAGGTATGCTGGAAGGGTAAGAAGCATCAGGGGTAGGCAAAGTAACATAGAAATGATAGGCTGAGCAAGGGATATGAATGCAGGGACCAAGAAATGGGAAGGGAGAATTAGCATGGATGTCAGGCATAATGGTTAGGGAAGGTGGATCAAAATAGTGGGCTAAAGGGAACAAATACTGAAAGAGTGCAGATCTCAGACTAAGGCAGAGGGGGCATGGGATTAGTACAGTAGAAGGAGCTAGGAGAAGGAGATGGAGCACCTCTGGGAGGAGTGGGAAGCCCAAAAGAAAACACGGGGAGCAAGGAACAAGGACAAGAATGAGGGATGGAGGGGAACCAGAAAAGCAAGAGGGAAAGGGGATGAAGCCCTGAAAGGAAACAGCAGGGGCAGCCAGGGAGAGCCAGGGGATGGGGGGGAGCACAGGAAGGGGAAAAATGTTTTTTTTTGTAGTTATGGCAGCCTGAGGAATGTCCTGTCAAAGGCAGCAAATCCTGTATCCCAGCACAGAATAGAGGGGATGGAAAGTGTCCAGCACCAATAAAACCAGCCCCCAGGTGCACTGTAGGAGATTGCATGATTGCCAAGAAAAAGGACAACAGTTGGGAGAAGAATATAAAGCAAACCACCAAAAGTATGGAAAAACAACCTGATACAGAATAATGAGAAACACAGGCAACCGGACAAAAAGCTGGACGTTGCAGGATGGAGAATTGGAAACACCGATGACCCCATGGCATTCCAGCAAACCCCCAGCAACAGTAATCCAAACTATCCCACCTGGTTGTGCCCGATGGCAGGGTTCTGAAATGCAGACCAGAGAAAACAGCAAAAAGGGGCTCACCAGTCACTGAGAGTGCAAACAGCTCTCCTGAGTTAATAACAGCCAGGTGCCACAAACAGCGCTTTCAGCCCAGCGATGTGGAATGAATGGCAGTGCAAGGAGATGGGATCATGGGGGCAAGAGAAGCATGGGGCAGTCCAGAAGAATTGCATAGTCTTGCAGGACAGGATATCATGAAGAACAGGCCAAAGGCCCAACAGGGAAACCAGGCACCAGTGGTTGACATCACCTGCAGAACACCGATGGGGTGATGAGGGGGCAGAAAGGAAAAGGAAAGCCAAGAAACATAAACATGGCAGAGGAGAGCAGATGAAGGAGTTAGGGGACAGATGAGAGGAAAACGCAACAAGAGCAGGGAATGGGGGTGTGTGTGAAGGAAGATGGATGAGAGAACAGAAATACGAACACAGGGGTGGTAAAATCCAGATAAGAGCAAAGTCCACAGACATGTGGGACAAATGGGAGTGGGGGAATCAGATACAGATGCGAACAGGGAAGAAATGGGCAAGGCAAAGAGGAGAATGGTGGGGAGAACAGCATGGAAAAGTAAGAGAAATCGAGGCGGCACAGCCCACGAGCCACACAGGAGCCAGCGCTTGCAAAGGGGGAGGGTTCGCAACATGCTAAGCGGGGAACTGCCGTGGGAGGCTGGCCTTTGTAAGGGATGTGGGAGGAGCTAGTCCCCCACATTGAAGCTCGGGCTTTAGCACTCCCAAAAGAGCAGAAAGAGCAAAATAACAAACAGCCAATACTAGCCCCTGACAAAGATCTAGTTGAGCACAATGATAATGTCAAGCTGCACTTCCTGATTATGTGTTTCTCGATGGGATGACCACTTAATGTATGTTTGCTTTTGGATGCAATGAATATGTTAGCATTACCAAATAAGCATTTTGGGGAATATTGTAAGTAGCTGATGGCACTGGTTTGGTTGCCTGGGATTTCTAATAGCACCCTGGATGGATGTTCAGGGGGAAGCACTTCTGTGCAGGGATAAGGTAAGGGTTTTAAGCAGCATTAAACAGTGCTGCAGCGGAGGCTGAATTAGTGCTGTTAAAACCACTGAATATACCACTGCGCCCTATATGAAAGGGGGTTCCCTCATTTACATGGGCACAGTGTTATGTTCTGCACAATTGCATCATTGAGAATGATGGCTACATAGCATCAGTACTGTGCACCAGGGACTGTTGAATATGGACCCCACCCCATTGGCACACACTATTCTTGGTCAGCCTGGTGCTACCACAGTTAGCGTAGCACTATTGGTTTAAAAGGGTGGTCTTTACATGGCATAAATTTAATATTAAGGAGCAGTTTTAGAAGGGACAGCCCACCCTATACAACCAGTGCAGCAGTTCCTCCCCAATGGCATACAATTTAAAAAAAAATCCAAAAGATATATTAATCTCTCTTTCCAGCAATATAACCAATGTTTTGACTTAAGTAAAAAAAATCCTGTTCTTTACCTCTTTCGGTACAGAATCTGCTAGTACTGCTTGTGAAAATGCACTTAATATTACCGATACTGTGAGGAAATAAAACTAAGCAAAAATTTAACTAACAGTTTAATACTTGTACACCAATGGCATCATCATGCTGTTTTTGGAGAGCCTATACCCCCAATGAAAAGTAAAGCCCAACCAATCATTTTCCTCCATCAGAATGATACATGGTAATCTGCCTGCCCTGTGAACCCCCTCACCCTTCCTTGTATGTTCATTCTGCACTCATGCAGGATGCAAAAAATAGAAAGAATGCCATGATTCTTTAACCCCTTCACACACCTAAGAGCCACATTTGTGGCTCTTTTTCCATTGACATCTATTTAATTCAGGTGATAAATTAAACAGATCATTCATTCAGAACTGACATCAGATGCTGAGCTGAAGGCTGCCTGCTAGGGGGCATTTATTACACTTGCTTAATGTCTGTCTTCTTTGTCCTCTGTCCTCTGAGTGCTTTAGTTTTTCACTAACTCAGCCTGCCATGCCACTCTTTTTCTCAAAGCATGCTACTGTGAATGTGAGCATGACTGACTGTGAACAGAAGGGAAGGAATACACAAACAGAGCTCACAGTCTGCTCTGCTGCAGCATGCCACTTCTTCTTCCCTTAGCCTGAAAGTGTATGTTAAACACACAGCTCAAAAAAAAAGTATTTTTTTGTAAAGAAATGTAATTGGCTAGTCCAAAGTTGAAATGGCCTCAGAAGGAGTAGCAAAGTACTGTGTCAGTGACTCAGGAGGTGATTGATGACTGTAATGGAACGGATTAAAAAACAAACAGAGATTTTGTTTATTTATTTCAGTTTTGGATTAAATACCTTTGAGCCAGGGCTTGTTTACAAAGGTTCATATCAGGATAAGTACAGTACAATAAAACAATACAAATGTTACAGGTTCAAGAGATAAGACAAAATATACAGTATATACTTAGTAAGCAGGAGGTTACATGGTTCCTGTTACAGAGTATAAGTGTGAGTAATAACAGCACTTCATGAGTGTGGTACAGCCCTTTGCAGAATTCAGAGTACAGAACTTATGTCAATATAATCAATGGGTTAAGTAGGAAATAGTATAGAGATATAGGAAGCCGAAGACGGCTTTGTCAGTGGAGTAGTGGGAAGACGGGATATAAGAGGGTGAGTGGGGCAGGGGACTGAGTGTATTGGGGGGGAATTCAAGGGAGGGGGAAAGGGGCAGCGGGCAAGGGAGACAGCGAGCCAGGTGGTGTTGGCAGGATAGCAGGAGGCCCAAAATCAAGGTCTAGATAAGATACCATTCTTTCCAGTGTTATCCGGGTTTAGGTATGGTGACTGCAGATATTCTTAAATCTTGTATTCTTTTAATTGTGACAGCAACTTGCAATATGTGCCAGGGGGCTGGGTAGGGAAAATAAATTATTTATTTTATTTGTTACGATGGAGGTGGGGGGGGAATGGTAAGAGGCAGTCCTAGTGCTTGGATTGGAAGTGGTCAGGGCACTCACAGATTGTTCATAAAGGGCTCAGGTCATGTTTGGGCACTCACATACACAGGCGAGTGCTAGGCTTGCTCTGAGAGATAAGAGCTGTCAGCCTGTGTCACATATAGAATTTAAGTACTTGGCTTGCTCAGCTGTTAACTTGATACATTTACATGGGGGTGTGTGGTGGTAGCAGTGTGTACATTGAGCATGCACTATATTTTTTATTTTTATTTTATTTGGTTCTAGGATTACAAATACCTTTGAGTCAAGACTCTTTTACAAAAGTTCCATGTCAGCTGAAGTACAATAGAGTGGATACAACAGAAATAACAACATTGCAGGTAAACAGTACATTATATAGTTATTAATTAAGGGAAGAGGCAACACATTAGAGAGCTCAGTACATAGAATGGCCCGGAGTAGCATCAACTAAGAGAGGGGTAAAGAACAATGGAGGAGGAATGGGATGGCAAGATGGGAGTAGTAGCAGCTAGAGGCATTGTCAGACATCACCGGGAGAAGTGCTGGAGAGAGGAGGTGGGCAGGGGAGGGGGGAGGTGGGAAGTGGGAGGGGTCGTGGGAGCAGAGGTAAAATAGGAGATAAGTGCTATGGGGGGCGGCAAGGCAAGGATGTTGGTGGTGGCAAGTATTTCTGATTAGGTGAGGCAGTCACAGGAGCTGGAGGCAGTAAGATGGAGTCAGAGCCTGGTTTTAAACATGCCAAGTTTGGGAGCAGCGGAGATGGTGGTGCTGAGTCCATTCAGCCACGAGGGAGCCCTATGTGCAAAAAGATCGTTGACACTGGGTAGTGCCATAGTGGGGAACTTGCAAGAACTGCGATTCTGATCTCCTGGAGCTTCATGGATTAGTGCTAGGGCACAGTAGAGCTTGGACACCAGGAGGGGCGAGGCTCAGGATAATTTCTTTCACCATGGAGCAGGTCAGATACTTAATACGGTTGGGGAGTTGGAGCCATCCAGACTGAGTGTAAAGATCACAGGTATGAGTGAGACAAGGGGCTCCAGTGATAAGCCAACAAGCCTTGTTGAGGGATGTTGATATGCGTCTGAGGGTAGTTGCCAAGGCCGAGCCATAAATGACTAGGCTGTAATCAATGATGGAGATCACGGAACTCTGGACAGCGATCTTCAAGGCTTCTGGGGTGAGATGTTGCTTGTGCTTGAACAATAAGCCTAGTCACGTATTAGCAGCTTTTGCTATGCTGTTAATGTGGGCCCTGTAGGATAGGTTGAAGTCAAGCGGGATCCCTAGGTATTTGAAAGATTGGACCTGTTCAAGGGTATTCCCCTGGCTGGTGGAGATAGTCAGGGGGTGTAGCCTGTGCTGGTTGTGAGAGCTGCTAAAAAGCATAGACTTTGTTTTTTTGTGATTAAGGACAAGTTTATGATTAGTAAACCAATTCTCAACAGAGGTGAAACCATGTTGTAGATTAAGTTGTTGTGTAGGGTCTTTGTGGGAAGAGAGAACAACTGCGTCATCAGCATACAGGATGATTTGTTCCAAGCAGGATTGTGGAAGGGAATTTAGAAAAAGGCTAAAAAGAAGTGGACCCAGTATGGATCCCCTGGGGACACCAGAGCGAACTGGTCGAGTATCAGAGAGTACATCGGCAATTTTTACTCTTTGCAAACGATTTTCAAGGTAGCTTTTAAACCATGCTGCAGAGTCACGACAGAGCCCATTGTCAGCATCTGGTCTATTAGCAGCCGATGGTGGACAGTATCAAACACCTTGGTCAAGTCGATAAAGACTGCCCCAGTTAGGTAGCAACTGTCCAGAGTGCTGTGCAGTGCTCTAGTGAACTCCAGGAAGGCAGAGGTGGTACTGTGACCTTTTCTGAAACCGTGTTGCTGTGCACACAGAATATCATATTTGTCCAGGTAGTCAGTGAGCTGGTCCACAACTATACACTGGAGGGCCTTAGAGAGTGGGGGCAATATGGAGACTGGCCGATAGTTCATATGATTGGTCTTGTCACCACTTTTATGGACTGGAGTAACAGTGGCAGATTTCTATTTGTCAGGGAACTGACTGCAGCTAAGGGAGAGGTTAAGAATTCTGGTTAACGGATGTAGTACCTCTTCAAGGGTGAGAGACAGCAGCTTAAGGTCCCAGGAGTCACCACTAGTTCTGGACTTGGAGATTGCTTTGGTAATATAATTGTGGGCTTCATCCAATTTGACCTCTTTGAAGTAGAAAGGAGGGTGTTTAGATGGGGTGGTGGGGTTTGTGATTGAGAGAGAGTCATTTACTGAAAAAAGTCAGAAGGAAGAACGGAACTGAGGTCGGAGAAGGTGGCATTGAAGGTATTGGCAATGACCGTAGGGTCTAGAGTAGTGGTCCCATCAACATTTAGCATAGACGGGGAGGTTTTGCTTGCTTCCCTGTTACTTCTTTAATATTGTCCCAGAAAGCTTTCCCATTTCCCCAGACATTGGTGTGAGCATTCCTGTAATATGTACTTTTCATTAGCCGGATAGATTTTGTGCAGCTGTTTCGGGCATGCTTGTATTTCTGTATGTCGGATTGCCTGCAAGTAACTTTTGCCAGTGCCCAAAGGTGGTCCCTTGATTTGAGCTGAGCAAGGAGCTCCACAGTGAGCCATGGGTTAAAGAGAGCCTTGGCCTTGCATTTTGTGAATGTAGCAAAGTAGTCACAGGCCACATTGAAGGTGGTGATGAAGTAGTCAAGAGCCATGTTAACATCTGTCACCTTGTAAATGGGTAGCCAGTCTTGCAGACTCAGGTAGTATTTAAGATGGATAAGTTGCTCATGGGGAAGGACTCTGCTTGTGATAGTTTTGGGGGGGCTTGAAAAATTTGTTAGACCATTCACAGATGACAGGGGAGTGGTCACTGAGTGAATCCGGGAGGATGATGGTGCGGGAGAGACGGGCAGGGTGGCTGGCAAGGACCCAGTCCAGGAGAGTACTAGTGCCTGTTTTGTAGTTTGTGCTTGTGGGGAAGGCATCCATCTGCGTAAGACTGGCTGCTGTGATGGCATCCTTGTGTACACCTGTATCTGAGGCAAGCCAGTTTATGTTAAAATCGCCTAGCAGGATAAGTTCCGAGCCAGGAGGCTGGGTACTGGTAAAGTTGAGAACATCACTAAGGCCATTTCCTTGGTCTTTTGGAGGGATATAAACTGAGATGATTGTGAGGGCTTTATTATTGGCCCCTAAGAGAATTTTGATAGGTAGCATCTGAGCCGCAGAGTCAGGTGGGAGAGTTGCAATGGGGTGACCCATGAGAGTGTCTTTAATATAGATGGCAAAACCCCCGCCTCTTTTAGAGATTTGATCCAGCCTGAATACGTTGTAACCTTGTAGGGCGATTGCCAGATCTGGGACTTTGGGAGTAGGCCAGGTTTCGACAACAGAAAGGATGTCAGGGTTATGTTGGCTTGCAAAGGTGATGCTGGTTAACTAAGGATTTGAGAATCACATGATGTCTGTGCTCAACTTTCACTCTCTTCCTGTATCAGCCCAACATGAGTCAGTTCAGCTCCCTCAGGCACATCTTTCAAGGCCACAGTGTGTGGAGTTGAAGCACACTCCTGTCTGTCATGGAGAAGGAAGCAGTGATTGGATAAGACTGATAGAGGGCTGGGTGATTGAGTTTGTTGTGTCATGTGTACACCATGTTTCACTCAGTCACCCATCATCAAGTGTAGAGAGTTGTGTGCTGTGTGAGCTGAATTCTTCTGATCAATATTAAAGAGAAAAATTAAACAAACAAGCATTTGTCAATGCCGAATGTTTGTTGCTGGCATTGGCATTGGTAGTGTAGAAGTTACAGAGCTGCGTAATAGGAATGGCAGTGAAGTATTGAACTGCAGCCAACCCCACCACCACCTTGCAGAGAGTGACAGGCATTGGGGTGTGCCTTTGGGTCGTCAGGCATAATGGCCACGCCATTTCACCACACCCTACCCTGCAAACACTGACAAGTGTCACGGTGTGCCCTGGGGTCTTTGGCCCTTATGCGCACCCCATTCCATCAGGAAATATGGTGAGATGGGTGCAGTATAGGAGAATGGGGTGAACTTTGGGGCCGAAGAGTCCAAGGCATACCTCGATGCCTCTCACTTGCTGCAGGGTGTGGAATGGTATGAGCATTACAGGCAAGAATCCCAAGTCACACCCCTGATGCCTGTCATGCTCTATAGGGTGGGGCGTTATGGTTGGAAACCCTAACACCTCAGGCATTCGTTGGTATTTTCACTCCAAATTTTCAACATGGTTTTTTTGTGACCCTCACCTCACGAACAGTGGCAATATCAGTTTGTTAGCCGAAAGCTGCTTATGCACAGCGACTACAGCATTTAGCACCACAGGTGCAAAAACACATTCGAACAGGATGTGAAAATGACAGCTGTACTGTTCATGGGAGGTGGAAAAATGGCAATGTTGCAAATCTGCAGTAAAAATATTAAAAAAACTGGTGCGAGTCCGCAGCGTGCGCCAGAAACTATACAACGCACACCTGTAATGTAATGAGTTTGGGGATTTTTTACAGCAGATTGTCAACACAGGCATTTTGGGACCTCCGATCATGAACAGTGTCACTGTGATTTTCTTTATCTGTCCCAAACAATGATTTCCCACAGCGACCACGCATCTCTATGCTGAAAGTGTGAAAACACATTTCGGCCATGTTGTGAAAAATGACAGCTGTACTGTTCATAAGGAAGTGTGGAAAAATGCCACTGGTGAAAATCTGGACTGAAAATATTACAAAGTCATGAACTTACGAGGGTGCATGGAAACTGAGCAATGCTCACTCATAACACAGTAATTTTATGGACTTTTGTCACCAAATTTTCAACATAGCCATTTTAAGACCTCTGCTCATGAACAGTGTAACTGTGATTTTCTTAATCTGTCCCAAACATTGCTTTCGCACACTGGCTGCACCATTGTGCGCTACATGTGTGGAAACACATTTTGGGTGGCATGTGAAAAATGGCAGCTGTACTGTTCATAAGGAAGTGTAATGAAATGGCAATGTGGAAAATCTGGAGTGAAAATATAGAAAATATGCAAACTTACGAACGTGCGTAGGAACTGCGCAACGCACGCTCGTAATGATCATTTTAGGAATTTTTCATAAATTTTCAACATAGCCATTTAAGACCTCTGCTTATGAACAGTGTCACTGTGATTTTCTTAATGTGTCCCATACATTGATTTCACACACCGACTGCGCCATTGTGCGCTACATGGGCGGAAACACATTTTGGACAAGATGTGAAAAATGACAGCTGTACTGCTCATAAGGAGGTGTGGTAAAATGGCAATGTTGAAAATCTGGAGTGAAAATATTGAAAATTCATGAACTTATGAGCATGTGTAGGAACTGTGCAATGCACGCTCGTAAAACAGTCATTTTTAGGAATTTTTCCACCAAATTTTCAACATAGACCTTTTGAGAACCCACCTTATGAACAGTGGCAGTGTCATTTTGTTACTCAGTCCCAAAAGGTGATTTCACGCAGTGACTGCGAAATCACCCTTCGGGCCCGATTAATGTCATGACAGTGACAGCATTCATGAGAAGGGGTCCCAAAAACTCCATGTTGAAAATTTGTTGCAAAAATTCCAAAAAATGCCTAAGATATGCAGCAAAGTTGAAAAAACCTTATCTATCCCATTATACAGCTTACCGGCATTTCCTCAGTTCGCGGTCAGCTTTGAAGAGTGCAGACGTGTTCCCGGTCCACCAAAGATCATCACGCCGGGGTCCAGAGGTAAGTATGGGGTGAGGGGGGTGTGGGGAGGCAGGGTGCACAGTGGGTGGGCACGGGTAGGGGCAGAGACAGCAAGGGACCGATTTTGAGTTTCAGGTTTTTGTTTTCTTTTAATGACAACAACGCGGGACATTAGCCATGCTGGGGTGGGCTCCCAGCATGGCAGAAGGATGGCTGGTTGGGGGCATGGAGCTGACAGGGGATTGGCACCCCCGTTGGTGATAGCATCTGTTGCCACGCTGGGGTGGGCTCCCAGCATGGCACCCTGTACTCTCTGGGGGGCCAGTGGCAATCCCCCATCGGCTATATGACATGTAGCCACGCTGGGGTGGGCACCCAGTGTGGCACAGGGCTCTGTTTTGATGCAGCACAGCTGGCCAGGGGATTGGGCACCCCGTCGGCTATACAATGTCGTGTATGAGGGGGGGCGAGCATGCAGCATACGTGCGTGCCTGTGTGTGTGTAGGGGATCACGCATGAGCAGGCGATATCTTATCGCTGCTCACTGAAGCATTGCTCCCCCTTTCAACTGTACTCCACTGCATTTTGGACTGCTGTCATAGACAGCTCCAGCAGGCATTGGAGAACTGCGGCCACGCCTGCAAACACACTGACTGAATTGGAAGAGGGCTGCCACACCTCCAAAAACTCAGATGATGGCACTATGTTTCTTGCACATGAGTGCAAGTAAACATAAAAATGAATAGGACATTATTTTTTGTAAGCCTCCATGCTAAAGGAGACAACTTTTATATTTAGTTTAATTACATCACCTTTTACCTCAGCTCAGTTAGTTGAAGGGGACAAGGCAGTGAATATTAAATTATTAATCAAAATTAGGCAGTTAAAATGTAAATGCCAGTTGAGCAGAATCTGATTTCTGATAAATTTCTAGAGAGCTTGGGGTTGGGGGCTCTCAGAGAAGCGTAGAAAACTCTACCAATCTGTTTAAAAGCCCTTTGATTTTCCTCTAATGCTGTCAGAATTTAACACATTCCCAGACCTGTGTGAGAGGCCCTGTCTACCTTTTCAAAGGTCATTTTTATGGCTGTGGGTGGAGCCTACAGACATCTTGCTGTCTGTAGCTGGAAAAATGGAGTATCGTGGAACACATATTTTGGAGTTTTCAATGTATCTTTCCACATCTACAAATCACTATGCCAATTGAAATAAAATAATCCATTCTTTCTGTTAGAATGCTGGAGACATAACTCCAAGCTGCTTATCAGATGGCCATTAGGAAATTGAAACAGCTTGTTAAAAATCAGTTGCCTATTAAACTGCAGATTTGTTTATCCCTTTGAAATGCAACAACTTGCACATTTAAATACTTAGCATTTAAACACGTACTTGCTACAAGCTTCAGTTGGGCAGATATTGTCTCTCAAGAAAGATTCATACCTCATAAATGTCACCCTTTCCCAGCAAATCTAAAAAGATTTACATTTTTTTAACCTCTTAAGACACTATCTGATAAGTACTGTCTCAGACATATGCCAGGTCTTCTGTAAAGTATTCAGGCAAATATAGCAATCAGCAGGCATTTTTTACTATGCTTTTTGGGAAAAATATATTGAACTACAGAAAACACACATACTCATGGCCACAACATTTGAAATAAATACTGCAATCTAGTATGTTATAAAACAATAAAGAAACTGTTTATATCAGTGAACACAGTGAAGTTCAGTTTACATTTGCTATGTCCTCATTGGCAACTTATATTATTAAAATGCATTAAATGTATAGTTTACTAAATTCTGACCTTGGGATAACTCTTGAATGACTCCTAAAAAAGTGTTAAGCCATTCCATTTACGGGAGATCAAGACCTGTGCAAAAGGTCAAGAGTTATTTTTTCATATTTTTTTTTACAAATTTCCACAGTAAAAGTGTGGAGAAATACAAAAGTATGTACAAGTAATCTCCTATGCATTTTCAACTCAGAGAGAAGTTAATATTTGCTTTAAATCATAGTTTTTGTTTTAAAGTAATTTTATTTTAAATCTTATTGGATTATTGATGAACTGAGCAAAGAAATGTTTAGATAAAACAAAATGAAGACTCCAGGACTGGGAGGTCATCAACATTGCAAAAGGTCAAATTATGAAACCTTAAATGAACTCATTAAGACCATTCTTCTTAGTGTGTAATTATAATGAATTAAAGCAATTTGAATATAAACCTACAGTTATACAACCATTGTAATACATGTTTTTAGGGTCTGAAGAATGGTGCAAGGCTACCAAAATTGTCGTGATCTCACTGATTCAGTGCTTCAGTGTGCATGGATCAAACCAAAAAGAGCCATAATAAAAGCTTCTATTTTCTCAAGAAAATAAAAAAACAATTATATTTTATTATACCTGATTTAACCTGAAAATACAAAAAAGCAATAAGGAAGTAAAACAATAAAAATGAGATTTTTGCATTCTCCAACCATACACTGAAGCCAAGCCATAATAAAGGCTTCTATCTTCTTCAAAGCAATTATATTTCATTTTGATATATTTAAGATTCTGTATCTAAGTAGACACTAGAAAAAAAGTTTATTGAGTGTTTGAAAACAGGCAAATGCAACCAGACACAGAAGGAAGTCAAAAGACAGTATCAGTTGTGGGGGCTAATAACAAGTCGAGGAGCTCGCTTGACCACTCCAATCAGGGCCACCCACCGACACTACTGAACATTGGTGGGCACTGGTAGCAGATAAGAAGCTGGGCAAGTGCAGCAAGCATTCAGTGTAGGAGGAGGCATAGTCCAGCTCTTGTTTTAAATCCACGGTGGTACCTGAGTGGCTGTAGTAATCCTCTGTGCAGCAGCCCTCCATCTGTAGGGATTAAGTGGGCTCAGTTTAGCTGCCTGCCATAGTCCAGCTCTTGTTTTAAATCCCCGGTGGTACCTGAGTGGCTGTAGTAATCCTCTGTGCAGCAGCCCTCCATCTGTAAGGATTAAGTGGGCTCAGTTTAGCTGCCTGCCATAGTCCAGCGCTTGTTTTAAATCCCCGGTGGTGCCTGAGTGGCTGTAGTAATCCTCTGTGCAGCAGTCCTCCATATGTAGGGATTAAGGGGGCTCAGTTTAGCTGCCTGCCATAGTCCAGCGCTTGCTTTAAATCCCCAGTGGTGCCTGAGTGGCTGTAGTAATCCTCTGTGCAGCAGCCCTCTATCTGTAGGGATTAAGGGGGCTCAGTTTAGCTGCCTGCCATAGTCCAGCTCTTGTTTTAAATCCCCGGTGGTGCCTGAGTGGCTGTAGTAATCCTCTGTGCAGCAGTCCTCCATATGTAGGGATTAAGGGGGCTCAGTTTAGCTGCCTGCCATAGTCCAGCTCTTGTTTTAAATCCCCGGTGGTACCTGAGTGGCTGTAGTAATCATCTGTGCAGCAACCCTCCATCTATAAGGATTAAGGGGGCTCAGTTTAGCTGCCTGCCATAGTCCAGCTCCTGTTTTAAATCCATGATGGTGCCTGAGTGGCTGTAGTAATCATCTGTGTAGCAGCCCTCCATCTGTAAGGAGTAAGGGGGCTCAGTTTAGCTGCCTGCCATAGTCCAGCTCTTGTTTTAAATCCCCGGTGGTACCTGAGTGGCTGTAGTAATCCTCTGTGCAGCAGCCCTCCATCTGTAGGGATTAAGGGGGCTCAGTTTAGCTGTCCTTTTGTTTTCAGGCAGGCTCAGGCTCCATAATAGCAGCAGGTCCAACTGGAGCCTCAGACCCCCAACTCTGCTCTGTACAGTGCAGACTGCTTGACAGAAAAGGAACCTCGCTGCTTGCAGAGGAAGTGGGAGGGGTCGTGGTTGATGTTCATTTGTGTGCCAGGGTAGGCAGGGGGGCTGGCTGAGCTTGGAGGAGTGCCTTTAAGTGTAAGCATTGCATGTGTCTGAACAGTTGTGGATTGCATGGGAATAGGTGGGGGGGTGTTCAGGTTGTTCAAACACCCCCTCCCAGAAATTACCTCAGAAAATTTCAAATTCCTGTATTTTATTTTCAGGTTGGCTCAGGCTCAGCTGCTAAAAAACTCAGTGTCTCAGCAGTCTCCACAGTGGTTGGAGCTAGCTGCAACACAATTGGCATGCACGGGGCCATTGATGGCTAGAAGAGATGGAGACATCATCAACAGAGAGAGTAGGAGAAACCTGGTGAGACAGACTAGTGAGCGTGCTGCTGTGCTTCATCATCTGTACAGCACCGAGCAAGCTGTGGTGTCCTGTTGACTGCCATGGTTATAGAGTGGGACTGTGTGCTGCTCTTCTCTAGCCTCAGCTGAACTGTGGGAGAACTTAAAGTATGGTCTACTAGAGAAGGAGCTGGCCCTTCCAGTGCTGAGCTGCAAGTAATGCATGGCATGTCTTCTTGACTGTGCTGGATGCTGGCTGGACCAGTGTTGTGGTCCAAAGAGAAGACAGGAGAAGTTGAGGAAAAATCTGCCCTGGCCTAGTGGCCTGTAGTCTTGGGCAGTTAGCGACTGGTAAGGCAAGCAAACAGGAGGATAATCAGCAGAAAAGTGGTGAGTGGAGAAAAGAATAAAGATTGATTTGAGGGGGGGACTTCTCTCATTCAGAGAGGTGGTGAGGGGTATTTGCACCATCTCCCAGGCAACCCACTCATTACATCTCAACTTCACTGATGTTCAACCCAACTTGAAACTTATCATGTGGAGTGGGAATAGGTGTGGAAAGGCAGATGCCTGACTGACATCTTTGTCTCAGGCTGTTGCAGAGTGCTCCCATGTGCAAAGGTGGAATGAGTTAGGAGTACTCTCTATATGCAGAGGTGGGATGGTGGTAGAGGAGGAGTATTGCAAATGTGTGGAAGAGTCCCCATGTGTAGGAGTGGGATGGATGGGGAGCAGTGCTCCCCATGTAGGGGCAGTGGGATGAAGCGGTGGAGTGCTCCCCATGTACAGAGCTGATATGAAGTGGAAGGAAAGCTCCCCATGTGTGGAGGTTGAATGGAGGAGGAGGAGTGCTCCCTATGTGCAGGAGGTGGGATGCAGTGGGAAAAGTGCTCTCCATGTCGGGTAGGTGAAATGTAGTGGGAGAAGCACTGGAGGGGTTAGGGGATGAGTGCTCACAATGTATGGAGGTGGGATGGAGGTGGAGCAATAATACCTATGTGTGGAGATGGAATGGAGGTAAGAGTGCTGCCCATGTTCAAGTTCAAGTTTACTGTGAAGGTATAAAATCATTGAGCAAGCTAATTTGCAAGGAGGTCCCTTGTACAAGAAATGATAAAGACAATACATGGTGTAAGATACAAAAAGTAAGGACACATAATATAAATTAAAATAAAGAAATGTTCTTTTCATTAGTATATACAATATGTACAATGTTGCATTCAACAAGGATTGAGACCAAATATGATTACATAAGACACTATGTCCACCGTGTGGAAGAGGGCTAGAGAAGGAGAATTGCTACCCATATGCAAAGGAGATATTGAGGGGGAGGAGTACTCTCTATGCACAGATGTGTAATGGAGGGGGAGGAGTGCTCCCCATGTGTGGAGGTGGGATGTGGGGGCAGTCACTTAATGGCCAGCATCCTAGATCCCACTCCAGCCTATGTGTAAAACTTTTTGGAATGGGCACAGTTTATGATGCGGCAGATGTGCAATCCACATCTCTTCTCTGGCTGCTATAAAGTATTGGGTTGATAGGTGGGGGTGCAAGAGGGGGCACCAGTCACTCAGAAGCACCCACTGTATCCTAGCCCCCCCCCACCCAGCAGAGTGGGAACAGTTGTGGAGAGCCAGATACAAGATCCACATTTTTGTATCTCAGTACCTCAGAGTGCTCTCCATGGGTAGAGCGCGTTAGGTGGGAGAGCCTCTGGTTGAAGCAGAGTGTTCTGCAAGTGTAGAGGTGCAGCATAGGATGAGGAAGTGCCAGTCACTCAAAGCCCACTCCAACCTTCATGCTAGCTCTGGTGGAGCAGGGATGGGTATGAAGGGACAGATGTGAAACTGGTATCTCTATCCATGGCTGCTGCAGGCTGCTACCCTTGTGTGGAGGTGGGATGGGGGATGGGGCATCATTCTGCCAGAGCCACCTGCCTGGAGCCCACCCAATGCCAGTGCCAGCTTTCATGGAACTAGGATGGGTGAAGATAGACAGATATGTGAACCACATCTGTCATTGGCTCCTGCAGAGTGCTCCTAACGTGCAGGAGGTGGAATGGAAGGAGAAAATGCTTCACATGTGCAGAAATGCAGAAAGATGTGTTTTGGGTGCCAATGGCCTCGGGCCACCCAGTAGATCGGGACAACAACCCCATTTCCACCCACCTGGTGCCCACCAGGCTAGATAGAAACAGATGTAGAGTGGCAGATGTGCAACTCACATTTCTGTCTCTGGCTGGGGCACCCAATGTGCAGTGGTGGGACGGTTGTGGATAGGGCACCAATCACCAACTTCTGCAAGGCCACAGTCAACTATTTACCTTGGGCTGCCCACCTGGAGGTAACCTTGTCACTGTGCCAACCTGTGTGGAGTGAGATAGGTTTGATGGGGAAGATGAGTAACTTACATCAGTCTGTGGGTACTGCAGATTGTTCCATATGTGCTGATGTGAGCTGGAGGTGTAGGGGACAACAACTACCCAGGGGTGACCATCCAGTGCCCACCCTACACTGTGCTAGTCAATGTGATGCGGCAGATATGTGACCCACATATTTGTCTCTGGCTCTGTCTGGGTGCTCCTTTTGTGCGGTGGTGGAATAGATGCACCAAGTTTGTTTTACACTGTGACTCTCCTGGTCTCTCACTCTCTCTCTAATGTCCGCTCCCCCACGGTGAAAGGAAAACTATGCAGCACTGCTCTACGTCCTGGTAATGGTACTCTTGCTGCCACTTTCTCTGCCTCTCTGTATGTGCTGTCTGCTTCCACTGAGCTTCAGAAAGACAAACAGAGAGTCAGACTGATAGCAAGGTGCTGGAAGAGTGAGCAGAAATAAAGTACAGTCAATTCCGCTTGTATGCCTACTGTCCGGACCGTGGCAAAATGTGCATACAGGTGGGACGGCATACAAGCGTGAACTGAGTTTTGCACATTCACTCACAGCCTTGAGAACCATAGTGCAAGTAATTTAGGCACAGTTTCAAACTGGCCACGTTCCCCATTCCCCATTGTGCTCTTTCCACCTTGATAGCCAGCAGTAGTGGGTTTGAAATTAACACTGAATGATACTGAGAGGCTATGGATTTTTTCCATTAAGATGTGCCCTGCCCGTGGTCTCGGTAGGCAGAAAACCACCTTAGCAATGCCTCCTCTACTTGGGGGTCCATCCCATCTCTTTTTCTTTTCCTGCTGGTGTTCACACTCATGTCCCATTCTTGCAGGATCTGTTCCCGTTTGCTTAAAAAGCTGAATGAGGAGTGAGCTGTTAACAAAAGGTGTCAGCACGGCTATTTAACCACTAACTGCGGTAAATTAACACCTCGTTACCTAATCTGGCACATACAGAAAGGCCCTTAAATAACTGTTCTTGGCTAAAATATGGGCATACAGCCGAAAATATAAAGGCATACAAGTGGGTGAATTAACACTACGAAGATACGGAAAGAATCGGGACCAGAGCTAAACGGGCATATAACCGAAAAAGGCATACAACCGAAAGGCATACAAGTGGAATTGACTGTAGATGGCAACCAAGCTCAGGTGCACACTGTACTCCACTTCTCTGTTTGGGGGGGAGTGGGTTGAACACCGTCTTTGACTGGAACAGACTGGATCTGCACATATATGCCACACTGGAAGCGGTTCTCACTGTTGCTGTGTCTCTCTTGGGAGCTGGGAGTTGGAGGGGGATGAGGGAGGGAGTAGATACTGCTAGGGGACAGGCCACCCATTAAATGAATGTTTGTTCAGGTGCAGGTCTGGGAGCCACTGGTCAGTGTGGTTATGGTCACTACATTGCATTGCCCCCAATTTCACACTGCCAAGGTGGTGCTGCAATAGTGACAGCCTGCCACCTGGTGATCACTCTCATTCCACTTATTCACCACATTTCAGCATGTTGCTATCACTGTTTGGGGGCACTCTCTCTGCTCTCTCCCTGACACTGGTACCACTCACCACCTCTTTTCGATCCTGTGCTCTCTTTCGGGGGGGGGGTGCTGCTGCCTCTCCTTCTTGGTGTCTGTCTCTGCAGCCCGTGTCTCTCTCTCTCTCTCCACTATTCGGGGTTAAGTTACAGCTCTGCAGACAATTCTGCCTCACTTCTCAGCACTCTTGCTCCTTGTATTGTGTAGCAGGGTGGGAGGCACACTGAGGCAGCATGGACACTAGGAGAGCCACAAAGGTAGGTCAGTGGGTACCATCACAGAGAGCAATGCTCAGGCTGGGCACTGTGGCACACATGAAGCACCAGAGAGAGAGGAGCTCAGGGACAAGAACACACTGTCATTCACACAGAGACACAAACAAGTACAACGCGGACGTCTGTCTGGGGAAGGATAAATAATATTAATTTGTTCTTTACTGCTAGGACTGTTTTCTGCTTATGGCACAGAGAGTGGGGGCTGTTGTGTATGGCTGGGTACTCGGACATCTGCAGGATGGGTGGGGAGACAAGCAGTAAGATCAGTAAGGGCATGAATGAAAGAAATGAAGTGCTCTCATTCGAGCACTTCATTTCTTTCAACTAGAGAATGGCTTCCAGCTGTGCAACTGTGACTGGTGTCACAGTCTGGTTGCATGCTCATTGGTCTGCCAGGGACAAGCCCATTGCAGATTTCTGTGCATTGGACTCATCCCTGATACACCTCTGAAATGTCATTTTACCAAAAGATGTTTCTTGCACACATGTAAGGAAACATAAAAAACTATAAAGAATTTAGATTAGTGACTACCCTCATTTGAAAGGCTTTTTTATCCTGAATACAAAAATGTGAAATAATGCACTCATGGTACAGAAATCCAGGGGCAGAGTACATATGGGTGGAGTGGTATTGACAACATTAAGAAAGCACACATTCAAAACAAAAAGAGCTTTTATCTACAGTTGATTACTGTTTAATAATACTTTGTATGATCTATGGCTGCCACTGTACATCTGATGCAAACCCATAATGATGTTCCTTGAAGCAAAAGGGGGGGGGAGGGGGTGGAGGCCATAACTGACTCCTTGTTTCTGTGTAAAAAGGGGTCGGTTTCTTTACAGCAAAAACAAAGAAAGGCATCATTTCTAAAATGTGCAGGTGAGCATGGGGACCACTTTTTTCCAGAGTATGCCACCACCGGCAGCTACCACTTCAAGACTGCTACTACCCCCTCCTATTACAATCAGGGGAAAACCTGAAGTAGTCTACCAGCACTGAGATCAATATGGTTAAGGCACATTTGCCAGAAATGACTGCTTAGAAAAGAATGAGAAAGTGACTGTGATGACGAGCAAGTCCCAGACCAGATCTCTAGTTTGTTAATAGACTCCTCCAAAGTCTGATTTGTATGGCTGGGTATCCAGTGATAAAGGCGCTACGCAATTGAGTGCACACCAAAAAGGGCGACTCAATAGTGGCGCCTTACCAGATGGCTACTGGATGGGGTGGGTGACTGCAGGTATAGCAACATCCTGTCACTGTATATATACATACGCGCGCACGGTGGGGGAGTGAGCACGGCAGAAGGGGAGGGAGGGTTTGTGTGGCGTGTTGCAGCGATGGGCTGCTGAGATGTTCCATGGCATGGGGAGTGGGTTGCAGGCTTTGGCTGCGAAGGTGCTGGCTTTGGGTTCGGGTGCACATACATTTTGTTGCGCCGACCCAAGTTTATTTTTTTATTTTACCTAGACCCCTGACATGCACCCTCCTGAGTTGAGAACTTTAGTAGGGGTGCATGAGGCGAAGCCCCATGGGGAGCAGGGGGGCAGCCGCCCGCATAAACATACAAAATGTAAGTCCTGGCACCCTTTTGCTGTGTGTTGGGGTGTACATTGACGAAACTGATTTTCACCGATGTACATTCGCCATAACAGCAATCGCCTTTGTAGGATCACCGTTATCACATAGAACCATATGGCTGCATGGGCCAAGCTCCACGGATGTTATGCCATCATCAGGTTTGTATAACAGCACTGTGGAAGAATGTAATCGGATCGCTGTCTGATGTGCTGCCACAGTGCTCTGACATAGTTTCCAGTGATTCTGTTTATGCAGCTCTTCCCCACCATGGGCCACATAAACATACTCACTTCCTGGTGCACTACTTTTCTGTTCTGGAACTGCAGTAATGATGGCAAAGGTGTGCAGCATGGTGATGTTGACTTCAACTGTGCATGCATGACTATCGAGCATACATAGTTATGTCAGCATCGCCATGTTGTGCAGGGCTGACTACAGGGCAAACTTCACATGTGTGAGTATCATGCATGCACAGTACTGCAATTGCTGCAGTATTACTTATGGCTGACTCTGGTGCAGCAGAAGTACTGCATATTCTTTTTCACACTCTTGCCACTGCTTAAAGCTCTCCACAGCCATATCGGCTCTGACGAGAGTTTGTTCTATTAATGTACTCAGTTGTTGGAGCAGTTGCTGCCCTGCATGACAGGCCCAGTTTGTTTGTTAAAAATACAGTACATTTTTCTAGAAGTATTCTCAGTATTGACACAGATTAAGCCCTGTTTGTCAGACCAAGTCTGTCTGATAAAAGAAAATGTTTCTTATAACGTAATCTGTAGTTGGCACTGTTTCAAGCCCTGCATGTCAGACCCAGTTTGCCTGATAAAGAAGCATTTTTCATGTACTCAGCATTCACTGGTTGATGGGCAGAAAACAGAGAGTGGTGGTAAATGGTATACAGTCAGAAGAGATGCAAATCACAAGTGGGGTACCTCAGGGATCAGTCCATTGGCCAGTCCTCTTCAATATCTTCATCAGTGACATTGCAGATGTACTAAAGGGTAAGGTTTGCCTGTTTGCAGATGACACCAAGATCTGCAACAGAGTAGATGATCCAGATGGGGTGGGCAGAATGAGAAGAGATCTGGATAAACTAGCAAATGGTCGGAAGAGTGGCAACTGGGGTTTAATCAAAGAAGTGCAAGATCATGCACATAGGAAGAGAAACCCTGAAGCCACCTATAGGCTGGGAGGGGAGTTGCTGGCAGTCACAAGGGAAGAAAGAGACTTGGGCATCATCATCAGCGATGACCTGAAATCATCCAAGCAGACCACTAAAGCAGTAGGTAAGGCTAGGGGGATACTGGGGTGTATTAGTAGGGGTATCACAAGTCGTAAGAGGGAGGTAATAATCCCTCTTTACAAGACACTGGTTAGGCCCCATCTGGAGTACTGCATGCAGTACTGGAGGCCACACCTTCACAAGGACATTAACCAAATTGAGGCAGTCCAGAGAAGGGCAACCAAAATGGTGCAGAGACTGCATCAGAAAACATATGAGGAAAGATTAACAGAGCTCCATATGTATACCCTTGAGCAAAGGAGGGAGAGAAGTGATATGATCGAAACATTCAAACACATTAAGGGCATTAACAAGGTGAAAGAGTCTAACATGTTTCAATATAAGAAAAATAGCAGGACAAGAGGACACAGCATGATATTAGAGGGAGGCCGATTAAGGGGTGATGTAAGGAAGTTCTTTTTCACAGAAAAGGTGGTGGATGCATGGAACAGCCTACCTCAGGAAGTAGTGGATATGAATACAGTGCAGGGCTTCAAACAGACATGGGATAGGCATAAGGGAGCAATACAGGTGAGTATGAATAGATAGGCCATTGACAGAGCAAAGGCCGATGGCACTTTTATAAGGTACTGTAGAAAAAGAAATGGGCAGACTGGGTGGGCCTTGTGATGCTTATCTGCCGTCAACTTCTATGTTTCTATGTTTCTATACTGTAATGTACTCAGTACTTGGCACAGTTTGAGCCCTGCATATCAGGCCCAGTTTACTTGATAAAAGAGCATTTTTCTTGTAACATACTCAGTATTTGGCCCAGTTACAGCCCTGCATGTTAGGCTCAATTTGTCTGATAAAAGAGCATGGTTCTTTTAATGTACTCAGTACTTGGCAACGTTTCATCCTTGTATGTCAGACCCTGTTTGCCTGATGAAAAAACATTTTTTCTTATAACGTATTCCATACTTGGCATCATTTCAGCCCTGCATGTCAGACCTAGTTTGCCTAATAAAGTTGAATTTTCCCTATGACACACTCAGTAGTTGTCACAGTTTCAGTCTTGTGTGCCGGATCCTGTTTGACTGATAAAAGAGCACTTTTCTTGTAATGTACTCAGTACTTGGCACAGTTTGAACCCTGCATGTCAGACCCTGTTTGTCTGATGCAAGAGCATTTTTCTTATAACACACTCAGTATTTGGTAATGTTTCAGCCCTGTGTGTTAGGTTAAGTCTGCCTGATAAAAGAGCATTTTTCTTATAACGTATTCCATACTTGGCACAGTTTCAGCCCTTCATGTCCTACCCAGTTTGCCTGATAAAGTAGAATTTTTCCTATGATGTACTCAGTAGTTGGCACAGTTTCAGACCTGTGTGCCAGACCCTGTTTGCCTAACAAAAGACCATTTTTCATATAAGGTACTCAGTATCTGGCATAGTTAGAGCTGTGCACGTCAGACCCTGTTAGCCTGATACAAGAGCATTTTTCTTATAACATACTCAGTATTTGGCAACATTTCAGCCCTGTGTGTTAGGTTCAGTCTGTCTGATAAAAAAAGCATTTTTCCTATAATGTATTCCATGCTTGGCACAGTTTCAGCCCTGCACGTTAGACTCAGTTTGCCTAATAAAGTTGAATTTTTCCTATGATGCACTTGGTAGTTGGTGCAGTTTCAATCTTGTGTACCAGACCTTGTTTGCCTGATAAAAGAGCACTTTTTCTTGTAATGTACTCAGTACTTGGTACAGTTTAAGCCCTGCATGTCAGATCCTGTTTGCCTGATACTGTACAAGAGCGTTTTTCTTATAACACACTCAGGATTTGACACAGTTTTAGCCCTGTGTGTTAGGTTAAGTCTGTCTTATAACAGAGCATTTTTGTTTATAATGTATTCCATACTTGGCACAGTTTCTGCCCTGCATGTTTGACCCAGTTTGCCTGATAAAGTTGGATTTTTCTTATAATGTACTCAGTAGATGGAACAGTTTCAGACCTGTGTGCCAGACCCTGTTTGCCTGAAAAAAGCAAATTTTTCCTACTGTATTACATACTCAGTAGTTGGCTCAGTTTAAGCCCTGCATGTCAGACCCTGTTTGCCTGATACAAGAGCATTTTTCTTATCACATACTCAGTACTTGGCACAGTTTCATACTTGTGTGCCAGATCCTGGTTGCCTGATAAAAGAACATTTTTCTTATAACACAATCAGAACTTGACTTATTTTCAGCACTGTGTGTTAGCTCAGTCTGTCTGGTAAAAGAGAATTTTTCTAATAATGCATTCAGTACTTGGCACAGTTTCAGACCTAAGTGTCAGGCCCACTTTGCCTGACACAAGAACATTTTTATTTTAATGTACTTAGTACTTGGCACAGTTTCAGCCTTGCATGATAGACCCTGTTTGCCTGATAGTAGAGCATTTTTCTTATAACGCAGTCAGTACTTGCACATACTGTACACATTCATCACTTGTGAAAAATTAGTATCTATGCCTTTTTCCACCCAAACTAAAAAAATCAGAATAAAGCAACTAGCTGTCCAGACACAAATGTAGATCAGCAACTGGAGCAACTATCAAGATGTGAAGTAAAAGTACCTGTAGATTTACATATAGTGAACACATCATCTCCAGGAACATCTCAAAATACAGCAACAGTAGCCAAATGTAAGCCTGCTATTGTTATACCCAGTGATCTAGGAACCAAAGAAATTGGTCCTATTCAGCAAAAGCTAATTTTCCACAAAGGGATTTTTGAAAGTTGAAGTATTCATTTTCAACCACCTGGTTTGCATTATTTACATGACTTAAATATAGTGCCAGCAATGATATCATATTTTGCTTTGCCTGCTGAATGTTTTCCAGTTGCAGTGGTTGAGCAGACATAGCCTTCTCTTCCGAGGCTTTAAGAAGTCAGTAGTGAAGTTGAGGGAACACCAACAAACAACAATACATATACTGTAGAAGCAATGGAGGGCTGGTCTACTTATGTGAAATCTAAAGAATGAGGCAGTATTATACAGCCAATGGATTCAGCAATGATTGCAGATATTAAAACATGTAGAGAGTACCTGAGAAGAATAGTGGCACCTATTTCATTTTTTTGGCAGATAGTGAATTGCCTTTCGAGGCCATAGCTAGTCTAAAGGGAGCTCAAACAGAGGTAACCTTTAAGAGGCTTTTAATCTTCTAAAAATTTGGATCCTGGATTGGAAAATTTGCAAATTCAAATGTCAGGAAATGTTACCTATCTCTCACCACTCAGTCAAAATCAGATGACAGAATGCTGTGCAAAATTAATAAGAGAGAAAATGTTAAATGAGGTAAAGGAAGCAAAGTATTTTGCAATACTTGCTGATGAATCTAGAGATGTCGCTTGCAGAGAACAAATGAGTATTTGCCTCCGTTATGTCCATCAAGGTTCCCCTGTAGAGAAATTTCTCTGCTTCCATCAAGTAAGAAAATTAGATGCTAAGAATCTGACAAATGAACTGTGTTCAAAGCTGACTAAATGGTACCTCTGTGAAAATTATGGTACTTATTTAGCTAGAGCCTATGATGGTGCATCTGTTATGAGTGGCAATCCATTTTTCATCCATCTTACACCTGCCAGCACACACCAGATGCTGCTACCTGCTGCAACTATTCAGCAGCCTTGAGAAACAGCCTGTCTGAACTGTGTTTGCAGCATTCGCTGGAAGGACTTTGGTAATCTCAGTGTCTAAGGGGTCTCAGGGGAGCTGGCAACTGAGACACATCATCTAGGGGAGGGATTGTCAGTTTCAAAAGCTCATGCCATCCGCTAGCACTCCAGATCTGTTTTCCATCTGCCAGCACATACCAAATGCTGCTACCTGCTATAACCTTTCAGCAGCCTTCAGAAACAGCCTGACTGAACTGTATTTGAAGCATTTGGCTGCAAAGACTTTGGCAGTCTTGGTGTGTAGGGGGCTTGGGGGAGCTGTCATCTAGGTCTCAGCCTCATCTGGGGGCAGGCTAGTCAGTTTCAGAAGGTTGTGCCACCCACTAGCACAAGTGTGAGTGGCGCAAGCACCACTCAGTAAGGAAACTTTCCAAATTGCAATAAGTATAAGTTGAATATTTACTAAGTTACTGGTAAATTAATCAGTATTGTTTTTATTTTAAGAGTGTTTTATGTACTTGATAGTTTTCTCCAAGATACTCCATGCCTGTACAGGGTAACTATACACTGTGTTCAATCAGTTTGTCTGTTACTTGCTTGCTAATTTGAGAGTAGTAAGCAGTACCTGATACAGTTTATGGTGTGCCTGGTAAGCAAACTGATAATATTAAAGGTGTTAACTTTTATTGTAGATAACTGGGTGTAATAACGTTTTATTTTATTTGCTCCATTTATGTCGTAGGTCTGTGATTGTATGGAGATAAGATATAACTAATTCCAATAATTGGGGTATTGATGTTTTTGCTATGGACTGTTTTTGTTTCTAACTATTCACATTGTACCAAGGAAAATGAGGAAACCAAATTAAGGTCCATAGAAAAAAGAGTCAGACTGCTAGTAGCCTTGAGAGCTGATACTAAAATTCACAATGTGTTTCTATTCTCATGGAAGAATAACAAGCTTAAACATACCAAACCAATCTAAAACTTTGCTTAAGAAGTGGCAAGTATAATATGCATGCTAAAAATAAGACTTGTTTTCTTATACTGTTACTAGCAGGTGACATTGAGATTAACTTAGGATCCAAAGTGAACAAGGAAGTAAAAGTATTCCATACAAATGCTCATAGTACATTACCAAAAATTGATGAACTAAGAATTTGGTGCATGCAAAATAAACCAACTTTACTTGGATTTTCCGAAACTTGGCCAGACGATAAAATAATTGATCCTGAAATAAAAATTTAGGGCTATGGCCATATACATGATGAGAGGAACTGAAGGGGTGGTGGTGTTTTACTGTACATAAATGAGGAGTTAGGATCTTACAATCAGAAAATTCCATTTAAAGAGCAGGTTTCTTGTAGTAACAGCCCCCTCCCCATCCAAGATATGTCACACCTGACCTTCTAGTTTAGACATCCTTCTATAAGTGAAGTTTTTTTTCTGGCTGCATTTCACAAAATAAGATTTGCAAAACAGCTCCACGGTGCTGTTATTAAAAGTGCTTACATACCCCGACCCAGAGCCATGTCCCCAAGCAGTCACATTTTTTGATGTGAGTGCAAGAATGGCATGAGAGCATGCTCCACAGACTGCAATGGGGCAATTTTTAGAAGTGGTTTTCTTTTATGTTGTTGAGTGCCGAATTAGAGAAAAGAAGGCCACCGCTCAACTAACAGGGACATAGTTAGTTGAGCAGTGGCCTTCCTTTCTAATTCATTACTTAAAAATATAAAAGACGCTTCTAAAAACTGACCCCGTTGCAGTCTATGCAGCATGCACCCCCATACCATTCTTGTACTGATGTCACAAAATGTGACTGTGTGGGGGTGCAGCTCTGGGTCAGGGCATGTGAGCATTTTTAATAACAACACCACGGAGCTGTTTTACAGGTCTTATTTTGTGAAATACAGCCAGAAAACAAATTCATTTATAGAAGGATGCCTAAACCAGAGGGTCAGGTGTGACATATATCGGGGGGGGACTGTTACTACTAGAAACCTGCTCTTTGTGGTAAATGGTACTGAAGGAATACTACTTGAGCTAAAGATAGACCTAGCGATAATAATCTGTTCATCTCCACATATAAATCAACCAAGTATTGATGACTTGGCAGTTCTACTAGGAAATCATGTAAAAACTGAAAGTTTCATTTTCATGGGTGACTTCAATGCACACTAGGGTGATCCTAGGGGATAAAAAGCTAAAAGAAGCCCTGGGCCCTTTAAATGTTTAACAAATAATACAAGCCCCCACTAGAATCAGTAACATGAGATACTAGAACTATAATTGATTTGATCTTTGTATCAAACAATCTAATGGAACACAAATGGCATGTTGGCACCCCATTATTGGGGGATCATTGTGTCATTGAATGTATGGTTACATTGGAACTCCATCACAAACCAATGAATACACTCTTGTTAGCATCAAGATCTGACAACAATTTTAATAATCTGACTTTTTTAAATGACTTACAGAGAGTTAGATGGTATCGTTTACATTTGATTCCAGATCCTGAGGATGCTGTAAAGTTTTCTGTAAGTGAATTTCTATTGATTTGTGATATGCACGCTCCTAAGTTATGAACAAAAAGAAAATCAAATTGTTTTCCCTGGATAAACAGTAGAATTTTAAAAGTCTCAGAGTAAGAAATAAGCTATGGAAAGTGGCAAGGAAAACAAACTGAAACAGTGACTGGAGTGCGTATAATATATATAGGAACAAATGCCAAAATTGCATCTAGGAGGAAAGGAAGATATTATAAAAATAGACTTGAATCAGCAACAAACTCTCGAGACTTTTGGAAAATCATTAGACAATTACAGTTACCTATGACAACAACACTCCCTGGCTCTGAAGATTGATGGATCAGTAACATCTGACCCAAAATTAATGGCCAAGGCCTTAAAGAGCTAGTCTACTGCTTGGAATTAATAGTAATTTTCAGATGTAGTCAGCTATCACTTCCAGTATCTGAAGTATTTTTTATTTTCTGTTTGCTAATTAGAAGATTTTCCACCTGGCAGTACTGGGGTGATGTGTGGAGCAGCACTCTGTCTGGAGGAAGAAAAAGGTTCTGTTCCTCCCACTACAGTACATCGTCATAAACTAGACCAAACACCTTGAGGCACCACAATCTTTGAAGTTTGAGTAGTGACTTTCTCAAGCTACCAATCCAAATGCAGGAAATGGTGACATTACTAGTAACCAGGGAGAACCAGTCCCTGCTGTTTCATGTGAAAGTGAAACCTGGCAGTGAGAAATGTTTCTCATTGTTGCTAGTGATGTCATAGTCAGTGTGGTTTCAGTGTTGATGTAGTGGGAGGAACAAAACTGACTTTTTTTTCCTCCCTTCCAGACAGAGTGCTGCTCTACACATCACCCCAGTACTGTCAGGTGGGACATCTTCTAATTAGCAAACAGAAAGTGATAAATACTTGAGATGTAAGAAGTGATAGCTGACTACATCTAAAAGTTACAATTAATTGCAGGCAGTTTCCAAGCAGTGAACTAGCTCTTTAAATAATTTTTATGATAAATTTACCCACACTGAAGGATGACAATGGAAAACAACCAGATAATTCAGATAGGAGAAACACAGTGAGAGAAACACAGGGTGATAGTTGTACTACATTTAGGTTTAAGATTCTGGAATCAATTAATATATGGAAACAATTAAAATCTCTAAATACATCCAAGTTAGTGGGATTAGATGGCCTTGAGGCCAGACTGCTGAGGGATGGAGCTGATGCAATAGCTCTACCTTTAACACAACTTTTTAATCAGAGTTTTTGTTGTGGTCTCTTCCTTGAACTCTGGAAGAGTGGTAAAATTATTCCAGTATTCAAGGGAGGTGACTCATCACAGGCAGACAACTACAGACCTGTAGTTTTGCTTTCTATTGTCTTCAAGACATTTGAAAAAGAAATTCACAAACAAGTTTATATGTATTTATCTGATAATCATCTTATTGCCCCGCAGCAGTTTGGCTTCAGGTCTCTGCAGTCCTCACACATTGTTTTGATGGATTTCATGGACACCATCTCCCATGCACTGGAAAACAAACAGTGGCCGGGGGCGTTGTTCATGGATCTAGCAAAAGCCTTAAATACTATGGACTAGCCACTCTTGTTATATAAAATGGAGATTAAGGCATTTAGCAATGAGGCACAGAAGTGATTTAAATCTTATTTATATGGGCATACTCCAGCAGTAGCTATCCAAGTAACATTATCAGTAGCAAGGGAAGTGAGTAGAGGCATACCGCAAGGATCAATATTAGGGGGATCTATGTGATAATGGTGAGCGCCGATGGGAGATGGTACATCGGCAAAAAAATATTTTGGCAATGTACTCCCTGGCACACAGTAAAATGGCACTGGGGAGTTGGGATTTGTTGTTTTATGCAGGGGGCTGCACCTTCCGCACCCCCCTAATTAAGGATTCTCAACTCCAGGGGGTGCATGTTGGGAAGGGGTGCAGATGTGGCATAGATAACATTTTGGGCAGGGCGCAACAAAAAGTACCTGTGCTTGTACCCAAACCCAGCACATTATGGCAGCAGCTTGGCAGCTCACCCTGGCACCACCCCCTACAACCCCTCTATCCCCTCCCACCCCATGATGGGCATGCTCACTCCCTTCCCCCGCACGTATAGGCATGTAGTGACAGGATGTCACGATTTCATGCATCACCCCATCCAGTCACCCACCTTCCCCAGTTGCCCAGATGACAGTGCCGTTATTGAGTCACACTTTTGGTAGGCACCCAATTGCAGTCACCAAAGTCATGGGATACCATATTAGGGTGCTCCTGTTTATCATATTCATTGACAAACATTCTAAAATTTGTTCAGAGTGTATGGTAAAACTGTACACCAATGACACAATCGTGCTCTTTCCTGCCAGAGATTGCCACAGTATAGAAAAAAGTTCTTTAACAAGAATTTAACAAACTAGAGTACTGGTTGGTAGAAAATAAACTTGTGTTGAATATAACAAAATAAATGTAATGCTATTTGAAGCCAGAACAGGAAGGAACTGTACTTTGTCATCTAATATATTGATGAACTCGATTAAGGGGCCAACAATAGACCGTGCTACCTCTTATACATATCTGGGTATGTGGTGTGGCAACCCTCTCTCTTTTGGCTGTAACTTCCTTAGTTTAGAGTCATCTGTTTCCTTGTTTCTCAGCTGCCACCAGCTGGGGTTTTTCCCCAGGTTTCACATTTCCCTGCACAAGGCTAGGAAGGTCACCACAGGTTAACTTGGGTACTATGCTCTTCTGATGATGGATGCCAACAGAGTTGTCCTTTAGCCAGAGAAAAGAAATTAACTAACTTATAATTAAAACATAGTCATGACTGCTAGGTAAATACAAATATTTTACTTTAGGAGTCAAGGTGCAACTCCAGGATATCAATAGTACAAATGAGAGGAAAACACTCTTACAGGAAAAACAAACAAATGGTTTTAAATAACAGGAGTCAGAACAGAAAACACTGCAGACTGCTTTAATCTAACATAAGGAAGGTACTTGCTTTTCTAAGCTCAAAGAGAAAACTGATAGCTAAGCTATCTGTAACAGACCTTAGCTGAAGGCAGACTCTGCTTATCTTCATGGATGATCTCAGTCGAAAGCTCCACTCGAGAGGAATCCTCTAAATTTAAAGCTTACATCTGAACTCTGTGATGGTCATCCCTTTGAACTGACCAGCCTTTTTAAATTCTGTACATGTTTGAATTCCCTTGCCCCAATCAACTTAAAACTTATAGCTATCCAAAAAAGATCAAATTAACAACCACTTTGTATTGAAAGGGCCCAATCCTTTCAAAATCTGTATGTATGTATGTGTGTGTGAATGTCCACTCCCATTGGTTACTCTTTGAGATTTATTACCTATTCTATCACTTTGTCCACAGCCTGCTAGTGAAGTGGAATCCCAGTGTTTTGCTTTTCCTTTGTTGTTAGCAAGTCAAGGAAAATCTTCAGGTGAGATTCAAAAGACCAGAAAAATAGTTTTAGTAAATCTAAACAATTAACTACTTAGTTCATCTTTCTGTCATATGTGGGCTGACACTGAAATGAATTTTGATACTCACACAGATCATGTATTTTTTTTGTATCTAAAACACTTCACCTAAATGGGCATAATTATGTGCAAAGAAGAAGAAGAAACAGGTTTACTAATCAATGGAGAACCTTTTCCAAAAAAGTTATATCATTTAAAAAAGGAATGATTGGGGGTAGATTAAGGGTAAATGGTTCATCTTTGGCTTTTTTGCTAGCATTAAATGGAGATGCTGAATCTAACCCTGGGCCTAAAAATGTAACAGCGCTAAAAATAATACATGAAAATGTACAAAGTCTGGCATGTAAAATGGATGCTTTTAGGATCTGGGTAGATAAAGAAAACACAGATATCATTGGATTGTCTGAAACATGGCTGCATGGGGCTATTAAAAACAGTGAAAGACAGATAAAAGGATACTGATCTCAAAGAGTGGATGGGGTAGTAGGTCAGTGGGGTAATGTTATACATCAAGGATAGCTGGGAGCATTCAGAACATTTTTTTTCTGAAAATTTGGAAGGGATAGATTGTTTACTGGTCAAAATATTAATAACTAGAATAACAGTTGGAATGATTTATGCCCCACCTAGAATGAGGTTAAAACACTTTGATCTACTACCCAAAAAATTAATAGACACAGTGAAAGATATAAAGATGGTATTGACTGATGATTTTAATGTAAACTGGTACAATGAATTTCAGCACCTCCAAAAGCTCACCAAGCTCCCCAGCCCCCTACACTTTCTCCTCTCTTAATGGCATTACCTTGGACATAGTTCCAGCTTACAAGTACCTAGGAGTCTGACTCAACATTCGCCTGAATTTCACAACTTACAACAACCATATTCATGTCAAACTCCACCCCCAAACTTGTTACTCTTTACAG
This sequence comes from Neoceratodus forsteri, assembly GCA_016271365.2. Lineage (NCBI taxonomy): Eukaryota > Metazoa > Chordata > Ceratodontiformes > Ceratodontidae > Neoceratodus > Neoceratodus forsteri. Next base: position 1,286,290,664 of record CM057453.1, read on the forward strand.
AAATAAAGATGCACTCTATCTCTTCCCATTCATCACCAGATCCTCCTCACCAGGACAATATTACCATGTTTTGATTATGCCACAGTGGAATAAAGGTCTGCCTCTGCAACCTCTCTCTCCAGGTTGGACATCCTTTTCAATATCTTTAGTCACTTCATCTTAAATGCCCCTTCCAGAACTCATCACTGCACACTCTTTGCATTCCTATCACTTCCTTCTCTAGCCTCCCACCATAACCACCACACCACCATTATTTTTGTCAAGCATTGGTTTGGCACACTCACCACCCTACTTCACCTCCCTCCTTTCCCCTTACCCCCCACACTTCCTACTGTCTCCACACATGTGACCCCTGCTCCTTCACCTTTCCTTGATCCCATTCTAACTCTGGTAAGGCCTCCTTCTCTTTCCACTTCCCTAACCTGTGGAACTCCCTCCCCCTGTCACTCCATATGCTTCCATCACTAAACCTTTTTAAATGGACACTCTACCACTCACCACCTCCTCCCTTCTTGTTCATCCATTCTGACTAACCCAGCCACCTTGTCTTCATGCAACTACCACAGTTCCCACAAGTTTTTGAGCCAGCTATAGCTTCTAGCACTTTGATTCATTTACACTGTACTTTTGCTCAATCCATCTAAGGTTGTGGATATCCTGCTCATTTGCACTCATGTTTTGCTGTATGTACACATGCACCTTGCACTTGCCTCTTCCCAGACAATTTCTATATCTCATGTGCATTCTTGTTTCACTGTATGTAAATCTGTATGTAAACCTGTACCTTGCATTAGCCTCTTGTCCAAACAATTTGTATTTGTTGTTCATTTGAACTGGTGTTTCACTGCATCTACATGCTTGCCTCTGGAAAGTTGTGTTACCTGTTCTAATTCTGTACCTGCCTACTATGTACCTGCCTCTGGCAATTTTTGTAACCTGATTGTATTTTTGTTCCAGTGTATTATTATTACTGGTCTTTGAAACCTACTTAACACCATGCCTTTGATGTAATGTACCTCTTCTCCCCCCCCACCCTGATGACACCTGGAAATGAGCCTTGGCTCAGTGTGCCTCTCCCAGTTACCACATTTTAAATAAATAAAAAACAAACAAACAAGAGGACAGAGTCTGGGAGAGAGTATGGAAGCCCTGGGGTTAAGGCAAGTGATTCAGGACCCAACTAGGAGAACAAAGAACACAAATCAAGGCTCAGTTTTAGATTTAATGTTTGTCCCACATGACATGGAAATAAAATACGCAGGAGTAATGCCTCTATACATTGGAGATCACTGCCCAATAAAACGTATAATAAATTTGAATACACCTAAAATTGAGGTTGAGACCTATTGGATAACAAATCTAAATTTGCTTTTATTTAAAAGCCTACAGTGAGAGCCTATCAAAGGCTAGATGGAGCAGATTATTATTAATCCTAGACTTTGAACTGGCTGTTCAAGATTTCACAAACATATTAATGCATATAATTAATCAGCATGCACCTAAGATACTAAAAAAAGTAGATAACAAAAACCTACCATGGATCACAGCTAAGATAAAAACTCACATCAGGATTAAAGACAGATTGTAGAAAAAAGCTAAAAAACAAAATCAATGGGCTAGCCCAGTGGTGCAGAGGGTTGAGGCACTGGATGCCTTACCTCACACTATGCTGGTGACCTGGGTTTGGGAATGACCTAGGATCATCAGGGTGTCACATGGGAGGAGTGGAATTGAGCATACTAATGGGAAGCTCTCCTGTCCTGAGGGTGGTGAGGTTAGGCTGGCTCCCCCCTATATTTCCGCTTCCACTGGGAGGAGATCCAGTGGGTAGTGTAGGTGAAGAGGGGGCAGCAAAGTATTGGGAGGTGGAAGGGGTTGAGCTGGCACCATGGGGTGTGAAGCATGCCTCCACAAGCTCACATGGCCATGTGCCGGGGGCTCGGGGGGGGTTAGGGAAGAAAATCTATAAAAATGAATATGTGTCCCCTTCACCAGTTGGTCGGAGGGGACGATGAGGACCAAAAAGCTAAATAAAAAAAACAAGCAACAAGAAGATTGGAGTACCTTCAAAAAATGGCATCACAGATGTACCGAGGAAATAAGGACAGAACAAAAGCAATATCATAAGAAAAGCATAGACCAAGCAAAAGATCAAAAGAAATTCTGGAATTGTGTAAAGAACTTACAAAAACCAATAAATCTGAGGGTCACAATAAATCTGAAAAATTATAATGTATTGGTAAAATAACAAAACAAAGTAGCGAAAATACTAAATTTATACTTTACTGAACTACCCAATTTGAGAATACAGACACCTGTTAATAAAACATCAAATATTTCACTGCACAAAGTTATAAAAGAAGAATAGTTAGAAAAAAGAGAAACACAAAGAGGACACCATTTACTGTTTTTTAGGTTTAAAAAGTTGACAATTAAAGAAGTAGAGAAAGAACTAGAAAATCTGAAAATAAAAAAAGCAGGGAGCCTGGATGGAATGGAACCAAGATTCCTGAGAATGGTGGCAGATATCCTGGCTCTTACATTAACATACTTGTTTAATTGGAGTTTGTGTAGTTCGATGGTCCTAGAAATTTGGAAGCTGGGTAAGATAGTCCCTATTTTTAAAGGAGGGGGGACCTAACCTCACCTACAAACTACAGACCAAATATTCTGCTATCTATCCTATCCAAGATCATGGAGAGATTTGTGCATAGACGACTCTGCCAATACGTGGGGAAAAAAATGATTTGATCTCTGCTGGTCAGCATGGTTTTGGGGTGGGGAGGTCCAAGGACACTGCCCTGATTGACTTTAATAACTTGGTAACAACTTCCCTGAATTTAAGCAGGGCAATTTTCTTGGACCTCAGTAAGGTCTTTGACCTAGTTGACCATTGGATATTGGTACAACGATTATATGGGATTGGGGTACATATGGAGTCTCTATAATGGTTCAAATCTTACCTATCAGAGAGAAAGCCATGTGTGATATATGGACCATTTGTGTCAAAAAACAAAGCAGTAAAAATAGGAGTACCATGGGGCTCCAATTTGGGCCCTTTGCTCTTCAATGTTTATGTGAATGGTCTGACTAAAAATATCAATCAATCAATCAGTCTTTATTTAACCAGACAGAACACCACTGAGATAAACTTATTTGCATGGTGAACCTGGACAAAATGACAATAAGCACATAAATACAGAGCATACAAGACATGTATATACAACAGGAATAAAGTAAAGTGCAGTATAGCGCAGTGGTTTAAGGCCCTGAGCCGCAAATCTGGAGACCTGGGTTTGAATCCCACAGTCTCCAATTGCATACTTTGTGACCCTAAACAAGTCACTTAATCTCCCTGTGCTCCCAGGTTGCACCTGTAAACAAGCTGTCTGCTTAGTGTGCTACTCCTGGTTAAACAATTGGGAAAAAAATAGATCCATACAAGTGTACTTACAGTATATGCAAAAAGTACAATATGACCATAACAGCAATGAGGTCAGTAAAAAGTGGCATTAAGTGCAATAATAATACAAAAGGAACATTTGAACAAATACCATATGAAGAGTGAGTCTAGTAAGGATATATATTGGATCCAAATCTAACAGAGGAGAACATGTGAGTTAGAATACAAGCAAGTTAGAACAGCCAAGGCACTAATAGAGAGGGTGGTCATCGACTGACTAAGACGATGGATGAACCATGAACAGGTGTGAAGGAAGGAGTGGGGGGATGGATGGAGGAGGGGAGAAGAAGAAGAACAAGGTGGGATGGATGAGACAGAGGACAAGAGGGGAGATGCTGTACTAGACGAAAGTGAGGGAGAGAATATATGGTGGAGCAGGGACTCAGAGCAGGATTGGAGGCAACAGTGCTAGGGTGAAGGACAGTGGGAAATTAGGTGTAGCAATGACAGAGGTCCTGGAAGACCTGTATAAGGCTACTTTTGAATTTTGTTAAACTGGCAGGTTTAGAAAATTTTAGGGGTTTTGTAGATGGTTCCATAGGGAGGGGAGGGCATGGTTTAATGAATGCAGTCCATAAATGGATCTTACTATGGGAACAACTACTGAGATGTGAGAGTATCTCCTGAGATAGTAAGACCCACAACCAATAGTTAGGAGGTTGCAGATATAGCCAGGTAGTTTGTTGGTCAGGGCTCTGAAGGTCCAGGAGGCAGCAGTATGCAACCTTCTAGTTTTTAAGGAATACCAACCCATCAAGGAGTAGAGGGAGCAATGGTGTGTGTTATAGGGTGTGCTGGTTATGAATCATATTCCTCTGTGGTATAGTGTGTCTAGTTTTGTTAATGCAGTGCAGGAGCCATGGCTGTAGATGAGGTCCGTGTAGTCCAGGAGTGGGAGAAAAGTTGATTGTGCCAGCCTGACTTTGGCATCATAGGTGAAGAGTTGTTTAATGTGGAAAAAGAGACCAAATCTCTGTTTCACTTTTTTCGCTAGCTCATCAATGTACACAAAGAAGGTAAATTTGCAGTCTAACCAGAAGCTCAGGTATTTAAATTTATCCATTGATTCCAGGGTCTCTTCTAATAACATTGTGATCAGGGGTACAGTCTGAGTGGGCTGGTATGTCGACTGGTATGTAGAGGGGTACACGTGAAGCGATAGGAACATGGACTTGTTTTTTTTTGCATTGAGCAGTAATTTGAGCTGCAACAGGTTTTGTTGCAATATGTCAAATTTGTGCTGCAGCATGCTACTGGTTTGTTGGGCAGTGGACTTAATGACATAGATCACTGTGTCATCTGCAAAGAGATGGACCCTAGCATTTGTCACACCATCATTTAGATTATTGACGTAAATCACGAAGAGAAGAGGGCCCAAAATAGATCCTTGTGGTACTCCTCTTAGTAAAGGTTTGAGAGGGGAGAGGTCACCTAGTAGTCTGATTTGCTGTTTATGGCCTGACAAATAGCACCTGAACCATTTTAGGGCTGACTCATCCAGGCCGATATTGCGTAGTTTGACTAGCAGCAGATCATGGTGTACAGTATTGAAGGCTTTGCTCAAATCAAGAAAAAACACACCTACATGTTTTTTTGAGTCTAGTGCTAGCTGCCATTCATTGGTGACATAGGCTAATGTGGTTACAGTACTATGATTAGGTCAAAAACGTGACTATATGGGGTTAAGTTTGTCAAAGGATTCTAAGTAGTTACACAGTTAGGTGTTGATGATTTTTTTCGAGGAGTTTAGAAAGTATGGGTAAGAGGGATATGGGTCTATAATTGTTGTTGTTGCATGGGTCACCTGACTTGAGTAGTTGTATGACATGAGCTATTTTCCATAAGTTAAGGAGGGTGCCTTGCAAGAGGGACAAATTGAACAAATAGGTGACGGGGCAGTAAGAGTGTGATAGTATAATTTCAAGAAGAAAGGGTCACTTTGTTCCACTCCAGTGCTTTGTTTAGTATCAAGAATACCTATATCTTTGAAGGATACTGTGTTGAAGATTAACTTTTCCTCAGTGATGGTGGGCTTTGAACCTGGGTCTGCCATATATGAGGCATGGTGCTTAGGGAGTAATTTGCTAGCAGGCGAAGTGTCAAATGCAAGCCCAGCTGTCTCAAAGTGATTGTTAAGTAGTTCAAAAATGCTAGGTTTATCCGAGGGAATTAAGTCCCCCTTGATAATCTTAGTGGGGAGGAAGGAAGGGGGCGATGTCCTTGGTTTTCCAGAGTTGGGCAGTGTTGGTAGAGGAGGTGTCCAACTCAGATCTGAAGTAATTAGACGTCTCGCTCTTAATCAGTTTGATACATAGGTTCCTGACATACCTGAAAGACGCCCAATCAGAGGGCAATCTAAATTTGTGGGCATGCTTCCACAGATTATTCCTATGGCAAAGAGCAGATTTAATGGTGTTGTTGAACCAGGGGGACCTTTTCTTAGTTCTGACCTTGATTAGGGGAGCATGCTTATTTATTACCTGTGATACAAGGTCTTGGAATAAGGTATAGGCCTTAGACACTGTTTTTGTGAGATAGAAGTCTTGCCATCTTATGTTACATTGATCTGTAAGGAATCTACTCTTACGGCACCTTCTGTATAGGTAGTTGGAGGATGAGGGGAGTTTAGGTGTGGTCTGCATGCAGGCTATTGTGCAGTGATCACTTATATCCTTGAAAAACACAGTGGTGTGAGAAATATTATGAGGTTTGTTTACTATGATTAAGTCAAGGAGTGTACTATGGTTGAGGTTCTAATTATTTGGACAGGTGGATTTTGAGACAAGATGGGAGAGGCTATATTCATTGCAGAGGTCTTTCAGTGGTTTAGAACTTAGGAACAGTCAATTCAAGTTTAAGTCCCCCATGATAATCACTTTTGACAACAGGGATTCTAACGAACTGTGAAGGTGGCTCACCAGGTCAAGCCCTCCTAATGGGGTCTGTAGCATCTGGTGATGAGCAAGGATGCAGAGAATAGGAGCTGTATCTTTAGCGAGAGGCATTTGAATATACAGTGAGGTCCATCTATACATGGATGACACTGTTCAGGTAGCATTTGCTGAGAGTCACACCTCACTGAAGCAAAAATTACAGGAGGACTTGATCTCGATGGAATCCTGGTTTAATAAATCATGTCTTCTAACAAAAATGAAAAGAAAAAAAAAAACTAAATGCATCTATTTTCTGTCCAGAAGGTAAAGAAATCAAAAAGGAGACTTGGATATCAAATTTAGCAATGGGTCCAAAATACATAACATGAAGTATTACAAATATCTGGGGATTCTGATTGATGACAGAATGACCTATAAAGAACATGTAAATCAAACAGTAAGAAGATTGAATCAGAAACTGGGTGCATTTAAACGAGTATATAATTGTCTTACAAAAGAAACTAGGGTAAAAATAAAAATAATAACACAATTGTTAGTCCCAGTTTTAGAATATGGATCTTTAATGTATAGGAATACCACAAAATTGGTTCTATGTAAAATAGATCAAATGTATTATAAATTCACAAGATTTGCAACAAAGAGTGTATATGGGACACACCATTGTAAACTTTATCAGGCTTTGGACTGGTTAAGGGTGGAGGAAAAAAGGCTATATCTATGGTTGTCCTGGTGTTATAAACTCATAAATTCAAAAGAGGCTCATCCATTGCTGCATTTGGTAAAATTTGAAATATCAGGAGATAATAGGTACAATTTTAGAGTCAATAGTTGAAATTTACCATTATGTAGGACATATAATAGTTTTGGGGATGCAACACTACAAATAATCATTGCAAAGGCCTGGAATGCTTTGCCAAATTATATAAAATCTATAAACTCTCTCCACAAATTTCAGAAGGATACTAGAAAATTTCTAAGTCATGCATGCGATTGTTATTTGTAACCCTTATGTTACAGTCCCAATGTGTAACCATGCGCTTAAGTGTTGAAATTTAAGTGTTAATGAATTGATGTATTTTTTACTTTACAGGTAGTTGCTGAAAATAGGGGTTCACCCTAAGAAACTGTATCCTGTATAAAAATAAACATTTTACCATCGTCATCGTCGTTATCATCAACATCTCATATGTGTTAAAGTCTTCCAAACGTTAGGTGCTCTCCATATGCATAAAAACTGTATGTGTTGAGAGACTAAAGAAAAATTGGTAAACACATTCATACTGTGCTTCCCATAATTGACTACAGAATCATTATCTAATGATCAGCAAATAAAAGTAACTTACAGAAACTAGACAGATTACAGTATTGCCTAACGAGATTTGTTTTAGGTTTAACTGGTCCCTATGCAATGTATCACCACTGTACCATGCTTCTACAATTGAAGTGGATGTCTCTGGAAATCAGGAGAGACAGACTGTTAAGTAATTTTCTATTTAAATGTTCAAAGGGTTTAGCTCTGTTATATTTTTTGGATAAAATGTTATCCATTCCTACAGCTTACTCTCTACATGAAATTTGAGGTAGTGGCATGAAAGTTCCTAGAGTAAAAACTAAATGTGGGTGAATATGTTTTGACTATATTGCAACAACTGTTTACATGATGAGCTAGCCCTGAGCAGCAGCTTTCTTCAGAGCTCCGTGGTCCCTGAACAAAATGCAGCCGCAAAACTCTCAAATCATCTTAAATCTTACTAAAAGCTGGATATTTAATTTGCTAAAAATAACCTGAGATGAATTCTGCAAACATTTTCACGAATGGACCCAGAAAAACAATACCAAATGGATTTCTCTCCCGCACCCTCCTTGCAATCCTCGAGCCAGCCTTCCAAAAGACAAAAGCCTGACTCACCACTGAAAGCACTAAATGAAGTGGCACTGAAGGATCTAATCGCAAGTAAGCTGGATCAATTCTTCAGTGAACTTGCCTCAGTTAAAATAACTTTGAGTGGAGTCACGTGATGCTGCAGTCGGAGTAGGAGCTCTAGACTACAGCTCCCGCCATTCCATTATATTTTAATTTATTCAGTGCCTTTTACCTCATCCATCAACTTTCCCCAGGCAGTCATCAGTCTTGAGAAGCCTTTGGGTCATTTCTGATGAGTTTTGGGAGCTTACATTTCACTCACTATGGATGCCGACATCCAGCAAGCTCCCCTGCAGCACACTCCACCTACTAAGCAAGACAAGACATCCAAGAAGCCATGGGCTCAGTCTTTCTGGGCAAGGTTTCTACTACCACTACGGGGTTGGCCCAGCTTACAGAAGAGTGATTCTTGCTTGAGTTCAGTCCCCTCAAGGACTCGCTGGCAGATATCATGGCTGAGCTCCACTCTCTGAGAAAGGACATTGCCGATTTGAATAAGAGAGCAGGGGATCTTGATGCTCACACTACCTCTCTGGAGCACTGGTGAGACCACCAGGACTTTGAGCTGGCCAACCTCCAGCAGCAAGTGCATAAATTGGAGGACAAGATTGTTGATCTTGAGGGGAGGAGCCGAAGGAATACCATTCTTATTTTCGGCCTCCCCGAGATGGAAGAAGGTTCTAACATGGTGCATTTTGAGCAGAAATGTCTAGATAAACTGGCAGGGCCCTCTCCCTATAATTCTTCATACATTATAGAGAGGGCCCACCATTCTTTAAGACCCAACCCCTGGATGGTTCTCCACCCCGTCCCCTGATCTTAACACTTTTGAACTACTTGGAGAAACAGCATGTGTTGGTAAAAGTCCGGGAGCTCAAAGAAATCTCCTGGGAGGGGATCCATCTATGCATCACAAAAGACTTGCCGGCAGCGACCAGGAAAAAATGGTCCGAATACCACCCAATCATCACTAACTTACTGGCAGCCACAATCAGTTCTATTGATTGGGGGACTGTAAATAATTTTTTCAGCACCTGGTTTTGCTTTTCTTTATGGGGTTTACCCTGCTCAATGATCCTGGCTGACTGCTACGTTCCTGTGAGTGTGGACTACATATTCTGGTGGCCCCTGCTGTTTATGTCCGCTTAGATGGCTTCAGAGGAGAAGACCTGTGAATGAACGCCTGTGGTCCTGCATTCTTCTGGTACTGCCTTGACGCAGGATCAGAGAACTGGACCAGGTTTCTCAGGTGAGGGGGTGCTCCTAGTATTTGGAAGATGATTCTCTATTCCTGATTTCATAGTGTTTAGCTGCTCAGTATTTATTTGAGGATTGTTTTCAGGCAGTTGGACATGTGACTTTACAAATGTAATTCTTTATGTTATTGGACTTTTTCCTTGAATTGTACTGATGCCAAGGGACTGGCGACTTCCAGATCCTTTTGTTAGCAGCTGGATTTAGTTATGTTTTCACTTCCTTCCTCTCAGTCCTGGATCCCCCCCCCCCACCTCAGCTGAGAGTCTGTAGTCATGTTTATTGTTGTAACTTGGCAGGAAGTTTTTACTGCCTGCTGAACTTATTATCTTTTGAAATGTACACTGTTTATTAATAACTTGTGCTCTTTTTTGGTGTCCCTCATTTATGGTTCCTTTTTGAATCTAATCCACTAAGGGGTTCTGGGCTATTGGGAATGTGGGTACTCAGACTGCTCATCAGTCTTGTAACTATATGGTTTATTGTTTGAGCTTATTGTTATAGTTGGGTGAAGATTGCATGAAAATTAGTTTATCTGGGAGTAAATTAATGGGTATTTGGGTGGGGGTGGGAGGTCTGGGATTTCTTCTGCTAGGTGCTATGGCCATCAAGCACCAAGTTTGGAGTGGACGATCCATCTTCTTTGATGGACATGGGGATTCTATTTGGAATTGTTTGTATTGGATTCAAGTGCTTTGTTGTTTGGGGACAGTGGGAGGGATTATAAGAGGGTTTGGGGGACCTACGGTTGGGGTGGGGTAGGGTCTTGGGGTACAACACTGTATTGCCTTTCTTTGTTCATTTCTTTCTGAAAAAGGGCAGAGCTTTGGGGTGGGGAGTGGGGGGTAGTTTTACTTGAGTTAGATTACATGGCCTGTACATATTATATTTATTTTATATTTTTATTTATAAAATGTTGTTAACCAGATAAGCCCACTGGGCCTAAAGGTCCCTTTTACAGGGGCGACCTGGAATTAGTTACAAAAACAGTGCAAATACATAAAAGTGAAACAGTGCAGGACATAGAGTACAATAATACAAAGATAGTATACAATTATACAGTTTTCATTGAGGAGAGTGATTATTTACAGCACAGTTACACAATTCAACAGTGGCAGCTGACAGGTTTAGGACATTGGATTTTTTGTGGCCAAGCCACGAAGGAAGAGTAGGCTAGCCTTCAGGGCAGGAGCAAGGGCTGTGGTTTATGAAGTGTGCCCACAGACCCTTCTGGAATGTGGCCAGGAAGGGGGCTTCCTGAAGGTGTCTGGGGAGTTTGTTCCATTTCACGGGGGCGATTTGGGCAAAGGATTTACTGCCAGCTGTGGAGCTGGCCCTGGGCAGGTTCAGGATTTTTTTGCCAGAGGTCCTGAGTAGTCGGCTGGGTTGCTTTGGGGCAAGTAGCCCAGTTAGCCCTTCAGGAGGGTCGACATCGAGAAGCTTATATGTACAGCTTAACAGGGGGTACTGGAGCCTATGGCTCAGGGGGGGCCAGTTGAGGGAGGCGAAGGCTTCACAATGGTGGGTCCTTGGGTGAGCATTCATGGCAAAACATGTGATTTTATGGTACAAGGTTTGTAGTCTAGCATGGTCAAGTTTTGCTATGCCCAATAGTGTTGGGGCAGAGTAGATAAGAGATGGGAGGAGGATACTCTGTGCGATTGCCAGGCTAGTCTCAGATATCACGTTCATGCTTAGTCGGTAGAGCAAGCCAAGTTTTTGGTAAATGTTTTTTGTTATTAGGGCCACGTGCAGCTTTAGGGTGAGCCCCTGGCCCAGTGTAATGCCCAGGTATCTGAAGGATTGAACCACCTCGATTGTGGAGCCAGATGTGGTAACAAGTGTGAGGAGGTGGGCCCAGGAAGGGCCCAGGGAATTCGGACCAAACAGGAGTGCTTTGATCTTGTTAGGGTTAAGGACCAGATGGTTTTCGACTAGCCAGGCTTCAGCCTTGGTGAAGTCTGACTGGAGCAATGACCCTAGGTCATCCAAGTGCTGCACAGTTCTATTGAGGATGGCGTCATCAATGTACTGCACCATGGTGCTGCTCTCACAGTGGCCGTGGAGGTCATTGATGAACAGGGAGAACAATAGTGGGCCCAAAATCAAACCTTGCGGAACCCCTCATTTAGAGGAAATGACCCAGAGTTTGCACCTCTCCACTTAACCTGTTGGGAGCGGCCCGACAGATAGTTGTGGAACCAGTTCAGAGAGTGTTGGTCAAGTCCGAGTTCGCACAACTTTGTTAGCAGAAGGGAGTGGTCTACCAGGTCAAAGGCCTTAGTTAGGTCAAAGAAGACTGCCCCGTTGGGGTGCTCTTCTCCAAGGCAGCTAGGACGTCAGTGGTGAACCTGATAAGGGCAGCATCAGTCCCATGCTTTTGCTGGAAACCATGCTAGGAGGGGGCTAGGAGTCGGTTAGTTTCCAGGTAGTCCCTTAATTGGCAGTAAATGAGCTGCTCCTGGATCTTAGCAAGGGGGCAGAGGATAGACATGGGTCTGTAGTGACCTATTGTATCCCTAGCTCAACCCTTGTGGATTGGGACCATGTAGGCCTGCTTCCATATTTTTGGGACTACTCCTTTCTGCAGTGATCTGTTTATAAGTAGGGTGACAGTTAAGGCTATGGCAGGGGCAGTGGCCTTGAGCAGCCACAGGTCCAGGCCATCTGGCCCCAGAGAGCTGGAGGGTTTTAAGGCTAGTAAGAAGGGTAGCACTTCTTTGATGCACACCATCCAAAGGTGGAAGTGGGGAGTAGATGGATCCAGAGATTCCGTGACCAGGGGGCCCTGAGTGTGGTGCGGAGAGTTGGTCCTGTAAGAGCCCAGGTCGGTAAAGAAGCTGTTGAGGGCCACAGCTGCCTCTCCTACATCAGTTAAGGATTGTCCAATGTAGGTTAAATTGCCCAGTTGGGATTTATCTGGGCCTTTTATCAAGGAATTGATGCTAGACCAGAAGGACTTAGGGTCTGTTAGGGTTTGCCGCTGGAGGGTTTGAGGTAGTCTCTTTTAGCTACTTTTGAGTCTTTCTTACACTGGTTCCTCCAGGACCTGTATTCAGCTAGGTCTACTGGGCAAGCGGAGCACTTGGTATTTTTCCAGGCCTTGTCCCTGCACTTCATTAGGGATTTCAACTCATGTGAGATCCATCTGTGGCATTCGCCTTTTGCACATCTTTTTCTTACCAGGCCATGAAGATTGGCCACAGCAGAGAATGTACACTGGAGGAACTGGGTGGCATCCTCAATACTATCAAGCAGTCTAATTGGCATCCAGTCAACATTTCTCAAGCATCTCTGGAAAGCCTCAGTAGAGAAGCTGGAGAAGGCCCTAGCTACTATGAGCCTGGGGGTTATCCTGGGCAGTCAGTTTTTCCAAATGCAAAAGGTGGGGGAATGGTCACTCAGGGCATCAGACATCATGCAAGCCATTTGGATATTTGCCGGGTTTGAGGCTAAGATCCACTCAAGGGTGGAGTGGTTCCCTGTTTTTTGGTTTTGCCTGGTGACCTCTGTAATGACCTGGGTCAAGTTTACATCAAGGAACGAGGCCTTGTGAACTTGCTCAGTGGCAGGTTCCCACCTAAGGTTGAAATCCCCTAGGACCAGCAGCTCACCAGGAGTAGCCCCTGCCAGGGAGCATGTTAAGTTCTGAAGCTCTGAGTTGCCACTGCTGGGAAGGTTGTATATACAGCCTATAGCTGGGTATTTTGCATGGCCCAGGACAATTTTGATAAAGACTGATTCAAGCCCTTCGGAGCATGGCAGGTTGGTAGAGGACAGGGAGGCCTCCAGTGAGGTGCTCACATAAATTAGGACACCCCCTCCTTTTTTTCCCTGTCTGTCCTTTCAGAAGTTGACATAGTTGGCAAGCTCCACTTCATGAGGGAGCATGTGAGGCTTCAGCTAGTATTCAGAGATGGCAAGCACATCTGGCTTGTACATTTCCACCCAAGTTTGAACCTCGTGCATCTTGGGTCACAGACTGCAGACATTCATGTGTGCAATTCTCAGGCCTTTGGTATAATGCCATATTGGGTCACTGGGGGATCCCAGGGTTGAGTTGGCTAGTGAAGGGCCAGGATTAGGTTGAACATCGCCTGAGCTCAGTATCAATGCTAGCACAATAAGGCTGAGGACCCCCTGCCGGGTGAGGGGTGATAGTTTTGTTCAATTATCTGTCAACCCTGAGAAGATGAGGTAGCAAGTTCCCTTATGGGCGAGCCCATGCATCAGGATCAGGGTGTCCATATTTGGAGATGGGGGGCAGAGGTGTCAGTCCTGTGCACCTCTGAGCGGGTTGGGGTCATGACAGGCGCCCATTTTTAAATCTACCCACAGTGTTGTGGCGATATACAGGATGATCAGGACAGGTAATCTATATGGAGCTATATTTGGGGTAGGCCACAGGCACCGGAGGTCCCGTTGATGTTGCTGAGCTGTTTCTGTGAGGGGCATGGTGTTCAGAGCCTTTGGTCCTGTGGTAGTGACAACTGGAGGCAGAATTGTAGGCATCCGGGAGAGTTCCTGCCCTCAAGCAGTGAGAAGTCCCAATACCGTTCCTTTGAATGCAAGGGAAAATAGCCTTAGGGGCAATTAAGCTGTGTTACTTTAAATAAGTGAGGCTATTCCGCGCTTTGCTAGTGTCAGCCAGTGTTATGCTATCCAGGAGTTTATACCCTGAGGGGCTCGTGGGATCTCTTACCCCCACTCTTGTCTTTGTGGCTGGCTACTCTGGATCAGAGACCCCGGTATGAGCTGGCAGAGCTCACTTGGTAACTGAAGCTCATGAGCTATTAAGAAGAGAACGTTGTACAGCACTCAGGTGGATGCAAGGAGCAGGACAGGTAGACCTATGATGGGACCTCTAGAGGCGGTAAGTGATGAGTTGTTAATGGGGAAGTGAGCTGATAGGTTCACTCGCGCGCGTGACCCCCACTATATAAGTCAGTGACGAGCAAGAGTGGTGGTGGGGGTGGTAGGGCAGCTGACATGGAGCGTCGGCAGGGTTTCCTCTAGAACAAGCCATGTGGCATCTTATCCACCATTTGTCTGTACCTGGTGTTGTGGGAGGGAGGGCTTTCCACTACTGGCCCTCGTGACCGTCCACCCGGCGGGGGGGGGGGGGCTCCGTCCATGGAATGAGGAGCTTGATGTTGTACAGAATCAGAAAGAAAAGAGCAGGTTAAATAATGCAAAGGCCCTTTGTTAGCAGTCAGAGGGAAGGGGGTGAACAGAAGAGGGAGGGCTGGGGGAGTTTATTTTGTTATATAGTTATATAGTATTCCCAGCCTTGTTTCAGACGTTGATGTATTCATATGGGTCTAATTTTATTGGTGTGCCTTATTACCGGGTTGGGCCTTTTGAAGGTCTGTTCACAAGGGACTGTTCTTCACTCGGTGTTTGTTGGGGTTCTCAGGGAGAGGTGGGGAGGAATGGGTCAGGGTGGGGCGGTAGGTAGATTTGAGGGTTTCTTTCTGTGGGATTTGGGAATTGTACCTGTTACCATCATATTGGTTTCAAGGCTTTTCTTTTGTCTTGGGAGGGAGGTTGGGTTACACTCAGAGCATGGCTGGGGTGCAGTTTTGGTATATCTATAACAGTTGAGGCTGTATGGTTACTTACTTGGTCATTGGAGCCTATGGCTCTTCTGTTTAGATTTATTACATGAAATATCAAAGGGGGTCAAAATAAGAAAAAAAAGGGGCTATAGTTTTAAAATATCTGAAAAGATCTAATCCCAGTGTTGTCTTCCTACAGGAAACCCACCTGCATAGGGAGGATATTACTCTTCTCCGCAGGGAATGGGTGGGGCAGGCCTTTGTGGCAGGACGCAGTATGAGTAAGGGTGGAGTGGCTATCATATTTGCTAGACACACTCCTTTTCCTCTCCTTAAGGAGGTTTGGGATCTGGAGGGCCAGTTTCTATTTTTGCATAGGTAGCTGGGATTGACCAAAGTTTTGCTCAGTGCGGTCTATGGTCGTAATGTCGATTCTCTGCATTTTTTCTCTGACATCATTGCATGTTTAGCCCCTTTTGTTCACTTACCCATTCTCCTTTGTGGAGGCTAGAATTTGGTCCTACATACGGATTTGGACCGGTCAGGTATTTCCCAGAAAGGCCTGTCTCCTGGGCAAAGAGGATTGAGGGATCTTATGTACACCTTGCCCTTAATTGACCCCTGGCGTACTCTCTACCCCACTACTCGTCAGTATACATTTTACTCCGTCATTCATTCTACACAGTCCCGTATCGACTTTTTCTTGGTTAGTAGGGACACTCTTCCAGGTTTAGCGTCCTGCAGTATTGCCCAGTTGGTAATTTCGGATCATGTGGCAGTGTGGCTGGATCACTAACTAAAGGGCCTCAAGGAGTTAGATAGGGTCTGGCATCTTAACCCTTTTATCCTTAAAGATCCTGCCTCCTGTGATGTTCTCCAAGGCTTTCTCAGTAATTTCTTAAGAGAAAATGAGGGCTCAGTATAGGCCTTAGATACCCTCTGGGCTGCTCTGAAGTGTGCTGTTAGGGGAGAGTGTATCAGATTGACCACCACGCTCAAGAGGCATCATTCCCAGAAAATAGATGAGCTCCTTTCCCCAATCAGAGCTTTGGAATTTTCACTCTTGTCTAGATCCAATGTGCATTATGGGCTCAGTTGCATGATCTCTGGGTGCAATATTATGGGCTACTAGCTGAGCAGGTGGACTTTGCGCTTCAGCGCACAAAAACTCGATATCTGGAGAGACTCCCAGCCCTTCACCTAAAACAGATCGACTCTCTCAAGGCCATCCCCAGCCTTCAGCCCGACCCAGCAGGCCCAGTTCTTACTCATCTCAGAGAAATTGTTAGTGTCTTTCATCTGTTTTACAGTTTCTTGTACAGCCAAGAACCCTTACCCTTGCCCTCTTATCAGCAAATTGAGGAGTATCTCACTCCTCTTACTTTGCCTACACTATCTCTACAACAGCAGGACCTTCTAAAAGCCTCTATTATGTTGCAGGAAGTTCGCCTGGTGATGGAGCATCTCCCCATGGAGAAAACTCTGGGCCCAGATGGATTTCTTAATTCCTCCTACTCAACATTTGTTGATACTCTCACCCCTCTATTGACTCATCTGTTTAGCTACCTTCTTGCCTCAGGCATAACTGATTCTTCCCTCACTCAAGCGTGGATTTCCCTGATTCTTTTTTTTCCCTATTATAGCTTTATCCTCCGGAGCCCTGGCAGGTGGCTTCAACCCTGCTGATGGAAGAACTCTCTCTCTCTCTGGTCCCCACCACTCCCATACTTTACATTCCCAGGTAGTTCCCCCACAGATTGCCCCCCATGGTAGGGCCAGGAGGAGGTTGCCAGCTTCTCCCCCCTCCTCAAACCAATCCAGAATCTGGGGACAGGCAGGGAGCAGCAGACCATCACTGAGCCTGCCAGCCTCCTTTTCCTCCATTTTTACCATCCCACTCCCTTCCAACATAAGGATATCAGATCAAGCCTCCTGACCCATAATGCCCTCCAGCCACTGCCAGAGGGCAGTCAACAAGCTGGACGACTAGTCTCCCTTCCCCCGAGAGAGGAGAGCAGTCCTCTGGATGCTTGATCCTCTCTCCCCCCTGCCGACCCCCGGTGGCTCGGACTCATTCCTGCATCCAGGTCACCAGCATGGTGCAAGATGTAGCAACCACCATGTCAACCTCCAGAGCCACCAGGCCAGCTCAATTTCCCTGATTCTTAAACAGGGAAGAACCCTCTTTTCCCTGGTAGCTACTGCCACATTTCTCTCCTTAATACCAATCTGAAGATATTATCCAAGGTTCTTGTTAACAGACTATTTCAGGTTTGGGATCATCTGATTTCCCCTGAGCAGGTGGGTTTCATGGCTGGGTGACACTCCAGTGACCATCTTCGCAAAATTCTCCATTTGATTTTCAAGTCTGGGGAGAGCAACAAACCTGCTGTGTTGGTCTCCCTAGACATGGAAAAGGCCTTTGACAGGGTCTCCTGGATGTTCTTGTTCGCCACTCTTTGGAGGTTTGGTTTCCCTGCTGCTTTTTGTAATTGGATACGGGTACGCCATCATAACTCAACAGGTGAGAATTAGATGCAATGTGGTCTTCTCTGCCTCGGTCTCACTTCAGCATGGAACAAGGTCGGCATGTCCCCTTCCCCCTTTCTATTCAACCTGTACTTAGAGCCCCTTCTTCATAAAATTCAAAGTAATCTGGCCATTCGTGGTATTCCAGTGGGAGGCTCTCAATATATATTGTTGGCTTATGTGGATGATCTCCTCCTACATGTTGAATCTCCCGCTTCCTCGATTCCAGTGGCCCTAGAGGAAATTTGTCAATTTTCAACAGTGGCTGAGTACAAGCTTGATGTTGACAAAACTCAGGTCCTCCCTTTAAATATCCATGTGTCTAAGCAGTTAATTCTGAACTTGGGTGCCCACTGCGATTACTTATTTGGGCATTCAAATTTCTCGATATCCTTTGGAGTTGGTGGACAGGAACCTCTCCCCTTACCTTCGGCTATCAAGGCAGACCTGCACAGGTGGTCCGCTCTCCCTCTTTTCCTTTGGGACAGAGTCCTCAGAGTGGGAGAGGCGAGACATGTCGTTTTCTCCATTTTTAATAGAGAGATAATGCGCCATGTAATTAGCCAAAAGCCAGGATCTCCCAATCCTGGACAAAATCTCCGGTGCCTCAGTGCTGTTCCTTTGTCCAGTGCAATGCTATAAATCAAGCCAACACCTAACAACAGACAGTCTCTAAGCTGACCAATCTCCTCACCTTGTCCAAGACTGGGACGTCCAATTTTCACTCACAGCAGCCCCTGGATCCTCAACAGGACAGAGCGACCTCCTGCACCTATCCCACCAAGAACTGAACAGCCAACAGATCAATGCCCCTCACACACAGATAGCAGTGACATCACCTGGTATTCCCAGAAAGTGACTAGCATGAGGCAGTCCAGCAAGATGGATTTCATCCTGCAACAACCTGTGCCCATGAAGAACTCACTCGCTTTAAAACACACAAGCTCACGCTACATCAACTTAGTGACTCTGCAGGGCATATCCCAAACCAGTGCACTCTACTACTACCAAGGGAGTAATGCAGTGCACATCTGGTGACCAGTATCTGCAGATAAATGACCCCATGATCACAATCAGACATGTCTCCAGACTAATCCTAAGCTGCTCCTAAACAACAAAAAGATAAATTGCGGTCAAAATGAACAGACTTAAATTATAAATGGTTAAATGTTTAACTGCAAATGTCATGGTGGAGCAGATTGCACTCCCTGGTATCAGTGAGATATTTGTTCCTGTACTTTCAGGGTATTGTCACTTGCTCCCTTGTACACTACTGGGTATCCCCCCTTGGAAGCCTTACCGCTGCCAGGCATGCTCATCCAGGGTGGTGTGCTTGTGGAGGGGAAGGGCCCCCTGGAGGACAGATCCTTCTCCCTGAGGAGCACATAGGTCCACACAGTCCTGGGACTCACAAGGAAATCTTCTGATGCGAACAAAGAGATCATTTGTACAGAGCACATTGGGCACAGTATCACAGGAGGAAGTATAAAAACTTAGAGGGGGACCAATGAGGGGGGAGAAGATGTGGTATATTTGGGTGGGAGGACAGCCCTGGGGGGCGGAGGAAATGCAGGACATGACAAGTATAACAAGGCTGCCGGTGTAGCATGGAGTGCTCCTGGGGACTGAACTATGGTTTTTGACCTAAACACTGGCTGTCAGATGAGGCGCTAACCACTGGTCTACTCAACTGAGTGAGCAAATCCTGCTGCAATGGAAGTTGTGACCACTCCTGGCACAACCCTTCCCCGAGAGCATCAGTTATGGCTCAGGTGATTGCCTGCAGTGTGCAGCACCTGACACTATTTATAGCAATACTTAAACTGGTATAGAATGGGAGAGTAACAAATGCAGAATTGCTCACTGGCCCATGGGCCATGGAGGGACGGAAACCAAAAGTTGACATTGGATGGGTAGCAGTTGAACACAAGAACATAGGACTCCTAAGCCACCTGTCATCTAACCCCCGAAGGGTAGGTTGGCACAGGTGGTAGAGTTCAGAGGGATGGATCAGGTGCAGGGGTGATTGTACCACAGATAGTATCCACCCCACAGTGATATCCTGATGAGACCCCCATTCGCCTTGTAAATCAGGCATGACAGACTGACACAAAGGCAGAGAACATCACATGCCAATGTGTGCCACCAGCCTGGAGTCTGCTTACCTGCTCACAGGCTTCAGGGAGGACCTACAGAGTCTCCTGTGGTCGAACGGGAGGGAGGGCAGGGACCCAGGCAACGCAAGAGTCACAAACAGAAAATGGAAGACAGAAAACAGTAAAGGGGCATATAAGGATGGGCTGCAAAGACAGGCAGACCTCTTTAGCCCTCAGTATGGGGACAGCCCTCATTTATCCGCATGATAGCCCTGTCCCACCCATGTAGGGAGTACTGCATTCACAGAGAATGTGCTACAAGTTTAGTCATTAAGACAGACATTTCTAATATTCCAGGATGCTAGATAAAAATAAACTCTGTGCAATGTCTCCCACAGGGTTCTAAACATGTATTGCAATGTTTGACAATGTCCCTCATTTCTGGTGCCCGTGTCCCCCACTTCGGTGTCAAAAGGTCGAGAGGTATGAAGGCAAGAGCCAGAGCAACCAACTGAGGGGGGAACTTGAAACTTGGGACCTCAGCTGCACACAGGTACAAAGTGGGGAGGTGAGCAGAAGGGTGGCAGAACTGGGAAGGAAGGAAGGGGTACTACAAAGGTAATAGATATGAGGTCTTGAAGTACTGTGCCACAAGCTCAGTGACCATGAGCAGATGTTTGCCACAATCATGGGAGCCCGGCATGGATCAAATGTGATAGGGGCCGATCCGAACCAGTGGAACCCCCACCATCGTGGGGAGCAGAACACTGCACCCGGGAGGCCTCCCCCAAGGTGTTACCTATGTTGCTGTTTAGCTAGATATGTATATTTACGTATGTTATGTATTACATGTTTTTTTGTAGATGTAGTCATTATGAGACAAGCACATATTATACGGATGAAAACAGATTATGAAATATGGGTGCCAGGGCAGGAAACACCTGAACTTAGCCCAAACAGCATAGATTCTCACCAACACCCTGGAGATGCTAGAGTCACACAGAGACCACCACAACCTCCCTACATATGCTCAAGGCAGGTGCCTTTGTAAGTGCACACACACACCCAATACCATCCTAACATAATGTCAAACCCATGTAAATGCCTCACATGGAATGTGAAGGGGGCACAAACGAAGGAAAAAAGATATCAGATTTTAAGGCACTTAAAGGCCTTGTCAACTCAAATAGCCTTCCTGCAAGAAACACACACACCCGCTCAACAGGCACAGTTATAGAAAAGAGACTGGGTGGGACAGGTATTCACAGCCAGGGACAGTGTAATAAAAGGGCTGGGGTAGCCATACTGGTCCAAAGGGGCATCTCCTTCCACCCAATAGAGCAGCACTTTGATCCAAATAGAAGGTACGTAATTGTCAGAGGGACCATTCACACACAAGAAATTATCTTAGTGGCAGTGTACGGTCCAAACAAAGAGGTGCCAACCTTCTTCACTAAGTTATTATCCCTCGTCTCCATGATGCCGCCCACTCCAATCATACTGGCGTGAGATTGGAATCTAATCTACGATAACTCACTGTATAAGTACAAGCCTCAGAAAATAGGGATCTCACCATCCCAAAGGGTGCTCTCAGAGCTCCAACATTCCATGGGGTGGTGGACGTGTGGCGGATACACCACCTGGACTCCAGACAGTACACCTTCTGGTCAGCAACTCATGATACATCCTCTAGATCGAACTACTTCCTTGTTAACCAACCAATTCTAAAAATCACTGCTGAATGCAAAATCCATCCCAAGGTAATATCAGACCATGCTCCAGTCTTCCTAACCATCCTACCCAATGAACAACCAAAACGCGATAGAATATGGTGGATAAAGAACAACCTCTTAAAAGACCAGCACACCCTATCCAAATAAAAGAATACTCAAAGCTTTTCTTTAAAGAGAATGTGGGCTCAGTCAAAACTCAGGCACACCTCTGGAGATCCTTCAAATGTACCCTCTGAGGTGAATTAATCAGACTGGCACCCTCCAAGAAAAAGAAGAGGGAGGCAGAATGCAAACAACTACTACATAGGATACAACACTTGGAAAATAGAGCAAAATGCCTACGCAACACAACCATAGGGTTACAACTCCACACAGCTAAAGCCAAATAACTGCTAAGGGAGCAAGCTGAATTTGCCATCTTTAGAGCTAAGACTCACTATGTAGACCAGGGGAAAAGACAGGGAATTTACTAGCCCTCAGACTCAAGCAGCAGGAGGCTCGCCACAAGGTTACTGTGATAAAGACTAGCAAGGGGGATTTCTTTGTGGAGTTATATGCAAAACATGAACAGATCTCCATTAGGAATATACAGTACACCAGTTCCACAAAAGGACCCATGTCCCAAAGGTGGCACACAACACACTTGAATAGCTGGGGGTCCCCATTACAGTAGGAGACATCAACAAAGCGATAGCATCCCTAAAAGTGGACAAAGCACCAGACCCAGGTGGCTTCTTGGCTAACTTTTATAAATCCATGAGGCCAACCATCTCTGAACATCTAGTGAACTTCTTTAACGAAGCGAAAATGAATATGACCCTAGACCCAGGCCTGCAAGAAGCCCTTATAACCCTCATACCAGTGTCAGACAAAGACTTAGCCAACATGGGCAGCTACAGACCAATTTCCCTCCTCAACATGGACCTTAAAATTCTTGCAAAGGTGCTTGCCAGCTGACCACAGAGGGTAATGAGCAACTTAATAGGCCCTCAACAAGTGAGTTTCATGCAGGGTAGGTTGGCATCAGACCACCTACAGAAACTGGCCCACATCCTAGCAGCATCCAGGGACTCCACTACTCCTGCAATTCTACTGTCCATGGATATCAAAAAGGCCTTTGACAGAGTGTCCTGGATGTTCCTATTCAAAACCTTGAAGGAATTTGGACTTCACAGATCCTTCATAGACTGGGTCAGGCTCCTATACTCGAATCCCACCTCCAGGATACTCTGCAATGGTATGTTCTCCCCACCATTCCAGTTACACACAGGCACCAGACAGGGCTTCCCACTTTCCCCCTACCTATTTAACCTATACATTGAACCACTAACAAGGAGGATACTTGCAGAAGACACAACCAGGGGCATCAAAGTTGGGGACCACAGACACAAAATCTACACATACACTGATGATGTACTCCTCCACATGGAGGACCCAGCCTGCTCTATTCTCCCCATCCTCTCTCTTCTGCAAGAATTTGGACGCATGGCAGGGTACAAATTAAACCTCATGAAAAACTACATTATGCCATTGACCAGTCATACATTCTGACCCCTCGCAGCACAGCGGTGGGGGGGGGGGCATTGTGCTCAATGTTCATTAACTACCTAGGCATTATAATTTCACAAAGTGACAGAAAATGGTGAACCCAAAACCAAGGCACAATAAAGGTCAGAATCAGACAGGACCTAGGCAGATGGTCTTTATTTCCTCTAACCTTATGGGTGCGCATAAATATAATCAAAATGAACATCCTGCCAAGGATGTTGTACCCCCTCAGCATGTCAGGTTGTTTCCTCCCAGTCTCCTGGTTCGCAGATCTGAAATCCTTTATATCCTCCTTCCTCTGGAATGGCAGGTCACCTAGGAAAGCATACCACAAACTCATGGCACCTAAGGAATCGGGTGGACTCCAGCTTCTGGACTTCAGACTTTACTTCCTAGCAGCACAGGCAGCCCAATTCCTACAGTGGAGGATATACTCTACCCACACTGAGCACATTGACTACATCTCACAATGGAAAACAATGGAGCTGGATCTTTGCCGAGCCGCAGAATTCCAGATTCAGGCCCTTATCAATGTCCCACACAAATCCTTCCTGTGGCTCTTAAAACATCCCCAAAAGATTTGTAATCCGAGATCTGAATAAATAAATACACAATAGGGACATCAGTGAAGATCTGTAAACAACTTCACAACCTCTTTGGCACATGGCCACAACTCCACTTGGCACAGTCCCCTGACTGGGAACCCGACCTTCCTGATGCAGAATAAACCCATCACTAACAATTTCCTGAGAGCCATAGAACTCCAGAACCTGGGATCCCTCCTGGACGGTGACTCACTGATCTCTCATCAAGCATTCCAACAAAGGATGGCCCTGGCCAGAGTATCCACCTTCTCTTTCTTCCAACTGAGACCCCTGCTCACCATGGCTCTTGGCCCCAAACCCTGGGACACAGGGCCCTTTGACAAGTGGAATGAGCTCTGCACATTAACAAGCCAAGGCCACGTGGTATCCTGGCTGTACAAGCACCTCCTATGCCTGACCATAGCTCCCAGTAGTGACCATTGTACCTACTGGGATGGGGAATTCCCGGAGCTGGGGACCACTGATAACACAACCAACCTGTGGAGACAAACACATAAACTACTTCAGTTTGTCACACCAAAGCTCTTGCAACTCAGAATCAACTATAACTCATACTTCACCCTGTTCAAACTATTCAAAATGGGCAAACTGACCTCCATTCTCTGCTCCCATTGCAAACATGACAAACGATCCCTTAAACATATCATATGGGACTGCTCGAAAGCAAAACCCCTGTGGGATGAGGTGAGGCCAAAACTAGACCCTATGCTGGGGCTGGGGATGCCTTCACCCCACAAACCTGCCTGCTAAGGCTCAACATGGAGGAGGTCATGTGGGTCAGGAAATACCATCTCTCCCTAATCTTAGCCATGGTCAAAAAGTTGATTCTCAAACACAGGATGGACAACCTCGCTCCCTCCTTCCAAGAATGACACAACTCCATCTTAGAGGCACAACATATTGAAAAGATGATCAGCTACATTCGACACATCCAGAATCTCTACTGGAAAATGTGGGGAATGCTCGAGGCCCTCCTACTAAATACCAACAGAACACAAGAGCTTTGGTACCTGGAGTGCGCAACAGCACCAAATAGCATCACCCTACCCTCTACCACTAATTAGGGTATTCCTGCCTTGGTTACCTGGAACTGTATTGGGTCAGCAGACTGCTTCAACTTAACACAGTGCCATCTTCCCCTGAAGGTGGACGGGGTGTGTGGCACCATTCACTTGAATTTTTCTTGCCATTTTCAGCATAACCCTTACTGTCATAGATATGTCTATCTGTTGTTTTCCTATGTATTGTTTTATATTGATTGTATCACCAAAAATCTCAATAAAGCTCACTATTAAAAAAAAAACTGTTTGAACTTCCCTTCCTCATAAATTACGTAATATGCCTACTTACACCAGTCTTAAGACAGCACTTCTGGAATTGCATCCTTTTTTGTGCAACTGTTATTAAGTTTATTTTAATATTTCTGTTTATGGTTTTTGTATTTAATTTGCTTGTATGTAACATTTTGCCTATGTATGTTGTACATACACACAGGACGGCCCTAAAAACAGACGTTGTGTAGTGCCTTATCCTGTCTAAATATAAATACACTTGAAACCTAAAATGGAGTCCAGTGACAATTTTGTCAGAAATATCCATATGCTATATATATATATATATTCATTGCTATGCACATATTCTAAATTTGGTACTTGTAGATGCCTGTTCTTCACTTCTTCCTGTATAGAAATTATTTGACATGCTTCAAGAGATACACACATTCTTTTCAAAATCTGTATTGACTCACCATGGGTTCTTGAATGTTCAAAAGGAGCTTGGCTTGAAAAGAATTCTTGAGATACCAGGGTTAAGTTCTACCAGGTGGACTTGTCAAAAGTGAGCAACAAAGGCAGTAACAGAAGCTTATCCAGCTCTTCTAAAATTTCTATCAGAATGTGAAGAAGGAGAAACTGCAAAAGCCAGAGGACTACATAGCAAGCTTCTAGAGTTTGGCAATATCCTGCTCCTTAAAATCTTTGCCAAGCTATTGTCAGTGGCTGATAGAACAAATAACGTACTTCAGATAGTCATTGGATGTTGGATGTGTTGTAACTGCTATGCTGTATCTGCTCTGAGTGACTGTATATTTTTGTACTGAAGAGAACTTTTTCATTCAATACAGTGAAGCTGAAACCATGGCAGAAAAATATGGAGCACACACTTAAAAACACTCCACAGAGGTAAAGGAAGCTACCTTATTCTTGGCAGGAATCTGTCCCCACTTCATCAACTGGTCCAGAGCAAAGTGCATCACACGAACAGAGAACTGTTGTGCATTTTAGACTCAGTGTTTTTAACCCTGTGATTGGCAAAATAATTGGAGAGACTGTGAAACAAGGCATAGAGAGCACTCACCCCTGCTATGGAACGTCCAGAAAAATATGACTCAACACTGTTTAGTGCAGTTACATAGAAACAAAGAATTTGATAGCAGATAAGGACCGCTTGGCCCACCTAGTCTGCCCATTTCTCTACCTAACGGATAAGCTGCAGATCCTAGATAACCAACAGCCTACTTCCTCCTGCCCCTCACTAAAATTGCCTAATGTCTGTCCCAAGCATTCTTGACTTCCCAAACTGTTTTTGACTCTACAACCTCCTCAGGAAGGCTGTTCCATGCATCTACAACCCTCTCTGTGAAGAAATACTTCCTCACATTACATCTGAGCTGTCCCCCCTCTATCTTCAAATTGTGCCCCCTGGTTCTTGCACATCTCTTTTTTTGAAAGGTGCTACCCTCTTGGACTTTGTTGATTCACTTGAGGTACTTGAAAGGTTCTATCATGCCCCCCCTGTCCCTCCATTCCTCAAGGCTGTACATCTTAAGCTCCTTTAGTCTTTCTTCATATATTTTCTGGTGCAGAACCTATACCGTTTTGGTTGCCCTCCTCTGGACATCCTTCCAGTGTTTTCATACCTATCTTCAAGGTGCAACATAGCAAAACAGATGTCTGTAGTCACAATAGACCACTGTCTTATGTTTCACCCACTGCAGTGGGATTCTTCAGAGAAACATAGAATTTGACAGCAGATAAGGACTGCTTAGCCCACCTAGTCTGTCCATTTTCCTACCTAACAGATAAGCTGCAGATCCTAGTTAACCAACAGCCTACTTTCTCCTACCCCCCCACTAGCACTGCTTTATGTCTGTCGCATGCATTCTTGAATTCCCCCACTGTTCCTGACTCTACGACCTCCTCAGGAAGGCTGTTCCATGCATTCACAACCCTCTCTGTGAAAAAATACTTCCTCACATTAACTCTGAGCCATACCCCTCTATCTTCACAATGTGCCCTCTTGTTCTTGCACATCTCTTTTTCTGAAAGATACTACCCTCTTGGACTTTGTTGATTCCCTTCAGGTACTTGAAAGTTTCTATCATGTCCCCCCTCTCCCTTCTTTCCTCAAGGGTATACATGTTAAGCTCCTTTAGTCTCTCTTCGTATGAATTCTGGTGCAGACCCTGCACCATTTTGGTTACCCTCCTCTAGACAGCCTCCACTCTGTCTATGTCTTTGCAGAGATGGGGTCTCCAGAACTGCACACAGTACTCCAGATGGGGTCTCACCAACTGTCTGTACAGAGGGATAACAACTTCCTGTTTTCTACTGTTGATGCCTCTCCCTATGAATCCCAGTATCCCCCCAGCCCTTCTTTACTGCCTTCTCACATTGCTTGCCAACCTTTAGGTCATCTAATTACCCCCAGGTCCCTTTCCATTTTTGTTGTTGTCAGTATCTCACCACCCATTGTGTACTCTTCCCATGGGTTTTTGTTTCCCAGGTGCATTACCTTGCACTGCTTTGCGTTGAATCTAAGCTGCCATATATTTGACCATTCCTCCAATCTTGCCAAGTCCCTTCTTACTCTTTCCACTCCATCTTGTGTATCAACCATGTTGCAGATCTTTGTGTCATCTGCAAAGAGACATACTTTTCCTTCCAGTTCCTCTGCAATGTCACTTATAAAGACATTAAAAAAGACCGGTCCCAGTACTGAACCCTGCGGTACCCCGCTAGTAACCCTCCTTTCTTCACTGTGGACTCTGTTTACTATTACCCTTTGTGGCCTGTTGTCTAGCCAATTTTTTATCCAGGCTACCACCTTGGGACCCATTCCAAGGCTGGCTAACTTGTATATTAATCTTTTGTGTGGGACTGTATCAAATGCCTTGCTAAAATCTAGGTAGGCCATGACCACAGCCCCTCCCTGGTCTACTACTTTGGTCACCCAGCCAAAGAACTCTATTAGGTTCATCTGACACGACCTTCCCACTGTGAATCCATGCTGCCTTGGGTCCTGTGCCCCACTGGCCTCTAGGTACTCAACAATACTTTCCTTCAGAAGTGATTCCATCATTTTCCCTACCACTGAGGTCAAACTAACTGGTCTGTAGTTTCCTGCCTCTGCCGTGCTCCCACGTTTGTGAAGAGGAATCACATCCACCCTCCTCCAGTCCTCAGGTACCACCCCATCCTCCCATGATTTGTTAAAGAGAGTAGTCAGTGGTGTCACTAGTTCTACCCTTAGTTCTTTTATTTGTTTTTGAAATTTAATATACTTTATTTCTTTGTCATTTGTACATAGTGTGTAACAGGCTTATAATATCAATTAACAATGAACAGAACAGAAATTATAAGCCTTTTGGTTACAATGTTATGATTATACTAATTATTACTACTACCCTTCTAGTTTCAAGTCGCTTACACTCACCCCCCTTCCCCTTGCACTACCCTTAGTTCTTTTAGAATTCTTGGGTGAATCCCATCATGCCCCATTGCTTTGTCTACTTTCAGTTTTATTAGTTCTTTCAGAACTCTTTCTTCTGTGAATGGACTGGTATCGACCCCTCTATCCAGAGTGTTTCTCTTGTTTGGTTTAGGTACCTCCCACTCCTCTTCTGTTGTGAATACTGAGCAGAAGTATTCATTCAGTATCCCTGCTTTTTCACCGTCACCCTCTACCCACATTCCCTCCCCTTTATTAAGCCTCAGTATCCCTCCTTTGGCCTTTATTTGCTCCTTAATGTACCTATAAAAGGTCTTATCCCCCTTCTTAACAGAGTTGGCTAACCTTTCCTTGGTTTGGACCTTTGCTATTATGATTGCCTTCCTTGCCTCTTTCTGCTTTAACTGATACAGTTCTCTGTCCTGTTCCTTCTGTGTTTCTTTATATTTTCTGAATGCTTTCCTTTTCTCCTTAACCTTCCCTGCCACCTCTTTTGAGAACCATTGTGTTTTTTTCCTTTGTTGCGTTTTGTTGATTTGCTTCACACAAAGGCTGGTTGCCTCTATGATGGCTGTTTTGATTACTCCCCATTATTCCTCCACCCCTCCTTCTTGCCTATTTGCTAGTGCTTTTCTGAGTCACTCTCATTTTCCCAAAGTCAGCCCTCCTAAAGTCCAATACTCTAGCTTTTGTATGGCTTGACTCTATGGCTGTGTTTATCATGAACCACACTGTTTGGTGGCTGCTTGTTCCCAGATGGCTACCCACTTCTAAATCCGAGATTCTTTCTCCATCCCCATTTGAGAATACCAGGTCTAGGACTGCTCCCTCCCAAGTGGGTTCCAATACTAGCTCTCTGAGGCATGCCACTTGTAGGGCATCAAGAATGACCCTGCTCTTGAAATCTCATTGGAGATTGACAGAAGGTTTTCCAAGCCCAACCACACTGATGCTTGCTATCGATGTTCTCAGACCACAGTCTAACACATTGTTTGACCATGGCAAACTGAGGCCACTTGGAGAGATGTATAACTCTTCCATTCTAGAACAGGAACTAGTAGCTGGAAAAAACATCATTCTACGACTGCTAGAAAATGAACGTCTACAAGACATGATCAATCTTTACAAAATACTTAAAGAAATTATGTATCTGATGCTACATAAATCCATGCAGATTGCTTTAACAATTCCAGTTACAACATGTATATGTGAGTGCTCCTTCAGTGCCATGAGTCACATTAAAACGTATCTGAGAAACAAGACTGAAATTGAAAGATTGAATTCACTTGGAATTCTCAATATTTAGATCAACGAAAGCAGAAAACTTGACTGATAAAGCGATTGACAAATTTGCATCCATGATAAACAAGAAGGTTGAGATTCTTCTCCCCAAATCAGCATGATGATAAACTAGTAAAAGCTGTATGACATTTTCATATTTTGCTCCATGAGTTTTAAGATCATAAAGCATACATTAAAGATTCTTATCCCAGACTCTCGTGTTCACCTCAAAAATTATTTTCAAAATGGTGCCTCTGGTGTCCTGCAACCTTCCCAGCACATCTCTAAGATAATGATTTCTCTGTTTGTTTTTCTCTATGGTCTTTCAACCTTCCCAGGATGTCTGTTGGGATAATGGTACAGTATCTCTGTTTTTCTCTGGGGTACTGTAACCTTTCCACCAAGTCAGCTGGGATAATGGTATCTCTCTGTCTATTGTCCTCTGGGGTCCTTTAACCTTCCCAACAGACCTTCTGGGATGATGATATCTGTCTGTTTTTATCTGGGGTGGGATCTTGTAACCTTCCTAGCAGATCTGCTGGGATAATGGTGTCTTTCTGTCTGTTTTCCCCTGGGGTTCTGTGAGCTTCATAACAGACCTGTTCAGGTATTGGTGTCTCTTTGTTGTTCTCTGGGATCTTGCAAGCTTCCCACCCCAATAGATCTGCTGTGATAATAGTTTCTCTCTGTTTTCCTCTGGAATCCTGTAATCTTCCCAGCAGATCTGCTTGGAGAATGGTGTCTCTCTGTCTGTTGTCCCCTTGGGCCTTGTAACCTTCCCAACAGATCTGCTGGGATAATGATGATGTCTAACTGTCTGCTTTCCTCTAGGATCCTGTAATCCATCTAGTACATCTGATGGCATAATGGTGTCTGTTTGTTGTCCTCTGGGGTCTTGTAACCTTCCTAACATGTATACTGGCATAATAATGTCTCTCTGTTTTCCTCTTTGGTCCTTAACCTTCCCAGCAGATCTGCTAGGAAAATGGTATCTGACTGTCTGTTTTCCTCCCTGGTCTTTTAATCTTCATAGTAGATCTGTTGGGATAATGATGTCTGTCTGTTTTCCTCTGGGCTCCTGCCTTCCCAACAGATCTGCTGGGATAATGATGCCTGACTGTCTGTTTTCCTTTAGAGTCCTATAGTCTTTTTAGAAGATCTGCTGGGATAATGCTGTCTGAATGAAACCTCTGGGGTCCTGTAACATTCTCAACAGATCTGCTGGGATAATAGTGTATCTTTGTCTGTTGTTCTCTGGGGTCCTATAAGCTTCCCATCCCAACAGATCTGCTGGGATAATAGTATCTTTCCATTTTCCTCTGGGGTCCTGTAGCCTTCCCAGCAGATCATCTGGTATAATGGTGTCTCTCTGTCTGTTGTCCCCTGGGGTCCTGTAACTTTCCCCATCTGATCTGCTGGAAAAATGGTGCCTGACTGTTTTCCTCTGGCGTCATGTAATCTTCCTAGTGGATCTGCTAGGATAATGGCGTTTCTCTGTTTTCCTCTGTGCTTCTGTAGCCTTCCCAACAGATCTGCTGTGATAATAGTGTCACTCTCTTTTCTTCTGGGGTCCTGTAACCTTCACAGTAGATCTGCTAGGATGATGCTGTCTGTCTATTTTTCATCTGAGGTCCTGTAACCTTCCCAGCAGATCTGCTGGGAAAATGGTGTAACTCTGTCCATTGTCCTTGGTGGTCCAATAACCAAATATTTCCACATCATATTAAATACAGATGATAACCAGCCTTTTCTAACACTTCTTTCACCATTAAAATGCAAGAAAAGCCACCATTTGAAGGTAAAAATTTCAATATTTTCTGGGGAGCACGCCCCAGACCCCCTTAGCTTTGTTAAGATTTGAACTGTGAGGCATTAGCCCCCCCCCCACCACCAACTTTACACCTTGGGTGATGCCTCTGTTATATACTGGACACTCTAGAGCAGCCCCTTTAGTGGCATACCAAAATTAAACCATGTCCTGAGAGTTATTTTACAGTGACTACAGGCCTACACCACCTTAATCACTAATGAAGCAGAACCCACTGGAAGTACACAGTTCCACACAAAACACTTATATAGATCCAGCAATACAAACAGCACTAAATATTTTACATATAGAGATTGAAAATGCTGTGAAAATCAAATTAACCTGAGTGAAGCTGCAGCTAAGGACTACTGACTGTCAGAGGCTCAGCAAAGCTGCAGCTCTGTATACAAAAAATGAAAGGGCAAAGAAACTAAAACTGCACTTAGAAAGCTGGTTCATTTCCTATTACAGGAACATTTTGCAACTGGGATTTAATGCTCCAGTCATTTTATGTTATATATTACAACATGGGTTGGAAATGTACTGCCTCCTGATTGGATAAATAAGTTCCGAGACCCATACATTAATTCTCCATAAAAACACAGATTAGAACAAAGTTAGGGTGTGGAACTTGGAATTTGGACAATCACACACATAATTCATAGCATACTTCACTAGACCCTAAAGCTGCTCCTCCTCCTGGGGCTGTGTGGGTGGCTGTTTGTGCTTGTCTGTGTCTGTAGGTTAGTTTTTGTTCATTTACATGTTTTTCTGCTGGGAATACCTGTGCCATTCTTGCACACAACATTGTTGAAAGTCTCCTGGACTGAATTTCTGCAAATCGCCATCATCAGGTATCAGCTTTTTAATTTTAAATCAACTTTCTTGAAGCCTCCCCAAGGAAGCATATGCCTTACAACTAGTCTTACAAAAATGGTGATGCTGGGTCCTGCAACTGAATCAACATTTTCAACATTCTCATCTGACCACTCTTAAAGCAACTGCACTTGTGGACTTTAAAGAACAAAAGAATTTTAACACATTTTGTGACTGAATCAACATTTTTGTCTGACCTTTTCCAAAGGTATTGTACTTGTCTCTGAGGACTTTGAAGATCAAAGGAAACATACAGACAAAAGGATTTCACACATTGCATATGCCTACTGTCTGACCTACTCCCAAGGTATTGTACTTATCTCTGAGGACTTTGAAGAACAAAGGAAACATATAGACAAAAGGATTTTACACATTGCATATGCCCAGGCCACAGTTTATTACCTTTCAGCAACTTTAACATATTATGTGATCCTGGATCTCAACAGTACTATAGTACTTCTCTTAAACCCTCTGGCACCAAACCCTCCCAGTCTTTTTTTTTCATTTTTCTCTGTACTTCGCCATAGTGCTTAGCTATCCACCTTAGCCCACTAAAATCCATACCCCACCACCTCCTATTGCTCACCCACCCCGACTGCCTAGCCCACACTGCTTCTCGGCTCTCTCCTGCCTCGCTAAAAATGCTTTGGCTTAGTCCCCACCACCTGGTCCTGCTCACCCCTCACCCTCCTTTTCCCTTTATGCCAACTCCCCTCCGCCTACCCTACCCCTCCACCTAATCTCACCTTTCTATACTACTACCCGAAACATTGTACCATGGCTTTTACTCTGAAGTCTTAAACAAACATCACCCAATTAATACCTGGGTGCAAATAGCCATATTTCCTAATTGGAAACTGCCACATCATTATAACTCACTAATGATCACCCTCTACTGGGACTCCAGAAGACAATCCAAGCATCTTAAAAGTACAAGCGAAACTCACTCCAACCTATTATAGACTACTGAATGGCATCACTGAAACTCCTGCTCCTCCTACTTTTAATATCTGGTGGGATACACCCAAACCCTGGTCCTGTTGCACTGAAGCCCGACAAAAACAGGAAAGTTGTAGTGGTCTCTCCATTATCACTCTAAATATCTGCAGCCTCCTTCCCAAATTGGAATCTCTTCAAACTCTCGCTGGACAAAAAACCTGATATACTAGCCATTGTGGAAACCTGGCTATCTCCCAGCACCCCGGATCATGCGGTCTCGCTTGAAGGCTACAATCTTTTCAGACTTGACCGGGCAAGCAAGAAAGGTGGGGGCTGTGCTATCTACATAAAGGACAACCTCTCCTGTCAACGCGGCAGCTTCACCCCCACAAATACCAGATGCAACTCCTCCCTATCAAACTGCTTCTTGGTGCACAAAACAAAGTTCTCACAGTGGCCGCAGTCTATATCCCTCCAAAAGACCACCGTGCCAGTATTAAGTCTGTACTTGATTTTGTTAGTCTGCAGCCCTCTGAAAATGAGCTCCTCCTCCTCCTCGGGGATTTCAGCATAAACTGGCTCGCCTCTGACACTGGCTCTTACAAAGATGACATCCTAGCAGCAAACCTGACTCAGATGGTAACCTCCCCCACCTGGAAAAATTACAAAACTGGTACAAGCACCCTTATTGACTGGGCTCTCACAAATCACCCTGACCGGATAAAAAACATTAAAGTCCTCCCGGACTCTCTCAGTGACCACTCCCCAGTGTCCTGTACCTGGTCTAATAAATTTCTCAAGCCACCCTCCAAAGTTATAACAAGCAGATTATTGCCTTATAGGAATCTTATCAAGTTGAAAACCCATCTCCTACAACAGGACTGGACGCCAATCCTTGAATCAACTGATATTAATACCGCACTAGAATACTTCATTAAATCTTTCAACTCTGCATCCGAATTATATGCCCCAGTAAAAAAACGTAAAATCAAAGCACTATCAAATCCATGGATTACTGCAAAACTACTTGCCGAGCTCAAGGTTCGGGACCACCTCTGGGCAGTTGCCAGAGACACAGGCTCACCTCATGATACCCTAAAATACAAGCAGGCATGAAATAGATGTACCTCACAAATTAGGCAAATGAAGAGCCCTATTTCAAAAATGCCCATGAATCCACCTGGGGTGATGGAAGAGCTTTTGGGACATCTATGAAAACATAATGGGTAAACAATCAAAATCAGCACCTACCATTATGAAAGTTGATGGATCCACCACTCTTGACCCAAAGTCTATTGCAGATCGCTTAATAAGACATTCACAGACCTTAGTAGGGGTCCTCCCCAGATTTCTTCTCGGACTTACCTGCTTCTTACCTAGCCTAGTATCACAAAACACCCTCGTGACAAACCACAATTTTACTTCAAGAAAATCAAAGTGCATAAGCACACAGTACATAAGAAAGGCCTGCTCCAAATCCAGAACAAGTAGTGACACGCTAGATCTAAAAATCCTGTCTCTCACCCTGGATGAAGTAATTCACCCCTTGCAAAATTCTTAATCTGTCACTTTGCCAAAGTCAATTTCCCAACAAATGAAATCTGCCATAATTACGCCAGTGCACAAAGGGGACAAAACCTCAACAGGAAACTATCGACCAATATCAATACTCCCTCCCTCTCAAAGCACTTGAACGAATAGTGGCAGACCAACTCTGATTACCTGGACAAATACAATCTACTCTGTAATCAACAGCACGGCTTTAGGAAAGGACATAGTACAACAACAGCCTTACTTGATTTCTCTGGAGAAGTCCACTCAGCCCTGGACAAAGGGTGCCAAACAGGTGCAGTCTTTATCGATCTTACAAAAGCTTTCGACACAGTCCATCATGGCCTACTTACCTCCCTACTTTCTAGCCTAGGCCTGGCCGAAGGTCCTTGTGCTTGGGTAAAAAGTTACCTGTCCAATCGGTCACAGGCTGTAAAAATCTCTAATGAACTCTCTGACTTCAAACCAGTTCTCTCGGGTGTACCACAGGATCAATTCTTGGACGCTCCTCTTTAGCCTGTTCCTTAACTCCTCCCAGATATCTGCCAGGAGAAAATAATCTTATACGCTGATGATGCTGTAATTCTCTCTTCCCACAAGATCAAACTCCCTATGAAAAAGCCTGCAACTTGCTTTCTCTAGTGTTGAAAGGTGGTTCCTGGATAGTAAACTTGTGCTAAACCACAATAAAACAAAAGTCATGCTCTTCTCCAATCACCAAAACAAAATAGGCATACTCCACTCACCATACAAACCTCTGCAGAATTACACTGGACCAAGTAAATACTTTCAAATACCTTGGCATCACTTTTGACCAGGGCTCACCTTTGCAACCCACATTGACAACACTGGAAAACAGTGAACCAACGCCTTGGAATACTATTCCGTAACCGTCAATTTCTAAATCAAGCGGCATTGAGAATACTATACAGAGTTCCATAATCTCAATCATTGACTATGGCCTTATTATTTATGACTCAGCTACCTCCACTGCTCTAAGGTGTATCTCAATCACTCTAAATAAGGCCTGCGCTCCTCACGGGGCTCAAAGACTGACTCACCGTGTGATCTGTACTATGAATCAGGCTGGTTGAACCTATCAAATCATCTTATTTATCTCACCTGCACAATGGCAAAAAATCTGTCTTGAAGTGACTCCATTATGTATTCAAACCTACTCCGACTGAATCCTGGCTCACGACCTCCACCAGATCTGAAACGTAACCTTTCCCTGGTTCGAGATGCCGGACTGCACAGGGACAAGATCTTTCACATACAGGGCCCCGACATGGTTCAATGCGCTTAGTCCACCTACTCTATCCTCAACCTCGCTGAAGCTTTCTAAATCCATGCTCTATGCCCACCTCACCACCACTAGCAACTGTGATTGAGCTAGATAAAGACTACTACTCCTCATGTCCATCCTCACATCTGAGGCCTCTTCCTCCCTGACTAATGAACCCTCTGGTACCTCTACTACTTCCTGTCTCCCACCCAAACTCACTCCCCTTTTCCTGTCCCTCTCACTTACCTCCCGCTCACCACCTTTCCCTCTCTCTAGCCTCCTTTGGCGCCTAATGATCACCCCTCTCCTGGAAGTTTTCTTAACCTTAAATTGTCTACTCGCTTGAACCTGTTATAGCTTGTTTTCTATGAAACTTAAAAATGTTACTGCCTTAAACTGTTAATAGCAAATTTATGATGTAACTTTCCTGTCTGGTTTTACCTGTAATGTGTATCGTGCTTTGTTAAATGTTCTTTGTGACGTGGAACCTTTGTAAAAGAGCCCTGGCTCAAAGGTATTAATTCCTAGACTAATAAACTAAACCAAACTAAACTAAACTAAGACCCTGATTGCTACCATAGATATGGCTGCCACCTTTACTCACTGTAAAACATCAACACAGACCTAAACAGTAAAAATCCCTTAAATGTTTCAAAAATAAATAAATAATAATTTCCTCTCATGATTCTAACTTACACAAACACTTTTTTTTATAAATGAAGTAATATTGACAGTTTAAACTCCTGTTGTTTCTTTTGTGACTATGAAAAATTCCCATCCTTTCCTTACCATCCTGCCAGGGATATATCTGCAGCTTAGCCTGAAACAAATGAAATTCAGACTGTGGCTCCATATAAGGTCTCCTGTTGTGTGAGAGGGGAATATAATTCTGCCAGTGGAATTCTACAGAAGTTTTAATTCCTGTTCTTCATTATAAAGAAACCTTTCATCTATTGAATGTGTAGAAAGACAGTCTGACAGGTGGGGAAGGATAACTTTTTATTAGTTACTTGTACCAAAAAAAGTACCTTTTTTTATTTTAGAGTTGGCATGCTATTTGCTTCTGTATATTATTTCTCAGTTTTCCCATTTTATAAACCCAATAAAAGACTGTAGGTGGTTGGTTGTCTGGCTACTGAACTTCCAGGTGCTGAAGGCATCCTGCGCAAGTGCCTCACTATGTATCTGGGCATGCATTAACCATAGACAATCAATGCCCTGACATGTTATTGCATACTAAAGGCTGGTCACCCAACCTAGGTGTTGAAAAAAATGTTAAGAAGTCACTCAGTGGATCCTTGTTCTGCTTTTCACTGTAGTCAAAAGGCAAATGTCAGGCTTCTCTTTCCCCAAGGCAGTTTGGGTGGAGCACACACAGGACATCACTGCACACCAGCCAGTGACATCACTCAGGAAACTTTTGATGGAAGGCAACAAAGTGTGCAGTGGTTTTGCCAATAGAAAATTCACAGACTGATTATACTAGATGGACTGAGATCCTGTAGCTTCCTAGAAAATGGTGTCTGAGCAGCAAGGATCTGAAAGTTTTTTATTATTAATTGTTTGGTAACCAGGTAAGGCCCACTAGGCACAAGTACCTGTTTTCAGGGGTCACCCGGAAGCACTGGGATGGTTAAGTAACTTGATCAGAATCACACAGTATGCAGGTGGAGGTTGTGGGAATCAAACCCAGGTTTTCTAGATGTACCAAGCTCATTCACAGCTCGTTACTCTATCCTCTAGGCTATACTGCCAGCCAACACAAGAAAAGGGGAGCCTTTAAGAAGGCATCAGCATGGCTGAGTTGGAAGCAAATCTGTCTCTGGTTCACAGCCTTTAAAAAAGTGTCAATGTGGCTCAGTTGGAAGCACATTTGTCTCTGGTCCAGAAGGTCATGGGTTCTAGTCCCACACAGGGACTGGACACATACCATAACTGTTGATACCCAAGTACAGTACTGGCTATGGTTCTGTACTGTCAGGGAGTGCCATCCTTTGTATAAGACATTACACTGAGGTCCCCAATGGTGCTGGCCATCCATAAAGCAGATTCATGTGATTGTCCAAGGCTGTGTTGGGGTTTTGATGAGTGAAATGGCTGCCACTACATGTTTATAGTCAATTCACTACCAGTCTCTCAATTCTTGTACAGCACTTTGGGATACAACGTGTTTGAAAAGAACTATATAAATACTGATTCTTCTCCTTAAAAGTAAATGTACAGTAGGTAAGAGACAGGATTGCCTATCACCTTAGAGCTGAAGAATCTATGACAGCCCCAGAACTGGGATGACACAATATCAAGTCTGCAAAACCCTTTAGCCAAGGGATAATGTAAGTGACATGTAGCATGACATAAGTGATTTATCTAGTCCATTTTCAAAAAAACATATATTGGTTGTGTTGCAGGGAAAAATTAAATTTTCATCCATGCTGTATAATAAATAATTAAAAATAAAATAATAAAAATCCACCAGTCTTGTATAACTGGTAGGATAAATGTTGGTCAAAGTTTTGTGATACTTTTTTTTTTTACTGTTACTAGACATATTTCTAATAAATGTCTACTATTCAAGTCAGTGGTTGTTGGTGGGAAATGCATTAAAAGAAAAAAGTGAGAGACTGATAGGAGATACTGAATGTATTTTTTGAAATCTCAGTAGAAAGTGTTGACAGCGTGTTTCCATGTGCAATCTACTAAAAATGCAGTGGAAGCAACACCAGTGAATTGGGGTCATGCAAGAATATGCAGCACTGTGAATAAACTACAGCATCAAGATATAGCAGTCTGAATCACTAATTGCAAATGAGTAATTATTTTAGTGGGTGGGTGCTACATGTTTAAGAATTTCCACTAACAACCAATATTTAAAATATAGTTAGAGCATCAGACTGCCAGAGCTCATTGGTGTCTCAGAATGTTTAATGACTATCCTCCTCTAAATAATAGAAACCATTTTGTGAAAAAAGGTTTTTTTATTGTAAAATATGAGTCTGCCGTCCACTTGCATAACATATTTATGTCCAGACAGTGCCTGACAGAATATTTCAATGAGAAATATAAAAAAAATGGATTGCAAGAATTATTTTTAAATATTCTAATGCTTAAGCAGGGCAGGAAATTAATGGTACATATTTATACATTGGGGGAGGAAGAAACCTTAGGAAATGAAGCCCCCCTAAAAGAAATGTTCTTTCCTTATTTATGCTACCAGTATCTATACTGATATTCTGACAATACAATAAAAAAATCTTGAAAGCTATGTCAGGCTTTCCATGCAGTGGTGGAATTTGTACACCAATTTACTTTAATTGATGCTTTAAATAGACTTTTGGAGAAGGAAAATGGCCTTACAAATGCCATTACAGCAATAGCAGGAGCAAAGCAGTGTTGTATTTGCCCAGTGGGATGCTAACTCATAAAAACACTTTTCACACAGTCATATTTTACACATCTGAGGAGGCAGAGGGACCTTGACAACTCCCTGCACTGATTTAATATACAGAGAGCTGTAAAATGTACCATCCTGCCTCTGCACACATAGTCATGGGATAAGAAGTCTCTTGTAGTATGCCAATTGAGGGAATAAATAGCTACTCCAGAGATCACATCTGATACAGGTGCAGCATACATGGTTTATACAAGTGCCTCTGTGAGTCGGCGTTCAGTGTCTCTGTTCCCCGTTTTGGTATAAGAAATATTTTGACATTTAATTTTCCTGATGTTATAATCTGCTTAATTCATAAATATGCTTTACTGGCAATGGGGTGAAGGGCAGGATTCTCGAAAGGGTAAGACATGGAGGCAGAGCATGCCATGCCCCTGTTTGCCTGAATAATTCAAAGTTGCCCAGCTGCTAGTTCAGAAAGATTCTGTTTGTTAGAAAAAGTTATGACTTGCATTAAACAAATTGTGTCTTTTCTAGCCACAAAATTAAAATGCTTTCATACTACACAATAGATGGTTTAAAGGAGAACTGTATTTTTCCCATTTTTCCCAATTGAAGCAGTTTTCTAAGTACAGGTTCAAATTCTGTTATTGTTCCATTTATACAGGTGTTTTAGTAACCTCAGTGAGTTTTTCTGATTTACACGCTGGTGGTAAGTACTGTATGATATAGTTTATGGCTTCCATTTTCAAATGGTTTACATGGCACAAACTGGGTTTATGCTGCACAAACCAGGAATAGCACCAGCAGTTGGGGATGTGGCCATATTCAAAGGTCACCTATGCAAGGTGCACCCCCAGCAGCCCTGTGGTGCACAATATCACGCTGCGCATATGCAAAGAAGGGAGCTCCAATGCATACGCAGTGCAGCATAATACTGGAAAGTTTTCAGAAGAGCTAAATGGCTACAATTGTGGCACCATTTAATTTTTCTGAACCCCAGCCCTTAACTGTGCACAGAAGGGATAGGAGCCACACACACCCTCCCACACAGTAAAGGGCTGGGTACCCTGGTTGTTCAGTGGTCCCCCCTAGCCCTAATCCTTGTCCCTGTTCAAAAAAGTTATCCCTGGTGGTCCAGCGGTCCTTCCCTAACTCTGATCCCCTCCGGCATACAACAAAAACCATCCCTGATAGTCCAGTATTCTCTGCCCAAGCCTCAATCAACTCTGTTATATCATAAAATATCCTGTGGTATTCTAGTGGTGCTTCCCCTGAGCCCCGATCCCCCATGCAGGCAAAATGAGAAACATCCCTGGTGGTCCAATGGTCTCTCCCCAGCCCCAATCCCCATCCATTTTGAAATAGAAAAGGATTCAATGGTGGTCCAGCGTTTTCCCCTGAATCCCAACCTGCCCTATCAAACAGCACCATCCTCTGGTTGTCTAGTGGTCCCCCACCCCTCCACCCCATTAGGTAGTGTAGCACCATCCCATTCCCCAACTTGCACAGCCCTCTGCTCACCTCCAAGGCTGGCCACTGACTGAGCCCTCCTAGCATGTGTACTGTACAAACTGTACAGTACACATGCCAGGAGAGCTCAGTTTGTGACTGGCTGGGGAGATGAGCGGAGGGCTGTGTCAGTCGTCGGCTCTCGGTATGGGATCAAGGGGGGGATGGGGTGGTGGGACAGTACCTGCAATGGTGTTTTATTTTACTAGCTGTGTGGGGCCATGTCAGTTTCCTGGTGAGATGTGGTTGGGGCCATTTTCAGATTTTCCTTGGGTTCCATGTCATAACGATGATCACAAAACCGCAATTGCCATTACGGACAGTGCACAAATATGAAAAGCAAATCGGCAATGTACACTTACCAGCAACATAAACCCAAACAACAGAAATAATCATTAATACAGGGGGCTCCACCCTCCACCCCACTCCACCCCCTCATGGGGGGCTTCACCCCCACAGCCCCCGACTTTAGATAACCAACTCCGGGAGGGGGTGCATGTCGAGGAGGGGGGAAAAGTCACAAAAAATAAAACATTTAACTGTGTGCTACCAAAACATACCCCTCCACAGCCCCAAATCCTGTACCTCTTGCACCGGAGCTAACCACCCTCACCACCACATCACATGGCTAGCTCAGCAGTAGTATGCCCCACACAGTGGTATGTATCACACAAACCCTCTTCCCTATCCTTCCCCTTCCAGTCTCCATCCTACAGTGCTGCAACCCTCCCTCGCTCATCCCTACCCTCACTGTACCATCCCTCGCAACCCTTACAGGGTAGCCCAAATGTGAGGCACTGCAAATGAGTCACCATTATGGCAGTCACTCATTTGCAGGCACCAGTATCACTGGATACCTTTCCTTGACCCTTTCTGGCCGCATGCATTTCCAGAGTGCAGCAGCATTTTGGAAAAGACCTCTGTTTTGGTCCTGTCTTGTTTCTGTATTGTATAGCAGGTCCAGCACAGTCATCCTCTAGATTGTTGGTGGCATTATGGATTGCAGCAGTGTGGTGCGCTGGAGATGGTATGGAGCGGCCTTAGAGGTTGGGAGGAAGGTTTGTTGTGAACTATTATCCTTCGGTGGAATAGATGCCATCTGGACCCTTGGATGTTCCTCGATTCACACCCTTGGGATACTTAGCTACTGCTGTAATGCTGGTGTGAGCAGCACTGCCTCCTGTTTTATCTCTATGTCCATTGTAATTTCCACCCTCAGCTGACCATGCCTGCTCGTTTTCAGAATAAATGGTAACAAAGCAGTTATTCAGCGCCTCTGCTTTTCCTCCCACCTTATGTAATGGTCCTTCATCTCTCCAATAATCAATGTCCTCATATTATGCTTGAATTATTTTGTTATATACAGTGGCACCAATCAGGATGCAACAAAGTAATGCTGCAGGATATCACCAAATGCTGCAGTACGCTGCAAGGAACAGTGTAATTCAAGGGCAATTAAGCCCTTTTTTACTGCAGTATTTTGTGACATGTCAT
Organism: Neoceratodus forsteri; assembly: GCA_016271365.2. Classification (NCBI taxonomy): domain Eukaryota; kingdom Metazoa; phylum Chordata; order Ceratodontiformes; family Ceratodontidae; genus Neoceratodus; species Neoceratodus forsteri. Next base: position 1,286,333,129 of record CM057453.1, read on the forward strand.
TCACAGCAAGTTACTGTGTTGCATCATGGCCTGCTTCAGTTTATGTGCAGTATTTAACAAAACATTCGTTATTACCCCTGATCTCATGAACAGTCCTGTATTCCAGACCAGTCTTGGATTGGGCAATCATGACATTGCATACCTTTTGTTATGCCCTATACTCTGCTTCTCACTTTCTGTTGTCCAAATCCATCAACTTCCCATATACCCTCTTGTTCTGTCTTAATTTCCCCTGAGATTTTTTGACAACCATGGAGGCCTCTGCCTAGCCATCTTGTCCTTGTACTCATGTAATGAGTTTTCTCTCCTATCTGTATATACTGCAGACATTGAAGCTTACTTAATCGCAACAAGACAACTTTGAAAATAGGCCCGTGGTGGTCCTTAAAATTCTTATCCTGTCTAAAAATTAAAAACAATGTCTATGTTCTGTCTTGTCACCCATTTGGTCATGACTCTATTATACTTAGCTTCAGGGCCTACCATGTGGCATTAACACTCACACTCAGCAGTGCAAATGCCACAGCCATTCTTCTCAGCTTATCAGACTCAGCTCTCATAAAGTTTAGTGTCCTGGCCTTATTTTGTGTGAAGTAGTTTTCTGCTGTCAGCTAAAATCCAATATTATAATGGTTACTGTTGCTCCCAGCTCCCCATCCTTTAGTGCTATAACCCACATCCTCCCTACTACTCAGCAGCACATCAAGAACTGCATCCCCTCCTGTCCCATTTCTGACATGCTGAATAAGGAAACAATTCTTCATAACTAACAACAGGCAACTTTTCTCAGTGTAGTAAAGCCACTGTGAGGCAATTTTTAAATCATGAAAGAAATGTAAAAGGAAAAGTGTGACTCCCACTGGGACTTGAACCCATGGTATGCCAGGGGCCTGTGTTCAAGTTCCAGTGGGAGTCACACTTTCCCTTTCTTATTTCCTTCATGATTAACAAGGAATTCCTCTCTGCTTTCCCTCAGGCACTTTTTATCTCCCAGTCAATGTCAGGTAGGTTGCAATCCCCAGTGAAAACCATGGACCCCACAACTGTTGCCCTTTTACTTTAACTTGCCAACTCCAAGTCCTGCTTGCTGTACAACCTGGTGGTCTGTAACATAGTTCTAGAATTGTCAGGAACCTTTACAAAGAATTTTGGGTAGTAAAGATTCATGACTTCCCACATCTCTATATACCCAGTTTCATATGCACTGTATCCCAATGAACTTTATGAAGCAAAGTATTAGATACTTGTAGTGCAGCAAGTGTATACAGTTTGTTATAAATAGAGGTGCAACTGTGCCTGTTCTGGTGGTAGTTCAGATGGATATTAAAGATCCCATGGCACTTATCAAAAAGAGTAGGGGAAGTTTTATTGCAATAACATCAAAGTCATAATCATTACAGACAATGTTACATCACATTGAAGAACTTTACATCAAAGCAATGACAGATATGGGGAAACCACCAAAACAGCAGAAAAAAAACTTAAAAAAGTATTGTAGTCATACCAACATAAATAAGGGAGAAACCAACAGCAATTAAAGTGGTAAAACACAAAAAAACTGAAATCTCTCCTCTCCCTCACACAACAAGACTAGGATGTACCTTGAAGCAGCAGAAACCACAGATAGTATCAAACAGTGTTCTTCACACCAAAAATTCTAAGGCAAATCAATACCCCCATAACCTTTTGAAACATCTATCCTCCTCTAACCTACTGAAACATAAAAATGAAACTAAGCTTATCTGAAAGTCAATTATTTTCCTTAAGTTATACTAAGAATCATTTATACTTTATAAAGTAAGAAAACCCTTTTCACCAATTAATAATCTTCTGAGGAGAAGAAAAAGCCGCATCTTTTAGGTAGATTTTAACCATAGTTTGTTGTATCAAGGCCTGCACTGTTTCATATGACCTGGTACTTTGATTTAATACCCACCGACATCTGGCTTGCCATAAAAATAATCTTAAGCAACATAGAAAAATCATCAAAGTTTCATGATGAACCACCTGTGAGCACTGGCCCAATATTAATAATTCATAAGACAAATGGGTTGACCACCTCATATTCCATGTATTTGCCAAAAATTACCACAGATTTTTTGAATATGAACAGTAAAAAAGGTACTGTTCCATGGTTTCCTCCTGGTTAATGCAGTTAGGGTAGGGGCAATTGCTTTCCTCTATCATTTTGTGTTTTGCATTCCCCCAATATTGATTTTTCCATAAACTGAGAGCCAGAGGTGTTCCCACATATGAGAAGGGATCCTAGGATTTATCAATTGTGCAAGACAAAAACCTGTTTTATCAGGAGGACAATGCTGAAAACTAGGTTCTGTAGGAAAACATTGTGACAAGACTACCTCATAAAGTTTCCATCCAGTATGGGAGACTAGTTGCTGTTTTGTCAAATCTCATTTATACATTTTGGAAGCTGCTTGTTTAAAAAATTCTGGAACATGCAAATACCTCACTAGTTTTGGGGGCACCACCCTCCAGGCCTGAAAATATCTGGATAGATTTAACCTTGTCCAATGTTTTTGGGGTGAGTCTAAAAGGCCCAACCCACATCTAACCGTCTGTGAAAGGAACAATGTATGAAAGAAAATAACTGTGTCTATCATACCCAAACCTCCCTTTGAAATTGGTAAACAGGTATAGCATTGTTTTATGGGGTTCAATCGATTCCCCAACAACATTTGGAAGAACAAGCTGTTAAGTTTAGTTTCTGTTTGCAGTGGCAGGGGATGAATCATTGCTACATATAACAAGCATGGAATAAGAAATTTCTTTATTATCTGAATTCTTTTTATTTTAGACATGTTCCATTTTTTTCCATCGGTTAACCTTCAGTTCTACAGTCATCAGAGATTTTTCCCAGTTTTGAGTGGCCATATTCTGGGGCCCAAAAATAATCCCCAATATTTTCAAGGGTTCTATTCAGATTCTAAATCCTGCAATCTGAAGGGAGTCAGGGTACCCTGCACCTATAAAACATCCTCTACACTTATTCAGATTTAATTTGGAATTAGAGATGTAGGCATAGTCAGTCATTATCTGCAAAAATGAGGGAAATTGGGCATTATCTGAAAAAAGAGACAGATGTCGTCCGCATAAGCCTGAAGGTGGTGATAATCTCAGATACCTGTCCCTATAATCCCTGTCCATCTGGGTTGGTCTGACAATGTCCGAAGAAAGGGATCCAAAGCAAACACATAATGGAGGGGGCTAAGAGGACAGCCTTACCTAACCCCTACCCGTGTTTGAAACCCTGCAGTAACTGTCCTTCGAATGACTGTATAAACTAAGGTAGAAGAATAAAGTAATTGTAAATACTGTATTAAAGTAGAAGGATTGCCATAGTACCTTGATGTAGTGAATAGAAATAGATGGGAAACCCTATCAAAAGCTTTTTCCTGATCGACCAAAATAATGCAGCCATGATTACCAGAAGGGGATAAAAAATCTATCACATCCCGAATGATCATCAGGGAATGCTGGATTTTCCATGAAAGGAGCCCACAGAATTGTAGCGGGGAAATGACTATGTTGGCATATTGCTTTAACCTATTATTCAAGATGTGAGCTAAAGCCGGCCTGGTGGTGCTGAGGGTTGAGGTGCTGGGTGCCACACCTCGCGCCATGCCAGCTACCCAAGTTTGGGAGTGAGTTCAGAGCACTGGGGGATGGCAGGAGCGGGACAGAATTGAGCACCTGCTGGGCTGCTCTTCTTCCCGGAGGGGAGGTCAGGAATCACTCGGCACATCTGCAGCTCCTGGTGGAGACTGGGAGTGTTGTAGCTAGCTGAGCAGCACATAGCTTGCATGCCCGATGCAGGCAGGGGTTGCCTTGTGCCATGCGTTGAGATATGTACATGCATGGGAGGGAGGGAGGGAGAGAGGGGAGAGCTCACCAGAACAGAGAAAACCCTGGTCTGCAGAGTAGGCAATGACACCTGCCCCCATGCCCACAGCCAGGTCCCTCCTGTCTGGCCTTCCAGGTTCCTCCACCTGGGTCATCTGCCACATCGGAGCTGACTGTTGAGAGCACCCAAGAGGAGGGGTGGCCCAACCCCAGAGGGGTTAAGCTGGGGGTACTGATCATGGCTAGAGGAGGGGGAGAGAGGAGGCACAGGTAGGAGGACTTGAGGCAGGGCAGGAGTAAGGCAGGTTGCCTGAAAGAGGCCCCGCAGACCGCGACCGCAGGGAAAAAGAATCTACAAAAAAAAAAAAGATGTGAGCTAAAATCTTGTAATCCGTGTTTAGTATGGTGATTGGTATCCAGTTTGAAAGTAAATGTCAATCACCAGATTTGAATAAATAAATGAGTATTCCATACAGAAATCAGGGGATTATAGAATTTGTAGTAAAAAAATGACCATAATCAGTTTCTAAACATTACGACAATTCTATAGCAAAGGTTTTATAAAATTCAACGGGTAGTTCATCCATCCCTGGAGATTTTCCAGGTGCTATTGATTTAATTGCTGATTCAATATCCAATCTGCTGATAGGGAAGTGTAAATCCTGTAAGTTTGAAGGCAAGGAAGGAATCATAATGGTATTCAGGAAGGTATCAATTTCCTGTTCCGAGGGGAAAATGTCTGGGGCTAGGGTAAACACGTGATCCCTAATAATAGCATGAATAGCTTTCTCCAAATAATGAGCAGCCCCATCTGAACCGAAGAGATAGTCCTTCTCCAATGTGTCTTTCATTTTTTCACAAGTGACAAAAGGGTCACCCACAGGAGTCTTTCATAATCCATTTTGAAACAGTACTTTCATAGTACGTGCCCGATAATATTGAAAAGTCAACATCTGGTCTTTTATGATTTTGATTTGTGCAGAGTAATCATATCTGGTGGTGTTTGACCAGGAAAACAAATTTGAAGTTGCTGCCTCAGGGACAAATACTTTAAAAAAGTTGTTTTCTTTTTTCTTCCCATAAGACATGAATCAAGATTTAAAATCCAATTTAGTATCCATCCACTAAACTTCTATATCAGAATATAAAAAATACACTGAACATCTGGCTTTAATAATATCCGAAATCCCCTGCTGTACGCGTGTATCTGCAAGAACTGCCGTATTCAATTTCCATCTGGTAGCTTTCCGACTCATAGCAGGGTTATCCTGAAATTTTACCAGCAAGGTCACATGATCTGAGAATTCCACAGGGGTAGCATGAAATGATGCTGTCAGAAGGTTTTTGGAGACAAATATATGGTCAGTAGAGGTGGTATATTTTCCCCTTTTATACGTAAACCCAGGACCTGTCATCTGAAAAGTTTTACAGTTTAATAAATTGGAGGAGAGAACCACTTCAGACAAAACATTTGAATCACAATATACCTTCACCTGTGGTTTGGAATTGACAATCTGAGATCTGACCTCACAACTGAAGTCACCACCACAAAAATTTTTTTTATAAGAAGTCATCAAATAAGGTAAAGTAATGCCACCCTATCCGCTTTTGTTTGAGGCCCATAAACATTAATCAGATGGCAGTCCACCGTTTTCCAAAGCCCATCCAAAATGAAAACTCTCCCAGGTATGAGGTCTATCAGTTTTGTCAATGTAAAAGAGTAGGAATTAAACAATATTCCCATTCCATCAGCACAAGCTTGACCGAAAGACCAATGGGAAGGTCCCCAAAGCCATTCTCCTTGAAAAAGTCTAACATGGTCACTAGATAAAACCCAAGTTTCCTGAAGGAAACAAATGTCAATACAGGCCTCATGTTTGAAATTAAATACAACCTGACATTTCACAGCATTCAAGATACTATAAACGTTTATTGTACCCACAGTTAAGAAGACCAGGAGTTATTACCAAACAGGGGTACAATACCAGAAGAGATATCTATTTCTTTTTTTTTTTTTTTTTTCCTCCTGTACCTCACTGAATTCAGGTTCTGGACCTCCAAGTCCAGATCCTGAGTCTGTGAATCGGATTCCTCATACTCCAATTCTGAGCCCCCTCAGTGAGGAGCCAATATCGCAAATGAGTTAGAGGTCACAATGCCCTCTGACATGGGGAAGACAAGGGTTTCACTTTCCTAGAAGACCATCTTCTTGTTTAGGAGATGGAGGGGGAGGAAGTGGTGCAAGTGGTTGTGCTGGGTCAATATAGCAAACCGGGGTCAATATATCCCCCCCCTGAAGGGAGGGACAGGTGATCGAGTACTGGAAGAGGGTCCTAAACCTCCTCAATCACAATTACCTCCACCTTTGTACCAGGGGGAGGATGAGAAAGATGGGAGGGTGCCTTTGGAAGGGGTGTGTCTTGCTGCAAGACCGTGTCCTGTGCCTGCTGTATGAGCAACTCTGGACTCACACAAGTAGCTGCATTCTTTGCTGCCCATGGATAGTCCTTAAAGGCATCACCAAAGTCCTCACAGAGGTCGAATTTAGTATGGGAGGCACACTGGAGGGAAACATGGCCCACATTACCACAATTCCCTCACCTAGGTCTGTCACATGTACTAGAAATATAGGTTCTGGACCCGCATTTGTAGCAGGCCCTGGGTTGACCTGCATAAAACACACCCCTCAGTTCCTGTCCAACATAAAAGAGTTGGTATGTGCATAATGCTAGCATCAGTGTTCCACAATTTAACCTTGTATTTCCACCCCAGTCCAAAACAGCTCTGTGTCCAGAATAGCTTCAGAATCACCCAACAAGTCACATTTCTGTGATAACCAATATGTGATGTCCGCCACATGGACCCCTCATTCCTAAACATATCAGTAACATACTTAACTAAAGGTTTCGTTAAAGGAGTAACTACAAAAAGGGTCCATGTGGGGGAAAACTTAACTTGAGTGTATCGTTCCCAAAATAAATCAAGATGGTAAGCCATGCGGAAGCTCACATCAAAGTTGTCTTCCCCAGATGTGTTAATAAATGTGAAAACTTCTAGTAGGCAAAAATGAAGGGAATCCTTCAGAAGGCTTTTTCCTAACAAAGTGTCTGTCCGGTCTTTCTTCCATGCCCCCTTTGTACCGGAGCTGAATGACATTCCATCTTGGGGCTGCTTCCTTTTTAATATTGGCAAAAAGTTCAGAAAGTGAAGGCTTCTGATGCCCAGTTTGATTCTGGGGTGTATCCGTCCCCTGTATAGGTACCCCAGTGATCTCCTCTGGTAACAAGTTCTGGTCTGTGGGTTCAACTCCCCCAGTGTGAGTCAAGTGCATACTCGGCAGATCCCCAACCACAGCATCCTAGTGAATGATGGACTCCTGATGTCACAAAGGCAAATCAGTCTTGGTTTGAGATGACTCAATAGGTAACACTGGACACCAGTTTGATGAATGAGGACTAAAATTCAGTGCTGGATCCAACTCTGGATATGGAAGGCAGGAACCACTAGGAGTTTGCTTCCACCCTGCTTCACGGAGTACCTTTTTTGGTGACCAAGAGTCACAGGGAGATAAAGGGGTTGATTTAAGGGACAAAGCTTCCTGGATGGCCACCATAGTAGATAACCCTACATAAGTGGTACAACTGAAACAGATTTAGTTGGCAAAATAGCTGCTGAGGGATTCTTCATATTAATATGTCTTTTAGCTAAAGCCACAGCCAGACGCTTCCCCTTTATATCTTCCTTGGGTCCCGTTTTAGTGTTTTTCCCTGCAGCTGTAAAAGAGAAATGAGTGGCAGTAGCCTGAGACTCAGGATTAGCAGTTGATAAGCCACTTTCTCAGAAGGATAAGGCAGAACCGACATATTAAGAGCTATTGCAGGGTTTTGGGTAGAAACAACCCTGAAATTTTAGACAAGGGTTTCATGGTTGGTACCTGGAGAGATGAGTCTACCCCAGGGTTCTCCAGGCCCAAATGTTCCCATTACTAGCATTAACAGCAACTTGAGAATCAGTTTTTGTAACATTTACACTACTGTCATTAGACGATAGGCTCGACTGTAGGCATGCGCTATGACTCGCGCTTGGAATGCCAGCCGAAATATCAGCCCTTTTTATTTTGTCAGAAGAGACTTCAAGAGCAGAAAAAAGAGGTGACTCACCCGGCCCCACCTGGGCCTTTGGTGTATCCACGTCATCAGTTTGCCTGACATTCGGTGCCACTGCCTTGACATCTGCCATCATTGTGTGTAAATCAGCGTGCTTAAAGTGCAATCGATTTTGTTCTTGGGCATGTCTAATTTCCTCCTCATGCACTAGGAGCCACAAAACCTGCTCTGATTCCTCCGTAGAAAAACTGGGCCCATGCTCCTTGCCGACACCGGTCTCAGGTGATAAACTCAAATCTTCCATAGAAATGAATTTTTCTAGGGATCCCCCCCCCATCTTCGGAAAAACAAGTAAGGTTTCCACTATATCAAGAGCCATTTGTGAGTCCTCAGTTGGGGAAGAGGCAAACTCCCCGACCTCTCCAACCTCCATCCTCTCTGCAGACAATTCTGGACTGGTCTTCACTTCGGCCAGAGGTTCCCCCTACAGGAGAGTAGGGGAATCTCCCTGCTGTCCTGGCAAAATTTCCCCCATTCACTAAAATACCACCGACAGCTTGATCTGGTTCAAGGTCAATTGGCATTCATCTGTGTGTGGGGTGATTGTGAAGGGGGAGGGGCAGCTGCAATGGGATGCTAGCTGCACACTTGAGCAGACTTGATAGACTGTGTGGCCTGTTTCTGCTGGCAAGTAGTAAGTAAGTAATGCCACACACACACACATACCCATATTGTATGGTTCTATGTGATAACAGTGAATGTGAAACAGTGCTGACAAGAAGAGCGAGTGCACATTCACTGAAAATCAAAATGGAGATGAGCACTACAGCGAGTGGCAAAAATAGCGACAAGTGGCCACTCTCTATAAGGGGAGCGTAACATGGGTTTTCTTTTTACGCCAGGGGCTATGCCACCGTGCACCTCCCATAACTAATAGAATCATCCCCAGGGGGATGACAACTGGGGACAGGGGAAAACTCAGGAGGGGGCTGCTCCATGGGGGGACACAAGTCAGCAGGGTAAAACATTGGTTGGGGGGAACAAAGTCAGGAGGGTGGGTGGCAGGGGACTTCAGTAACCATTGTAAAAACAAACTTACAGAACAAACAAAAAAATTTAAATCTCCGCAGCCAGTCCTGAACCAGGGTCCAACAGACTCACAGGCAGAGGTGCAGAGCACAGGGCTTTGGCTTCATTGGGGACTAGGGGTCCACCTGGAGAGATGAAGGTCTATACTGGCATGATGGTCTGCATCTGTCCAGGAAGGGAAACACGCTCCTAGGTGACAGGTTTAAAGGCTTCCTTGGCAAGCTTTTAAACTAGCCAAGGGGGAGGTGCTGATAGGAAACAGGAAAGTTCAAGCCTCCCCCAACAAAACATGGCAGGTAGAAGGGTAAACACTGAGGTACAGAGCTTGACAGAGGGCAGAACAGGGCAAATGGAAAAATGGACAAGGGCAATAAGAGCAGGGATGGGGTAAAAAAGGATAAAGCCAACATTAAATGGAGGGCAATGAGTACCAATGCCCGTAGTCTGGGAAACAAGCTTCCAGAGCTAGTAGCCCTGATGGAAGAGGAACACTTGGATATTGTGGCAGTCACAGAAACATGGTACACAGAGAACCATGACTGGGATGTCAACATACCAGGGTACACAATCTCACAAGGGACAGGGAGGTAGTAGCTCTCACATAAGGGAAGGATCAAAGCTACAGAACTAAAAAGTAAAGGGGAGGACAAGAGGAATCTCTGGGTCACCTTGGAGACAGGGAATGGCATCACAATCCGCACAGGGGTTGTATACAGACCCCTGCCTCAAGGGAGGAAATGGACAAGAAAATGATAGAGGCATTCTCAAATGGCTGAAAAAGGGAGATACTGTTGATGGGGACCTGAATATGCCAGATGTTAACTGGGCGACATGGACTGCAGCCACATCCAAGAGCAGGGTCATTCTCAATGCCCCACAGGAGCATGCCTTAGACAGCTAGTGGTGGAACCCACTGAGGAGCAATATTAGACCTGGTACTCTCAAATGGAGAGAGGATCACAAACTTAGAAGTCAGTAGACATCTGGGAACAAGCGACTACTGCACAGTGTGCTTCACAATAAACACAACCATGGAGACAAGCCATACAAAGACAAGGATACTGGACTTTAGAAGGGCTGACTTTGGCATAATGGGTGAATACCTGAGGAATGCATTAGCAAATGGCCAGAAAGGAGGGGTGGAAGAACAATGGAGAAAAATCAAAACTGCCATCATGGAGACAACAAGCCTTTGTGTGAAACAAATAAAGAAAACAAAGAGGAATAAAAAACCACTATGGCTCTCAAAAGAGGTGTCAGGGAAGGTTAAGGAGAAAAAGGCTGCATTCAAAAAGTATAAGGAATCACAGACAGAGCATGACAGGGAACTGTATCAATTAAAGCAGAAAGAAGTGGAGAAGGCAGTCAGAAAAGCAAAGGCCCAAAGTGAGGAAAAGATAGCCAACTCAGTTAAGACGGGGGATAAAACCTTTTATAGGTACAGGGAGCATAGAAAGGTTAAGGGAGGGATAGTGAAGATTAATAAAGGAGAGGGGAGGTGGGCAGAGGGAGACAGTGAAAAGGCAAAGATACTGAATGAATACTTTTGCTCAGTATTCACAAAAGAAGAAGAGGAGGAGTTACCTAAACCAAACAGTAGAAGCACTCTGGATAGTGGGGTTGACACCAGTCCATTTACAGAAGAAAGAGTACTGAAAGAACTCCTAAAACTCAAGGTGGACAAAGCAATGGGGCCTGACGGATTCACCTAGAATACTAAAAGAGCTAAGGGAGGACCTAGTGACACCACAAACCACACTTTTAACAGATCATGGGAAGATGGGGTGGTACCTGAGGACTAGAGGAGGGCAGATGTGATTCCCCTTCACAAAAGTGGGAGCAAGGCAGAAGCAGGAAACTACAGACCTGTTAGTTTGACCTCAGTGGTGGGGAAAATGATGGAATCACTTCTGAAAGAAAGAATTGTTGAGTACCTAGAGGCCAGCGGGCACAGGACCCAAAGCAGCATGGATTCACAGCAGGAAGGTCATGCTCAGATGAATCTAATTGATTTCCTTGACTGGGTGACCAAAGTAATAGACCAGGGAGGGCTGTGGATATGGCCTACCTAGACTTTAGCAAGGCATTTGACACAGTCCACACTTAAGAATTAATAATCATGTTAGCCAGCCTTGAGTGGGTCCCAGGGTGGTAGCCTGGGTAGCAAACTGGCTGCACAACAGGACACAGAAGGTATTAGTGAATGGAACACATTCTGAAGAAAGGGGGTTACTAGTGGAGTACGCCAGGGCTCAGGTACTGGGTCCAGTCCTCTTTAACGCCTTTATAGGTGACATTATGGAGGGTCTGGAAGGAAAAGGCATGCCTTTTGGATGAGACACAAAGATCTGAGCAGAGTTGATACACAAGGGGGGTAGAAAGGATGAGAAGGGACTTGGCAAAGTTGGAGGAATGGTCAGACATATGGCAACTTAGATTCAATGCAAAGAAGTGCAAAGTAATGCACCTGGGAAATAAAAATCCAGGAGAAGAGTACACAATAGCAGGGGAGGTACTAATGACAACAATAATGGAAAGGGATCTGGGTGTAGTCATATCAGATGACCTAAAGCTGGGTAAGCAATGTGGGAATTCAGTAAGGAGAGCCAGGGGGATACTGGGATGCATAGGGAGGGGCATCACAAGTAGAAAAAGGGAAGTGGTTATCCCTCTGTACAGACAGTTGGTGAGACCCCATCTGGAGTACTGCGTGCAGTTTTGGAGACCTCATCTACGCAAGGATATAGACAGGATGGAAGCAGTCCAGAGGAGGGCAACTACAATGGTGCAGGGTCTACTTCAGAAACCATATGAAGAGAGACTAGAGAGCTTAATATGTATACCCTTGATGAAAGGAGGGATGGGGGGACATAATAGAAACTTTTAAGTACCTCAAGGGAATCAACAAAGTCCAAGAGGGTAGCATCTTTCAGAAAAGAGATGTAAGAACAAGGGGGCACAATTTAAAGTTAGAGGGGGACGCCTCAGGGGTAATGTGAGGAAATTCTTTTTCACGGAGAGAGTGGTGGTCGCATGGAACCGCCTTCCTGGAGAGGTTGTGGGGTCTAAAGCAGTGGGGGAATTCAAACATGCATGGGACAGACATAAGGCAAATATAGTGGGGGGTTGCAGGAAGTAGGCTGTTGGTTAACTAGAATCTGCAGCTTTTCCAATAGGTAGGGAAATGGGCAGACTGGGTGGGACAAGTGGTCCTTATCTGCCGTCAAAGTCTATGTTTCTATGTTTTTAAGTGACTCTAGCCACTAGCCCACACAGGCATCTCACAATTCTCCTGATCAACAACCCCCCATATACTGAACAAACATGTAAACAAAAGCACTACGAAAGTGCTGAACTTACATTTCACTATCAAAAGCCCATAGCCCTTGGGCCAGCCCAGTGGCGCTGAGGGCTGAGGCGCTGGATACTTTATCTCGCACTACACTGGTGACCCGGGTTCGGGAATAACCTTGGGTCACCTGGGAGCCGGCATGGGGGGGGGCAGGAGCAGGATTGAGCTGCCTAATGGTGGCTGTCCTCTCCCAGGGAGGGCACAGTCACTGTCCCACAGTCCTGCCACCTCTGGGAGGAGATCTGGTGGCTGCACAGGCAGGTATGGGTGACCGGGCATGACGCGCGCATGCCTCCACACATGCACGCTCACACCAAGAACGTGAGGGTGGGTGTAAAATGAGGAAAAACTGATAAACACATAATTAAAAAAAAAAGTCCATAGCTCATTTTAAAATTGCTAGTTTGACTTCGCTGAAATTGACTCATTGTAATTGACTCACTCAATACATTACATGGGATACCATATTGTATTTAAGTAATAATGACCGAAGAACTGGTCATTTCCTGGAGATTAATGACTGGCTGGGGGGGGAGGGTGGCATGAGGTGCAGCCAAGGGCTAACCCCAGTCTGCAGGTCGTTAATCAACTGGAAATGAATGGCTCTGAAGTCATTATTGTGATTATAAGTCTTATCACAATAATGACACTACTTGTAAAAATATTTTTTTTCTTTTTTTTTTTCAGGGCAGCGTGTGCCAGTACTGGTTCTTGAGGCAACATTTGTGGCTATGCTGAAGTGCTGGCGGTAGGAGCAATTATGATTTGTAGTGGGTATAAACGGAAATACATGGCTGGTTCAGTTTTTTTTTTAAATGCTAGTTTCTTAATGTACATTGACAGCATTGCTGAAAACATTTATTTTGTTTTGCCGCTGCAGCCCTCAATGTAGAGATCTGCGATTAACAGTGTGGCTGCCATGCTGGTATTTCTAAAAGATTTCAGACTGTCATAGCAGCCGATCAGTGAGATTTTTTTAGCTCATGAATAATTAATTAGACTTATAATAGTACCTTTGTGGCCAAAAGAGGGAATGTTGGCCAGGCACTGGGGGATAATCCCTTTACCCTTTATAAAAGTAGCATTTGGTTTTTAACTTCCACTTGTGCAGCCACCAGAGATGGGTAAAAGGGATGTTGGTTTAATTCCTTATGTGAAGCATGGCACTTCAACAGTGCAGCACCCCCTAGTGCAGAACTGCAGAGTCACATTTGAGTATTAGCTCATAAGCTTGATATGAGGCTGTAACCCATGTCCTTCTTATTTTCTTGTCCCAGAGGCGAGAGTGCAACCAAATGCAGGAAGAAGAAAAAGGTAATTTGATTTTGTAGCAGATCTTGAACAACAGTGCCCCCTCTTAAAGACAGGCAAAGCATTTCATAATGGATGTAGGGGCCATATAGGAAGGGGCATTACCAACAGAAAGAGGGAGGTGGTGATACCACTGTATAAATCATTGGTGACATCTCACCTGGAGTACTGTGTCCAGTTCTGGAGACCACCTCTCTGGAAGGACATAAAGTACAGACAGTCCAGAGGAGGGCAACACAAATGGTGCAGGATCTGCACCAGAGACCATATGAGGAGAGACTAAAGGAACTCAATATGTACACCCTGGAGGAAAGAAGGGAAAGGGGGGATATGATAGAGACTTTCAAATACTTCATGGGTGTAAAAATGTACAAGAGGGAAGCATTTTTCAGAAAAAAGATGCTCAAGAACAGGGGGACATGATATGAAGCTGGAGAGGGATAGCCTCAGGGGAAACGTAAGGATGTACTTCTTCACAAAGAAAGTAGTGGATGCCTGGAACAGCCTTCCAGTGGAAGTGGTGGGGCCAAAAACAGTGGTGGGATTCAAGAACGCATGGGATAGGCATACGGGAACCTTAGTCATTAGGGAAGAGAGGGCTAAGCCAGAGAACAAGTAGGGGCTATGGTATTACAGTGGGCAGGAAAAATGGGCAGACTGTGTGGGCCAAGCAGACCTTATCTGGTGTGAAATTCTATGTTTCTGTTTCCATGACTTAGTTCTAAGGTCAATGATACTTTAGGAACTAAGGCTAAATCCTAAAGGCTATTATGCTTGCAGGTGGGACAGGGAGGGGTGTGTGTGTGTGTGTGTGTGTGTGTGTGTGTGTGTGTGTGTGTGTGAATGTGAATATTACTACTAAAACATAATTCAGAGAATCTGGATACAAAGGTTGCCTCTCCTCGGCAACATGCTTGAAAACTGTGCAGGAGAGACGCTCTTCCTAGAACTTTCATCAAAGCATGTGAAGGCTGTTGTTTTTTTCCAAACACAGATTTAAAGAGAAAGAAGGCCAGCTCCAGATTAATTTATGTGCCTCCGGCTGCTTCTGCACTTCAAAAGAGATTACCATCTCTGACTGCTGGGAGCTCTGAACAACCTCTGAACATCCTACAGTGTGTGTTCAGGTTGGGGCATTCTATTTCTAAGCTATGATGACAAATCATTTTGCTTTTGTTCAGTTTGTTCCAGCAGTTGGACTGCATAACAAGATCAGTCTGGGCTTTCTCTTGGCCACGCCAAAGGCAAATGATTAATGAACATTGACAGAGACTCACTCAGACAGTTTGGTTGTTCCCAGTGCCAGCTAGAGATTGTGAGACATGTCCACTAGATAATGGAAAAAATAAATATCTTTCAAACTGTGTGGAAACTAGCACAAAGTAGCACAGAGTTTAGATCACTCTCTCAATCACTGCTATACACCTCTTGATGTATACTACAGTAGCATCTGTATTTGATTTAGGGCCCGATCCAGAAAGGCAGGGCCACTGCACAAAAAAGGCACGCAACTTATTTTACCAGTCTGCTTAGCATCATCAGTGATGAAAACCACTGTACCCTTCCCTCCCAGTCATGTGTGGTGCACTAATACAGAGAGTCAAATGACACTGAAAAAAGGGACAAGGCACACTGCAAGTTAGAGATGGGGGCTGGCTGAACTAGCCAGGATTTAGACTGACATTGGTGAGCCAAATCATTATGTCTACGCCAAAAGGGGCCCACTATTGAGATATGGCCTTTTGGGGTATATGGGGTCAGGCAAGGGAGAGCAGAGTCATGTAAAATACACTGTACAGTAGGCTCCTGTCACAGTGCCAGGAGCTCAGAACTTTTTTAAATCACTGTACGTGAGGGTGGGGTAGAGGACAGGAAATTAGCAGAGTTGGGGTGGCCATGTAATAGGACTGACCGTAGCCACCTGGGGAAGCCTAGAGGTTTTTTTCATTTATGTTTTTCTGTTGTTCTTTTTTACATTTTTTTCCAGTTTGGATAACTACTGCACCAAATACCAATTAAAATTAGTCAAGTATATGAGAGTGCAGAGTATGAATATTCTCATTGTGTATTTAAAAAAAGGTTCACTTACGGTAACATCTTGTTCCTGTAGACAGCCCATTAGGAATGCTCTGTTGAGGAGAATTTAAAACCTCCTATACTAATATTTATTCAATCAATTTCTCTCAATAATAGCACGGAGGTTGCTGTTCTCTGATATGCTGCGCACAAACCAAACTCCCTCACTGGTAGAATCGATGGATGAGGATCGATTTGATCGAAATAGCTCAGACAGCGAGGGCTCCCTACTGTCTCGCATGGCCTGCTATCAGAAAACATAGAAACATAGACTTTGACAGCAGATAAGGACCGCTTGGCCCACCCAGTCTTCCCATTTCCCTACGTATTGGATAAGCTGCAGATCCTAGTTAACCAATAGCCTACTTCTTCCTACCCCCCCCACCAGAATTGCCTTATGTCTGTCCCATGTGTTCTTGAATTCCCCACTATTTTTGACCCCATTCACTCCTCAGGAAGGCCATTCCATGCGTCCAACACCCTCTCCATGAAAAAACACTTCCTCACATTGCCTCTGAGCCATCCTCCCTCTATTTTTAAATTGTGCCCTGTTGTTCTTGCACATCACTTTTCTGAAAGATGCTACCCTCTTGGACTTTGTTGATTCCCCTGAGGTACTTGAAAGTTTCTATCATGTCCCCCCTCTCCCTCCTTTCCTCGAGGGTATACATATTAAGCTCATTTAGTCTCTCTTCATATGGCTTCTGTTGCAAACCCTGCACCATTTTAGTTGCCCTCCACTGGACTGCCACCATCCATAACAAGGAGGCCACAACAGCTACCTCTAAAACAGTGCAGCAACAGCTTGATTTAATGCTGTCTGAAATCCATAGCTTCAGCCAAGAAATTAAATTGACTAAACAAGCCCTGTGTACAAATATTGGGAAAATTTAAAAATGGCTCACGCAAGTTGATGATCAGCTACCCTCACAAGATGCCAGACTTGATTCTGCAGAGCATGTCATTCTTCAACTCCATGACTTGATACAGTCTCTACAAGACTGGGCCGATGATGCTGAATGCAGAGCACACCACAATAACTTGAGACTACAATGTACCTGAAGGTGCAGAGGGCTCTGACATGCTCACTTTTGTGCAAATGTTGTTTCGTACAGCCCTCCCACTCCTTCTCACCATGATCCTGGAGTTAGACAGAGCCCACTGTGCAATGGGTCCAAAAAAAGGTCTTGAGGCCCACTCCCGACCCATCATGGTGCATTTCTCAGATATGTGGAGAAAGAAAATATGCTGCACACTGCTTGACAACAAAAAGTAGTTAAATACTAGACTATACAGATTTATATAGACAATGATTATTCAACTTCTGTGCAGAACCCGCGCAAATAATATGTCCCCCATAATGAAGGCTCTCACACAACACACATCAAATTCAGAACACATTACCCAGCCAAAATGGCAACATTCTTTAAATCAGGGGCACATACCTTTGAAAGTGCAGAAGCAGCTACTACAAAACTGACCAGGAGAAGCATTATGGTTGACCCTCCACTCTGTAGCGCTGCCACAGTGACTCTAGCTTCCAAGTTGTCTCAACATGCCTGGAGTAAACAAGGCAGGACTACCTCTCAGCTGCAGTGCTGCTAGTAAGCTGCAGAAGCCATAAAGGATACTGTGAAGTACTTGCAGTCAACTTCCACCTTGCTGCAGATGACATTCTACTCCTCCCTCCATGGATTGATCTGAGACTTTGGTAACCTGGTAATTGTGGGCCATCCTTTCCCTGTCAGGTCACAGGTGACTGGTTGTGGCTCCTTCCAGGCTACCTGGTTGCTGTCCCCCTTCCTGGTTGATTGATTTCCCTCTTCCCCCTTCCTGGCTTTCTGGTTTGGATTCTTCAGTGCTCCATGGATGTCATGCTTACCTGCTTATTTGGTGCCGCTGGATGGTGCACTGCGCCAGAAACTCACCCTAACTTCTGACCCACTCTGTCCCTCCATTTTGGTGACTGCATCCTCCAAGAGGCTTCCTTGTTGGCCTGTGTTAATATACAACACTCATTACTGAGTTAACATAGAATTTGATGGCAGATAAGGACTGCTTGGCCCACCTAGTCTGCCAATTTCCCTACCTGATGGATAAGCTGCAGATTCTAATTAATCAACAGCTTACTTCCTCCTACCCCTCCACTAGAATTACCTTATGTCTGTCCCATGCATTCTTGAATTCTCCCACTGTTCCTGACTCCACAACCTCCTCAGGAAGGCTGTTCCATGCATCCACAACCCTCTCTGTGAAAAATACTTTCTAACATTACCGCTGAGATGTCCCCCCTCTATCTTCAAATTGTGCCCCTTTGTTCTTGCACATCTCTTTTTCTGAAAGGTGCTACCCTCTTGTACTTTGTTAATTCCCTTGAGATACTTGAAAGTTTATATCATGTCCCCCCCTCCCTCCTTTCCTCAAGGGTATACATATTAAGCTGCTTTAGTCTTTCCTCATATGTCTTCTGGTGCAGATCCTGCACCATTTTGGTTGCCCTCCTCTGAACAGCCTCCACTCTGTCTATGTCTTTGCAGAGATGAAGTCTCTAGAATTGCATGCAGTACTCCAGATGGGGTCTCACTAACTGTCTGTATAGAGGGATAACAACTTCCTGTTTTCTACTGTTGATGCCTCTCCCTATGCATCCCAGTATCCCCCCCAGCCCTCCTGACTGCCTTCTCATATTGCTTGCCCACCTTTAGGTCATCTGATATAATTACTCCTAGGTCTCTTTTGATTTTTGCTGTTGTTATCATCTCACCCCCCCCATTGTGTACTCTTCCCTTGGGTTTTCGTTTCCAAGATGCATTACCTTGCACTTCTTTGCATTGAATCTGAGCTGCCATATATGTGGTCATTCCTCCAATCTTGCCAAGACCCTTTTCATCCTTTCCACCCCACCTTGTGTATCAGCCCTGTTGCAGATCTTTGTATCGTCTGCAAAGAGACATACTTTTCCTTCCAGGTGCTCTCCAATGTCACTTATAAAGACATTAAAGAGGACCAGTCCCAGTACCGAACCTTGTGGTACCCTGCTAGTTATCCTCCTTTCTTCACCGTGGACAACGTTTACTATTACCCTTCGTGTCCTGTTGTCGAGTTTTTTTATCCAGGCTACCACCTTGGGACCCACTCCAAGGCTGGCTAACTTGTATATTAATCTTTTGTGTGAGACTATGTCAAATGCCTTGTTAAAATCTAGGTAGGCCATATCCACAGCCCCTCCCTGATCTACTACTTTGGTCACCCAGTCAAAGAAATCTATTAGGTTCATCTGACATGACCTTCCTGCTGTGAAACCATGCTGCCTTGAGTCCTGTGCCCCACTGGCCTCTAGGTACTCAACAATTCTTTTCCTCAGAAGTGATTCCATCATTTTCCCTACCGTTGAGGTCAAACTAACTGGTCTGTAGTTTCCTGCCTCGGCCCGGGCTCCCACTTTTGTGAAGTGGAATCACATCTCTTCTCCTCCGGTCCTCAGGTACCACCCCATCCTCCCATGATTTGTTAAAGACACTAGTCGGTGGCGTTACTAGTTCTACCCTTAGTTCTTTTAGAATTCTGAGGTGAATCCCATCAGGCCCCATTGCTTTGTCCACCCTCAGTTTCAAGAGTTCTTTCAAAACCCTTTCTTCTGTGAATGGACTGGTATTGACCCCTATTCAGAGTGTTTCTCTTGTTTGGTTTAGGTACCTCCTCCTTTTCCATTGTGAATACTGAGCAGAAATATTTGTTCAGTATCCCTGCTTTTCACTGTCACCCTCTGCCCACATTCCTCCCTTTAATAAGTCTCTGTCCCTCCCTTGGTCTTTCTTCACTCCCTAATGTACCTATAAAAGGTTTTATCCCCCTTATTAACAGAGTTGGCTATCTTTTCCTCAGTTTGTGCCTTTGCTATTCTGACTGCCTTCCCTGCCTCCTTCTGCTTTAACTGATAACGTTCTCTGACCTGCTCCTTCTGTGTTTCCTTATATTTCCTGAATGCTATCCTTTTCTCCTTAACCTTTCCTTCCACCTCTTTTGAGAACCATAGTGTTTTTTTCATAGAAACATAGAAACATAGAATTTGACGGCAGATAAGGACCACTTGGCCCACCCAGTCTGCCCATTTCCCTGCCTACTGGATAAGCTGCAGATCCTAGTTAACCAGCAGCCTACTTCTTCCTACCCCATCCCCAGAATTGCCTTATGACTGTCCCATGCATGCTTGAATTCCACCACTGTTTTTGACTCCACGACCTCCTCCGGAAGGCCGTTCCATGCATCCACAACCCTCTCTGTGAAAAAATACTTCCTTAAATTACCTCTGAGCCACCCCCCCTCTATCTTTTCCTTCATTTTATTTTGTTGATTTGCTTCACACAAAGGCTTGTTGCCTCTGTGATGGCTGTTTTGATTATTTCCCATTGTTCCTCCACCCCTCCTTCTTGCCCATTTGCTAGTGCTTTTCTGAGGCACTCTTTCTTTTTCCCAAAGTTAGCCCTCCTAAAGTCCAATACTCTTGTTTTTGTATGGCTTGACTCTATGGCTGTGTTTATTGTGAACCACACTGTTTGGTGGTCACTTGTTCCCAGATGGCTACCCACTTCTAAATCTGAGATCCTTTCTCCTTCCCCATTTGAGAGTACCAGGTCTAAGATTGCTCCCTCCCAAGTGGGTTCCAATACTAGCAGTCTGAGGCATGCCCCCTGTAGGGCATCAAGAATTACCCTGCTCTTGGATGTGCCTGCAGCAAAGGTACTCCAGTAAACATCTGGCATATTCAGGTCATCCATCAACAATATATCCCCTTTTTCTGCCATTTTAAAGATGCCTTCTATCATTTCCTTGTCCATTTCCTCCCCCTGAGATGGGGGTCTGTACACAACCCCCATGTGGATTGTAGTGCCATTTTCTGTCTCCAGGGTGACCCATAGTGACTCATCAACTTCCTGTTTACTCTTTCATTCTGTTGCTTTAATCCCTTCCCTTATATAGAGAGCTAATCCTCCTCTCCTTTTACCCACCCTGTCCCTCCTGTAGATTGTGTATCCTGGTATGTTGACATCCCAGTCATGGTTCTCGGTGTACCATGTTTCAGTGACTACCACAGTATCCATGCATCCCACTTCCATCAAGGCCACTAAATCAGGGAGCTTGTTACACAGACTGTGGGCATTAGTACTCATCACCCTCCATTTTTTGATGGCCTTACCCCTTTTAGCCCCATCCCTGTCCTTACTGCCTTTTTCTGCATTACCCCTGTCCTGCTCCCTACTGACTTCTCTACCTTGGTGTTTACCTCTCTAACTACTGTGTTTTGTAGGGGGAGGCTGGGATTTCCCTGCTCCTTTTCAGTGCCTCCCCTCTTGGCTAGTTTAAATGCTTGCCATTGAAGCATTTAAACCTATCACCTAGGATCCTGGTTCCCCCCTGGACAGATGCAGACTGTCATGCCAGTATAGGCCTGCATCCCTCCAGATGGCTCCCCAGTCCCCAATGAAGCCAAAACCCTGAGCTCCACACCAGTTTTTCAACCATTCATTGAATCCCATGGTACGGAATACCCTAACATCATCCTTGCCATAGACAGGCAGCACCTCCGAGAAGGTTACCTTACATGCTACTTGTCTAAGGCCCCTCCTCAACTCTACAAACTCCTCTTGCACTGCTTTGATACCATTCACAGCCAGATCATTTGTCTTTAGGTGGACAATGTCATCCAGCTCCCTCCCTCATGCAGCTGCTCCCGCGATCCTGAGGATTCACTTCCTGTCCCTCCAAGCTGTGGCACCAGGAAGGCACCTTACCTCCCTATCCACTTTCTCCCCCACTTCTACCCCCCCAATGATTGAGTCCCCCACCAGGAGTTGTTTCCTTCCCCTGTGGGGTCTCGTGCCACCCTCCTGTGGATCTCCTTTGTGGAGGTTCCCAGCATCCTCCTTGGTCTCCACTGCAGGTGCCTCCGTAGAGGAACCACTCTTCACCAGAACAGCATATGAATTGTGGAGAGGTACAACTGGAGGGATGCACCTCTGTTCCACCACCTTCTCCCTCCCTGAGCCCACCTTGGTCCAACCGCTCCTCTTTCTTGGCAATCTTTGAGGTAGCAGTGTTGGCCCTGGTGGTCCCTGGGTGGGGGAAGAGGTTTCATGAATCCTAGCCAGGTCAGCCTGGAGATGGACAACCTCCTCCCCCAGACCAGAGAGGTGCCTGCAAAGAAGGCAGCATCACAGCCTCCAGAATGTCTACTGGAACACTGCTGCCCCACAGCCATTGCACTGTACCACTCCAATCTTGACTTATTTTGTGTCCCCTCTCCTGTTGCTTTGTATGTTTACTGTCTCCTCCCACAATGTATTTTTACACCTACTTTCCTACTGCCTATTTGCCCTTACAACTCTCACCCCCCTGTTCTGGGACAGGAACTTCCTATAGTCTTCAGTAGTCTCCTTCTTCCATGCTTGGATTTAGACCTCCAGCAGCTGAGGGGGTGGGGAGAAAGAGCTATTTTTTACGTTCCTTCTAGGTTAATGAAACTAATGTGTCTCAGTGATCCTTCCCTTCCTACTGCCAAACAGGAAGTTCCTGTTGTCAGTCAAATCCAGTGGCTATAAAAGTAGAACTGGCTTAGGGTAGGAGGGTGGAAGGGTGGGAAGGAGGCAATTAGTAAGAAAGATGTAGTTCTAGTCAGCTGTTACTTGCTCTGAAAGCAAGATTCTCCTCTGTCAAAAACTAACAACAGGAAGCTGTAATTGGAGACATCTGCTTTTGTACTCCTAAAATCCTAAACCATACCCACAATTAGCTTCTCCTCTCTGCTCCTGACTCAGCAAATTAAGTTGATACAGCCCCCTTCCTCAAACAGAGAAACACACAGTGACTTTCTTCTTTTTTTTTTACTTAAATGAAACCCCCGCTTCTAATAAACTGTTTGCTTAATATAAACAGGCACTGACTCCTGCTGAGATACAACTGATTTATCAGTCAGAAAGCTGTAGTTCTAGTCAGCTGTTACTTACTCTGAAAGCAAGTTTCTCCTCTGTCAAAAACTAACAGCCCAATCCTCATTACTGAGTTCGGTGGGAGACCCCAAGCATGACATCATGGCTGTGATCTTCAGCTTATTCAGTAGGTTAGTGGATCACTAGGTGCTTTCCCCCTGTCTCCACTAACACACAGAAATCTTCACATTAGCTCTGGAGCATAGCTGGACAGGTAGTTCAGGACGATTCCTTCTAATGCACTGGGGAGAGGCAGGGTGTGCCACCAGTCCCATAGCTGTGATGGAGTCATATTTGTAATGGACCCAGAGGGCACAGCTTCCCTATTTGATCCAGCTCTCTGTCATCTGGCTCCAGCATAGCTTTTTCAACATTTACTCTGAAGAAATGGAGGCCTGACCTTTGGGGTTCTGGGAAGGGGTGCGTGCCAATCATTTGTGGGGGCTGTGATTGGAGGAGCTGCACCAGGACTGCCAGGCAACAGTGTGAGGCCAGCTACTTCCCACTACAATAGTTCCTGGACCACACCTAGTCTAGTGTGGCCACTGGTTTGAATCCCACCCAATGTGACAATTTCTTCACCGCCCTTCTTGTAACAATATCAGGACCTTACACATGCTGCTATGACTCCTGGATTGGTTCCTTGTAACAGTTACCACACCCTTACATGCTCGGCCTAAGTGGTTATTATTCATATGCTCAGGCTGTGTGTTCAGTAGTTGCCTCACCAGGGTTACTTAGAGTAACGTCTCTTTGGTCACACACATTAGATTTTAATGTGAATAATTTTGTTCTTCTTGAATATCTGTAATAATGCTGTGTTTTAGGTCAGAAGCTATTGTCTTCAGACTTTTGTTTCCCTGCATAGCTATTTAATACCCTGTGGAAAATCTCTGGCTTCAGGAGTGTTGGAGGAGGTTGGTGGGTGGGAATGCTTGTGCTTACAGCTGAAAACTTGGTGGGGGGTCTCCTCAGACTGGCAGAGTCAGTCTGCAGCCACCTGGCTTTAGTAGCTGTTTTGGGGGTGGGTGGTTGGGGGGGTTGGTTATCTTTAATTTCACTACTGTTTTCAAATATGTATATTCAGTAACTAAGCTGATACAGCATGACTTAATATGACCCTAATCTCTGACCCCTGCCTGCAGGCTCAAAACACACCCTTCAAATACCTCCTTTCTGATACCCTCAGGAGTAGTCTACATGCCAGACTGAATCACCCACAACTGTGCTTTGTGAGTGCCTTACATTGTTACCCTGACCTGCTGACATTTCTAGCAGCAGTGAGTAGTACTTTTCATCATGAGTGTGTGCCTCCAACTATTTATATGAAACACAGGCCACCTAGCCTATAACAGAGAGACCCAGGTGCACCATGGAGGATTAACTAAAGTGGCTCCTGGCTCATTGTTGCTATGGTGGCCAAAAGTGATCGGGTTTCCCACCCATGGTCTGGCTGTACTGGTGCAGGTACCCCACATTGTCCATTCCTGCAGGGGGTACAGATTTTACCTTATGCCCCCACTCTATGATACCTCAGAGAGGGGTCCCCCTAGCACTACCTTTATTGCAGGACTCACTCCTGGAGGTGCTCCCCATTAGGGGCACCTCACATTCCCTGTATCTTTGGGGGCCCCCCGGAAACTGGCCTCTTTCACAGGAGATTATGATTTCCCCCACCTCCTATCATTAACTCTAGTACAACATTTTAATTGAGAAGAATAGCCAGATGGTGAATTCCAGCCCTAGGTCATAGTCCCCAATGGAGGGTACAATGTTGACCCCACTTAATTTCCCCTTGTCAAAAGGCTGGGAGGCCCCGCTACATGAGGCCATTCCTTCAAGCACATTACTCTGCTACAGGGCCACTTGAGGACCCAACCTTGGCAGCATTACCAGTTTTGTACCCTAGTTTGTTCCCATGTCAGATGTTTGTTCTAAAGCCAGCTTACAGCTTACAGTATGTATCTCTTTACAATAACTGATTAGCATTTTTTCCCATAAGGAAACCCAGTTATAAGCCGCTGTTATAAGCTGCAGGTCATAACAATGAACATGTGCCGGGTTTCCCTCAGTCCATGCATGAGCCAGCTGCCACTCATCCCTTTCTCACAGCTAGACCACACATTTTACTACTACTAGCATTTGGCGGTAAGTAAATTTAAACAAAGCAAACTTGCCTTTCATCATTGGACTGTTTGCATCCTTGATTCAACCTTTAATACTTGATTAAACCTTGTAACAAAATAAAAAAAATGGAAACTTTTCAGCAGTTGCCTGGCTGCGGACCACACTTTATCCTGACCGGACTGTGGGCCCGATTCTAGAAGGATAGTGCAAGTTGCCGCCGAATGCAACTTGCGCCACCCGCAACTGTGTCATTGACCCTGTGCCCTATTGTAGAAGGGGCATGGTCTCTGCAGCAAAGTCCTGTGACTTGCAACATGCGGCAAGGTGTCCCACAGAGGTGCGCGCATTTGCCAGCCGAACCCACTGCCGCGAGGTTGCGCAAAATTCCCCACCGTGCCCGATCCCGGGTTGCCCATCACAAAAGCAGAACATCACCTGCCCTGGTAGTCCAGTGCCCCCAACCATAAAATAATAATGGATTCCCATTTCCTGGTAGTCTAGTGGCAGACCCGAACTGTACAGTAATAAAATGAAAAGATCCAAGTTTCCCTGGTAGTCTAGTGGTCTCCCACCCCCCACCCAGCCATGCCAGCCCACCCAACACCTCCACCTATCCCCAGCTGGCGACTGGCAAAGCCCACTTCTCATCTCCACGGCCAGCCATCAACTGAGTGCAGTATTAACGCTACTGCACAGATGTGTTTAAAAATTCTGAGTGCGCCTGTGCGGTAGCGCTTAATACTGCACTGAGTCAGTGGCTGGCCATGAAGGTGAGAGGTGGGCTGTGCCTGTGGCCAGCTGGGGATGGGTGGGTTCTGGGTGGGCTGGCATGGATGGGTGGGGGAGTGGGGCCACTAGACTACCAGGGAAATGGGGATCTTTTTTCATTTTATTGCTGTACAGTTTGGGGGGGCACTAGACAACCAGGGAAATGGGGGTCTCTTTTCATTTTATTACTGGACAGTTTGGGGGCACTAGACTATCAGGGAAATGAGGATCTCTTTTCATTTTATTACTGGACAGTTCTGGGGGGCTCTAGACCACCAGGGAAATGGGGATCTCTTTTCATTTTATTACTGTACAGTTTGGGGGGCACGAGACTACCAGGGAAACAGGGATCTCTTTTCATTTTATTACTGTACAGTTTGGGGGGGCACTAGACTACCAGGGAAATGGGGATCTCTTTTTATTTCATTAATGTGCAGTTTGGTGGGGGAGGCACTGGACTACCAGGGCTGGCTTTTTGCCACATATGCGGCGGGTGACTCGCAGTTCAGGGCACGGGTGGGGGGATGACAGCGCCACCCTGCGGGGCTTCTGCCAATGGCTGTTTTGGGGGCTGGGTGTGTGGGTAGCCCTGTGGGGCCCCACTGGGTGTGCTGGGCATAGGGGGAGGGAAACCTTGCACTGTCCGCTGGAGAGCTGATGGGACTACAGGACCCCCAGGGGCATCTGTAAGTTATACCAGCTAAATGCTGGTATAACTTACATTGCCAGATATCCTCCGATGGTTCTTGTAGAATCCCGATATGAGCACTTTGTGGCTGCCCTTCTAGAATGGGGTGCAACTGCTGCTGTAAACCCCCAGTGCCATGTCACAGGGGGTTTATGCGGCGTAGCAGCTGTTCGGCGCAAGTAGCCTGCGACATGTCGCAGGCCACTTTGTAGAATCACGCATGTCGCAACTACTGGCGTAAGTTGCTACATATGCCATTCTGCTTGGCACAACTGCTGTTACACAAGGTGTAACCCTTCTAGAATCTGGCTTTGTGGCTGAACAGTGATGTATTTATATGTTATTTAATTGTTATGGTGAAAAAACACTCCCCAGTAATTTTTTAAAATAAAACATGGGGTGATGTTTAACTTGAGAGTTTACACACACCATCAGTGTTGGATGCTTAAATAAACCCCTCGAGCTTCTCTCTCACAGTTTATGTAGCATCCAACACCTCGATGTGTGTAAAATCTTGTTAAACACACCACCCTGTGTATTATTCTATATGTATTTCTACTCTTATATTTATGATTCATCTTTGTAAGGAGCTACCTACCTAAACGTGTAATTCATTGTTTAGCTGTTATTGTTGATCATACAGACATGATTTATGAGATGTGGAATGGCGGCAGTGGGGGCGGGCATCTGGGGGAGCTTCAATCAATCAATCAATCAATCAATCAATCAAAATCTTTATTTATCCAGGCGGGCACCATTGAGCAAGGCTCATTTGCAAGGTGGACCTGGTCATTAATACATCAAAGTACAGTACAGAAGCAGGTATACAAAAAAGCAATAATATATAAGGAAGGAAAAGTATATACAGTGTACACAGTACAGTACAAGGTTGAAATAAATAAAAAAAAACAGCATTATTTTACAATTGAAGAAGTCAGCAGATGTACAATCAACCATAGGCATACAAGGGTTATAAGCAGAGATTGGCAGCTGTAATTTTTATCTGCCACTTTAGAACTCTTTCAGTATGGCAGCACCTAAAGTCAGTCATTGCTTGTGTAATGTGAATGGGCTCACCAACACTATTCAGAGAGCAAAACTTCTCTCTAATACCAAAAAACATAAACCTGATCGCCTATGCCTCAAGGAGATGCAAACCCAATATTTCCTCCAGCAGGCACACCAACAAAGTGACAGATCCATGGGAGCTCAAATAGTAAAGGTCAAACAAGATCTGGGCAAACTATGCCAGGAACAGAGATAGCACTTACTTTCCTTCAGCAAAAATATTATGAAGTGGGCACCCAATGTACCCATCGTATAGCATACCAGCTAAGAAAACAGTGCAAACTGGCAACAATAACAGCAGCTGAGCAACCCAGCATGGGAGACAGTCTCTCCAGATATCAAGATATAGCAGAAGCATTTCAGTCTTTATATGAGATCTTGTATTCCCCAGAACACCCCTCACAGCAAGAAAGTATTGATGTCTTCTTGTGATCTCTAAAACTCCCATAATTATCCCCTGAGACTGGTGCCTAGCTGTCGCGACCTATAACATCAGAAGAGCTAGACACTATGATATGAATCTAAAACCATGAAAGCCCCAGGCCCAGATGGCTATAGTGCGGAATTGTATAAACAAACTAATGACTTGGTTCTCATTAATAGCTATACTGAAGGGTTCTATGTGATAATGGCAAAAGCCTAAAGGCAATCGCCGTTATTGCGAAGTCAGAGTGGCAAAAACATTTTGGCACTCTGGCCATAGCCTGAGAAAACTGCGCCAGGACTTCATTTTCAATGTTTTCTGTGGGGAGCTATGCCCCCACCCTAAATGAGGGCTTCAACCCCACCCCTAAAGGCTTCTCAACTCAGGGGTGCATGTGGGAGGTGGCTAATGAAAAATAAAAGTTTTGGCCCGGCGCAATAAAATTACACCAGCCTAGACCCGAACCCGGTACCTCACCCGCCCCAACTACAGGTCAACTCCTGATGCCACAATGCAGCTTGGCAACCCACTACAGCACCACCCCATACAGCTCCTCCATCCCCTCCCAGCCCACACTTGCTGTGCTCACTTCCCCCGTTCCTGTACATATAGTGACATCCTCTCGCCCATTTCGCCCACCCTCATCCAGTTCTACCTCCGATCGCTGTGAGGGATCCACTGGGGAATGTCGCTGTTATGGACGGCACCCTTCCTCCTTGCGCCCCCCTCATGGGTTACCATACTGAAGTACTGCAGGGTGGAGACCCCTTCCCTCATGGTTCTATGCTGCGATATGGGTCATTCCCAAGCCCAGAAAAAATATTCTCTACTGCCCTTCTTATTGCACTATTTTGGTCCTCAACTCTGACTATAAATTGTCTATGTCAATCCTTGCTAAGAGGATTGACATGCTCCTTCCCTCTCTTCTCTGCAGGGACCAAACTGGGTTTGTTCACTCTCGCACCACTACAGACAACATTTCTGCATGCTATATCTATTCCACCAAATGTAGCAGGATAGCTCCCCTTCATTACTTCTAAGTCTGGATGCTGAAAAGGCATTCAGTGGGGTCCACTGGCCATTCCTGTACACCATGCTAGGGCGGCTGGGATTCCTGTTTGCCTTTGTTGAACTTCTGCCTTTGTGGATATACCACAGCCCAAAGATGTGTAAAGATCAGCTGGCATCATTCGGATGACTTTCCATTGCTCCGAGTGACATGCCAAGGCTGCCCCTTTTCACCACTGCTGTTTGCAGTGTACATTGAACCTTAGCACAAGCAGGATGGGAGGCCACAGCATTTGAAGGGATCTGCACACATGGGGAGGAGCACCTCATCACCTCATATGTGGATAATGTGCTCCTCTACCTTACTGATCCTGGGAATTCTCTCCCTAAAGTTTTTGACATTCTTAAAAAAAATTGTGAGGCTTCTGGCTACCGAATCAATACATCTAAGATGGAGACCCTTGCTTTTCATTTTACCCCAAGCCAGCAAGTTCAGAAGTCCTTTCCCTTCCGGTTGCATCTGAAGAAATTAAAATATTTGAGAATTTTCATTACCACTCCCCAACTTTGGCTTTTCAAAATAATTATACTCCTTGTGAGCATACTACGATACATGACTTTAACCGGTGGGGTGCATTACCCCTTTCCCTGATATGCAGAGTGGAGGTAATGCAGATGGTGAGTCTCCCCAGAGCACTATAGCTATTTCAAAATATCCCAGTTGTCATATGGGCACATACTTTGTGTACCTGAAACAAAGAGATTTCTAGATTTGTCTGGGCATGCCAGTGATTGAACATAACATTGTGTCAGTTATTTCTCCCTAAAATGGTCAGTGGCCTAACACACCCCAATCTTCAGTTGTACTACTGGGTGGTTCATCTTCATTTTCTCCTCCTTAGACATTTGGAGAATAATTGTGTGGCCTGTTTGGATGTAAAATGGGCAGTATTTCCCAATCAACAATTTGCACAGTACTTATTTCATAGTGCACCCTCCGCAGAACTTATACGAACCTTAAACCCTATGCTACACTTTCAGGTCCAGACCTGGCAAACCCTCAGGAAGCAACAACATTTAATGCCATTTCTGCCTCCTCTATGCTCTGTCTCCCAGTTCAAAAGCATCCAGTCCATTGCACTACATCACAAATTCTTACACTGGGAAATATACTCTCTTCAATATACAGTATTTTTCAGTTCCTACTGGATAATACAGTACAGTTTCCTACTTTACAAACCCAATATAAACTTTGACAATCTGAGTTTCACCATTATCTCCAACTCCGACACTACATTCTCTTTCTCTCAGTTGCTGTCTGCATCTGGAACTCCACCTTCCAATAATCCCCTACTGCATAAACTTTACAAACTCAGGGGATGGCTCCCATGTGACATCCCAGCTATACCAGCACTTACAGTCCACACCAGGAGGGGACACCTTAAATGTAGTGGCCCAATGGGAAGAAGAAATAGGCCAATGAATAACAAGGGAAAAGTGGGAAATGGCCTGTAAGGCTTTGGCTAAAGTATCAAGCTCTTACCAATGGAGAGAATATTCTTGGAAACAGTTGATTTAGGTTCTTTTGCATGCCAGTGATAATTGTTTATTATCACCCCATACTGTATATTCCTTGGCATGTTGGAGAGGATGTGGGGAACCTAAAGCCTCCCATTACCATATCATGCGGGCTAGGTCTCATTTGCAGCCCTTCCTACATGACATTGAGAAAGAGTTTACTGAATTCTTGGTAAACCCATTATATTTTCTCCAACACATTCCTTCTCTTCCAGTATTTAAAAGGCCTGAATGATCCAATATCCTGATATCTCCTCAGGTTATTTATTACAGTCACCAATAAAGCAATTACAAAATGTTGGCTTACTCCTATTATCGCTACTGTGTCTACCTGGAGGCAGATGGTGAATGCTAGCTGCCAGATGAGAAATGATAACTTACTCATTGAATGAACATGTGAGTCAATGCTGGAATGCATGGCTTCATCATGCCATGAGCAGAGATTCTACCCTGGTCCCTTAATCAGTCCAGGACCCACTTTCAAGACCACCCAAACATTGGATAACTAATAGCAGCTTTTTACCAAACCAAGGGAGCTTTAGGGTGTTTAAAAAACTACCCCTGGACAAGTACCAAAGTGTCTCTGCTCCCCCCTGGTGTACACCTTCACCCTGTCCCAGCTGCTTCTCAGGGCAGCAAGTCTTCATAACTCAGACTTTTCATACAGTTTGCATTTCTCCACTAACGATTACTAGCAATGAAGGTTACGCCCTTTCCCTGAGCAGTCCCTAAAGGGAGCACAGAGGTAATTTTTCAGGTTGCAGAATGTGACTTTCAAATTACTTAGCAAATGTAGTAAATCCATATACCCATTGTGAAAGTACTGAATATCTGTTGTGGGAAACTGTTTTGTAGTGACCACAAAAGTTCTTTAATAAAGATTATATTAACAGAAAGAAAACAAGGTCTTAAACACATCCCTACTGTTTACTAGTTTCTCTCAACAGGTTCATTTCAACAGATAATGAACAAAAGCATTGCAAGGGCTCCTGGCTATAATAGCCTTTCAAGGAGGGATGCAGGAACCATTCATTTAGAAAACCAAGGAACTATGTTTTATTTTGAGTCTAACTGAAAGCTGAGGTCAAATTATGGATAGTTACTGCAGAAAGAGA
Organism: Neoceratodus forsteri; assembly: GCA_016271365.2. Lineage (NCBI taxonomy): Eukaryota > Metazoa > Chordata > Ceratodontiformes > Ceratodontidae > Neoceratodus > Neoceratodus forsteri. The sequence continues at coordinate 1,286,364,686 of CM057453.1, forward strand.
AAGTCAACTGCAGGCAGGCAGGGCTAGGGACAGCGGCATGCAGGAGAGAAAAGTATCAGTGCACTAGGCGCAGTGGTGCACCCTGCTTAGGTCCTTGTTGTAACATTCTTGAGTACTGTTTTGGTTTGTTGTCTAATTCAGATTTTGTTTATTTTTATCTGATCTCCAAATCTTCAATATTTATTATTTTTCATGATTCATTGGGACCAGGCAGTAAATTAGCCTAGCCCTGCACTTTTGTACTAGAGGGCTAATGCAATACATTAAGGGAAACTCAGATTACTTACTGGTGCCTGGCCCTGTGCTGAAGTTCTAGAGGGCTAGTTTTTAAACAGTTTCCAAATTGTTATGTGCAGTACGGTAGGGGACACATACACTACTATTACTGTATGTGCGTGGCAGGTTCCTCACCCTGCACTTTAGTGACAGAAGACTACATTTTTCAGCCTCTATTGTAGTACATAAGAGAAGCTCAGACTACTTCTGGGTGCCTCATCCTACACTGTAGTCCCAGATGATATTTCTGTACAGTTTTCCAAACCGTTTCGTTAAATGTGGTTGACGATATGCACCTTACTACAGCTACTCATAATACAATACAGAATCATATAAAATAAAAGGGCAGAGGAAGGTGACAAAAATCCAATAGACAAAAATGTTGCTGAATGTAGTAAACACAAAACACATAGTGGCACTGGTACCACAAAGAGGAAGTCAGCTGTTACTACTATGGTTGTATCTGAGAGACAGTGTGAAAACCTATCTAAGAGTGCTGGTAAAGCAGTCAAGGGACAAGCCATTAAAAAACTGTTAAGGACCAATGAGGACAGTGAAGTAGAGGCATAGGTCAGAAAACACAGGCAGACCAGGAGCAGTTATAAAACTGGCAAGTAGTGTTTTATTATTAACAATAACAACAAGATAAAAAAAATGTACAGATGGCTTTTAATACAGGCAGTTCAAACAAAAGTCTCTGTAAATCTAAAAACTAGAAAAGCAAAACATTACTCTCCTTTTTATGGCTGATGTCACCATGCTGACATATTGCCATGAGTAGGGGAAAGAACTGACAGGATTGTGAAACTGTGGTCTTCCGCTGAGTGGTTCGGTTTGGCTGACTTATATTACTCCGCTGTTCTCTCCATTTACTACAGTGGTGCGTGTGTGTATTCACCACTGCCTGCAGTAGAAGGCACTATTTCTAGAACTCCTTTAATAATTGTGCCTGTTAAAATAACTTAAGGCAGTAATTGCTGTAATTCCTTTTGAAACACATTCATCATTTTAAGGGCATATAAGATAAACAGCTTTAGAACAGCTAACTTCCATAAACATCAAAAAGATGATTTTCTTTCAACAGCACTCTGTTCTCATTCCACAGTTTAGCATTCTAGTCTCTGCTTCAGCTCCATTCAGCATTACAAGATCTTATCTTTAAAGAACATGCTCCTGTTATGTACTTATAATATTTTATTGCTGCATATTTACCTGATTCTGTAGTATTTGTGTTGATTTATATTAATTACGCAGTTAATGAAGCTGTGTGCCTTTTCTAGTTGGCTTTGTTTTTCATTGCTTCCACCCCCCTGCTCTCAGATTACTGTGCAACACATTTGAGTCTTAACCCTTGATTATCCTGGCAATTTATCTTCAGCCTACATAGACATTTTATTTTAACTGCCTGTTCTTTAGTGCATTTCCCTGTTCAGACCCATGATGACATTGTGTTTTTACAGGTTTTTTTAACTCCTCACATCTCTTATTTTATTTTGCTGTCAAATGTCCACTTCCACATTTACATTTTTTATTTCTATTTTAACAAGCTTAACAGCACATGAGGCTAGCTGTGAGGAAGGATCACAGCTGTAGCTATAGCAGTCTGTATATTGAGGGCCCAACAATCCTCAAACAGTTTGCTGCCCCTCCATGTGTGCAGAGGTCCTGGAAAAGCTTGTAAGGGACTCTGGGTCCATCATGTCCAACCCCTCACTGTAACATAGTAATTTAATGTGGTAAGGGACTCTGGGTCCATCATGTCCAACCCCTCACAGTAACATAGTAATTTAATGTGATAAGGGACTCTGGGTCCAGCATGTCCAGTTCCTCACTGTAAAATAGTAAATTAATTTTGTAAGGTACACCAGGTCCACCATGTCCATCCCCTCACTGTAACATAGTAATTTAATGTTGTAGGGGATTCTGGGTCCATCATGTCCAACCCTTCACTGTAACATAGTCATTTTTTTTTTTGCTATCTTTTTCTGCTGGTCCCCTACCTTGTCTGCTCCCTGTTCCTGGCAACTCTGAGGGATTCTGGCCACCATTCAACATCTTGCATGCTCCATTAGGGTCCCTGCCTGTTCTACTGTGGCATACCCCCTGCAGTGGGGTAGTGGGGATTCCCATCACTCACCCACCTTGTCTGGATCCAGTCAGGCAGCTTCCCCCAGAGCCAGTGCACTGCAGGATGGCCATCAAGCTGCCCAACCATGATAACTCCAATTTTTCCATTTTTCTCCCCAGAGCGGATGCGTGCAGTGACCCTGGTGAAGGGGATTGTGCACACGTCCACACGCGCTCCCTCCTGGCATCTGCATACAGTTCCTTCCTGATGGTACAGTGCAGTGCCTAGCCCTCCAGCCTCTGCCGGGGGAAATCAGGTGCTGACTGCCATGTACTCCCTCCCTGGAGAAGGAGAGCAGTCTAGCAGATGCTCGATCCTTCTCCTCCCCTGCTGACCTCCGGTGACCTGTGCTCATTCTCTAACACAGGTTGCTGGCATGGCATGAGGTAAGGTGACCAGTGCCTCAGACCTCAGTGCCACCGGGCTGGCAACATAATAATTTAAGGTTGTCAGGGACTCTAGGTCCATCATATCCAACCCCTCACTGTAGCATAGTAATCTAATGTTGTAGGGGCCTCTGGGTTCATGATGTTCAAACCCTCACTGTAACATGGTAATTTAAGGTTTTCAGGGACTCTAGGTCCAGCATGTCCAACCCCTCACTGTAGCATAGTAATTTAATGTTGTAAGGGACTCTGGGTCCATCTGTCCTGTACCTCACTGTACTGTAACACAGTAATTTAATGTTGTAAGGGACTCTGGGTCCATCATATCCAAACTCTCACTGTAACACAGTAATCTAATGTTGTAAGGGACTTTGGGCCCATCATGTCCAACCCCTCACTGTAATACAGTAATTTAATGTTGTAAGGGACACTGGGCCCATCACATCCAACTCCTCACTGTAACATAGTAAATTTAAGGTTGTCAGGGACTCTAGGTCCATCATCATCATGTCTGACCCCTCAGTGTAACATAGTAATGAAATCTTGTCAGGGACTCTTGGTCCATCATGTCCAACCCCTCATTGTAACATAGTAACTTAATGCTGTAAGGAACTCTGGGTCCATCATCTAGTAATTTAAAGTTGTAAGGGACTCGAGATCTATCATGTCCACCCCCTCACTGTAACATAGTAATTTAATGTTGTAAGGGGCTGTTGGTCCATCATCTCCAACCCCTCACTGTAACATAGTAATTTAAGGTTGTAAGGGACTCTAGGTCCATCATGTCATCAAGAAGGAGGGGTGGCGATGTATGTCAAAGAGAACATCAAAGCAACTGCAATACAGGACAAAAATGGTGAAGTAGAGGAATTATGGGTCACCCTCAAGATAGGCAAGGGAAGAGCAATTCAGGAAGAGGTGGTCTACAGACCCCCAGCTCAAGGGGAGGAAGTTGACAAGATACTGCTGGATAACATACACAGAATAAAGCAAAAGGTGAGATTCTGCTGATGGGGGACTTTAACATGTTCAATGTGGACTGGTCCATCCCAGCAGGGGCCTTGGCCAGAACCCAAGACATTGTGGACTCACTTCAGTGGTCGGGCCTCAGACAACTAGTTCAGGAGCCCACCAGAGATGGGACAGTCCTGGATCTGGTGCTGATGAATGGAAACATAATTGAAGATCTCCAAGTGGAGGGGCACCTGTGAACCAGTGACCACCACATGGTACAGTTTAGAGGCAACACAGGGATGCGATCTAGCTACACAAAGGCAAAGATCCTAGATTTCAGTAAGGCTGACTTCTGCAGGATGGTATGAAGTGTCAAACAAACCCTAGGTAAGAGAAAGACAGAACTATCACCCTGTTTGCTATTTGGGACCATCCTTCAGTGGCACGAAGCCCAGATAATTGCTGGCTTACCACTGGCTTTAATTAGTTTCAACATACTGTTTTAAAAAATATGTTGGAGCTGGAAGGCTCAATAATTATTTGTTAACCGGAACAAAGGAAGTTCATCTTCAACTGTTAAATGTTTGAGTATTTCAATTTATTTGTAGTCATGTTACAAAGGCACATTGTATCATCTCAATCACAAGGGGCTCCCAGAGTTAAGCACCCCTGCTGAGTAAGACACAGTTTTGTTTCCAGTGCCATATTGCTAGTTAAGCATAACGTTTTAATTTTTGTTTAACTTTTGATTAATTTCTCATTCCCTGAAGAGATAAGAGGATGCTTCTATGTTCATGTTAAAACATACATCCTTAACTTATTAACCCTCTTTTCTAGAAGGAGCTACTGGCTGTTTTCCAAGCCAACAGATAAGAGGATGTTATTGTATAGTGCTCATTAGACAGTTTTGCCAGCAATTTTAAGGTTATATCCTTTTTCTACTAAATGATTTACAGTGCTACTGTACTTACTGAGTCCGGAGTGTAGACCTAATACTCCAATTGATTATGCCATAAAGGGGTTTCACTGCTTTCAATGGCACACCCCTACATTTTGCTGTGTTTAAGTTTTTAATTAAAATTACTTTTTGCAGTTTGTAACTTTTACGTTAAGTTTGCATCTGTAATGAAATGTTAAGCTAAATCTCCTTGCACTACAAGAAGTCCGTGGGAGCAAAATACATGACTTGTCTGTACAGTATGCCCCCACCTCCATCATCTAACTGCTTTTAGCAGTAGCAGCTGAACAATTGTTTTAAATAAGGCATAAACGAATTAACTGATGTGCCCATAAGAGGCAGATAACTATTTTAAATGTGAATTGCACTGTCTACATTCGGTATTAGTTACTGAAAGATCATTTCATGCCTATTTGTTTAAAAATAACATTCTAAAAATGGTGGTAGATGAATGTATACTGTTTTCACATGCACACACTCACTGATAGAGGCTTTTATGGTTCATCAGGAATAGGGTATGTGTAATTCTGTAACTGTTATCATTTTGGTGTGACTCAACATTTTTACAAAATATCCATGGACATTCAATGCCATGAAATGCAGTTACAAGCAGGAAACATGGTACTAATCTCACCATATGAAGTCATAACAGGCAGCCATATGCAACCTCCTCAGCAAGCTTTGTTTACCCCAATATCACCTCGAATATGGTGCAGATGTGTAAATTTAAAACTTTGTGCAACCCCTATTGCAAAAATTAACATGTGTTCTCCAAGTGGGAAACATTCATATTACCTATTTTTGCTTCATGCAATTTAAGAAATTTGATCATTAACAATTCTTGAGCTTTTATTTTTCATCCTTCTTCTGCAGGGAAAATTGTTGCTGCTACAAAACTGAAATGAATCCAATTTTGCCCATGAAAAAGGGTTGCTAAAGCATTTGTGCATGTTTCATCTCTTACCTTGGGCTGCTGAAAATCACAAATCACAAAGTGGCAGACAAACGTCCAACAGAAGAAAAGCTTAAAGGTAATTGCTTAGTGCACCAAAGGTCAACTTTGTACCTGTTTTGCAGTACCAGGAACAGCTCTGGTCCTGCAAACAGGATAAAGAAAAGGCAATGTGGTTACGTTTTACCCTACACATTTAAAGTGGCATTATGATGACCTCATAATGTATGATTAACAGAGTATTGAAAGCATGGGGATATATATAAGAAAAAAAGGTTGTTTTTTTTTATATTTGGAGTTCTAGTCAACACTAGAAAGATGTAATATACCTGTCTAAAATAATTCAAATTGTTAACATACCATAGAAACATAGAAGTTGACAGCAGATAAGGACCATAAGGCCCATCCAGTCTGCCCATTTCTTTTTCTACCTTATGAATGTGCCATCGGCCTTTGCTCTGTCAGTGGCCTATCTATTCATACTCATCTGTATTGCTCCCTTATGCCTATCTCATGCCTGTTTGGTGCCCTGCACTGTATTCATATCCACCACTTCCTGAGGTAGGCCATTCCATGCATCCACCACCCTTTCTGTGAAAAAGAACTTCCTCACATTGCCCTTAATCAGCCTCCCTCTAATCTCATGCTGTGTCCTCTTGCCCTGCTATTTTTCTTATATTGAAATATGTTAGACTCTTTCACCTTGTTAATGCCCTTAAGATGTTTGACTGTTTCGATCATATCACCTCTCTCCCTCCTTTGCTCTAGGGTATACATATTGAGCTCCGTTAATCTGTCCTCATATGTTTTCTGATGCAGTCCCTTCATCCATTTTGGTTGTCCTTCTCTGGACTGCCTCAATTTGGTTAATATCCTTGTGAAGGTGTGGCCTCCAGTACTGCTCGCAGCACTCCAGATGGGGCCTAACCAGTGTCTTGTAAAGGGGGATTATTACCTCCCTCGTATGACTTGTGGTACCCCTACTAATACACCCCAACATCCCCCTAACCTTATCTACTGCTTTAGTGGTCTGCTTGGATGATTTCAGGTCATCTATGATGATGATGCCCAAGTCTATTTCTTCCCTTGTGACTGCCAGCAACTCCCCTCCCAGTCTATAGGTGGCTTCAGAGTTTCTCTTCCCAGTGTGCATGATCTTGCACTTCTTTGCATTAACCCCAGTTGCCACTCTTCTGGCCATTTTGCCAGTTTATCCAGATCTCTTCTAATTCTGCCCACCCCATCTGGATCATCTACTCTGTTGCAGATCTTGGTGTCATATGCAAACAGACAGATCTTACCCTCCATTCCATCTGCAATGCCACTGATGAAGATATTGAAGAGGACTATCCCCAGGACTGATCCCTGAGGTACCCCACTTGTGTCTTGCATCTCTTCTGACTGTATACCATATACCACCACTCTCTGTTTTCTGCCTGTCAACCAGTTTGCCACCCAGTTGACCAACTTCTGACCCACCCCAAGCCTACCCAGCTTATTAATCAGTCTTCTACTGTATGTGGAACAGTATTGAAAGCTTTGCTGAAGTCAAGGTAGGTGACATCAACTGCTCCCCCTTGGTCCACCACTCTGGTTACCCAGTCAAAGAAATCTATGAGATTAATTTGACAGGACCTTCCTGTTGTAAACCCATGCTGTCTTGGATCCTGTGCTCCTATGGATTCCAGGTGTTGCACTATCCTTTCCTTATGGAATACCTCCATAATCTTGCCCAATACTGAGGTAAGACTGACTGGTCTGTAGTCCCCTGCCTCCTCCCTGCTACCACTCTTGTGGAGTGGGATCACATGAGCCCTTCTCCAGTCTTCTGGGACCTCTCCTATGCTCAGAGACTCACTAAACAGTTTTGATAATGGCTCTGCTAGTTCCACCCTTAGCTTCTTTAGTACCCTTGGATGTATACCATCAGGTTCCATTGCCTTGTCCACCCTGAGCTTATCGAGCTCTTGCAGGACTTTTTCTTTTGCAAAGGGACTAGTGCACACCTCCCTTCCCCCATGTCCATAGTGCTGAGCTGTGGGTCCTGCCCTACCTTCTCTTCAGTAAACACTGAGCAGAAGTATCTATTTAGGATAGATACTTTTACACGGTCCTCCTCCTCACCAAGTGTGGGACCGCTTATTCTAGGCAATTACTTTTGCTTTCTCTGTTCGCAGCAGCTTAATTATACAAAGTGTTTTAATCTGCAGTGGTACCAGGGCCCAAATCACCTAGCACCCTGATATTTTTACAAATATAAATCATGATTCTTCTGTTGCATAGAATGGAGTAACTGATTGTTTTCTGAAAATTCCACACCACCAGTACCAGAAATGGGGTACATTTATATTAAACTGGAAAAACTTGTGTTTATAGCAATGAACAATGCAAATATACTGTATCTGTTTTGTTAAATTTGTTAAATTATTGAGTGGCCATAGTATATTTAGCCCTCAACATTTAATGCAGTTATACAAATGTTTTCGTTACAAATATGTGAGTTAATTTTAGAAATTACAATATCAGAATAAAGCCTCTACATCTTCCACCAAAGCTGGCAAAGGTCTTGGGGGGATATTACTGATACACTTGGCTAAAATAGGTGAGTGTAGAAAACTATAGCTTTAGAAACAGTAAAAGAGCATCAGATACAGTTTGAAAAAATGCTTAAAACAGCAGTACTGGACAAAAAATCAGATCTTTTGCAACAGTTTGTTTCCTGTGCTCTGTTGAGCACTTATCTGGTAATCTTTCTTGTTTTCACTGTATTATTACCCTGTAATTTGTTCCATTTTCCTTTATTTTTGTTTACATTTCTCCCACCAGTCATATATGTAACCCCCTTGTTACCCGGGGTTGCTAGAATCCCAGTAAGATGTAGTGGTAGGCAGGGAAGGCAGCTTGTGAAACTCCAGTTAAATGGGTTTCACACTGTCTCACTCTGTTCTCAGTCTCAGCTGAGACTGAGGGACGACATCACCAATAGAACTTTCGCAGCTGCATAAGCCACATTGGAATCTGCAGCAGAGGGATTTAGATAGAACGTTGGGAGTTTTCAAAGGGTAGTAGTCAGTGTCCAGTTTGTCTTCAGTAAGTGAAGGAGTGAAGGTGTGCTCAAGTGGTGGAGACCACTGTTCGGGTCTCAGTGCCCCCTCCCTCCGGGTGGGGGGGATGTAAAGATTCCCAGCAGATTTCTGGGGCAATCCCCTAAATTCTACTAGTGGAGGAAAAGCTGCCTGTTTAGTCCAGGATTTATTTTGGAAGATGGAAGATTTGTGAGTCACCTGTGGGGCACCTGCAACTTAAGGGTGAGTGTCCCTCTGCCTAAGAGGGCAAAATGTTTTCTTCACCCTGGGACATGTGTGAAAATCTAGGGATTGTGCTACATTTTGGGAAGCTTAGAGAAATGGGCCAAACAAGTAAAGTAGTGTCAAATGCTAGAGAGTTGTGTGATTCAAGTAATATGTAGAGGAGATGCACCAGATCATCTACCCTTTAAGCTACATTTAGAAGTTCAGCAAAGGAATGGTTCAGTTTCCCAGGGAAATGGCCGGGTATGGGCTGTGGGAGCTGGAGGTGGGTGAACCCCCCATCTTTAGTGACCAGGTCCACCTCTACAGATTTCTGCTGTGGTTGCTACTTTGCCTCATGCACTTGGCCAGTGATGGGGAAAGTACCCAGACGTGGGGTTGCAAGGAAAAATTCTCTCTAGGAGTCGCAGACTCTAAGTGGTGTGGGAGCACAACAAGTAAGGAAAATTTCTCTAGGAGTCACTGACTCTAAGTGGTGTGGGGAGCCATGACAGGATAATTGGTTCATTCTTCCAATGGACCATGGATCAAGTGGCCGGCGGGGGAGCCTGACCCGTGGGGAAAACCCAAGTGTGTACAAGTCGGGCTGTGTGCCCAAAGCTCCGTGCAAGTCCAGGCTGTGTGCCTGGTGGGTTCAGAGCCTGAGGGCTGAAAATGGTGATAAAGTGTTCTGTAGTTTCCAATCTGCATTACCAGGAAATGTAGCCCCATAGGGGTCCATCTATGCTTTGTTTGTTCAGCCAGTATATGAATAAAAGCCACACTGAAGAATCCCATTCCTGGTTCTGGACATTACAGTTATTGCTTCCTGTGTTCAGATTTACTTGGGTGCCACTGTGCAGAGTAGCCAAACCTAGGCTCCCCTGTACTGAGTAATGTCATCCTCCCCGAACCCAGTCTCTACCAGGTACTGCTGTCAGCTTCAACAGCATGCCACCTGTCGTTTGGCAAAAAGGCAGGGATGAAGGGTTACATATAGAATTGGAACCTTCTGCTGCCAACTGCACATGCATATGACTCACAGCACTACACAGGGACAGCAGAAACATGCAGCACAGGGTCCCACAGAAGGAAACAAAAGATGTAATGCAACTTGAGGGGGGAGTTTGGCTGCAAATTAGACAGCAGCCATATGTACAGTGGATACACAACAATGGAAATAAATTTTAAATATCTAAAAAAAACTAAAGATCACTGGAAAAAAAAATATTTACAGATCTGGAAACCCAAACCATGGCTGTATACCTTCAGCCAAAATACAGAATTTTGATAATCACTTCCTGATTATCTAGTACTGCTACTTGAAACAGGGAGTGCTAGGCAATGTAGTACACATTAGACAGGGACTTTAAGTAGAGAATTATAAAACCATAGTTGACATGTGAGTAATATTGCCTGATTTTTTTTTATCCTACAAAACTGGACACATTTAGTTGGCAAATGGCAATGGTAATGATATGCATACAACAACAACAACAACAACAACAACAACAAAAGGATGATGAAATTTATGTTGCATATGGTACCTTGGTCCTTATTAGAGATATTGAGACATGTAGACTTACTGCTTTTATAAATATTAAAGTTACTTTGTGCCTTTAAAATAAAAAAAGCTGACCTAAATTTATTTTGTTGGACATATATGTGTATTTAACCATTGATCATAGCTCACCCATGATGCCTTTTGTTTTTATTTGGGTAAGGTGGAGTACTCTTATCATATATAGCTTATGCCTGCTCTGATTTCCATCATGCAGGTGCATGATGAATTGGTTGAGTCAAATCCTTCATGCTGTACAGTACTAAATTACAAATTGCTGTATATGATATTGCATTGATAAGTAACTTTCCTTCTGGCATTTCTAATAAAGCTACATACTGTCACTTGTAAATTGAACTGTGGATTAAAATTGTGCAAGTATTTAATGCTCCTACAAAGAATGGACATCACTTTGTTGTTTTGTCTCCAAGCTTTTGCTTTTCCTGATGCCACTACTATTCTGGCAGAGTTGGCCTACCAGGAAGATGTCCACACAGCAGTGCCACTGAAAGTAATCAAGATTCCTACTTTAACACCAGAGATACGAACTTTGTTGGGCTGTAAGGCTGAAGACTTGCTCCCTCTACAAATGGACAATGATAACATCACCAAAACATTTATGCTTTGATCACCTTGAACTGGTGGCCTTTTAGTCAGACTTTTTGTTCAGCATCCTGCAACACTGGTTATCTTCTGCCTATTTCTGTGTTTGCAAATCATTTTGACTGTTTGCATGTGCTGCATGTATTGAAAGTTAAAGTCTACTCCATCTCAGGTTAATATACTGGCACAAATGTATTGTATAACATTTCTTGCATAGTATGAGACACCCAAAGTAAAATATCAGCTGTCTCAAGGTGGCCAGTGTTGGGTTAGAGGCCATGTGCATATCATTATAGCTTCTATGAGCACAGTGCAGACATTCATGAGTACTGTGACAGGCATAGTATTAGCTTTTCTTCTATGAGCACAGCACACCTAATGCTGTGACAATCAGGGTTTTATTTTAAAACTTAAAATATATAAATGCTTTTAGGAGCATACTAGTCTAGTACAAAATTATTAGCACATTAGATACCTTTATAGGCCTTAGACAGACAGACACACACACACACACACACACACACACACACACACACAGAGTATGCTAGCTCAGTAAGCAAACCCATTTTCTGTAAGAATAGGCACATAACTTATTAATACTTATTAGACCTTAGAGGTTTAAACAAACAACACATATTAATAGGCACATCTCAAGTTATATCACCAGACAGTTAACAGGGAAAGTTAAAAATTAGTGGAAAATATGTTTAATTACAAGACCTCAAGACAGCTGTGGTGCAAGTTGCTTTGAGAACCAAGGCACGTGTTTATATATCCATTATTATGGCTGTATCATAACTTTAGCTGACAAACTGTCTTGTTTTAGATAAATGCAGTTGCCATACTGTTCTGGGAAAATATTCTGTTTTGTACCAGCTGTTCTGGGAAAAGACTATTTTGAGAAAGGATTCTGTACACATAGGCTATATGTGAAGTCAACATTCATCCCAATGCTAAAAGAAAGGTATAAAAGAGACTAGCTTTTTTCAATGATTTGTCATGCAGTTGATGCAATAGAACCTCAACCTATTTTCTGCACTGACCCTACCTTATAAACAGAGCCATTGGGAAATTGCGGAATTGTTTAACACATTTTGCGGGGAATTTGCAGGACTTTTTTCTCCCAAATTTTGTGGGGATTTTGCGGGACTTTGCATGTATTTTGCAGGGATTTTGCGGGCTACTGGGCACACATTTTCCTTTGTGAGGTATAAATATGGGGTTTTCAATTTCAATTGCTTGTGATGCACATCAAAGTCAGCCATCAAAAAGGTATGTTTTTGTAAAAAAAAAAAAAAACACACAGACACAAACAAAAGGTATGTTTTTATTAAAACACCCACGACTGATCAAAAAACAATATACATTATAATAGTAGCATCATTGTCAAAACAATACCGCCACCTCTAATAATTCAAAGAAGAAACATTATTAGTATTCTACAGTAAAAGTATAGTACCACCACCACACCAGATCATCAAGAAAGGATTTTTATATCATAGAATGAGCAGCAACTGTTATCCAACTAAGATCTTTAAAATTTCTTATTGTACTTCAACATAAGAAGTAGTCTAGTGTTGTCATCTGTCAAACTTCGCCGATTGTCTTTTAAAAGGTCTGTGAACAGCAAAAAGTCTGTTCAACGTCTGCTGTGCTTACGGGAAGCCAGATGTACCTTTTTGCCACAGCAGCAAGATGTGGAAGTGTATCCCTTTGTTCTTCCCACCACTCAGCAATATTAAAATCATCACTGGATACTGACTGGGTGAAAGTTCTGTACCCATACCATTCAAAGTTTGAAACACCAGCCAGAGATGTTAGCTCCTGGGTGCATTTTACTTTTTCCTTGTCCAGTGTTGGCAACTGCTTTGGGACAAAGATTCGGGCAGCTTTGAATGTGCTGACTGAGGGATAAGATTTAAAAATATTGTCCAGTTTCTCACTGCTGTCCAACATAACCTTCTGAAAAAGGTTCACACAGTTTTGATGTTCATGTAACTGACAACGGGACAACATTTCTACTGTATTTGGTCTGTATTCAGTGTCCCCTGCAATGGCACAGAAGTCCAAAAACATATGCACATTTTACACCCTTCCAAATATGGAGTGTCCCTGTGGCTGGCTGCTTGACTGCAATTGTAGAATAAGGTTAACAAGTTCAGAAGAGTGTTCCACCACAAAAGTGGCTTGTGTTACCAGCTCTGCTGCTTTGCCTTTCAATAAGCACTTCAGGGGTTTCAAGGTTGCTGCATCAGATTGTAGCGTTTCAACAAATTCTGTTAACACAGGCAAATAGTCTGCCAAATACTGAACAGCATTAACCCAGGGGCACCACCGAGTTACCACTGCATATACTGGCATCTTGGGTACAATGCCCTGCTTGGATTCCATGAAAGCAAAGTACTGATGCCTACACATTGGGATCTGGCAAAATATTTTTTTAACAAGGGGAAACAGCAGTGTTTAAGTCTTCCAGTGTGTCTGCCCAGACATCCAAGACCAAATTGAGGAGGTGGCCAATGCAAGTGACATGCATTGCATTTGGTAGGACACAGGACAGCACAGTTTCAAAAGCCTTGTGCATATAACTTGCACTGTCCGTTACAATGGCAAAGACTTTATTGAAGTTCACCCCATTGGTGTTTAGCACTTTTAGTAGAGCTTGGGATACTGTGGTGTTCACATGATGCACAAACTCCACACCAATTAGAAGTGGCTGCTCCCCAACATTAAACAAAGGTTGGGCCAAAATAGCCAACATGCTATGCCCACAGGTATTTGTTGTCTCATCCAGAAAAATGAAGGCATCTTGATCCTCCACCACCTCTTTCAGGGACTGTTCGTGATCAGGTCAAAGTTCTTGGAGGTACATGCTCTAAAGCTGTGCTGGTCCCGGAAGACTGCCGCCTTGTTTTGTGTGCTTCTTTAAGAACTCTTGAAAGCCAGAAGCCTTCTCCAGTGGTATGTCTGCACGGGTCAAACAGCGGATGAAGTCCAGAACAAATTCCTTCTGTTCAATGGAAGATTCCGTTGCTCGACTGAAACAAGAAGTCAGCGGCTGCTGTCGTAGAAGTGTGCCTAAAAAAAAAAGAAGATACAATATTTTACAGGGAAAAATAAACTGTGCCTGGAAAACAAAACAAAAGCAAACAAGATTTAATATTTTACAGGGAAAAAACTAACTGTAGGTCAGCCCAGTGTCATGGTGGGCGGAGGAGCTGTGAGCATTACCTCCTGCTACACTGGCAACCTATTTGGGAACAAGATCAGGTCGGCGGGGAGGGAGAGGATCGAGTATCAAATTAGCTGCTCTCCTCTCCTGAGTGAGGGTGGGAATCTGTTGTCTTGCTCTTAGAGGCCAGGTGGTAGTGTTGAACTCTAGCAGCAAGGAAGGGGGATGGAGGAACAAGGCACATGTGCACTGGGGGGGATGTGGTTCCATGGTGCCAGAGAGAGATGAGATGGACTTGGGAGGCAGGGACAGAGCAGATACCAGTCACCCAAGGGGAAAAAGAGACTATGTAAAAAATAAAATAACTGCAAACATCTGTACAACTAGTACTTACTTTGCATGTTTTTTTCTTTGCAGCTTCTTTTCTTTCTAGACGTTTCTGTGACTTCATGTGCATGTCAACTGCATGCTTCCGCACAAAGTCGAGTGTGTGAGTGCAAGCACGACAAAACAGCAATCCTCCATCCAAGATCCTCCAGATATAATTTAACCCAATCATGGGCATGCACAAGATAAGAGACATGACGGTCCTTGGCCTCTTTTCGAGAAAGACAGAAGCGCTTTGGTGGCTGTGTAGACATGGTGTAGTTTAAATAAAATAAAATTAAACCAAAAAAAAAATTACAACTTGAATGAGAACATCAGAGCATAAAGGGAGGAGAGCTTTCCTTGGGATGCTTGATCCTCCAATATCACACCACTAGTTTGCATCCCACAATGTTCTAAGCTGGGCAGACTGGTTTGGAAACCTCAGCTCTGGGGGTTGCCTTGTCATGGTGCTGAGCTTGCCCATAGACTTGCTAGTATCCATGGAACAAAAGACTCCAAAAATTCAGTTTTCTTGCTACCTTTCAATTTATTTTTAATCTGTACACTATATAGAACACAGGAGCAAGGCATTGTTCCATGTCAGCTCAACCCACCCCTCCACTCCATCTCCAAGGAACCACATCAGCGAGACAAGGACACACCATGGCAGTGAGGGACAGATGCTGGCGACTGCCATACATGCTAGAAAAAAATTGTTCTGTGCCATTCTGGTTGCCCATCCCACCCTGCTCCCTCACCAGAGGCCAGAACAATTTTTTTTCACCATGTGTGCTAGTCTGCCAGGCCCACCCCTGCACTCCATCTCCAAGGAACCACAGCAGCGAGTCAAGGACACACCATGGGAGTGAGGGACAGATGCTGGTGACTGCCATACATGGTCAGAAAAAATTGTTCTGTGCCTTTCTTGTCTCTTGCCCCACCCTGCTCCCTCACCAGAGGCCATAAAAATTGTTTTCACCATGTGTGCCAGTCTGCCAGGCCCACCCCTCCACTCCATTTCCAAGGAACCACAGCAGTGAGTCAAGGACACACCACAGCAGTGAGGGACAGACACTGGCGACTGCCATACATGATGGAAAAAAATTGTTCTGTGTCATTCTGGTTGCCCGTCCCACCCTGCTCCCTCACAAAAGTACAGAACGATTTTTTTCACCATGTTTGCCAGTCCACCAGGCCCACCCCTCCACTCCATCTCCGAAGAACCACAGCAGCAAGTCAAGGACACACCATGGCAGTGAGGGATGGAAGCTGGCAACTGCCATACATAATCAGAACAAATTGTTCTGTGCCATTCTGGTTGCCCGTCCCACTCTGCTCCCTCACCAGAGGCCAGAATAATTTTTTTCACCATGTTTGCCAGTCCACCAGGCCCACCCCTCCACTCCATCTCTGAGGAACCACAGCAGCGAGTCAAGGACACACCATGGGTGTGAGGGATGGACACTGGTGACTGCCATACCTGGTAAGAAAAAATTGTTCTGTGCCATTCTTGTCTCCTGTCCCACCATGCTCCCTTACCAGAGGCCATAACAATTGTTTTCACCATGTGTGCAAGTCCACCAGACCCACCCCTCCACTCCATCTCTGAAGAACCACAGCAGCGAGTCAAGGACACACCATGGCAGTGAGGGGCGGACACTGGCGACTGCCATACATGAGGGAAAAAAATTGTTCTGTGCCATTCTTGTTGCCAGTCCCACCCTGCTCACTCACCAGAAGCCAGAACAATTTTTTTCACCATGTTTGCCAGTCCACCAGGCCCACCCCTCCACTCCATCTCTGAGGAACCACAGCAGTGAGACAAAGACACACCATGGCAGCGAGGGACAGACGCTGGCAACTGCCATACATGGTCAGAAAAATTTGTTCTGTGCCTTTCTGGTTGCCTGTCCCATCCTGCTCCCTCACCAGAGGCCAGAACAATTTTTTTCACCATGTTTGCTACTCTGCCAGGCCTGCCCTGACTCCATCATCCACCAATACATACCACTGGAGCAACAGATGGATCACCTCAGTTCAACATATACACTGGAAATAAAAAAAAACAACATTTTTCAAAGAACAGTACATTTCATGCCTCTTTCTTCCCTCTCAGACAAGTTACACTTTTTTCCACACACAACAGTACAATTTCTTCCACCTGAACCCATCGTCTGGACCATCCTAATTCCACCCTCCCTCCGAGAACGATACAGATTTTTTTACAGCACTTGCCCCCTTGCCTGGACATTCCAGAGCTCCCACCCTCCCTCCAAGAACGATACAGATTTTTTTTACCACACTTGCCCCTTGCCTGACTACTCCGGAGCTCCCACCCACCTCCCTCCGAGACGATACAGATTTTTTTTAGCACTGGTCCACTTGCCTGGACACTTTGGAGCTCCCACCCTCCCTTCAAGACTGATAGAGATTGTTTTACAGCACTTGCCCCCTTGCCTGGATGCTTCAGAGCTCCCACCCTCCCTCCGAGACCGACATAGATTTTAATAAACCCTCCTAGGGGCTTCCATCATCATCATCCCCCAAAAGTAGCATTAAAGTAAACATTTACAGACCCTCCAGGGCTTTTTTTCATCCCCCTTAAACTAGCATTAAAACCCTTTTACATTTGCTGCAGCTAAATAACATACCTGAAGAAGAATCACAGCAGAAGTCAGCAGGATCTGGTGAAAGCAGGCTGGGGGGAAGAGTACACTGCTGGCAAGGATTGCAGCTCTTTTTGTGAATATGAATAGCAGCACACAGTACTCTCCTTCACATTCACTCTGGATCAGTCATGATGGAAGTCAGATCGGGTTGGGTCAGCAGCAGGCAGCTCAGTAGTACAAGGCAGGCTCTGAAGTCCTGATCGTAGTGTCACAGGATGAAAATCTGGTCCGGTCTGGAGAAATCAGCAGATCGAAGGCAGGAAGGCAGATTAGTAGTCAGGGTACAAGGCAGGCTCTGAAGTCCTGATCAGATGCAAGTCAGGTCTGGATGCACTCAGCAGGCAATAGAAAATCAGTCAGCCAGGAACAGAATTAGAGCTCTGTGTTTTATTTTTTTATTTTATTTTATTTATTTAGTTTTTGTTGACCAGGTAAGTGCACTAGACAAATCCTGCCTGTTTTTAGGCATGACACTTGGGAGGGGGATACAGATGAATGCCAACTGACCTTGAACCAGATTAAGCTGTTGGTGGTTTTTTTAGTGAATGAGGAAAATTTGGCCAGAACACCGGGGAAATTCCCCTACTCTTTTCGATAAGTGCCATGGGATCTTTAACATCCACCTGAACTACCACCGATCCAGGCAGATGGGTACCCCTCAGCTGTCTGCTTGTAATTATATTGCTTTGGTGGACCTGAAGGGGCACAGAGCATTTACAAAGGGCACCAAGAAAAGAAGGTTGTTAGTGGTGTGTGACGCGCATAGTGACGTCAGATGCCAAATCAAACACTCGGCGACTCCTTAGTTTAGTGAAGAGCTAGAGACACAGCAGCATGATGCAGATCATGGATCGTGGATGCAGATTTGGAGGTGCAGTGAGTCAGAAAACCTTACAAGGTACATTTTCCTCTGGGATTTTTCAGGGGCCGTGATTTGTTGCGTAGGGTGCCAAAAATCATGCTTTCCGCTATTAACTCGCAGCCGCGATTTTCCAGTGGCCCTGCTTATAAGTGAGTATAACCTAATTATACCTTGTATAGTAATAGCCAAGGTAATGGTATATCATATAATGCAACTCTAAAATGTATTAGATATTCTGGCCCGGATATTCAGACTGCACCAGGCTGTGGTGCAAGCCTGGGCGCAGCGCAACTTAGCTGCGCAGGGGCGTCGACAGGATGATATTCAATGGAGCTGCGCCACGGCACAGCAGCGTTGAATATCACACCCTGGCCACCCGCAGTGCACATGGCACAGTGGCACTGCACCAGTGCAAGTAGCCAGAGTGGAGCAGGGGGATGTGCTAGTGCAAGTTCCATTGTGCTAGGTGCAACAACCACGATATTCAAAAGTGCACATGCAAATGGGGCCATAAAGCATGCAAGGTGCAAATGGGGCCATTTGCATGTCATTATGGCTCCATTTGCATGCAGGTGCACCGATCCCCAGTGACTTGCACCTGGCACCCTGCCAGGCTGCAGCCATCGGGGACCGACGCCCCCTGCACATCATAGCAAAGTGCCCCACTGCCCGATCGCGGGCATGTGTTGAATATTAAAATTGTCCTATATCCCTGGTGGTCCAGTGGACCGCTCGCAGCCCGATCGTGGGCATAAGTTGAATATTAAAATTGTCCTATATCCCTGGTGGTCCAGTGGACCGCTCACAGCCCTATCGTGGGCATAAGTTGAATATTAAATTGTCCTATATCCTTGGTGGTCCAGTGGAACGCTCGCAGCCCGATCGTGGGCATAAGTCAGTTTCCAACTGTTAACACTATCCCTGGTGGTCCAGCGGACCACTCACAGCCCGATCATGGGCATATGTTGAAATGATATCGGTCCTATATTCCTGGTGGTCCAGTGGACCACTCGCAGCCAGATCGCGGGCGTCAGTAAATAATAATGCAACACCAATCCAACCCTGGTGGTCTAGCGGTACCCCCCTCCTCACCTGCCTACTGAGCCCCACCGCCCCGCTCCCCCAGTCAGTGGTGGGCGGCAGCTCCCAACCTGCTTGCCACCCTGCCGCCCACCGACTGACACTGTACAGTAGGGCTGTACACCAATTGGTCCACAGTATGATCCAATGGATGTGCTGCCTGTACTGTACTACACAGTCCAGATATGTGAATGGATCCATTCACATATCTGAACTAATAACATCTGTCTGAGCTGCATGCCCATTGGCTCACACTGTGGACCAATGGGCGTCACCAGCCCTGCAATGTGTCAGTCGGGCAGGGCGGGTTAGCGGGTGGAAGCTGCCATCTGCCGCTGACCTGGGGAGCAGGGTGGTGGGGCTTAGTGGGCGGGTGGGGGTACTGCTAGACCACCAGGGTTGGATTGGTGTTGCATTATTATTTACTGACACCTGGATCGGGCTGCGAGTGGTCCACTGGACCACCAGGGATGTAGGACTGATATCATTTCAACATATGCCCGCGATTACAAGTAGCTGTCCATTGACCGCCAGGGATATAGGATGATTAATATATTCTACATATGCCCACAATCGGGCTGCAAGTGGTCCACTGGACCACCAGGGATTTAGGACTATTTTTTGTATACATATGCCAGTGATCGAGCATTGAGGGGGTACCACCAGAAGGTGCAGCCGGAGCTCCGGTGGCCACCCATAGGTGGCAGCTGCCGTGTTGCACCCTGAAAAATGGCAGCTCACCTGTGGGTGGCCAGCTGTTGCCCTTTTTTGGCTTACCTATGTGGAAGCGCAAGGGGTTGCGATGCATGGGCTCAGCATCCTGGGCTGAATATCCGGGATGTGTGGGTATGCATGGGCGACCCCCTACCTACGCCGCCTCCAATACTGATATGTTCCAGCACATCGGGATTTGTGCCAGGCTCAATCCCTATTTGAATATCGTGCCGGGGTGCATCAGTGGGTTGCGCATGGCGTAACTGTGTTGCAACATGCGCAACCCTTCTGAATATCCCGGCCCCTGTGTTTGGGTGTGTTTACAGTATAATGGCTTAGTGAGATCTAAGAATATTATATTGACATCTGCATTTGATCTGTATAACTGTGTATAATAAACCTGGATTTTGTCACATGTCATAATTTTTGTAAATTATCTTTATTGGTAATTCTAAAATTGTAAGTAAGCCCTCAGATATAAATTATAGTATAATAAATAGCAAATCCAACAATTAGAGGAGCAATTAGCACATATTGAAGAAACTATTAAAGGGGCATGGAACATTGTGTTAAGGTGAGAAGCAAAGGGAAGAGAAGGAGGAAGCCACTTTGGTTCTCCAAGGCTGTAGCAGAAAAGGTAGAGCCAAAAAGATGGCCTTCAGAACATATAAGGAGACACAAGAGGAGGAGGAAAGGGAGGAGTACCTGAATTGTCTAAGAGAAGCAGGAAAAGTTGTAAGGAGTACAAAGGTGCAAACTGAGGAAAGATTAGCTCAGTCAGTTAGGAAAGGGGATAAGACAGTCTACAGGAACATTAGTGAAGGAAGAAACAGTGGGGGGAGGGTGGAATCACTAAACTCAGATGGGATAAGGGAGAGACCATGGAGAGAGATTAAGACAAGGCGTCAATTCTAAACAAATGCTTCTGCTCAGTCTTCACAGTGGAAGGGGAGGGACAGGGCCCGTGGTTAGACAGAATAGGTATGGAGGGGGGAGGTAGACACCAGTCCTTTTATAGAGGGGCGGGTACTAAAAGAGCTTACAATGCTAAAAGTGGACAAAGCTATGAGTCCACATGGCATTCATTCCTGGATCCTGAAAAAACTAAGGAAGGAGCTGGTAGGCCTACTGGCACTCTTGTTCACCATGTCCCAACATACTGGCATAGTCCCCAAGGACTGAGAAGGGCACAAGCGGTCCCTCTTTTCAAGAGCGGCAGCAAAGAGGAGGCAATAAGTCTCATGTCAGTGGTGGGAAAGATCATGTTGACATTCCTTAAGGAATGAATTGTGGAACACCTGGAATCCATAGGGGGTGCAGGATCTGAGGCAACATGGATTCACTGCAGGAATGTCCTGTCAAACAAAAATCTAATTGATTTCTTTGTCTGGGTGACAAACGTAGTGGATCAAGGGTGAGTGTTGGATGTCGCCTACCTACTGTAGATTTCAGCAAAGCCTTTGATATCATTCCACATAGAAGGTTAGTCAACAAGCTGGGTAGTCTGGGGTTGGGCCACAAGCTTAATGAATGTGGTTAGTGACTGGCTGAGGGACTGAAGGCAGAGGGTAGTAAAAATGGAACTCAGTCTGAGGAAATGGAGGTGACTAGAAAAGTACCCCAGGGATCAGTTTTGGAGCCAGTCCTCTTCAATGTCTCCATCAGTGACATTGCAGAAGGGCTGGAGGGGAGGCTTTCCTGTTTGCAGATGACACCAAGATCTGCAACAGGGTTAATACACCAGAAGGCATGGTGAGAATGGAGAAAAGACCTAGAGAGGTTGATAAGATGATCTGAGGTGTGGCAACTGAAGTTTAATACAAAAACGTGTAAGATAATGCATGTGGGGAGTAGAAACCCAGGAGAAATATACAAGATGGGGGGGGGAGTTGCTGTCAGTCACCAAAGAGGAAAGAGATCTTGGGGTCATTATCACAGATTACCTGAAGGCCACTAAGCAGGTGGCAAAGGTGGTGGGAAATGCCAGTGGGATGTTGGATTGTATAGGAAGTGGTATCACTAGTCCGGAGGAGGGAGGTAATGATTCCGCTGTATAAAATGCTGGTGAGGCCTCACCTGGACTACTGCATGCAATTCTGGAGGCCGCACCTTTGAAAAGACATAAACAGGATGGAGGCAGTCCAGAGGAGAACAACTAAGATGATGCAGAGATTGCAGCACAAGACATATGAGGAGAGGTTAAAAGATCTTAATATGTACACACTGGAACAGAGGAGGGTACGGGGGGGGGGGACATGATTGAAACATTCAAGTACCTCAAGGACATAAATAAGGTGAAAGGGGAGAACATCTTCCAGTATAAAAGAGTACTAGAACAAGGGGTCATGACATAAGGTTAGAGGGGGATCATATAACATAGAAACATAGACTTTGATGGCAGATAAGGACAGCTTGACCCACCCAGTCTGCCCATTTCCCTACCTATTGTATAAACTGTTGATCCTATTTAACCTACAGCCTATTTCTTCCTACCCCCCAAAAAATTGCCTTATGTTTGTCCCATGCATTCTTGAATTCTCCCACAGTTTTAGGCCCCACAAGCTACTCAGGAAGGCTGTTCCATGCGTGCACCACCCTCTCTGTGAAAAAATACTTGCTCACATTGCCCCTGAGCCGTCCCCCCTCTATCTTCAAATTGTGTCCCCTTGTTCTTGCACATCTCTTTTTCTGAAAGATGCTACCCTCTTGGACTGTGTTGATTACACTGAGGTACTTAAACGTTTCTATCATGTCCCCCCTCTCCCTCCTTTCCTCAAGGGTATACATATTAAGCTCCTTTAGTCTCTCCTCGTATGGCTTCTCTTGCAGACCCTGCACCATTTTAGTTGCCCTCCTCTGAACTGCCTCCATCCTGCCTATGTCCTTGCGGAGATGGGGTCTCCAGAACTGGACGCAGTACTCCAGATGGGGTCTCACCAGCTGTCTGTATGGTGGGATAACAACTTCCTGTTTTCTGCTGGTGATACCTCTCCCTATACATCCCAGTATCCCCCCAACCCTCCCTACCACCTTCTCGCATTGCTTACCAACCTTAAGGTCATCTGATATGATTACCCCTAGGTCTCTTTCCATTTTTGTTGTTGTTACTACCCCCCCCCCATTGTGTAATCTTCCCCTGGGTTTTTGTTTCCCAGGTGCATTACTTTGCATTTCTTTGCATTAAATCCAAGCTGCCATACTTCTGACCATTCCTTCAACCTTGCCAAGTCCCTTCTCTTCCTTTCCACACCTCCTTGTGTATCAACCCTGTTGCAGATCTTTGTGTCATCTGCAAAGAGGCATACTTTTCCTTCCAGTCCCTCTGCAATGTCACTTATAAAGACATTAAAAAGGACTGGTCCTGGTACTGAACCCTAGGGTACCCTACTAGTAACCCCCCTTTCTTCAGAGTGGATTATGTTTACTATTGCCCTTTGTGTCCTGTTGTCCAGCCAGTTTTTTAGCCAGGCTACCACCCTTGGACCCACTCCCAGGCTGGCTACCTTGTTTATTAATCTTTTATGTGGGATTGTGTCAAATGCCTTGCTATAGTCTAGGTAGCCTCCCTGGTCTACTACTTTGGTCACCTAGTCAAAGAAATCTATTAGATTCATCTGACATGATCTTCCTACTGTGAATCAATGCTGCCTTGGGTCCTATGCCCTGTTGGCCTCTAGGTGCTCAATGATTCTTTCAGAAATGATTCCATCATTTTCCCTACCATTGAGATCAAACTAGCAGGTCTGTAGTTTCCTGCCTCTGCTTTGCGCCCACTTTTGTGAAGGGGAATCACATCTGCCTTCTTCCAGTCCTCAGGTACCACACCATCCTCCCATGATTTGTTAAAAAGGGTAGTCAGTCGTGTCACTAGTTCTCCCCTTAGTTCTTTTAGAATTCTGGGGTGAATCCCGTCTTGTACCATTGCTTTGTCCACCTTCAGTTTTAGGAGTTCTTTCAGAACCCTTTCTTCTGTGAATGGACTGGTATCGATTCCCCTCTCTAGAGTGCTCCTATTGATTGGATTAGGTACCTCCCCCTCCTCTTCTTTTGTGAATACTGAGCAGATGTATTCATTTAGTATCCCTGCTTTTTCACTGTCTCCTGTCCATCCACCCTCACCTTTATTAAGCCTCACTATCCCTCCCTTGGTCTTACTGTGCTCCCTAATGTACCTATAAAAGGTTTTATCCCCCTTCTTTACCGAGTTGGCTATCTTTTCCTCGGTTTGGGCCTTTGCTATCCTAACTGCCTTCCCCTCTTCCTTCTCTCTAACTGGTAAAGTTCTCTGTCCTGCTCCTTCTGTGTTTCCTTATACTTCCTGAATGCTCTCTTTTTCTCCCTAAACATCCTCACCACCTCTTTTGAGAGCCATAGTGTTTTTTTCCTTCTTTTTGATTTGTTTATTTGCTTCACACAAAGGCTTGTTACCTCTGTGATGGCCATTTTGATGTTTCCCCATTGTTCCTTCCCCCCTCCTTCTTGACCATTTGCCAGTGCTTTTCAGAGGTACTCTCCCATTTTATTTTATTTATTTATTTGTTTAGTTTTTGTTAAATGGGTAGGTGCAGTAGCCATAAAATGACTACTTTCAGGCATGACCCGGGACAGTACAACAAAAAGAGAACAGTTGAACAACAGCAACATGGGTACAGTAATACAGATAGAGGAACAGTACAGCAGTGCTACAAAAATACAATGGTAGAAACAACAAACAATAATGGCAAGCATTATGCAAATAATGGCAGTAAGATATATAATAAATATAATATTTTGCCAAAGTCAGCTCTCCTAAAGTCCAGTACCCTCACTTTTGTATGGCCTGACTTTTAGGCTGTGTTTATCATGAACTACACTGTTTGGTGGTCACTTGTTCCCACATAGCTACTCACTTCTAAATCTGAGATCCTCTTTCCATCCCCGATTGAGGGTACCAGGTATAAGACTGCTCCCTCCCGAGTGGGTTCCAACACTAGCTGTCTGAGGCATGCCCCCTGTAGGGCATTGAGAATGGCCCTACTCTTGGATGTGGCTACAGCAAAGGTGGTCCAGTTAACATCTGGCATATTCAGGTCCCCCATCAATAATATATCCAATTTTTCTGCCATCCTAAGGATGCCTTCTATCATTTCCTTGTCCATTTCCTCCAACAAGATGGCAGTCTGTATACAGCCCCCATGCTGATTGTGATGCAATTTCTTATCTCCAGGGTGACCCACAGTGCCTCCCCTCCTCCCTGTCTATCCTTTAGTTCCGTTGATTTGATCCCTTCCCTAATGTAGAGATCTACTCCTCCTGCTCTCTTACACTCCTTGTCCCTCCTATAGACTGTATACCCTGGTATGTTGACATCCCAGTTATGGTTCTCTGTGTACCATGTTTCTGTGACTGCCAGAATATCAAGGCATCCCTCTTCCATCAAGGCCACTAGTTCAGGGAGCTTGTTACCCTGACTACAGGCATTGGTACTTATTACCCTCCATTTTATGAAGGCCTTACCCTTTTTAGCCCCATCCCTGTCCTTACTGCCTTTGTCTTTTTCTCCATTTACCCCCACCCTTCTCCCTATCAACTGCTCTATTTTGGTGTTTACCTCACTAATTACCCTGTTTTGTTGGGGGGCTGGGATTTTCCTGCTTCTTTCAGTGCCTCCCCCCCCCTTGGCTAGTTTAAATGCTTGCCAATGAAGTATTAAAACCTATCACCTAGGATCCTGGTTCCCCTCATGGACAGATGCAGACTATCATGCCAGTATATGCCTGCATCCCTCCTGGTGGACCCCCAGTCCCAAATGAAGCCAAAACCCTGATCTCTGCACCAGTTTTTAAACCATTCATTGAATCCCATGGTGCAGAGCACCCTATCCTCACTCATGCCATAGACAGGCAGCACCTCCAAGAAGGTTACCATGCATGCTACTTGTCTAAGGCCCCTCCCCAACTCCACAAACTCCAGTTGCACTGCTCTGATCACATTCTTAGGTGGACAATGATGTCCCACTCCTTCCCCTATGCAGCTGCTCCTGTGATCCTGAAGATTCTGTCCCTGTTCCTACAAGCCATGGCACCAGGCAGGTACCTTACCTTCCTCTCCTCTCCGTCCCCCAGTTCTACCCCCTAACAATTGAGTACCCAACCAGGAGTTGTTTCCTTCCTCTCTGGGGTTCTGTGCCACCCTCCTGTGGGTCTCCTTTGTGAAGGTTCTTAGCATCCTCCTTGGTCTACACTGCCAGAATGGCATACGAATTGTGGAGGTGCACAACTGGAGAGATGCTTCTCTGTTCCACCACCCTCACCCTCCCTGACCCCACCGTGGTCAAACCGCTCCTCTTTCATGGCAACCTCTGAGGCACTGGCGGCAGCCCTGGTGGTCCCTGGGTGACAGAAGAGGTCCCCCAAATCCTGGCCAACTCAGCCTGAAAGTGAGCAACCTCCTCCCTCAGCCCAGGCAGGTGCCTGCAGATGGGACAAACACCACATTCTCCAGAATGTATCCCAGAAGACTGCTGCTCCACGGCCACTGCACTGCACCACTCTCATCATGTTTTATTTGTGGCCCCTCGACTGTTGTTTTGTATGCTTACTCTTTCCTCTCTCTGTTTACTTTTTTGTTTGTTGTTTCTCCCTTCTTTCCTACTGCCTCTGTGCCCTTACAGCTCCTGCCCTTCCTGTTCTGGGACAGAAAGCTCCTGTATTCCTCAGTAGTCTCCTTCTTACTTGCTCAGAGA
Organism: Neoceratodus forsteri; assembly: GCA_016271365.2. Taxonomy (NCBI): domain Eukaryota; kingdom Metazoa; phylum Chordata; order Ceratodontiformes; family Ceratodontidae; genus Neoceratodus; species Neoceratodus forsteri. The sequence continues at coordinate 1,286,391,384 of CM057453.1, forward strand.
CAGACTTCCTGCAGCTAGGGGGTTAGGGAGAGCTATTCTTTTTCTTCTAAGATGGTGAGTCTTTTGAGCCAATGTGATCATGCCCTTCCTGCTCCCAAACAGGAAGTTCCTGTTGTCAGTCAAATCCAGTGCCTATAAAAGTGGAACTGACCAAGGGTAGGGGTGTGAAGGGGAGGGAGGGAGAGCTATTTAGTGCCAGTAGCAGAGTTCTAGCAGCTGTCTCCTTCCTCTTGCTGCTCTCTGCCAAAGGCTAACTAGGGAAGTTTTAAATGCAGACACCTGGCTTTCTGCTGCCTAAGTCACACACCCTAATTTACAGCTCTCCTCATCACCCTAGCTAATTGCATAGCTAACAGTTCTCTTCCCCCAACCCAGACAAGCACACTAACTCTTGTTTTGTTTTTGTTTGTTTTTTACCCTAATTGAAGGTCCCAGTCATAAAGCTCAAGTTCTTTAGTCCCAGTAGTACAGCAGCAGAGTTCTAGCAGCTGTCTCCTTCCTCTTCCTGGAGAAATGGGAGGAAGTTATTTTTCATTGAAAAGGGTGGTGGATGCATGGACTAGCCTACCCCAGGTGGTGGTGGGAGCAAGCACTGTGGCAGAATTCAAACATGCAGCAACAGAATATGGGGCAATAGAGATGAACAGTAATTGTTAAAGCTGGTGACCAACTATTGGCACTGGCCACCATTATAATTAGGGAAAAAGGGCAGACTGGATGGGCCTGGTGGTCCTTTTCTGTGGATCTATGTCAGTCGGTAGACAATTTCATTGATGACCAATGTTACAGTGACTCCTTTATGTCGACTGCATTTGTGGTCAGCATGAAGGCAGTCACAACAAACTTTGTTTTCTTCGAGGAGCTTCGTCCCCCCAATCCCCCATGCAGGGGCTCTGCCCCCACACCCTCCACTACTTAAATAATCTACTCTAAGTAAGAGTTGTTTCAGGAAGGGGGTGCAATACCCCCAGAAAGCAATGCCGGGGTCTCACACCGACACTATAGTGACCTGGTACTGTTGTTGCTATAGTGTCGGATGAAGAAAAATTGCTGAGGTAGCATTGGTATACCCTTTTCTGCCAACAACATCTATGTTTCTATGTTGAACCCTTCACTATAACATAGTAATTTAATCTTGTAAGGGAGTCTAGGTCCATCATGTCCAAACCCTCACTGTAACATAGTAATTTACGGTTGTCAGGGACTCAAGGTCCATCATGTCCAACCCCTCACTGTAACATAGTAATTTAATGTTGTAAGACACTAGGTACACCATGTCTAGACCCTCACTGTAATATAGTAATTTAATATAAGGAACTCTAGCTCCATCAAGTCCAATCGCTTACTGTTTAACAAGAGGTATTGTAAGTCTCAGGAAGTATCTGCATTCCAAAAGAGAATTGTTACTTTATTTTAATTAACTGAAGCAAAGTTAATCCTTCCTGATACAGGGTAGTGAGTGGATTAAAATTGTATAAAACCAAACTGTCATTTAACCTGGGGTTTGAGCAGTCAGCCTCGGCTTGATGCAGGGGGCTGATGACTGGGCTTCAACTATCCAGGAGTCCAGGGCATGCCACTTTCACTGAGAGGGCTGGATGTGGGCACAGAAAATGTTGACAGGCAAACACAAGTGAGGGTCTGTGGCAGCCAGGTGCAAAAAGCATGCTGGTTAAGGCATAGGTGGGGGATTTGTGACACATACACAGAGCAGTCAGATTCATATGAATATTGCTTCTGTTTGAAAACCTGAAGCTGCCACCAGTAATATAGCTAGGCTGTCACTAGGAGCAAAACCCCAGTGCCTCATCCCCTCCACCTCCAACACTTGGTGCCCAGTTATGGGATTAGATGGTAAACAAAAGTGCAAGTAGCAACTTGCTGCCCAAGGCTGGTGCCATCAAACTCCCCCTATTCTGACACCAAGTGCCCAATCGTGGCATCAGACAGTAAATAAAAAAAAGTACTGTTAGCAGACAATAACATCCAAACCCTGGTGCTACCAAGCCCCCCATTCTGACACCAGACACCCAGCCCCCAAGTTCAAGAGTCAATGAAAAAAAGTAAGCAGACACTGGGAGCCAAACTCCAGCGATGTTTTAGAAAGAAACAGTATTTTTTTTGCACTAATCTATTGTAGTGTTACTCCCTGCTATTCATTATACTAGTGCACTTTAGTTTACTTTCCACGTGTACATCAAATAAAAAGCAGCTTTATGCCATAGTCAGCAGTAAAATTTTAACCAGCTTCATAAAAAAAGTATATGCAAATTCATAGGATGAATACTTAGAACAACAAAAGTACATTAGTACAATGTATAGCAGGGAGCAATGCTATGCCAGATTTGGGCAAACACAACTAATGTTTTCCTCCAGAAGCAGAGCTTCATCAGAGTTAGTAATTTAATGCAGAAATGCCCTTATATTACAAGTGATGTGTACAAATTAAAAGTTTAAAACAACAAGCGTGACACATCCTCAGGATACAAAGAGGTACTTATAAAATACAACTGATAACTGTATTGGTAATGAAAAGTATAATATCAAACCTGGTATAAACTACCCACAGGGCATATTTTCACAGTTGGTTAGTGCATGTACAGTAATTAGAAAAAAAGCTTTCCATATAAACTACAATATCAGGAAATATAAATGTATATAGGAGTCCATTTTGTGGATGTTGGGGTAAAGCACTGAGGCTATAAAATGTACAGGTATTCATTTATAGATCCCTTTTCTTGAGAGACAATTTCTTTATGACTGTGGGACCAATGAACTCTGTAGTACAATGATTCCAAATGTCAAGATTCTATTCTAAAAAAAAAAAATCAGATAAAAGCTGGACTTTAATATAGCAGATGCTCAGGCATAATGGCCAATTCAGTGGGGGGGGGGCTCACTATAGCCCAGGTGTGAATGATTGCTTTGAACTTGTGCACTTTCTGTAAGATTTCAACAGACAATCTTTATTTCCAGTATATGACGATGGCATACTTTGCTATAGAAGTATTTCTTTATTGTATTATGATTAAATGAGTATCTGATATACAGTAATAATGTCCTGCTTTTTTATTGTTTCTCAGAATACATGCCTGACATTTGTATTTTGTATCACAGAGGTCACTGGATCCACAGTGCTAGAGAAAAAGTCTCTCAAGAGAAGGAATATATATGAATGAACACCTGAACATTTTATATCCTCAGTGTTTCACCCAAACATTTGCAAAATGAACTTCTATATACATGTATATTTCCTGATATTGTGGTTTATATGTAAAGCTTTTTTTTAATAATTACATGTACTAACCAACTGTTGAAAATATGCCTTGTGGGTAGTTAATACCAGGTTTGATGTTATACTTTTCATTGCCTTTATTGCCAGTTGTAATTTTATGAACCTTCTCATATCCTGAGGATATGTCCCATTACTAATAGACTGCCAATGTCGCTTTCATATACAGCACTGTATGTCATAATACATGTAATATGACAAATTTTAAATAGAACCTTTAACAACAAAACACCATACTAATTCATGATATCATGAACATTCAATAAGATCATTTTGCAGCTGTATTGGCTCTGACTAGAGTTTATTTATAAGGTGTCTTTGCTTAGCAATTTTTAACTCTGCAGCCTGGCCTCATTAAGCTATATAACATTCTGTCTGGGGCAGATCTCCTGTCTTCACACAATGTATCAGAGCTTTTGTCAATTTCTTTCCTGAGGCAAATCTATAAGAGCAGCAAAATAGAATAATCTGTCACAAGTTTGTCTCCTGTTGAATACTTTGCAAACAAGCTTAAGAAGGTTGAAAGGTTTCTCAAGGTCAGCTCCCAGTGTTATAGAAATCTACCTTTTCAAATAATTCCTAAATAGCTGTCTGCAGTACATTTCAAACAACATAACTATACACATTTGAAAAACAAGGGATCCCAGTTTCCACATAAACATTCACATATATATTTTTTTTAATCACAAAGGAGCATGGGGAGAAAGAAAGAACAGAACAAGTGCAGAAAGGGAAATGAGGGAACTGTGAGACCATTGGGATGGTCAGTCCCTAGGTCCACAAGAAAAGTTGATTGCACACTCAGACAGGCAAAGACAGAGAAGTGGCAGAAATAGGAAAAGGACAGAACAGGTCCTTGCTTTTAACTCTCTCTGCGTAACAAATGCGGCAGGGCCTTATTCAACCCTGTCACAGACAGTATGCAAATAGCAGAAATCTCATTATACAAAACTTTAAGTGGCACTGCATGTGTCAGAACAGTGACATAAACTCCAACCACACATAACTTTTTCTGTATCTGCAGAGAAACATTATGAGGAAACAGAAGATGAATGCATCAGTTTTCCTACACATCATATCCCCTTTCAAAATGCAGGTCTTTCTTAGCTACAATCCTATGAGCAAAGCAACACAGTCATTAATGTCATAAATCCCCAAAGGTAAAGCACAAAAAGTCCAAAAACACACAAGCTGTGCAGCATCCAGGGACACTTCTTATCAATACTTTCTCTCCTCTGCACCACTGCACATCACCACAATTAGAAAGAACATATCAGCAGTGTGATCCTACTTTTCAGTTGTCAGCAATGACAATCTAAGTGTGAAATGTTGTCTGTCTGCACATGAAATAAACAGAGGTAGGAGTGGGAACAATCATAGCACCACTACTATGTGGCATCACTTGCAGAGGTCATATGGACTGAAATGATGGGATACAGACAAGGGTTGGGCAGACCAGTCCATTTGAAATCATAACTCCCCCCACCCTGGATCTTAGTGGATCTGATGGACCCAGTTAAATGAGCACACTGCTGTTCAGTGTGCTGGGTCTGCTTTTCTTTTTAATTTTGGCTGTTTTTTTAACCCTGACCCCCACCTTCATGTGATAAAACCACTCGCTCCCATGCAACTGACCACAAAGAAAAGGATTACATCATCACATCACCAGTGTTCCTGCTTGATCCAGTGTGCGTGCACCTCATAGGAGAGGGGCAGAGAGAGAAAGAAAGAAAGAGAGAGAGAGAAAGTGGGAACAGATGACTAACAATCATCAGTGACAGAGGCGGCACAGAGAGATAGGCCAGCCCAGGAGTTACAATTAAAATTAGATTTCTTTTAACTAAATTATGATATACTCCAGCCATGGGTGTGACAATGAACAGCAAGAACAGCAGTGGCCATAGAAACAGTGGGGGAGGTAGGCAATATTATTTTAAAAGCATTTAGCAAGGGGAGGTTGGAATATTGCCCATTTCTGCTGACTTTCAATGTAAAGGCACTAAGTCAGACACTCAAAATGTGCAAATATGTTGGACACATCGATCATGGAGATACTCAGAAAAATATTATGGATGTTAGTGCTGCTGCTGCAGTTTGTTACATACAGTATGTTAATTTATCATCAGTGTGCTATGTTTATGAAGTCCATTCTCTATGTGAGTAACACCTTTCTCATTTGGTATGTGGCAGTTATGATTGATAAATTAAATCATGTGTCCATAATGTGGTACAGTTGAGAGGCATGCTAATTTCTTTTTTTCTTCACTGGTGTAAATTGCTGCTTCAACTTTTTATTCAGAGTCTTTGTTAATGCTTTGCTTATGACTGTGGCTTTTATTTGCCTGACTGTGTTAATCAGAGCTGCTTGGTTCTTTTAAGGCTGTATTGCGTGTGCCAGGGAGTACAGTTTATTTAAGGGATTTGCCCTATAGAATGGGTGGTCTGTTTTGTTCTGACATTGCAGCAGAGGAGTGGGACTACATGTGTGCACTATGTGGATTGTGGCAGGATGGGTATTAGACAGCATATGGAAGGATTTATGTCTGTATATACTGTGGGAGGGGATTATGCTGGGGCATGTGGGTGCAATAGACAGAAGGAGAAGGGGTATTCATACTGGGCAGGGTGGGTTCGAGCAGATGGGTGGGGGTAGGGTTCTACATACTCTGCATGAGTAAATGCTAGAAGATATATGGGGTAGGTGTATACATATAGGGGCAGAATGGCAGCCAGCACATGAGTGGGGGTTAAATATGGGGGAATGGTTGTTCATACTTTAGCATGGTGGATGCAAGCAGAACAGGTAGGAGTACACATATGGGGGCAGAATGGGGTGCCTGTTGATGTAAGGGGAAGCAGCCTTCACACTGAAACAGGGTAGGTGTCAATAGATGGGAGGGGTAGTGGTGTGTAATGCTGGGGCAGGGCAGGGTGGGTGTTAGAGGGGAAGAGATGTGAACAGTACTGGAGCAGAATGGGTGTCAGCTGTGGGACATGGATCAAAAATCATCATAATGAGGTGGGGAGACTATCAGAAGATAAGAGGGGCTGAGGATCTGCTTACTGGGGCAGAGACGGAGCCACAGTGATACCATGCTACGACAAAAATGGTAAGGGACAAGAGCATTCATGGATTCTCTATGGCCAAAAAAGGGAAGACAGAGCAGAAGGATATGTGTATATATATATATATATATTATGGTATCACGGTAGTGCTACTATAGTTAGGGTTGAGGAGCCATTTGCATGTTAAACCCAAACTTTTGCACCTTAATAACTTTGCAACTGTTTGACAGATTTGCCTGAAATTTGGAATACATGATCAAGACCCATACGCCTTGGGATCTGCCAAGTTTTGTACTGGTCGGATACACGGCTGTGGAGTTATTAAGCATGATCTGCGCATGCGTTTACGCTTTTTCTGGAATTCTACGGTCGTGCCTACAGGGCGCACGGTTTGCGCGACCGGCCCAAAATCTTCAGGGAACGTGCGGCCAGTGTCCCCAATGTGCCTTTCTAAGATTTCATGAAAAAATATTAAACTATTCAAAAGTTATGGCAGTCCGAACTTCTGTTTTTTTCCCATAGGATAACATTACGGCGTTCGCCACACCTTTGAGGGCCCGTATCTCGAAAACGGTGCGAGATACGGAGTTTTTGTCAATAAATTAAAGCCCGGGCCAGGAAAGTAATAATACATATGACTTTAAAAAATTTTTTCTATGTCGTACGGTTACTGAGATATAAGCAATTTACTATTACAACTACTGATTTTTGTGTTCCGAGAGTCATTATTTTGCATACATTCTTTCAACTCACTGTCTTTCTCTATACAGCTTTTAGGAAAACCAGCCCTGTGCACTTACATTAATCTTACCATTACCGTTTCTGCTTGCGGTTCCGTACCGGTTTCACTTACCGGTCACATTTACGCCACCATGTGTGTTACCCTTTGCGTTTTCATTTGCGGTTGTGTTTCCGTTGTTTTTAACATTTCTGTCTACACTACTGTTCCTCTTTCTGTTTCGCTTTGTGTCACCATGCACATTACGATTTGCGTTTGCAGGCACAATGTTACAATGTGACAAGACATCACCTCCACGCTCCCATCGCTGCATTACATTCACTATTTCTCATTATCTTTGTCAAAAAGAAGGGAAATTAGAGGCAAAAAACTCAGTTTAATGCATCAGTTAGGGTTGTTCCACAGCGACAAAAGTGAGGAAATTCGATGTTAGGGTTGAAACCCCCTTTGCACCCCTCCAGCCCACCCCCCCCAACTGGAATTGGGGTGTGCATTGGGGTCATCGGTCCTAACTGTCACCCCATTCTCCTATTCCTCGGCTTCTTTCCACATGTGATGGGTGACACTTAGGGCCGATGATTCTAATGCGCACTCCTGATTCCAGCTGGGGGTGGGCTGAAGGGTGCAAAGGGGGTTTCAACCCTAACATCGAATTTCCTCGCTTTTGTCGCTGTGGAACAACCCTAACTGATGCATTAAATGGAGTTTTTTGTCTCTAACATATATATATATATATATATATATATATAAATATATAAAATGGAGTAAAAAAAAAACACAGACACATTCAAGCTAGAAAATACTTTATTTTCTGTTTTCTAAGTATATTTTGTGACAGTTTTCTGGTATTTACAGTAATTTCCCAAAGGTTCTTATTTGAATCAGAATCAATCAGAACTAATCAGCACACTGACTTGGATCCTAGTCCTGATAACAAGGATCAGGACCTTTTTGGGTCCGCCATCCCTAACACAGTCCATGTAAAGGAAGTGGATGTAGAGGAGGGGGTGGTAGTCATTCATCCACTTGATTTGAATAGTGGTAAGGAAGTAGAGGAGGAAGGCTATGAGAAGGGCACCAGGCAAGGTGGGTGAGTTGGTTGTGCCAAAGGTTAGTTTTGCATGGGAAAGTTTCTGTTTCAGCAGACTCTTGCAAAAAGGTGAGTTAGGACAGCATCAGTACTCTGGGTGATGAGGAGATATTCCTTGGTCACCATTTGAGAGACCCAAAAGTGGCACCATGAGGCAATTGACTTTAAAAGAGCTTACTCAGGAAACTAGCAAATTCCACCATAGCCTTCCATTGGCTTTCAAGATGACAAAGCATGTAGCAAAACTGCTAGCATGAGAACTTCTGTCATACAGTCCAGCTGAGATTGAGGCATCCAATCATCTCCCAACTTCTGCAGAGTGAAGGTACAATCTGCCACATTACAAATACGTTTCTACTGTGGCCAACCCCCAAATATATGATACAATAAAACAGAAGATTAGCAAGTGTGGTACAGAGGCTCAGGGTTGCATAGTACGTCTTACAACCTGCATGTGGGCAAGTGCATAGACAGTGGATTACAAGACTGTCACTGTCCACTAGGTAGTTTTCCCCACATATTAGCAGCAGAAACAGCAGTGTCAGCATTCAATTTAGCAAAATTCTGAATCTGGACATCCTGTCTGTCTACTCCTTTCACAAGAAACACAGGTCATACAGTCTGGTGGAAGAACACCAGATTGGCAGTTGGGTAACTCCAAAGGAAACACAGACCTAACAGAAACATAAAAGTTGTTGGCAGAGAATTACCTCTTGGCCCATCTCTTCTGCCCTATTTTCCCTACCTACTGTGTCACCGCAGACAGTACTCGATCTCCAGTATCCCCCCTTATTTCCAAGGTCCCCTTGTGTCTATCACATGCATGCTTGAATCCTGTTACCTTTCTAGCACCCAACACCTCCGCTTGGAGGCTGTTCCAGGCATCCACCACCCTTTCCATGAAGAACTATTTCCTCACATCTCCTCTAAGTCTCCTCCCCAGCTTCATAGCATGACCCCTTGTCCTCAAGCATCTTTATCTATGAAAAATGCTATGTTCTTGTACCTTATTAATACCTGTGATGTATCTGAACTTTTCTATCATCTCCCCCGTTCCCTCCTTTCCTCTAGTGAGAACATATTTAATTCTTTATATCTTTTCTTGTAGGGCTTTTGATGCATGCTCTGTACCACTTTGGCTGTCCTCTTCTGGTATAGGGGCTGGAGGTGGGGTTTGTGGTGTTAGACGATACGATTAATGCAATCAAGGTCCTGAGCAGATTTGCACATGGTGCATGTTTAACAATTGTCTGAAGCGGGTTGTAACTATGTTTCTCAAAGACCAGAAACAATTTACTACCTTGGTCAGCACTGTCAAAAATGGGGCCACTTGAGTCACATGCCTGTTAACTATAATTCAAACAATAAACCACCTCCCAAAACACTAACTTATTGAGAATGTTGCTACCCACTAAACCTCCACTTTTTGTATGCTGGAGCAGTTTCTCAGTTGAAATCCTTAAGCAGAACCTATATAAATACACATCTGAGGGATAGAAACATAGAATTTGTTGGCAGATAAGGACTGCTTGACCCACTCAGTCTTCCCAATTTGTCCCTGCCTATACTGTCACCACAGAGTCTACCTGATCTCTGGCTACTTCCCCCACCACTTTCCTACCAAGATTCCTTTGTGTCTACACCATGCATGCTTGAAGCCCACCATTGTTTTCACCCCCACCTCTGCAGGAAGAGTTTTCCAGATGTCCACCACTCTTTCAGTGAAGAAATACTACCTCACATCCCTTTTAAATTTCCCCTCATTCCAGCTTCTTTGCATGCTCTCTTGTTCTTGTGCAAATTCTCTTCTGAAAAATACTCCCCAATTGTACCTTCTTGACCACTGTGAGGTACAATATTTAGGTACCAGGTCAATATAGTGATCAAAAACTGCACGGCAATAACCACACTGTGTAAAGCGCAAAAGGATTTAGAACGACAGGGGTATGAAAGCGGTAGGGAATTACTGCTATCCCTGTCACTCTGCACTGATAACTGCAATGGCTCAAGTTGCCATGTGTGTGGTGCCTGGTTGAGCCACTCCTGTGGTGGAGTAGCTAAGGCACCAGCCCATGGCAAGATTGGAGACCTGGGATCATGGTTCGGTTCTCCCCAGGTCTTCTGGTCTTGCAACTTTTTTTTTCCAAAAAGTGAATTATTCCCCCTCCCAAGCTTCTCCCCATCCCTGGAGTCTGCACCCCCTCGGAGTTAGTTATTTTAAGTCTGGGGGTGTGGGGACAAAGCACCTCATTTCGGAGGGTGCGGAGTGGCAAAAAACAGAAAGTTCCATTAAACTGAATGGTGTGCACTGCTTTTGTAAGGTCAGTGTGTTTTACCCGACTTCATTTCCGTTGCAAGAAATTTTACTTGCATCATTGATTACCACATGGTTTTTGTCAGTGACATTATGACCCCATGCCCAGTACTTATAGGTCTCCTTTATGTCCTCCCCTCCTTATTTCAGGGTGTACATATTGAGATCCATCTGTCTGTCCTCTTAGGATTTATGATGCAGCCCCTCCACCATTTTAACTGCCCTCCTGTAGATAGACTCTGCCCTGTCTATGCGCTTCCTGAGATCTGGTTTCCAGAACTGGACACAGTACCCAAGGTGAGGTCTCACCAACAATTGATACAGTGGTAACAACACATTTTTTCTGTTCATGATTCTCCTCCCTATGCACCCCAGTATCCCACTGGCCCTGACTACTGCCCTGTCACACTGCCCCACCACCTTGAGGTCATCAGATATGATAACCCCAAGGTCCCTCTCCTTTTTAGTGACCATCAGTAACTCTTCCCCTGTTTTATACACTGCCCTGGAGTTTCTGTGCCCTAGGTGAATGATTTTGCACTTTTTTTTTTTTTATTAAAACCCATCTGCCATACCCTCAACCTAACCTTAAGTTTTCTCAGGTCTCTGCTCATTCTCTCCACCCCCACTGGAGTATCTACCCTATTGCAGATTTTGGTGTCATCTGCAAAGAGGCATACGTTTCCTTCCAGCTCTTCTGCAATGTTGCTTATGAAGATATTGAAGAGGACTAGTCCCAGTACTGAGCCCTGTGGTACCCTCCTGTTTCCAGTGAGCTGTTGAACAGGGCTGTAAGTGGTGCAGCCAGTACCTCACTGAGCTCTCTCAGCACCTTGGATGTACCTCAACTGGCCCGATAGCCTTATCCACGTTCAGATTCACAAGTCCTCTCAGGACTCTTGCCTCTGTGAATGGACATGAGTTCACCTCCCTCCCCTCAGTGTTCCTGATGCTTCTATGTGGTCTGTTCCGCTCTCCTTCTTAGAAACATAGGATGTATCAGCAGAAAAGGAATGTTAGGCCCATCAACTCTGCCCTATTTTTCCTGCCTCACACTACACCCTGTACTCTATTTGGTCTCAGGTGTCCCTCCTGCCTCCCTTACCTATATTTATTACACCCATGCACCTATCCCATGCATGTTTGAAGCTCCCCACTGTCTTAGCTCCTATCACCTCTTCTGGCATGCAGTTCCAGGTGCCCACCATCCTTCCTGTGAAGAAGTATTCCCTCACATCCCTCTTAAACTCCCTTCAACAAGCTTCCTAGCATGCCCCCTTGTTCTGGTGCCATCCATCCTGTGAAAGAGACTCCCCTTCTGCACCTTGTTCACCCTCAGGAGGTAATTATAGGTGTCAATCTTTTCTCCTTTTATTTTCCTCCCCTCCAGGGAGTACATGTTGAGCTCCTGCAGTCTCTCCTCATATGATTTCTCGTGCAACTTTCACACCATTTTAGTAGTCCCCTCTGGACCACTTCAACACTGTTGATGTCCTTGTGGAGGTGCAGCCTCCAGAACTGGACACAGTACTCCTGAAGGGCTCACAAGTGAGTGATACAGAGGCAATACCACCTCCCTTCTCCTACAAGAGATCCCCCTCAATATGCACTTGAGTGTCTGGCTCACCTTGCATATCACCCTGCCACCTTGAGATTATCAAATATAATCACCCCAAGGGCACTGTCTTGCTTGGTAACAGTGCACTCCCCCCCCCCCACCATCTTGTACACAGCCTCTGGGTTTCCCTGCCCTAGATGCATGACTTTGCACTTTTTGGTATTGAAACCCAGCTACCACTCCACAGGCCATTCCTCTAATTTTCCCAGATCCCTTTGCATTATATCCACCCCTTTCAGGGTGTCTACCCTGTTGCAGATTTTTGTGTCATCTGCAAATAGACACACCTTCCCCACCAGTTCCTCAGCAATGTCACTTGTGAATACATTTAAGAGGACTGGGTCCAGCACCAATCTCTCTGGTACTCCACTGGTCACTCTCCCCTCTTCTGAGTGACTGCTGTTTACCACTACCCTCTGCCTCCTAACATTCAAATAGTTATTTGCCCATTTTACCACCCCCCAAGACTGTTAGGTTTCTTTATCAGTCTCCTGTGTGGTACAGTGTCAAAGGCCTTACTGAAGTTCAGATAGGCCATATCCCCTTTCATCTCCTGACCCACTTTACTAGTTACCAAGTCAAAGAAATCTATTAGATTTTTTTTTTTACATGACTTCCCTCTGTGAAGCCGTGCTGCTGGTGGTCCTACAGCCCATATGTCTCCAGGTAATCCATCAGTCTCTCTTTCAGCAGGGACTCCATTAACTTCCAAACCACTGATGTGAGAATGACTAGCCTGTAATTGCTGGCCTCCTCCCTGCTGCCATTCTTGTGCAGAGGGACCACATCGTCCCTCCTCCATTCCTCTGGAACCACCACCCATTTCCAATTGGGTACTAAATAGTGTTGCCAGAAGGGTGGCAAGCACTTTGCTCAGTTCCTTAAGTAACCTTGGGTGGTTCCCATCCAGCCCCATCGCCTTGTTTTCCTTTAGGGCTCCCAACCCCTGGTGGACTCTGTCTTCCATAAATGGACTTGTGTCCACACACCCCTACTCCCCAGTGCTTGTTAATGCATGTCAGCCTCTCTACCACCCCTACAGTGAAGATCAAACAGAAGTATTAATTTAAAATGTTAGCTTTTCATGGTTTTCCTCTGCGCTGTCCCCCTCCTTGGTCTCCTGACCTTCACTATACAACCCATTTTCTTCACTGTTTTGCTCACATACCTGAAAAAAGCCTTATCCCCATTCTTTTTTTTTGTATACTCTCTATATTCTCCCAAAGGCCTAGGGCATCTCTCCAGGGTACCCACTCAAACTTGCCTCTACTCCCCTCCTGAAACTCCTCCTCTGGACTCCTCCAACCCCACGGCTAGTCCAGCCCCCTGGATCACCCCCCCCGGCGTATGGCCCACCCTCCCTTGGTGGCCTGTTCTGAAATTAGAGGGACTGCCATATAGTCAGGCTCGGAGAGGAAATTCAGGGAGATAGGTCTGGCTACAGGGATGTGGGTAGTTCCCTGGGGCCCCCTTTGCCTCCACTAGGCCACCAGGGTATTACTTTGTAAGTTTCCCCAGACTGCGGTTGTGCAATGATGGCAGCGCACTCAAGTGCAGCCATCTGCTGCCACTCCTAACCCCGACATTGCATCGAGCTGTGCTTCCTGTGGGGTCCCCTAGTCTCCACTAGGGGCCTGTCATGGAGTGAGGCTAACCCAGATCCCTCCCCGGGAAGGGAGAGCAGTCCGCTGGACACTCAATCCCTTCCCTCCCCTTTCAACCCCCGATGACCAGAGTTCATTCCCAAACCCAGGTCACCGGCATGGCGTGAGGTATGGCATCCAGCGCCTCAACCCTCAACACCACTGGGCCGGCTCTTATCCCCATTTTTGATGTCCTGGGCAATCCTTTCCTCATTTTAAGCATTTGCTGTCCTTACACTCCTTCCTGCTTTCCCTTGTTTCTCTGGATATACCTCGTAGTGCACCTCCATTTGGGTCACCCTGTCAAAGCTGTTTTTTGTGCCTTACTGCCTTAACAACCTCCTTTGATAACCACAGTGACCTCTTTCTCCTCTTTCCTTTGCATATTACCTTTAAACAGCTTGACCTTGCCTTAGTTATCCCTTCATTTCTTCTATTCCATTGTGCCATCATCCTCACCGGCTATCCCCTCCTTTAAAGGTGATAGAAAACAGTTTTTTTCACATCTAGATGCCATCCAGTTGTTCTTTTATTGGTTACCCAGTATTCTGATATGTTTTTGACATTTTTTGTTAAATTAATAATCTAAATTTGTTGCCTTTTTTTTTAACTCTTTCTTTATTCTCCCCCCATGTGCCAGAGCCCTGCTCTGTCGGGAGATACCTATGCACCATCCCCACTTCACTGCCTTACCTGGATCCCCGGTGGACCGCCATGGAGCTGTGGCTATACTCCCCAGGCAGGAACAAGGTTGGGCCTGTACACCCTGAGGCATTCTGGTTTCATCGGGTCCCTCTTGTGGTCAGGCAGGCAGGCAGGACTAAATAGGGTCTGTTCTGGTGCTCCTTCCCCTCAGTGCTCCGGCATCATTTTCCCTGTTCTGAGGGATTGGCATGCACCCTGACATCAAGGCAACTCCGCTGACATCCACCACTCCCCAACCCTCTCTCTGTATACTCTGTACTTGCTGAGCCCCCAGCTTCCGCCAGAGGCCAGTCAAATGCTGAGCCGTTACCCCCTCCCTCCTGGGAGAAGAGAGCTGTCCTCCGGATGCTCAATCCTCTCCCTCCCTCCCCTGCCAACCCCTGATGGCCTGAGCTCATTCCCGAACTCGGGTCGTTGGCATGGTGCAAGGTGTGGTGTCCAGCACCTAAACCCTCAGTGCCACTGGGCCAGCTGTTTTTTTGCCTTTTTAGCTACCCTGAATATGTCTCTCCTCAGCAGTGGCTGCTCTCTCATTTCATTTCATACTGCCTGAACATTCTATGACATCAGAAACTCCCATTCCAGGCCATTTAGATGAATAGCATGGAATGGGAGTTTGTGATGTCATAGAATGTCTTAAAAAATATGAAAATCAAGAGCAGTAGCTGGTGAGGAGAGTGGAACTCTATGTAGGTCTGAGGGAACCCCAAAGTTACATTATTTATTTATCAAAAAAAACATCAAAGCATATTAGAATATGTAACTGGCATGAAAAGGAAGATGGAAGGGCAGTTAACTATGTAAAAATAATTTCCTATCTGCTTTAAGGTATTTCTTGAGGTACTTCCCCATTTCTATAAAATCTGCTCTCCTGAAGTCCAGGACCCTTGTACTAGTGTGTTTTTCCTCCTGTCCAATCGGTATGCCAGACCACACTGTATGATGAGGGCTTCTACCAAGGGAACTACCCACTGTGATGTCTGCAATGCTCCTGTGATGCCCATCCACTGGGAAGACTGAGCAGAAGTATCCATTCAGGACATCTGCATTTCCTGATGCTCCTCTACATAATCTCTCCCTGCTTTTCTTAACCTCACAGTCCCTTCTCTCATCTTCATATTTTCACTTATGTATCTGAAAAAGGTTTTGTGCCCCTTATCTACCTCATTGGCTTTCCTGTCCTCTGTTTCACCTTTGCACCCCTCATCACTTTCCCTGTTTCCCTCTGCTTTCCCTGATACAACTCCCTATCCTCTTCCTTCTGCTTCTCCTTGTACCTCCTGAATGCTACCCCTTTAATCTTTGTCCTCCTAGTCACTTCCCTTCAGTACCATAGTAGACCCTTTTCCTCCTTTTTTTTCTCACTTCTTTCACACAGAGGTTTGTTGCTTTCACTATGCCATCCCTTAATTTGGCCCACTGTTCCTCCATCCCACCCAGGCAATACCCCTGGATAGGTTGTCTCTGAGGCATTCACCCATTTTATTTTTTAAATCTGCCTTCCTGAAGTCCAAGACCCTTGACCTTGTGTGACTTGTCTCTGCTGCAGTTCTTATGTTTGTATCACCCTCCTAAAAAGGGCTTGCCTTTGGCTGTGTCCAGAGCACTGCTGCCACCTTCCCCTGCACCACTTCTTCTCCCCAGTCAAAGTAAAGACTAGAGCTGTGGGACCCAGGGCTGGACTGCATACTGTCACTTGTTCTGTGGGCTTGCTCAGTGCCTTTCTCACTGTGGCCGGCATACCGCCACCTCTCATTGATCAACCGGCCCCTAGACTGCTTTCAGGGTCAGGGAGCCCACAGCAAGTAGATCACTCAGTTACAAGCAGTTCTCAAAGCTGCAAAACAACTAAATTAGTATAGCCTGTTCATTTGAAACTGAAATCAGTTTGGAGACTAGTTCAGCTTAAACAACTAAATTAGTGCATCCTATCCCTTTGAAATTGACATCTATTTGGAGCTCTTTACAAAACAGCTCTGAATTGCAGGCTGCTTCAGGACTTGTATGCATGCTTTTGCCTTGGAACTGACAGTCACTGAGAGCCAGGGATTTGGCATAATGAATAAATGCATGAGATGCTAGACACTGACATTTAACCCCTGGACTTCTGTGCAAGGGAAAGACATGAGCAGATAGAGTAGATTTTTATTAAACAAAACTCCTGAGGAGAGAAGGGTGTTTGTGAATAGCTGTCAATTGTTATTCCTGTCTGACTGAAATGTTTGCCCAAAACATATTTGAGACCCCTGGAAAAAGGAATTGATGCAGCTAGAGTGCCAGTCCTATGCTGTAGCACCGTATTAGAGCAGGGGTTACCTTGAAAGCTGCATTGCATCTGAGAAAGTGGTGAGACACTGGTTTCTACTGCTGTTAGGATATTATCCTGACAGAGAATTAAACCAGCTGAGGTCCCAAGTGACTGCATTTCTTTTGGGGTGGGTGAAGGCAAGTCCTCTTGTGGGATGGATAGGATAATCATCGTCCAGAGCATCACAGCCCATAACCTAACCACTGGAAGTGTTTTGGGTCCACTGCACCTGTAACCAGCTTAAAGAAGAGAGCTCCCATCATCCAGAGTCACTACAGCCTGCACCTTTCCCAAACAGGAGTGCGTTGGGTCGGATGCATCTGTTTGCATCCTACAGAAAAGAACATCCAGCCATCATCTGCCTAAGTAAGGGAGATGTCCCCATTGAAACAGTTACAGCCTGTCACCTATAGGTCATGAGTATGGTATTCAGTGATATGAGTGACCCAATTTGAGTGACTCAAATTGAGCAAATGTAATAAGGGTGAAGTGAACTAAAAACTATAGGAATAACAGTGACTAGTAATAAATAGTGAAAGCAATAATGGCGACTGTCTGAATATTGGTAACCATTGGAAATATAGTGCCGTCTCAGAGTTTGTTATTTAAAAATAGAGGGTAGAGGGAAAAGCCCCCTGTCTGGGGTTGTGGGGGGGGGGGTGAAGTCCTCTGCATAAAAGAAAGGGGTTTAATGTTATTTATTTTTATGTTGCCAGTATATGGTGTGTTGTAATTAGAGTCTTAGTTGTCCTGCTGCAGCTGTGGTGTTGCTGTGGTGTAGTGGGTTAGGTAGGTTGTTAGATAGGCAGGTTGGAGTGTGTAAGGTTCAGTTCTGGCCGCCGCTGTCTGCTGAATGTGTGTGTATTTGTGTTAGGAAGTGTGGTGCATTTTTTTTTTAAAGTTTAGCAGGCAGTCACAGGTGTTTGTAGTTAGCTGATTCAGGTGTCGTGCTTGGGTGGGGTTTCTTTTTTGGTTCTGGAGTTGTTATTTTGACGTGCACTATTTTTGTAGTGGGCTGTAATTGTAGGTGCTGTAGTGTGTTCGGGCATATGTTCCATGCTATCTTGCAGTTGCTGTTTTCACATGGAACCATGAGTACTGGATTTTACCCACAGAACTTATCATTCCTATTGTTTAGCTAGCTAACTAGCTAGCTAGCTAGATACTTTCTGGACATTCCTGCATGACTTTAGAATCAAACCCACAGCTACAATTTACAGCCAGAAGCAACTGTTTTACTGTCTGTCCAACTGTGTAATATGCCAGTCAGCAGTTGTGACCAACAGCCAGATTTATACAGTATCACAGTGAGGTCCAAGCATCACAGGCCTGCAACTATGCATTTATGTGCACACCCAAACTGCAATTGGGAGCTCCCAGAGGGACTATGGGATTAATTGGTGTACAAGCTGGGGAGAGGTGCTAAGACATGCCTTACAGTGGGAGTACATGCAAACTGCTCTTTTTGTTTATATTTACCTTTGTTTCCCTTGTCATATACCTTGTTGTCGAACCACAAAATAAACCCATTGTTTATTTATTTGCAACTGCTGATGCATTTTGCCATTATTGCCTTGCTGTTTATTTGCATGTTTAGAGTGAAAAGGGGGGAGAAGATGTTGTTATTGCGTTCCCTGTCACAGAGAGTAGGGGCTGTATTTATTTCTTGTGGGGAAACACCCTGGCAGAGCTCTGTCACAAGGATCGCCAAAGGAGGTGGTATAAAGCCACTTTCCAAGCCCATTTTTAACCATGAACCGAGGCACCATTCACCCAAAGGCATAACAGATCTGGCTCCTTACCATCTCCAGAATTAGATGCTACACCTTGTGGGTGGGGGTGGTTACATATTTGGAAGCATCATTTAGATTTTTGAACATTTCAGCAACACCTCACCCTGGGGCAGGAACATAGTTTAGTACCCCCCCCCCCCCAATTGTCAGCGTCATGATGGATCACAACTCGTTGCTAAACTGGTGAAAGTGTGAGGTTCATAATCTGAAAAAAAGCCCTTCTGGTGCATGTGATACCTGAAGGAACCCCTAGGTACCATCTTGAAAGTGTCATAGGCAGCATGAAAAGTTTGGGAAAAGTGACTGTTTGTAGGAGAGTTGACAATTCGGCTCAACAGACATTATGCATTCTGATGGAGTGCTGAGAGGATATTGATCCTTCAAAGGTGCCAGACCAGCTCACTAATGATGGAGACCCCACCCTGTGGTTTATAATGACCCATTTAAACCTAGATCCTCCCCCTGAGGGCCCTAAAGAGGAAAGCAAATTTGAACAGAAGTTACAATCTTTTTTGGCAGCTGAAGGAAAGACTGTTCAAGATGTGAGAGCATTTTTCAAGGAAGAAGAACCAGCACAGCCAATACAACCCAGCAAACTCCAGGTTGGGGAACAGGACTGGATCCCCTAATTTGGTCATGCCCTGTGAACAGTATAGGATACTGTGTACTTTCTCTGAAGCCACCCCCACTCCTCTTAGAGAGGGTCACTCAAAATACTACCAACAGCTTAATCTGGTTCAAGGTCAGTTGGCATTCATCTGTATCCCCTTCCCCGGGTCGTGCCTGAAAATAGGCAGGATTTGTCTAGTGCACTTACCCAGTCAACAAAAACTAAATAAATAAATAAATAAATAAACTATGAAAGCTGGATGAGCCAGGCCACATAAATGGAGAAGTGAGAAAGTGTTCTGATGACAAGAAATGCAAAAGAACTGTGGAGAACCTGAGAGATATGAGTTTGGACATCATCTGTTCTCTACAGGCCAGCCAGCCAAACTGCACTGCAAGTGCCCAACTTGTCATGCTTAAGAGTATATTTGGAGCAGCTGAGCAGAGGAAGGACATAATTAACCAACTAGGAGCCACCAAGCAAAAAGGGCAAGAAACATTGTCCTATTGCATGACTCAAGTGTAGATTGTGACTCGAAGAATTGTGGAAGCCAGAGGAATTACCCCTGCACAGACTGCACAGATGAGACTGGACTAGATTTTGTGAGGAGCTGTGTATTCCCACTGGACATTGATATTTCTCAGGATGAAAGAATGCAGAGCAAAGCCCTCAAACTACAACAGCTACTGGATGAAGTAAGGGAAGAAGAAGTGCAAGAAGCCAGTGCCAGTTCACTCATTACTGGTACCCACAGGGAAAGGCATTCCCCTACATTGACAGCCACTGAGAGCAGAGTGATGCCCCTGACATGACTACTCAGCTGAAGGAGCTCACAGAGTGTGTGAAGGCCTTACAGATGGCACAGGCACCTCATTCACAAGCCAACTCCCTTTCACTTGGTCATGGACACCCACTGAATCCTTTGTCTTCCCAGTTTGTTAGGCCTCAATCCTCAACACTGCCCAGAGAAGGACTTTTTTACTTTCTTGTGAAGAAGATGGACATTCTACAAGAGGATGTGGCAGGCCCAAGAACCAGCAGCTCACAAACTAGAAATGGAAAAGATGGCAACAGTCGCAGGGAAATGACAGTGAAGTTCAGTATTGGAACAACCTGGGATTCCAAGAGAGCTCTGTAAGATTGACAAATCCCACTAACTCTGTTCAACAGAAGGTGCCTACAGTATTGATAGCCCCTCCCCCGACCATACAGATATCCATTGAGGATACCCATGTGAAGCCACGTTGGAAAGCGCATTGCAAGTCACCATTATCTACTGATCCTTGTACTGAATATATTTGAAACACCTGCTCTTGCATGTCTAGAAGGACTTTCCATCTGAGGTTTGAGCAGTGCCAGCTACCCCTATGATGGATATATATTGTACAAAATGAGTCTCCAGAGACCTTTGCTGGAATCCCTGAAAGGATACCTCAAATGATTAATATCTTGGCTCTCATTTCTCCTGATGCCCAGATATTGAACAAAGAACAAGTGCTAATTGGAACCCCTGCCAATATGTTTGGATGCTTGGACCACTTGTGCCTGCAGAAAGCAGAAGAGGAAAATTACCAGACATTGCCAATTTGTGCCACTGTTCATGCTTTTCATCTGGAGAAGGAAACTAAAGCCCACAGCAATCCTAAAGGTAGCGTGGAAGTCATAAAGAAAGAAGGAACAGAACCTTTAATTGGGCCCCCTGGAGAAAGTGCCTAGTAGTATGTGCCGTGAACTGCCAAAAATCTTTGTCAGACTAGATCAGCATTGCAGAGTCCCTGGGAAGATGTTTGCCAAGCAGTTTGATGGTTCAACAAGGAGTACTACTCGGTACCCATGTAATTGTCAAAAGGATCAACATGAAGTGAAAGCTCAAAAGACATAATGATTTGACAGTGCATTCTGGTATGGTACTAGCCAACCTGTACACTGCTGAGGTGGTAGTTGCATCATCCCATCAAGAAAGGATCCTTCGATTGGACAAAGAAGTTTTCCATTTTGGTTTGTCTCCTGTTCCCCCAAATGGAAGAATCGATTGCAATGGGAATTAACTGATGGGCCATATGTCTTCTCATGCCATGAGTGGGATGTGGGATGCGCCAAAGGGAAGAACACAGTATATGACTGCATGATGACTGCCCCTTAAGAGAAAGATTGAGGAGAATGGTACTTGCTGATACTGAAGATGTCAAATGACACCTGCAAGAACTCTTGGTGGCAGGAATCATAAAGGAGTCTTGGAGCCCCTATGCTTCACCTATAGTGGTGGGCCAAAAGAAGACTGTCACCTTTAGAATGTGCATTGACAATTGCAGCCTTTATCAATGGACCATGGCTGACCAATACACCATGCCTCGAGTGCAAGATGCCCTGAGCAGCCTTACAGGGTGTAGATGGTGCTCTGTGCTGGACTTGCACAGTGGATACTGTCAAATACCAGTAGCTGAGGAAGACAAGGAGAAGACCACCTTTATATGTCCCCTTCTTTTTCATCAATTTGATCATATGCCACAAGGGATACATGGCACCCCAGAAACTTTCCAGCAGCTAATGGAGAAGGTGGTATTGGACATGAATCTCCTAGATGTCTTCATCTACCTGGGTGACCTCATAGCGCTTGGAAGGATACTGCAAGAACATGAAGTCTGACTACTAAAGGTGCTGAACCAGCTGAAGGAACATGAGGAGCATGGTCTAAAGCTCTTCCCGAACAAGTGTCAGTTCTGTTAGACTGCTGTCGAATATGTTAAGCACATCATATTGGAGCAAGAAATCAGCACTGACCAAGCAAAAGTGGAAGTTCTCACAATCTAGCCGAGACCCAACAAATTAAAAATGCTTCCATTTTTCATGTAATTCTGTGAATATAACAGGAGGTTCATGAAGGACTATTCCTCAGTGGTGAGGCCATTGAACAACTTGATTCAGGGGTATGCTCCAACCCAAAAGACCAAAGGCTCAGGGACCAAACAGAAACCACCATCAAAACACTACAGGATCAATGAACCTTTTGGGGACAGATGGACTACAGACTATGAAAATGTTTTTCAGGAGATCATTTGATGCCTGATGGGGACTCTATATTGTTTTTTGGTGACTATACCAAGTCGTATACCCTTCACATTGATGCCAGCATGGAAGAACTGGTGCTGTACTTTATCAAGAGCATGAAAATGGTATCAGAAGAGTTGTCTACACCAGTCGCAGTCTAAGTACATCTGAAAAGAACTATCCAGTCCATAAGTTGGAGTTCCTTGCACTGAAGTGGACAGTGACTGATCAATTCCAAAACTATCTTTTTGGAGCCAGGTTCATTGTATTGACAGACGATAACCTGCTGACCTATGTGCTAACAACTGCCAAGCTTGACACCACTGGACATAGATGGAGCTCCACTTGATCTGTGTACAGCCTCCACTTGCATTTCCATCTGGGATGGAACAACAGTGAGGTAGATGTCCTGTCCAGATGACCACATCATATTCCTCCCTGAAGGGGCCATGGACCTATGTATTAGAAGATGGAGTGAAAGCAATCAGCCAGCCAATGGTGCCTGATGACTGGCCTGCTGCCACCAAGCCTGACAGGGACACAGACTTGCTTGGCATGCATCCTGATGCCATGCAAGAGGTGTATGCCTACTTCGCCACACTGTATAACACTTATTTGCCTCACCTCAGACCTGTAGATGTAAGATGTGCATAGTGGACTGATCCCAGTCTGCAGGATATAATTCTAGCCAAAAAGAAGGGCTTGGATTCCACCTACACAAAATCAAATATTTCAGATGTGCCACTTCTCCTAAGGGAGTGGGACAAATGTTCACTAAAGAATGGACTGCTGTATTGATTCTCAAAAATGTAAACACCTTTCCTCAAAAAGTAACTGGTTCTTCCTAGCAAGTATTGAAAAAATGGTTTTGTGATTGCTTCATGAGGACATGGGACATCTAGGGATTGATAAAACTTTGGGCCTTTCCTAAGACCAATTCTACTGGCCACACATGGTTATTGAAGTACAGAGACATTGTAAATGCTGCAACTCATGCATCACCCATAAGACTCTACCTAAGAGGGAGGCTCCACTTGTAAACATCACCAGTACTGGACCAATGGACCTGGTCTGTATGGACTTCCTTTCCCTTGAACATGACTGGAAGGGGATTAGTAACATTCTGGTGATGACCAACCACAACACTTGCTATGCATAGGCATTCTTTACAAAAGACAAGAAGGCAACCACCAAGGCTAATGTTTTGTGTGAAAAGTACTTGGTGCATTATGGCTTGTGCATTATGGTGTTCCCAGTCACCTTCATACTGACCAAGGGTGAAGCTTTGAGTGGTCTCATCAAAGAACTTATCAGCATTATGGTCATCAACAAATCCTATACCATTCCTTTTTATTCACAGGGTGACCCTGAGCCAGAGAGATTCAATAAAACACTATTTAATATGCTAAGGACACTGGAGCCTACAAAAAAGCCATACTAAAGTCAGCAGGTATCTTTCTTAGCCCATGCTTACAACTGTACCAAAAATGACTCAACAGGATTCTTACTTTGCTTCCTAATGTTCGGAACAGAAGCCAGTCTTCCAGTACTTGTGTTTTAGGATATCAGCTGATGGCACGTTGCCAGAGACATACTTGGATTATACCAAGAGGGTATGTGCTCAACTAAAAGAGGCCAATATGGTGGTCCAAGAGGCAGTGGGGAAGCCCAACCTATTCAACAAGTCCAGATACAACAAAAGAGTCTGAAAGCAAGCTCTCCAGCTAGGGGAAGGAGTACTTATCCAGAACTTGGGAATCCTAGGCAAATAAAAGATTGAGGACCAATGGAAACCAGATCCCTATGTGACTGTGGAACAGCTTCCGAACCTGCCAATTTATCATCTGAGAATAAAAAGAGGAAATGTTGTGGTCAAAACTTTGCATCGAGACCACCTCCTACCAATTTATTAACTGTTGCCTGAACCAGTCAACCCAGTACATCTCTCACCACCAAGGAAACCTGCCACCTAGAATGAGCCCTGGACAAGGAGAAACTGTGCATCTCAACCTGAATTGTCTGCTGCCCCCCCCCCGGGCTCTGAGCTCTGAGGATGAGGAACCCGACAGTTGTCCAATACAATAAGAATATCTATCTGTACCATTTGCCATGGAAATTCACCTGCAGCACCTGGAGGGCTTAATTCAAGTCATTCCAGACCACTAAATCTGACACCAGTACCCTTTGTTCTGACTGAATTTGGGCGCACAGTTATGGACTTTGCTTTCATCACAGACAATGTTGGGATCCCACTAATAGAACCACCTCAGGACATTGAAAGACTTGAACCCATTCTGACAGAGGATGCAGAACAGATCGATGAGTCTGATCAAATCATTACAGAGGAACTTCTGGCACTCTACCATTCTGGAAGATAAGTGAACACCCAGTTAAACTCATTTATGATGTCTCTGGTGTCCCCTCTGACCTCCCCGTAAATGTGCATAAAAAAGTCAGTCTGCTGACAAGCCCAAGATTGCTTCCCCCCTTGTGCTGCCCTCAAGTCATTTTTATGTTTGCTTGCACACATGTGCAAGAAACATAGTGCCATCATTGGAGATTTCGGAGGTGTGTCACCTCCTCCTCCAATTCAGGCAGTGTGCTGGCAGGCGCGGCCCTGTAAGCCAATGCATTTTGGAGCTGATCTGACACGCTCAAAATGCAGTAACCTCAGTTGAAAGGGGAGCTAAGCTGAGTGAGCAGCGATAAGAAGCTGCTCACGTCAGCTCCCCCCCAGCAGAGGCATGCGTGCCCCAGACGCAGTGTATAGCCGACGGGTGCCCAATCCCGTCGGCTGAGCTGCATCGTCTCCTCCCCTCCCAGTACTTGGTGCCATGCTGGGAGCCCACCCCAGCGTGGCAATCGGTAATTTAGCCAGCAGGGGTGCCCAATCCCGCCCGGCTGAAGAGCCCCCAAAGTCCTTGTGCCGCTAGAGCCCACTCCAGCATGGCAAGCGGTCCCGCAAGGTTTTTTTTTTTTCCCTTTTGCCGGAGGGTGTCCAATCCCCGCCGGCTGAATGCCCCCCAAAGTCCTTGTGCCACGCTGGGAGCCCACCTCAGCGTGGCAAACGGTCCCATGACACCTTTTAATTTGTTTTACCTGTAAGACAAAAACTGTCCATGGCGCGTCTCCCGACCCCTCCCACAACCCGCACCCACCCACTGCACTCAGCCTCCCCACCCCCTCACCCCATACTTACCTCCGGACTCTGGTGCGCGATCTTGGTGGACGGGAACACGTCTGCACTCTTCAAAGCCGACCATGAACTGAGGAAATGCCGGTAAGCTGTATAATGGGCTAGATAGGGGGGTTTCAAGTTTATTGCATATCTCAGCCATTTTTGGGAATTTTTGCACCAAATTTTCAACATGGGGTTTTTGGGACCCCTTCTCATGAATGTAGTCACTGTCATGGCGTTATTCGGGCCCGAAGGGTGATTTCGCACAGTGACTGTGAAATCACCCTTCGGGCCTGAATACTGCCATGACAGTGACATCATTCATGAGAAGGGGCCCAAAACCCCATGTTGAAAATTTGGTGCCAAAATTCCAAAAAATGACTGTTTAACAAGTGTGTGTTGCGCAGTTCCTATGCAGGCTTGTAAGTTCACGAAATTTCAATATTTTCACTCCAGATTTTCAACATTGCCATTTCACCACACCTTCTTATGAGTAGTACAGCTGTCATTTTTCACATCTCACCCAAAATGTGTTTCCACCCATATAGCGCAGAATGGCGCAGTCAGTGTGCGAAATCAATGTACGGGACAAATTAAGAAAATCACAGTGACACTGTTCATGAGCAGAGGTCTTGAAATGGCTATGTTGATGGTGAAAAATTCCTAAAATGACTGTTTCTGAGCGTCGTTGTGCAGTTCCATGCGCTCATAGGTTTCTAATTTTAAATATTTCCCTCCAGATTTTCAACATTGCCATTTTCACACCTTCTTATGAGTAGTACAGCTGTCATTTTCACATCTCACCCAAAACATGTTTCTGCCCATGTAGCGCACAATGGCGCGGTCGTTGTCGAACTCAGTGAATGGGACACATTAAGAAAATCACAGTGTCACTGTTCATGAGCAGAGATCTTAAAATGGCAATGTTGGAAATTGTGAAAAATTCTAAAATGACTGTTTTACAGATAGTTCTTTGCACAGGTCCCCATGACGCTCGTGGGTTTGCGAATTTTCAATATTTCCACTCCAGATTTTCAACATTGCCCATTTTTCCCACCTCCTTATGAGGCAGTATAGCTGTCATTTTCACATCCTGCCCAAAACGTGTTTCCGCCCATGTAGCGCACAATGGCGCAGTCGGTGTGCAAACTCAATGTATGGGACACATTAACAAAACCACAGTGACACTGTTCATGAGCAGAGGCCTTAAAATGGCTATGTTGGAAATTTGGTGAAAAAATCCTAAAATGACTTTTTTCTGACATCGTTACACAGTTCCTATGCATGCTAATAAGTTTGCAAATTTAATATTTTCACTCTAGATTTTAAACATGTCCATTTTATTAAACTTCCTTATGAACAGTACAGCTGCAATTTTCATATGTCACCCAAAATGTGTTATCGCACATGTAGCGCACAATGGTGCTGTTGGTGTGCGAAAGCAATGTTTAGGACAGATTAAGAAAATCACAGTTACACTGTTCATGAGCAGAGGGCTTAAAATGGCAATGTTGAAAATTTGGTGACAAAAGTCCATTAAAATGATTGTTATGAGTGAGCATTGTGCAGTTTCCATGCATCCTCATTAGTTCATGACTTTGTAATATTTTCAGTCCAGATTTTCACTAGTGGCATTTTTCCACGCTTCCTTATGAACAGTACAGCTGCCATTTTTCACAACATGGTGAAGTGTGTTTCACACTTT
Source organism: Neoceratodus forsteri (assembly GCA_016271365.2). Classification (NCBI taxonomy): domain Eukaryota; kingdom Metazoa; phylum Chordata; order Ceratodontiformes; family Ceratodontidae; genus Neoceratodus; species Neoceratodus forsteri. The sequence continues at coordinate 1,286,418,493 of CM057453.1, forward strand.
CAGTGCAGAACATGTGGTGCTGTGGGAAATCATTGTTGGCACAGATGAAGAGAATCACAGTGACACTGTTCATGATCGGAGGCACCAAAATGCCTGAGTTGACAATCTGCTATAAAAATCCCCAACCTAATTATATTACGAGTTGTGCATTGCACAGTTTCTATATCGCTAGTGACTTCACCATTTTTAAATATTTTTACTACACATTTGCAACATAGCCATTTTACACCTCCCATGAAAAGTACAGCTGTCATTTTTACATCCTGTTCGGAATATTTTGCACCTGTGGTGCGCTAGATGCCGTAACCACTGTGCATAAGCAGCTTTCGGCTACCAAACTGATATTCCCCTGTTCATGAGGTGGGGTACACAAAACAAACGTGTTGAAAATTTGGAGTGAAAATACCAACGAATGCCTGAGGTATTAGGCTTTTCAACTAAATCGCCCAACCCTCTAGAGAATGACAGGAATCAGGGGTGTGACTTGGGATTCTTGCCTGTGATGCTCATACCATTCCACACCCTGCAGTCACTGAGAGGCATCGAGGTATGCCTTGGACTCTTCCGGCCCCAAACTTCACCCCATTCTCCTATATCGCACCCATCTCACCGTATTTCCTAATGAAATGGGGTGTGCATAAGGGCCAAAGACCCCAAGGAACACGTGCCACTTGTCAGTCTCTGCAGAGTGGGGTGTGGTGAAATGGCGTGGCCGTTATGCCTGACCACCCAAATGCACACCCCAATGCCTGTCACTCTCTGCAGGGTGGTGGTAGGGTTGGCTTCAGTTCAATACTTCACTGCCATTCCTATTACGCAGCTCTGTAACTTCTACACTACCACTGCCAATGCCAGCAAGCAAACATTCGGCATTGACAAATGCTTGTTGGAAGTTGTAATTGTTTACTATGGTGGGGAAATGCTAACACCAGTGCTTACCCTATGATCTGTGAAGTACGCTGTTGATATAATTCAGATAGATGCAGGTGTATTAAGTAGTAATGTTTAGATAGGCATCAGGCACATTAGACAGCCTGTGTTGTGTTGCAATGTTTTATGCTTTTCAGGCTTTGACAATGGTGCCAAGGATTTCAGTGAGGGGAGGATGTAACCTTCTTCTAAAAGTGGGCTTGCCTTTGGCTCTCTCCAAATCACTGCTGCCACCTTCCCCTGCACCACTTCTTCACCCTGGACCCAGTCCAGACTGCAGCCTTGGGACCCAGGGCTGGACTTGTCACTGTCATTGGTTTTGTGGGCTTGGTCAGTGCCCCTCTCACCATGACTGGCATACTGCAATCTCTCCACTCAACCAGCCCCTAGACTGCCTTCTGGGTTGGGGAACCCACAGCAAGGAGGCTGTTCTGTTGCAAGCAGCTCTTAAAGCTGCAGAAAGTACAAAACAAACAAATTAGTAATCCTGTCCATTTGAACAAAAAAGTTTTATTTTCTACTAAAGGAATAATGAATGACAGTGTGTGTCGTGCTGGGATATCATCATGTCTGGGGTGGTTGGTCATGAGGCTGCAGGCCGAGTGAGTCCAACACCCCAGAAGTGATATTATCCCAGCACGACACACACCCTGGAGGGCATTATTCCTATTATACAATGGCTTATTTGTAAAACAAAGAAAAAAAGAAAACTACATTTAAAGTAGATTTTTTGCCATATTTTTAATGGGTGAGGTTACGTTATAAAAAAATTGTGCTGATTTCTTGTTTCAGCCAATAGGTGGAGTTGCTGTGTTTTAATGTGGCTCTGTACTCTCCATAAGAACATTTTGTCAGTGCTGTTAGTCTTTGTTCATGTGTGCCCTGTTCCCTGGTTGTTTATGTTCTGTTTTAGCAGATGGTTTTGATTGGTTTTGATTTTGTTTTTCTGTATCTTTGTATTTTTCTGACTTGCTTTTTATACTGCTGCTGTTAGGAATCAGAGATTGCCCCCCACCCACTGCCCGTTATGACCACTCACCTGCTGCCATGAAGATGTCTGGAAAATGACTGGAAAAGTCGCAGGGAGGTGGTAGGGAGAATATTTGTGATTTGTTTTACTTGGTGGGGTTTAAAGTAAAAAAAATCGAACAGAGTGACTTGAAGAGCTAGCGTGCAGGTGACAGCAGCATGGTGGCTGTTTGAAGATGCCACTTGCTTGCTCACAGTGAAGAAGCTCACACAGAGTGGGTTTTTCTTCAGTTCAGTTGAATGACTCTCAGTGAATAAATCAATACAAATGCTAGGGATAAAATGATATTTATATGTATTTTGAGGGGATTTCTTTTCTTACATATTCATGCAAATGCAGTTGTTTGAGAAGTGAGCGTGGCACTTTTGAACTCAGGACACACTTGCAGAATTGCACCAGGGAAACTTAAAAGTGGTGGATTCAGTGCTTCCCTTTGTTTTCCTTGTACTTTTTTTAAAAATTGGGATTCACTTGTGAACTTGTTGGAACTATGTGTGGACTGCATAATTAGTGAGGGAACAACTGAGCCTCTATCCGAGAGATGCCTGCTGACTCCATGGGTAGACAGGGCAGGGCAGCTACTGGGCAGTGGGCAGTGATCCGTTTTAATGCTTGCATGTGTGATGTGGTCATGTGTGTGCTGGGACTAGATCCGTGATATTATGTCAGGATAACACCACGAGTCCAGTCCCAGAATGACCAGATCACAGCATTCTTTCTTGCCATTGTATAATAACATTTTTCAGCCACCTTATGGTTTACCTCCATAATCTGTCTTTACTTACCCCCACCACAATCATATCTTTGTGTGCATGGTACATCTGCATGTGTGGGTATGCCTGCACACACTTCCATCTAGTGTGTGTATATGTGTGTGTGTGTGTGTGTGTGTGAATATCATACTTACATGGGTATTCCAGCAATGTATACACATCAATTTTCATTTTCTATTGCAGTTTCTGTCTCCTTCCACCACGTCACCCTTCAGCCTTCTTACTGGGCCTTGTTAATTAGTCCTCAACCGAGGACTTCTCAGCTTATTCACTCTTATTATGCCTTTTCATTCCCATCATCACCTTTTTATTTTCCAGATTCTTTTCTTTTCTTACCTTACCTATTATCACATTTTCTCCTAGAGCTTCCCCCACTTTGTTTCCTCATATTTATATTCCTTATTTCCCATTACATCTCTACTAACTTAGCTTTTTTTTCTCTTTTAGATAATTCCCAAAGAAGACCTAGGGTTGAAACATTGATTCTACCTCTATTTTCAGTGTGTACTATTACCATTTTGTTTTGCGTTCTGTCCATTTGAAACTGCCATCAATCTGGAGACTATTTCAGCTCTGTTAAACAACTAAATAAGTACAACCTGTTCCTGTGATATTGACATCAATTTGGAGCTCTCTGTAAAACAGCTCTGAATTGCAAGCTACCTTAGGACTTGTATGTATGCTTTTCCCCTGGAACTGACAGCCACTGAGAGCCATGGGTTTAATATAATGAATAATGCATGATATGCTAGCCACTAGTATTAAATCTCTGGATTTCTGCACATGGGAGTGACATGCAAATAGTGTTGTTTTTTTCTGAAATAAAATCCCTGAGACAAGGAGAATGTTTGTGAAAAGCTTTCACTTGCTATTCCTATCTGACTAAAATATTTGTCCAAAACAGACTTGAAAAAAGTGATTGATTTAACTAGATTGCCAAGCCTTGGTTCTAGCATTGAATTAGAGCAAGGGTTGCCTTGAAAGCTACTCTGCATCTGGAAAGGTGGTGAGCCATTGCTTTCTACTGCTGTTAGGATTTTATCTTGACAGGGTATCAGACCAGTTGAAGTTCTGTGTGACTACCCGCTTGTCGGGATGGGTGAAGGTAAGTGCCATTGTGGGGTGAATAGGATCATCGTCATTCAGAGTATCAAAGAGCACACCCCTCACCACGGGAAGTATGTTGGGTCTGTTGCACGTAAAACCAGCTTACAGAAGAGAGCTCCCGATATCCAAAGTCATTATGGCCTGTACCTTTTGCCACCAGGAGCATGTTGGGTCCACTGTACCTGTATCCAGCCTACATAAAACAGCATCCAGCCATCATCTGCCTAGGTAGGGGAGATGTCCTCATGGAAACAGCACCAGTCTGTCATCTAAAGGTCATGATTACTGGCTTTTTCCCAGAAATGTATTGTTCCTTTTGTTTCACTAGCTAGCTAGACACTTTCTAAGCATTCTTGCATGACCTTAGAATGAAGCCCACAGCTACAGCTTACAGCAAGAAGCAACTGTTTTATTGGTCCATCTTGTTGTGTAATTTGTCATTCAGCAGCTGCAGCCAACAACCAAATTTACACAGTACTGCACTGAAGTGCAAGTCTCACAGGCCTGCAACTCTGCATCTGTGTGCACACTCAAACTGTAATTGGGAGCTCCCAGAGGGAGTGCAGGGTTAGCTGGTGCATTAGTGGGGGAGACGTGCTGAGACATGCCTTATGGTGTGGTTGAATGGAAAGTGTTTTGTTTTAGTTTTACCTTTGTTTCCCTTGTCCCCCTACCTTGTTCGTCAACACCAAAATAAACCCATTGGTTATTTATTTGCAGCTGCTGATGTATTTTGCCATTATTGCCTTGTTGATTATTTTCATGCTTAGAGTGATAAGTTGGGAAGGGATTGTGTCATTGTGTTCCATGTCACAGGTAGTGGAAATTGTATTTATTTCCTGTGGGAAAACACCCTGGCAGCACTCTGTCTTAAGGATCCCCATAGGTAGAAGCATCACATCACTGTACAAGCCCATTGTTAACCACAAACTCAGATGTCATTCATCTGAAGGCACAACATATTTTGCCCTTTATCATCTTCAGGCTTAGTCAGCACACCTTGTGTGTGGGGGTGGTTACATGTTAAACCACACTGCACAGTGATTGCTGGTCTCCCGGTGGCATCCCATCTTGACATGTGCAATAGTGTCCCTGTTAGTGATCAACAGGTCCAGTGTTGCCTCATCTTGAGTGGGTTGTCTGACTAGTTGCCTGAGAAACACCCCCTGCAGGAAGTCTAGGATGGCCCTGCTTCTAGCCAAGGCCTTGTCTGGGAGGCTCCAATCTACATCCTGCAGATTGAAGTCCCCCATCAGCAGCACCATTCCCTTTTTTGCCATTGTGCTGATGGCTTTTCCCAGAACTTTATCCAATTCTTCCCCTGTGTTGGAGGTCTGTATACCACCCCAGTGTGAATAGTGGCTCTGGCTCCTGTCTCCAGAGTGCTGACCCACAGCACCCACAACCCGTGCTTTACCCCTAGGTTCCATTGCATTTCCATTGCTCTGATATCTTCCCTCAAGTACAGCACAACCCCTCCACCCTTCCTCACTTCCTATCCTTCCTGAACTGAGAGTAACCTGGTATGACCATGTCCCAGTCATGGCTCCTTGTGCTCCATGACTCAGTAATGGTCTCACGAGTCAGGTCTGTCTCCACCCCAATGGCCTCCAGGTCTGGAATTTTAGTTTTTCAAGGATTCTGGAGTGGGAGAGCTCAACTTCTTTTTTACAAAAGCAAAAAATCGAGCACATCAAAATACAGTGTCCACAATTTATTGTAATCTTGCCCTGACATTTTGCTTGGAAGGCTTCTTCTGGGGACTTATTATCTGTGACTTCTAGCTATCTTGCAATTTCAAAATACTCACCAGGGAGTCGAAAGACTCAAATGAGCTCAGCCATGACACTCTTTAATTGAGGACAGTAACAGGAGACAACAACTTTACTTAGATTGAGTTGCCTGCATTCAGCAGACTGTGAAAAACAATTACTAACTGAATAAAAAATATTTTGAAATTGCAAGATAGCTACAAGCCACAGAAAATAAGTCCCCAGAAGAAGCCTTTCAAGCAAAACATCAGGGCAAGATTTCAGTAATTTGTGGACACAATATTTTTGAAGCTTGAATTTTTTCATTTGTGAAAAAGAGATTGAGCTCTCCCACCCCCAGAATTGTTGGAGACATTGAGCCAGCAGGAGCAGCATAACAAACTGAATGGCTAGTGTGCAATTTCCTATAAGACTTTGTGGTTTGCTGTCTTTTTTTCTGGAATTTTATTTTCAAGATTCTTTGAAACGGCACACATGGCTCTCCATACCTTGATCCCACTCTGCCTGCAACCCTCTCTCCCCTTCCTGCCTTTGTTGCTGCTTAAAATGTCTCCTTCTCCCTTCCCCTTCACTACCGTCTTTGTGCCTTGGCTTCTCAACACCTCCCTTTCCACCTCTTCTGTTCTTGATCTTGTCCTCTACTAAGCTTTGATGGCATTAATAGGCAAATATGCCTTCTTCCATCTTAAAACCCTAGTACTGATCCTGTTATAAATCTTATTACTCAGAAGCAAAGGACAGTGGTCACTGACTACACTAAGGACCCTGTGATAGAAGATGGTGTGGCACTGCATTCTCTGCTGGGATTTCCAGGGCTATGTTTGTGCATCTTGAGAATGTTTGGGATTTCCTCATACATTGATGTGCCAAATGATCAAGCTAAGCCAGATGATCTCAGAACTTTACTTTCTATACCTAAAAAATTATGTTTAGTGAGTCAGAAGCAGACAAGGCAGCATAGTAGCAGCCCACATGATTGATAGGTTAGATATTGATGAGTGACTTGATGACATGCTTATATGCAGGGATCACATCCTTGCCACAGTTCTTGACCTCTGTAAACAATAGACTAGCTACCTGAGAAAGTGCATGACAGAGAGTGCAAAAAAATACAAATGGAAAAATCCACACCACGCCCACTGTTGATGCCCTTCAGGAACCACAGGCATGAACGTCCCATGAATTAGCAGTGTGTGGGCAGTCTGCCCTTCAATTCCAGGATGGGAGCATGCAGGATAGTCTTTCAGACCTCACAGTCAGTTAGCAACTATCTGATGACATGGCCAAACCAGAGCAATCAGTCAGTGCTCTGTTGACATGGCTCTCAGTGAACAAACTACAGCATGTGTAGCCTTCCTCTCAAATGATCTAAGAATGTTCCAGGCAATAAAGGGTTAACAGTCAGCCAGTGCCCCTTGCAGTGCAGCTAGAGCCAACTACAAGAAATGGAGAGGAACTTAACATTTCAGACAGGATATCATTTTTCCAGTTTGTCCTGTCTCGAGGGGGAGGAGGAGGAGGAGAGAGAGAGAGATAACAGCAGTAGCTCCATCCAGTCTGGTCTAATAGGTATTCCTACATTACCCCCCAGACTAATGTCCTATTGCCTCTATATAGATCACTGGTAATACCCCACCTACAGTACTGTGTCCAGTTCTGGAGACCGCATCTCTGGAGGGACATAGACAGAGTGGAGGCAGTCTAGAGGATGGCAACTACAATGGGGCAGGGTCTGCATCAGAAGCCCAATGAGGAGAGACTTAAGGACCTAAATATGTACACCTTTGTAAGATGGGAGGGAGAGGGGGATATGATAGAGACATTTAAATACCTCAGAGGGGTAAATAAGTTACAGGAGAAGTATTTTTTAGAAAAAAAAGATGCTCAAGGACATGGGGTCATGATAAGAAGTTGGGAGGATAGATTCTGGAAAGATGTGAGGAAGTACTTCTTTACAGAAAGAGTGGTGGATTCCTGGAACAGTCTCCCAGCTGAGATGGTGGGGACAAAACCTGTGGTGGGGTTCAAAAATGCATGGGATAGACATACGGGAATCTTAGGTAAGGGAAGAGGGGGTGTGTGAATTAGCCAGAGATCAAGAAGAATCTACAGTGATACTATAGGCAGGGGAAAAATGGACAGACTAGGTGGGCCAAGCAATCCATATCTGCTGGCAAATTCTGTGTTTCTATGTTTCTGTGTACTGATGTGGTTTCTACCATCGCCCCTCTCCTTGAATCCCTCATCTCCCTAGCTTCCCTCAATGGAACTATTAGGCTTCTTTACCTTTTCCATGCCATGGTTGAACTCATTTATCATCCCTGCCCCACAACCTCTGCTGGTGGACTGTTTTTACAGCACAACCACCCTCTCAGTGAAGTATAGCTTCCTCACATCCCACCTGAACTTCCCCCTACCAGCTTCCATTCATGTCCCCTTGCTAACAACCCCTATTTTTGATGACTAGATCCTTGCAGTTCACTCTTTGCCTCTTAGGAAATTGTGTTACTCAGTATCTGAAGGTGGAAGTAGGCACTGGGCCCATCAGGACCACCTTTCCCACAGCAAGTGGGGCATATTAATTGTCCCAATTTAAAAGGTATCTGCCAAGAGTGTTTTTAAATTCTGCCTATCAACTTCCACAATGTGTTTAGGGAGAATATTCCACATTTCTCAGGCCCTGATTATGAAGTAGTGCTTACGCTTGTCTGTTATAACTTGGGGAATCAATATATTTTTTTTTTAAATAGAAATTTTTATTTTATTTTTATATAAAAAAACATACTCATACATTATGCAATACATGTGTACATTGCTTATGTCATTGCAACATAATAAATATTTTACTTTCTGTGCCCAAGTCTTGGTTCTGATCTGTGGGGAAAAACAGCAAGTCCACAAATCTTCCATTTCCAAACTATTGTCCAGAGTAATCCCTCAAGACATTCAAAAGGTTTAATATAATCCCTTAGTAGTATTATCAATATTAGCTTGCCCTGGTCCCAAGGCGACCCCCCAAGAAGCAGTCCAAATGAATAAGAGTAGGGGTCTCTGGGTCATTAATATCTCTAGTATATGTTGTAGCTTGTTAGTCCTCATCATGGTACAAATTCTGTGTGGTGCTCTAATTGGTAAGAGACCCATCTCGCCATCTGCTGTTAAAGTTATTCCCTCTGTTTTTCAGTTTGGCCAAGATACGTTCCAAGCTGTATATTTCATAGGTTAGGCTTCTTCAGGATTCCTTTACTGGGATTGCATCTGTGAGCCAACGTCTGGTAATCACCTTTTTGGCTATCAAAATTAAAAGTGCTACCATTCTATACTGTATCCAGTTCATGTGTATGCCTGCAGAGAGTGTCATCGTCAGGACAAAGGTTGGGGTGAGCCAGTCAGATATTTCAAATATGTCAGTAAGCTCCTCTAAGATTTCCTTCCAATACCTGTGAAGGAGTGGGCAAGACCAAAATATATGCTCATTTCCTGCCAATGGGCAACCACAACCCCTCCAACAGCAACTCCTGTCTGTCCCCCCAAATTTGGCAGAAATATCTGGGGTTCTGAAAAAGCGAACTCTAGTTTGCCATGCAAACTCCTGCGAGTAAGTGGTGAATGAAATTCTAGGTAAAAAAGGGTTGATTTTTGCAAATATCTGCCTCCAGTTGTATATCTAGTTCCTTAGCCCACCTCAGCCTAACCAAGTCAAAACTTGCTTTCCCCTTTGTTCAAAGTGCCTGGTAAAGGTCACTAATAAGATGCTCCCGGACTCCCCTTTTTAAATGTTGAATAATCAGCATCACCAGACCAGATGGGGACTCTGCTACTTTAGTTAGTGAGTCCTCAATGGGAAGGAGTCTGTTTTTTAGAGCCAGGTAAGTTGGATATTGATTTGAGGGTAGTTTGTAGGTAGACTGTAGACAGGAGAAGGAGTAAACACCCAAGGGGCACACCATCTGAAGGATGAAACCTATAGAGTATTGTTTCCTGCCCCGTAGTAACAGTGCCAGCCTAAGTGTATAGAAATCCACATCATAAGCCAAGGCTGTGAGAAAATATCTCTCAGACGTAGACAGAATATACCTAGTCACATGAAGCCAACTCTTAAGGAATTCCCCCAATAAATTTTCAAAAATCGGGTCGGGGACAGCATCATGAGGGGTTTCCCAAAAGATATGAAGTGGGGGAGAGTCAACCCATTTAACGTTATTTCTATAGCCTTCCAGTGCGTGGTATATTGAGTGGTCATAATCAAGAGGGCTGTACGGGTCTGTGCTGCCCTGGCATAATCTTTCAAATTTGGTAAGCTAAGCCCACCTTATGTCCTGGGAAGTTGCAGTAAGGTATATTTTACTCGGGGTGTCCCACCTCCCCAAATAAATCTGGAAATCAACTTATCCCATGACCGAAATTAAACATCCGAAGGAAAAATAGGTAAAGTTTGTAGAAAAAAAAAATATGAGGGGTAGGATGTTTTGTTGTATGGCCTCGACGCGGCTGACCAACCCCAAAAACATCTGTGCCCATTTAAATAAATCTGTGGTGATTTGTTGGGTGATTGGTTCTAAATTAACCAGTTCCAGGTGTAGCAACCTGGAAGGGATTTTGACACCTAAATACCTCATCTCCACCCTGTGCCAGTGGAATGGAAACTCAGCCTTCAGCTGCAGAGAGGGTGTAAACTAAAATTTAAGGCCTTCAGTTTTAGAACTGTTTATTTTATATCCCAAGAGTCCACCAAACATGCTCAATTGTTCCCAGACTGCCGGCACAGAGGTCTTAGGGTAGGCAAGGGTCAAAAGAATATCATCCACAAAGAGGGTGAGTTTATACAACCTGCCTCCCAAAGGAATCCCTTCTATACTAGTTTGTTTTCTAATATTGGCAGATAGGGGTTCTAAATATAGGGCAAATAACAATGGAGACAATGGGCAACCCTGTCTTGTACCTCTAGATAGTGGGAAGGGGGGGGAGTAACCCATCAAAGTTAAAATAAGCTACCAGGGAGTGGTTTATAGCTTGGATTTGGGTGATAAATTTCTCCAGAAAAGCAAAATGCTTTAATGTAGCCCATAAAAAGGGCCATGACACCCTATCAAAAGCCTTCTTAGCATCAAGGCTGAGAATAATTAAGGGTATTTTTCTTTGTGTTGCATACTCCGAGAGTAGCAAAACCCAATGCACTGCGTTGTGTGCTTGGCGCTTCATTACAAATCCCACCTGATCCTTATCTATGAGTTGGGGTAAAAACATAAAGGTTTTGTAATCACAATTTAGTTTTGAGATTGGATGGTATGAGGCCACCTAGGCAGGATCCTTTCCAGGCTTGGGGACGTTGCAATTTCAGCATATCGCCATGAGGGGAGGACCTCCGTCCTGTATTTCTAGAAAGGCCGGTAGCATGACAGGTAGAAGTAGGTTCTGAAATTTCTTGTAAAATTCGCTCAGGTATCTGTCAAGGCCCGGGGCCTTCTGGGTTTTGGTCTGCTTAAGAATGGCCTTGACTTCATCTCATGTGATAGGACGGAGCAATCCTTCTGCCTGTTGTGGGGAGAGATGAAGCAGAAGGGTGTTTCAAAGGTACGTGGCCAACTGCTGAGGGGAGGAGTGAACATCCTCGGTATACAAGGACTTATAAAAATCAGCCATGGCTTGCCTAATGGCTGTGGGATGAAACAGGAAGCAGTTAGTCTTAGGATCGAGGATTTTGGTGACCATTACCTGTTGTTCAGCTCCCCTAAGATGTCTGGCCAAATTCCTAGCTCCTCTAGGACCCCCCTCGTGGGATTTAAGTTTTAAATATAGCAGTTGTTGCTCTACTTTTTGATCTGCCCATCTCTGGAGTTTCTGTTTAGTAACTAATAACTGAGGTTTAACTAATAAATCCTCTTGATAGAGCTTCTTCTGTAGATCAGAGAGGGTCTCTTCTAATTATTTTCCTAAAGCTTCCCTAATTCTCTTCTTATAAGTGGAGTACCTAATGATTTCACCCCTTAAGACTGTTTTAACTGTGTCCCACTTAATAGCTGAAGAAGTCTCAGGGGAGTTATTATCTGGCTGAATGAGCAGGATGCATTTTTTTACCATTTGCACAAATTCTGGATCTTGTAGATAGCATAGGTTCAGTCGCCAAAAGGCTTGTTTTTTGGGTTTTGCAACATCTATTTTTAAAAAAAGTGGGGCATGATCTGACAGAATCGATATTCCCACAGAAATATCCCTAATAGATTCTAGGTGTTCAACAGAGGACAGAAAATAGTCCAATCGTGCTGAGGTATTGGTTTTGGGGGAGTGGTATATGTATGCCCTAATGGAGAGAAAGAAGTGTCTCCAGATGTCTATCAGACCAAATGTGGGAAGGGCTTGTCTTAGATATTTTTGAAGGGCTGAGGCCCTGTGTTTAGAAGGCACAGAGGTATCTAAAGTTGTATTCAGGGTAACATTTAAGTTCCCCCAATTATGCACTGACCCTGAGCCTGGGACGGGAACTCATCAATGAATCTCTGGGCCACCTCAGCTGTGCTTCCAGGGGGGAGATAAATCAAGGCCAGCGTAACTTGAATTGAGTTAAGCTGGCCTATGACAGTTGCATAATTTCCTTACCTATCTAGAATTTACTGAATATGAAACTGTACCCCATGGAGTACCAGAATTGCTGTGCCTCTTCTCCTTCCAGAGACATGTGAGGATGCTACTACTGCCTGAAATCCCCATGCTTTCAATTTAGAATGCTCCACCTGAGAAAAGTGGATCTCCTGGAGGAGAATTATATTGGGTTTATTCTGCTTAAAAAGACGCAGCAGGCGTTTGCACTTAATAGGATTATGGATGCCATTTACATTAAATGACATAATAAGTGTAGTGCTAGCCATTAATAATATTACACAGTAGGCATCTCCCAGTGTAGTAACCCCTGCCCCCCCTCCCCAGGCCAGATAAGCAATATCAAACCAGGATTCCTGGTAATATTCTGCAACTCAAGGCAAATCGTCTGATAGCCATTATCAGTTAAACCTGGATTTAACGCCTGGGGTCTTGGGTACCCACCTCAAGAGACTGTTCACCTTAAATTTAGAAAACTTGGGCAGTATTGCATATATCCAATTATTTATCATTAACAGCCATGCCAACAGGGCATGATAAAAACTATAAAGCTTAATAACCAAATAGTGGATATGTTTACCAAGATATCTCTAAACATTATAACAACAGTTAAATCTTGTCTAATAACAAATAAGAATACGTGGTTCCTAATAGTTATTAACCCGTAGGAAAAAAACAAAACAATTAGTGTATTCTCTATGGAGTGGCAATATGCAGGTTTCATTCTTACTGTACGTATAAAAGTCCTTTTGATAGCAGCTATTATGCGGTTGCCAGTACAGGACACACTCCTACATTGGTCATCTGATGTAAATTGACTATTAATAATGATCCCTAAATCTTTTCCTGAGCTTACTGATTTAATTATACTTCCACATAGATGGTGTGTAGTATTAGGATTTTTTGCCCTTAAATGTATAGCTGTGCATTTATCTGTGCTAAACATCATTTTATTTCTTAGCGCCCATTGATCAATTATTTGTAAATCTGCTTTGAATTGAGAAATTTTGTTATTGATGTCAACCTCTTATGAAAGCTTGGTGTTGTCTGCGAATGTACTGATTGGGTTAGTAACCTCATGATGCAAGTCACTTATGAATATTCCAAACAAGGCAGCCCAATACTGAGCCCTGTGGGACACCACTTGAGACCACTATAGGATTTGATACAGTGTCACTTATTTTGATGTTTTGGGATCTAGCCTTTAACCAGTTAGTGACCCATTGTATGGTGTAGACATTAAATCCTAGTTTAATTATTTTTTGAATTATTAAAATGAGAAATGAGATTGAATGCTTTTTTGAAATCCAGAAAGATTATATCAGTGGGCATATTTTTGTCCACACTACCACTAATATTTTTGTAAAAGTTGACCAAAATTAGTTGTACAAGATCTACCAGTTCAAAACCCATGTTGATTATTATCTGTTATTTCCAGGATCTGTATCGCTGTTTCAATTCTAGAGTTGATGGATGTTTCCATAATTTTGCAGAATACAGAAGTGAAACTTATGGGATGGTAGTTATCCCTAAATGTTTTATTTCCTTTTTTGTAAATAGGTACCACTAAGGCTAAAGTATGAGTTTTGTGTTGTCTGGGCCTGGTGCAGAATTATTTTTTTAAAACCTGTATTGATTTTTTAATTTCCTCCTGTTTAATGCCATAGTAGATATTTATATTGCTTATAATCAGTTTTCCATGAATTTCATCTGAAAACACCGAACTAAAATATTCATTGAAGGAATTAGATATCACAGTGGCATCATTACTAAGTGACCCATTAATACTAATTGAAGTTATACTATTGTTATTATTTTTATTTGAATTGACATAAGCGTAAAATGCTTTTGGATTCTCCTTTGTGACAGATAATTTGAATTCAAGATTTCTTCTTTCATTCCGAATTTGTTCTTTAGTTTTTTCTATTCAACTTTCCACAACTCCTTATTTTCTTCTGTCCTAAACTGTTTTATTTTATTGAATGCTTTTCCTTTCTTTTTTATTTGCTTACTTATTCTGTCAGTTAGTCTTTGAGGTATTTTACCTTTTCTGTTCCTAGATTTTACTTGTTGATATTCCAATTCCTGAATTATTTGTCATTTGTTGTAGGTCTCTATTATATTGCTGCTCTTCCTTCTGACCTCCCCATGTGTACATGTTCAAGGCCTGTAGCTGCTCCTCATAGCATCTGCCCTGTTGTCCTGGAATCATTTTGATGACCCTTCACTGCACTGACTTCAGTCTATCCCTGTCCATTCTCAGATGTGGATTCCAGAACTGGGCACAGTACTCCAGATAGTGCCTCACCAGTGACCTGTACATGTGTGACATTACTTCCTGTCTCTTACTGCTGAAAGCCCTCCTAATGCAAGTCAGCCATCTTGTTGCCTTACTGTAGACCTTATTACACTGACTGGTGTATGACATACAGAATTAGTTTAGTTGCCATATTGTTCCTTGTAAGAACAGATCCAGAAACAAATGGTTTGATACCTTTTATTGGACCAGCATAGATGAAATAAAAGAAAACAGTGCCTAAGCTTTTGGACCAACCAAGCCCTTCCTCAGAAGCTTATGCCAATTGTTTGGAAATCACATTCTATTAACACCCAGATCATACATAAAAAACCCAGAAAGAATTCTCATTGGTTTAAAATACCTTTTTAAAAAATAAATAACAAAAAACTATGCTTCCTAACAACCATGAAGAACAGTATAGAGTTGTAGAACAACAAAGCAGTATGGATGGGCATATCTCAGTTGTTAATTTGTCCAACCACAAACTTATTACTGGGGAATTAAGTGTACTTCCTAAGGGCCTCACTTTCTGCCCAACAAAACCACTGGACAGAATACAGTTTTGTGATGAACTGGAGCAATACTTCCATAGACTGAGAATGAAAGAATTCTTTCATGTCAGAGAAGAAATCATGGACAGTAACAATTCAATGTCCAAGAGAAAGAAATCATCTGATTTAACCCCCCCCCCAGTGGGTGTAATGTGAAACTGGACAACTGTATTCATTGCTTTTGCCAGAGAGTTAATTGTCAGATCCTTAATTGGCAAAAAAAGACCCATTATAACCTCTATTCACTAGAATGGAGGGCTATACAAACACTGAAACTGAACCACAACACTGTCATAAAAAAGGTGATAAAGGTTCTGTAGTGGTGATCTTAAACCGAGAGGACTATATTAATGAAGCCAACAGACAGCTAACTGACCACACCTACTACAGAGAACTGGAGAGTGACCCACTACAAAATACACAAGAGAACTATGGGCTTTAATTGGATCATTTCCAAGCCATGTCCAAGACAGAATAACTGACCTCATCCCTGTTGAACCCAAGCTGGGGACATTCTACATGCTGCCTAAAATCCGTAAACCTGGCAATCCGGGGAGACCCATAGTACCTGGCAATGGTACCCTGACTGAGAGGATCTCAGGATCTGTAGAAACCATTTTAAAACCTCTGTTTATAGAAAGGGACAGTTACCTCAAGGACACTACACACTTTCTGTGTAAACTTTCTGGTTATAAGGACTTACCACCTAAAACCATTTTAGCAACGATGGATGTAACCTCCCTCTACACTAATATTCCACACATGGATGGCATTTCAGCATGCCTTAAACACCTACATGAAAAAAGACTGGACCAAAACAACAACCCAGAAGTGGTGGGGAAACTTATTGAATTTATTCTGACACATAACAACTTCAGCTTCAATCATAAACATTATGTTTAAACTATGGGAACAGCAATGGGCACCAGGATGGCTCCACAATATGCCAATCTCTTTATGGAGAATTTGGAGGAGGACTTTTTAAGGCACTGTACACACAAACCACTAGCTTATTTATGTTACATTGATGATTTGTTTATAATTTGGAAAGAGGGCATGGACACACTTAAAGAGTTTCATCAGGAACTTAATAACCTCTACCCATCCATAAAGCTTTCCCTAGAATAATCTGCCACCAGTGTTAATTTTCTGGACACCACAGTCACCATCAAGCATGGACCCTTACATACTTGTATTTATAGGAAACCAACAGACAGACAGAGATACTTGCATAAAAATAGTAATTACCTGAGCTACCCCCAAAAATCTGTAATGTACAGTCAAGTGGTTCAATATCACCGTATTTGTTCAAGTGAGGAAGACAGAGATACACATTTGGCTATGTTGAAAAAAAAACTTTTATTGAGCAGAGACACTCTTCCGGAGAATTTGACAGAGCAGTAGAATGTGCAACACAGGTACCAAGGGGACAACTACTTCAGTATGAAGAAAGTACCACTACCAACAGAATACCCTTGGTAGTCACATATCATCCTGACCTTGAACTTCTACACAGGATTATTAAGAACCTCCATGCAATATTTAGTGAGGATGAGAGCCTAAATTACCACTACTACCACTACTATATTTTAAACAACCACCTAATTTAGCCAACCTGATTGTTAGGAGTAAACTTGCACCAGAACAGAATACCATAACACTAAACAGTACATGACCCTGCAGTCACCCCAGATGTATGACTTGTGAGCACATTTCCACTTTGGATTTATTTATTTATTTAGGTCTAGGATTACAATTACCTTTGAGTCAAGGCTCTTTTACAAAGGTTCTACATCAGAGTACAGTGCAATACAGTTAATAAGAAACAAACAACAAAAAAAAAACACAGTACATGAACAGTGTTCATACACAAGAGCAACAATCAGTTAATTGAGATTGATTCACATGTGATTTTGGGAAAACAAAAGACAGAGGACCTTAAATGAAGATGGTGGAGAAAGATGGGGGGGACAAAGGAGAGAATGGAGCAGCCGGGGGCATTGTTGACATCAAAACAGAGAGAAGTGTTGGTATATAGGGGGGTGAGGGAAGGCAAGGGAGAGGGTGTGTGGTGGGGAAGGGGGAAGATTGAGACATATAAGTGCTAGGAAGAGGGAGCAGATAGGACTTGGGTGGAGGTTCATTGGGCTTATTAATTGAGGCAATTACAGGAACTGGAAGCAGTGAGGAGAAGGTGGAGCCTGGATTTAAACATGCCCAGTTTGGGAATGGAGGAGATGTCACAGCTGAGACCATTTATCCAGCTTGGGGCCCTATAAGCAAAAGATCTTTGGCCCAGTGTGGTACGACAGCGGGGGACCTGTAGAAGCTGGGTTGCTAACCACCTGGTGAGGCAAGGGTTATTGCTTGGGTGTAGTATAGACTGAACACCAGGGGGCATGAAGCCCATGGTGATTTTCTTCACCATACTGCAGGTTAGATACTTTATGCAGTGTGACAGTTGAAGCCATCCAGTTTGAGCATAAAGATCACACGTATGGGTAAGATGGTGTGAACCAGTGAGGAGCTTACAGGCTTTGTTGAGGCAAGTAGATATGATGCATTTGAGAGCAGTAGCTGAGGCAGAGCCATAAATGATCAGCCCATAGTCGATGATAGAGACAACAGAGCTCTGGACAGTGATCGTCAAGGCTTCAGGGGAGAGATGTTGCCTGTGCCTGTAAAGTAGGCAAAGATGAGTATTTGCTGTTTTGGCAACACTATCGATATGAGTGCCATAGGATAGATTGGGGTCCAGCGCTATACCGAGGTATTTAAGGATTACACTTGCTCAAGGGTTGCTCTTAAGCAATTTGCGATGGATAGTGGATGGAGCCTGTGCTGGTTTTGGGAGCTACTGAAAAGCACTGACTTTGTTTTTTTGCAGTTGAGAACCAACTTGTGCTTACTAAACCAGTTTTCAACAAAAACAAAACCAAACTGTAGTTTGTTTTGTAGGGGTAATGGGTTCTTAAGGGAAGCAAAAATTACTGCATCATCTGACTAGAAAATGATTTGCTCAGGGCAGGATTGTGGGAGGGTGTTCAGGAAAAGGCCAAATAGTAGTGGTCCCAGTATAGATCCCTGTGGGACACCCGAGTGGACAGGTCTTGCATCAGAGAGGACATCAGTAATTTTTACCCTTTGCGACCAATTTTCCAAGTAACTTTGAAACCAGGCTGTGGAATCAGGTGAGATCCCAGCCTTCAGAAGCTGTCCAAGTAGTAGGCCATGGTGGACAGTATCAAACGCCTTTGTTAAAAAAATGAAGATGAACACAGTGAGTTGACCACTGTCCAGAGAACTGTGCAAGGCTCCGGTGAATTCTAGGAGGGCAGATGTGGTGCTATGTCCTTTTCTGAAGCTGTATTGTTATGCACACAGAATATTGTGTTTGTCCAGGAAGTCAGTGACTTGATCAGTGACAATGCATTCAAGGGCCTTGGAGAGAGGAGGTAATATGGTGATCAGTCTATAGTTCCCATGGAGGGCCCTGTCACCACTTTTATGAACCAGTGTAATAGTAGCTGCTTTCCATTTGTCAGGCAACTGGTTGAGTCACAGAGGGAGGTTGAAGATCCTTGTTGAGAGCCCTAGCACTTCTTCGAGGGTGAGAGACAGTATTTTGAGGTCAAGTGTGTCATCACTATATCTAGATTTAGTGATTGCCCTGGTAATATATGTATGGGCTTCATGCCTCTTGACTGATTTGAAGTAGAAAGGTGGGTGTTTAGGAGAACTTGGATGGGGAGTAGGGGTGTCATTATCCAGGAAAAAGTCAGGGTGGAGAACATTGCTGAGGTCAGTAAAAGCAACATTGAAGGTGTTCGCAATGAGAGTTGGGTCAAGAGTAATGTTCCCATCAACATTTAGCATGGTAGGGGAGGTTTTGGGCTACTTCCCAGTAACTTCTTTAATATTGTTCCAGAAGGCTCACCCATTTCCCCAGGTCTTAGTGAGGGCATCCTTGTAATAGGCACTTTTCTTTTGGTGGATTGATTTTGTGCATTCGTTACGGGTCTGCTTATAGTTCTGAATGTTGGTGTGTGCACCAGAAGCCTGTGCCAGCATCCAGAGGCAGTTCCTTGATTTTAGCTGTGTAATGAGCTCAGCAGACAGCCATGGGTTGCAAAGGGTATTGACTTTGCGCTTCTTGAAAGGGGCACACAAATCACAGGCCTCATTGAAAGCATTGATGAAGTAGTCAAGGGCAGAGTTGACATCAGTTGCCTTGTATAATGGAGTCCAGTCATGCTTACTGAGTCTGGATTTAAAATGAGACAACTGTCGACGAGGAAGGACTCTTCTGGTGAAGACTTTTGGGGGGAGTTTACAGAGTTTGTTTGACCAAACACTTGTAATGGGGGAATGATTGCTGAGAGAGTCAGGAAGGATGGAGATGTTGGAGATGCGAGTTGGATGGCTAGCAAGAACCCAGTCCAAGAGAGTCCCAGTGCCTGTTTTATAGTTTGTTTGGGTTGGGGAGACAACCAGCTGAGTTAGGTTTACTGAAGAGATGGCATTTTTCATTCCTGTCTTTGGTGCCAGCCAGTTTATGTTGAAATCACCTAGCAGGATAAGTTCTGAGCCTGAAGGTAGGGTACTGATGAAATCCAGGACAGCATTGAGACCTTTCCCTTGTTCCTTAGGTGGGATGTACACAGAGACCACTGTAAGGGCTTTGTTATGGGCCCCTAGAAGGATTCTGATGGGGAGGATCTGCGTAGCTGAGTCCAGGACAATGGTGGTAATGGGGTGACCCAGGAGAGTGTCTCTGAGGTAACTATCACCCCCCCACCATGTTTTGACATCTGGTCCAGCCTGAAAATGTTATAACCTGGTAGGGCAATAGCCAGATCAGGGACCTTGGGTGTTAGACAAGTTCTGACAACTGCAAGAACGTCAGGGTTGTATTGGGTTGCTAAAACTTGCAGGGCATCAAGCTTAGGGAGTAAGCTACAAATATTTACAGTAGCAAGGGATAGTGCCCCAAGTGGTTTCGCATGGTTGGTTGAGAAAGGGTGTCTGGGCCGGGGTTAGGGTAGAAATTGCCTGACAACAGCAGCAGGAAGAGCAGGAGCTTCAGAGTGCACAGTTGTAGTTCCCTGAGAGAGTTTGTGAGTCTGTTTCATGCAGGTGCGTAGGCAGGGTTGCTGGTGCTGGTGCCAGAGTGATGTCGTGAGTGAGAGAGGAGGTAAGTGGACCCATGGCCCTTTCACTGGATGGCTTATGAGTGTCCTGCCAATAATAGAGGGGTGCACCTGTGGGGGGCATGGCTTATAATGGAGGGTGCCTGGGTGGAGGTAGGAAATGTCTATCTGGGTGTTAGGAAGGGGAGAGGGTAGCAGGCTGCAGGGAGACAGAAAAGGGGAAACAGGGAAGAGCGGAAGAGGAACTGTGGAAGCAAGGTAGAGAGGGTCATAGTAGCTAAGGCAGTAGAGGAGGGCAAGAAAAGGATCTGCAAGGGGTTAAGCAGTAACCAAGCAGGAGAAACCAATGGGCTTCAGACAGGGAGGTGCCTCATGCAGTAGGGCAGGACTAAGGTCTATTTAATTAGGCCCTGAGGTGGGGGGGCAGGAGTAAAATTTCAGCACTTTGCTGTGAATTTCAATGGATGCAGAAGCCCAGAGTAGTCAGACAGACTGTCAGGCCAATCAGAGAGAAAGCTGTGAGCAGAAATCCAATCAGAGAGCTAGATGCAGAGCAAAGAACCAATAGCAGCTGTTCAGGGCTTCCCCAGCCAGGGATGAGTCTTACCCGGCTATTTTGGAGCTCAGTGGCTGATTCTGAGAGGTGTCTTGGGCAGCAGGATTTTCGAGCCGCGGCAGCTCTGGCGGAGGACACAGACGACCTGGTCAAGGGCAGAATCTAAAAGAGGAAGATTAAGGGAGATAGGTTAGCTAAGAAGGGGAGAAAACAAAGAATTGTGACGCAGTAACTAAATTGGGGGATGGGGGGGTAGACGGCTGGAGATGGCAGACTGAGAGAGAAATATCAGCAGAGGTGGGGGGGCGCAGCCAGAGACAAAAAAGAAATTACGCTTGTTCTGGCACCAGAGAAGAAGAGGTGTAGGGCAGGAGAAAAAGGCTGCAGAGAATAAAGGAGAGATACAGGGAGAGTAGAGTAACAGAGAGAGCGGAAAGCGGCGGGAGGGGTACGGGGAAGGGAGCAGTAGAGTTTAAGCAGGCACAGTCAGTGCAAAATTCCATGTTTCAGGCTAGCAAAAAAACACTTTAAGCATTACAATTGCCAACACAGTAAAGTGGCTACAGATTCAGAACAAAAATGTCAGCACTTTGCTATGAATTTCAATTGGCACAGAAGCCCAGAGTACTTAGAGAGACTGGCAGTCCAATCGGAGAGCAAGCTGTGAGCAGGAGTTCAATCAGAGAACTAGGCACAGAGCGAAGGACCAATAGCAGCTGCTCAGGGCTTCTCCAGCCAGGGATGAGTCTTACCCGGCATTCTGGAGCTCTGTGGCAGATTCTGAGAGGTGACTTGGGTGGCAGGCTTTTTAAGCCATGGCTGGTCCGGCGGAGGACATGGACGGCCCAGTCAAGGGCAGAATCTGGCTTTCTGGAGCTCCATGGTGGATTCTGAAAGGTGGCTTGGGTGGCAGGCTTTTCAAGCCATGGCCACTCCGGCGGTGGACACAGACAGCCTGGTCAAGGGCAGAATCCAGCTTTCTAGAGCTCCATGGGAGATTCTGAGAGGTGGCTTGGGCGGCAGGCTTTTTGAGCCATGGCCGCTCTGGCAGAGGACACAGACAGCCTGGTCAAGGGCAGAATCCGGATTTCTGGAGCTCCGTGGTGGATTCTGAGAGTTGGCTTGGGCAGCAGGCTTTTCAAGCCATGGCCGCTCTTGCAAAGGACACAGACGGCCTGGTCAAGGGTAGAATCCAGCTTTCTGGAGCTCTGCGGCAGATTCTGAGAGGTGGCTTGGGCGGCAGGCTTTTCGAGCCGCAGCCACTCCAGTGGAGGACACAGATTGTGTAGTTACTTCACAAAAAAGACAATTCAAGATACAGGGGAATTATACATGTGCATTACAGAATGTTGTTTATTTCATTTGATGCAAGAGATGTCCACAAATAGGGTATGTGGGAGAGACAGGGCAACCTCTCCACACTAGAAGGAACTTGCACAGACATACTATTAATATGAAGAAGACTGAAAAACCAGTGGGGCAACACTTCTCTCAGACTGATCACTCCATCTCAAATATGTTGGTAATGGCACAAACACCTTCTGAGCATCTCTGCCTGTAAATGCTTTGATATGGAGTAGAGTATGCTGTATACTCTTTAGCCTTGACCATACTGATGCATGGTTTACCCATCTCGAATCTTCTTCACTTAGTTGTTACTCTATAAACGTTACTAACTATACCCTGTGTACTTATTACTTATTATGTTGTTTCCCTTATGTTCATACTTTCTTATCATTATTGCTATGTACAGCTGATTTATTCTACTTTATATGCATGTAGAGAGTTTGCACAAGGCTGTGGTGCACTAGTCAAAAGCTCAATGCATAATTACAGACAAAAAACAGGCACTCACCACCACTTATAGTACTGACACCACATAGAATTTAAAGGCTTTATTAAGCAGAAAAAACATGTTGCCAGCCTGCAGCATTTCTGGTCACCACTGGACATTGAGAACGTGTCCAGTGGTGACCAGAAACATGGCAGGCAGGCAACATGTTTTTTTTTTTTTGCTGAATAAAGTCTTTTAAATTTTATGTGGTGTCAGCACTATATGTGGTGGTGAGTGCCTGTTTTTTGTCTGTAATTATGATTTATTCTACCTTGTCTCTGACTATCCTACCCTGTACATTGTTATGCTGTTTCCTAGTAATGTGCTGCAGATTGTATAGTGATTAATGCATTGTATATAGATACATACATAGATACATAGGCACTGTTGGCAGATAAGGGCCTATCACCCACCCAGTTTGCCATTTGAGCTTATAAGTTCCCTTTACATTTTTCTAGAAGTCTGTTGCCCCTTACGACTGACCTCCAGGATTCCCTTATGTCTATATCATGCATTCTTAAATCCTAGCTAGGAATTCAGGATGATACATAACACAAGTTTAAAAAGAACAGAACCAGTTTTACCAACATGTTGCGTTTCTATGAAAAAGTTAATAAAAGTATAAATGACAACACTCCAGAAGATATTATTTTCATGGATTTCAAAAAAGCTTTTGATAAAGTTCCCTACTCTATATTAATACAGAAGATGAACAGATTAGGTTTAGACAAACGTATAGTTTAATGGGTGCAAAACTGGCTATGTGGCAGATCACAGGCAGTACATATTAAATGTGTTCTGTCAAATGAACGAGCAGTTACCAGCGGAGTACCACAGGGGTCTGTCCTGGGGCCGGCTCTTTTTTGTTTATTTATCAGTGACATTAAAAGAATGTTAATAGCTTCCTAGTTAAGTTTGCTGATGAAATTAAATTGGGAGGACCAGTTGAAACCACTGAAGACAAAAATAAATGAATACAAGACCTGTTTATGGTAGAACAGTGGGTGGCAACTAACAAAATGAGCTTTAGCATTGAGAAATGCTCAGTCCTCCACTGGGGCAAATATCATTCTAAGCATGATTATTCTTTAAATAATAATTTCATCAAAGAGGTCAACACGGAAAAAGATCTGGGTGGTACTATTGATAGAGATCTTAAATTTAGTACCCACTGTGTAAAATTGGTGCACAGAGCAAATCATTTAGTAAATTGTGTCAAAAAAGCTTTCATGACAAGAAATAGAAATCATATTATTCCCATTTATCAAACATTTATTTGACCACACTTGGACTACTGTACACAGCTGTGGAGTCCATACTTCAGAGGGGACATTGATAGGGTGGAGAGAGTGCAGAGAAGAGCCACCAAGTTGGTGTCTGGATTACAACATAAGACATATGATGAAAGGTTGGAATATATGGAGATGTACAGATTGGAACACAGACATATCAGAGGTGATCTCTTGATGATGTTGAAGATAATGAATGACACCGTTCTTGCAAAGGAAATGGGGCTAGAGATACAAGCCAAACCTGATGGGTTAAGGTCACATAAAATGCAAGTTATGCTAGAATATACCAGGAAAAATTGTAGACTTCATTCTTTTGACCTGAAAACTGGTAGACAGTAGTATTCACTACCAGAAGAGGTAGTTCTAAGCAATAGTAAAGAAATATTCAAACACATATTGATTGACTATCTTCTAGGCAAACGGGATAGCTGGACCCACTGATGTAGGTTGACAGACTAGATGGGCAATTGTAGCCTTTTTCTGTCCAAAAACCCAATGTAATTGATTTAATTTGCTTCCAGTAAAGACTTGGGGATCCCTCTGTGGTGAAGAGATTTTTGTAGAAACTGCATTTATTTACCTTGGCGAGTCTTTTACACTGTGCGCAGAAATGCTTATATTTCTCACAGCCAGCCATACTTCCTGACACCTTATACATTCCTTATTGTTTTTCATGTTTTCTTAACAATTCAAGAAGGTTATGGTCTAGCCACTTATTAGCAAGACCCCTGGTACGTGTTATGGTAAAAGGAATATTTCTGTCACATAGTTCATTGAATATATTACTAAAAATTAGACTGCTTCATTGACATCATCAGTGTCCCAAAGATAGGACCAGTCCATGCTCACAAGATGAGCTTTCAAAGCTATAGGGTCATGTCTGGAGAAGTCATGAAAGCTGATCAATCTAGGGGGAGGGAAGGTAGTTTAGCCATCCACAGGCAGTAGGTGAGGGAGTGGTCACTGACAGAATCAGGGAGAACACCTGAGATATGGACCCTATCAGTCATGGATATCAGCATCCAATCTAGCAAAGTGGCTGTAGTTCCTGCCTTCATCTGCCTGGTAGGGGCCTCGATTATTTGAGTTACCTTTAGCTTACTCAGATGGTGATCCGCAGAAGTCCTAGACTTACCTAACGAATCAGTGTTGAAGTCTCCCAATATGATTAGTTCCTTACCTTTGACCTGAGCTCCCACTATGTCAGTAAGTTTAGTTACAGCCTTGCAACTACTGTCAGCACTGTATACTTCACTGTCTTATAAAGAAAAGTTCAGAGAGCAACTGCTCCCAAAATTAAATTTTCTTTATTTGAGACAATGAAAAACATGGTTCAACAAGTATGGAATCAATCTCACCCAGTTTCTGTAGCCAGCTGTGTTGTTATATGAGCGTCCCCAACCAAAGCACTTCTGCTTTCAGAAGCATTCAATGTTCCTGTATGCAGACGGTCATGCTTCCTGCCTAATCAGCCATTTCTGTGGCCACACAAGGGAAGCTTTTCAACCTGAAAAAGGCACTTGGAACTTCACTAAACACTGTCGCAGTTTGCAATGTGGGTGTCCTGTAGCCAACATTGGGGTGGTGCACTTACTTATCAACCTAAGCAGTCATCTTCAGAGCATGGTACATAATCCTGGGAGTTGCATGATATCTGTTACAGATTTAAAGTGACAATGCTACTAAAAAGATTTAAGTGTTGTGTGCAAAAAGTATTTGTTTATAGTAGAACATTTGTGCAGAAGGCAAGGGTATTAAAAGTTCTAATAATATCTCCTATATGTTAAATTACCAGCTTCACCATATGATTTCCTATGGATAGTGAAGATTGATACTGTTTAGCAATATCTAGCTATAATGCTATCATTGTATGTAGTATCTTGAGCTCATGTGTTCAATGTGCTGAATGTGCTATGTGATTTACCTATGGGTTGAATTTGTGGCATGTGCCTAAGAAAACAACAACACAAATGTCCTATTTAAAAAATTGATAAAAATATTTTTAAACTTATTGTCAAAATATTATTGCATTCTGATATTGTTAGCTAGGTTTTCGCAAGAAACTTGGTGCCGGTAGGACCCATTGCCATGAGCATTCAGGGGCATTCTTTTCATTATTATTAGGTTATAACATCAGCCTTATTGCTGAGGCAGAGCTAGAAAGTCATACCTTTGAGACAGACAGAGCATGTGTAAGTCACTCAGAAACCTGGCTAAAGCCCCGCACCCCAGACTCTGCATGTGCCCCCCTGGGGTACAACTTCATCAGGCAAGATAGAGCAGGAAACAAATGTGGGGGTGGAGTGCTCCAATACTGTAAGGCATAGTTGAACATGTCTGTCATAGGACATACCTCCCACACATCCCCTGCCTGTGAGTTCTTGCATGCCCTGCTAGGTAACACAAAAAAGGTACACCCTGTCTGTGCCTACAATCCTCCTAAGGGAGGAGTGCTAAGGCTCTCCTCCCTCCTTGACAGCCTCAGTGCCAAGGTTGGCACAAATGAGATACTAGTCCTTGGTGACTTTAACCTAAACTGGATGGGCCACAATGCTAAGCAATATGAGCCCTTGCTGTCCAGTCTTGCCCTCAGTCAACTCATTACTGAACCCACAAGTCTCTCCTCCCACAGGGATAAAAGATCCCTCATCGACTGGGTGCTGAGCAATAGACCAGATAGAATAGTCTCCTCCAGAATTCTCCCTGAAGTCATCTTGGATCACTCTCCCACCTACTGTACATGGGGCATCTCCCCTCCCAAAATCCCCTGTAAAGTGATCCAGATTAGGGACTACTCCAATTTTAACATTGATGACTACCATGCTGACCTACGACAAACAGACTGGTCCCAGGTCTCTGCCACAAGTGACCCCTCAGGTACCCTTGAGAACTTTCTTGCTGTCTTTACTCCCCTGCAAAACAAACATACTCCGCTCACGAAAAGGAGGGTGAGGGGCACTGTCACCAAATGGCTCCATGGTGGCCTATTTTCCCTCATGAAGCAAAGGGACAAATGCTAGGCGAGGTACGGCACCTCCCTTACCAGTACTCACCTCCTTGAATATAGGCAGCTGAGGAACACATGTAAAAGAGCCATCTGCTCTACCAATAGTGAGTTCTGTCAATCTGCCCTGCTATCCTCGGCCAGGAACCTGAGAAGTTTCTGGCAAAACATCAAAAACACAGTTGGAAGTTCCACCAGAGCCCAGGTCACTGACAGGCATATTGAAGGAGTTAGCTGCAACAACCCCCTTACAATTGCCAACGCCTTTAACTCCCTGTTCTCTGACCTGCCCGCTCTCCCCTCCCAGTCCCCTGACCCCTAGGCTCAAGTCCCCTCCCTTCATGGGAAAACCCCCTGACCACCCTTCTACTTTTTTTTTAACTCTTTTTCTCTCCCACCCAATTGGAACTCTCTCTGGCTACCCCACTCGTCAAACCGCTCTACTGCCCACTATGTCCCCTGTCATCTTCAAGGACATCATGACTCCCCAAGGATGGGAGGGGCTACAACCCCAGGGAGATGGAAGGGGCAGTGATGGGGAACCAGCATTGGGTGTGTGGTGGCGGCACTAGAGGAGCTGTCGCCTATCTGGTAGGTGGGGGCTTTTTCCCCTGTTTCGTGCCCTCAGCCCCCCAACCCCTGGTGCATGGTGCATGCCCCTGAGTTTTTGGAGCATGGCAACCCTGACAGTGTTGGGCCATGCTGTGAACATGCCGCCCAATGCTCTGCAGCATCCCCCAGTCTCCACCAGGGGGTGCTGGAATTCCGGACATCCCCAGGACTCTCTCCCGGGAGAGGAGAGCAGCCCAGTGGGCGCTCAATCCAATCCCGCCCCTGCTGCCCCTCGGTGCCCGAGCTTGCTACCTAACCCGGGTCACCAGCATGGTGCGAGGTGTGGCGTCCAGCACCTCAACCCTTAGCAGCACTGGGCCAGCTACCTCCCTTCTACATAAAGGCTGTCTCCATCATGGAGACCCAGAAGCTCCTTGCTGGTCTCTCCCCTCACACTGGAGCTGGACATGACAGCCTTGAGACCAAACTGCTCTGTCAGGGGGCATCTCTCCTAGCCCCACCCATTACTCATATCTTTAACACTTCCCTAATCTCAAGAATCATCCCTAATGTATGGAAAGTGGCCAAAGATGTCCCTGTCTACAAACAAGGCTACCCGAAAAATCTCAAGAACTACTGCCCTATAGCGATCCTGTCTGCAATCAGCTTCTCAGAAAGGTGGTCGCCTCACAGCTCACCCACTAACTACAGAGCTATGACCTGCTCTCCCCAGCACAACACAGCTTCGGAAAAGGGCACTGGACTTCTACTGCCCAAGCTGTGGTCATCTCGGAGATCAGGACTGCTACTGATCATGGCAAACTGATGGGAGCCGTCTTCGTGGATCTCTCAAAAGCCTTTGACCGGGTTGACCACTCACTCCTGTGCTCTACTCTCTGGTCCCTTAGCTTCTCCCCCCCCCACCAATGCCTGGATCACAAGCTACCTCTCTGGCAGACAGCAATTCACTAACTTCAAAAGGCCATCTTCGATCCCTCTCCGGTGACCTGTGGGGTCCCCCTAGGGATCCGTTCTCGGGCCTATTCTGTTCTCCGTCTTCATAAATCAGTTGCCCTCAGCCCCAGCCCATGGACGCTCCACACTGTATGCAGATGACCTTGTCAGCCTGACCAGCTCCCAGGACATTACTATCATCAACACCAGGCTAAACTCTGACTTCAACTTAATTCAAACCTGGCTAAAGGGCCACAAGCTAACCATCAACCTTCAAAAGGCTCAGGCCATGCTATTTGGCTTCCTGGCCAAGACAAAAGCCTGCCCAGCTCCTCTAAAAATCTCTTGAGCCAATGGTTCCCTCGTGTATGTTGTGGATGCTGTAAAATACATAGGGGTAACCCTTGACCCTCAACTGGACCTCACCCTGCATATTCGCAACATATGTAAGGCTAGAAATTGAAATCTGGGCCTGGCATTTAGAGCAAAAAGCTGTCTCACCTCAGCTGCATGACTCGCCCTGGCCAGGGGGCTCCTCCTACCCATGCTTTGCTATGGGCTTGTCTCCTTTGTCCACATCCCAAAAACCAGTCTTTCAAAATGGGACTCTGCTTAAACAATATATGTCGCTTTAACTTTCTGCTCCTCGCCTCACATACCGCTGTAAGCTCTACTCCTGGCTTGAGTGACTTCCTCCAGAAAAGCATCACACCTTTGTCCTAGGCAACTTCATTGACAATATTGTCAGAACTGCCACCCCTCCTATACTCATCATGTCCCTCAAACCTGCTACTCCCTCCTACCACTTAAGATCCAGTGACTCTCAGATCCTCCTGGTTCCAAAAACTCGCACCCAACTGGGTGATCAGGCCTTCGCTGCTTATGCATCCAAGTTGTGGAACTCCCTCCCTGCAAACACTTGCTCTGCCCCCTCCTATCCTTGCTTCAAGGCCTCCCTATGGGACTTCCTCAATTCAGCCTCCTCCTGTCTCTGCACTTAATAACCCCCGCACCTGCAGCCCAGACCAATCTGGCTGGCTGAGCTCGTTAAAACCCAGCTTGACAGTTGAGGAGAGGAGTCTCCTGATACTGAATGCACTTTATCCACTGGCAAACTCGTTGCTGTCTGATGTATTAAATGTACTAGGTCCTTTCTCTGCCCAATTGCTCATGTAAAGAGTACTTGTACTATTCTATTTCATGTTTTCTTAGGTTTCTCTCCTACAAGTTGTTCATTTCCCACACCCACCTGAGGGTATGGCGGACAATTTATGCAGATTACTGTCATCCATTGCCTATACTATGCTGTTATCTACCATCAGTTGCAGTGTATGTGCCTGATGTTCTTGTATGTACCTTGATATGCCTGATGTTCTTGAATGCACCCTGTAATCTCCCAGGTTGCACCTGAAAATAGGCACTTGACTGTCTAGTGTGCTTACCTGGTAAACAAAAGCAAATAAATAAATAAATAAATGTCTCTTAACAGATGTCTTTAGCCTAAAAAGCAGAGCTGGAAAGTCATGCTTTCCTCATGGGGAGAGGTGTAAGGTCATCCCCATGTTGCTAAAAATATAATCCTGCCAGTGCCTTTTATGCATCAGCTTTTGTTTAATGGTTGAGGTAACTGTACAGTGGAATGTCTTCATTAAGTCCCTGTGGAAACAGGCCATTTAGCTGAAAATCCAATATGCTTCTCTTTGGAGCAGTTTTAGACCTAAATCTCACCCTCATGGTCCTACTTCGACTTTCTCCAGACCAACAAATCTTAGGGAGGCTTGGGAACCATGGTTCCATTCAGCATAGTGCCGGACCATTGCATATTCCAGATTTGAGTTCCTGATGGCCCCTTTCTGTTCCCCTATGCATAAATTTAGTGCCTTCTTTGTCTGGCCAACATAAGATATTCTGCAGGGGCAAGTGAGCTTGTACACAATTCATGTAGAACGACAATTAATAAAGGGCTCTATGTCATATTTTTTTCCGGTCCTAGGATGATTAAAAGTCCTTGCATTAATTGTATTTGAACAATGTACACAGTGTTCACATCTATAGTTTCCTTGGGGGGGGGGGCAGCCAAGTATGTGGAATCTCTTGTTTCACTAGAAAAAAATGCATGCACTAGTCTGTCTTTTAAGTTTCTACCCCTTTTGTATGTTATTCGGGGGGGGGGAGTTGGACACTTGGAGCAATCTTATGTCTGATTCTAAGATTCCCCCCAATGTTTCTTAATAACTTGCCCAATTTTGGGAGCAAGTGGGTTGCATTATGTAATGAATGAGAGAACCGACTCATTTTCTCCCTTGTCCTTGTATTGTAGTAGTGTATTTCTGTCCATTCCTTCTGTTGCCTCTAGGGTTTCCAGTAATAATTTGGGTTCGTAACCAAGTTCCAGAAATTGATTTGTCAGGTCCCCTTTTGCCCCTTGAAACTTTCTTCTGTAGAGCACACTCTTCGAGCTCTTATAAATTGACCCTTTGGGTTGTTTTTGGTGTTGGAGTTTGGGTGGCAGCTGTCCCTTCTCGGAAGGGTGTTCCTGGACAGGGGTTTCCTGTGTACAATAGTTCTGAGACAGTCTCCTTACTTAGTTCACAGAGTATTCAGAAAAGGTAGGGCATCCTTGCTGTATTCATGCGTGAATTTCAAATTTACATTTGTGCTGTTTATATAGAGTATACAGTTCTTCAGTTCCTCTTCAGTTCCAGTCCAGGTTTATTGCTGCTTTTTATTGTTTTTATGTCATTATTTATTTTGTAAGATGTTGTTTTGTACTTGCACTTTAATATGCTGAAAAGTGCATTATAAATAAAATTTGATTGATTGATTGATATGAGCAGACAGTCATCAATGTATTGTTTCAATAACTTGATACAGTGAAAAAATGGATTCTGCAGTCTGTCATACATTGCTTGCTCCTCCCACTCCCCCATGTAAATATTGGCCAAGTTAGGGGCAAAAGTAGTCCCTTTTGGAGTTCTTTTCCTTTGTACGAAAAAATTGCCATTAAACCAGAAATAGTTTCTAGGACAAGCCTGCCCATTTCTAGAATAAATTCTGTAGGTGGTTTTGTTTTATATCTGGTTTATAGGCTTTTTGCTAGTGCTGCCAGTCCCTCTTCGTGAGGTATATTTGAGTATACTTTCAACATCCATCATCACTAGCCAATCTTGTTCTTCCATGGGTACATTTCTGAGTATTTTTAGTGTTTCATTTGTGTCCTTTAAATAAGATGTCATTAGGGGTACTGTTTTTTTTGATAAAATGGTCCACGGATTTGGACATATTTTCTTGTACAGATCCTATAGTGGAGAGTATCGGTCTGCCTGGCACTGGTCTGGTAGGTTTATTTATCTTAGGAAGTAGGTATAGTACCGATTTCCAAGGGTGTTGTACCGTAAGGAATTTTGCCTCTTTTTGGGTGATGTAGCCTATTTCTTTCCCACTTTTTATAAGCTGTTCTGCCTTTCTTTTGATCTCCTCTGTTGGATCCATTCTAAGTTTTTCATAGAACACAATGTTGTCTGTCTGTTGGCTTCAGCACGGTATTATTCCAAGACCCCACACTACCACTGCTCCACCTTTGTCTACTTGATTTACTTTTACCCCCTGCATTTCTTCAAGTTCTTTTATTGCAGTGCTTTGAGCTCTGCCCTTTATAACGGTTGTGCTGCTTTCCCTGCCCTGGAGCCTTTTATGCTGCTGCTTCTGCACTGCAGCCATGCCACATAATGGTGACTTCACTGGCTCATTCTGCTCCCAGATGGAGGGGACTTTATTGCAGCCCATTCTCAGGTATAGAGCCCAGCCCAAAACCACACCCTGCAGGCAGTGTATTTTGCTCTACGGATCAGTGTTAGTCTGCCTGCAGGGTACATTTCTGTGGGACCACCCATCAGTGTAGTGGTAAGCCTGCAGTTCAGGGATGGTAGGCTGGATCATGGATCATGAACATCCATATTTCCACTGAATAGCTGCTAAATAGCAGCATTGGGGCTGCATTGTGCCATGCAGCACATCTTCTGGCAGCTGTGGATAAGGCCTTATGTGGTTTTAATTCTACACAACATTGTCAGTTTTCATTTGTAAGTATGCATTGCAGAACTTTGTAGTAGGTCAGTGTGGAGGGATGGTCATTTGTAGCTTTCACACAGTCTGAGACAGTTCAGTCAATCGATTACAGTGGTCAGGAATACATGTGTGTGTAAGCATTTGACTTACATTAGTTTGTTTCTCATAATCTCTTCCTTCACATGTCCAGCCAGCAACAGAGATGGTCTGCTATTTAGTCTCTTAAACTTCCAACATTATAACTCACTCCCACAGGTATCCTATTATCTAATCAACCTAAAATACAACCTTAGTTTTTTAAATAGGGTAAAACAAATTAATATATAGGGAGACAATCTGAGTGTTGTATTATCATATCTTTGAAACATTTTAGACAATTCTTAGTGTTGTATTATTATATATTTCAAACATTTAAAATGCAAACCTGTAAAGGCATGGCAGGATTAGGGGGTGGGTTGGGAGAGGTGAAATGTCCATACCACAATTTAATATACAAAATGAATGTGTCTGTGGAGAAATATATACTAAATACTGTATTTAACTGTCTAAAATAGAACCAAAAATAAAAACAAATGTTTAAAAATTTCACATCATTTTGTCACCTTGTGGAGCCAAATCAATTGCATTGTGATATCTGCATACTCAACATTCTAACACCCACCACAGCATGTTATTATGCTGTAAGTATGAACATGTCATGCAGCATACAATATTTAATCAGCAGACATTGTATTTTTTATGGGCGGTGTTTGTTTTTTCAAAATTATACAATTAGGCATTTGGGCTGGCCATGACAGTAAAATGAAAATTGTGCAGTGAGTGAGGACATGATTGGCTAGCACAGTAGTGGTAGTGCTACCACATGCTGTGCAGGTTATCTGGGTTCTGGAGTGGTCACATGGTAGCTGGCCAGGTGAGAAAGAGAGAGAGAATAGAGCATCATCTGACTGCTCTCTCTCCTCTCCTCTCCTCTCCTCTCCTCTCCTCTCTAAGGGAGGTAGACAAGTTAATCTGCTACTTTCCTGCCACCTGGAAGAAGCTGGATAGCAGCACAGTGGGAGAATCTACTCAGGGAGGACCCTTGGCATTCTGTGCCATGCTCTAACCACCTGAGCTATAGAGAAACTCAGAAGATTAGCAGACCCAGTCAACCCATTCAGACATGCACATTCCTTTCTTGGTGTTGCGTAAGCAAGCAACATGGCATTCATACTACTGCCCTACTGTATTTAGGGGCTGTTTAGTGTCTTCCTCCTGTCCCTTGCTGAAGTCCACATGTCAGATACACAAATCAACTATTTTTTCTTCTCAGTGCAGTTAGCTACTACAAGCCAAATCATGAAGGAAATGCCTCCACACACAGGAATAGTGCAGCACTGCATGATTAATGACCCTGGGTCAACAACTGAAGGAAAGCACCTGATGAGGAAGGATGGTGTTCTGGTCCTCCACAGGACTTGCACCACAGACTGGTTATGGATCATGCTCTGGAGGGTCTGGTCAGCTCCGCCATGGCTGGTAACCCATCAGGAACTAACCAGAGAGAGTGGTAAGCTTTAGAGAAGGTGACTGATGTGGCTGGTACTGTAGGACTGGGGGGCCAATTAGGGCTAGTGAACAACCAGAAGAATAAAAATCAGTGATGAAACAAAATAGTGAGATCATATTTAAAAGATCCGGTTTGGTCCCCTGACGCCTAGTAATTAGATATGTTCTCCCTATGTAAAAGAGATTTCAGTAGAAGTAGTCCCAGTTTGTAACGTTTAAAGCATGTATCACATTGATGGTTGGAAATGGCATTTGGCATCGTTAAGCCATGTATTTCACCACTGCATCCCATAAGTTCCATTTTTGGCTAGTCCTGGTCTGCTGTTCTAGATACTAAACAAAGGATGCATCAACCACTTTAGTGTTTATTTAAAGCTAAATATTTGCCTTTCTAGTAACGTATGACCTTGTACTGTGGAATACACATAAAGAACAGAGTAATAGATAAACTACCTCAATTTCACCTCAATACCATTAAAAGAACCACAAATTCCTACTTTTCCTGAAATAAATAGATGTACTGGAAAAAAAGAGACAGCTGAAAGAACCAGAATGCATTAAGAATGGTCTACCTATTTTAGCCATAATGGGTACCAAATCCCATTCAAGATTATAAGGAATGTATAAAAAACATATGAAGTATATCACTCACTGGAAGATTTGATCTTAATTTTAATTGAAAAAGAACTAGGACTGGACATATTGTAAAAGGATATTGCTGATTCTATCAGATATGATGATGTCCTAACAAAGGAAGATGTATTAATTATAACCTCTGAGGAACAGCGGTCTCAATAAATTTGGCAAAATAGTAAGAGACTGAGAAAACTGAGATTATTTATGGATCCCCAGAATTAATGATTAAAAAAATTAATCATGATGTGACAAGCAAAATAGTAACCCTAGCCAGGGAAGCAATACATTATAGAATACTAAAAAACATCACATTCAGAAATGGGGAGGTTCAACAAAGGCTTTCAAATTATCCGCCTAACCCATATTAACATAACATAGTATTAAAATAATAGGATATAAAACTAATTATGCTTTGAGCAATACAAAGTGCCATCACTTTGAGAATGTTGTGGGAATAGATATGGGAAGAGATGGTTTGATACAGGGGGTGAGGAGAGAAGGCATATGTGAGAAAGCAGGACAGACTGATATTGTTATATGTGGTGTAGAGTTGGCAAACAGAGTCTTGAAAAAAGTAGGAAACTTACTGTAATGTATTAGATATTTTTATTGTTGATATGAACACACCAACTAACAATAACTATCCACAGTACATGATAAAGAAACTGTACAGTATGTGTCCTGCCACCTTGCAAAATGGGTTGACTGTATATAATAGGCTTACCAAGTGTATAGTACCAAATGAGAATAGATATCTCACATTATTAAACCAACAGTGACTAATGACCCCACTAATGGGGCATGAAAAACATAACAAGAATGCAAAATTGGTCAGAATAACTCACAAACTAAGGTTATTAAGGTTGTTGGTTTGAAAAATGAAATGCCCTTCTTTTTTTCTGGTTTTCAATCATTAAATGTACCACTAGAAGGGACAGCCATCTGGGTAGAATGAGAGGTGGAAAATTATTTATCTAAAGGTTACTGCACTGAAAAGAAGAAAAATAGTTGATTTGTGTCTCTGACATGCCTTGTTGCTGGCTTACGCAACACCTAGAAAGGAATGTATGTGTCTGAAGGGGATGACTGGGTCTACTAATCTTCTAAGTTCCTCTATAGCTCAGGTGGTTAGAGCATGGTACAGAATGTAAAGGGCCTGGGTTCAAATCCCACTAGAGGGCACACATTTTCCTATCACATTTCCTTTACAATAGTTTATATTCATAAAAAAAAAGTTAATGCACCAGTTAGGGTTCAACTTAAAGTAAGAAAAGTATGGTAAGGAGGAGTTAGGATTTCCAACCCAAACTCCCCATCCCTGAAAGCAGCAAACGGACAACATCACTCAAACAACCTCAGACAGCCGTGACCAGGTAAGACAAAAACATACAACTGTTTCCAGATGACACAAACGAAGTAGCACTGATGTGCTACCTTCATAGAATTGTATCTGTGGCATGCACACCACAAGATGTACACACTCACTTGTTGCTACAAATACAAATCCACTATAGTCAAACTACAACACAGCTTCTATAGCCACTACAGTCATATAGATCCATAATACCCAAATTACAAGAGTTATTTTGTCTACAGAGCCACATGTCCCTATGAGGCCAGTATGTCCATTGCCTCAAGTGTTCATGCATACTGCAAGACATACACACACTTGACAGGCCTGCACTTCTCCTGCCACAGGTGTAAGACATACATATCAACCTCTGGCTGCAGAAGCGCAGGTGCCACAAAATCCATTATGCTAAAATCACAATATTACTTCTGTCTGCAGATGCCCAGGTCCCTGAGGGATCTGTGCCTCTTCAGTCATAGGTGTAAGACATAGACACTGACATTTGGATTCAGAAGGGTAGGCCCTTGTGGGGCCTGTATTTATGCAGATGGAAGTACTGTCGCAATGTGGGTGTAATGGTTTCAGCAGTGGATCTAGAAATTGTTCAAAGGTGTAGCAGTTTTTCAGTTACACAGATGCACATAGAAAAACATGCACTAATAGATCATGATATCTAGCAAGGTACCTCATACAGCATGCATGGGTACAGCACAGCCAGCCATGATGCAACACAATAACTTGCAGTAAATGACATGTCACAAAATACTGCAGTAAAAAGGGCTTAATTGCCAATGAATAAAGGTGCTACCTGCAGCAAGCTGCAACATTTTTATGATATACAGCAGCATTACTGTATTGCATCCTGGCTGTTGCTGCTGCACCTCTAGCTGCAGGGACACAAGCCCCATGAGACCTCCTGTCTACAGAAGGGCAGGACACCATAGGGTCTTTGCTTCTACAGCCACACATATTCATGTATGCAGTATAACATATACACATTGGTTTGGCTGCATAAGCACAGGCCCAGGTGAAGCCTGTGCTTATGCAGCCACAGATACAACTCCACTAAGGCAGCACATCAGTGCTCCTGTATTTGTGTCATCTTGAAACAGTTGTATGTTGTCTGTCTTACCTGATGATTGCTATCAGTGGTTCCTTGTGTGGTGTTGTCCTTTTGCTGCTTAAGGGGATTGGGGAGTAAGGGTTGAAAACCCTAACACCACATTTCCCTACTTTTGTTGCTTTAAGATGAACCCTAACTGAAGCAGTAACACAGTTTTTGCAATGAAATTCCTTTCTTTTCAGGACAAGGTAATCGTATCCTCATTCATGCAGGTCCCGAAGACACCTGTTTGAACAGATACATCTAACTGCAGAAGCCCAGGGCCCTCAAGGCCCTTTGCTTCTGTGTAGCTACAGATGCAGATGCACTGGACCATTCAGGCCAAGCACCAAGTGAGAAGCAATGAGAAGCCCCTCAGGCTGCAGAAGCACAGGGTCCTTTGAGCCCTGTGTCAAATGTAGAGTCCATCAGGCTGTCAAAGTGTAGGCACTCTGGGCCATGCACTTCTGTGCATCTACAAACACAGACATGCAGTACCCTCTGGGTCCTGCACCAAGAGAGAAATCCATCTGGATGAAGAAGTACAGGGCCCTGCATTTCCACACCAAGTAAGGAGTCAATCTACCTGTGGAGGTGCAGGGCCATCAGGGCCCTGCACTTCTCTGCAGTTACAGATACAGACATGCAGGGCCCTTCCTTCATAACTTTGTTATTCTTCTTTTTTTTTAATTTTGACACCAAATTTTCAACATAGTCTTTTTATGACCTCACCTCATGAACCAGTCAGGTGAATATTTTTCAAATGCTGCCTGAAAGTTGATTTTACAGAATGACTGCAAAATCACCTTTTGGACCAGATTTGAAAAGTTTAACCTCCCTGGGTCATGAGGTATGGTTGAAAAAGGCCATGTTGAATATTTGGGGCAATGATATTTTAAAACAGCCTTGATATAAAGAGAAGTTGTTTTTATATGCCATGACACAGTTCTTCTTTTGTGAGTAGTTTTCTTCCTTCATATGGTCTCATTAAAGGAGGGCTACGGTTTGTTGAAAAGCCCTCCCCAGCTCCCCTCAGTTCCCCGAAGCTACAAGGCTGGCAGCAGGAAGGGTCGAGAGGGCTACGGTTTGTTGAAAAGCCCTCCCCAGCTCCCCTCGGTTCCCCGAAGCTACAAGGCTGGCAGCAGGAAGGGTCGAGAGGGCTACGGTTTGTTAAAAGCCCTCCCCAGCTCCCCTCGGTTCCCCGAAGCTACAAGGCTGGCAGCAGGAAGGTATGCGATTTCAAGACTGCGCTCGGTTTTAAACCTTGGTGCCTTTTTTCTGCTCAGCTCCCTGGCGCTGTAGTACTCGCTGCTGCAGCCACTTTAATCCCAAGGAAATTAATGTATTTTGACTCAGAAGACTGTGCCTAAGACTGTGCCTACGATACACTCTCGCCTGCCTACCTTGATTTAATTAACTTTTGCTGATTCTGGTACACTGCAGCTGCTGTTTTAATTAATTTTAGCATATCCTCTAACACAGCTGCTACTTGCAGGCTTGAAATTTTCACCCCCCACCCCCTCCTCTACCATTAATTAAATACACTGGTAATCCCGCCCACTTTTGTTCCAACCTATAAACTCACTTGGAGGGCAGTCCTACCCTTCCCCCTTGCTGCATCAGTCCTAATTCAAACCAGCGAGGCAGTCCTTTTTTCCTCCACTCACTCTTGCCTATTCTCTATGTTTGCCTCTTTTCTACACTTATTTTGTATGGAAAAGTAACAGACTGAGGTATCCCAGTTTTATCTTTTCCCTCACCTTTCAAATTCCCCTGCTCCTGTCCACTCCTCATAAACTGCACTCTATTGGAATACCTGCCTCTTGTGAATAACTTGCATAATTGACTGCAACCTCTGGCCACTAAGGGTCTCACTCAAACTGCCTTCACTATAGGTGTCACCTGCCCTTAAGTCACCATTTCTGTCACTTATATTCTTCTCTTATAAGGGACAATCTACTTCTGATTTACAGAGGTTTCATACAAGGCATACATAATGTTCTCTCTTGCATGCCCAAGGTCACTTCTGGTGGTATCAGGATTACTACCCACCATAATCATCCTCTCCTATCTCTCATGTAACATACCAGCTGGGTACCCTGGGTCCCACTGCCATGAAGAATTCTTCTTTGTATTCTCCAACCTTATACCAACTAGAACCTTGCTCCCTTCTCCTAACCTGTACCTTCATATAACTCATCCTTCCAAATTGGGGCATTTCCTTCTCTATCACCCCCCTAGCATGCCCAAATACCTCAAGTGCAATTACAGATTCTACAAAGAAGTTTGGGTGATGTTTCTGCACTTATGCTTGTCAGGAGACATAGAATCTAACCCTGGCCCCCATTGGAATGCCAGGTCCATGGAGACTCCTCTTGGTTTTCCACTAAGGGCATGAAAATTGCCCACATGAATATCAGAAGTTTACCAACAAACTTTCCTGAACTTGAAGGCTGGATAGCCCTGTACTGTCCAGACATACTTGGACTAACTGAAACATGGCTTAGGCCAGAGATGCCTGATTCCATGTACAAAATACCTGGCTACAGCTTGTCCAGATTCAATTGCCCCACCAAACAAAAGGGTGGAGGAGTTGCCCTTTATTATAAAGAGCATCTCAATGTCTCTGTACTCCAGACTTGGATAACAAATCACTGTGAAGCTCTGCATACAGTTCTACAACTAGGTGGTGATAAAAGGCTAAATCTGATCTGTGCCTACAATCCTCCAAAGGGGGCTCTCCCTGGCTTAAATGGGCTCTTGGATTATCTGGCCACTCTAAACGGTAGATCTGAAGTCATACTAATGGGAGACTTCAACCTAGACCTATCAGGGAGTCACGCCGGTACATATACTGAAGCTCTCGTCCGACTTAACCTCGCTCAACTTATCTCTAGCCCTACACGCATCTCTTCCAACTCGGAGCACCAGTCTCTCCTGGACTGGATGGCTACAAACATAGCAAATAAAATAATTGCTGCAGGGACCTTTTCGGATTCTATTAGTGATCACCTGCCTACGTTCTGTATCTGGAATGGCCACTGCCTTAAACCACCCCCCCAAGAATCATTCAATTTCGGGATTTTGCCAAACTAAACCGAACTGCACTTCTCAAGGATATTAATAACAGGGTTTTAAATAATTGATTAGCAGTTTTTGTCCTTGGGACTATACTAATGGTAAAGAAAGTATTTATATAGATTTTCTAGAAGTGCTGTGTTTGTTAAACACAGTGAGACAAGAGCTATGCATTTTCACAAAGATGTAGCACTTTTATGAGCAAAACGCTAATCAATTTTTAGAGTTAAATAAATCCCTGAATAATATAGACTGGTCTCCCATTTATCACACTGATGATGTAAACACAGCACTTGAATACCTGATGTCTCAGCTTCTGGCCCTTCAGGATCTGCACATCCCTCTGAAAAAAAGGCGTCTTAGGGGCTCCCGTAATAAATGGCTTAAAAAAGACCTCCTTATAGCCATGATAAAAAGAGACAAGGCCTGGACCTTGGCAAAGAAGTCCCAACAATCAGAAGACTGGGTTAACTATAAACAACTGAGAAATGCCTGCAAAAAAGATATTTGGAAGGCTAAAAGGAGCTACTGCCTTAAGCTTCTCCAATCTTCAGTGGTGATACCAGGGTTTTGGAACCACATCAAAAATTTCATTGGGCAAATGCCCAAGA
Source organism: Neoceratodus forsteri (assembly GCA_016271365.2). Classification (NCBI taxonomy): domain Eukaryota; kingdom Metazoa; phylum Chordata; order Ceratodontiformes; family Ceratodontidae; genus Neoceratodus; species Neoceratodus forsteri. The sequence goes on from CM057453.1 coordinate 1,286,459,288, forward strand.
CTGACCATTAAAGACAGATGACACTGATAAGCGCAAACTGTAACAAGTTACCTACTATTGCTAATGCTCTTAATGCACAATTCTCAGATCTCTCGAATACACTGAGAAATTCAACCAACCTCTTTCACCTCCTCCTGAGGTGCAACTCTGATGAAACCCTTTTAGTCTCACATTAGTCTCCTCCACCGAGTGCTGCATCTCCTCAAATCAGTATCCACCTATGGATCTGCTGGCCCAGATGGGCTACTGCCAAGCTTCTTGAAGCAGGCAGCCCCTGCCCTGTGTTCCTATTGCAAGAATCTTTAATCTTTCCATAATAACCCAAACGGTACCAACATTGTGAAAACCGTCATGTTGTCCCTGTTCACAAAAAAGGATACCAAAAATATGTCAAACTATAGACCAATTGCCATTCTCTCTACCCTAAATAAACTTCTGAGAAGGCCATCGCTACTCAGGTCACAAATTACCTGCACCTTAAACCTTATATCCCCTACCCAGCACGGATTCCGAACAGGGCACAGCACCACAACTGCTCTACTTCAGCTGACAAATGCAGTCCTTACAGTGATGGATAAGCGCCTGCTCACTGGGGCTATATTTATCAATCTCACAAAGGCATTTGACCTTGTGAATCACTCTCTGCTACTTTCCAAACTGTCTCGTCTTGGCTTTGACCTGTCGTCCATCTCCTGGTTCGATAGCTACCTCTCAGGGAGGTTGCAATTTGTCAAATTGAATCCGCCGTCTCAAATCTTCCCCTACCTCTGTTGAGTCCCCAAGGATCTATTCTTGGCCCACTACTTTTCTCCCTTTTCATTAACAACTTGCCCTCCTTCCTGCTCCTCCTCATTAATCCTTTATGCCGATGACATGGTGCTTCTCTCCAGTGGTAAAGATCCTTATCAGTAAGAGCACATCTTCAAGCAGACTTCAACTGCTTGCAGGAGTGGTTACTACAGAACAGGCTCCTAATGAATGCTAAGAAAACTGTAACTATGCTTTTTGGCCCCCCCCCATCAAGAATCAGATCTCTTACTCCAGACTTATTGATACATTCTCTAGATGACTCCCCTCTTGAATTCGTTACCTCCTTCAGGTATCTAGGAGTCACTGTCGACCCATCTCTTGACTTTAACCTCCACATTGCGGCTACAGGTTTACCTTAAAGCTAGCAAAGGAGCACTGCAGAAATGGAGCACCTGCTATAACAGTATATGCAGATTTGCTCTCTCCACTCACAGACTTACCCATCATTGCCTGCTCTACTCAAAACTAAATTGGCTCTCCCCAGACTCGCTCAGACACTATTCTGCAGGCTGTACAATTGATAATATGATCAGAACGGGTCCCCTAAATACCTTGCCGAACTATTAACTCAGCCCTCCCAAGCATACCTCCTCAGGGCATCTCCTCAAACCCAACTTGAAATTCCCAGATATCTCTCACAAAAAGGAGAATGATCCTTTGCCATATCTGCCCCCCACTTCTGGAACTCCATTCCCTCCCACATCAAACTCTCCAAATCCCACAAAGCCTTTAAACTGAGTCTTTGGGCACACCTATTAGAATCCGACTGCTGCTTTTGTGCTGTAACTTGAGCTTCTCTCCTAGCATTTTCTCCTCCCTATGGCACTTACTGATTTCCTACTGGTCTCCAAAATCTGAAAGTTTCCCACATCCAGCAGAAATCCTATTGTTATAATGCTACTTCATTTAAGTTCTGTTTGCTGTTTGTCGTTTCAATTTAGTCATTGATGTATCATCAGATGAAAATAATTAATGTAATGTTATCTGTTTCTCTTTGTATGTTACTGATAATGACTGTACCTGGCTGTATACTGTTCAAATGTTTGTTCTCACCTCATGCTGCGTCATGAAAGGCTCTTTAATGTTGACTCTGGTCTCTCCTGTCTGTACTCTCCCGGGTCGTGCCTGAATATAGGCAACATTGTTGTCTAGTGTACTTACCCGGTAAACAAAAACCAAATAAATAAATAAAGAATATCACGAAAGAAGAAATCTCATAAAAGAAGATCATGAAAGAAGAATCAAGCTCATGAAAGAAGAAATTATTCTTTCATGCACTTCTTTTAATGTGAGAGAACTTAGTGAATCAAGAAATCTCACAAAAATTCAGGAAAGAAGAACATAGCATCTCAAAAGAAGAAATTCTTCTTTCATGGGCTTCTTTTGATGCAAAGAATTATCATGAAACAAGAACTCTCATGAAAGAAGACCATGAAAGATTACAAAACAAGCCATTTCTTCTATTAAAGCCCCTCTGAAGGTATTTTTATTTGAACAAGCTTTCCCCAGCTACAGTAGTTAACCTTTGATCTGTTTAGTGTCTGATTTTTTTTAATCGTATTTTAATATGTTGTGTTATGATGTAGCCCAGTTTGCATTTAGTGACTTATTTTATGTACAGCACCCAGAGTATTAGGGATGGGGCACTCAGTAAATAAAGATTGTCTTGCTTTTTTATGAGATCCAATTCTTATGTAAGCCAAAATTCTTCTTTTGTGAGACTCACAAAGGAAGAATTTCAGCTCACAAAAGAAGAATCTGGATTCCTCACTAAGCCTTCCTCCTAGGATTCTAGGGATGCCCCCAAATCATATTTTGGGGTCATTTTCCAAAAATCAAACTCCAGAATCAAGCAAAACAGATCTCATTTACTAGATTCATGTGTTTGTTTTCAACATGGTATAATTTCTAGGGGGCTTCAATTTTTTTCTGAAGAAAATTAAAAACAAGATGGCGAATATATGAAAGAAGAATTTTTTCTCAGAAAAGAAATATTTTGGTTTATGCAGAAGCTGTAAATTTTTCTTTTGCATTGAATATTCAAATGAAAGACCTTACTAAGCATGCACAGAACTGAAATTTCAAATCCTTATAACTCAGTATATGATTAATATTTTTTCACCAAACCAAAAAAGTCATCTTTCTAGGGCAAGTCACTTCTACCCTAAAAATTTCTGAACAAAATTAAAAACCATCTAGGTTGTAGGTGACAGCAAAAAATGGCCCAAACCAGTGATTATTCTACTTTTTGCACTGTTTGGCTCTTGGAATCCCAACATCCAACCATCACAAAACCTGCCAAATCTAGAGATCTTGCCCCCCAGGACCATGCCTGCAAAATGTCATGCAGTTCCATTGAATGTGGGTGAAGTTATTAGGGGTTAAAAATTAAAGACCGTACTCAACTATAACTATAAGGACACTAATGTGCACTTATAAGATACACAGCAGGACCAGGTATGCTCTAGTGGAGAAGAACTAGTGCCGGGCTAAGGGTTACTGACTCCCGAAGATACACTACAGACACACCACAAAAGAGCCTGACACTTGCACCTGAGGATGTAACCTCAGAATAATTGCAACTTGAAACTTAATTTACTATTGCAAATCCAAGTTCTTTGTTTAATATTCCAAGGCATAAACAAAAGAATAGAGGAGCGGGTAACATAGAAACATAGAATTTGACAGCAGATAAGGACTGCTTGACCTACCCATTCTACCTATTTCCCTACCTACAGTATAAGCTGCAGATCCTAGTTAACCAACAGCCTATTTCTTCCTAACCCCAACAAGAATTGCCTTATGTCTCTCCCATGCACTATTTAATTCTCCCATAGTTTTAGACCCCACAACCTTCTCAGGAAGGCTGTTCCATGCATCCACCACCCTCTCTGTGAAAAAATGCTTCCTTACATGGCCCCTGAGCAGTCCCCCCTCTATCTTCAAATTGTGTCCCCTTGTTCTTGCACATCTCTTTTTCTGAAAGATGCTACCCTCTTGGACTTTGTTGATTCCACTGAGGTACTTAAATGTTTCTATCATGTCCCCCCTCTCCCTCCTTTCCTCAAGGGTATACCTATTAAGCTCCTTTAGTCTCTTCTCATATTGTTTCTCTTGCAGATCCTGCACCATTTTAGTTGCCCTCCTCTGGACTGCCTCCATTCTGTCTATGTCCTTGAGGAGACAGGGTCTCCAGAACTGGATGCAGTACTCCAGATGGGTCTCACCAACTGTCTGTACAGAGGGATAACAGCTTCCTGTTTTCTGCTGGTGATACCTCTCCCTATGCATCCCAGTATCCCCCCAGCCCTCCCTACTGCCTTCTCACATTGCTTGCCAACCTTAAGGCCATCTGATATGATTACCCCCAGGTCCCGTTCCATTTTTGTTGTTGTTACTACTTCCCCCTCCACCATTGTGTAATCTTCCCCTGGGTTTTTGTTTCCCAGATGCATTATTTTGCACTTCTTTGCATTGAATCCAAGCTGCCATACTTCTGACCATTCTTCCAATCTTGCCAAGTCCCTTCTCATCCTTTCCACACCTCCTTGTGTATCAACCCTGTTGCAGATCTTTGTGCCATCTGCAAAGAAGGCATACTTTGCCTTCAGTCCATCTGCAATGTCACTTATAAAGACATTAAAAGGACTGGACCCAGTACTGAACCCTGTGGTACCCCACTAGTAACCCCTCTTTCTTCAGAGTGGACTCCGTTTACAATTACCTTCTGTGTCCTGTTGTCCAGCCAATGTTTTACCCAGGCTACCACCCTGTGACCCACTCCAAGGCTGGTTAATTTGTTTATTAATCTTTTGTGTGGGACTGTATCAAATTCCTTGCTAAAGTCTAGGTAGGCCATGTCCACAGCCCCTCCTTGGTCTACTACTTTTATCACACAGTCAAAGAAATCAATTAGATTTGTCTGACATGACCTTCTCACTGTGAACCCATGCTGTCTTGGGTCCTGTGTCCCACTGGCCTCTAGGTACTCAACAACTCTTTCCTTCAGAAGTGATTCCATCACCTTCCCTACCACAGAGGTCAAACTGCTGACAGGTTTGTAGTTTCCTGCCTCTGTCTTGCTCCCACTTTTGTGAAGGGGAATCACATCCACCTTCCATCAGTCCTCAGGTACCACACCATCCTACCATGATTTGTTAAAAAGGATAGTCAGTGGTGTCACTAGTTCTCCCCTTAATTCTTTTAGAATTCTGGGGTGAATCCCATCTGGCCCATTGCTTTGTCCACCTTCAGTTTTAGGAGTTCTTTCAGAACCCTTTCTTCTGTGAAAGGACTGTAATTGACCCCCTATCCAGAGTGCTTCCATTAATTGGATTAGGTACCACCCAGTCCTCTTCTTTTGTGAATACTGAGCAGAAGTATTCATTCAGTATCCCTGCTTTTTCACTGTCACTCTCTGCCCACCCACTGTCCATTCTGTTCAGCCTCACTATCCCTCCGTTTGTCTTTCTATGCTCCCTGATGTACCTATAAAAGGTTTTATCCCCCTTCTTAACTGAGTTGACTATCTTTTCCTCAGTTTGGGCCTTTGCTATTTTGACTTCCTTCCCTGCTTCCTTCTGCCTTAACTGATACAGTTCTCTGTCCTGCTCCTTCTGTGTTTCCTTATACTTCCAAAATGCTATCTTCTTCTCCCTAACCATTCCCGCCACCTCTTTTGAGAAGCATTACCATGGTAACTTACAATATAGTTAGTATTCATTATACATTCAGTTAAAAATAATTAATTTTGTATATTCATATTGAAGTCACCATGTGTTGTATAGATTCTAAAAAGCTTTCTAAATTGAGTCAAGGTACAGTATGTACTAGTCAAAAGGAATTGAAAGGGAGAAACATAGTTTCAATACCACATGAACTCAATATAACAACAGTTTGCAATAAGAGTAAACAAAAACATTATCAAAAAGCAACAACTGAGTTGTTCAGTTTAAAATGGTCTGATTGTATTTGCCCCATAGTATGTTTCTTTCAAACTCACTAGCAGTTTATCATACACCAGGGATCAGGATAAACCAAACACTGCAGGGGAGAAACACAAAAAGGAGAAGGGAAAATGTAGTTTCCAAAACATTAACATTTGTGCCATGGGGGAAGGGAAAGAGGGAGCAGGTCAGCAGCAGGAAAAAGCAATCAATACAATACAGATAAAAATGGTACTACTGTATATAACAAAATGCAAACATATTGTGTATCAAATATGATCTTCAATCATCTGGTACATTCAGCAGCTAGTAGAGAGGTGGCAACAGTGTAATCCAACAACAAAATCAGGTGCAATCACAGCAGTATTTTTGAGAAGCTGCTTACTGGCAGGAAGACTAGAAAGGGAGCAATATTCCAAGCTAAGGTTCTTTGAAACTTATGGGAGATGGTAACTGAAGGCAAGTTGCCCAGTACTTAGCTTCTGACATGAAGCATTTAACCTATTTCCAGAGTAAAAGTGAAGATGGTGTCTGGGCAGAGCAGCAGGGCAGAGGAAGAAGGGTGCACAAATAGTTTGGGAGCTTGTTAAACTAGCATTTGAACACCAACAGGGCCAGGTGTTGTACACATTTATTGAGCAGTGAGGGACAGCCTGTCATACAGTCTGCAATGATGTGTGCAAGCAAAGGCTCAATGGATGACTGTACAGAGGACATTGTATACAGTATCCAAATTTGATGAATGGCATTTTGAGTCGGTATCATAGACCACATTGTCAAAGTCGATGACTGGCAGGATCAACCGCTTAATCAGGCACCTGTGCATCCCAATGAAAGACAATCACTAACCAATAAAGGGCATTAACCTTCCTGTGTGATTTGAAAACCAGTGCCTGGATATGTAAAGAAAAGTCCAGAGAATTGTTTGGAGTGACACCTAGATATTTATAGTAGGACACAGAGGATAGGGAGGTGCTAGCATGGGGCATTTATTGTCAGGTCAGGAGCAGTGGCAATACATCTTTAGTGCCAAAGATCATGGACAGTGTTTTTGGATGACTGAGGGCAAGACAATTTGCACTGAACCAGCTGGAGATAGAGTTGAAGTACACTAGCAGGGCAGAAGAGATGTCAGCTAGGCAATGCCCAGAAGCGTAAAGAATGGTCAATAACTTATTATTCATACTATTGGGAACTGAGAATCAAAACTTAATTTTGGGACTCTCATGTACACAATGAACTACTGATAATGGATGATTTTGATACAAGACTAGGGCATCTAGATAGCTGGAATAAGGATGTTACAGTACTTCACAAGATGTACTTACTAATGTTAATATCTTAGTATGGGTCACAAAAAAATTATAATGGTATTTTATTCAGAGTTACTCAAAAAATGTATTAATGATTTTAAATAGTAGACTCCGTACCAAGTGACCTACTCAGTATACATTTTTCACTTCTCCCTGCAGAATAGATTATATATTTAGTTCTGCTTTTTATATTAATAGATATAAGGCTATGATGGTGATAACTAGGAATGATATTGACCATTTCCTGATAGCTTTCATTTGAAATGTTCAAAATAATAATAGAAATCTGCAGAAAAGACAGCCTTTAAATTGTATAGTTATTTACAAGAAAAGAGAATATTGGAATGGTCAACTGGAATATCAGGTCAGAACCAGGATAAAAAATAAAAAAATGAAAACTGAACTATTTGATAATAAAGCTCCCATGCAAAGCATTATGAAAAAGTGCTTGTGGCTTTGGAACCAGTAAACTTACTTTTAATTAAGACTGAGCAGCCTAAACAGACAGAAAATGTAGGATGGTGTGCGAGGAAATGCAAAATAGAAAAGGCAAAACTGTCAAAGTTGGTCAGACATATAAAGAAACAGCCTTCCCATGAGAACTTCAGATACTTAAACAAAAGAAAATATAGAGAATTTCTCAGGATTCACAAAAATTAACATCAGGAAATGTTATGGGATGGAATGTTATGTGCTATAGATAATAATGAAGTTTAGTCCTTCTGGAGACTTGTTGGCAAAGGGATAGCAAACTATAAAACAGAAGCTGACATTTACATTGACCCTCACAGTTGGCTAAATATGAGTTTAGAGAGAAGTGAGCAGCCTTTAGGAATTTCAAATGGAGTAACAAGGTGGACGTCAAAGATTACTAACTAGAAAATGTAAGGTGGCTCGCAGACTACTTAGGAATGCCAAGGCTAGCATGGAGCTGAGAATAGCAGAAAGTGTTAAGTAAGGGACAAGCCTTCTTTCATTATATTAGGTGAGAAACACCAGAAGAAAGAAGGTATTATCAAAATGAAGAATGGAGAAAGCTGTGTGGAAGATGGTACAGTAGAAATATAGTAGAAATATTGAATAAATATTTTCTGCTCAGTGTTTATCAAGGAGAAGGAGGTGTTATCATGGGGGGAGTTAGGAGAGCAGAAGACATTCAGAATATATTACAACAGAGAGGGTCTTCAATAGGCTACTAGCCCTGAGGGTGGATAAGTCTCTAGGACTGTACATGGCTCCCCCCAGGGTGTTGAGGGAGATAACATGGCTGCTGACAGTGTCCCTAGCTAACTTGTTCTATGATTCCTTGGAAATGGGTAAGCTTCCCAGCCACTGGAGAACAGAAGATGTGGTACCTCTTCACAAAAGTAGGGCCAGAGATGAGCCAGGGAACAACAGTCCAGTCAGCTTGACCTGTGTAGTAGGCAAGCTTATTGAAATCATTTTGAAAAAAAGACTGGTAAAGTTCCTTAAGGCAAATGGACTGCAGGACAGTAGACTGTATAAGTTTGTGTCCACAAGGCTGTGTCAAACTAGTGTGATAGACATCTTTGATTGGGTTGTGAAGGTAGTTGATAATGGACAAGCAGTAAACATGCTGTATCTGGATATCAGCAAGGCCTTCAGCTCTGTCCCCCACAGGAAACTAATAAGGAAATAGAATGACCTTAGGGTAGGGGCCAAAATGAGTGGGAAATTGGCTAGGGGGAAGGATGGGGAGGGTAGTGATTAATGGGGGTGCTCAGGAGTGAGGGATGTTGCAAGCAGGGTTCAGCAGGGCTCAGTGCTTGGACTGATACTTTTCAATGTATAGTGGAGCCCACAAGGATGAAACACAGTGTCAACAGTTTCTTGCATGACAAAAGGGATTATTTATTCATTTATTTAAAAAGTTTTACTGGGGAAAGACATAGTGAACTGAAATTAACTAGTTTCCAGATGCATCCTGGGGGGGAAGGGGGAAGAGGGGTGTAAGAACAAAACATAACAATAACTTATACAATAAATCATCAAACAAAGATAGATATAAATTAAATAGTACAAAATGAGGTTCATAAGACAGGTAAAAAAACTAGGCACAAAATTTTACAAGGACAGGATGGGGGATATGTCCCATGGATTCAATCAAATGTACATTTCAATGGTGAAGCCACTAGGGGATAGGGCCCTGTAGGAAGGAGAGCAGATGTGGGGAGGAAGGGAAAGTGCAGAGCAAGTGGGGGAGGAAGAAGAGAGAGAGAGGAGGGTTGGTGAGGGGAGGAGCAAGGAGAAGGAGAAAATGGGGAAGAGGGTAAGCTGAGCAAGGAAGGGCTAGTATTAAAAGACAGGCACAAGAGGGAGTGGTGTGGTCATAGAGCAGAGAGGAGAGAGAGAATGTATGGATGAGGCAGAGCGAATAGTTAGGAGAAGAAAGTTCCATAGTTTAGTAAAGTGGAAAGAGAAGGCAGCCTGACCAGTAAGGGATTTCCAAGAGGGAAGTGTGAAGGAATGATAGCCAGAGTTATGGAGGGTGTATGAGGATGGAAGCAGTGGGGAGAGGAGAGAGCTAAGGTAAGGGGGGGGGGAGCCAGCCAGAATTTAGAGATAAAAGATGCACAGTGTATTAGGCAACAATCTTCTAGGGAGAGGAAGGAGAGGGCAGACTACAAGGAATAGTAGTGAGTGCAAGGTGGGCAGTCCAGGGAAAGAGGCAGAAGGAGCAAAGGGGGGGGGGGTTCAGTCTGGCCAGGGAGGACTTTGGAACAGCACTGTAGACAATGTCACCATAATCAATAATGGGAAGAATCATTTTAGTGATGATATCTCGGTGAGCAGGAAGCAGGATGCAGCTTTTGTTCCTATATAGCGCACTACGTTTGGGTTGGAGTTTTTTATGTATGACATCCACATGCCATGAAAAGTCAAGGTGCCAGCCTAGCCAGACCCCAAGGTACTTAAATGAGGGCATGTTGCCAATTGTGACCCCATCTAGGGTGTGGAAAGAGGGAAGGGATTGAAGCCTGAAAAACCTCTGCTTTCTGCAAAGATCATGGAGAGCATATTTTTGGCATTTAAAGATAGCTGATTTGACCTGAACCATCACTGGACATTGACAAAATCATGAAGAAGCCTGGCCATTAGCTCAGAGGGGAGGAACCAGAGATAAAAAGGACCATGTCATCTGTGTACATGTAGATGGATGCAGATGAGCAGGCAGAGTGAAGGCAATTTAGAAATACAGTATTGAGAAAAGTAGCCAGCCAAGGACGAAGCCTTGGGGGACACTGGTACAAATGGGGATGGGGGATAAGGACTTGCAGTTCTAACTGATTGAGACCTATCCACTAGGTAGAACTGGAACAAACTAGTTGCAGAGTCTGAGAGATGCACTGACTTGAGCTTGTCAAGGAGGAAAGGGTGGGAAACAGTGATAAAAGCTTTGGCCAAGTTGACAAAGATGGCACAGGTGAGGAGGCCTTGGTCCATACCTGTGAGGATGGAGTCTGTGAGCTGAAGGAAAGAGGAGGTGGTAGAGTGGTGTCTGCAGAAGCCAAACTGAAAGGGGGTGAAAAAAGAGAAGGAATCAAAGAAGGGAAAGAGCTGAGACAGCACTATGTGCTCTGGAATTTAGATAAGGTTAAGTCCAATTATCTCCTATTGAAATGTCATTATTTCCTGTAGTAACTCTGCTTTAGAATTCTGCAGTGTTGGGTTGAATGTGCATGTGTGTAACCCCACCCCTCCAAATAGGGGCTGACCTTAATTGCCCATTTCTCCCATCTGCCTCTTTTACTTCCTGGTCCCCCTGTATTGTCCCAAAGCTTCACCACCATGCCCCAGGCTCTAGATTATGCCCCAGGGCACCAGATTAGCCCCAGTTCTCACTTTTAGCCCATTTCAAGCTTGGGAACTAAGCTGAGAGCAGCCACTTTTGCAAATGCTACTCAGAGCAGGAGGCACTCATGCATGTGTGAAAAGTGCCTTTGATCTCCTGACTGCCAGTATTGTGGTCAAACAGGAGGCAGTTTAGCGGTCTTGGTGCCCCTCCTCACCTAAGTGGGGACCAGTGACCAGAACAAGGGCCAGGAGAGCCCTCTTTTTTGTAAATAAAGAGCACACAGAGGCACTGAAAATTGGGGCTCATAAATATTAATGAGGGGAGCCCTGTGAATATTAATAAGCCGCCAGTCCTAGTACAATGGCAGCTAAAATATTGGCACTAGTGACAGGCAAGGGTCTGCAAATAAATGTAAATAGATGTGAGAATTTGAGAGGGCACTAAAGAAGCTATCAAACTTCAGGGGCTAAGTAAATAAATAATGTTTAAACTGGCTGCCCCAGATTGTTAATGTTGGGACTCTACTAAACTGCCTGTCTGCTGCCTAGGGGTGCTGTATTTCAGCAGCAGCAACAGGCAAAAGACTGCAGAGACACATTAATTAATAGCAGCATTCAAAAGGGTGTAAGAGGGTCCATTGAAATGAGGGAAAATGCTTTAAATCAAGTATTTCACCTGGCTGCACTAGAACTATATACTTGGGACTGTGGTAATCTGCAAGGGGACTGCATATTCAAGCAGCCATTTCTGCAGCACAGCAGTGAATCGGAAAGCCAGGATTTTTGTGTAAAGACTGTTGGGACAATGTCAGAGACTCTTGAGACTTTGCCAAGTGCTTGTGAGGAAAATACAGGGACCTAATTCAGGCACCAAAACAGGGGGCCTATTGAGCATCAAGTGATGCTAATGAATATTCTTTTTGTGGACTGACAAGGGACTTCAGCCAATTGCTTTAGGACACACAAGTGGCATCAGACAATTGGGAGCCCCAGAATGACTCCATAAAACTCAGTGTTTTCCAGGCTGAGGAGTGAATTCGAGCGGGAGACCCTCCACAGGGAGGAGGGGCTCAGGCCCCCAGCTACAGAAAAAATGGGCCTAGGGATCCAGTGTGAGCCCCTCCACAGGGAAGGGGAGCTCTTCTTCTTCTGCCAGAAAGACAAGTGACTGCAGGCAACAGAAGTCGCTAGCCTGGGGGTTGCCATAAATTGTCCTCCAGGGCAGGCATCTGCCATTTCACATTTTTGGGAAAATGTTGAAACCTGAATCTTCAGCTGTGAGAGAGTTGCAGGCACGTTTTGCCTCAGCAGTGAGACTGCTGATGAATTCTGAATTCCTCAAAGCAAAGAAAGCCATTCTGCTACTGATCTGAGTGAGTAAACTTCTGCTTACAAGTACAAGTTAGAGAAAAAAATGTTTGGGGCAGAGAAGCCCTGAAAGACTGGAAGTGCCTGTTCATCTGTCTGCACCCTGGATCTGTCTAACACTTGGAAAAGGTGGACATTTGTTGCAAGTCATCAAAGAAGGGTCCAGTATTCAAAATGTTGGTGTGACTGTGTTTGAAAGTGCCTAAATGACTGGAAAGGGAATACCCAGAATGCATGGCTCTTCCAGACATTGCCTGTGAGGACAGCACTCATTCAGTTGGAGCTGCTAACACCAGCAAAGTCACAAGGGACTATGATTATGTGATTTATGCATGAGAGAAGCTACAGTGATTATTTGAACTACGAAGTCAAAGGAAACTAGATAATGGGGAGCCGTGCCTCAAGCTCTGTTTCTGTGTTAAAGGACATTATGGAAACAAATTGGTCTTGCATGGACTATAAGCAGATGAGTCATCCTAGCCTTAGGAAGCAAGCACTCACCGATGAAGGTCTGTATCTAAGAGTTCAAAGGACCAAGGCAGCCAAGCTGGCCCATTGTTGAAGTGACTGTGAGTAAACATATAAATGTGCTGAATGCAATGCATCCATCGCAGATTGGCCTGGGGTACAGCCTGGTAGAGTGCTACCTAGGGCACTGCCATATGCGCTTTCCCTGAGGGGTATAGCCTAGACTTGGGGTCTGAAACGTGCCAGTCCTGGTCCTGGCCTGGTCTGCCCAGAGAGTGATTTCAGCCCTAAAAGCAGCACTAACAAAAGAAGCTAGATGTGTTTTCCATCTGCTAAAGCTACAAGATCCTGCAGCCAGTTTTGGGCCCTGGCTGTAAGTCTTTGTCCAGCATTTTAGCCTCTGGAGTCAGAGCCTGTGTGCTGCAATCACCCCAGTTATTCCTTGTACCACCTGATTGTGATGCACCTATGATGACTTCAAATAGTAAGTAAGTAGACTCAGATCTGCCCACAAAAAGGGGACTGTAAATAGTTATTACAAGTTCTGTCAAGCTTAAAAGCAAAGCCCTAGCTAACTAAGCATGGGAGTAACTGTTCCAACTGAGTTAATTTAAAGATAATCATCTAGAGGAATGCTAACTTAATTTTACCTTTCAAAGGGCCCCATCACAGCTGCACCGTATAACAGGCCTGCACCTTTTTGACTCTAATACTGCATACCCTGATAAAGGTATTTGGGATTTCGAGTTCATAATGCATTTCTGGAAACTGGTACCAGTGTGGGGGATGTGTCAACTGATTATTTATGTAGCGAACTAGAGAGATACCCAGGTAAATCTGAATACATCAGGGGTTGCTGTGCGGCCACTGTGATCATTGTTTGAATCTGACTGCAAAATGATTATTTAAATCCAAACCAAACCAATTTAATCAAATGTAAATAGCTTAACCTCTGCATCCAATTCTCCTTTTCTAACCCTTCCTCATGTAAATAAATTGTTGTTGTTGTTGTTTTGCATAACCTCTTTGTTGTGAGCATGTTATTAGAGAGAGTCAATATTTCCAAAATGTGTGAAATGTGGGGAACTCTTTTTTGGGGTGGCATATTGGTAATGTGGGTGGGTACAGCAACCCAGAGAGTTGTACCAGTTTTAATCTAGCTCACGTAAGTATGTTCTGGGTGTAGGCACTGCACATTTATGTTATCTTGGGGGGGAAAAACAGTTGTAAAGTATAAAAGGAACCTAGGCCCCTTAACCTTGGTTTGGCCAGGCAAGGCAGGAGTAGTGTAGCCCTACAGATAGATGGCACCAGGGTTACATGTGTATTCATTAGGGATATTGACAATTGCACCAAGGATAAAACCTGCCTTTTTGCAGACAACACCAAGTTTTGTGGCAGGGTTGATTACAAGGAGGTTGCCAGAGAAATGATGGAGGACTTGGAAAAGCAGAAGTGGTCTGGAATCTGACAGCTGTGATTCAGTGTGAAGAAGTGCAGAGAAATGCACTTCGACAGAAAAAAAAAACAGAGTACAGAGTACAGGCTCAGTGCGGTCACTGTCAGAGTGTCAGATGAAGAGAAGGACTTGAGGGTGGCAATCACAAGCTCCCCCGTGCCACTTGTACAGTACGTATGTATAAGCCACCTTCGGGGGTAGCAGGTGCATGAAGGTTAAGCTGTCCCTGCATAAGGCCCTGGTACATCCACACCTGAAGTACTTTGTCAAGTTCTGAATCCATACCTAAGGAAATATATAAATAGGTAAGAGTCTGTGTACAGGAGGGCCACAGGAATGATACAGGGTAAGGAAGGGAACACATACAAATAGAGGTTGGAAAGACTGAGCATATACTCACTGGAGACCAGGAAGGAAAGAGAGGAGACATGTTTGGGCCTGTCAAATACATAAAGGATATCAACGGTGAATTGCTGAAACGAAGCAAGATTACATGTCCTAGGGGAATGGCAGCAAGCTGGCAGTGTGGGGGGAGGTAGGCTCAGGAGGAACACCAGGAAGCACAACCTCATGGAGAGGGTGGTGAAGGGATGAAAGGGGCTGCCAGCAGAACTGGAAAATGTCAAATCTGAGGGGAGCTTCAAGAGAGGATGGGACAGACACAATGGAGGACCAAAGAGGTAGGGCAGAAGGACTTAGACCTAACAAGCACTTCCTCATTAAGCAGACTCAATAGACCACAAGGTCTTCTTCTGCTGGCTTGTTTCTATGTTTCTAAAATACTTTAATTCTTTATTATTGAATGAGAGTGGCTATGATCTAAATAACGTCCACAATTTCTGAAAGGTTTAATTAGATAACACAGAAAGAAGTGAGTAGTACCATTGGAAATTGTAGGCCTAATAGGGCTCCAGGCCTGATGGCCTTCCTGCTGACATCTACTGTATAGGCTGGATGGTCCTTGACGGAGTTTTATACTAGCAATGCTTTCTAACACATGCAGACTTTAGAATTTCATCCCTAAATCTTGCCAGGAAAATTATTACATTTCAATACGCAAATCAAAGTACCAACAGTACTGACCAGTACCAGGTATGGCTGTGCCATTAAAGACTCATATACAGTATGTGCTAAACATTAACCCATGAGGTAGGCACATGAGGAAGGGCACCATCCGTAATGGCGACACCTTCCCGGCGCAATCCCTCATGGTGATGGGAAGGTAGGGTGACCGGATGAGGGGGTGGGTGAACTGGGCGACAGGATGTCGCTATGCATACGTGCACGGGGGGTGGGAGCAAGCACAGCGAGCATAGGCCGGGAGGGGGCAGAGAGGCTGTAGGGGGTTGCACTATTGTGGATGACCGAGCTGCGTCATGGTGTAGGGGGTTAGCTACTGGCTGAGGTGGCTGAGGTACCGGGTTAGGATCTGGGCGGTAGTGCGATTTTATTGCACTCGACCTGAACCTTAATTTTTTTAATGCTTTCACCCGCCCCTGACATGCACCCCCTGGAGCTGAGAATCCTTAAATAGGGGGGTGCAGGGTGTGAAGCCCCCCCATGAGGTGGGACACAGTCCCCCCACAGAAAGCATTAAAAATATCTCCTGGTGCCATTGTCCTGTGCGCCGGGGTTGTCAGAGTACCAAAAAGCTTTTCAGCACTCTGACTGTGTGATAACGGAGATCGCCTTTAGGCGTTCGCTGTTATCACATAGAACCATGCTAAACAATGTAAACACAGATGCTACACAGTACAGACACATGCATGCATGCAAGCACACTTTCACATCATTGAATAAACAGGCATACCCCACATACCCCACGCAATATACAGACTCTGAACATTTGACCTGCTGTATTACTGCCCAAGCTCGATCAATAATATATTAATTTTTAAGAAAACCTTACCAGAACATGTATATTTCCAGGGCTGATGCACGTGAGACACTCTTCACAGAATAAGAATGTCTCACGCAGAGGAATGGAGTGTTCTGATTGGTCAGAAGCGATCCCTCAATCTATAATGTCTTTTTATACAGTATGTATTTCAAACCTTTTGTCACTGATTTGGACAGTTTTCATGGGCACCACCAAATGCTGACCTTGTGATTTTGTCAGGTTTAAAATCTTCACAAGCCTTGTGCTTCTAGTTTTAATTTTCTTGCATTTTCTTTCACTTGTTGGTGCCCCATCATATCCCATAACACTCTCTAGTTTATGCTATTGAGAGACACCATTATGATGCTGATGTTATTGCTCTGTACTGTTGCTGCCACATCACTGGTGTCTGTTTTCGCAACCATTTTCCAGTCATGTAAGAGCACTAAGGTTTTGTGTGCTAATCCACTGATTCATTTTGCTCGAAGCAGACTGCATCGGTGTTTGTATACGTTACAATATCACCACAAAACAAAAACTGATACTGACAAAAACACAACCTTGTACATAACTGTTAGCCATGATACTTACAACTTATGAAAGTGATTCACTCACACGAGTGTCTATGGGCACGTGCTCCAGAAACTAATATACATGTGCATGTCTTCAGCATGCTGACAAATGCTCCCCAGTGTCTTTAAGATGATGTCTACTAAACAAAAATAAAACTGCTTTAAAAGTAAAAAAAAAATGGACAAAATGAAACATTTACTGTAAACATACAACACAGGAGTCCAAGAAGCAGGCATCATATTGTGCACTGCATACAGAATAATGCAAGAGCAACCATGCATATCAAGGCAGTGCCCATCTAAGGGTTCCTTCTGGTAACATCACAAGGTCTTTGAGTGTGAAGTGCGAGACGCTCCTAGTAGTATCAGAACCCCAAGATGGAAACATAGCTGAGTTGTGCATGGTTGCTCATACGCTATGTAAGCAATAAGACATCATAGTTATCATAGGTAGATACAGAGCTAAAAAGACTCACATCCATTGTGCTCACCTCTTGGTTTATAATACCCCCCACTTATAATAGTTGTCTAATTTAACTTTAATGCTACTCAGTGACATACTGCCTACAACTTCTTCAGGCAAAGAGTTCCACACAGAGACCACTCTTTGGTTAAACCATCTTTTATGTCGCCATGTTTTGCGATTTTCACCATGTAACTGTAATGAATTAGCTCTTGTGGAGTAGGCTTGATCTCTAAATGTCAACCCTAGCTGCTCCCAGAGGTCTTGGTCTGTCAGTGCTTTGAACAGCAAACACAATTCTCCTCTTAGCCTTCTGTACTCAAGGGTAAACAAGTTTAACTCCTTTAACCTGAAATGATAATTGCTATCTTCCACACTTCTTATATACCGTGTAGCTCTCCTCTGGGTCCTCTCCAACCTATCAATCTCATTTTTATGGTGTGGGGCCCAAACCTGCACTCCATACACCAGTATGGGTCTCACCTAGTGGCGGTTTTAGGCACAAGCGAACCAAGCGGCCGCTTGGGGCGCCAGCACAGAAGGGGTGCACTGAAGTAGAACATCTAAGCAGAATTCATCTTGAAATGCAAAAAAGTGTCAATCTAAAAACCATAATTCTCACCCCAGGTATTCTTCTATATTCCTTACTCTCTGCAGTCAGCGTCCTAAATAGAACTGTCCAGAGATAGAACGTTATACAAATGATAGAACCTATCATTGGCTCATGCCACTGATTCAAACTAATGCCCTTATCAGCTGCAATGTTCCACCAACATATCAGATTTCTTTCTCTGCCTGACAAGTCAAGATGCCTCGGAGACTTCCCTCTCAGCTGTTCCTTGGGTGGTTCTTCACTGAAAAGAAGTATTTTAATTATTCCTACTGCTGCCTTTATTTCTGTTTAAATTCCTACTGTTAGTTTAGTGCTTATTTTAGTGTTTTTGGTTTAATTTTCTTGGTTCCTCACGGTTCAGTATAACTGTTGGGGAACCAAGCCTTAAATCCCTTTCCAGAGCTTTTATTTCCTTATCTCCAGTTCAGTTTAGTTATTTTTATATTTTATTTTAAATAAATTCTTGCTTTTGTTAGCTGCCAAGCCAGTTCAGTGAACTGCTAACCTGGTTCAAGTTGTTCGGTTCTCGGTTCAGTATTGGAACCTTCACCAGTTGCTGAACCGACCGCAACTGGAAAAAAAAGAGTTTACTTTATTTGCGGTTCTGTTTTTTCTTAATCAGTTTGATGATGGCAGAAAAATCTAAGAAAAAGGCTGGACCCCCCAGGGTTTAAAAACTGCCTTAAGTGTGGGGACATTGTGTGGCCTGGTGGCACTGAGGGCTGAGGTACTGGATGCCACACCTTGCACCACGACAGTGATCCACATTCAGGAATGAGTGTGGACCACCAGAGGTCAGCAGGGAGGAGATGGATTGAGCATCTGACGGACTGCTCTTCATCTCCGGGGAGGGGGGGCGATCTGCAGATGGTGCGCATTTGACCCCTGGCGGAGGCTGGGGCTTGACGCTACACTGCCGCAAGTAAGGGGGATGGGAGCTCAGCAGACGCTTTGGTAGGGACACGCACAGGTGCATGCATGTGCCCACTGCTGGTGTCACTGCATGGCGAATGCCCATAAGGGAGAAAATGTGTAGGAAAAAGACCCTGGTGGTTGGTCGTGGTGGCTTGATGGCTGTCCCCTGGCACTTCATCTCTGGAGGTAACACCATGAACTGAATCCTGCTTGGCAGGTGAGTAGGGGGCTCCCCACAGCCCTGCCATGGGGAGTAAGCTGTGGGAGTTGCAGGGGTGAGTGCCTGAAGGAGCAAAGCATGGCAATGGCAGCTGGACAAGGAGATGACCAGGGCCAGGGGGGAGAAAGATAAAGGCAAAAAAAAAACAAGTGTGTGGATGTTTTTGCCAAGGCAGAGAAGCATGGCTTATGCATGGTCTGCCTTGGAAATGAACAGTTTTCTGCAGATTGCGAAATCTGCTAATCATTTCCACAAAAGACAATTGACAAGAGGCTGAAAAGACTCCAAAGAAAACTTGAGAAGGTTTCTACGGGTTCTGACCAACCCACACCCTTTAAACATGCCGGTGAAACCTCACTGTCCAAACTGAGCACCCCTGACAAGGGTGACGTAGCTTCCAGTAAAAAGGTGGGTGAACTGGCTGACTCCCCAGTTCCTGCCAAAAAGACAAAGAAAACAAAGCACGTTGAACCCCTGACTGAGAAACCAAGGAGATTTCATCTGTGCCTCACAGCCTGCCATCCTCAGAAGAGATTGCCCAGGTCATGAAGGCCATACAGGCTTTGCAGGGTCTTATACCTGCTCCAGCTCTTCCAACACCGGCTCAAGTCCCAGTTGGATCTTCTTCTGTTCCAACTCCATCCCAGGAGCAGATGCAGTTTGAGGAGTATGATTTGCCTGAAGCAGATGAGGGTGAACCTATTGAGGCTGAGATCTCACCTGAACAGGAATTTGGGTCTCCTCCTAGAGCAGAGGATTTTTCCTTTCATTTTCCCTTCATAAGGAAAATAGTGGAATCCCTTGATTTGGCTACCACAGAGGTTACAGAGGATGAGGAAGAGGCCAAATACGTGAAAATGATGGGGTTAACAACCACAAAGAAGCTATTACTCCCTATCAACAAGTTTTCAAAAAAGACTTGTTTAAGGTTTTGCAAACTCCAAATTACCCCCGGACAAGAAGGCAGAAAAAAAGTACCAGCTGGACAGATAGGGGGCTTTGTGCCTCTTCTCTCACCCTGAGCATCAAGGGATAATCCAGCAAGCAGCCTGTGAGAAGGGAAGGGTGACAGTGGGATCACACCCACCTGAGAAAGATTCATGCAAAATAGGTAGTATGGCCAAGGAGGGCTACCTGGCATCCTCACTGGGAGTCAGACAGGCTATTTACCAGGCTTATTCTGCACAGTATCAAAAGTCACTGTGGCAGTCAGGATTGCCCGTGGTAGATAAGGCTCCTTCGGGCCTCTCAGATGATTTGGCTGAGATAGCCAGGTTTGGGCTGGAAGTAGCAAAATACCAATTTCAGATGGCAGCAGATGGCAGTGATACTGCTTCCAGATGGATGACCCTTACCATAGCTCTTAGGAGGTTGGCCTGGTTTAGGACTACTAATCTTACACAGGATACCCAAACCAAGGCTATGGATTTTCCTGTGGAGAATCACTCAATATTTGGCCAACAGACTGAGGCTTATATGAAGAAGGTGGATGAGTACAAGGCCACCTATAAGAGCAACTCGACAAAGGAGAGACCCTCCTTCTCCTACAGGCCATACAGAAGGGGATGCATAGGTGGAGCAGCCTACAACAGATATTTTTAATCAGGCCCAGACTGTCTCTCAATATCAGCAATATCCGCAGCAGACAAGGTAGCTCAGAGACAGGGGTAAAAGAGGCTCTGGGAGGGGATTTCAGACTACCCAGGCCCAGCCCCAAGCAAAACAGAATCTCTGACTCAGTGGTCGAGGCCGTCTCCCCCGGCCGTATCCCAGTAAGGGGCAGGCTGGCTCCCTATTTCCAGGCTTGGGAGTCCATTACCACAGACAAGTGGGTCCTGGGAGTGGTGAGTCAGGATCTGCCCTAAGTTTCAAGTAATTCCCCTCTTGAGAACAAGAGTGTTCAAAACCAGCTTCCCTCTTGGAAAAGAAACTATTGGAGAAGGAGGTTCAAAGCCTCCTCCTGTTAAAAGCAGTAGAACATATTCCACCTCAGCAGAAGGGAAGGGGTTTCTACTCAAGATACTTTCTCACCAAAAATAAAAATGGAGAGTGGCAACCTATTCCAGAACTCAGTCTACTGAACAAGTACTTAGTAAAGCTGAAGTTCAAGATGGTCACATTGGCAGTTATTCTGCCAGTCATTCAGAAGGGAGATTGGCTAGCATCTCTGGATCTGAAAGATGCCTATTTCTACATTCCCATAAGAGAATCTCACAGAAAATATCTCAGATTCAGACTTCCATCAGGACATTACCAGTTTTCAGCCCTACTCTTCAGTCTCTCCTCAGCCCCAAGGGTATTTACACAGCATCTGGCAGTGGTGGTGGCACACCTAAGAAGGTTAGGTGTATCAGTCTTCCCCTATCTCAATAATTGGCTGGTGGTGGGAAGCTCACCCAGGCATGTGCAAGATCCCCTGCAGGTAACACTAAACCTGTTACACTCACTAGAGTTCCTGGTAAAACAGAAGATATCTGTTCTCACTCCAGTACAGGTTCTGCACTTCATAGGAGCAGAACTGAACACCTTAGAGGGAAGAGCCTTCCTCCCTCAGGACAGAGTGCAACACATATGGCAAATAGTGGCTTCTTTCAGGCTGAACGAGCCAAAGCCAGCAAGACAATTTTTGCAGCTTCTGGGACACATGGCTGCAACAACAGGCACAGTTTTGGGTGCCAGGTTCCAAATGAGAGACATACAGTTTCACCTTGGTGCACATTGGTGCCAAAGGGAAGATACTCTTTCAAAACCAATTCCAGTAACAAGAACATTGCTGTAAGCCCTTCAGTGGTGGAAGGAAGCAGACAACTTCAGGAAGGGGGTATCCTTTCAATGGGAAACCCCATCAGCCATTCTTACAACCGACACCTCCCTGTTAGGGTAGGGTGACCACTTAGGGGAACACACCACTCATGGAACCTGGTCCAGCACAGAGTCACTCCAGCATATAAATCTGTTGGAGCTGAGGGCAGTGTTCCTGGCACTGAAGGCATGTGCACCACTACTGCAAGGAAAAGTGGTGCAGGTCAGGACAGACAACACCACAGCAGTGTACTGCATAAACAAGCAAGGAGGGACAAGGTCAGGCCCCTGTACATTGAAGCAGTGAAGATCTGGAGTTTGGCTTACACACTGCAGGCCTCCATACAGGCCATTCATGTGTGAGGGAAAGACAGTACTCTAGCAGATGCCCTGAGCAGAATCAATCCGGCCCACCACAAGTGGTCCATCAACAAGCAGATACTGGAGGCAGTACTCAGGAGGTGGGGCACACCAGAGATAGATCTATTTGCATCCCTCGAATCATCATCTGCCTCTTTTCTGCTGTAGACCACCAGCCAAGAGTACAATCCCACTGGATGCTTTGACAATGGACTGGTCAGGAAGAAGCCTATATGCTTTTCCTTTTCCTCTCATTTTCAGAGTTCTGATCAAACTCGGGTCACAACCTGCATCAATGATCTTGATAGCACCAGACTGGGCCAGACAGCAGTGGTATCCTCTATGATTCTCCATGTCTGTAGCTAAACCAATACATCTACCCAGGAGGCACAACCTGCTGATCACCCATCAGGGCAGGATCCTGTACCCGAACTTCAGATCTCTTCAGCTCAAAGCATGGCTCTTGAGGACTTAAGAGTTTGCACACTCTAAGTGTTCTGGATATCCTGAAGGGCTACAGGAAGCCTTCTACTAAGAAGACCTATGCTTCAAAATGGAAGAGGTTCTCTGTTTGGTGTGCTCCCAAAGGTACCTCACCCTCTCACGTGGGGATACCAGCTGTCCTGGATTATCTTACCTACTTACACTCCCAGGGTCTGCAACATACATCCTTGAAAGTGCATTTAGCCTCAATATCTGCTTACATTTCTGCTGGGAGGAGCACCTCCATGGCATCCAGTCCCATTTTCAAAAGTTTTTTAAAGGTCTGTGCCATTTCCACCCACCTATTAGGGAACCAGGACCAGCATGGGACCTGAACATATGCATTACCCAGCTCATGAGGCCCCATTTGAGCCCATGGCTTCAAGCGCACCTAAAGTATGTTACCTGAAAACTCTTTTTCTGGTTGCTATCACCTCAGCTAGAAGAATTAGTGAGCTTCAGGTCTTGTGTGTCTAGAAGGATGATCTTTCCTTCAGAGACAAGGTAGTATTATGAACAAATAGAAAATTCCTCCACATGGTGGTCTCTGACTTTCATTTGAACCAGTCCATTACCATGCCAGTCTTCTTCACTGAACATACTAGTTCAAGTGAGCGCAGACTCCAAAGTCTCGATGTCAAGAGGGCATTAAGTTACTACATGATCCACACCAGAGATTGTGGGCAAGACAAACAGTTGTTCCTGACTTATGGGGATGTGGGTAAAGGTAACCCAGCTTCAAGAGGTCCACTTCTCACTGGATAATCCAGTGCATTCAGTTTGCTATTCGAAGTTGGCAAGGAGCCCCCAGCAGGGCTGACAGCTCATTCCACAAGGGGCACAGCTGCAAACATGGCAGCAGTCAGAGATGTTTTATTAGTGGAGATCTGCAAAACAGCTACCTAGAGGACAGTACACACCTTTACTAACCACTATAGTCTAGACACTTAATCCAGAAGTGATGCCAGTTTTGGCACAGCAATCCTGCAAAGCCTCTTTCCAAAAAAGTAGGTTCTGTGCCCACTTCCAAAGGTACTGCTTTGAAGTCTGCAGAGAGTTATGAATATAGAAGAATACCTGAGGTGAGAAGAAAAAATTACTTACCATAGTAATCTTGTTTCTTCCAGGGTATTCTTCTATATTTCTAACTTTCCCACCCTGCCTCCCCTTCCAGAACCAAAGCCTCTGCACTCCTAATGGAGCTTTTAAATATGGAGTCCCAAACACTGACATACGTTGTTTAAACCCTAATGAGTGGAGTTTTTCCTTCCCTTCTTTTTCCAGGTGATTCTGGCATTCGGGGGGGGGTGTTGGGTTTATGTTAATATTTGTAGTTTCTACTAGACAGTATAGTTTTGTTGTAGATAGATAGATATATAGGTATAATTATACTTAAAATCACCTTGCAGGCTCCTTAGATATCTGATATGTTGGTGGAACGTTGCAGCTGATAAGGGCAGAAGTTTGAATAAGTGACATGAGCCAAGGATAGGTTTTATCATTTGCATAATGTTCTGTCTCTGGGCAGTTCTACTTAGGAGGCTGACTGCAGAGAGTTAGGAATACAGAAGAATACTGTGGAAGAAACAAGATTACTATGGTAAGTAATTTTTTCTTGTTGTCATCACCCTTACATTCATAGAATTCTTATCACTTTTTGGATGTGGATTGGGGAAGAAGGGAGGATGGGGGTGATGTGAAGCAGTGTAGGGGGCACCACAAGTATTTCTGCTTGGGGTGCCATTAGGTCTTAAACCGGCCCTGGTCTCACCAATGATCTGTAGAGAGGGGTCACAACCTTGTTGTCTCTACTTGCTACGTTTCTTAGAATACAATTTAAAACCCCATTAGCTTTATTACAAACATTTATGCAATGGGTCTTGAATGTCAGGTCATTTGTTATGGTAATGTCCAAGTCGTTTTCTTCTGTAACTGATCTGAGAGTGGCATTGCCAATATAGTGTGTATGACTGGGATTTCTTTTGCCCAAGTGCATGACTGTGCATTTGTCAGGGTTTAAAGGTAATTTAGATGTGTGACACCCTTTTTCAATGTGGTTTAGGGCCTCCTGTAGAGGTACATAATCTGCTTGGTCTGATAAGTGTACCCCCAAGTAGCAGTTATCTGGAATTTAGTCATCCATACCTTACCATAATCATATTGGAGTGAGGTTACTTAAATATTGAATAGGCATGGGTCTAATACTGAGCCATGTGGTACACCACTTGTTATGCTAGTCCAGTCTGAAAGTGGCACCTTTATACTGACTCATTTTCTGTCTTCTAGC
The DNA here is from genome assembly GCA_016271365.2 of Neoceratodus forsteri. Lineage (NCBI taxonomy): Eukaryota > Metazoa > Chordata > Ceratodontiformes > Ceratodontidae > Neoceratodus > Neoceratodus forsteri. Next base: position 1,286,484,062 of record CM057453.1, read on the forward strand.
TATAAAAAAATCCAAGACACTATATTGTCATGGATGCCCAATTTTTTTAGTTCCAGTATAAGCTCACAATTTGGCAGCTTATCAAACGCCTTTGTGAAATTTAAAAATACCACATCAGCAGACCTTCCCCATCCAGACATTTGCTTATCTTATTGTAGAACTCTAGCATATTTGTCACACAGGACCTCCCTTTTATAAAACCATGTTGCAACGGATCCCCTAAGTTGTCCTTCTGTATATAGCTAATAACGTATTCTTTGATTATCCCTTCCAATATTTTACACGGAACTAGTCAAACTGACTGGCCTGTAGTTTGAAGGGTTTTCTTTATCACCTTTCTTAAACAAGGGAATAATGGTTGCTTCCCTCCATGAATCAACTACTTCACCATTGTCCAGGGAACATTGAAAAATATGTGCTATTGGGGGGGCCAATATATTGGCAAATTCCTTTAATAACCTTGGGTGGAGCCCGTTAGGTCCTGGAGACTTATGAAGATCTAGAGAGTTTAATCTATTCCTTATATCTGTTATTTCAATGCGAATTGGGCACTGTGAAATAGTGAAATGTTGGCCTTTATTACCCTGACCATTTGTATCCTAAATACAGTAGCAAAACATTGGTTTTGCATGTCTGCCATCTCTCTGTTAGAATTTGTCAATAATCCATCAGGGCTTAGTAGTGGGCCTATAGAATTTGCCCCCAACCCCTTTTTTGATTTATGTAAGCGTAGAAGGATTTGTAGTCATCCTCTGTTCTAGCTGCCAGTTTAACTTCATAATCTGATTTAGCTATTCTAATTTCTTTCTTAACCTTTTTTTGGAGGTGTCTAAATCTTATCTTAGATGCCTCACTTTTATTACCCTTTATTTGCTTAAACAGTTTGTTTTTCCTATTAATCAACTTTTTAATTTTAGGGTTTAGCCAGTATGGTGTTTTTGCTCTATTTTGATATTTCTTTTTGATGGGTATATGTTCTCTTACACAGTAATTTAATATACCTATTTTTTTTAACTTTATGTTTATTATTAATATAATAGACAGACAGTCATATTTACTAATTTCAGATTTAACATACATTCATCACGTAACTGTGAGGGTGCCACTTCTCTTAATAACTGCAATTTATCCATCAAAAGTTAAAAGATACATTTTGGGGGGGTTACAGTAATGTTAGATTATTAAGCAAAATGTTCTGCTTGGCTGCATCTTAAGCCCATGAGCTGCATGGTTTGAAAATAGCAGAGTCAAAACTGCATTCCAGTCTTTAGAACTTGGTTTCCTTAGAAACTGAAGTTCACCACCATGCTTTTCCGATTTAATTTTGTGCATCAAAAAGTGCTAAGCTGGTTAGTAGAGTCCATAACATCTAATAGAAAATCTGAGGAACACAGAGATCAAAATAACAAGGCACTTAAGTAACATTTAAAGCTCCCTAATATTAACTTTAACTAATAGAATAATATATCCAAATAGGCGCTTGTTAGATAGTGTTGTATTAATATGGACACAGAGGTGTACATTACTTTTAGAACTGCACATTCTTAAGGCCTTAAAAGGTTAATTAGGTCTAAAGACCCACTTTGCTAGGTTATTTTAAACTACTTCTCCTGAATCTCTATGGAAAGGAACCTGATTCAAGTCCTAATATAAGAAAGTCAGCTGTCTTCTTCCTCTGAGGAGTTCTCCTCATCTCTCCCCCTTTTTGGCTGGATCGCGTGTTTCTGGCACCATTTGAGAGTGTCGTTCAGAGCTGAAAAGACAAAAATCTTCCTACTGTGTGTGATCCTCTGTCTTGCAGGGAATACCATTCCATGTAACATCCCGACTTCACAGAGCATTGCTCTAGCTCCATTGAACTTCTTTCTTTTCTGTCGGGTGACATACCCGATGTCTGGGAACATCATCACCTTTTAGCCTTCACACAACAGTACTCACTTATATCTGGCCTGTGTGAGCAGCAAGTCCTGAGATCCGACTCCATTGGTCACAATTACCATGGTATGTAGGGCCTCTGGGTTATCTGGATGGCCCAACGGAGTCACTCAATACGCCTTCTAAAATCACTGGACTAAGGAGGACACCTCTTCTCTCAGCTGCTGTGTCAACCATTCCTGCATGAAAAGGAGGAAATGGTCTCCCTCTGCTCATTCCAGTACCCTGAGAAGACAGAGATTGTAAGCTCAGACCTGGTTCTCAAGGCTTCCCAATCTGGTCTTAAGGTGTGTATTTTCTCTGATTATCATCGATACAGCCCCCATAGATGAATCGGCTCTTTTTGTAGCTTCTGAAGACTCTAGAGTGACCTACTCCAGGTTTGTCTCGATGCTAGTTACCCTGTTTGTTAGGTTATCAAATTTGTCAGCCAGTCCAGTGACTGAAGTGATCAGTCGATTTATTTTGTGTCCCAGTGACTGTAATGTCTCTTCACCTAGCCTAGCTTCCTCATGGTCACTGCCTTGTGTCGCTCGAGCAGCTGAGGTACCAGAGATATTTTTGGACTTAGATCCCTCTGCTGCCATCTTGTCTCTCTTAGGATTACCCATCACAATAAGAGAGTTCTTAGTCACCCTTTTAGCAGATTTTTAAATCTTTCTGTCCTTGAATAAGGTAATTTGATAATTAAAGTTGCTCTCTGATGTATGGAGCTCCACTAGAATAAGTCCTCCATGCTCAGGCTCCACCTATTAAGGTATTCCACATACCCAAGTTGTCTTTTTGCTTAAACTCCTGATTCCAGTTCCAGTTCCAGTATTTTTTTTTTATAGCTTGGAGAGTTGTCTTATTAAAGTCTAGTATGGTTGTTTCCCCCTGCTGCTGTGTGTTTAATTCCATTATGGTAAATTTAAAACATGCAGTGGTCGCTGTCTCCTAGGGGTGAGATGACCTCACAATCCTCAATGTGTTCCCTAATATTTGTGAGGACCATGTCTAGGGTGTTATCTCCCCTTGTTTTTTGATTTACAGTTTGTTCAAGGCCCACCTGGTTGAAAATATCAAAATAAATGTTCTCTATTTTGCAAGAACTCTTCTGTTTATTCCATTCAACCCCTGGTATTTTAAAGTCTCCTACCATAATTATTCTATCTGCAGGGTTTAAAGTCTTGTAAGACCTCATCATCCTCCTTACTAATGGAAGTGGGCCTATATACTACCCCTTGGAGAATCTTTGGGACTTTATAGGAGTTATTTTAATCGAAAGATGTTTGACCTGACTTGTATTTATAGCCACCTCTTCTACTTGTATAGCATCAGCTATATACTGGGCTACACCTCCACCCTTCCTATAACTCCTTGATTTATAGAACAATTTACAACCCGTTATCTCTTGTTCCCAATTATAGTTTGCATCCCACCATGTTTCTGTAATAGTGCCAATTTTGATATTTTGAGACTTTAAGGTGTATTTCAGCACATCAAATTTGTTTGACACAATTCTTGCATTTATAAGTGAACTCTTCCATCCTATATCATTTACTGCTGGTAACTTTGTCTGTTGTATATCATGTATGGAGTCAGAGCTTTCCTCCCTAACCCCCCCCATCTACATGTTTAAATGGGCATTGATATACTCATTCAAAGTTCTGGAAAGTCTTCTTGTACCCATTTTATTTAAATGGATACTGTCAGGGCTCATTAACCTGTCATCGTTAAAATTCTTCCAGTTATCAATGAAACTATAACCCCTAACCTGACACCATTCCCTTAGCCAGCTATTTAACATTCTGATTTCTCTGTTTTTGTGGTAATGTCTACCTCTGACTGGCAGTACCCCCAATATTGTTATATCTCCTCCCTTGTTAATGATTGCAGATGCCACTGCCTTGTAATCATCATATATTTCCTTTAAATTTAATTTACCTATGTTGTTTACCACAGTGTGAATAAGTACAAGTGAGTCAGCAAGATTAGCTACTAAGCCATTTAACATCTTTCTAACATCACTTATTTTGGCTCCCGGTAGTGTACTCACTGTCATATGTTCATTTCTAACCTTACATAGTGGTGCGTCTGTACCTTTTGTTATTGAATCACCTATAAGAATTACATCCCTATGCTTGCAATGATTTGGATGTGATGCTGTATCTGGATTTATGTTCCAGTTTTGCTTTGCATGACTACTAAAAGCCTTCTACTATTTAAAATTTGTATCCTTTTGGTCTATGGGGACTTTTAGTTTCTGTACAGGTGTGTGCGTGTTTTGTTTTCCAATGTTTTGATGAGTTAATAGTTTGGTATTTCTTCCCTCAGGAGTATTTATTTCATCCTCATCTTGTTTCTGTAATGGCCCATATCTATTTTGGAGTTCCACTGGGGCACTGTTAAAAATCTGTCAACCCCTTCTTTTAGTTGTTCTGGCTTGGATAGTGCACCAATCCTCAAGCTCCTAATCCAAAAGTGCACTATTCAAATCCATGGCTGTGGTATGCACATGCATATTTAAGTTGACTTGCTTTGAATTTTTTATTTCCAAGGGTACACATATATTAACAGCTGCTTCGTCTATAAACTCCTCAAGCTGACTAATCTCTGTTTAAATATGCGTCCTATTCTGTTAATATTTTATCACTTCATATAACATAGAAATGAATATGCATTTGTCACACTGGAAACCTTTCATAGGGCTATCTATAATGAACATAAGGCAAATAATGCACCATTTCATTTTAAAGTGTGATTTATCTAATGTGACATCACAACGTGTCTGGGCAGGTGCTGCAACTATATTTACATTCATGATGGTATCTTGCTCTGTCTTAATTACACAGTTCTTCAATTTTTCAGTATCCTAGTGAAAGAATTTAAGTATTAAAATGATACTGCCTGATTTTTGTCCTGCCTTTAGCTAAGTTCATCTTTTAATTATACTGTGGCTCCACATGACAGGGTGTGGGTTACTATTCCTGAACCCTTCACCCAGGTATGTTGTAAGGCACAAGGTGCTTGCACTGAGTGCATTCAACCACCTGGAAGTGCGGTTTTAGAAAAGGAACCAATACGCTGAAGTGTCTTAATGTTATTATAAAATTGGTCTCAGTAAAAACAAAACTGAGAAAAGATTAATTTGCACAAAACCAAAGAAACATATATTGAAATATCTCTTTTTGTACTGAAAGTGCCAAATAGTTATTTTCTCTTTAGTGCAGCATTGTGCAGCAGGTGCTGTTTTGTATATCAGCCACTTGGGGATTTTGGACAATATGGTGAATTAATGTTTTTCCATATTTTCCTGTTAAGATTTTCTTCTGTCTTTTACCTAGGTTGTCTTGTGGGACCATAGCTGAGTAGTTTAGCTCCAGTTGCTTGGCCTAAAGTTTATAGGGATAAGCTGTGGTAGGAAGCTATGGAGTAATCTTTTGTATGGGTAATGAATGAGAGTGTTGGTGGCATGATTTGGAGCAAGCATTAATGAGAGTCAGAGGCTTACATTTTTGGCTGCACATGAAAACACCCATAGGTACCGGGTTTGTAAAAATTTTGGTCAGGCCCAGGGTCAAGGAGCAAAGCCTCCAACAGGGGTCTCAGGGAGTGTTGAAAAACAAATTAATATAAGCAAGATCCTGCAATGAACAATGGGGCTTTTTGAATCAGAGTAGTGTTCTACAGTGATCTGAATTTTTAAAATTTAATAAGATGGGGTTTCCCCACATTTTGAGCTAAGGTGTCCCACTTAAGGTGATGAAAGTTTGACAGGTGGTAATCTGGAGGTTTTATAAAATATACACAAAAGTGCAACTAGTCAAACATTCCATTTTTTACTAAAGTATTTATAAAGGTTGTATGCTTTTATCACAGGAAAGAGCTAGAACTAAGTTTAGTTTGTTGCAAATCCAAATTACTGCTTTCCTGACAGAGAAAGAGAAATACTTTGAAATGCCAGCCATCTTATTCTCATAGGAGTTGCCCCTATCATTCTGCACAAAATCTAATTTATAATGAAATCTTCTCTGCTGGTTGGGTTGCTTCTGTTTAGCTCCTGAAACCTGACTTCTGTGTGGCCCAAACTTTTCTGTCTCATATTTCCTTGCTGGACTAGTATGGATGTGGCAACTAATAGTCACTGACATGGTGGTCCAATGGTGTCATATATGAACTAAAAGTGAGTACTGCAACTGTCTGCAGCCAGGTTGTGGAATTTCTTACTGGTACAGCAGTGGAGCAGCTTGTGTCCAAAGATGAGGGTCAGGCAGACAGAGTTGATGCAGAGCTTCGTGAAACAGTCACATGTCTCCTTGGACAGGATCTTGCCAATCATGAAGGTCTTGTAGTGCCGCCTGGCTGCTTTCTGCTGCCCCGGGTGAAGTGAACCACAGCTCGATGTGGCAGTGCGTGGTGAGTCACTCCTTTGACAGAGCCTGCTAAACTGGGCTAACAGCACCAGGAGGAGGAGGACTGGGATTAATTGGGATGGGAATCTTCAGCACCAGCTTGGATTGAACAGAACTAGGTCTGAGCTATTAGAACTGGCTCTGGTCTGTTAGTAGCTGCTGCACTGAATGCTCAATACCCGGATCTGATTTGGACCAGCTGTGATCTGTCAGTACCGAGTCAGATGTCTCAGTGCTGGCTTAGATGTCTCTCAGACACTAGGCTAGATCTCTTAGTAACAGCTCTGATCTGTCAGGTCAGATTTCTCCATGCTGACAGATCTCTTGGTAACAGCCCAGATGTCCCTGGTCTGGCTCTCGCCTCCTATCATGTTCAACTGCTGTTGTTGATGTGCTCAGCGCCTGCACCCTCTCTCCTATATAAACCATCTGATAAGCATCTCTACCTTCCCTTATTTAGGACCCTGTGGTTGTCAATCAGTTAAGTTTCTTCTCCCAGGGTGGGCATGGCAGATGCACACAGGACATTGTCTCTGCTTCCCTTTTCACCAGCCCACTCTGCCCATTGTAACTAGCCACCTTCCTGCCTGAACTGCTGTCTCAGTCAGTGCTCCAGGCTCTTGTTCAGTGCTACTCATGACCCCACTCAGGTGCTCATGGCCTGTACCGACTCCAAGAGGGCAGGGGCCCCACTGCGCTGCACCACTGCTCAAACTTAACTTTCCATCACTCACTGGCTTGCTTCAATGCCAAGTCTCTCCCAACTGGTCTGAATCTCACACTCAGGGTTGGCTGCAATGATGGTGACACTGGTTGGTCTACTGAGCCTTCCATCCAGTCTCTGACCGACTGCTCACCTCGCCCACCGCTCTGGTTACTCCTCACTGCAAAAAAAACCCCTGCTCTCTCTTCCTGTTCATGCACACTTTTTCCTTTGCGCTGGGGGATGCAAGTTGTAAATGATGAATGCTTACTCCCTTCACAGCACTGGTGTGTGTGTGTGTGTGTGTGTGTGTGTGTGTGTGTGTGTGTGTGTGTGTGTGTGCGTGTGTGTGTGTGTGTGTGTGCAGCAGACAAAGGAACAAAACAAGACACCCTGGAAGTTCTGGGAAAAAAATATGTGCCAAACACTACTTCTGGGGTGATTATGTTGGTGGGGCTAGGCCCACTTTCCAGAATATTGGTGAAGCCAAGGTCCCAAGGGCCCATATTGCCTTGCACCAATGATAACACCCATTCTGTTACAGGTAATCTGTAGCTCTGTTTAGTTCCACCCACCCACCTGCCTCCTTAGCTACAGCTACTGTGTTTAATCCTGCCCACCCATACTGTTACTGCTGCTTTTTAGCTCTATTTATGCCACTTGCTCAAGCTGTTACCATTGCTACTGGGACATCAGGTGGCTGCTACCATTGACACTGGACTACAGCTAGAAGTCTGCAGTGTGCAGTTTCGGGAAAGGGGATTTGAGAGCTAAGTCAACTTGGTCGTAACAGAGTCTTCACTGGGGAAGTATGAAATACGGCACAGCATCAGAGATTAAAAGGCCAGTAACAGACACAATGACAAAAAACAAAAACAAAATTAAAGGTAGGAAATCGGGGGCCAGTTCTGAAAGGAGGATGCAGGCTTGCCTCGAGCCCCAAGTCCAACCCCTTTTTTGGTGCAGCTTCACGAAACACCTTTGCTGCAACTGCACCCAATTTTAATAGGTTGGATGCAGTTGTGACAGTTTACCTGATTAATGGCAGCTTGCACCAAATAGTTTGTGCAAGCCCTATAAAAAGGGTACCTGGGAATTCTGCAAGTTAGACTAGCAAAAAGCTGGTCTAGCTTGTGGTAATCAGCACATGGGATAGAAAATCCCTATTGCCAGCTGGGAGAATGTCGCAAGCTCCAAGTGTCATATGTTGAGTGCACCTGGGGCTTGCAGCATTTGGCAGCCTTTGAAAATCCAGCCCAGATTTTTCATCTTGATATAAACAGGTACGTCTCAGGTGTGTGGTGGTAGGGGTGGGTACTCTGACAATATAGTACTTGTATAGTTTTTGTAAGTACTGTAACTCTAGTGTTCTTTTTACCTATATAAAGATGGCTGATGGAAACTTTAAGAACATTTCTTGGGAGATATTGATATTTTATGTGCTACATTCTGGTTGTTGGAGGAACTAAACAGTGTGGCTCCCTCTCCTGAACTGCATTGCTTTGGAATCCTCTTGACTGATCATCAGGATACAGACAGTTCTCAACCCGTTTTGTAACTTGTATAGTGTATAGTATATATTTATATATACATACATATATATATATATATATATATATATATATATATATATAAAATATACAATGGGGTGAGTGATAAATGAGTGTGATAAATCATGTTATTTCCACAGGCGTTTGATAACTGTAAGAACTAACATTTATCACACCCCCAAAACCCGTGCTAAACCCGCACAAAGCTGCACAATCGTGCAAAGCCACGCAAATGGTACATTTTGCAACAGTGAGGCCCCATTGTGTTAATAGGACACATGATGCGCACATCATGGAATATGAAAAATATTTTCACTCCTGCCTCGTGAGCACTGTATATTTCACTCGTGCAGCCAGCACTCGTGTGAAATATCCAGGCTCACTCTGCAGGAGTGAAAATATTTCCATATTCCACTCATGCTCCATCATGTATCCTATATATATATATATATATATATATATATATATATATTTAGTCTTTGTAACCGTGTAAGGCCCAGTAGGCACAAGTGTCTGTTTTCAGGGGTGACCTGGGAGCACTGGGCCATTAAGTGACTTGCTCAGAGTCACAAAGTATGCAAGTGGTGGTTCTCAGAATCAAACCAAGGTCTGGTCTGATGGATGTACCAAGCTTGTTCACAGCTCATTACTCTAACCTCTAGGCTATACTGCCAGTATATGGTTTGAAACATCAAATAAAAAATGCTGCCTTTTTTCCTCCAAAGAAATATTTGGCTTATTTGTTAATTACTAAAAAAAATATCTCACCTATCTGCTGAAAACCCACCAAGGTGAGTGGTGGGTTTCAGTTTGAAATGATGAAGCAATAGAAGAATTTGTGTCAGTGGATTCTGTTAGTGGGAAAATGAAAGTAAAATGGCAGATACCATGAGTTTCTATTCTAATTAAAAAAGCTGTTGTAGCATACAAGGACACAACAGCATTCTGTGACCTATGAACTATGGTGCAACAACTTTTTAGTCAGGATGGAAACGTGTTTCTCAAAAGTGTTGTTATGAGATAGTTTAGGACATGAACTGGGAATTTTAAGTGCCAAAATGAGGGAGTTGTAAATTTGTTTGTAAATGCAGAATGTGGCAGATGGTTAGAGTTTGAACTGTTGACAATTAGAAGAGGGAAAAGAGACACCTTGTGCACTAACAACAAAAAACTGGTACCACATCAAGAGTACAATAGCCCAGAAAATAAAGAAAAATCAGACTCCTACAGAGCCATGACATTTATGTAGCAGTACTCTAGTGCTAATTATAGTGGTTGCTAGTGACAGTAAAAAACAAACATGACCCAGTCCTTCGAGGTTCCACGTCACCTCCTCAAAGTGTGTTGCCATGCCATGACTGTGGTCCTTATGTACTGCCTGATTTAAAGAGGCAGTATGTGAAATGAGTGAAGCAATCAGCAATACACAAAGATTTAATAAATATAGCCAAAGTACTTTCGCTACAATTAGTACTAAATGAAGTACTGCTGGATAAATGCCATGGCTGTATAGTAGTGTGCTTTTTCTTAATTTTCCCAACTGTGGATCCAGTCATTTGCATCATTATCATGGAATATGTGATTGACTGATTGATTGATAATAATCGTGTTTGTGTATCCCTTTTAAAAATAAAATTGATCATGCAAGAGAATGTATATGCCCCCCCTTCACAAAACTGTAATGTTGTGTCCAGTTAGTTTTCAGCTAGTTAAAGGGAGACTTTGAAAAAAAAGTATTTTTTTTCTCTGTCTGCTCATGTTTTTAAAAATATGAGTTAAGTATTTGATCTACCACATATTTTAAGGTGATATTGCCTTGTGTGTTTTCTCCAGGTCAGTGTGATTATGGTTAGTGTTTGTGTCAAAAATACAAATAGAGAAACAACGTGTCTATTTTAATTTTAATTGTTCAAATATTTAATTCAGAAAAGATACAGATTTGGTAGATATCAAAACATTATGTAACCCAGGCTTGGAAACAGACTTTGGTCACTGAGGGGACGGCTGTGGAGGAAAGACTAAGCATTCCATGGACAGCTCTCCTCTACCCCAACAGGAGGACACTGTGTCCTGCTCTTAGACTGGCACTTGGTGGAGGCCAAGTGTTAGTGAAGGCAGCACCCTCAAAGGGGTAGAGGGCAGACACCAGATGCCAGCATGCATGTGTGCCTCTGCTCACATGCAGGTGCATCATTGGATGCTAGCATTCTCAGGGGAACCAGGAGGAGAAAATGTCCAATTTGTTGAGGTCAGTGTTGGCACCATCCATAGGCTCTTGAATTACTGACAGGACTGGCCAGCTGTCACAGTTGTGGTCCTGGGTAAATGGTGGATCAGTAAGTCCATAAGAACGTCAGGTGAGAGGGGCAGGTACAAGTCAGAAGCCAGAGAAAAAGTTTGACTGATAAAAAAATTAAAATTACATAAGTAAAATACACAAAATGAAGCCAGTTAAAGCAAAAGGATATTCAGTTGACAGTTGAGTTAGAATTTAGAAAATATACACACCATGTAAACCTTTCTCTATTTTTTTGATAATCACAGCCAGATTTGTATAACATATGAGAAAATCTAGTAAATGGCAATACTAAATTTAACTAATGTGTTATACCAAAACTAATGAAATGCCTGACATGATCTAAAACCTTCTGACCATTAAGGATAAACAGCTGCAAAATTATTTATAAATCTAGTGATTGTTATCCTTGATAATAAAAAAGAATGACATAGTGTTTGGTCACTGCGGTTTTAGACTGCCACAAAATCTGACCCATAGACATCTGTCAAAAGGATCATAAGAAACACACAGGACCAATATATAGTCAAATGATGTTCTGGCACAGGAGATTCACTTATGAAGCCAATTTTTTTACCCTTGCATTGCTGCTGGGTGGACTGCAGCACTAAAGCCCAAGCATGGAGTGAGCAGGGAAACTGACATAGCATGGCTCGACATTCAAGTAACCTCCCTGTGTGAAACCTGAAAATTCAACAAGAGATGGAGTGCTGGGTGAGGGGGGACTCCAGCTAAACATGCATATATAGATACCTCATATGTGTTCACAATTTTGGTCAGCGATGGTCAGGCCTACTCTAGTGGTTCTTGTTATGAAACCAATGTGAACTAAAATGTTAAAACATTTCTTTTATATAATTAATTTTCACATTAAGAAATACTTAAGCTGTTTTATTGTACAATATGTGACTTCGAAGCTTTCATTTAATTGTTTTGGGAGGAAACTCTTGTTGTATGTATATCATTGAGTGCCTAATCGAAAGTATGGGCTCTAAGAAAGAAGAACAAAGTTCAAACTCCATCTTGCTAACTGGCAAAAAAACCTTATCAAAAATGTATAACTGGAATGTAAGCAAAATCCTTCATAGCCATTTTTCCGTCTAATGATATGAGATAGAAAATGTTTGCTACATAAAATGTACTGTATAAATATATGACTATGTATTGAGAGGGATGTGGTATTTTCAGCATCCTGCAATACTATTATGGTGGTATTTCTCAAAGCTGATACCATCATCCAGGTAAGGTGTGTATGTGACCTTTCAACCTCTGGGTATTCACCATCTTTACCATGGTATTTTCATCATCCAATAATACCATCAAGGTGGTATTTTTAACATCTGATACCATCATCATGGCATGCATGAGAATTTTCAAGGTACTCACCATTATCACAATAGTATCCATTACCAAGAATGCTATCACATCATCTGCAAGCAACACATCTGTCTGCAACAACCTCAGACCTATGAGACTGCAGGAGAGAAACAACATGCAGCATCCTGTGCCATCTTTCTACCATACTTCACAATCATGATGTGGCAAGCAACTCCCACCAGCTCTAAACATCTACCATGGGGCCAGATCATGGGGGGAGAAAATGATAGCAAGCATCAACATAGAACATAGAACATAGAACAATGAAACATAGAAGACGGCAGATAAGGACCGCAAGGCCCATCCAGTCTGCTCATTTCTTTTTCTACCTTATAAATGTGCCATCAGCCTTTGCTCTGTCAGTGGCCTATCTATTCATTCCCATCTGTATTGCTCCCTTATGCCTATCCCATGCCTGTTTGAAGCCCTGCACTGTATTCATAGCCACCACTTCCTGAGGTAGGCCTCACACATAGCACTCGGATTAATTAGTGCCCCACATTGGGTACCAATCATTTGAGTCTAATGACTTGGTTTAAGGTACCCAACTCAAATTTGGAAACACAATATGTGGAAGGCAACCTGATTTATTTTATATTATCCAAGAGCAAATCTTTATACCACTTCATGGGATCTCACATGAATCCCGCACTGTCACTGGTTATGTTGGAAAAGAAAAGTATACAAGAAACTATGGTATATGGCTCACTAGAAAAGAAAGTTCAATTATTGATTTGGCATTTATTTAAGGAAAACAGATTTGAAAAGAAAAAGACATTTACATTGGCAGTTAGCAAGTAATTATGCAAGCAGAGTGGTACCCATCTGTATACTTTAGTACAACCTTGCTGGTAACTGTCTTTGGGGGAGAAGGCTGCTTTATTCTTCTCTATGTAGCTTGCAACAATTATAAAGAAACCACAACAACAGTCAAAGTTGTTATGGGGTGATTACAATATATAGAGAGGCTGTGTGTGTCCACTTGCTGTTGGTGCTCTGGAGAGAGACTGATGTGAGATTGCTGACGTCACTGCTGCTGTGCTTAGTGCTGTGGAGGAACTCTGAGGAGTCAGCTCAGCATGGATTTCTGAAGGCCTGATATATTTTATGAAAGGTATGCCACCGTTGCCTTAATTTGATTCAGAAATCCATTTTACCTATGGTGGGGGTGAGCTTTGCTCCAGTCTATTCTCTCTCCTTTGTTTCGTTTTTATTTCCACAACTGGTGCAACCAAGGAAGATGCAAGACAAACAACAAAGGAATGTTAAAGGCTGCCTGAAGTTAACTGTCTCTCTGGCACAGATTGCTGAAAGCTGAATGCTGAAAACAAAGTGAAGGATATCATCGGAGCAGCACTAGAGCGGCAGTTTGCTAACTAGAGTGACAGCAGGAGCAGCGGGAGCAGAACGGGTGATGGAATGGACAGCGGAATAGACAGTGGAACCAAAAGACAAGTGTCCCATTTAGAGAGGCCAGAGATGAGTGCTCAGGAGGACTGAGGACAAAACAGCACTGCACCTTGAAGTGCCCCGTATCAAACAGGAATGGCCAAGCATTCAGACTGGATGGTTCTACACAGATAATCACAGCTCTTTACTGCTTCTCTTGGTGTGGGGTGAGCAATATTTTATTTGACTATATGACAGGCAAGCTGAGTAGAGAACTATGCTGGATTATTGGGACTGCTGAGGTTCAGAGTAGTGCGAACTGAGGGATGCGGGGCTGAGAAGTGAACTGCAGAAGTAAAGCATAAACTGTTAGAATGCTAAAGAATGCAAGGGAATTACTGAACTACTATACTATTGAACTACTAAATCATTGAATTATTGCATTTCTATCTGCTCTTTCAGGATGGTGGTATAGACTCTCAAGAGCTCAGGCCCTTGGATACTCGTTGGTTGGGCCTTGCTAGGCCTTTCATTAATACCCACATAGGCAGTTATGCAGACAACCACAGTGCGTTTTTACTGCACATTCTTTCTCTTGCAGGTTTTCAATTGATGTTGTTATCAATATCTGATATGTAACACTTGACATTCTGATATTTATTGATATATATACTGCACTATTTTAAACACTGTGCACTGAGAGCTCCAACATTTAGTCTTTGGTCTCAATAGGAGCCTCAAGCAGGAACTATAGCTTGTTAAAATCATATTGTATATTGCATAGTGGCAGTCTAGAACCACTGAACTTTAGAGGTGCTTTAGAATTGTTTATGAACCTAAGATTGCAGACTGTGAACTGAGAATTGAGAAATGGCACCTTAGCTATTGTGTCTTATGCTGTCTTTTTTCCTTGTAGGCTATTAAGAAAAATTGATATCTCACACCTGTTATTTTGATAACCACTGACTTTCAAAGTACCAACTTAAATACTATGTCATAATTAACTCTAAGAAAGTCAAATTGCATAAAGGCAATTTAGAATTGCTTAAACGTAATTGTAACCAAGCACCTCCTAAGTTAAAATGTAAGTCTAAAGCACAATGATAAGATCTAGTACCTAATTACTATTAAGACTTAGCCCACCTGGTCTCCTTAATTGGAGGTAGCAACTGTGGGTATATGCGAGACTGATTTAACTGGTTAATTTGATACAGTCCTTCAAGCAAGTATCAGTTATCATTTGGTGGCACACCTGCTCTTTCACATAACCTGTGTTAGAAATATCCATTGAGGCCTATTGTTAGTATTTTTTAGACACACATAGTGGATTACTATATATTATAAGCATACTTATTACTCTTAAAAATTTTATCTGGCATTTTTATGTTTTTAACCCTTAGGTTGCTGACAGAATTAGAACACGTAGGGATTTTGGACTGAAATATCAGTATGCAGCCATGCAAGGGTTAAGGAAACCTGTATATTTTGAATTGTGTGATTAAATATGGTGCAGAAAAGCTGATAAGCTGAAACAAATTATAAATTGGTATTCAGTTCTAGTCTAAACAAGCTCTGTTAACCTTTTGTGTTTTATTTTCCTTACTCAGCCAGCCCTCTGCCCCACCACATTCTGCCCCCCCGTAAGCTGACCTACTAGAGTGCTATAAGCATTCTTGCAGAGCCAGTATCTAGTATAAACACTAGCTCATTATGCATTTAAGGGCCAAAAAAGACTGCAAGCCCTACCAAAAAAGGATAAACCTAAGGGAAACCCTAAACAGGGGCCCAAGATGAACCCTAAGGATAACAGCAGGAAAATAACAAATTATTTCATTACCCCAGGTTCACAACTGGATATAGTTGGACCTAAAAATATAGTTAGGATTAAAGGGTCTATCGAACCTCAGTGCACTTCATTACCGAATAAGAAAAGTACATCATTACCCCTGTCAGTAGAATACCCACTTTTAGTTAAGATTGGAGAACTTGAGGAATTTGAGGAAAGTATGTAATCAGACATTATAAATATAACATCATGCACAAATCGACTAGTGATTAGACAGACTTTGCAACAAAACAACAGTGGAATAGCTAATGTCAATTCCCCCAGAACCAAGAGCAAGTCTGAAGGGCACACAGGAATAAAAAAAAATAGTAAGGGAAACAAAGAGAAAATGATCACCACATCTCACGGGGGCAACAAGAGAACTTAAATAAAAAAGTTTTGGAGACTGCATACAATAGATCACAAGAAGGGGCAGACATAAATAATTTGCCATTATCTCCAAAGACCAAGAAGTATTCATTTTTGCAGGATTTTGAAAACTTTATTTCATCTTATGTTGAGCCAAAGAGCTTAAACATGTGGTCTATGAAACCAGCAGACATCACACATCTATGGGATTATGATGCAGTAGCATCAAGGGATATCTCGAAGGAAAAGAGCAATTAGCATTTGGATATAGAAATAAAATGAATACATATGAAACTTTATGAGATAAAAGAAATAGGCCCAGATATTCAAACTGCGCCAGTCTGAGGCGCAAGCCCCTGCGCTGCTCAAAATAGTTGCGCAGGGGTGTGGCCGGGTGATATTCAAAGGAGTTGCAGCTGTTGAGCAACTCCCTTTGAATGTAACCCGAACCAAGCACTAGCACTGTAGTGAACTTAGCTACCACTGCGTTGCCAGAGTTGAGCATTCAACCTGCGGTGGCGCAGTACCATTGCGCCATGCGCATAAATTTCCGATATTCAAAGGTGACATGCAAATGGGGTATAATTTATGCAAGGTGCAGGGGGCCATTGTCCAGATTTGTGAATGATCATTCACAAATCTGACTGTCATGTACGGTGGGGCTGCATGCCCATTGGCTGTAGCTCTGCACCAATGGCGGCAGCCCTACCGGACAGTCAGTCGGGCGGGCGGCGGGTGGCAGGCGGGTGGATGCTGTCGCCCGCCGGGCCGCGGGGAGCGGGTGGAGGGGCTTGTGGGTGGGTGGGGGACACCAGACACCAGGGAGATGTTTGGGGGTTAGAAGCAGACATTCTGCCCGCGATCGGCTTTACGGGTCCACTGACCACCAGGGAGTTATTCGGCTGGGGGGGGAGGGTTGCCATCTCTGCCCACGATCGGGCACTGGGGGTTTATATAGGTCTCTGCCCGCGATCGGGCACTGGGGGCGAGTACAGGTTCTGCCCGCTGATCGGGCACTGGGGAGGTTTATACAGGTTCTGCCCGCGATCGGGCTGTGGGATGCGGGGGACATGTACGTACTGCCCACGATCGGGCTGGTGGGGGGCACAGGAGCGAGTTTGGGTGCCAGCCAGGGGTGGCTGCTGCTGTGCGCGCCTGCAATGCAGCAGCTCACCTGTGGGTGGCCCCTACTTAAGCCTTTTGGCTCAAGCTTGTGCGGGCGCAGCTTGGTTGATGATGCACAACCTCCTGCGCAACCCGACTGAATATCGGGTTGCGCAGGTTATGCATGGATCCTCCCTCCTGTTGAGCATGCATTCATTTGCATTGCTCTTTGGCGCAACCTGGTGCCAGTGGCGTAACTGCCTCCTGCTGAATATCGCAGAATGGCGCATTTTGGACTTGCGCATGGCGCAACCCTGTTGCGCATGGCGCAACCCTTTTGAATATCTGGGCCCTAGTATCTAATAATAGTAAACTAATAGGGCTCTTGATGACCTCATTGGGTACAGCTAGGAAACTCTCTGAAGAGGTAACAGGAGAAGAACATGAAAATTCAAGCATTAAGGAAACAACATTTAATAGAAATAGAAGGGATATCAGGAAAGTAACAGAAAAAAATAGGCATAGAGGAAGAAAGAACAACAAAGAAATTAGTAGAGGGTTTGCAAAAAAAGAAAATAAAACAGGATAGCACTAAATCACTATACTGGAGGCAGTAGAGCGCAGTGGTCTAAGGCTCTGAGCTGCAAATCTGGTGACATCCAGCAGACCAGACCTGGGTTTGAATCCCACAGCTTCCACTTGCATACTGTGTGGCCCTGAGCAAGTCACTTAACCTCCTTGTGCTCGCAGGTCACTCCTGTAAAAAAGCTTCCATCTTAGTGTGCTATACCTGGTTAAAAACAACTAAATAAATAAAAAATAAATAAAAATCTAAGAAGAAAAAAAATAAAGCCAGTAAGGGGTACAATCAAAGTCAGCATACTGCCCTAGAGGATGTGAACTTAACCCCCCACCCAATCTGACATGAGATGAAAGCAAAATTATTAGGAAGAAAAATAGAAATAAAAACACATAAGAGAAAGTATGGGTTATGTCTCATAAGGAAGTCCTTGAGCTTAGCAAACAAAATGGATATTAAAGTAAAGGAATTAAGTAAGAAAAATATTAAAAAAGACCTAAAACACAACAAAAGTTCATCAAGAATTAGGGCTGAAAAGGGGGAAAATTCCTGGTACACATGTAAAAAGAAGAAATACAAACAGGGGCTAGCCTACCGACAGAATTTGTTGATGAGGTACCTAAGGGGAAGAACAAAAATCCAATAACCTTAAGAATATTGGTGTACAATATTTTAAAGGGGTTTTGGGTGATGAATTCAAAGATATAGGCTCTACATATGGTTATAAAGCTGGCAAAGAGAGGGGGGTTATTTGTGCAGTTTTAAACACAGGTAGGATTAAAATGAAATTATTAGAACAAAGGGACACATTTGCATCATTTGCAGCAATGTTCGATCAACAATAAATATGCTTCAACATAAAGAGGGAAAAGCTACACATAATAACAAAGTCAAGGGGGGGGTAGAAAACAGAAAAACACCTAGCAAAAAGAGTGAACAGGAACATACAGGGTTATAATAAATTCCAAACAAGAATAACAGAATTCAAGAAACCAGCTGAGCAAATGCATCTACTTGAGGGGGATTCTAGCCCACCAAGGAATTTGTTAAGAGGGTGCATGCGTAGGAGAATGCACATTAATAATGATGCTGTGTTAGAAGTATCAACTTATGACTCGGTGATAGAGGAGAAGAGCATCATGCAAATAAATAGTAATAACAAATTAAGCACAATAAGTATAGGCTGCCAATGAAATTTGGAATCCATTAGTATTATAAGTTGGAATATCTTTAGCCATGCTAACAAAACTGAGGACAATGGGTAGATACAGGAAATAAAAAATATGATATAATAATGCTACTAGAGACCTGGATGAAAAATTCTAATTTTAAGCTGGATGGCTACACCAGCTGGCAATTTGATGATGTCAAGACATCACAATTTGGTAGAGCTAAAGATGGAATGACCACGTTAATATCTACCAGTAGCTTCCACAAAAGTGAATTAATTAATTATGGTTCCTCATATTTTCTATCTGTAAGAGCAGTTTCAAACTTGGGGCTAGAACTGAAAGTAATAAATACTTATATTGCACCATTCAGTTTACTTTGTATGAAGATGGTAGAGGATAACTTACAAGTTACAATTTCAGATATACAGACTGGATACCTGGATAGTACAATTATCCTGAAGGGGAGACTTTAATGGGCATGTAGGTAATAAAGCGGAATTAATTACCCAGGAATGGAAATTAGATGATGAATACAATATTCCATTATGAAATTGTAAGGACTACATTTTAAATAAGAAAGGGGGCTGTGTACATAATTGAGCCATAGCTAATAATTTTAGGCTGGTTAATGGACGGGCATATGGGGACAGAGAGGGGAATGGACCTACCCCACAAAAAAAGGTGGCAGTTTGCTAGACATGTGTGTGATTCATTTTATGCTATTTATCATGTTAAAAATGTTGCAGTGAGAACTATTTGGGATAGCAACAACTTTCCCAGTATATTGAATCTACTAGGTAAAGAATATAGGACTCCAAGGGTCAGGATAGACCCCCAGATAGCTGACAATATGACAATCCATAATAAAAAAATTGATAAAATGTACTCGAGTACCAGAAAATTTGATCATGCAAGAGTTGGGTACTATAGTCAATAAAACTGATGCACAAGGAATGGAGGGGCCTATATAGAAATATGAATTTTGTATAAAAGAACTTATTGAAAAACTTGAATGTACTGTCCATAAATAATTGCTTAACATTACCAAAGGTACAAACATATGGTTTGATAGTGAATGTATATATATATACCAAATGTATAGTTAACAAACTAGGCAGATTAGCCCAGAATTCTTTAGATGTTGTAGCAAAGATAGCTTATAAGACAATAAAAAGAAAGTTCAGTGTGTTACTAAGATCTAAGAAAAAAGAATATAATACTAAGCTATGGCAACAACTACAAGAAAATATTTATAATAAAGATAGTAAAGGTTTTGGGGGGATGGTGGCACTGGGCACTGCCAATGTGCAATATAACACAGTATCTGTAGTTTCAGTTCATACATGGTTTACATTCTTTTCTAAAAAGTATCACGTTGCACGATATAGCATGACCAGTCACCACAAGGAGGGTAACTCTACAGGACAAACATTAACATTAGAAAAAATAGCAAACTCAGTCAGAGAACCCTTTACTTGCATGAAAGAAGTGAGATGGGCCATTAAGGCACATGACAAAAACAAGGCCCCAGGATATGATGGAGTGCAAGCTAAGGTTTTCCATAGTAATGCAGAAAATTGGACAGATATTCTATGTCCACTTTATAATTTTATCTATGAAAATAAAATTTCACCAGATGCATTTAATAACAATGTAATAGTACCCATACATAAGAGAGGTCCATATGACAATCCAGATAACTACAGACCAGTCAGACTACTCCGTATTGGTCTAAAAATTATGACTAGTATCATACTGAGGAAACTGGAAAACTGGGTGATGGACAATAATATAATCTCTGAAACCCATGCAGGGTTTTGGAGAGGGTACAGCACAATTGACCACATATTTACCATATGTTTCCTCTTTGATAATTAAGCAAAGAGGGAGAAGGAGGTTTTCTACATGGCCTTTTTGGACCTAAAATCAGCGTTCAATACTGTCAATAGGGAGCTGCTATGGGTTACTCTTAAATCATTATGACTTGACTCTAATCTATTGGATTTGCTTATAGTTCTCTATAAAGAACATAACGTGTTTGTTAGAACTACAAGAGATGGTAACATCACGGATGCTATCACTGTCAATAAGGGATGAAGCAGGGTTGCCTTTTGGCTCCCCTTCATTTTAATATTTACATAGAACAGGGCATTCATAAGGTGAAGAGAAATTATACCTTTGCCACAAAAATCTATAACCAGGAGGCACACATCCTTTGCTATGCAGATGATATTATTTTGTTTTCTCAAACACCACTAGGTCTAAAAAGGGCAATTAGCACTGTATGCTCTGAACTAGCAGACAGGGCTGTACATGTCAACCTGCAAAAATCCAACATTATGTTATGCAATAACTCTAGATTAAAGGAAGATCCCACCTGGAGGACTGGGGACTTAGAATTCAAAGTATGCAAAACATATAAATATTTAGGCCTAACTCACGGAAGAGATGGCAGTTGGCACAGCCATATGTCACACGCTAAGATATCAGCAATGCAAGCATCAAAAGCCATTATACATTTTGGCAAAATCTTTTAAAATAATTCCTATCTTGTCCTTAAACTAGCATTTGATACCAAGGGTATAAGTTTTTTACTGTATGGGGTAGAGATATGGGTCGTGGACATGGACAACACAAACCTAGAAAGTGTCCAGAACAACTTCTATAAACAAATTATGGGATTAGATAATATTACAGCCACTTCCTTTATCAGAAGTGAGTTTAATTTAAAATCAGTGATCTTGATGGCTAGAGTTAGGGCGGTTAAGTTAAGGAAAAAAATTGTACTACTTCCGGACAATAGAACTATGAAATTGTATTGGAAGGAAGCACAAGAAAGACGAAAGGGGAAATGTTGGTTCACTAAACCAAATACTCTTCTAAGGAAAATTGGCCTTATGGAAATATGGGATATACAAGTTAAACAAAATATTGAGGTATATTCCAATTTGGCAATTACAAGGCTTGAAGACGTCTTTTTCCAAGTTGAATTTGGAAAATTAAAAGGTCTGTATTATTATGATGCATATTGCAAATTAAAAGTGCCAAGAAAAAAAGAGAGTATCTGGAATTTTTGGAGAAGGAGAAAGATAGGGATGCATATTGGAAATTCAAAGCTAATAAAGTTACTAGTATACATAGCAGAAAGTATCTCTCTAAATGAGGTAACGAGACAACGTTCTGTAAATGTGAACCTCAGACTCCCATGACAGTTAGATATATGATTCAAATATGGAGCCTGATATAGACACTCTGAAAGAAACAACCTTCCTGAACTCTCCTACATGCCAGGAATCAAGTCTGGTGGTGTTTGCTCCTCAGCTAACTTCTTCCAAAGGCAGTAATCCACACACAATCAGAATGTTTCACATCCCTTACTGTCCTACACCTCCTAAGCAAACACCCCTTATCTTCTCTGTTAGGGAAGCAAAATTTGCTCTGACCACCTTTCGTTGCCCCTCCAACTCTTGTTCCATTGCCCTAGGCAGTGCCCATGCTAAGCAACCTAACAAAGCCTTCCTGAGATTCCTTGTAAGATGTCTCTGGAAACTATTAATCCTGCTGTTGCTCTGTGCAGGCAGTGTGAAACTAAACCCAAGCCCCCTCCCCCCCGTCTGCTAGCTGCTCCAGGGGAGCTCCCACAGTTAAAGGGCCTGAGCTTCCTGCATATGAATGTATGCAGCCTAGTCAATAAATTTGACCTGGTCCAAGCCTGGGTGCTGCACGCAACACCTGATGTAGCAATGTTCTCAGAAACCTGGCTTAAGAATCATGTACCCAACAAAATGCTTAACATCTCTGGCTACAACCTACACAGGTGTGACAGGTTGACCAGAGGTGGTAGTGTTGCCATATATATTGAGGACAAATTCCTAACCTCTGATATTGTCTGTACATCAATGCCCAAAGAATTTGAGTGTCTTGCCCTCAAGTTAACCTTATTGTCTGGAGTAGCCCTACTGGTAGCTGCATGCCATAGGCCACCTGCTGCTGGCCTGTGTATACTACCTCACCTTCACTCCCTCTTGGAGAAAGTGACTACTGAATGCATCATAATGGGGATTGTAATCTTTTTTTTTTTTTGGCTCAGCGCATAGGTTCTTCAATCATCGTATCCACTCCTGAAGTCTTAACACTTCATCATAGCCAACTTACCCCACCGAATTAAATCCTTTTTTATTTATACTCTATTCCCTAAACAATTTATAAAGGGTAACCAGATTAAATTATAATTTTCATTTTTATCTTCTAAAAGATATAATGATTTGTCCACCTTACTAACATCTAGCATCTGGCCTATCCATTCCTTATAATCTGGAGGCCTTGGGTCCTTCCAGTGCTGCAACAATATTTTCTTTGCCACAGTTAAGGCTGTGTTCAGAAATATCTTCTGATGTCTCATTTGATCCCTCTAATGTAGCTGATGACCAAATATGACAGTTTCTGGATCAAAAGTGGTGTCTTGTCCTATTATTATTCTCATAGTTGTCTTTATCTTATCCCAATAAGTTTTTATCTTATCACATTACAACAACATATGAATAAGAGTACCCCTGATCTTGGTGCATTTCTGGCAAAATGGTGATATTATATTTGCCATTTTATGCAACCTACTAGGGGTCTGATAAGTCCTATGATATGTGTTGAAGTGAATTTGAAAAAGCTTATTATTCTTTATACCCAAGGCTTCTAAGTTGCTAACCATAATCCAATCATGATCAGGGACAGAGACTGAAAATTCTTTCTCCCATGCAGTTTTGAGAAACAAGTCAGGGAATACTGATTCCTCCCTGAAAAAAAAAAATAGATTTTAGATAACAAATGTTTACCTCTTTCCAGTCTTTTGAAAAAGCTCTCCAATGTTGTTCCTTCTACTTTAAAAGAACTTTTATTTTTTTTAAGATAAAACTCCTGACTTGTGAATATTGCCCTACGTGCCTATCTAGTAGGTCAAATTCTTCTTTTAACTGATTAAATGTTTTAATCAAATTTTGAGAAATAAAATCCTTGCTAGTAGAGTTTCCTTTCCCTAAATACCACTGCTGATAAGTCACATCATTTCCAGAAAGGGGAAAAGTTTATTATTAAATATAGGAGTTAATTTAAATAGTTTATCTAGAGTCCTCACGTAGTTCAAGGCCCTAGACCAAACATTTTTAACTGTTTTAGTTGTCTCCAACATTTCATCATTCTGAAAAAATTATGTAAGGGAATTTACTAGATTTATTCCCTTAAGGGCCTTCTGCTCTAATCCTAAACCAGCTACCAGGGGGTTATCTGGTTTATAAAATCAATGGCAAATAATCTCCAGTTGGGCTGCAACATAATAAAAGCGAATGTTTGGGCAATTCAAACCTCCCTTAGATTGATGCAGATATAACTTTTGTAGTGCAATTCTAGGATGTTTTTCCTGCCAAATAAATTTCTGATTAATCGGTTTAATTTTAGAAAGAAGGTTTCCTTCAGGATTATTGGGCTAGACTGAAATAGAAAAAAAACCATCTGGGTAACATATTCATTTTGAGAATGCTTATTCTTCCTTTCAGTGTTAATGGAGGGTATTGCCACTTATCCAGATCATTTTTAAGCAAATTAATTAATGGATCATAATTCAGCTGAATCATTACATTCATTTTCTGAGCTAACTGAACCCCTAAATATCTTATATTTTCTGTATGTAATGTTAGTAACTGAGAATTAGTTATATTAAAGAATTCCCAAGATTTAAGGCTTCAGTCTTATCCCAATTCACCTGGTAACCAGAGACCTTCTCAAATTATTGTAAAATCCCTATAATATTTGATAGTTGACCATTAGGAATTTTCACTGAAAGCAGAATATCATCTGCATAAAGCATGATAATATTAGGGGCTTCTCCCATTGGTTTTCCCAATAATAAACCTTGGGATCTAATTCTGATAGCCAGTGGCTCCAGTAATAAGGCAAATAATAATGGGGAGAGTGGACACTCTTGCCTAGTCCCTCTAAATAACTGAAAAAAATGATACAAACATAGAAACATAGAATTTGATGGCAGATAAGGACCACTTGGCTCACCTAGTCTGCTCATTTTCCTACCTAACAGATAAGCTGCAGATCCTAGTTAACCAACAGCTTACTTCCTCCTGCCCCCCACTAGAATTGCCTTATGTCTGTCCCATGCATTCTTGAATTCTCCCACTGTTCTTGACTCCACAACCTCCTCAGGGAGGCTGTTCCATGCATCCACAACCCTCTCTGTGAAAAAATACTTCCTCACATTACCTCTGAGCCGTCCCTCTATCTTTAAATTGTGCCCCTTGTTCTTGCACATCTCTTTTCTGAAAGATGCTACCTCTTGGACTTTGTTGATTTCCTTGAGGTACTTGAAAGTTTTATCATGTCTCCTCTCTCCTTCTTTCCTCAAGGGTATACATATTAAGCTCCTTTAGTCTTTCTTCATATGTCTTCTGGTGCAGACCTTGAACCATTTTGGTTGCCTCATCTGAACAGCCTCCACTCTGTCTATGTCTTTGCAGAGATGGGGTCTCCAGAACTGCACACAGTACTCAGATGGGGTCTCACCAACTGTCTGTACAGAGGTATAACAACTTCCTGTTGTGTATTTGCTCTTCTGCATCCTGGCATCCCCAGCCTTCCTTACTGCCTTCTCACATTGCTTGCCCACCTTTAGGTCATCTGATATAATTACCCCCAGGTCCCTTTCCGTTTTTACTGTTGTCAGTATCTCAATTTCCTTGTGTACTCTTCCCTGGGTTTTTGTTTCCTATGTGCATTACCTTTGCACTTCTTTTCATTGAATCTGAGCTGCCATACATTTGACCATTCCTCCAACCTTGCCAAGTCCTTCTCATCCTTTCCGCTCCATCTTGTGTATCAACCCTGTTGCAGATCTTTGTGTCGTCTGCAAAGAGACATACTTTTCCTTCCAGTTCCTCTGCAATGTCACTTATAAAGACATTAAAAAGGACCGGTCCCAGTACTGAACCCTGTGGTACCCCGCTAGTAACCCTCCTTTCTTCACTGTGTACTCCATTTACTACTACCTTTTGTCCTGTTTTCTAGCCAATTTTTTTATCCAGGCTACCACCTTGGGACCCACTCCAAGGCTGGCTAACTTGTGTATTAATCTTTTGTGTGGGACTGTATCAAATGCCTTGCTAAAATCTAGGTAGGCCATGTCCACAGCCCCTCCCTGGTCTGCTACTTTGGTCTCCCAGTCAAAGAAATCTATTAGATTCATCTGACATGACCTTCCCATCGTGAATCCATGCTGCCTTGGGTCCTGTGCCCCACTGGCCTCTAGGTACTCAACAGTTCTTTCCTTCAGAAGTGAGTCCATCATTTTCCCTACCATTGAGGTCAAACTAACTGGTCTACAGTTTCCTGCCTCTGTCCTGCTCCCACTTTTATGAAGAGGAATCAAATCTGCCCTCCTCCAGTCCTCAGGTACCACCCCATCCTCCCATGATTTGTTAAAGAGAGTAGTCAGCGGTGTCACTAGTTCTACCCTTAGTTCCTCTACAATTCTTGGGTGAATCCCATCAGGCCCCATTGCCTTGTCCACCTTCAATTTTATTAGTTCTTTCAGAAACCTTTCTTCTGTAAATGGACTGGTATCAAACCCCATCTTCAGAGTGTTTCTCTTGTTTGGTTTAGGTACCTCCCCCTCCTCTTCCTTTGTGAATACTGAGCAAAAATATTCATTCAGTATCCCTGCTTTTTCACTATCACCCTCTTCCCAAGTTCCCTCCCCTTTATTAAGCCTCAGTATCCCTCCTTTGGTCTTTATTTGCTCCCTAATGTACCTATAAAAGGTCTTATCGCCCTTCTTAACAGAATTGGCTATCTTTTCCTCGGTTTGGGCCTCTGCTATTCTGACTGCCTTCCTAGCCTCTTTCTGCTTTATCTGATAAAGTTCTCTGTCCTGCTCCTTCTGTGTTTCCTTATATTTCCTGAATGCTATCCTTTTCTCCTTAACCTTCCCTGCCTCCTCTTAGGAGAACCATAGCGTTGTTTTCCTTGATGAGCAATTTTTATTTGTCTTGACTCTTGCTTGTGTTTTTTTGCATATCAGCCTTTTCTGATACAGGAAATTTCCCTTCATCCCATAACTTTTCAGGGTTTCAATCAGGAATGGCCACTGTGCTTTGTTGAATGCTTTTTCTGCATCTAACAAGAGAAGTGCAGTGTCCGTTCCTGCACATGCCTGAATCAGATTAACTGCTTTTCTTATATGGTGATGTAATCTTAGATTTTCCACAAATTCTATTTAGTCTGGATGTATTATTTTACCCATATTTTTTGCTAGTCTGTTTGATAATATTTTTGTATAAATTTTATAATCACAGTTTAACAAAGAGATGAGGCGGTAAGAGCCACACAAATCCTGAACGTTCCCCTTTTTTGGATTAATATGATGTCTGCCTGATCAAAAGATGCTGGTATCATTTTATTTTTATATATGTAAGAGAATACCTCCTTAAGTTTTGGTGCCAATAAATTTATTAGATGTTTATAAAATTCGAAAGGTAGCCCATCAGGGCCTGGGCTCTTTCCATTTGGGGAATTATTGATAATGGTAATTATTTCTTCTTCCAGTAAGTCTTTATTTAACCATTCCATCTCCTGTTCAGATCATTTCGGTAAATCCAGTGCCCCCAGATACTCCCTGATTTGGGTAGTATCTGTTTGCTGCTCAGGGATATATAACTTTTTGCAAAACTGTGTAAAAGTCTCATTAATTCGTGTTCAGTTATTACTAAAGCTTGATTTTCATCCCTTATTTCTAGAACCGTGTTTTTCTTTGCCTCATTACTTAATTTTTAAGCTAATAGTTTACTTGGGAGATTCCCTGAGTGATAGTATTTGGTCCTTACTCCATATATTTCATTGTCAACCTGCTCCTGTATTAGGTTTTCTAATCTATCTCTGACCATCACCATTTTAATTTCTGTTTGTTCTGACCTACTAAATACATGCTCATCTTAAGCTAGGAGAAGTTCCTGCTCTAGTCTTTGAATCTATGTTCCCCAAGATTTTTTTCTGATACCTACCTGTGCTGCTATCCAACCTCTAAAATAAGCTTTCATGGAATCCCAAACAATCGAAAGATTTTGTTCTTGAAGTGGGTTAATTTCCCAGTACCACTCAAGTTCCTGTTTTCTTTTTTCTATAAATCCTGGGAAAAGCCATAACGAATTACCCAAAGACCATTTATGTATAGGTAATGGATGTATTAGGGACATCTTAATCCTTAACCAAACTGGTGCATGGTCTGAAACTCTGATTGGTTCATATGTTATATGTACAATATCTTTAATTAAAGACTGAGAGGCCAAAAAAAAGAATCCAGTCTAGAATAAGTATTATGCCCTTTAGAAAAATGTGAGAACTTTTTCAAGGTTGGAAAAAGAGATCTAAAGGGGGTCTTGGAGCTATTAGTCCTTCATGATCTGTTTTAGTAACATCAAAGATATTTTTTTCTTTCCAATGCTGGAGGTGCTCTATACAGATAATGAAGGGTTAAATTAAAATCACCTCAATAATAAGGGGTGAACCAGATTGAACTGCTTCCAATATAAATTCTGAAAAAAAACCTGGGTCTTTAGTATTTGGACCATAAATTGAAACCAGTGTGTACTTATTTTCCCTGAAATAAGAGCTCAACTATTACAAATCTACACTTTTGGTCCACCACTGATCTACACACATTATAATTCATATAGTTTTTCAGATATATAGCCACCCCTCTAGCCTGAGCAGAAAAAGTAGTGAAATAGCCTATAGCTTTAAACTTATTTCCAAAAAACCTTGCGTCAGTATTTGCAAAATGTGTTTCTTGAAGAAATAAGCAATCAATGTTCCTTTTATTGGCAAGCTTTATTATCTTTCTGATTTTCACTCTATCCCTGGCCTCATTTAGATTCCAAGACAGGATATCAAAATTTGTCATCTTTAATAATTAAACTGTTCCTCCTTTGTGTTTTTAACTCCTTATTTCCCCCTCCCTTAACAGTATTGTGCAGGCCTCTGATAGCACCCAAGACCTTTAATGATGGTTACCTTTTATTACTATGATTTTAGTATTTTGTCTATCAAAAAGAAAGGGGTGGGTATTTTTTTATTTTAGTAAAGACTCCAAAAAGAAAGAGAAAAAGAAAGAAACCCAAATAAAAGGTGCACCCACGCTCACATTTTTTTTGTTTTTCATTCTTCCGTCCTATTGTTAAAAAAACTAAGCCTATGAACAAAAAATTAATAATTCTTTGGATCAGAAACCAATCCCCCTCCCCTGTAAGCATCTTAAAAGCAAATGGACAGCCTTAACTCTCCCCCAATTGAGGTTGCTGGAACCTCACTCGAACGTTAGAAGACAAACTGAAGAATGTCTATTCAGCCTCCCGAAGGGTCCTACTGTATAGAGATTTTTCCTATATCTTTTCTCTCCACTCCTCTCCCCCCAAAGCCCCCCCAGCTCACATCTCTGCTGACTACCCCACCCTTTAGATGACTGAGGTGTTGGTTCCTGTGGCTCTGTTCTGTGGTGTTATTGGAGTATCTTGCCCTAACACTGAAAGCCTCTTCTTCCTCCTCAGGGGGAAAAAAACATTATTTTATCACTGAGGTTTACCCTAAAGTTCTTCAGGATACAGCATCATGAATGGGATACATTCCTTCCTGAGTCTGTCTCTGATATTATCAAAACTTTTTTCTTTTTGTAAGACTGATGGGGGAATATCTGGATAGATCTGCAGCTTCAGACCGTTGCAGTATAAACCTTTATCTTGTCTTGCTTTCAAGAGTATATTTTCCCTATCTTGGTATTGTCACAACCCCACTCAGCAGGTCAGCCCTCTGCTCCCAAAGTGCCAACCTCTGAGCATAGTATTGTGTATAGTTAACAGAACAAGGTAACCCTCTTATCTGTTTTTGTGGGTTCGAGTCACTTTTGTCCCAAGTTCTGGAGGGATTCAAGCTGATAACCTCTTGTTAGCATACCCAATTGTCAGGTTCAGATAATTCTGTCTTCAGGGGGCCAGATATCTTTGCCTATGGGCAGCTAACCAGGTATTACAAAATGAACCCTTAGAACTCTATACAAGACCTAGAGAACTCTTACCTGTTTCCCAGTTTGGAACCACAATAAGCTCATGCCCAGTATGAACTGTAACCATCTAAGCTTCACTTATAAAAAAAGAAGTTTCAAGGCACACCAGGCAGTTTCTGTTTTTAAAATATATATCTTTACTTTAAAATAGGTAAAAATAGGAAAACAGTAATTATAGAACAAGATATCCCAACACATACAATCTTAAAATCAAAACAGGTTTAAAAGTGCAAATTCCTATAACCCATACACTCAGACTGGTCTTATCTAATGTATCCTACTTTCTTAATCTTTCAGTGCTTTGATGTTCCTCTTTCCTCAGTCAGTAAATGAATGTCTCTCTGTGACTCTAAGGTCTGCTCAGTATACATAAAAGCAGTCTTGTGCCGGCCTTCTCTCTGAGGTCACCTAACTCTACCTCGGTGTATTAAAATTTATATTTTATAACACAGGATGTCCTAATAAGATATTTAAAAAAATTAGGTGACATCGGTGAATCTCCTCTCTTTATGTGACTTCCCCAAACCAGTCTGTGATCTGCTTCACACAGACATCAAAGTATCTTTGATGTAATTAACTGGCTTCCTATGACAATACCCCCAAGCAAATGCATATTGGACTTCACAATTTAGTCTGGGACCTGCTTCTCACAGACATCAAAGTCTCTTTGATGTAATTAACTGGCTTCCTTGGAAGACACACCAAACACATGCATATGTCCCTTCCTTCATGACACCTAGTGCACATCAAAGGATTTCTCTGAGGATGTCATAAATGGATATATTAGTTCCTAGCTTCAAAACAAACTGTCAAGCTAATTGCATCTCAGATATCTGTAGTTTAACCTACGTCCTGTCCTTTGAACTTATACCTGGGGGGGGGGTTGATGTGTCATTTCAGCAAGACAGTAGTTTCTCCTGACAGACACTCCTCTACATATTTTATATTGCAGAAAAAATATCATAGTGTAACCAGAACCAGTTGTCCAAGTGCCACAATCCTCCCCACCTAGACTGAATTTGGGGGCTCTATACCCTGCATGGGATGAGCTTCCCAAATCAGTTCACTCCTCATAGACATGAGACAGCCCATCTGAGTTCTGATTGGTCGCTCCAGCCCTATATAGAATGGTCATGTCATACCCTTGCAAAGCAAGACTCCATCTTAGCAATCTACCATTGTTTTTCCCCATCTGCATCAGACAAACCAGGGGGTTGTGGTAAGTCTGCACCACAAAATGCTGCACATACAAGTATGGCTCCAATTTCTTTAGGGCCCACACTATGGCAAGACACTCCTTTTCCACTGTGGAGTATGCCTGCTCCCTGGGAAGTAACTTTTTACTCAGGTAGGTTATTGGGTGATCCCCTCCCATGGCTGGATGTCTGACTCAGTACTGCCCCAATACCCACATGTGAGGCGTCAGTCTGAACTATAAAAGGTTTGCTATAGTCAGGACTTGTCAAAACAGGAGCGCTGCACAGTGCCTCCTTTAGTTTGGAAAAGGCTTCCTCACAGGTTGGGCCCCAGGTAATTTTCTTGGGCATCCTTTTCTTTGTTAGGTCAGATAGAGGAGCAGCCAGGGCACTGTAACTGGATAAAAATGTTCTATAGTACCCTGCTGTCCCTAGAAAACTCCTGACCTGCTTCTGAGTTTCTGGTCTTGGCCATGCCTGGATTACCTTTATCTTTATTTGGTTAGGAAGGAGCTGTCCCTGGCCTACCACACGCCTGAGGTATGCCACCTCTCCCATGGCCACCTGGCACTTCTCAGCTTTGACAGTGAGCCCGGCCCTCTGTATCCTGCCTATCAATTCCCTAAGGTAGGACAGGTGTTCCTCCCAGCCGGTACTGAAGATGGCAATGTCATCCAGGTATGCCACAGCGTACTCCTCAGCACCATTTAACACCTGGTTCACCAACCTTTGGAAAGTGGCTGGAGAGTTCTTCATTCCGAAAGGCATTACTTTAAACTCAAATAAGCCTATTGGAGTGATGAAGGCCAACCTCTCCCTAGCTCTGTCCGTCAACTCTACCTGTAAATACCCCTTTGTCAGGTCAATGGTCGTAAGGTAGGTCACCCCTCCCAACTTGTCCAGGAGTTCGTCCGTCTGGGGCATCGGGTGGGCATCTGACTTTGTGACTGCATTCAGTCTATGATAGTCCATACAGAAATGAGTTGAGCTATCTGGCTTGGGTAAAAGGACAACGGGTGAATTCCAGGGACTGTGGGATCTCTGGATTACCCCTAAATCCAGCATCTCCTCCACTTCCCTCTTAATGTCCTTTTGAGCAGCCTCTCACACCCAATATGCTGTCCACCGTATGGGCATCTGTGTCTCTGTCTCCACATTGTGTGTCG
The DNA here is from genome assembly GCA_016271365.2 of Neoceratodus forsteri. NCBI lineage: Eukaryota > Metazoa > Chordata > Ceratodontiformes > Ceratodontidae > Neoceratodus > Neoceratodus forsteri. The sequence goes on from CM057453.1 coordinate 1,286,516,228, forward strand.
CTAAGGGGATTAGTCCAGGCTTGGTGCTAAACAAGGGGGCCAAGTCTGCTAAAACCTCCCTTACTTTCTGGATCTGGTCTGGGGCCAGCTGAGGAGACAATTTTACTGCCTCTACAGAGGACTCCCACTTACTTTCCTCCAGCAAATCCAGAAGGGTGTCTCCTTCGTCTGTCCCTTCCCCATGTCTACACACTGCAAACACCATGTCAGCCCTATTTGCATATGGCTTCATCATATTGACATGGTACATCCTTTCTGTCTGTCTGTCTTCAGTCAGGTAACTCCACAATGTAGTTCTCGTCATTTACCTTCCTAACCACTTTGTATGGTCCTGCCCACTCAGCCTGCAGCTTGTCTTTCCAGACCGGAAAAAGGACCATGACTTCCTGACCCACCATGTATGAGCAAGCCCTGGCTGTGTGGTCATACCACACTTTTTGTTTCTGTTGGGCAGCTGCCAGGTTGCTCTGGGCTGTTCCCATAAGCTCCTTTAGCCTTTCCCTAAACCTAAGGATGTAATCCACAATGGGAGTTCCCTGGGTGGCGTGCTTACCTTCCCAGTCCTCCCGGATCAAGTCTAGGGGCCCACGTACCCGGCGTCCATATAAGAGTTTGAAGGGGGAAAATTCTGTAGACTCTTGTGGCACCTCCCTGTATGCAAACAACAGGTGGGGAAGGTATTTCTCCCAGTCCCTCCCATGCTGCTCAGCAAATGCCCAGAACATTGACTTTAGGGTACCATTGAATCATTCCACAAGTCCATTGGCTTGTGGGTGATACGGTGTCATGCATCTCTGCATCACCCCACACTTATCCCATAAACATTTCATCAGGTCTGACATGAAGGACCTCCCTTGATCAGTGATTACCTCCCGCAGAAACCCAACACAGGAGAAAATCTCAAGTAAGACAGCTGCCACTTTGTCTGTCCTCAGAGAGGATAAGGCGCCTGCCTCTGGGTACTGGGTGGCATAATCCACCACAGTCAGGACAAAACTCTTTCTTGAGGAGCTGGGGGTATTTAAAGGCCCCACAATATCCATTCCCACCCTCTGGAATAGCTCCTCCACTATGGGCAATGGAATCAGGGCTGCTTGGGTTTTCTTGCCATCCTTCCCTATTTCTTGGCACCGGTGACAAGACCTGCAATACTCCTTCACCTGCTGGGTGAAGTTAGGCCAATAGAAATTCTGGGTCAACTGCTGCATAGTGTGCGCAATTCCCAGATGACCAGACAAGGGGATATCATGGGTAATCTTGAGCAACTGCTCACGATACCCCTGGGGAACAACAAGCTGTCTGTCTAGCATCCCTCCCTCTGTCTGTGCTGCCTGAGTATACATAAGTCCATTTTACCAATAAACCTTATGTCTGCTGTCACCTCCCTGTGTGCCGTCTGAGTCTGCCCAAGCCCTCAGCTTCTCTAAACTAGGGTCACTTCTCTGAGCAGCTGCAAACCCCTCACACATTCCCAAGGTGTGGGACAGGTCCCCTTCAGTTGCTAAACTATGGTACCTAGCACTAGCATCAGGGCACTCAGGATCACAGTCAATCCCAACCCTCTGACAAGGGGTCACACCTCCCTCTTTGGAGTAACCCTCTGAAGCTGTGTGGTTACTTGCTACTGGGGAAATTTCTACCCCTTTTTATCAGTCTCCCCATCTGGAGACACGGGCTTGGGAACCAGCCTCTCAGTGGTTTCTACAATGGTTTCTGTGGAGTTCAGGGAACTACAATTTTCCCTTGCCACTTGGTTACAGGCAACTGCACATACCATCCCCTGCTGGAGATTGTTACCCAGGATCACATCCACTGCTAATGTTTTGACTACAGCCACCTGTTGCACAGTTCCCCGTTTCACCCCAGTCTAGGAGAACACTAGCGAGGGGCAATGTTTTCTCTCTGCCTGCAAAGTTCTGTACAGTGATGTATTTATTGGGTATAAGCTGACCAGGCTGTACCAGATCCCCCTTTACCAAGGTCAGGGATACCCCTGAGTCCCTTAACCCCTGCATCTGTACACCATTCACCATGACTGGGTGCATGTGTTCCCTCATGTTCACTGGCATGCTTCCAGGGACACATAAACAACCCACTTCTTTTTTAGCACTGGTTGTGTATTATTGCTCACCTTTTTGGGACACTGTCTGGAAATATGCCCAGTTTCTTTACACAACCAGCATTCATTTCTTCTCTCAGAGAAATCTTTTCTCTGAAACATGGAGCTAACTGGTTTCGGTGGAGGCAGTGAAGGTTTTAGCTGCCCTGAAGGTGCGCTTATCCCTTTCTGTGCTGCCCTGCCCACCCCATTCACTTTCAGAACAGGTCTGCTCTTGGCATAGTGGTCTGAGAATTCAGCAGCCTCTTGCCCTGTTTTAGGTTCTCAGTCCTCTAGGCAGGGTTTTAGCTCTGCTGGGCATGCCCAGAAAAACTGTTCTAACAGAATCACATTTTCAATTTTATCAACAGAGTTTGCCTCAATTCCTTCCCACCAACATTTTAAAAATTGACGTTGTTTCATGGCTAGCTCCTCATAACTCATGTCAGGGCTTCTCCTGAGCTTATGGAATTTAGCACTGTATGATTCAGCAGTCAATTCAAACTTTTTTAACAGTGCAGCTTTAAGTTTGCTGTAATCATCACTGTCCTCATTGTCCATTTGACATAATGAATCCTGAGTTTTCCCGGTAAGTAGCGGGGATAGCTGGAAGCTCCAGGACTCTCTAGAAATTTTAGCCTGAATGCAAACTTTTTCAAAAGAATTTAAAAAGGCATCCATATCCTTCCCCTCTTTAAATTCAGCTATTAATTTGGAGTTCAATTTGTAACCCAGTCCTGCAGCCCCAGTTAAACCCAAGTCACTTACCTGCTCTGGTGCTGCTGGTCAGAGTCGTATCTTCTCCAGTTCGTGTTGCCTCTGGCGCTCCTGCTCCACATGGTCAGTGTCTCTCTGTTCTCACTCTGCCTCTCGGTGTTCTCACTCTGCCTCATGGTCCGCCTCTTGCTTCTCTTGTTCTGCTTCACAGTCCGCCCCTTGCTTCTCTCGCTCCCTCTTCTCCTGGACCTCTAGCTCCATCCTGCACAACTCAATTTGCAGCCTGAGCACCTCTGGAGCCAGGATACTGGGGACCTTCCCTTGCTGCTGTGGCCCTTCACTGACAATTCCCCTGTTGTCCTTCTCATTGGATCTGGACACTGCACTGGCCGCTAACCATGCCACACTTGTGGTTTGGTCCTTTTCAGTCATGGTCTGTGACTCGCTGCTCAGGGTATCTGCTACCATCAGGGCATCTATGAGGTTCTGCTTGCTGGCTTTCACCACAAACAGGACTCCTCTGTCCCCGCACAACTGCTTTAAGGAGTCTACAGTGTGCCTGCTGTAGTCAGAAGTCATCTTTCCTAACTACTGCTACTCTGACTGGTACTTTAGAAAAAAAAATAAAATGGATAGGAACTTGACTGTAAGTCAAAGGATATAGTTCTGTTTCCTGTTGAAATTAAACACTGCCTTTCTTTTTTTTTTCCAAGTGAGCTGAACAGTCTCAAGCTGACACACTGAACAAGAAAGCTTATACCACCAAATTTTATCCCACCGCTACCACCAATCAGTCACAGCCCCACTTAGCAGGTCAGCCCTCTGCTCCCAAAATGCCAACCTCCGAGCGTAGTGTTGTGAACAGCTAACAGAATATGGTAACCCTCTTGTCTGCTTTTGAGGGTTCGAGTCACCTTTGTCCCAAGTTCTGAAGAGATTCAAACTGATAACCTCTTGTCAGAGTACCCAATTGTCAGGGTCAGATAATTCTGTCTTCAGGGGGCCAGATATCTTTGCCTATGGGCAGCTAACCAGGTATTACAAAATGAACCCTTAGAACTCTATGCAAGATCTACAGAACTCTTATCTGTTTCCCGGTTTGGTACCACAATAAGCTCATGCACAGTATCAACTGTAACCATCTAAGCTTCACTTATAAAAAAAGAAGTTTCAAGGCACACCAGGCAGTTTCTGTTTTTAAAATATATATCTTTACTTTAAAATAGGTAAAAATAGGAAAACAGTAAATACAGAACAAGATATCCCAACACATACAATCTTAAAAACAAAACAGGTTTAGAAGTGCAAATTCCTACAACCCAAACATTCAGACTGGTCTTATCTAATGCAGGGTTTTAAATAATTGATTAGCACTTTTTTCTTGAGACAATACTAACTGTGCAGAAAACATTTATATAGGTTTTCTAGAAGTGTTATGTTTGTTAAACACAGTGAGGCAAGTGCTATACATTTTCACAATGTTTTAGAACTTTTATGAGCAAAACACTAATCAATTTTTAGAGTTAAATAAAACACTGTAATGTATCCTTACTTTCTTAATCTTTCAGTGCTTTGATGTTCCTCTTTCTCAGTCAGAAAATGAATGTCTCTCTGTGACTCTAAGGTCTGCTCAGTATACTTAAAAGCAGTCTTGAGCCGGCCTGCTCTCTGAGGTCACCTAACTCTGCCTTGGTGTATTAAAATTTATATTTTATAACACAGGATGTCCTAATAAGATATTTTAAAAAAATAGGTGACATTGGTGAATCTCCTATCTTCATGTGACTTCTCCAAACCAGCCTGTGAGCTGCTTCACACAGACATCAAAGTCTCTTTGATGTAATTAACTGGCTTCCTATGACAATACCCCAAGCAAATGCATATTGGACTTCACAATTTAGTCTGGGACCTGCTTCTCACAGACATCAAAGTCTCTTTGATGTAATTAACTGGCTTCCTTGGAAGACACCCCAAACACATGCATATGTCCCTTTCTTCATGACACCTAGTGCAAATCAAAGGATTTCCTCTGAGGACATCATGAATGGATATTTTAGTTCCTGGCTTCAAAGCAAACTGACAAGCTAATTGCATCCCGGATATCTGTAGTTTAACCTACATCCTGTCCTTTGAACTTATACCTGGGGGGGTTGATGTGTCATTTCAGCAAGACAGTAGTTTCTCCTGACAGACACTCCCCTATATATTTTATATTGCAGAAAAAATATTATAGTGTAATCATAACCAGCTGTCCATGTGCCACAGGTATCTCAAAGTTTAAACAAATAAAAATCTGGGTCTGATTTGATCATTTCTTGATCCAAAAGCTCTGTGGGCTCTATCCAGTTCAATTTTTTTTTAGGGTATTGAAACCCCATAGCTTTGGTTAACATTTCTTCACAATAGGAGAGAGGGTCTAGGCCCTCTGAACCCTCTGGCAGGCTCACAATTTTAAAATTTGCCCACTGAGATCTGGGCTCCAGATCTTCAAATTTAGCTTTCAATGACTCTAACTCTTCGCTGCCTCTTTCCACAGTCTTGATTAATCCAGGAATTGTATCCTCCAATTTCCTAATACGGTCCTCGCATTCTGCAGTCCGTAAAGCCAGTCCCTCAAATTTCTCCACTGCCTCTGGGAGCTTGCTTGACAGTGAGGAGACCGCTATGTTGATTGAGGAAAATCCTTGCTTCATTTCTTTTAGAAAGATTTATTTTATGCTCATTTCATTTTCACTAGAGATTTCATCCGCCATGTTTTTTTCCCCTTAATTCATCTCTAGGGTTCCCCCTTTCTCCCTAGCTTTATTGTGGTTTCTTGAGCTCTTAGATTTAGATGCAGTGGCCATGAGCTCTGTGTTTTCTTTTCCTCCCCTTACCAAAAATGTAATAGAAACAGGTCAGGGATGCTAAGATTTCCCCTGTGTGTGGAGGTTTCAACTCTCTCAAGTTATTGTTTTCCCCAAACTCTTTTACTTTTATTTTATTTTGTTTCCTCTTTTTCTTTGCTTTTGTGCTAGACATAAGGTTATTTGTTTTCTTAGTATCAAAGGATGAGGCAGAGTTATCCAAAGAGACTTTGTAATAAAGTGAACCCCTGTCCTGGATTTCCCAAGGCAGGGGGTTACCTGTCACGTTAACAGCCAAACTTAAAGGATCCTTCCTGAACCCCCATTTCTGATCTGATGAGATGCCCAAAAAGGATTCTTCTAGATCTAAATTCTCTATGCTGGAAGACAATGAAATGGCTTTTTCTTGGTCGTGTAACACTCTTGAAATCTCTGCTACACAGTGATACTGTTTTGATATGCCCCACCATTGTAAATTACAGAAAGTTGAGAAACGCGATAAATTGAGCATCAGAAACTTTTCTAAGGTAACCGTTTGTCACCAGCTATGGCTCAGAAGAGCAAGCACTACAACATTTCCCCAAGAAACAAAGTCAGCATGCCGGGTGAGGAGAGCGCCCGGGGGAGTGGAGAGGAGCAGAGAGACTAAAGTGGACAAGGCTTCTCTTCCAAACCCCTACATTTCCCCCCCTTTCAGCAACTCTCCCTCAGAGAGGATGCATTCTTCACTGTGCAGCAAGCTTCAGCAAAAATGCCTCGACATGCACAGTCAGGTGTCAACCCTCGTTCTCGATCAGGGGATCTTAATCTTAATTGCAACGATGCCTGTGCCAACAGGCTCAAGGATTTCTACGATGAGCATGGGCTAACTCAGATTATCCCTGAGGTTACCCAGCCTAATAAAAAAAAACCCTTACTAAAGCTTCTTGATGGATCTCATGTTTGTCAACAAGCCACATAATATTTCCCATATAGGGGTCTTCCATAATGACCTAAATGATCACTGCTCTATCTCCTGTGTCAGGCGTTCCCCACACCTACCTTCCACCTCTACCTTCAAGCTAAAGCGCAGCCTAAAACACTTCTGTCTCCCTGCCTTTCTGACAGATCTTGGGAATATTAAGTTGCAGGACTTCTATCGTGCACCTTTTGTGTCTGAAGCTTTCTGTATCTTCCAGGATCTGTTACTAAGGGTAATCAATAAACACGCACCTTTAAGAAAGGTTAAATCTAGGAAATGGGCACCTGATTGGTTCAGCCTGTCCCTGAAGAGGGCCCTACGGTCCAGAGACACACTTTGGAAAAGGGCAAGGAAGTCGCAGTCTGACTCAGACTGGCTCTCCTTTCGGGTAGTCAGGAACGCTTGCACCAAACTGGTCATGATGGAAAAATCATGTTTCTTCCAGTCCGCCCTTGAGGAAAACAAAAACTGCTCTGCCAAGTTTTGGCAAATCTTGAGAGAGGTTGAAGGACACTCCCCTGCTACCCCAATTCTGGCCAAAATTGTAGTGAACAATAACTCCTACACAGATAGGTCTGAGATCCTTGACCAGCTCAATAACCACTTTGCTACTGCAGGCCTCACATTCAGTGCCTCACTTGTTAGTAAACTGAGTGTCCCAAATGCCACCAGTGTAGGTACTAGCCCTACTTCTATCCTCTGCACCGGCCACACTTCCTTTAATTTTCAACCAGTATCCTTTAAACAGGTGGAGGAAATTCTTCTCTTGCTAGATACCAAAAAGAGTGCTGGTGCTGACTCGTTAGAACCCCTCTTTCTGAAAGCAGGCTATTATCATCTGACAGCACCTATCACTCATCTATTTAATAGTTCACTTACCCAAGGGGAGCTACCGCTCAGTTGGAAAATTGCACATATTATCCCTTTGTTCAAGTCGGGAGACCCTACAGACTTGAATAATTACAGACCAATCTCACTTCTTCCTGTACTATCCAAGCTACTAGAAAAAATTGTTAACTCACAACTGAGGGAGTATTTGGACTGTGAAAACATCCTTAACCCAGCTCAATCAAAGTTCAGATCTTAGCATAGCACTGTGTCAGCTCTAGCCAAAGTGTCTAATGACTGGTTAAAAGCCCTGGATAATAAAGAGCATATCTATGCACTTTTCCTGGACCTTAGCAAAGCCTTTGGCATGGCTGATCACTCCATCCTGCTTGATACTCTGGGTAGTATTGGTCTAACTGCTGCTGCAGTAAAGTGGTTCCACTACTACCTCACAAATTGAAGTCAACAAATTAAAGCACAAGGGGAACTGTCCCCACTAAAAACTTTCCCCTGAGGCATCCCACAAGGTTCTATCTTGGGGTCTATCCTCTTTGCACTTTATATTAACCGAATAGATTCTGGCATACTCGCAGGAAATGTTCACCTTTTCGTGGATGACACAGTCCCTTATACAATCAACCCCTCTCTAGAACTTGCTTACAGGGAGTTACAGCAGGACTTTGTCATCCTCCAACATAACCTGCTGAGCCTGAAGCTCTTGCGCAATGCTAAAAAAAACAAAGCCATGATCATCTCCCTGCACTCCTCCCACAATATGGGACACCTGGTAACCCCCAGATTATCACTATCCTTGATTAACCTCTGTCAACAGTGGATAAATTCAAATATCTGGGAGTCTGGTTGGGATAACAAACTCAGTTTTATTGCACACCTAAGTGAGTTAACAAAAAAGCTAAGACAGTGCCTTAGCATATTTTACTGCATAAGACATATACTCACTCTCGAAGCTAGGAAGTGGCTGGTTCAAACAACCTTTATTCCCTTGCTAGACTATGTTGACTTTGTCTACAGTCACTGCCCCAAGTATGCCCTCCAGAAGCCTGACACACTCTACCATTGCGCTTTGAGATTCATACTTGACATGCCCCTGCGGACTGACCATTGCCTGTTGTACCAGGCAATTGATTGGCCATCCCTTTTCATGAGGAGGCAAATAAATGCCCTCATATGGCTCTTCAGGGCTATTTTTAACAAACTACCACCCTATATCAGCAACCTGTTCAAACGGTCTAAAGATGTGTATGGCCTACGGAACTCCTCCTTTGTCCTCCTCAAGCTACCACAGATGAGGACACATTATGGCACAACTGCCATCAGCTCCTTCCTACCATCACTTTGGAACAACATGCAAAAAGCACTTAAAGTTTCCCTCCTGCCTAGCCCCTATATATTCAGGCAGCTGCTTTATCAATGCCTGAAAACTGTGTGCGATTGCTTCAGGTAATCACTGGAATACGGACTGAATATTCCCCTAGCTCCTGGATCTCCCTGGCCTTCTTATTCCCCCTGTCAGCCGGCATTCCTTTTTAGTGTAACTACCCCTCCTCCTAGCTCCCTCCCTCCTTCCCCATGGCAACCCCTCTGGGGGCCTCTACCCTATCAGGGCTGCCCACCCCTCTGCCCTCATGTGTCTTTGCCCTCCTCTTCTCTCTCTGTTCTCCACTTTGTCTTTGCCATCCTCTCCTCCCTTTGTCCTTCACTGTCTCCTAACCCATATATGATGAATTGCCTGTATATGTATATAGCCCTCGTTATCTAAGTCTTGCTCCAGTTACCTAATGATCTCGTACTTAAAAAATAATCTGTTTCAGGGTCTGCTGTGTCATGAAATTATGTTGAATACTGTAAATGAATTTGTCCTCTGTGCCAAGGACCATCTTGCAAGTGAGCTTGCTCAACGATGTAACTGCCTGGTTAAATAAAGTTTGATTGATTGCTTGATTCTTCATTGCTGACTACTGAATGACATTAGACTACAATGGCTGTGTCCAGTATGGGGTAAAATAATTACAGCAAGCAATGAGCTAAGTATACTGCAATGTATGTTATTCTGTGACACTGATACTCATATATTTGCAACAGCAAATTTTGCCAGGATTGCACTGGGGACACTTACTATTTAAATATAGAATGGGACAGAAGGCTGGCTGATCCATTGATCTGTTGTACTTAAATGTATATTTATAGAAAAAAATAATTATTTAGGATTTATTAACTTTTCCTTTCTGAGTTTTTATCTCACTTTTTGTTTTAACATACTGTATGTGTTACAGTATGTGTTGATTTTTTTAATTTGTTTATGTACATGGATTTTGTACATACAGTATTTGTAATAAAACTTTTTGACTTCTGACAATCAGAGTTGGTATGAGTGGTTTACAATATAGTTAAATGCTAATATCTGTAGTGGAATAAACTTGGCAACAGGCAGAGTCCTGATAGTAACCGTTAAAAACTTTCTTGCACCAGGTATATTCACAACTCTCTTCCTCTCTTAACTTTCTGTTCCCAGGTAACACATACTCCCATTCCCATTCATTTGCCAAAGTTTAAGATGTCCCACAGGCTGTTAGATTGAGGGAGTGTTGTTTGGCAAGGTCTCACAGGCAATCATGAAATCACTTGTGTTACCTGGGGCTTGAGTTTCAAAGAGCCATTAGATCACCTCAATTTGTGGTTATCTAGGGCTATGGAAAACTTCAGGTGCATCAGGGACTCTGGACCCAATTTTTATAAAATCTGGGATCCCTGCACTGAAGACACAGGAGTTGCCACAGCCACAGAGCTGTGCCAATTATTGGGTACACCTGCGGAGTTTGACAGAGAGATCATCAACCCCCTGCCTCAAGCCTACATGACCCATGTAGGTGAGGGTGAGAGCCATGGATGGAAGGTGGAAAAAGGGGTTGCATGGGCACTGAGGGTGCCATAGGGTACAAGAGGGACATAGCAGCTGGTATAGTGAGTGAAGAACGTACCTGGTAGAGGTGCCACAGGGCATATAAGACATCTGAGGAGACCGGGTAGAGAGGTTTGGCATTGCAATCCTATTATGACATGGTCCCAGAAGGAAGAAGGCCTGGCATCTGACCCACAGGACTGTGGGTTCTGTGGGGCAGGTGCCAGGGCTGCTTCCACCTGGGGCCATGTCATAAAAGGATCATGATTCCAACCCCCCTACCCGGTCCCCTTTGCTGTCTTATACACTCTATGTACCTCTGCCAGCTGCCTGCTCCACTCCCTATATGTGCCACCATGCCCCCTTCATGTCCTATGACACCCTCAGTGCCCCTACAGTCCCCATTTCCCACCTTCCTGGATTCACAGCTCACTCACCACCCTGCCAAGCAGTGGCACAGTGCATTTACCCCACCTCCTAGCTGGTCTAATGTGAGCCCCCTGTTACAGCCATGACGGGGTTTGCAAAATTGCAGAAAAGGTGATGTTGCTGCCTCTCCATGGCACAAGCCCCTTTGTGACCTGGCACACCCTGATTAAGGTTGTAAGGCTGGTACAGTGCCACTGTGGTACAATGGCCCCCTTTTTTGACACAGAGTAAGTTTGAAAATAGAGTTTTCTGCATCTTTTGATGCAAGGTGCCACTTGTGTCACTTATGTTTGATCAGACACCTTACATCATCTTCCGGGTTGGAAAATGGAGCCTGTCATCTTACTTCTTGGAACAGGAATTATAGATAAATATGAGGTATACCCCACCTGGTGATGCTTCACTATAGGTGGTCTTCTACTTCTAAGTGCATTAGAAGAGACTGTTGGAGATTGGATATTCTTTTCTTCCTTCTATCAGCTGTAGGTTGGTGTCTGGATGATATGGTATTGTTAGAAGTTAAAGAATATCACTTCTTGGGATGGCAGCAAGATGTTCAAGAGTACCGCACAGGCACTCACATACCTCTCTATAATGTGGTCATACTTTTGTACACTAAAATGGCCAGGGAGCAGCATCTGTCCCCCTACATCACCAGACTGAGGGGTAGCAACCAATTTTGTTTACATTCCACCAAGAAACATTTGATAAGGTTGTTTTTGCCAAGATCCACAAGATGGAGTTTGAATGTTGCCTTAGTTCATCAGAGACCATACTTTCATTTAGGTAATAAAAAAAATATACATAAAACACAGTCATTACAAAAACAAATCTTAGATATTCTGCAGGGTGAAGATAAATACATTATATAAAGAAATGTTTTACATTTTAAAACACATTGGTTTCATAACAAAGTCACTGGGGGATGTGAATTGGGATGTAACAAGGGCAAGCAAAATAACATGAGTTGTTCTTTCACTTTAATCTGCTCAAGCCTTATCTTGGGTCTGAAGGGAAACTAGTAAATCAGATGTTAAACTGGGTCAGCTTTGACCAATATGTACAACAGTGAACATATTGTTTTCCACTTGCACTAACCTGTATTTGTTTGCAATGTATTTATACTGTTATTTTGTTTTTACCTATATGATGCATTTTTCTAAGTACCCATCCCCCAGATCACACCTGGAAATGAGCATTGACTGGTGTGTCTTTCCTGGCCACCAATTTCTAAATAAAAAGCAGTCTTGTTTATTCAAAGTTCAACTTGTTTAGAATCATGGGATATGTCAGTGTCAGTGGCTCAGCAGGTAGCACACTAACCTCTGAGGCCAGGAGATCAGAAGGGTGTGAGTTCTATGACCCACACCAGGAACTTGGGTTAATATCCCAATACTGACACTGCAGTGCAGCATGGGGTGCTGCACTCCTGAGGTGCTGTCTTTTGGATGAGATGTTAAACCGAGGTCCCATCTGCCTATTCTGGTGGTAGTTCAGGTGGATGTTAAAGATCCCATGGCACTTCTCGAAAACAGCAAAAGAATTTCCCTGGTGCCTTGGCCAAATTTCCCCCCATTCACTAAAAATACCAGCAACAGCTTAATCAGGCTCAAGGTCAGTTGGCATTCATCTATATCCCCATTCCCCCCAGGTCGTGCCTGAAAATAGGCAGAATTTGTCTAGTGCACTTACCCGGTCAACAAAAACTAAATAAATAAATAAATGTTTATACCTCGTTTTTTCACTCTGTTCCTCCTAATAGTAAACTTGATATACTGGTTACTGTTGACCAGTGCTTCACCATTTTTCACCTCTCTGTCCAGACCATCATTGTTGCTAAGAATATGATCCAAATCTGCTAGATTTCTAGTGGTTCCCATGACAAACTGTATCATGTAACACTCCTCAATAAGATCTATAAATTTAAAGCTACACCAAACAGCAGGACTTGGCTATTCTCATGCCTCTAAATCCATGTTTGGGAACATGAAGTGACACATTAACTGCCTGCTTCCTTTTTCTGAACCTTTCCTAAACTTCATATTTGCTTATCTCATGATTTACATTTTGATCTGGTGGACTGTAGCATACCCAAATCACAACTGAGTATTCCCGTTCATTTAATACCTTTAGCCTGAGTGTTTCAATGCTTTCCAAGTTTAGCTTATTTTCAGTATTCCAAGTACCTGTAATCCAGAAAAGGGCAACCAAATTGGTTCAGGGAATAGAGAGGGTGACGTATGAGGACAGGTTCGAAACTGAACATGTACACATTGGAGGACAGAAGAGACGGGGGGCATGATAGAGACTTTCAAAAACCTGAAGGGGTTCAATAAGGGGAATGTTGATGAGCTTTTCCAACTAAAGGAAGGGCAGTATCACAAGAGGCCATAGTTTAAAGCTCTTGGGGGGAACTTCAGACGGGATGCAAGAGGTCATTTTTTCACTGACAGGGTTGTGGCACCCTGGAATGCATTGCCTACAGAATTAGTGATACTGGAATCAGTAGAAGGATTCAGGAAGGGTTGGAACAGGCATAGGGGCAGGGTAAAGGTAAGAGGTAGGGCAAACACCACTATGGACCATGGGGAGGAGAAAACTGCTGGGGAGGGGTAGCACAGTCACTGTACACAAACAGTGAACTGTATCGGGTAGACATGAGAGACTACTGGGTCTAACCTGCCGGCAACTATGCGCATATGTAATTGTTTATGACATGCAGTTTCAACAATAGAAATGATGAGATGTTTCTAGATGTTTCACAATATTTCTTAAGAGATTCTTTCAGGTGCCTCATCAGTGGTACTCAGGTAGGCATGGAATTTCTCTAGAGATATCACAGATATTTCAGGAAATATCTGACCATGTCAATTGCTGCAACTGTATTATGGCCTCCCTACACTTTTTTCCTGGTCTATCTCTTCTGATTAGATTGTAGTTGTTCATCTCCATTCCCAATCAGAGATTTTTGCAAAATTATATTTTGCTGGCGAACTTCCCATGAAATCAACAATTTCACAGTGCAAAATATTTCAAATAATTCACCCTTCAAGCAAAATATTTTGCTGGGTGAGAAAAGCAGAATTTTGCCTGTGCAATGCAAAATTTCACCAGTTTCACCTGTGTAAGGTGAAATTTTGCATTGCATAAGCAAAATTTTGAATTTCTTTTCCACAAAATATTTCTCAAAACTGGCAAATTCTGTGAAATATTTTGTGTAACAAAACTTGCCAGTTTCGCACATCTCTATTCCCCATAGGTAGTTTTCATCTTTCCATGTCCCTGTTACTTCAATTACGTTTACCTCTTCAAATCTGATCAGTATATCTAGTTCTCCCATCTTTTTCCTTAAGCTATGTGATTTGTGTACAGGCACTACAGTTCCTGTCCTGTGTATAATGTCTCTTCGCCAGTCTTTTTGGTTGCATTGCTAGTCTTGCCCATCTCCTTGCTCAACTTAAAACTATCCAATGTTTGCACCTTTTCTCTCCATCTTTGGCTTCAATGTCCTTCACCAGTCTCCCTCCCCACCCCTTGTTTTTTTTTAAATCTCCACAATGGTTGTGTGGTCCTGTTCCCAATAATTTTCACTTCATGACTGCTTAGATGCAGTCCATCTTTTCCAAAATAAATCTATCCTTTTTTGAAATATATGATTCCTAAAGAATATGATTTCCTCATCCTTGCACTAACACCAGATCCAAGTATGTATCTCTGAATCAAGGTTTTACATTTCATATCTCCAACCTCTTAGGTAGTTTCTGTCAGAAGATGGCTACCATTTCTCTTTCTTTCATCTTCTTCCCAAGGTTTATGAAATCCTTCTTTATTTTGCCCTAAATTTTGCCAAAATTGTTGTTTGCTCCTAGGTGTACTACTGATAGAGGTCAGTTTCTTAAGTGCTCCAGTAATTTGATCATTATTGCAGCTTAATGTTTAATTATGGCTCATTGTAGGCATCAAAAAATGCTTTTTTCTGCATCTCTTGAGCACACCTGTCTGTCTGCCTGTTAACTCAGATTGAATCACACAAAACTATTGTCTTCTTGTGTCTTGCTGCATCTGGTATTTTTGGTGTACATAGTCTGGCACATCACATATGTATTCATGTTCTTGCTCTCTCGGTATATTGAACCTATTCTCCATGGGTATTGACAAATTTCAATTGTTGTTTTGTACACTCTTACTGGTTGGGTTTCTTCTTTTTTCTACTGCTCATGTAGTGCTATCTGCATATGATTTGGATTGGTGTAACTTCTTACTGGTGTCAGTTCCATTGTGCCTTAACAATTCTTTGATTCCATTTCCTCCACCTTTGACTGCTTTGGCCATTATGGGTCTTTTTTAATGCTTGCAATGCCATTCTTCTTTATTTGCATGTTTCATCTTCAGTGTTTTGTCTTTCATGCCAGTCATGCCAATTAACTATTCAATAATTTTCCGTGCTTGATTTAATTTAAATTGTAAACCAGGAAACTTGACTGGGTCACAAGTCCTTATTTTCAGCAAGGCTTGGTAATAATAGAGAACAAGAGAATGATGATACAAAGATACAAGTATCCACATGAAAAATAATAATACAGAATAACAAAGACAATCAGTTTTATCAAAAACAAATTTCTGTAGCTTAGGTTTTAAGAAGACAGCACTGCAACTCAGACACATATTTCAATGGGATTCAGCAAAGTGGGGGCAGTGTTTGAGAAGGAATGTTTTTCCAAAACTGAGTTTAAAAGATGGAATCAGGAAATTAAATTCAGAAGATGCTGATTAAAGACAATTAAACAAGTTAAGTTGCCAAAACTATGATACTGTACCAAGCTACTAGGAGTTTATGAAGAAATGGTATAATGAAGAAAACAAGGATGATTAAATGTTGTCATGTCTAATGGTGGCAAGACACCCATTTCTAAATACAATTTGCAGTAATGGCTCTTATAGATAAACCTGTACAATATGTACAGATATTATTGAAAATAGATTGATATTTTCTTAAAACCATACTGCTATATCCATAAAACAATATTATTAGATTACTTCAAAATGGGAAGCTGTATCTGTTTGGCAATAATACATTTGGTGGTAGTAGATTAACAGTGATTATTTTGATGGAGAAATCCTAACTTGTTATTTATATTTTTTTTCAAAATCAGGGAACTATGAAATTGAAATGAAAAAGGATGATAATCCTATATCATTTAAACAATTTACAACTTCAGCCAAACTGGATTGTCTGTTGACAAGAGAAAATCAGCTGTAAATACATTTTATTTTAAAAGGGGGCATAAAATATTATATATCAACTTTGTTTTCCTACTATTTAAAATTAGCTTATTGATATACAGCCAGTACTGTATGAAGTCCCCTACAAACTACATGCCACTGCTTGAGAACTATCAGAACACAAAATAACAGTCATTTGCATACAGAAGGGACTGGGACCCACCACAGACCACTGAGATATCATTCATAGACATTGAAAACAGCATGGGATCAAAACTGGTCTCTGCAGGACTCCTGCTACAACAGTTAAAGAAGTTTATAAATTTCTACCAGTTTAGACACTCTGTGCATGGTCCCTTAAATAATCACCATGCCAAGGAAGAGAATTTTGCCCAACACAGACTTGCCAGATGTGAAGTGGGGCACCCCATTAGCAGCATCTGCCAGTAGGAGGGAAATCATAGACTCCCTACAGGAAGCTCTCATGAAGCAGCTGGTAAGGGAACTGGCCAAAGAAGGGGTGATCCTAGACCTAATTCTTAAAAGTGGGGAATGGGTGGGGAGATATCCATAGGGGAGAACCTTTGCATGAGTGGCCACAGCACTGTTTGGTTCATGGTAAAAACAACCACTGATTTTCATAGATCCAGATTTCAGGCATGCAGACTTCAAGAAAAATGGGGTAATGTGTTCAACAAGCATTGGCAGGGGTGGGGGACTTGGGGGTGGAGTTAAATGTGGAGTACAATAAAAGGGGCAATAGTGGAGGCCACAAGCCTCTGTGTCAGGAGGGTAAATAAAAATAGGAAGAAGAGGAAGCCACTTTGGTTTAATAGAGAAGTGGTAGAGAATGTCAAGGCAAACAATAAGGCATTTAGGAGGTATAAAATGACACAGAGGAAGGAGGATAGGGCTATATACCAGGAGAAGCAGAAGAAAGCAGGTTTGGAGGTCAGGAGAGTGAAGGCAAGAACAGAAGAGAGAATAGCCAACACAGTCAAGGAAGGGGATAAAACCTTCTTCCGGTATGTGAGCAAAAGGAGAATGTCAAAGGAGGGGATAGTCAGGCTGAAAAATAAAGAAGGGGGTTGGTGGAAGAACACTTTGGGAAGACAGAAATACTCAACAACTATTTTTGCTAAGTGTTCATGGTAGAGAAGGATTGAGAGGTTAGGAAAATCAGGGAAAATGAGGTGGTGGGGGTTGACTCCAGTCCATTCAAGGTGGAGGAGATACTGAGAGAGCTAGAGGGGTTGAAGGTGGATAAGGCAAAGGGGCCAGATGGGGTGCATCTTAGGGTACTGAGGGAGCTTAGTGGAGTATTAGCACTACCTCTGACCAGCCTCTTCAATGAATCCTTGAAATCAGGGGAGGTCCTTGATGACTGGAGAAGGGCAGATGTGGTCCACCCTCATAACATCAGTGGTGGGCAAGCTCATGGAGAAACTGCTAAAAAAGAGAATCATTAGCTACCTACTGTAGATGCCAATGGCCTACAGGACTGGCAGTAATCTGGGTTTACTGAGGGAAGGTCGTGTCATACGAACTTGATTGAGTTCCTTGACTGGATCACAAGGTATTGGGTCGGGGAGGGGGTCTGTAGATGTTGTGTACCTCGACTTCAGGAAGGCATTTGGTTCTGTGCTGCACAGAAGACTACTGCTCAAAATGAGATGTCTTAGACTGGGGCCAGAAGTGGTTAGGTGGGTGCAGAACTGGCTGGGGACAGAAGGCAGATGGTAATTGTTATTGGGGTACCTTCAAAGGAGGGTATGGTCACCAGTGTGGTACCTCAGGGGTCAGTGCTGGGGCCATTCCTTTTTATATATTTATAGGGGACATAGTGGAGGGGCTAAAGGGAAGAATATGTCTATTCATGGACAACATGAAGGTCTGCAATAGAGTGGCCATGCCTGAGGGGGTTGAGAGTATGTGCCAGGATCTGGAGAAACTGGAAGAATGGTCCCAGGAGTGGCAACTGTCCTTAAATGCAAAAAAGTGCAAAATCATGAACTTAGGCAGCAAAAACCAAGGAGCAGAATACCAGATGGGGGGCATGCCCTAAAAGTTACAGAGCTGGAAAGGGACCTTGGTATAATCACTTAACTGAAACCTGAAGGTGACATGGCAATGTGAGAAGGTGGTGGCAATGGTCAGTTGGGTGCTGGGTTGCATCAGTAGGGAAATAACTAGCAGAAAGAGGGAGGTCATAATGCCCTTGTACAGGCAGCTGGTCAGGTCACACCTTGAGTATGGAGTCCAGTTCTGGGGGCCATACCTCAAGAAGGATGTGGACAGAGTGGAGCAAGTCCAGAGGAGGATGACAAAAAAAATGGTGAAGGGTCTCAGTCAATTGCCATTTGAGGGATGGCTGAGAGAGCTAAGCATGTACTCCATGGAACCAAGAAGGAAAAGGGGGAACATAATTGAGACCTTCAAATACATCAAGGGTATTAACAGGGTGCCAGTAGGAGACAGCTTCCAGCTAAAGAAGCAATAGAAAACAAGGAGGCATGATATGCAAATAGTAGGAGGGAGGTTCAGAGGAAAAATTAGAAAATTCTACTTCACAGAGAGGGTGGTGGATAACTGGAACAAACTCCCAGGGGAGATGGTGAGGGAAGAAACTGTGGGGGATTCAAGAGAGTGTGGGATAGACACAAGGGTTTTTTGGATCCGGGAGGGGTGATAGGAAATAGCAAAGTCCTAGCAGCTAGCAAGGCACACTGGGCAGACTGGGTGGGCGTGAAGGTCCTTTTCTGCAGACACATCCTATGTTTCTATGTTAATTCCAACTTCTCCAACAATAGCTGATGATTTACCAAAATTCCACCAACAAGTCATCGAATAAAAATCCTCAAGCTAAGGAAATCCGGGCCTTGTCTATAAACCTGACAAAGGCCAATGTGGTACTTTCTCCTGTACAAAAACCAAACTACAGAGAAGATAAGACATTACCATTAAGATACTCTGACAATTGGTCAATACTGTTTTCCAATATCGTAGCCAAAATAGCATGGATATGGGTCTATTCAGTTTCAGTTACTGGTAAAAAAATGCATACAATAACAAATTGTTGCATTTATCACATACATACGAATATGCATAACTTGCACACACAACGTTGTTAAAAACATATAAATACATGATTTGTCTTTGTCAACAAAAATCTGAAAGATCATCTATATAGGTAGATCATCATCTATCAAAGGGTGCCCTGATATAGCTTTTCATAAGCAAAGTGCTAGGGCATTCTTTATTTGCGTGGACACAACTTTGTAATATTTGTGTCATGCCAGCTTAGTGGCTGAGTAAATCAATTATTATAATTTTTTTTTTTTATTTATTTAGTTTTTATTGACCGGGTAAGTGCACTAGACAAATCCTGCCTATTTTCAGGCACGACCCGGGGGATGGGGATACAGATGAATGCCAACTGACCTTGAACCAGATTAAGCTGTTGGTGGTATTTTTAGTGAATGAGGGAAATTTGGTCAGAACACCAGGGAAATTCCCCTATTCTTTTCGGTAAGTGCCATGGGATCTTAAATATCCACCTGGACTACCACCAGTCCAGGCAGATGGGACCTCAGCTTAACGTCTCATCTGAAAAGACGGCACCTCAGAACTGCAGCACCCCTCTCATGCTGCACTACAGTGTCAGTACTGGGATATTAACCCAAGTGCCAGATGTGGGAACTGAACCCACAGCCCTCTGATCTCCCAGCCTCAGAGGCAAGTGTGCTACCTACTGAGACACTGACACTGCCCAAATTAGATTAGACTGACCAATTAGATATCCTTTAGGCACAATCTGGCTACATGTGTGTCTTTTTTCCTGAAGTTTTTTTCTGAACAGTGTATGAGCTGGGGTAAGCCCCCCTTGGGTTCCATGTCATACCAGCGATTGCTAAACATTGATCACTGTTTCAGCAAGTATACATCACCAAAAATCAAAATGGCTATGTACACTTCCCAGCAAACCCAAAAACAGTGATGGGAAACTAACAACAATGTATCTATGTGGGGGGGCTGTGCCTCCCACATTCCACTAAATTAGATTCTCAACTCCAGAGGGATGCATGTTGGGGAAGGGGAGAAACACGGACATAAAAAAACAATTAAGTGCTGCACATGATAAAACAAAATAGAATCCTTATCCTGACCCAAATCCTAGACCTCCCTCACTGCAGCCCACCACCCTCACCACCACACCAGAACAACAGCTCAGCAGCACACCACCAAACTACAGCCCACATACCTTCTACTTCCTGAACCCTTCCCTCCCTTTCCTTCACCCTCCTACTACCTCACTGTTCTTTTCCCTAACTTCACGGTAGCTCACATCACAGGTGCTTAAACTGAGTTGCTCAAAACTGAGTCACTCAATTTGAGTCGCCATTATAATGTGCTACCCCCCCCCTCGGCTTGCACCTCCCAGCAACACTGTAGGAGAATTAAAAGAGGCATTCAATTACAAAACACACACTCGCATGCTATGTACAGTCATAACATATACCTAAACAAAATGTAATACTAAACATCACAGTACAATATCAACAACATGACAGAAACGCTGGCACTAATCCAGACAATCAAGATCATCCATCCTATTTTCACAAACCTACTGTTTGAAACTTCATATACATTTACACTGCATCTTCCTTAAGTAAGTTTGTTAAGGATGTCTTAAAGTTAAAACTATTTTTTAAATTCCACTTATTATCAGAAAGAGCATTCCACATTTTTTATGGCTACTTGCTTAAAAGCTTTCAGTTTCTTTAAGGATTTGGACAATGGAGTTTGCCTCTAAAGGGCAGACCAGGTTGTCCTGGTGACCACCCAAGAAGGGCCAAATGAATGACATAAAATAAAAGGGGGAGGAGCTAAAAGTGGCGACTCAGAGGAAAAGAAGGGGGAGGGAGGGGGAACAAGAAGATGACATCTCAAAAGGGGTGGAGTTATTGAGGGGCTGGAGTGGCAAGCAATTGGCTAGGATAGGCAGGAAGAGGATGGGCTATGATGGCGTTTTAAGGGGCCACAGGGAAGGAAGAACCCTCTTTTTAGACTGTTACTCACCAGATTAATAACAGCTGGGAGCAGCACATCAGATCAGCATTTTCAGCCTGCATAACCTGCAGGTGAGCTGTATGAGAGCACTTCAGAACAACAATCTCAGTGGAATTTGGAGCCATTGTGTGAGCTTGTTTCAAAAGTTCCACTTATTTATTTATATCTAAAAAAAATTGGGGAAAAAATGCAGGTTTTGTTTCGTTTGGAGAATGGATAGGAATCCAACAAAGTCCGAGGGGAGGAGAAAGGAGGCACGTGGCAGGTAAGCAATGGACAAGTTGCAGGGGGAACATAGCAAATGCAGTCTATGAGTTGTTCTTATTGAAAATAGGCAAGTCACAAGTAGCATGTAGCATGTAGCAACTGCTGCCTAATTATTGAAAATAGGCAAGTCACAAGTAGCATGTCGCATGTAGCAACTGCTGCCTAAGAGTTTGTTTATTCAAAATAGGAAAATTGCAAGTCGCAGCTAGGAATGCACCATTTGTTTTACCTTTAGGTTCTTTTGAGCCTACGCCATGGCACTGGATCCTGGGGAGGCATGAAGGCAGTGCGGCAGGAAAGCAAGAGGTGAGTTTCAAGTGTTTTGGAAGAAGACAAACAAGCTGCCATGAGATAGGCCCAAAGTGAAGCCAGCCGATGCCATATTGGATGACGTCACACCACATGGCCAGGGAGACACACAGTGGAGAATACATATTGCAAGTGCATCTAGCAAAAGCAGTTTATTTATTGGGTATGGGTTAGTTATTCCAAGATAGACAAGTCATAAGCCGCATCTAGAAAATGTGACCTATGAGTGGTTCTTATGTAAAAATAGGCAAGTCGCAAGTAGTACATAGCATATGCAGTGTATGAATTGTTTTCATTTAAAAATAGGCAAGTTGCAAGTAACATGTAGCAACTGCAGTCTATGAATGGTTTTCATTTAAAAATAAGCAAGTCGCAAGTAGCATATAGCAACTACTGCCTAATTATTGAAAATAGGCAAGTCGCAAGTAGCATGTAGCATATAGCAACTGCTGCCTAAGAGTTTGTTTATTCAAAACAGAAAAATCGCAAGTCACAGCTAGAAAAACAGCATTTGTTTTACCTTTAGGTTCTTTTGAGCCACAAGAGGAGACTTTCAAGCGTTTTGGAAGAAGCGTGATGAGCTGCAGGGAGGTAGGCCCAAAGTAAAGCAGGCCAACGCCATATTGGATGATGTCACATCACGTGGCCAGGGAGACACGCAATGTAGATTACATGTCATGAGTCGGATCTCGCAAAAGCAGTTTATTTATTGGTTAGGTGTTAGTTATTCCAAGATAGGCAAGTCGTAAACCGCAGCTAGCAATGCGGCCTATGAGTGGTTCTTATTTAAAAATAAGCAAGTCGCAAGTAGCATGTAGCAAATGCAGTGTATGATTTGATTTATTTAAGAATAAGTAAGTCGCAAGCAGCTAACTAGTCAATTCGCAAGTTGCATCTAACAACTGCAGTCTATCACTTGAAAAAAAAGAAAGTCGCTAATCGCATCTAGCAAATGCAATGTTAACTATGTAAAATAGGCAAGTTGCATCTAGCAAATGCAGCATACATTACGGGAGCAAAAATACAAAATACGCATATGGATATATTACAAATTTAAGGACAAACCTGGGAACAGGGCATGTGGGGGGGTTACTACAAAGCCTCAAGACCCAGAAGAGGCATGAGCAATGTGAATGCTTTCAAAAAAAAAAATAAAAAGAGAGGTGACATAGCTGGTAGACACTACAGGAAGGGCAGAAAGGAGCCAGGGGAAGAACAGGAGGCCAACAACCCCATGCGGTGGCTATTTTGGCCATGTGTCCGGAGAGGGGAGGGGAAGGGACCTAGAGAGGTGCAAAAATGCAGGGAAAAGGCATAGAAAAATGCTAGAATACTCATACCAATGCAATAGGGGAGAGCCCAAATATCTAATGAAATTCACAGATAAACAAATAAATAAATAAATAAACAACTAGATAAGAAGGACCACAAAAAAAAAATACAGAGACCAAAAGAAAGAAGGCATGACAGAGGGGTAGGGCATGCACCCATACTCATGGAGGTTATGGACCATGGAGGAAGGCTTCACAGCAGCCGGGGGGGCACTGCACTGGGAGACATTTGGGCCCATCAATGACAAAGAGAGAAAGAAACCATTTACGACCAGTGATGGCAGACCTCTGGTGATTAACATGTGCTTTCTCTTTTACAGCAATTTTACTAGCATTAGGAACAAGAAACAGAGCAGAGGACGATGGCACTGAAAAAGAACAAGCCGGCCAAGGAGGAAGCTTACAAAGCTATCATCAAGTTGGCCAAACAGGCAAACAGGGTATGGGAGTGGGTAGAGGTAATGTGGGATGTAATGTGAGCAGTAGCATAAAAGAATAGGTAGAACAAATGATTATGGCCATAGGACAAGATGGGCTAGGGCAGTTGGAAAAGGCTGTAGGAGAAATCAAGGAAGGGAGGAGGGAAGGGGCAGGAACTGGAAGCATGTCAGATGCTGGTATGCTGCCTGGGGGTCTCGGGACATTGGTTCACCAGGGATGAGAATAGGCGAGCATGTCCCCATGGCAACAAAAGAAAAGATATGGAAGGGAGAGTATGCAGACATTTGTGCCCTGGTAGGTAGGGAGGCAGTTTTGAAATATGATGAAAAGGAGAGTATTGGGAAAGCAGAGATGGCAGCAGCAGTGGTCCTTCTCGGGAAGAAAGAGGAGAACAAATTCACCACAGACAAGACATGGGACAGCTGGTCCATGGGTTTCGTCACGTATGCAGCCATAGTGTTAGAGAAGAAGTCCGAGTGGGGGATCCCCTTGATAACCTATCAGTTCATAATATGGAGGGCAAAAGCCAAAGGAGGAGTGGGGTGGATATAATATGATGAATTTTTTAGACAAAGGATGGCCAACTATGGAGACATTAGGTGGGATACCAAACAACTGGATCTGTGGACAGATTATGTCATGGACCAGTCCACACCAGATGGGGAAACTAAGAAGACCCCGCTGATGCAAAAATGTTGCTGGGGCTACAATCAAGCCTTTTGCTCCTGGCCGCAGTGTAGATTCCACCATGCATGCTCGAAATGTGGGGGAACCCACCCAGCATCCAGAGGCAGGTAAACCTGGGTGGCCGGGGGGGCAACCCAATAGGCCACAGGGCAGGGCCAAGCAGTCCTTTTGGGAGGACCAAGGGGGGGGGTTGCAGGGTCAGCCAGGAGCTAGGGTTTTTTTGAGGAAAGGGGTTTTGGGAGGGGGAGAACAAGTATTAAAGAACAGCCTTGTAAAGTGGGGGGAGGGCCAGGTATTTAACATGGCAAGGACACCGATCAGTATCAAGAGTTAGGAAATAGCATTACAGGGATGAAAGGCACTCAAAAGTGACTTTTGCTACCCTGGAGGGAGCAGTGGAAATCATTAAAGCAACCCTACAAGCATGGCTAGTGAAGACCATCATAAAGGCTGCTTTTAGGCTCCTTCCAGACTGCCCTCTAGACTGGGACCTGCTGGGCTTTAAGCAAGATGGGGAATATTACTTTGACAAAGCCATGTCTATGGGTTGTTCAACTACTTGAGCCTCTTTTGAATTATTTAGCACATGCCTACAAGGCATATTTCAAAGACAGGATATAGAACTGTGATACACTACCTCAACGATTTCCTAATGATTGGAAGTGGGAGATAAGAGAGCGAGGAGATGCGCAGGAGCTTTCAGACACTGTGCAGAAACCTGAGAGTGCCATTGGCACCAGACAAGATGAAAGAACCTAGCAGGATCATTGAGTTTCTGGGCATAGAGATGGATGCACAGAAAGATGTCTTTAGATTACCGGAAGGCAAGCAAACTAAGTTGAGGGGGCTCCTGAAGGATCATAGACAAGGAAGGTGAAAGTAACTGAGGCAGGTTCAGCAGCTGATAGGACATCTTAATTGTGCATGCCGAGTCATCAGCCCTTGGAGAGCATTCACCAGGTGAATAGCACAAGCCACACGGGGACCGACGAAGCTGCATCACTGGGTAGATATCACAAGGGACACAAGGGAGGATGGGAAGATATGGGACACATTTCTAGATGCATTCAATGGCACTTCATTTTGGTAAGATGACTGGGTATTTAATACAGATCTAGAAATGTATACAGATGTCGCGGGGGGGCAGGGAATGGGGAGATACTATAGAGGAAAATGGTCTTCCAAAGCATGGCTGCAGAGATGGATAGATTTAGGTCTGACCAGGGACATCACCCTGCTTGAAATCTTGCCAGTCTGGGCCTGCACATTAGTGTGGGGACCGGAACTTCAGAACCAAAGGGTGACTTTTTGGTGTGACAACAGGGCAGTGGTAAATGTCCTCAACAACAAGAGGGCATCAACTGGGCCAGTGCTTCGGGTACTAAGGCAGTTAGTATTGCAAGGGCTGAGGCTTAACGTGACATTCAGGGCTAGGCACATAGAGGGGATCAAAAACACTATAGCTGACAGCCTTTCCCGTCTGCAGCTGGACAGATTCCAGGCCTCAGCACTGAAGGAAGAGGTGTGACAGACACCAAGACCAGAGGACATATGGGAAGTTGGTTGGAAGGAGCCGAGGTCCTGTCTCGGAATTCCTGGTCCACCAGGATGCTCAGAGCCTACAAAGGGGCTTGGGGAACATTCCAGAAGCTCAGGGAACAGCACCACAGGAAGATAAGTGAGCAAGTCATGGCTGACCAAGTGGGAAAGTACATAGTGCACCAATGGGAAAGGGGAATGGCACACGTCACCATAGGAGTCCACCTGGTGACCATCAGCATAGTGTGTAACCTTAGACAGGGGCAGGACCCAACAAAGACCAGGTTAGTATGGCACATGGTCCAGAGTTGGGGAAGGCTTAGCACGAAGGCAAAGGATGAATGGAAACCAGTATCACACAGCATGATGGAAGGTATGGGGCAAGCAGCGGCAGCTGTCTGCAGCACAGAATTTGAAACATTATTATTTCAAGCAGTATTTACAACAATACATTATGGTGCACTAAGGGTGAGCAAAGCAGTAGGGCATGACAAAGGAAGCCTGGGGGGTGGGTTGGAATAAGAGGACCTTACTTGGCAGGGGGACGCAATTGACATCAGGATCAGAAAATCAAAGATGGACCAAGAGGGCGAGGGGGCCCAAGTAGAACTAGACAGACAAAAGGAGCTGGCTAACTGCCCGGTCAGAGAGCTGTGGTCCTACGCTGCAGTGTGTCCACCCCAAGCAGGCCAGTTCTTTATTCATGGGGACAGGAAAAGAGCCATAGCTTATCAGGTGACAGCAGTGCTCAATAGGTGCATGGCATTCCTGGGGGAGAACTCCAAGAATTTCTCCTCACATTCATTCCAAATTGGGCAGGCATCACAGATGACGTCAGCAGGGGGTCCATTGCACAGGTGCAAGGGGCTGGACAGGAGAAGTCTGACTGTTATAAACAATATATAAGGCCATTAAACAAATGAGTAACCAATTCTCCAAATTTTTCTGCACAGGTTAAGGGAGGGCTGGGAGGATGGGGGGGTAGTTTGCAAAGACGAACATGTTGGGGGGGCAAAAAGGGATACAGTAGGGAGCATGGACAGCAAGAATGTCTCATTAATCACACAAGCTTTGATCTTTCAGCAGATAAGGGGTGGCGGCTGGAGGTATAGATATATGGACACTCTTATATTTATTGAGCAGAAAGGAGAGCATCCAAAAAAGAAGGGGGCAGACAACTATACCAAGACCCCAGACAATGCTGGGCGACATGCCAGGGCATCAGGGGCATGAAATGGGCCCAGCTGCTTCCAACATTGAGAGACATGACAGAGAGCGAGATGGCTGCCATCAGACATGATTATTATATAATTGGGAGGCAATGCCATTGGATCCAGACCATGGCTGGACAGTTATTTACAGATTAAGTATGATATGGGCATAATAAAGAAATGGCCAGAAGTAACCCTGACGTGATCAGACATGGTACCCCACAGGGATGGAGACATGCACACAGACACCTTGCAATGGACAGAGTGAAAAAAAAAATTTAACAGAAGGATAGGCACATGGTTCATAACCCATGGGGAGAGGGTCATTAGGCAGGGCATAGAAGACCGTGAGGACAAGTTCTATAGACCGGATGAGGTACACCTATCAGACGTAGGGTTGACCTGTTTAATTCAGATACCATGGGGAATATTGAAGACTGGAGGAGGAGCCTTGGTTAGCAAGGAAAAGGGCCCAGTAAAGTGGGGGGAAGGCCATCATCCAACACAAGCTGGAGACGGCCTAGTGGCAAAAAGATTATAAGAGCTGCCGGGGAGGGGAACACACACAAATGCAGAACAAAGAAAAGAGGAGAAGAGATGAGGTAATGGGCTTCACACTATTCCCTCCCAAGAAGAAGGAGATGGGCCCCCCAGATTCTATATCTGGGGGGGGGGTGAGAAGACAAAGAAAGAGGAATACATAAGAAATGAATAATCAATGTGTGGAACTTTTGTATAAAATGAAATGCACATAAGCTGGAAAATAATGTACAAAAATTGGGAAGATATTGGAAAGTTGGGACCAGTGATCTTCAAGTTGGTAAATATGATTTTATGAAATTATGATATATATAGTGATATATATATATATATATATATATATATAGATAGATAGATAGATAGATAGATAGATAGATAGATAGATAGATAGATAGATAGATAGATATACAGTATAAGAATAAATATTGGCTGATCTGAGCACCCACCACTACTGTGTAAGCCTCTTTCTTGGGAAATTCAGGACAATGGAATAGTTAATGTAACAGTTTCTTGAGATGTTAAGGCTTTCTTACTTACATTTTGCTCAAAAAAAAGCTAACACAGGACAATCTGGTGCACAGTGTAAAGTGTTAAACACAAAACATGACATCTGAAGTCTCTTTTCTTTGCTCCTTTGACAATCAATCCAATTTGTTATGCTTACTGCAAGGACATTCCTTATGTTTTGCACTAGGTGTAAATCTGCATATGGTGTTGTATAAACAGATCCTTTGCTTTTTAAATTTTTTCTGACCCCCCAACACACCAACACACACACACACACACACACACACACACACACACACACACACACACACACACACTAAATTCCCATATTCCAGTATTGGGATAAGACAAGTCTGGAGTATTGTGTATCTTGCTTCATTTGTCAAAAAATTCCTAACTGCATATAATGCACATATCTTTAGCTGTAATTGTTTTGTAACATTATCTATGTGTGATGTGAAATTTAATTTAGTTGACTATCTAGAAATTCTCATAAGTATCTGAATTCTGTTACAATATCCAATTTTGATCCATCTGCAATATAAATCTTAAATGGTTCTGTTACTGCTTTTATTTTGTGATTTGTGCAGAATAACATCACTTTTGTTATTTTTTTATTCAAAACAAGCCACTTTGCCTGAGAACATTGTCAATTTTTTTCAAATTCACACTCTACATTTCATTTTAAATTTTAAAAATCTTTTTCTGCAGTGTATAATACTGCATCGTCTGCATGCAACACCATGTGCGAGTTTGTACAGATGGTAGGCAGTTCATTAGCGTAAAGGAAAAATAGCATTGATCCCAATATTGAGCCCTGTGGCACCCCATGATGAACATCCATGAGATCTGATAATACACCATTTGCTCAAACTTATAGCTTTATGCCAGTTACATAACTGTGCATCCAGTTCATTACGTGGTCCCCAAAGCCAATACTGCTCAGTTTTGCTTCTAACAAAGGGTGGTCCACCAGGTTGAAGGCCTTGGTCAGGTCCATAAATGCTGCTTCTGATACAAACCTACCTCCATATTCTCCTTCAAATTGTTTGTGAACCTTACCAAGGCCATTCACGTGCCACGATCTCTCTGAAATCCATGCTTATTATAACTTTATTATACTTCTCCAAATACTCCATAATCTGCAAGTGTAGAAGTCTTTCCTGGATCTTCCCAATCCATGATAATAATGGAATGGACCTACAATTACTCATAGTGTTTGTTTGGACCCCCTTAAAGATTGGTGATACATATGCTCTTTTCCAAATATCAGGTACAGTTTGGGTTGTTACAGACTTATTATATAGTATTTGCAAAGGATAGACAAGTTCTTCTGCTGCATATTTCAGTACTTTGGCCTCAACTAGATCAGGACCTGGCCCTTTATGTTCATCTAATCTTTTTAAGCTCTTTAGTACACCTTGGTTTGTTATATGTTTAAACTAGAATATTGGAGAAGGTCTATTTTTTTCAGTTTCTATTTGTTGTTTGTCTTCATTGAAATTAGTTAAATATTTAGACAAATCTGTGAAATTTTCATTTAAATAATTTACTATTTCCTTACTATCAGTTATCTCGTCATCTTCTTTTAGTAAATTAGTAATTCTATTTCTTTTTTTGGAGCAAGTAAGTTGTTTACACTTTCTCTAATTTTCTTTTTATCTTGAAGACTCGATTTTTGCTCATTGTTATAAAATTCTACTTTTGCCCTTTTTATCTCCTTTTTGCATGTATTACTTAATTGTCTGAATAAATTCCAATCACTTTCTAACTTTGTCTTTTTATAACATGCCTAGCCAATTTCTCTGTGCTTAATGAGTTTGGTTAATGTTCCATTTATCCACGTTATTTATCCCTCTTATTCTTTTCTTTTTCAATGGGGCTCTATTATTAATGATTGCATTTAAGTTTTTTTTTATTTCAACAGTAATGTTTACACCGTTTATGTCTCTCAACATATTCCAGTCAGTTTCCACTAAATCTTTTTTTATTAGCTAATTTTTCATTAGTTAATGCTGTAGTCTCCACTATCCTAGTTTTCCCTTTTGGCCTTTTGAAACCTTATCCAATTGAGCTTGAAGGCTCCTAACATTAAATGAACCAGTTTCAGACTTGAGTTTCCAGTAAGCAATGTAGAATTAAATAAAGCAGAAAGACCTTCTGAATCAGGAATTTTTCTCAATAGTCTCACTTTCTCAAGTGAAGCCCTCCTTTATTTTTGTCTGTGTTTACCAAGATAAACATTTGGCATCTACCACAGTGATTTATTTTGACCATTGTTTTACAGGTAATAAGTAACACTGATTTTATTTCAGGTGTGTTAGTACTGTGTTTCTAAACAGTCTTGTCTCAACTTGTCTCCAAGACTAATTATGTACACACTAGTAGAACAAACAACACTCCCATGAGTCTGGTTAAAACCTTCTTTATTTATATAGGTTTTGGTAGCCCAGTATTAGACTGTACACAACAAAGGGTGTGAATTAAGCAATAATGCATGACAGAGTATGTGTCATACTGGGATAACATCACACCGCCAGTGGTTGGGCACAAGGCTGCAGACCAAGTGCATCCAACACCTGAGAAGTGAAGTTATCCCAATACAGCACACATCCTGGAGTGCACTATTGTGATTATACAATAACTCATTACTAAAAATAAAAATGATAAAGATCAAAAAGTACATTTAAAACTAGATTTTTAGTATTTTTTAAATAGTTAGGTATACTTGAAAAACAAATCGTGCTGATTTCTTGCTTTGTCCAGAAGGTGGAGCTGCTATGTTGTGTGGCTCTGCATCCCCCAACCATCATTTGTTTTGTTGCTCTCTCCACTATCCCCTCTGTGTCCCCAGCCTGATCTTTGTATTTTTTTGATTTAGTTTGGTCTTTCTGGTTCTCTGTTTCTCTCTCTCTTTTGCTAGCTCTCTGTTGCTTTCACTCTGAGAAAGTAATACTACCTGCCTGGAAGACATAAATTTGTGACTGCTGCTGCACCACCACTCTCATTATTGCAGGTTGCAATCAGCTGTGATGTTGTGTCATTCTCTTGGTATGGTCAGCAAGTGTACGTATCAGGATAACAAAGGAAATGGAAAAGAAACAGCAGTCAGTAAGTGTACAGAAGTGTGGTGTGTGCTTTTGAAAAGCACATGCTCCTACTCTGTTTGGGCCAGAAGTGGACTGCTCTAAAGTTGGTCACAGTGACTGCTTCTGTATAATGTTTGGTTTGGTTTAAAAGAAAAAAAGATAATAATATTCCAAAATAAATGTGTTTGTGTTTGAGGTTGGAACATCATTTTTATTAAGGGTGGTTTGGGGACTGGTTTGTTGTGGTGGGAGGGAGGTGTTGATGTTTTAAAAAATCAGTTCATTACTGGCAGAGTGTATAGTAGCCATGCCAAGTGTGTGAGTAACTTGGTCATACCATGTGGAATGACAATTTTTAACATTTCATGTGGTCATGTGTGTGTTGGGACTTGATCTGTAATGTTGTGCTGGGATAACGCCATGTGTGAAGGCTTTAGCTGACCAGTCAGCTTCCAGAATATATTCTTGCCATTGTATAATGCTCATTTTAGAATCCTTAGTGAGTATTAATACAAAGAACCCCCAAATACACAGTATTGATTATAAAATGGGTTGAACATTTCCTACTTCCTGATTGGCTATATAAGTTCAGAGATCCATATGTTAATTTCCCAGAATTGCACAGATTGGAATACATTCAGGCAGTGGGAATTAGAACTTGGGCCTATTACTCACAGACTTCATGAGACATTTCATTCATTCCTGACTACCATTACAAACATGTCTGCCACCTTTAGTCACCAAAAACCTTCAAGAAGGCCCTAAAGCGTAAAACTCCCTTAAATAAAAAAAAAAAATAATAATAAAATGTTTTTTCCTCTCATCATACCCTCATTATGCACATAAACAAACTTAAAAAATGAAACAATATTCACAGTTTTAACTCCTGGTGTATCTTTGGTGACCATGAGAGATCTCCCCCTCTATGCTTATCAGCTTGCCATGGCAATCTCTGCTGCATACTGCTTCAAAAACACCTGATACCATGGCTTCGTATTAAGCCTTCTATTGCATGTGGGGGGTGAACATACTGACAGAGGAACTCTGCAGTAGTTTGATTTCCTGTGTTCCATAATAAACAAATATTTCATCTGTTTAATGTGTGGTGAGATAAATCATTGGTAGGGAGGGACTCCTTTTTACTAGTAATATTTAACAAAAGAAATTGCCTGTTTTTGTTTTTAAAACAATGGCATTTTGTGTTTTTTTCAATTGTTTCTGTTTATCATTTTATATAAGTGCAATAAGACACTCCAGGGTATTATTTGTCTGGAGTAAATGACTTTCAGGTGCTAAAGGCACTCAGTGCAAGCTCCTTGTGTCTCATTATGCACCTGGGTGTGCATCAGTCCCTGACAACCAACTCCCTGTCATGTCTTATTACATAGAAACATAGACTTTGACGGCAGATAAGGACCGCTAGGCCCATCTAGTCTGCCCATTTCCCTACCTACAGGATAGGCCGCAGATCCTAGTTAACCAACAGCCTATATCTTCCTGCCCCCCACAAGAATTGCCTTATGTCTGTCCCATGCATTCTTGAATTCTCCCACAGTTTTAGACCCCACAACTTCCTCAGGAAGGCTGTTCCATGCATCCACTACCCTCTCTGTGAAATAATACTTCCTCACATTGCCCCTGAACTGCCCTCCTTCTATCTTTAAATTGTGTCCCTTGTTCTTGCAAGTCTCTTTTCTGAAAGATGCTACCCTCTTGGACTTTGTTGATTCCCTTGAGGTACTTGAAAGTTTCTTTCATGTCCCCTCTCCTTCTTTCCTCAAGGGTATACATATTAGCTTCTTTAGTCTCTCCTCATACGGCTTCTCTTGCAGACCCTGCACCATTTTAGTTGCCCTCCTCTGGACTGCCTCTATCCTGTCTATGTCCTTGCGGAGATGGGGTCTCAGAACTGGACACAGTATTCCAGATGGGGTCTCACCAACTGTCTGTACAGAGGATAACAACTTCCTGTTTTCTGCTGCTGATGCCTCTCCTACATCCCAGTCTACCCCCGCCCTCCCTACTGCCTTCTCACATTGTTTGCTAACCTTAAGGTCATCTGATATAATTACCCCAGGTCCCTTTCCTGTTTTGTTGTTGTTACTACCTCCCCACCCATTGTGTATTCTTCCCTGGGTTCTTGTTTTCCAGGTGCATTATTTTGCACTTTTTGCATTGAATCCTAGCTGCCAATCGTCTGACCATTCCTCCAGCCTTGCCAAGTCCTTTTCATCCTTTCCACGCCTCCTTGTGTATCAACCCTGTTGCAGATCTTTGTGTTATCTGCAAAAGATACTTTCCTTCAGTCCCTCTGCAATGTCACTGATGAAGACATTAAAAGGACTGGACCCAATACTGAACCCTCGGTACCCACTATTAACCGCCTTTTCTTCAGAGTGGACTCCATTTACAATTACCTTCTGTGTCCTGTTGTCCAGCCAATGTTTTACCCAGGCTAAAACCCTGGGACCCACTCCAGGCTGGTTAATTTGACTAATAATCTTTGTGTGGGACTGTGTCAAATGCTTTGCTAAAGTCTAGGTAGGCCATGTCCACAGCCCTCCCTGGTCTACTACTTTGGTCACCCAGTCAAAGAAATCTATTAGATTCGTCTGACATGACCTTCCCTGCTGTGAACCCATGCTGCCTTGGATCCTGTGCTCCACTGACCTCTAGGTACTCAACTATTCTTTCCTTCAGAAATTACTCCATCACTTTCCCTACCACAGAGGTCAGACTGACAGGTCTGTAGTTTCCTGCCTCTGTCTTGGTCCCACTTTGTGAAGAGGAATCACATCCACCTTCCTCCAGTCCTCGGTACCACACCATCCTCCCATGATTTATTAAAAGAGTAGCCAGTGGTTTCACTAGTTCCTTCCTTAATTCTTTTAGAATTCTGGGTGAATTCATCAGGACCCATTGCTTTGTCCACCTTCATTTTAGGGTTCTTGCAGAACCCTTTCTTCTGTGAAAGGACTGGGATCGACCCCCTATCAAAGTGCTTCTGTTAATTGGATTAGGCACTTCCCCTCCTCTTTTCTGAATACTGAGCAGAAATATTCGTTCAGTATCCCTGCTTTTTCACTGTCCCCCTCTGCCCACCCACCATTCATTCTATTCAGCCTCACTATCCCTCCCTTTGTCTTTCTATGCTCACTGATGTACCTATAAAAGGTTTTATCCCCCTTCTTAACTGAGTTGGCTATCTTTTCCTCAGTTTGGGCCTTTGCTATTCTGACTTCCCTCCCTGCTTCTTTCTGCCTTAACTGGTACAGCTCTCTGTCCTGCTCCTTCTGTGTTTCCTTATACTTCCGGAATGCTATCTTTTTCTTCCTGACTTTCACAGCCACCTCTCTTGAGAACCATAGTGGCTTTTTCTTTCATTTTGATTTGTTTATTTGCTTCACACAAAGGCTTGTTGCCCGTGTGATGGCAGTTTTGATAATTCCCCATTGTTGCTCCACATCTCCTTCTAGCCTGTTTGCTAGTGCTTTTCTGAGGCACTCTCCCATCTTGCCAAAGTCAGCCCTCCTATAGTCCAGTACCCTCACTTTTGTATGGCTTGACTCTGTATCTGAGTTTAACGTGAACCACACTGTTTGATGGTCACTTGTCCCCAGATGGCAACCCACTTCTAGATCTGAGATCCTCTCACTGCCCCCGTTTGAGAGTACAAGGTCTAAGATTGCTCCCTCATGAGTGGGTTCCAAAACTAGCTGTCTAATGCCTGCCACCTGTAGGGCATCAAGAATGGCCCTGCTCTTGGATGTGGCTGCAGCAAATGTGCTCCAGTTGACATCTGGTATATTCAGGTCTCCCATCAACAGTATCTCCCCTTTCTCTGCCATTCTAAGAATGCCTTCCATCATATCCTTGTCCATTCCTTCCCCCTGACATGGGGGTCTGTACACAGCCCCTGTGTGGATTGTGGTGCCCTTTCCAGTCTCTGAGGTGACCCACAGTGCCTCCTCTCCTCCCTGTTTACTATTTTGCTTACTGCTTACATTTATTTACTGTTCGTTATTCTACCAAACAATTCAGGGAAAATCACACATGTCCATGGCTACAATCCATTGTCACTCCCACCTCCACTCTCAGTCATCTCCTGTCCTTCACCCTTCCCCCATCTTGCCAAACAGAGTGCCTACCCAGGAACAGAGCCTCAGTATGTTGTATCCAGTATGCTCTATTTAAATAATACTATAGTGTAAGATGTCATACAATTCTGTGTGTTGTTGTGGAGGGAATGCTTGCTTTGCTACTGATAGAAACAATTAATTGATTACAATTGGTCTAATATATCTGTTTTTATCTTTAAGTATTATGACAGTGTGATTAAATGACAAAGAAGTTCACTGTAGTGATAGCCTTGTGGGACACCATAAGAGGAACAAGTACACTACTAGTGGACATAAAACATTTCAAGTTGTAACCTTTGTCCCTTCTGGTGACAAATGCTTTTTTAACAAAATATCTTAAAAACAACATAGAATTTCAATTAATTATTCATGAACATTTTGTACAGTGTTGTTATGATTATCAAATAATATGGGTCAGTTGAGTACTTAGAGAAAGTTATGTGTCTTGTGGATGATATGAAATTTTAATGTTTTATGCACTTCAGCACTTTTCACATTTGTTGTACTGTGTCTTTAAGGGAAATTTGTGTTTAAGCTAGCAATGTCCTCTCACTTCTCATTCCTTTGACAAAGCACCAGGGGGTGCAAAATGCATCAGGAGAGATGCTGTGAGTGAGGAGGGGGTATACCTGAGGAAGTACTTTTGGTGTGTACAAAACAATAATATTAAGTATTTCATTTAAGCACTTTATTGAAAGCCTTCCTCATATCTTTCTGTTTTGCTGATATTTGAAAAGTAACTTTTGGGAGCTAATAAGCACCGTAGTGCAAGCAGTTGCTGGCAAAACCTTTTTCTAGCATATTACTTGTTATTGGCCTGGCACTGCATCCCTGCTGCAACCACTTATGTTTTGACTGTGGACCTATATTTTACTATAAGAAAACATGTAGAAATAGTGCATTCAGTCTATATTTACAGAATGTAGTCTGTATACAGAGTATATTATAAAGGCATCTGTAATATATATTCCAGTCATATTTATAAACTATAAAACATATTTATTTGCTATGTAAAACATATATTTGAACTTTATTATCAGTATGTATGTATATGTATATGTATATGTATATGTATATGTATATGTATATGTCTGTGTGTATATATATATATATATATATATATATATATACATATATAAATATATTGCCAAAACCTTTCTTAACGCATCAGTTAGGGTTGAAGTGACAAAAGTAGGGAAATAAGATGTTAGGGTTGAGCCCCTAACCCCCCATCCTACCACCCCACCCCCCATAGTCCACATACCAACAGGCATCGGGGTGGGCCATGGAGTCTTTAGGCCCAACTCTTACCCCATTCCATGTGCAAACAGACTGACATGCTACAGCATAGGAGAATGGGATGAGAGTTAGGCCTAACAACCCCATGGACAGAGCAATACAGTAGCCCTATAGTGCCAAAAAGAAACCCTCATAACACTAATTTGCCAATATCTCAGTAACCATATAAGCTATGAAAAATATTCCACTACATTTGTAATCATGACATTGAAACCTCCATGCATGCTTAGTAAGCATTGGGTAGTGAAAAATCCATATCTTGCATAGTTTCCAAGATACGGGCACCAAAAGTCACTGTGGGTAATGCAATGTTATCCTATGGGAAAAATCAGAACTTCGTGATGGCATATCTATGGAACCAATTAACTTTTTTTGCACCTAAACAGCATAATTAACATCTCAGGGACATCCCCTTTATGTCCTGAAAATTTCAAGCCAAAAGACCAAACCATTTATTTACAGTGCACTGGTAAAAGTTTTTAAATTCCTTGTTCGTGAGGTGGCAAAATCCCCATTCGAAAGCTGTCAAAATTGCCATTTGCGAGAAATTCTTGATCGTCAGATGTTGGCCATCTGGTCCGGAAGTCTTGATCAAGGATTTTGTCATCTCACAAAAGGGAATTGGCTCACGAAAGGGGATTTTGATAGCCCATGAATAGGGATTTTGTCAGCTTGTGATAGCGGATTCAAAAAAACAATCCTCTTTCACAAGCTGACAAAATCCCCTTTCGTGAGCTGATCCCCTTTTGTGAGTTAACAAAATCCCCTTTCACAAGCCGATCCTTGTTTGTGAGATAGGGCCTTCTGGTTCCTAAGTTGCGATCAAGGATTTTGTTACCTTGCAAAAGGGGTTCAGCTCATGAAAGGGGATATTTTTCAGCTCGCAAAAGAGGATCGGAAGTGAGTCATGAATGAAGAATTTCAAAGTTTAAAACAGCCATTTTTGGCCAAAATGAAGGAAACCAAAGGCATTGATTTGTAAAGGGTGCCACTCTGAACAAAACCCATGCTTCATTTGCAAAAGAAGTCAGCCATTGGGCAAGCTACAACATTTGTTTCGAGGAAAAAATGAAAACAAAATGGCGGCTCATGGAAGGGGAATTTTTCCTTATGAATGGGGATCTTGTAAATCCCCTTTTGTGAGGTGACAAAATCCTTGATCGCGAGCCCAATCCCCTTTCGCAAAACATACATATAAATCTTAGACTGAGCATGCTCAGAACCCAACCATTCAAAATTAAATAATTTTGGAACAGATTAATATTTTTTCACCAAACCAATGCTGGATTGTTCTTTTACCAATCCTATTTCTACCTTAGAAATTTCAGAACACAATACCAAATGATGTGGCTGCAGCATGATGGGCAAAAATCTGCAAAAAAGTTCCAAAAAAAGCAAAAAAATTTATTTTGTGGCTCTTTGCCGCATGAAAATCACAAGTCCGATCAAAACACAACTTGGCAGATCAACAGATCTACCATACAAGACCATGCATTCCACATTTTGTGCAAATCCATTGAACAGTTGCAAAGTTATTAAGGTGCAAAATTTGGGGTTTAACTAAACTGCCTATTCAACGCTAACTATACTGGCATGATAAAAAACACATATATTGCAGTGATTGCCAGTTCCTGGCCTGTGCTGTACTTGAAAAAGGTCTTCAAATCAGTGCACCAACCCAGTTACTAAATGAATAAATAAATAAATAAATACTTTCCAGATGTATATCAGGCCAAACCCATTTTAACGTACTTGAAATATATCTCAGAATCTACATGTCTAATATGAATAACATACACCTATTGTAGAAACTACAGATTAAAATGATGCTTGCATAACACTATAATAAGCAAAACCATACATTAGTCAACTTGCATTAAAACAAATCCTTATTGGTACAGAGAGTCCGGTTGGCGCCAAATTCAAAGAAGCCTTAGCTTCTCTAAGTTTAAATTGCACATAAATAGCATAGTTTAACTTATCTTTTGTACATTTTCTTCCCCTTCATTTATGTAATGTTAACAAGTTTGAAGCACTTTGGGCCCCTTATTTAACCTATGTTAACCACAGTAACCATGCCTTGTCTTCCAGATATTTGAAGGACAAACTGAAACCCCCATGACCATCCCAGTAGTAATGGTTGATTAATTGTTAAAAGACTGCAATGGCTTTTCTTTATAGCTATCTTGAGTGTCCCACCTCCAGACTGTCATACAGATCCCCCCAAAAGCAATTTTCTACACCTTATGTGAAGATGCTCTGTCATTCTTGAGCCTGCCTTTTTAAAATGAGTAAGTGCCTTTCTCTGGATTTTCTTAGTATACCCATGAAAAGATTTTCCAGGTTTAATGATGCTTCACAGTCAATACTTCATTAAGCCAGTTGTAATGCATGTACATGTACACCAGCACGATATGGTTGTTTGTATGGTGCCTCGGCTGTTTGTATTAAGTGGCGTGTTTGTAACCACTTTTTCAGCCATTTGGTCTAATGGTTCTACATACAGTATGTAATAATCTGAAATCTACTAATAAAAAGATTAACTGCAAAAAGTCGTTTGTACATTGAAACTCTGAAAATTCTTGTGTTAGTCTTCTGGCTCAACTGCCTAGTTCCACAGATCGCACACACAAGCTGCTTGCCAAACCGTTTCAATGAAAGGAATGCTAACATCAGTGAAATCTACTAAATGCCATTACTGCTTTGATGTTAGCGTCAAGGACAGACATCTACATGGTGGAACCATGGACTATGAGCTGAGGTTTCCAACGTGTGATGTCTTCATCAGCTCTGATGGAATTAGGCAACTGATCCAGAAGACTAACACAAAAATGTTTGGAGTTTCAATGCACAAAAGATAAGTTAAACTATGCTATTTATGTGCAATTTGAATTTAGAGAAGCTAAGGCTTCTTTGAATGTGGCACCAATCGGACTCTCTGTACCAATAAGGATTTGGTTTAACGCAAGTTGACTAATGTGTGGTTTTGCTACTATTGTGTGTTTAGTCTGCAAGTAAAAATCTTCACATAGTTATCAAAAGCTGTATTGCTGATTATTTGAGTGCACTTCATGCCATGTATGAGCTTAGGCTATACATATTTTAAAGTTTAAAAGTTTTTCCCTGGAAGGAGCACCAAGTTTTTTTCAACTTTGTTAAAACGAACTAATAATAGGTCTTATAAATTTAAAAGTGATAGAAGCCCACAAAAACCTTTTCTTCTTTTTCTAACTTTTTCTTCTTTTTTTTAGATTCAAAATACATGTCTGACTAAAATGCAAAATACAGTATATAGAAACTGCAGTTATGTGTATGCGCAAATAAGTATGTTTGATTTTATGTAAGGACATAACACTGAAAGAACAAAAACTTGAATTTTGAAATAGTATTGCAAAAAATATATTTAAAATACGTATGTCAAAGATGTTTCCCAAATATGGTACATCTGCAAATATCTAGAATATAGCTCAAATTATGCAATAGTTGAAGACATAAATCCTATGTGAGAAATCTGAGCTACTATGTGTGTAAATGTGAAATCTCCCATTTATACACGTAGTAGCTGCATCATCACAGGTTATACAATGGCAAGAAAGAATCCTGGCTTCTAATTGGTCAGTTGGCCATCACAGCAGGGATGTTATATTGTATGGTGGAATGCGGTTGTGTATGGACATCCATACACCGCAAAAAGTTGTGCTGCAGTGGTGATGTCCTCACTAATGCAGAACAACTTTTTGTTCTGCGTTAGTGAGGATGTCATAATACAAGGGGCTACAGAATCTG
Source organism: Neoceratodus forsteri (assembly GCA_016271365.2). Classification (NCBI taxonomy): domain Eukaryota; kingdom Metazoa; phylum Chordata; order Ceratodontiformes; family Ceratodontidae; genus Neoceratodus; species Neoceratodus forsteri. The sequence continues at coordinate 1,286,556,465 of CM057453.1, forward strand.
TCCTGATTCATCCCTTGCTGTGTGAGAGGAGCGTGCAAGTGTGCTTGGCAGTGGCAGTTGTGAATCGATGGCCTTGGCAGAACCGAGTGAAAATATGGAAAAGTGAGTCTCTTTTTGTCTTTTTTTCAGGCACCATACACCATAAAGAACAGTATATGGTTACCCATACACTACAAGGCTATTCTTTCACCTCGTAGATACAATGCCAACTTGGAGACCTCTCGAGCTTCGCTCTCGAAGTCATCAGTTGGCATTGTATCCACTCGGTGGAAGAATAGCCTTGTAGTGTATGGGTAACCATTCACTTTCCTATATATCCTTGCATAACATCCCTGCTGATCAACTAGATGATTCTTTGCCACTTGATTGAATTTTCTCTTAAGAAACAAATATGTGCAAAAACTAAAAAACATTCTTTAAAATTATTTTTTTCTGTATAAAATAACAAGTCATTGTATAACAGGAATAATGCCCTCCATGGTGGGTGTTACGCTAGGATAACATCCCTTCTCAGGTGTTGGACGCCCTCAGCTGGTGGCCTTGGGCCCAACTACCTGAGGCAGGATGTTATCCCAGCATAACACCCACCCTGTTAGGCATTACTCCTTTATTAATATACTCATAATAGATAAATAACAATCACTCCATAATTCATTTAGAATGTTAAGCCTCAGTACCAGTACTAACTGTATTGAAATGCAAATAACTTTAAAATGAAAAAAAGATAGCATAGTACTATAAGCATGAAAGTTGTTCAGCACAAAATTGTCTACAAAATGAGTGGTGCTTCATGTATACATACCTTATAGATTCATTTATAATTAACAAAAAACAGCAGAAAATTCAATTTCTTCTTTGTTCACTTTTTGACAAACAAATGCAAATAAATTTAAAAGGAAAACTAATAGCATAGTACTGTGAGCACTGAAGTTGTTCAGCAAAACAATATCTACAAAATGAGTGGTGTTTCATTTACAGATACCTTTTAGTTTTTTTTATAATTAGCAAAAAAACAGCAGAAAATTCAATTTTTTATCCACTTTTTTGACAAACAAATGCAAATAACTTTAAAATGAAAAAAAGTAGCATGGTACTGTGAGCATGACATTTGTTCAGCACAAAGTTTTCTACAAAATGAGTGGTGTTTCATTTAATAGCAAATACTACACTAGGCGGACATACACTAGGAAAGCTAACAAAAAGTCCCAGAAATCATCATTTAACTAAAAAAAAAAAAACAGTTGAAAACAAATGTCCCTGCACTGACAAAAAGCATCCCTATGACATAAATATGGCATAAAGGAAATATACAATGGTGAGTTGTCACATAAATGATTTATCTACATTTGTGCTGTTTGACCTCGGACACCCCACTCATGGCTTACACCACTCATGAGGTTACCGAAGGTCAAAAGGCACTTGTGAAGATAAATCATTTATCTGACAGCTCACCATTGTATATCACTTATATATATTTGAAAAGTCTGAATGTATCTAACATATGTTTGAAACATATTTCAAGATACAAAGACAGAGTTCAGATATTAAAAAAATATAGATCTTTTCCACATGGGGATAGAAACCAACTGAACTTGAAGCAGATTATGCGGCTGCTGGCATTTTCAATGACTTGCAACCCCTTATCTGCTGTTACTTGTGTACAGCTTCAAAACCTCCCTTTTTGAGACAGAATACATAAAAAGACAAACACAAAGAAAAGAAAAGATTACACTCACACAATGCAATGACAGGATATGATTTGGAGTACTGCATTTGTGAAGAACAAAAATAATATCTGTCTCCCATGTCTTGTTCTTTGTGGAAATGACAGTAGAAGGCAATAAAGAGTACCACATATTGGATAGGCATGTGACACTTCTCAGTATAAAAATATGTAACACAGCTCTTCGAAATGTGGTGCAAACGTCCAGAATGCATTGCCTGTTTTTAGTTAAAAGCATAATAAAGTTTAAGAACAGAGAGCACTATGGAGCCTATACACAAAAGTTGCATGCCATGTGTAGGGCACTCAGGGATGGAGGGTGGCTGACAATGCGCACACTGCGTGCCAGACACCCCTTGGTGGCATGCATGATGTGCTTGCAGGACACCATGGAGAGCACAAACACATAGCTACATGGACCCGACGTGTGCCATGTACGAGGAGGGGCATGCTGCATAGTGGTGCATGTAGACCTCCACAGCACATATGCCAGAAGCCGCATACATCAGCTATGCATGGAGCACAGGGCACAGACACCTATGTAAGCCAGGGGGCTGCTGTAAGTGACAACTCAAGACTACACTTCTGCAGGCAACAAGGCACAGTGGTTGCATGTAGCTGGAAAGTGACTGCCATATGCACGTGACTGCCCCCATGGCACCACCACATGCATCGCAGACCACACACCAGTGGCGGAGCCCCGCCCACCATAACAGACACACAGCCCATGCCATGTGGCACCATTGCCCACCATGGTGGTGCATGCCCACAGTGCAGGTGGTGGCAATGGGCCTGCATGATCCATGTAGGCATGTGGCACAGTACACCGAGCCCAGCCACGTGACAGCTCATGCCTTGGCTGACCCAGCCATGCAGCTGCAGCACCATGAATGCACCACCCCATGGCATGCAGGCCTCTGTGCACAGACTCTGCACCCCCGCCTAGCAGCACAGCTGCCAGGGACAGCCTTATGGGCAGTGAGGTACCAGCCGTGTCACTGTGAGTGGGCATGCACATGCACATGGAGGCCCGCTTGTGCCCCCTCATATGGCTCACCCTCCCCCCCACACCCAGGAGACAAGAACCATAGACAGGGCTGGCACTAGAATGCTTTATTACACACTGCTGGTGATGTCAACTGAAAACATCAGTAGAAAAAGAAACAACCCATGCCCCAGGATCACCCATGTAGGGGTGTGCCACACTGCCATTGGTGCCATGGTACCAGGGACTATAGGACCCGCCTGTGGAGATGCTGGCATCATGCTGTCACTGTGAAATCACCTCCACCCTGGGCACCATCATTACCACCGGCATTGCCCATATTCCCCAATGCCAACTGCCACAGCCACTCTCCATCCTTGCTGCTCCTGAGTACCTCTGGTTCTGGTGGTGGTGTACTCCTCACCCGCTCCAGGATCATCCACCTGATGAGGCCATGGTAGCACTGTGGAGAGAGGAGACACTGTAAGGCATCATGATACAAGCCACATTGCCCATCCACACAGGCCACAGAATGCCCCCCCCAGTGGCCTGTGGTGGTCGCAGATGGAGGACATGGCACAGCTGCAGAAGCATCTTGACCAGCAAACCCAGCCCACAAGTAGTGGCACAGCAATGCAAATGTGCATGGCACACAACGGGGAAGGGCCCCACCCCCAGCGCTATCCCAGAACACTGCTCCCCCCACCATGCATGGGACAGACCACCATGCTATGGCATACAACACCACAAGGCAGGCCATGGAGGGCTACTGCACACAGGACAGAGGATGTGCAGGGTCAGCATATACCACACGGCCTACACAGGCCACAACACACCCAATGCCCACATCTGGAGGCCCACACACTCTGTGGATTGGGGCCCAACAGCACAATAGTGTCCAAACATCACCATCAGTGACCCCACACCCCATACCATCATCCATGATTGGACATGTCCCAGTTAAGCAGAAACATTGCATGACTGCTGTGTGCTATGGGGCTGTCACAACATGCACAGACATCTGTGGGTGGTGCAGGGACACACACACACACACACACACACACACACACACACACACACACACACACATATGCATGGCCCAGGACAGGACAGGCACCTACCCTGGATGGCATGGTGATCCTCCACAAGGCCCATGTTCCTACATCCCTGTGCTCTCCCTCATAGCTGATGTCTCCCTCCAGCTCGATCCTGTTCATGTAGCAGGGGAACTGCAGGTGCCACCTCCCCCGACATCTGATGGTACTGACCACAATGATGGGCGTACCATCTGGCTGCTCCACCCTGCACAACTCCTTCCTCCTGGGCATGCCATCCAGCTCTTGTGTGGGGGGACAAGTAGGGATAGACAAAAACACAGGAATAGGGTTAGCACACAGAACACTGGCTACAGCCCCCGCCCAGAGGCCAGTCACACTGAAGTGCAGAAGTACTCACACACTCATGCCCTGTGACAGCCCACAAGGTGCCATAACCCCCCCCAGGCACCCATGCTCACCTCAGCCACTTGAAAGAGGTGGATGGTTGTTGCTGTCAAATCCTCCTGCACTTCCTGAAGCCATGCTGCTCAGAACACCCTGTGACCCTGCAGGATGTACTTTGCAGGGTGCACGTACAGGCACATGTGCCCACCACCCATGTGGGGCCAGCACGTATGTGCGCTGACATGCCCCCTTAAAGGCACATGCATGCATGTGGAGAGGTTAAAGATGGGTGCACCGGTGAGACACAGTTTGTACCAGAACACACATTGTGGCAGGATGTGCCCCAGGGTGATGTTGCAAATGGCCCTGCTGCAGGAGGAACAGTTGCTACTCAGGCATGGAGGGTGACAGCCAAGAGCATTCCACCCCATCTAGATGCATCGAGTGGTTTAGGCTACCATGGCACATCATCACGCTCGTATGTGACCTGGTCCATGAGAGGATCACACCACACATGTAGGTCCAGGGCCATGTCCATCGAGACCAAGGTCCTGGTGGCACTCACCTAGTATACCACTGGTTCATTCCAGAGGGTCACCGGTGACATGGTTAGCATGTGCCAGTCATCCATATTCCATGCCATGGCAGATGTCATGGACGCCATGCTGGAGCATATGGAGACCTAGATATCCCTCCCCATGGCCCCAGATGATGTCCATAGCTCCAAGAAGGCCTTCTACAAGAAGCACGGGATGCCCAATGTAGTGAGTGTAATAGACGGCACCCACATCACTATTCTTGCACCCCATGTGAGAGGAGGCATACAGGAACCAGAAGGGTTTCCATAGCATGAACATTCAGGTCATGTGCGATGCCCATGGCATGTTCACAAATGTATGCACCACGTACCCTGGTTCATTCCATGATGCATACATCATGGATGGTTCATGCATTGGTGTCATGCTGTGGACAGGGGCAATTGATGGCTGGGTGAGTATGGCTGTCCCTCCCATGTGATGAGTTACTCTGGTACACCTCGTGCATGTGAATGACATACAGTATGTCTCCTTTCTGCCCACCTCCAGGTGACTGTAGATATCCCCTGTGCCCTAACTTGATGACACCCATCCACACACCAGCTAACGCAGCAGAGAAGGCACAATCATGCCCACAGGAAGACAAGGAACATTGTCAAGAGGGCCATCAGCCTCCTGAAAATGTGCTTTCACTGCCTGGACCACACCGGAGAGGGCGATGATGCTGGCACCAGTGAAGACATGCTGGGTGTTCTCTGTCTGTGCCATGCTCCACAATATTATGCTGCACAGTGATGTACCCATCCCGGTGGTACTGCCACACAATGTGCCACCAGAGGAGGATGATGCAGTCGCTGTTCATGGACTGGAGAATGTGGTCAGTTGGGAAGCGAGGGTAGCATTGGTTCAGGGTTAGTTCTAGCAATAGCCTGTGCCACCATGGCCAGAACTATGCATGGTGTGCTGCCATATTTGTACTTGTGTGTGTGCAGTGCTGCTACAGGTGTGCATTGGTGGCAGGTGTCTGTGTGGCCTGTGAGGGGCTGGTCCCTGAGTGATCTCACACTGTGTTGGGCACTGCATGCACCATGATGAGCATTGTGCTGAGCACACCCATTGTGTGCCGGAGCCTACTGGGCCACTACTGGCATCACCCATGGCATGCCATGCATTTAGGTGCCTGTGTGTCATGGGATGCCACCCACCCCCCAGGGTGGTTTGTGTGTCTGCCAGTTGTGTCCATTGTTGTGGGGTGGGTGGACTGTGGCATGCTGTGGCACCCCACGGTTCCACTTTGTGTGTGTGTTACTGGGGGGAAGGGGCCAGCAATGTGTACTGTGGTCCAGGGGTGTGGGGCTGGTGTGTTAGGACATGTGCTGAGTGGTGCATTGGTACTGTGTTGCAGTGTGTCTGTGCACCACTGTGGTGGTTGCACATCACTGTGACTGCATATCTGGGGCCTGTGCTGACAACCTGGCCAAGGCATATGACCCCAGCTGCTATATGGGTGCCCAAGATTTGCCTCCACCATGACTGTGACATGTGCCTGCTCTGTACTCCGTGTGCTGTGGCAGCATGTCCACATTCCTGGGAGCCACAGCATCCTCCATTGGGTGGCTGATGTCATACTCCATGTTCTGTGTGTCCAGGTCATCTGGCAGGTCATTGCTGTCCACCTTGACTTACACTGGCCCCATCGTCGTGTCAGTTGTGGCAGCCATCGCAGGTGTGGCACATCTGTCGGTCATTGGCCAGGGGATCTACAAGTGCCTTGTGCATCCGTTTGGTGCTGCATCCTGTCCTGTGCTGGGGCAGTGTTCATCCTGCCTGTTCTGTTGCTGGCCAGCCTGTTGAGTGCATCTGCAATGCATGCCATGTTACATCACAAGGCATGCACCTCACTGATGAAGGCACACATTGCATCAGTGTTGCGGTACTGCTCTGCAAGACAGTCTGCCTCCAGCTGCCACAGGTCATGGTATCTGTTGGCCAGCATCGCCTGCATCTGGTGTGAGCATGTGCAACTGGTCACATGCCATGATGAACTCTCATCCTGGCTGGTGTCTGCATCCCCTGTGGTGCATTCTAGGGTGACACCTGCATCTGCCACTGCTGTGCCTCACCCCTGCTGTACCAGCCATGCACCACCCACGTCACAGTCCATGCATGCCTCAGCTATGGCTGGGTGCAGCTGTGCATCACCAGCCCATCCATCAAGGGTGGCTTTTGTGGCCTTGGAGCTGCATTCACCCCATTTGTGGCCCCTGTCCACTTCTCCATCTGTTTCCATGGGTGCCTCTGTTATTTGCTTGGTACCTGGAGATAGAAGGGTTCAATTAGTGGAGCAGGCATGGTCAGCTGTTGCATGTGACCCAGCGGTACATGTGACAGTGATTCTCACTGGTGCTGGACCCTGCACGCCTATGCGCCTCCTTATTTGCTTGTGGGGCACTGTTATCCCTGTTTTGCTGCTCCATTGCAGCGGGTGCTGCAGCCTTTCCTGGTGGTTCTGGATGGAGGTGAAGGAGATGTGTGTTAGTACATTGTCCGGGGTCACTGTGCCTGTGTCCACCTGTCACAACCCCACCTTTCCATCTAGGGTGTCCACTCCATCCACCTCTCCATGGACACCGATGTCCATCAGCATGTCCATGAACATATGCTCCATGGGGCTGAGCTGGGTGTCATCATGCAGGGAGCCACCCCCGGTGCCCTACCATGCCCATGTGGTGGCTGCAACTTTGCACTTCAAGGTGGCTCACAGGTCATGCCACTTGTGCTTGATGACCTCCAGGAGCCATGCATTTGACCCTGCAGCATTCACCCTGCTCTGGGTCTCCAGCCATAGCCTGGCATTGACCTCGGCGGGGGTGGACAGGGACAGGGACCCGTACAGGTGGTGGTAGTGTGTGCATATATCCACAACCATGGATGCCACCTGTCCCTCTGTGAAGTTCAGTATGCATGACTTGCCTGAGGATCATTACCTCCCATGTCCTTGGCCCTGGGTGGGTGTGCACTCCTCTGCTTCACCTTGGTGTGTGCCCTGCATATCACCATGCACACCCTTCTCTGTCTCTGCCATGCTCTCTACCTCCATCCACTCTTTGGCATTCACTTCTGCAACATTGCAATGGGCATTACGTAAGTCCATATATGGTGGGGTCAAGGGGCATGTCCGTGTACCTTTGGCACACCTCTGTGTACTGTGCAGCATGCTCTGTGTGATGCATAGACATGCCTCTGGTTCTGCAGGGTACACATGGACAGTCGTACATGCTGCATAACGTGGGTCCTTGTATGGCACATAGCTGCACACCACCTCTGTCAATTTTGCACGTAGTTCATGCATCTTCATGCATAGGCCCCTATGTATTTAGGGTTAAGGACTGTTTCTATCAAGTTAGTTTAAGTTTTTGTAATAGTTTGTTGAAGAATAGCATTAAACATTAAGAGGAAGGAGTTCTGCTGATGTCATGATGCTGTGAACAGTTGTCTTACAGTACTCTGACCAGGAATCATGATTTAAACCTTCTAAATTGTTCCTATTTACAACAAAATGATCCTTTTTACTCATCTGAGGTAAACACAATGGTGTAACATTCCGGTAGACACCTTGTCCTCTGAATTGGCAGATGGAGACCAATTCAGTATTGGGGATTCTGACAATGAGGGCTCACAGACATGACAAGCCACCCAACAGAACTACCAGCAACACTGTGCTTCAATGGCAAATGGACATCATGATTACTGAACTACACAGTTTTGGAAAAGAGATGAAACTAACTACATCAGCACTGAGAACTGATGTTAACAAAATTAAACAAAGACTGGCCACTCTGGATGAACAGCTCTCTCAAAAAGATGCCCATCTTGATACCATAGAGAGGGGTGGTCTTGCAGCTTCACTCCAGCCTCCAATCCCTACAAGACTGAGTGGGCAATGCAGAATGTTGGCCCAGAAAAAACAACCTCTGGATTTATCTCTCGGAGAGGGCAGATGGTCAGGACATTGTTGCTTTCCTTCCCACCTTCCTACCCTTCATACTGACAGTAACACTAGAATTTGCCCTGGAGATAGAGTGGACACATGGTGCACTCAGGTCAAAGCAATTAGGACTCAAGTTGTGGCCACGCTCTCTTGCCATCTGCTTTCATCACTACCAGGAAAAAGAAAAGATACTCCATCTGGCCTGGCTGAGAAAGACATACAGTATATATATAACAACACTAGAGTATATATAGACAACAATTATTCCACAAATATCATGACCCTGTGGCAGGCATTCATTCTGGTGATGAAGGCCTTGACAGCCAAGGACATCCTATTCCATACTTCCTACCCAACAATACTGCTTGCCATTTTTACTGATTCATCCAATCCTTTGACTCCATGGATGCAATGGCTACATAACTGCCTAAAAGAGGCATTACAGTATCCCTCCATCCTCAAAGTCAGAAAGCATGACTGTCTCTGGCTTCCAAGCTAGGATAGCAAGTTTATAGTAAGACACAGAAATGAAACTAGAAAGCACTATAGAGACAACGATCACCCAGTGCTATACAACACATAATCAGATAGCTCAAGTCCACAGCAAATGGCAAATACAGTTCCAAACCTGCAATCTGAATATTGGCATAACAGGTGGGTTTGTGGGGGGCTCTCCCCATTATGCCTTTCCTCAGTTTCTCATTTATCCTCTCCATCTTACCCAAGGGGTAGCACTTTAACCTCACAACAGCAGGGTGGCAGAGGGGGTTCAATCAGTCTGTTAGTTGAGATTGAATTACCTTGCTTAGGGTCCCCTCAGCAGTCCCAAGAGGTGGCTTATATGCCACTGATTCATAATGACCTCTGCCTGTGATAACCTGTACTCCTTCCTTCCCTGTAGATACCAAGGGTATGGGTTGCACTGAATTAATGAATCCATAGGCTCACTTGGTGAGTTATCACTCTTGCTCACATGTGGAGCAGTCAGTCTGCAGCTGCACATGTGCAACTTCCTGCAGCTATCACTCCAGAATCCTCAGTTTGAGTGGTGGCTGCATGTGAGAAGGCCTACCAGCAAAGCAGCTGTAGACTGAAATTTCAGCTGCCTTTTGTGCTGGCCTGTTGAGGGTGGATCCCATCAAGGGTGATTCAGAATAACTATATAACTTGAATCAGTTGGTGGTTCATGGGGGTGCAGACCTTGAAATAATGGAGTGACTTTACTGAACTGAAATTAAAACACCTTCCACTGCAGTTTATTGTTAGTGCAGACTGAGATAGTTGTTGTTTCAAAGCAAAACTCTAGCTGTCTGGCTGGGCTAACTTTTGCTATGTCTTATCTGGGCACTGCAGGAATATACTGGCTATACCTCTTATGGTCCTAGCTCATTGGAAACAGGAGTGATCCCAGAGGAATAGAGGAGGGCAGATGTACAGTAGTCCATCTTCACAAAAATGGTAGCGGGGAAGAGACCAGCATTTGTAGGCTAGTCAGCCTGACTTTGGAGGTGGGAAAGTTAGAAGACTCACATCTGAAAGAAACGTTTGTGGAATATCTTGAATCCAGAGGGTTACAAAACTCAAGGCAGTATGGATTCATTGGGGTAAGGTCATGTTAAAAACAAATCTGATGAAGTTCTTTGAGTGGTGACCAAGGAACTAGAGCAGGATGGAGTGGTAGATGTAGCCTACCCAAATTTCAGTAAGGCACTTTATAACAACCCGCATAGGAGACCAGCAAGCGAGCTGAACAGCTTAGAATTGGGTTCACTGGTGATACGCTGGGTAAGAAACTGGTTAAGGGATAGTCAGCAGAGGGTGTTGGTAAATGGAGTTCACTCAGAGGAAGGGAAGGTGACCATCGGGGCGCCTCAGGGACAAATGCTGGGACCGGTCCTCTTTAATGTCTTTATACACTAAGTGACATTGCAGAGGAGCTGGAAGGAAAGATCTGTCTCTTTGGGGATGAAACCTTAGTCTGTAATAGGGTGAACACTCTGGGGGTGTTTGGAAAGGATGAGCAGCAACTTGGGAAAAGCTGAGGAGTGGTCAAGGGTATTGCAGCTGGGTTTCAATGTGAACAAGTGCAAAATATGCACTTGAGAGACAGAAACATAGGGACAGAGTACAAAATGGGGAGGATGGAACTGATGACCACCAGTAGGAAAGAGATCTGGGGATGATCATATTGGATGGCCTGAAGGAAGCCAGGCAGTATCACAAGGCAGTTGGGAGGGTGAGTGGGATGCTGGGGTTGGGGTTCACTGGGATGGCTATCACCATCAGGAAGAGGGAGGTGATGTTGCCTCTGCATAGATCGCTGGTAAGACCACACCTAGAATATTGTGTCCTGCTCTGGAGACCACATCTGAGAAAGGACATAGACAGAATGGAAGAAGAGGGCAACTAAAATGGTGGAAGGTCTCCATCAGAAACCTAATGAGGAGAGATTAAAAGACCGAAATATGTACACACTGGAAGAGAGGAGAAAGGGGGGATATGATAGAGACCTTTAAATACCTGATGAGGCTAAACAAGGTACAAGAGGGAAGTATTATTCAGAAAAAAGGTTCTCAAGGACAAGAGGGTGTGATAAGAGGCTAGAGGGGGGGTAGATTCAGGAAAGATGTGAGGAGGTACTTCACTGAAAGAGTGGTGGATTTCTGGAACAGTCTTCCATTGTAGGTGGTGGGTGCACAAACAGTTATGAGGTTCAAGAATGCATAGGTAGGCATAAGTGGCAGTGGCTAACTGCATGGAGAGAAAGAAATAGGAAGTAATTTGTCTTCTGTTCAAAAACTCCAATAGTTTGTCTCTCTAAGAAGTGCAAGGTAATGCACCTGGGAAACAAAAATCTAGGGGAAGAGTACACAATGGGGGGTGAGATACTAACAACAACAAAAATGGAAAGGGACCTGGGGGTAGTCATATCAGATGACCTAAAGGTGGGCAAGCAATGTGAGAGGGCAGCAAGGAGGGCTGGGGGGATACTGGGATGCATAGGGAGAGGCATCACCAGTAGAAAACAAGAAGTTATTATCCTCTGTACAGACAGCTGGTGAGACCACATCTGAGTACTTGTGCAGTTCTGGAGACCCAATCTCCAGAAAGACATAGACAGGATGGAAGCTGTCCAGAGGAGGGCAACTAAAATAGTGCAGGGTCTGCACCGGAAGACATATGAAGAGAGACTTAAGGAGCTTAATATGTATAGCCTCGAGGAAAGGAGGGAGAGGGGGGACATGATAGAAACTTTCAAGTACCTCAAGGGAATCAACAAAGTCCAAGAGGGTAGCATCTTTCAAAAAAAGAGGTGTGCAAGAACAAGGGGGCACAATTTGAAGATAGAAGGAGGCGGCTCAGAGGTAATTTAAGGAAGTATTTTTTCACAGAGAGGGTTGTGGATGTATGGAACAGCCTTCCAGAGGAGGTTGTGGAGTCAAAAACAGTGGTGGAATTCAAGCATGCATGGGACAGTTATAAGGCAATTCTAGGGCGTGGGGGTAGGAAGAAGTAGGCTGCTGGTTAACTAGGATCTGCAGCTTATCCATCAGGTAGGGAAATGGGCAGACTGGGTGGGCCAAGCGGTCCTTATCTGCCGTCAAATTCTATGTTTCTATGTTTCTTGAAAATAGGATTTCTCACAGACTGGGTACTTTGATGTACAAAGTGAAAAACAGTCTTTTTTCACCTGTAGTTTCTGCATTATCCCCTAGGTCCGTTAACTTCTGTGGTACTAGGTCTCAAACTAAGTTTACTTTTAAACTTCCTTTTTTTAAAACAGTTTTTGGACAGAGATCAATACTACATAGGGCACTTATGTTTTTTAATACTTTTCCTAATGATATTAGTGAATGTAAAACAGTTTGAACATTTAAATCAAGGTTAAAACACTGGTTGATGGATAATGATATTTGTACATGTTTAACATTATAGCCTTTGTCTTTATTGTACTTTGTCCCTTCTTGTATTTATTGTTTTAATTTGATTGTATGTCTGAATGTTGTTTTTGATATCTGTTAATTGCATTAACTTGTCCCTGGTGAAAAACAGTTTTGCTCATTCAGCTTACAAGTATAAAAAATAAAAATGAAATGAAATAATTTGAGCCTTTGAGACTGCCTAAAGTTGCTCATTTTGCAACACCATGAAAGGAATGTGTGTGTTTCAAGGAAAAACTCAGGAAGCTTAATGCCTTGAGGCTTCTATAGCTCAGGTGGTTAGAGCAAAGCATGGAATGCCAAGGTCCCTGGGTTTGAGTCCTGAAGGAGTCACACTTTTCCTTTCATTTCTACAATTTTTTTGTTTTGTTTTTAGTTGTTTAACCAGGAGTAGCACACTAAGCTGAAAGCTTTTTTACAGGAGTGACCTGGGAGCACAGGGAAGTTAAGTCACTTGCGCTGGGTCACACAGTATGCAAGTGGAAGTTGTGGGATTCAACCCCAAGTCTAGTCTGCTGGATGTCACCAGATTTGCAGCTCAGAGCCTTAAACCACTGCGCTATACTGCCACAACTGGATTTTCAAAATTGCCTCGCGGTGGCTAACTGCGTGGAGAGAAAGAAATAGTAGGTAGGCATAAGAGAATCTTAGGAAAAGGGAAGGGGGGCATAAATTGGCCAGATATCAAGTAGGATCTGCAGTGATACTATAGACAGGGGAAAAAGGTGCAGACTAGATATGCCAAGCAGTCCTTTTCTGCCAGCAAATTCTATGTTTCTATGTTTCTCTTCTATTTTTTCTGTTTGTCTTTCTGCTGTGGGCTTTTCTAAATATGGTTTGCCATACTTAACTTGCCAAAGCAGCTTTTCAATATTGTGCTTCCACATGAATAGAGGCACTATACACCCTTAGAAGCCTGGGGGCTTGGGGGTTGACCTCAGTGGCCACTATATATAGGCCATGCATACCACACCAGTTCTGATCCCCAACAACCCTGTTTAGGAAGACTATTGCTTGGACTCTATCTTACTTTTATGTTACTGATATTGCTATACTGCTATTCTGTTTTGTGGTATTTATACCTTCCCCCATTAGCTCTTTTTAACAGCACACCTCCACTGAGGAGTTACAATGGGGGCTTCCAATCCATGTTTCATATTTTCCCAGGTTGAGTCATGCTGTCCTTCCACCCTTCCCCCAACATTCCCTAGCTGAATTTAGCTGGAGTCTCCTCCTAGAAAGATATTCCCTCCAGACAGGCCATTGCCTGTCACCAGGGACCACCAAAGAGCCTCAGCCTTGAAAACCACATTTCATAGCTCAGTTGGCTACAAAGTTAACTATGTTGGTATTTTAATATGGTTATATTCTCCATTTTGCAATGTTCTTCTCACTATGCACTCAGTTCCACACCCCACAGATTGAGTGGTTACTCTCACCCCCCCACCATTCACAACTGCCCCACCCTATTACTTGTACATGGTCTTCAATGGCTTATGGTTTCTGTGGCTTGGGAAGTGGGTGGGGGACACCAGGGTAGGATGGGCAACCTCCACTTGATATCCTTCTATTACTCAATGCCTGACCAAAAATTACAATTACAATCCCTGAATATTAAGGGGCTCACCAAACCTGTAAAACACTCAAAAGTATTAGCACAGATAAAAGGAGCCAGGCGAGACCTCCTATATCTCCAGAAGACACACCTATCTGACTTAGAGCATAGTAAATTGCTAAACTATGGCTATGCTGCAGTTTATTATTCCTCTTACACAGAGGTCTAGTGGCAAGGAGTTGCTATCTTGAACCTGAACCTTTCTAGAACATTTGCTATGGGCAAATCAAGAAGGCTGCTTGATAATAGTTCAGGGCTCCTCGTGAGAATCTCTGGTTGACCAACTACAGTATAGCTCTCACCCTCCCCCTCCCAGAGCCTACACTCCAGCTATTAAACATTTACTAGACATAATTGTCTCAAACCACACAGGGCATCCTTCTCCTAGCAGGGGACTTCAACATTGCCCCACAACTCTCCTGGGTTTCCTCCAATACCAACCCCTGATAGATCCAGTTGCACTCAAATTTTTCCAGAGATTTATTCAGGAGGTGGGGTTTGTTGATTTCTTGAGATCTCTACAACCTACAGCTCAATAATTTTCTTTTTGATCTCCTATGTATGGGAAATATACTCGGCATGAACAAGTTTACACCCAAGTGGAGTTCCCTCAGCTTAGTTTCCTCCAGCTTAGTGGGGGACATATTTCTTTCTGACAACTCCCCACTCAACTGTCAATGAGATTGGGGCATTGGATGCAAAGACACTGGAATTCCACACTTTTTTTTACAAGCGTGCATTGATGAGATCCTCAATGATAAGCCTGTGCAATACAGTGAGAAATCCTAAAGGTTGTCCTCCGGGGACTGATCATTAAATATACTGCAACTGATAAGGAAAAACATTAGTGGCCAGATATTCAAAAAATTGCCCATGGGCAAATTTTGCACTGTCCAGCAGTTACTATTAGACCACATCCTACTGCATGCAGTATTCAAGGAATTACCTCGCTGGCAAAAACTGCTGAATATAGCATGCAAACACGGGGATGCAAAGCATAGCCCAGAGTGCAGAACAAAAACTGCCCAGCACTGAAGATAGTTCTGAATATACAGTGCACACAGTTACATCATGACATCATTGCATTTACACATTTTGCCAGTACTCTTAATACAGCACTACCCACCACTATACAAATGACCACATTAACACAAAAAATATGTGAAATAAGCAGTTTAATTGGCCAAACAATCAGATAAGTGCAAACCTCAAACGTGCCGGAGCACAGACCAGGACAGTAGACAAATGGCAGAGCTCCACTAGGCTTCTACTGGTTTCACCAAAGTTTCATCAGGAAGTGTCCTTAGGTGTGTAACCAGTCAATTTATACAAAGAGGTAAACAGTTAAAGAAACAGTAATAAATTGTGATTAGATGAATTCACACATTTCATCAATTTCAATTAACAAATAAAAAAGGGAATAAAAACACAATTAGTAGATGTAACTGCACATAGGATAAGTATATATTGTCAATGTACACACCATAGTGAAAAATGGGTAGCACCCAAGAAGAGCGCTCCTATGTAGGTGCAGGGATGGTGGGCAAGGACAGAGGAGTGGATGCCTAAATGGCAACTACCCAGGAAAACAGAACGGCAGTAAAGGAGCAACTGTAGCTGCATCCCCACTACGGGTGACTGACGGTGCAGCTACAGTCAGGAAGGTGAGTACCTGGAGGATAAGGCCCGAACAAGTGATGGCTGTGGGCAGTGTGCACCACTAAGGCCATGCAGAAGGCCAAGATGAGGAGGGGACAAGCAGCAGCATGGCACCGCATGTGGATGGCAGCCCCATAGGATGGATGTGTGCCATTGAACACCCTGGCAACCTGCACCATATCATGGATCCAGATGTGCCATGTAGGTGTGGCAAGAAGGGGTCCGATGGTGCTCTCAGCCTGTGTGGCCTTGCATCTGGGGGGTTGTACCGCCCATCTGGGCTTCTGTACTTTGACGCTGTGGCGACTGTCGGGCAGGGGCTGGGGGTTGAGTGACATTTCCACAGCTGCAGCAGTGTCCATCCCTGTCCCCAACTCTGTCTGCACAGTCATGGTCTACGTATTGGCCATCCACCCCAGTCACCACTGCCCACTGCTGTTGCAGATGCCCAGCTGCCCAGGGCTCTGTCACCCATTCTTAGCTGCCCAGAGTGCTGTTGCCGATTCCCAGTTGTCCAGGGTGCTGTTTCTCATTCTCAGTCATTCAGTTCTCCTCTGCCTGCTGCCGGTACTCTCACCACCATTCACCCATCTTCCCCATTGCCATTGTTGAGCTCTCCCTTGTGCAGTCGCCCATTCAGGACTTGCACATCGGAAGTAGCCCTTATCACATAAAACCGAAAAATGTACTCAAAGAAGTTAAATGAAAAAAAAAATAATAAAATAAAAAAATTAAAACAAGACTAACAGTCCCATATCTGACACTGGAGGGAAAAGAAAGTGGCACATTCTAACCAAAACCATATCAATACTAATTCATTGGCCTGAGCACATAAATTATACACATCCTTTCATAAGTCAGCATGTATGAATTCCATAAATATTATTTCTGTACTTTGTGTGATATAAATAACTAAATGCAAGTGTAATATACCAATGTGTGTGTGAAAATCTCTGATATTTAATGTACAAAAGTAAACAGCACACACTATTCCTATATATATATATATATATATATATATATATATATCTATATATATATATGAGGGCAGCCGATTTTAAGTAGTTCAATTCAAAATAATCTCACTCCCTTAGGTAGCGCTACATTACCTAAACAAGCATTTTTCAGTGCTGGAGTGCATCGTTGGGATTGCTGTTGGTACGCACTGACTGGCAGGACTACAGTTCCCAGCAGAAAGAACAAGTTATGCCACCAAGTTCACATTCCTGTTGAAATACAGTGAAGTGCATACCTGTTTCCTCAATGTGTGATCTAGCTTGGAAGAGTGACAATGTGTCTGTGGTTCAGAGAAGATAAGGGCGCTGGAGCCCTGCCATGGGTTGCGGGGGGGGGGGGAAATGTTATGGTTAGAAATCCTAATGCTCTGGGTGTTTGTTGGTATTTGCACCACAAATTTTCAACATGGCCTTTTGTGACCCCACCTCATGAAAGCATTTGGGACCTCTGCTCATGAACAGTGGCACTGTGATTTTGTTAATCTGTCCCGAACATTGATTTCTCACAATGACTGCTCCATTCTGGACCAGATGTGCGAAAACACAGTTTGGGCAAGATGTGAAAAATTACAGCTGTACCATTCATAGGGAGGTGGGAAGAGAAGGCAATGTTGAACATCTTGAGTGAAAATATTAAAAATGCTCGAACGTATGTGGAAACTGCACAATGCACGCTCGTAACAGTCATTTAGTGGAATAATTTCACCAAAATTTCAACATAGTCATTTTGTGACCTCTACTCATGAACACTGTCACTATGATTTTCTTACTCTGTCCTGAACGTTGATTTCCCACGATGACCACAACATTGTGTGCCAGATGTGCGTAAACACATTTTGGGCAGGATGTGAACAATGACAGCTATAATGTTCATAAGAAAGTGTGCAAAACTGATAATGTTGAAACTCTTGAGTGAAAATATTACAGATCTCCGTTATGAGTGTACGTGGAAACTACACAATGCATGCTCACAAAATAGTCATTTTATGGACTTTTGTCACCAAATTTTCAACATAGGCATTTTGGAACCTCCGCTCATGAACAGTGTCATTGTAATTTTCTTAATCTGTCCCGAACACTGATTTCCCACAGTGACCACGCTATTCTGCACCTGAATTGCAAAAACACATTTTGCTCTCTTCCCTTATTTACTTTACTATTAATTCTATTGTCTTATGGCATTATGATAATACCGCATTATAAATTAAATAAGCACACCCGGGGAGGGTCAGGGTTGAGGGGAAGGGGTGGTATTAAGGTTACAGGGGGATTTTCTTTTCTCCTATTTTATGTTCCATTTACTGTTTTGTTGTACAGAGGAGTTGTTACTCAACCCTATGAATAGCTCTGATGTAAACCTGTGATTTGTTGTAACTTAAAATTAATAAAGTTAAATTTCAAAAAAAAAAAAAAAACATTTCAGCCAGGATGTGAAAAATGACAGCTGTACTGTTCATAAGGAGGTGTAAAAAAATGGCAATGTTGAAAATCTGGAGTGAAAATATTACAAATTCACGAAGTTACGTGTGTGAGTGGAAACTGTACAATGCACGCTCGTACCACTGTCATTATATGGACCTTTGTCACCAAATTTTCAACATAGGTATTTTGAGACCTCCATTCATGAACAGTGTCACTGTGATTTTTGTAATCTGTCCTGAACACTGATTTCCCACAGCGACCATGCTATTCTGCACCGGAAGTGCGAAAATGCATTTCGGACAGGATGTTAAAAATGACAGCTGTAGTTTTCATGAGGAGGTGTAAAAAAAAATACCAATGTTGAAAATCTGGAGTGAAAATATTACATATTCGTGACACTACAAGTGTGCATTGAAACTGCGCAACACACACGCATAACAAAGTCATTTTCTGGAATTTTGTCACCAAATTTTCAATATAGGCTTTTTGGGAGCCCACCTCATGAACAGTGACACTGTTGTTTCATTAATCGGTCCCGAAAGGTGATTCCACAAAGTGACCATGAAATCACCTTTCGGCACTGAGTAACCACATGACAGTGACTGAATTCATGAGATGAGGTCCCAAGAACCCCATGTTGAAAATTTGGTGCCAAAAGTCACAAAAATGGCAAAGATATGCACCAAAGTTGAAAAAACCCTATTTTTGCCATTATACAGCTTACTGGCATTTCTTCAGTTTACAATCAGCTTTGAAGAGTGTAGACTTGTTCCCGGTCCACCGAAGATCGTTGTGCCAGGCTCCAGAGGTAAGTATGGGGTGAGGGGGGTGTGGGAGGTGAGTGCGCAGAGGGGGGATGTGGGTTGGGGAGGGGCAACCAGACTCAATGAGGGACTGTTTTCTAGTTTACAGGTTTAAAAAAAAATGTAAAAACCTCGCTGGAAGGTTTTCTTTTTTACAGGGACATTTGGCATGCTGGGGTGGGCTCCCAGTGTGCCAGCTGAGTGTTTGGGGGTCTGTAGCTGATGTGGGATTGGGCACCCCCATCGGCACACAACAAATTTGGGGGGGCATTATGATGATGGGGAGTGGGCTCCCCCGTCAGCAAATGAACTGGGAGGGGGCATGCCGACAGGGGGATTGGACACACCCATAAATTTGTTTAATTCTACACAGCCTCACATAACAAATTGCAGGGGGAGACACTATGCTGACAGGGAGTGGGCTCCCACATTGGAAAATGAACTGGGAGGGGGCATGCTGACAGGGAGAATGGGCACCCCCGTCATTTTGTTTTTTTAACTGTAGCAGGCATCACAGGCCTGGGCTTCAGTGCGTTCACGCTGCTGTAAGTGACAGCAATGTGAATGTGCAACCAGGAATGCAGTGCAGGAATGCAACTTCAAAGGACTGAGCCGTGCCACTATTGGTGCGGCTCCGTCCTTTGAAAAGTTTTCCTGCTCAGCCCGAACAGCTGAAAGTGAGTCATCGCCAGCCTGCTGACTGATTTGCCTGCCACTGACCTGCCCCTAGAAATGGAGCTCTCCATTGGGCACAACACTGTAGAGCACCTTATAGGAATGAGTTAATCTGCAGTTGCGCGCCATGACAAACTCAGAAAGGGGGGGGAACAAGGCTGCCTTAAGGTAAGTTACATAATCTAGGGTAATGTTCCTGTAGTGAGCTCATCAATTAACCACTATATAGTAATATATGTATAGAAAAATGGTGTATGCTAAAATAAATCACACACAAATGGCAGGCCAAAAGCATGAGCTAATAAAGCTGGAGAACAACCAGGAATAGAAAGCACCTACATATTAATTTTAGCAAAACGCTGTGAAACAGTATATACAAAGAATACAGGACCACAGATTTATTTATGTAAATAAACAGTCAGATCAATGCCGTTGTTAAGACCATGAACCTTAAGTGCACCAAGAATATAAACCCAAAAGGATTCCTTTTCAAATAATATGGTGCCTACATTCCCTCCCCTTGGTCCTACAAAGGCATGATCAATTCCAAAGAAAGTGAGCTCACGTGTCTGTCCCTGCCCTGCCTGGAGAAAGTATGCTTAAAGCACTTTTTATGTTTGCTTGTGTGCATGCGCAAGAAACATGTTGTGACAGCTTGCTGGAGTAGCAGGTTGTGGAGGTGTGGCAGTGTTGTGGCCAATGCCCCCAATGCTTTTTGGGGCTTGTCCCTGTGGCACCAATGACTGAGCATGCTGTCTATGACAGCAGCTCAGAAGCATGCCACCAACTCGAAAGAATTTCGCTGCTGCAATGAGGGAGCACCCCCTCATTGCAGGGTATGCCTTGCCTGGTGTAACATTTCAATAAATATGGGAGTGGCTGCTGCCATCCGCATCTCACAGTCCCCAGCAAGCTAACTTCAGGGGTGCCTAATCTCCCTGTTGGCATGCCCCCTCCCCAGTTTGTTTGCCAATGGGGGAGCCCAGTCCCCAATGGCATATGTGCCCCTTTGCAGTTTTTGTCTGCCAAGGGGGGTGCCCTATCCCCTCAGCATCATCTCCCCCCAAACACAGACACACCTGCCGATGGGGTGCCCAAGCCCCCGTCAGCATGTTTAAACCCCCCTATCACGTCAGCATTTTCCTGCCCCAGTCCCATCCCCATTACATGCCACACTGGGAGCCCACCCCAATGTGGCTAACATAACCCCCCAAACTCATGGGGCACACTGGGAGCCCACCCCAGTGTGCTTACACCTGTAAAAAAAGAAAATGGTCCGCAGTGTTTTTATAACCCGAAACAAAGAAAACGGTCCCTCGCCATAGGGTCTCCTCCCCCAACCCGCACCAACCTTCTGTGCACCCCACCTCCCCGCAACCTCCTTCACCCCATACTTACCTCTGGAGTGCAGCACAATGATCTTCGGCAGAGCGGGAACACGTCTGCACTCTTCAAAGCTGACTACGATCTGATGAAATGCAAGTAAGCTGTATAATAACATAAATGGGTGGGGTTCAATTTAGGTGGCTATCTCGGCTATATTTGTGACTTCGGGCCCCAAATTTTCAACATGGGTTTCTTGGGACCCCACCTCATGAACTCAGTCACTGTCATGTTGTTATTCGGTCCTGAAAGGTGATTCTGCTGTTACTGAACGGAATCATCTTTTGGGACCAATTAATGAAATGACAGTGTCACTGTTCACGAGGTGGGCTCCCGAAAAGCCTATGTTGCAAATTTGTTGAAAAAATTCCAAAAAATTACTGTGTTATGAGCGTGCATTGCGTAGTTCCCATGCACACTTGTAACTTCGAGAATTTTTTATATTTTCACTCCAGATTTTCAACATTGCCATTTGTCCATACCTCCTTATGAACAGTATAGCTGTCAGTTTTCACATCCTGCCTGAAATGTGCTTTCGCACATCTGGCACACAATGGCATGGTCACTGAGCGAAATCAATGTTCGGGACAGATTAAGAAAATCACAGTGCCACTGTTCATGAGCAGAGGTCCAAAAATGCCTATGTTGAAACTGCAGTGTAAAAAATCCTTAAAATGATTGCATTACGGGTGTGCCTTGAGCAGTTTCTACGCACGCTCTTGACATCACCAATTTTTTTATATTTTCATGCCAGATTTTGAAAATTACCATTTTTTTTACACCTCCTCATGAACAGTACAGCTGTCATTTTTCACATCCTGCCTGAAATGCGTTTTCACACCAGTGGCTCCAAATGGCACAGTCACTGTGCAAAATCACCTTTTGGCTGTGGAGTCATAAAAAGCCCATGCTGAAAACTTGGAGTGAAAATACTAAGAAATGCCCAGTGTGTTAGGGTTTCCGACCATAACACCCTACCCTGTAGGGACTGATAGGCATCAGGGGTGTGACTTGGGATTTTTGCTCATGCCATTCCAACCCTACACCCACCCTGCAGCCAGTGACAGGCATTGAGGTGTGCCTTGGACTCTTCGACCCCAAAGTTCATCCCATTCTCCTATACTGCACCCATTTCAGTGTATTTCCTTATGGAGTGGGGTGAGTGTAAAGCCTAAACACCCCAAGGCACACCAAGACACTTGTCAGTGTCTGCAGGGTAGGGTGAGGTGAAATGACATGAGCGTTATGGGCGATGACCCAGAGGCACACCCCAAATGTCTGTCCATCTCTGCAGGGTGGGGGTGGGGCTGACGTCAGTTCAATACTTCACTGCCATTCTTATTCTGCATCTGTCTAACTCCTGCACTTCCAATGCTAATGCCAGCAAGCAAACATTCGGCATTGACAAATGCTTGTTGCATTTTGCAATCGTACAGAACTCAAATGTTCACAAATTTGGGTTTTGAACGGCCGACTGGTTTTGCCTATGTAGAATGAGCCACACAGGCAAGTTGCCAGGTAAACCACATTTGTAGTATTGCAGTTTACAAAATGTCAGATCCGAAATTGCTTCTGGTTATTTGTGGTAGAGAAGCTCTTAGTTTTTACTACCACTCTACATTGTGCATCGTCCACATTAGAAACAACCCTTTGGGGGCACTGGAAGCCAACTCCTAGTAAGGGATCTAGAAACTGATAAAAAGCTATGCACTAAATGATCCCAAAGATTTTTTCCCTATTTAAAAACCATCTGTGGTCATTCTTTCACCGTATCTGACAGGGCAGGCTCAGTAGACACAATATGTCAATATTTAGACAGAGTATCCTTAACATTACTACTGTCTGTATCATGCTTTGTAATGAACAAGACCTTATTTTGTGTGGTGTCCTCCCGTGTTCTATACTGGATGAGGTTACTCCTAAGTATATCATTTACTTGTCTTTGCACATTGTTCAGGTGGTCCTCCCCATAATCCCTTGCAATGAAATCTCTGTCGCAGCTCAGTACTCCTAACTTCACAGGTGTGTGTGTGTGTGTCTGAACAATTTCTCTTAACCCATAAATGTGGCTTTGCAACTTTCCTAGGACCAGAGAAAACCATAAATGTCACGTTTAGGACCATGCCTTTATTGGAGAACCAAGTGTGTAGCTTGAGGAGGTCTGATTGGAGGTCCTTGATTATCGCATCTGGGTTTTTACTGCTGCAGTAGAGAGCAGTGTCATCTGTGTACAGGACCATTTAGGTGTTGGAGAAGATTTCAGGTAGCTTGTTAATGAACAGTGTGAAAAGAAGGGGGCCAAGGATATGTAACGCCCCAGAGTTGGGGCACCACAGTAAAGAAATAGAGGTCTAGGGGTTTACAGAAGCCCAGGGTGCCTGCTGTAGGTGTGGGCAGCAGGGTACAGTCAAAAGGGGCCCTCCTAAGTAAAATTTCCCTTCTCTGAAAGTGGGAAATGCTGTAAATAATAAAAAAGTGTCCTGTGCGCTCAAAACCTGGTCAAAATATAGATTTAGTGCAGCTCATGTAACAGTGGCTTCGATGGAATGCTGTGCTGAGCTGCTCATGCACAACATTCCAGTCCAAACACTCTAGAACCATAAGTTTGTTTTTTAAAAAGTTTAACAGTTTTTCTGGGCAGTTCCTGCTGGCTGTGGAGTGGAGAGGAGAGGAGAGGACACAGAAGGTTAAGGGGAACCTGGAAAGGGCTTACCAGGTGGTTTAAGCCATTCCCCGAGGGCCATTCTGTGTGCCTGCTCTGGCTCCACTCAGTGAAGACTCAGGTGAAGCTCCAATTCGGTCGGTGGTGCCATCGGGGCACCACGAAGAAAGTAAATGGCCACTGTGCTCCCATTTGTGCTGTGAGCCCCTTCGTTTTCTTATTTTGCCCCTTATTTCTTTTAAAAAGTTAATTTCGGTCCCCTGTCGGCAGCAGAGAAGAGCTACATCGCGACCGTTAAGCTGTCGGCCGTCTGAGGCCCCCTGTCGCCTGCCGCGTCACCAGCTGCTCGTTTTGCTCCCTCCCACTGCCAGAACACCTCCCAGATCCCGATCCATGCCAGAACAGCCAGAAGAGTGGTGAGTCAGTGGCAGCACATGAAGCATGCTGTCTGCCCACCTAAAGAGACTGCTTTACTTATTTAGCGGCGCAGTAGTATAAAGAAAAAGCGTGAGTGCCATGGGATCATTAGTCTGTAGGGCCCTGAATGAATTATTCAGAAGGGGCGGGGAATGTAGCAACACCCAAGGGAGGGCCAGTAGCATAGAGAAGGGGGCAATTTATGAATATTCATGAGGGAGGCGGGGCTGAGTGGAAAGGAGTGACAGCAGGCTTTCAGAGAGCCTTAGGAATTTAAAGGGGCCCAACCACAGTCTGGCCGTACAATAAATTAAAGGGGCAATTCAGGCCCAAGATAATTAGGAGGGCTACCAGGCCTGTGATATTAAGAGGGCTACCAGGCCTATGATATTGAGAGGGCTACGAGGCCCACGATATGAATTAGGGCTACCAGGCCAGAAGTGAAGTGGGCACAAAGCCCAGGGTAATATAGGGGCTTCCAGGCCCGAAGTGAAGTGGGCACTAGGCCCAGGGTAATATAGGGGCTTCCAGGCCCGAAGTGAAGAGGGTGCCAGGCTCACAGTTAAAGCAGGACACCAGGCCCAGTAAAGGAAAGGCACCAGGCCCGTAGTAGTAAAGGGCAGCCAGACCCAGTAAAGGAAGGGCTCCAGGCCCATAATAGTAAAGGGCACCAGACCCAGTAAAGTGAGGGCAGCCAGACCCATAGTAGTAAAGGGGCACCAGGCCCAGTAAAAATAAGGCATCCCAACCCATAGGGAAGAGGGCAGCAGGTATACGGACAATTAGTATAAGCAGGCTAAATAGCTGGGGCAATTACCGTAGAATGCTCAGGGGCAGCCAGATCCTAACGAAGACAGACCCCAAGAGGAAAGGGTCCAACTAAGGGGTGTTTAAGCACACAATCTGTTACAAAGTGATTATCAGCTGTTTTACTGTTTCTACGAACTGTTTCTTCTTCCAGCATCTCAACTGTTGTGTTTATTGCATGAAGCACCAAGACTGCATTGTATAATATTAGAATTGTGGTCATTTGCCCCTGACCATGAATGATTGCCCCAGATTGTTGCAATTTGCTCCTGCTCCAGACAAGTTGCCCCTGCCAGTGAACAATTGCCCCAGATTGTTGAAATGTGCCCCTTCTCCCTGCAAATTGCCCCTGAAAGAGAATATTTCAGTATATCGTGCTAACAGAAGTACCATTGTGCAGCATCAGGCCCTGATTCAATCTTCAGCTTCCACCAACTCTTCACCATAGCAATCTTCAGCCAGCAGAAGCCTTCAGCAACTTCTTCTCCTTTCATCCTCCGTAGTCGAAATCAACGTCCTTTGTGTAGTTGCAGCCCCCAGTTCCTGATCAGCTTAGAAAAAAAAGATGCCTGAGAAGTGCCTCATCCATCCCTCCCAGACGCCCGCTTGTAGACGAGTCCATCGTAGCCAAGTGTGGTCATGGCTGCCGTTTCATATTTTGTTCTTCATCTTTGTGTAATCCTGATCTTCACCTTCTACTCCTTCTTGCTGGTATCATCCTGCATCGCCAGTGCAATCCTCAGGGTAGCAGCTCAAGTCTGGTGGTCCTTCAAGCAGATCTGTTGCCAAAAGCAGCTCAGCAGTTCTTCTTCTTCATCCTTGGAAGTCCTGCTAGTGGATTCTTCACCAAGTCCAGTGTTTGTTTGGCAGCCCTAGTTAAGGGTAGGTGCCAGGAAAACCTGCAGCAGTTCTTGTTTGTCCTTGGCAACCCTGGTTGAGGGTCAGTGCCAAGGAGAAAACAGCAGATTCTTTCTACTGCGGCAATCCTGCAGATGGATTCCTTGTCACATTTCAGTTCTTCATCCTTGGCAGCCCAGTTCAAGGTTTTGTGCCAAGAAAGAGCATTCCCCAAGACAGTCAGTTCACGGTCTTGTATTTCAGCAACCCTGGAGAGTGGGTTAGCCGATGCCTGTGGTCTGTATACTAATCTCTTCTTTCCCTGTTTGCAACCTCTCATAGGTTTCCTGGTGAGCTTGGTGCCAAGCAAGGGTTCCCCTTTCTCTTGACCCCTATTCTTCAATTGTCCACCAAGACAATGGACATCTTCATCTTATGGACTTTTGAGACTGTAAGACCATTTGCTGATTGTATATTGAATGCTTGTCACATGGTATGATAAAGTAATAAGGTACTCTTGATGCATAGACCTCCTGGTAGGGTATTGTAATAGGGATAAGAATATTATAGAGTGGCCTTAAGTCGATGTACATATACAGTGATTAGAGTGGTAATTGTTAGTTATTGTTTGTAAGTAAGAGTTATTCCCCGACTTTCCCTTGTGACCA
Source organism: Neoceratodus forsteri (assembly GCA_016271365.2). Classification (NCBI taxonomy): domain Eukaryota; kingdom Metazoa; phylum Chordata; order Ceratodontiformes; family Ceratodontidae; genus Neoceratodus; species Neoceratodus forsteri. The sequence goes on from CM057453.1 coordinate 1,286,583,047, forward strand.
TGTCTACCTTTCCCTGGTGTAAATAAAAGCCTGCTGGGCATCAAACCTCAGATTGTTTCCTGACTCTCCTTAAAGGATGTTTCCTGGCACCCAACTTGATTCGGACTACAGGGTTGTCTCACCAGTCCACCTGCTTGAGGAGATGCTGGGTGCGCAGCTGGGACAGGCAATCTTCTAGGATAGCACCCCAGTTGATAAGATCACCACAGATAGAGCCCAGGGGAACACCATACTTGATAGAGCATTCGTCGGAGAAGCGCCCATCAATGTTGTTTTTTTCTGATCTATTGGTAAGGTACTAAGGACACTTCCTGATGAAGCTTTGGCGAAACTGGCAGAAATCTGGTGGGGCTCTGCCATTTTTCTCCTGGTCTGTGCTTCAGCACTTTTGAGGTTTGCACTTATGTAATTTTTTGACCGATTAAACTGCTTATTTCACATACTTTCTGTGTTACTTTGGTCACTTGTATAGTGGTGGGTAGTGCAGGATTAGGAGTATTGGTTTGTGGCCTTTCTATAGCACACCCAGCTGTGGGGCAGTTCTTTCTTGAGTGGTGATTTGCACATTTTGCACCATGCAAATGCACAAACTGAATTGCACAATGCTTTTGTTAGGTGCATTGCATGATGTGCAAGTGCAAAACCACTTAGAAAAGCAGGCAAATTTGCTATATTCAGCCAGGCTATGCAAATAATTTCTGTGACGTGGAACCTTTGTAAAGGAGTCTCTGACTCAAAGGTACTTTCTGAATCCTCTATAAATAAATAAATAAAATAAATAAGCCTCATTGGGCAGTCATCAGGCAAAACAACACAAGACCATGTCATTATAGCCGACTATGCATACATTTGCATGTGTGAAGTGCCTGGTCTATTTAAAGGGGGCCAGCGCCCCCCCACCACCACACACACACCACAAGCAACCAGAACATTGCAGGAGAAAACTCTCTTCACAGGAAACAACATCCACAGGCACAGGTAGGTGCTCTCCATGCCATGCACACAATAAAACCTGTTGATCGGGGGGGTACATCACGGTGCAGGAACATGGGTTGTAAGTAGTGTAGCAGAAAATATGTTGTAACAATGTGTGTTACCTAACCTAGGATGCTGCTGTCAAGGAATATCCCACCCCAGCTGTCAGGTGTGTCCCAACAGTGTGCATCACTGTCAAACTGTCTGTCCACGTAAACCCATGTACCAGCGGCTCGGAGTTCAATTGACAACATGCACATTGCCAGAGGTGGACGACAAGGTCCCTGTACATGTATGCTGTATATGGCCATGTTCGGTGGGTGGGAACCACAATAATGCCACATGCACTTGCATGATACATTCAGCCTCATAGTCACCATGGTGTCAGATACCGTCACTGTGTTGGCCATTTTATTCTTTATTCTTTTATTCTTTATTCATTACAAATCGAGTTTACAACCTTTGAGTCAGAGACTCATTTACAAAGGCACCTCATCACAGGGATGGCAAACATCAAGACAGTTATTACAGTGCAGATTAAAACAGAGGATAACATTACAGGTGCAGTAAAAGGAACATTTAACATAGATACACTTAGGTTACATAATATAGTGGTTTGTATGCTACTTAGGTTACATAATCTTACAAAATTGTGAGTTACAATAATGGATATAGTAGGTCCTCAGAGAAGACAGCGGATTACATCCCTTTTTGGACCTAGTAGGGAAGGAGTGGGTCTGGGGGAGGGAGAGGCTGTCCAGTGGACGTTGTCGAGCCAGAGGGCAAGGTGGGTGGGTAACACAGGTTACAACAGGTGGTTAGTTGCACCTACAACAGCAGGTATTAAAGATATGATTCCGAGGGGCTGTTTTGAACGAGCCAATTTTTGGCAAGTTGGAGATGCAGCTAGGGAGGGAGGGAGTTGAACCAGGTGGGGACTCGGTAGAGGAAGGATCTCGGGGCAAGAGAGGTCTTGGTTCTGGGAACCTGGAAGGTGGCCTTAACAGAGCTATGGGTGGTGATGGATGATGATGACTGCTGTAGGGAGGTGGAGACCCCCGGGGGGGGAGTCCTAGCAGTGATTTCTTAGCGAGAAGGCAGGTCTGGTAGAGCAGTCACTCCTCAAAGTTGAGCAGATTGATGGTAGTATAGAGAAGGTAGGTGTGAATGTGGCTGACGGCACCAGTCAGGAGCCTACAGGCCTTATTGATGGAGAGTTGGATTTTGGAGAGGGCAGTGTTGTCAGCTGCCATGTAGATGGGCAAGCCATATCCACAAGGGACAAGATGGAGGAGGTGATGGCCAGCCTGAGGGCAACCTGAGGCAGGCAGTCCTGTGCTTGTATAGCAGGCCAATCCGAGAGTTTATGGCAGCTGACAGGGAATTAATGTGGGCATGGAAGGAGAGGGCAGTATCAAACATGATGCCTAGGTACTTATATGTGGTCACTTGTTCTAGCAGGTGCAGAGTGATTGGGGAAAATCATAAGGGGGGTATTTTTAGCTTTATTTTGGTGGTGGGAGAAGAGCATTGATTTGGTTTTCTTTAGGTTAATGACCAGTCTGTAGTCGCCGAACCACCTTTCAGCTTAGTTGTAAGCTTGCTGGAGGGATAATTGGAGGGAGGTGGGATTGGGATGTGAGGCAATTAGGACTGTATTGTCAGCATAGAGGAGCATTTTACCAGTACATGAGCTGGGGAGGGTGTTGAAGTAGAGACTAAAAAGTACTGGACCCAGGATGGAGCCATGAGGGACCCCGGAGCGAACAGGAAGATTGCTGGAGAGGGAGACGCTGATCTTGATATGCTGGGATCTAGCAGAGAGGTAGCTAGAGAACCAGGAAATGGGACCACCAGAGAAGCCAAGTTGGTGGAGAGAGTCGAGTAGAAGGGGATGACAGACAGTGTTAAAGGCCTTGGAAAGGTCAATGAACACTGCTCCTGCAAGGTTGCCAGAGTTGAGAGCAGCATGCAGGCATTGGAAGAATTCCAGGAGAGCCGTGGTTGTACTGCGTCCTGGGTGGAAACTGTGCTGCTCTGGACATACAGTGTTGTACTTGGTTAGGTATTCAGAGAGCTGGATTGACACCACTTTTTCAAGGGCTTTAGAGAATGGGGGAGGATGGAGATTGGCCAGTAATTGTTGGGGGTGGACTGGTCCCTCTCTCATGTATGGGTGTGATTTCAGCAGTTTTTCAAGCACTTGGGAACTGACCCAGGCATAGAGATTGGTTTAGAAGGTCAGTCAGGGGGACTAGGACTTCGTCCAAGACCATACGGAGGATCCTGGAGTTTTGGGGGTCACTGCTGCGGTTATTGCTGCCTAATGCTTTTAGCAGGTGCAGCCTGGCTTCTTGGGGGGATAGGGTGCGCAAGTAGAATGGTGGGTGATGCAGGACTGGAAGGAGAGAGGCGGGGATTGGATCAAAGAAGCTGCTGGGGAGGACTGAGCTTAGGTCAGAGAAGGCGGTGTTAAGGCAATTGGCTATAAGGAGCGGATCTATGGTGGAGGTGCCATTGATGGAGAGCTGAGATGGTGGGGGGAGTGGGACTTCCCATTTATCTCTTTCATATTATCCCAGAAGGTCCGGGCTGAACCCCAAGTGGAAGCGACGGTGGTCTGGTAGTGCTCTGCCTTGGCCCGCCTATTGCTCAAGTGCACTTATTGCGTTCTGTGTTGTAGGCCTGTCTATCAGACACCTTCCCAGATTCTACAGCAGTGTGCCAGAGATTATCTCTGTTTTTGAGTCTCTGGAGGAGGGGTGGGGTGATCCGTGGGGCATTGCATTTTTTGGAATGGATCCTGGTGAGGGGGGTGAAAAGGTCACAAACCTTACAGAAGGCATTTGTGAAGCGGTCAAGAGCTGAGTCAATGTCAGGGGTACACTGGATAGGGGACCAGTCTAGCTGGGCTAGGTACTGTATTGTTTTAATTTTCTGAGGCTGCTGGGGCGTAAACGGTGGCAAAGGATGGCCTGAGACACTGGCTTCAGAGTGGAGGATGACCAGAGACAGAGGACTGGGGAATGATCGCTAAGAGTGTCGGGGAGGACAGTGACATACCAGATTTTGTAGGGGTGGTTAGATATAACAACATCTAGGAGAGTGCTGGTGCCAGTAGAGTGGTTGAATCTGGTGGGCTGGGTAACTAACTGGGACATATCCAGGGCAGCAAAGGAGTCCCTTATATGGGAGGCAGTGGAGGCAAGCCAGTTAACATTGAGATCACCTAGGATGACTTGCTCCACTTTGTGAGGGAGAGATGTGAGGTAGTCAGTGAGGGACTGGACCTCTTGGTTTTGATTCCTGGGGGGTACATAGGAAACCATGAGGAAGAGAGGGCCTTGGGTGGAGTCAGGTGAGATTTTAAGGTGAGGGCTTGGGCTCCATAATCAAGTTTGGGAGCTGGGAGTGCCTGACCTATAAGGAAGTCCCATACGAGTAGTGCGCAACCACCACCGCGTTTGCCTACTCGACCTTCCCTGTAGATAGTATTTCCAGGGAGGGTGATAGCAGAGTCAGGGGTGGATTTGGAGAGCCAAGTCTCTACCATTGCAATTATGTCAGGTTGATGTTGAACATCCCAGCACTGAGGGCAGCGGATTTTAGAAGACTGCAAATGTTTAAGGATGCAAAGCCGAGGCCAGTTGCAGTACAGGGTTTGGAAGGGCTGGAAGACATAGGTCCTGGGTTTAGGTGAACATTACCAGATAATAATAATAGCCGAGTGATTATTCTGGTTAGTGGCCGGTGGTGATGGAGACCCTTGGGTCGACACCCAGCTGAGGACTTTGCAATCAGGGTGCATGGGATAGATAAAGTGCAAAGGGTGGGAATGGCAGGGGAGAGCTGGGTCCAGATCGGGCCTTGGAGGGCGGAGGGAGTGGGGGTGTTGGCAGGGTGGGGGTGTTGGGGGGGTCATAGGTGTGTCGAGGGTGGGGGAGGGCTGAGTCACTGTGGGGTAGTCTGGGGATGAGGTGCCTAGTGTGGAGGACAGGTGATCTGGTCGGTGTGAGGTCTGTACCAAGAGGGTGAAGGATAGCAGACTTAGTAATAGAGTGTAGGTACCCATAGTTTTATTCCTATAGTAGACAATAAGGGTGCAGGCTGACCTTCAGTGAGGGTGACTGTCACTGTGGAGTAGCGGTAGTGCTGCCGACTTTGGTGCAGAAGGTACCAGGTTCGAATATCTCGGGGGGGGGGGGTCTTGGAGCCTAGCAGTGAAGTTGTCTGGGGTTGCCGAGAAGACTGGGGAGTGCTAGAGTAGTGGTGAAAAAAGGGGTGGAAATAGAGACTCCTAGTGGTCACAAAGGGAGCAGGTTAGGGGGTCAGTATGGGGGTGTGATTGTCTGGGGATTGGGTAGGGAGATTAAATATTGAGCAAAGTAGGGTGGGGGGAGGTGCAGTGAGGTTTTCCAGGCAGGAGGACAGAGCAGCTGAGTAGTAGAGAAAGAGTGTCCAGGAAGTAGTAAGAAAGTAAGGAGATGTAGAGCAGCTTTGGCACAGTTGAGGGAAACCACTCTAGTGGGTGAAGAGTATAAGCTGCAAATGGGAAAAATCAGTATCAATCAGTAGGAGAGGGAGGGGGCAAAGACTGATGAATAGTGATAGACTGACCACACAATAAGAGAAATGAGGCAGGAACTGTATTGTGTTGGATTGGGTAAGTGTGCTTATAACTGGGCCCTCTAGTGGCTAAAAGATATAATATGCTAATGGAAAACGTCAGTACTTAAAAGGCAGGGAGGTTCTGAAGCAAGTTTTTTTTTGGGGGGGGGGCACTGCGGCAGCCTCAATAGGACACTGAGGTCAAGGGTGCAGCCCACAGACTTACAGCTCTAAGAGAAGGGGCTCAGGGCAGATAGCAAAATCACACTACCGTAAAACCGCTCCCAAAACTTATATCAACTCTTAAGAAATCTCTACATCAGACTAAACATTACTTAAAGTGAGAAATCAAGAACATGTCAAGCAAAAGTCAGTACTAGCATTAATTTCTTGGCAGCAGTTCCTAGAAGACTTCTGGATTGCTGCACATAGTGTGAGAAACACTGGCAAACAGTGACAACTGAGATTCCTCCAGGGGTAGATGCCAAATTTCAGAGTTCCAACCCGTACCTTGCTTGAAGGATGAGCTTCTGGCAGCTTCTCCTTAGTCTGCTGATCAAACTGCAAAATGCAGTTTGCTTGAGAGGAAACAGTCTGAAAGGGCACAGTAGTCCCCTTGCTTGGAGGGTGAGCTTCGGGCATCTTCTCCTTGGTCTGCTGATCAAACTGCATGGAGGAAACAGCCCGAAAGGGCACAGTAGTCCCATTGCTTGGAGGGTGGGCTTCGGGCAGCTTCTTCTTAGTCTGCTTATCAAACTGCAAAATGCAGTTTGCTTGAGAGGAAACAGCCCGAAAGGGCACAGTAGTCCCCTTGCGTGGAGGGTGAGCTTCAGGCAGCTTCTCCTTAGTATGCTTATCAAACTGCAAAATATAGTTTGCTTGAGAGGAAACAGCCCGAACGGGCACAGTATTCCCATTGCTTGGAGGGTGAGCTTCGGGCAGCTTCTCCTTAGTATGCTTATTAAACTGCAAAATGCAGTTTGCTTGAGAGGAAACAGCCCAAAAGGGCACAGTAGTCCCCTTTTGTCCATCTTACACATACAGTGCAGTGGGCTGCAACTGAACATCAACACCACAGGTCTGTATGGTACATATGTGTTGCCCCCACATCTGTGAGGTTAGCTTCTGTGCTCCTGACATGTTGTCGACTGTCCACTGCATGATGTTGGTTTGGTTGTATGAGTCGAGTACACACCAACATTTGTGTGGTGCTCCATGTTGGCCATGTGTGGTATAATGGTGGCCTAAGACAGGCTGGCAGTGGGTGTTGTCTGACCCCATCAACACAGGTACATGGTACACAACAATGCTGCAATGGTAGTTCAGATTGGGGAAGTATGGAGACACACACACACACACACACACACACACACAAACATGTCCAACTCTCACACCAGGCACTGACCACTGTCTCATAACCTTCTCCAACAAGCACATTTAGTTAATGAGTGAGACTGCAAGCACACAGTTTCTCCTGTAAGGAGCTTACCAGCCTTGCCGAGGTGTACAAAGCCAGGGAGTCCCTGCTGACATGAAGCTTTGTCACAGATGTTACTGTCAGGCAAGTGTATGAGGAGGTCACTGCAGCAGTTAGTGCAGTCGGTGGGCAGGTTTGACCACTGGATGCAGTGTGCAAGTGCTTCAGAGACCACCAGCACCATGTCAAAGAAAATATGGCAGCATGGCACCATGCTCAACATGCAACTGGTGGTAGAAACTGGCCTTTGGCGGTTTCAAGACTACATGACCCTGTAGACGAGGTGGTGCCTTCCACGCTGTGGCCGATGGAGGTGGCAGGGGTTCCTGGGGGTGGCTTTGGGTTCCAGACATGTAAGTGCATGGCTGGGGCACATCCTTGTGTGCATGGGTACATGTGTAGATTCCACAGGTGTTGCGGCACACTGCAGCCATGGCCATAGCACTCATGTTGTGTGCTTTTTTTGGCCCAGTGTATTCTGTGACATGGGTTTCTGCAGAGTTTACTGGGTATCCAGCACAGCAGTATCTACCACAGACAACCTGAGGGGTACTTCTCTTCACACAGATACCCAGGCATTTGCCCATATAAGTAGTGTGTGTGTCACATATGCCAAGGTGATTATCACATTTGCTGTGTGTGCGTGTCACTGTCAAGTCAAGTCAGTTTTATTTCTAAAAAAGGTGCCTTTCTAAAACCAAGGTGGCTGTACAGTAAAGAACATAAAAATAAAATAAATCAAGCATATAATTTCCAACAGAAGGCAGTATAATAGCAGCATAACAAAGACTAAAACAACAGCATCAATCAACAAATGCCAGGCCAAAAAGATACATTTTCAAAGCAGTTTTAAAACTCCGGATGGTTAGGCAATCTCGTACCCGATAAGGTACAGAATTCTACAGGGACAGAGCAACAAAGCTAAATGCCCTTGCTCCAGATGTTTGCAAACGTACCCTGGGAACCTCTAGCAATCCCTCATCAGTGGATCAGAGATGACGGAGGGGACAGTAGGGACAAAGAAGATCTTTCAGGTAACTCAGTCCCTGGTTGTGTAGGGCCTTATAGGTTAACAAAGCAACCTTAAAGGTGATCCGCCACTGTATCGGCAGCCAGTGCAGACCACGGAGCACAGGCTTTATATGACTGGCTCTTGAAGCACCAGTCAATAGTCTGGTTGCCGCTTTCTGCACCAGCTGCAAGCGGTGGATATCAACCCCCAGCAGCCCTAGGTAAAGGGCATTGCAGCAGTCGAGGTGGGAGGTAACAAAGGCATGAATCAATGTTGGAAGATCATCGGGAGGAATCAGATGCTTCACCCGGGTGATATTTCTCAGGTGGTAAAAAGAAGTTTTAACAACTGCTGACACCTGTGATTTTAGGGTCAGACAGTCATCAAACATAATGCCCAGGATCCGCACCCGGTCTGAGGTAGCTAGCTGGACACCTCCAAGCCATAAACCCGAAGGTGAACAAGCCAACATACCCACCTCATGACGACCCGGGTACACAACCAACACCTCAGTTTTTTCAGGGTTCAACCTTAGCCAGCTCACATTCATCCAGGCCTGAATTTCAGTCAGACAGCTGTTGAGCACCAAGACAGCATCATCTTGTTCTGGGACAAAAGACATATATAGCTGAGTATCATCTGCATAGCAGTGAAAACTCAAGCCATACCATCTAATAATTGCTCCCAACAGCAGCATATACTGTACACTGCAAACATCATGGGCGCTAGAATGGATCCCTGTGGAACCCCACAGGGTAGGGAGAATGGAGCTAAGGTACAAACCCCTGACACCACTCTCTGAGTCCTACCCGTGAGGTAAGATCGAAACCATCTGAGGACAACCCCCGGAAGTCCACAGATAAGCCGCAGGCGATCCAACAGCATACCATGGTCCACAGTATCAAATGCTGCAAAGAGATCAAGAAGGACCAAGATGGAATGAGTCTTTCGATCTCTCGCTATCAGGAGGTCATTTAGTAGCCGAACTAGAGCCGTCTTGGTACTATGTCTTTTCCTGAAACCGGACTGGAGAGAATCATAGATATTGTGGCTGGTCAAGTGATCATCTAGCTGTAATGCCACCACCTTCTCAATAACCTTACCCAAAAAGGGAAGGTTAGAGACAGTTGGGATCTAAGGAGGACTTCATAAGAAGGGGCTGAACCACAGCCTCCGTAAGGGAAGCTGGAAAGATTTCCCTCTCCAAGGATAACCAGACTATCTCAGCAAGGACCGGGCCGATGACATCAACGCAGCCAACAAGCAAGCACGTAGGGCCCGGATCCAAACTACAGTTGGTAGGACATAATGTCTGGATAACCATCACAATAACACTGATTGTAGGCTGGCCAAAGTCGCACCATACAAACCGGGAGTCTGACATCTCCTGCTGACCACTGCTATTCCCAAGAGAAAGGGTCAGGGAGATGTCAGACCTGATCGTGGCAACCTTATTCGTGAAGAGTCAAGCAATCTCCTCACACTGCTCTTGTGAAAAAGCATTTCTGGGCTGAAGACAGAGTGGACTGCACAGTCTGTCCTCGGTCCGGAAAAGCTGAACTGGTCGATTCCGCACAGCAGCAATTTCCCTGGACAGACATTCTGCCTTCTTATGGGAAATTGTTGATTGATAGACCAAATAATGGTCCATCAAACTATGCCTGTCACACACCATGCCAGACTTCCGCCATCGCCTCTCTAGCCTTTGTCCAACTCTCCTCAACTCCCTGAAGGCCTCATCAAACCATGGAGACCTAGGGCATGTGTGGGGTTCTGGCCTTCACTGTGGGTGGCGGTGTGCATGTGTGTGGTGTGTGTGGGATACATTGTTTGAGGGTACTGTTATGCATTCAAGAGCCAACATTTACAGGTAGCTGTGTAGCCAGTATAGGTGGTTTGCGCTTTAGTCACCAGTTGCATGATGATCATGGGCAACAGAGACTGGACCGCTGGGGCATGCATATGACATCACTGGGACTTGACTAATTTGTAATGAGTAACACACTGACAGTGCACTCCTACCTTTACAGTGCAGCATACATCATCCGGGGAGGACGATGAGGCTGGGCCATCCACCGAAGTACAATACCCAGACACGATACCAGAGGAGGAGGAGGAGGACCTGTTGGACTTCTCTGTGGAGGAAATGGAGGACAGTGATGAGGATACATATGTGCCAACACATTAATTCCTGGAGGCCATAGCTGCCTGGGGGGAAGGGTTCTTACCATCCCTAAGCCCCCTCACCTCCCTGTCCAGCTGGTGGCATCCTACAGTACGATGCACCTGCTGACAGTCACACCCCTGGTAGTGGGACTGTGTTGCTGGGGATAACAACATTCCAGGAGACAAACACCACCTCCACCACCACCACATTGTGGCCTCCATGTCCTCTACCTTCCACTTTACCTGCCTTGCATAACAGATGGATGTAGGCAACCATTAGGATCCCCCACCATCACACACCTGCCCTGTGCATGCCACTATCTCTGCTAAGGCCTTACCACCTCTGCCACCCAATATGGACATGGTCATGCACTCCCCACTCAGTGCCCACACCAAACAGAACATGCTATACCACACAGGACATTGTACCCCAGAAGCAGACTCCTTCTGACTCTCAGCAACTGCTGCAATCTGCTGTAGAATTTCAGTCAGTTTCATAACGTGAGCAGTGGCGACCCCACGGCATACACTGACCCCATGGAGTGGCAGGTCGAGGTCAGGCAGCACACCAACAACACTGTTGTCCATGGGCACTCCCCGACCCCTGGGCAAGGTCTGGGCATTCTATTGTCAAGCCAGAGGTGATGGTGTGCACAGGCCAGGGTGAACCCATCCCCATGGACTTCACCCTTCCCCTCCCCATGGCCCATGACCCCTACATACGGGGTAGCGGACCCCAGCCCTTGAGCACCTGCAGCAGACAGACAGCTTGAGTTTGGAGGCCGCCTCTGCCTTTTCCACTCAGCCTCTGCTCCTTCCCATCTCCCAGTTTTGTTGTCACAGGGATCCCCACCACCCCAGTTCCACGTCATGATAGCGATCACAAAACAGCAATCGCTATCATAGCAAATGTATATCTCTGAAAAGCATTTTGGCGATATACAAACACAAGCAACATTTTTTTTCAAGTGTTTTTGTGGGGGGGGCTGCAACCCACCCATGCCCCCCCTCAAGAGGGGCTTTGCCCCACGCAATCTCTTAATAATGATTGTTAACTCCAAGGGGATGCATGTTGAGGAGGGGGCGAAACACGGACTTAAAAAAAAAAAAAAGAGCCACAAGTAGCAGCAAAACAACCACTCCCAGCAGGTCCAGAACCCTGTTCCTGCTGCACCGCAACCAGCCACCCTCACCACCATATCACAGGGCTGGCTTGGCTGCAGCAGGATCCCACCACCCATACAAACCCTCCCTCCTATCCCTCCCTTCCACCTCCCTATCCCTCCCCTTCCAGTCACTGTGCTCGCTATAGGGTCGCTACCTTAGCAGAGTAGCCCTTCATGATAGCGCTATAAATGAGTGACTGTTTCTACAGTCACTCATTTATTATAGATATTATCACTGGATATCCACCACCCCTAGCCCTTTCCCACCTGTTGCACACGCTGTTATTTTCCAGCTCTATTTTGCCCTTTTTATGCACTGTCAGTTTGCATTTTAATTTTGAAATCTTCAATGGTGTTCTTTTATTGTGGGGCCCACCTGCTCTTCTCTGTAAGTCATCTTATGATGTGGACTCCATGTTCCTAGCCCCTCCTGGCCATGCAGAGTCATGCCTGTTGAGCTGCTTCAGTATCCTTTGCACCTTTAGCTCCATGTTACTGCATTCCTCATATACCGGCATGCCTATTCCACGGTTGTGCACCATGTTGTGTAACGTGTAACAGCCTATAAATATGCCACAGGCCTTGTGAGGGTTATATTATAGGGCACCACCCAAATGATCCAGACACCAGAAATGCATTTTCAGCATGCCAAAGATGCACTCAGTGATGCTGCGTGTGGCAGTGTTTGCCACATTGTATCTGTCCTCGGCCACATTTGATGGCTGGAGGACTGGTGTGAAGAGCCAGGGGACCAAGGGATAGGCACTGTTCCCTATAAGGTAGAAAACATATGTTAGCACCTGCTCATGGTGTAGGTGCCCGCATCCACAACACAGTCTGTTATTGTTGTGCATCCTGTTTACCTGTACCCTCCCCTACCCACCCACCTTTCCCTAAGTTAGGCAAGACCAAAACTCTTAACTTCCACTACTCCCCCTTTAAGGCAATTTGTTCATGCTTTCACTTCACCTGGGAGCTCAATATGTTGAATACCTCAGGATCTGCCTTGTCCATTCTATCACCAGTGCATACAGGGACAATTATCTACCCTTTTCACAACAAATGTTACAGGACTTTGTGCAATGGCTGGGGCACACTATCACTGGGTCTTTTTCGAAGGCTTGAGGTAGTCCAGATGGCGACTCTTCCCAGGGTGCTTTACTTATTTCAAAATGCCTCTTTACATCATTCCTTGTCCAGGTGGCACTGCTGGAGTAGAGGAATGTTGGGGTTTCTCTGGGCTTGAAAGGGACCAAGGTCAAACTAAAAACCCTTCTTTCAAAAGCAGCAGGATGCTTATCTCTCCCTAATCTTCATTTTTATCACTGGGCTGCACAACTCCGGTTCATGCCCTACAGGCAGCTATGCAGGTCTCCTATTGCCTGGCTTGAGCTGCAGAGGGAATTCCTCTCACACAAGAGAGTGCTTTAGGAGCGTATACCATTCTGCTACAGCTTTGGTCTCTCTGCAAGATGGTAACCTCTTACTCTGCCATCAACAACTGATCTGGCAAACCATTAGGAACAATTTACTTCTCACTTCCTTTCTGGGGCTAGTGTGCCTTTCTGTTTGTTGGAGGATTTTCCCATGGTGCATACAGACCCTGGCTACCATGTTTGTGAAAGATAGTCCCTACAGTACCTCCTATTGTTAATCTGGAACTCTGGGTTTAGGTCCTTCACTGGCCTACAGAGTGAGTTTCAGCCTCTGGTGACAGGAATTCTTTAGATATTTGCAGAGACAGCATTACTGTTTGTCTTTCCCACTGGCAGCCCACACCCCTACAACACATTCAGCCATTATCTCCTACTTTTTCAATTTCTTTAAAACTGAACCCTCCACTCATGATTCCTCATCTGTACAAGGCCCTCCAGTATACAATGGGGGAGCACTCCCTGGAAATGGCACAATATTAGGAGAAAGAACTTGGAACCACTGTTTCCCCTGAAACTTGGTTACAAGCCTGTTTAGCCTCCTCCAGGATGACCAGTTCACAACTGTGGTGGGAATATAGCTGGAAGCACCTCCTCTGATTTTTTAGGACACCGGAAATCATGGCTCTTTACTCCCTAACCCACTCAGCCTCCTGCTGGTATAACTGTAGGGAACACTGGGCAACTCATACCCATATTATGTGGACCTGCCCAGTGCTCCACCCTTTCTTTGAGGGGCTCAAAATGGTAGCCTGTGAAGATGATGACTGAACAATGGTGACTGGTCAGAACGGAGACTTGAATTACAGCGTCCATATTTTTAGCGACTGGCGGTTTCCCCAATCCCTGAGGTGTGCCCCCCTGGAATTGAAATATATAATGGGGGGTGTGGGAGGAACATCCCCCACAAGAAAAGATGTTTTGTACAATTGCTGCCTATGTGGGGTTGGTGGCATTTTGACCAGTCACCTTACTGCAGTCGCTGTTCTGACATGGAACCGCTGAAAACAGAACTTTAAGAACTTCATAGCAAACCTCTCCCCATCTCCAGAGAGATGTTCTTGCTTTTCCAGCTCCCAAGGGGCCTTCAAGACCCCAATTTCTGATACCTGCACAGTGTTCTGCTTGCTGCAGCCAAAAAGCTAATCACATGACAGGGGCTAACTGCACAATCTCCAGACCTCCCCACCAATGGTGGGCCAAACATATGCAGTGGAAACAATTACCTTCTCCCTAAATAATCACTCAGAACACTTTTCCTCTAGATGGAATGCTTGGCTCCTGCATGCAAAGGGTAAGGATATTGGTCCCATAAATTACTGATGTAGAGGACTTCTGGATTGGTGACTCTACATTCATCCCTACACCTACTACTATACCATCCTTACTTGGTTGTCTCTTTTTTATGGCAGCCACATTACATATTACAGGGCGTATCACCTTTTCCCCAAAAAGGGATTTCCCAAACAGGACTCGCCTATAATTATGGACTGTATTAGTTCACCAGCCTTCCCTCGAACTGTGCCGTAGAGGGCTGGCCATTTCTTTATGGAGGGTGGGATGGTTGTTCTGATGCCGAAATGAACACATATAATTTTTTTTTCCGAACTCTATTTTTGTGCCCCTACCTTTGTCCCCACTGAACTGTCTCTGATGACCTCCAATCTCCACCGTCTCTACCTCCTTGCATGACTCGGCTATCCCTTCAGCTCCTCTCTGGCACTGGGCCTCCCTAAGGTCTGCCCTCCAGGGAAGGGTCACCCCCACCCAGGGTGCTCCTTCTCAAAGTATTGAGACACTGGGCCAGAGAGGGGAGAGGAGAGCAGAGGGGGCAGAGCCTGACTACTGGAGTGTGAACCATGGGAGGAGGTACCATAGCCTATCAGCGGGAGGAGGTTTTTTTTTTTTACATACTTGGATTCCCCTGTGGAGCCCAGCTTGTCATGGCAACATGCTGCCGTGGCTCCACCCCCTGGCTTATGCCATGCCACTGCTTTCAGCTCTCCCCAGCCACTGCCAGAGGCGCTCCTCAAGAGCGCCAGCCCTTGTCCTCCTGTGGTAAGAGAGCAGTCCTCTAGATGCTCAATCTTTTCCCTCCCCCTGCCAACCTCCAACGGCTTGGGCTCATTCCCGAACCTGGGTCACCAGCATGGCACGAGGTGTGGCATCCAGTGCCTCAACCCTCAGCATCACCAGGCTGGGTATGAACATATATAATGTTTATTGTACAAATATCAGTACTGTCATATACTGTATCTGTTGTAGACCTTGAAAATTTTAAGTAAAAGTATATTCACAAAAAAAAAAGCATTATGAGGAACATCAGTAGATCTTTGTGGGACAAGGACAAGTTCAGGTGTAAAATACATAGTGCTTTGTACTACATGCATAGAATTTGAGTGCTACAGTGAGCTCAGTATTGTCCAGTGATTGAAGCATGGACCTGTGAACGAGGAGATACTGGGCAGGATTTTCAAAGAAATCTGCCCAAGATGCATCTGATGCTATCTTCAAAGCAAAACTGTGTCCGAACCTGTTAGACCATCTATTAGATGGAGTAACAGCATCCACAGTTTGCATCCAAGATGGACACAATTGAGTCCAGAAACAGATGCAGTTGCACTTGTGTCCGATTCAGACGTAGGTGTGTCCACTTTTTGCTCCAGATTGCAATCTTTTCTTGTAAATGGATGCAACTCCTGAAAGTTGCAGCAGGACTGCTTGGGCACAAAAAAATGGATGGAAATGCAGCATGCAGTTGTGTCCGTGTCCAATCCTTTTGAACCCCTCCCCCCCACACACACGTTTAAATCTCATAACAAATATTTATTTATTCATTCTGTGACTGATTTGGTCTCCATGTGTTTCCATCCTGAAGAATACAAAATTGAGCAGGATCCAACTGTAATTGAGATGCTGCATCTCAGCTGGGCTATTCCTAGGTAAATAACTGCAAAACTGAGACATAAAATATGTGTTGTTAGAAAATTCAAGCCCAAGAGAATATTAATGACAAGAGTAGTACCTGTATTAGTTCCTGCTGATGAGATCTCTTTCAAGTGCTATTTTTAAACTCTGTTTACTTCCCTCAGCAATACTGTATTCAGTTCTGCATAACACCTCAGCCTGCCCTAGGCAAGAGCCAGAGAGAGAGAGAGAGAGAGAGAGAGAGAGAGAGAAATGCACCAAAAAATTAGGATGTAAGTTTTATCTTGTACTGTATGTACTCTCGCACTGTTAGTTTATGTAGAATGCAAGAGCAGAAAATTAAGATGATTTATCTCTTCACATTTTTTCTACATTTCTTTTCCTTGATCCATGCAAAAACTCTCTGTCGTTGTGCATGTTGTGAACACGCACATACACACACACCATCTCATATCCAGCAGCTTTGCCACTTACATCAACCAAATGTCACACATTTTGGGTCAGTATTGGATTTAGCAGGATCCTAATGAAATGCTGTGGAAGACTGCAAATCCATATGAATGTGTGAAAGAGGTTGGAAATGAAGAATAAATAAGCATTACTGCTAGGCAATATCACTTTATCATAGCCACTTTATTACACTTTGTGTGCAGCATAAAATCCTGTTGCTTTACATCTCAGAAATAAACTATATGTCTCACTCAGACTGACTTGCAGTAGTCAAACATTAAGATCACAAATGAAATTCAAACGACAGTTTATTGTAATGTTAGCTTAGTATCCTGTAAGGCATATATTAAAGTAGCTTTAGACTGATGTCTACTGACATCTTACTGAGAAAACCACTGTCTACTCAGCAGAAGAAAACTGCAGCATGCACATTCTTTCTCTGTACCATATAAAATCTAATCAGAATGCTAAATTAAGTATACCATATTTGCTTACTTGTCTTTTTAGTTATCGTAGTTAGTTGTCTTTTTTAACTATTTGATGACCCCAGTTTTTGCTTAATTAATGTGTTTTTTTATTTTTCTGATAAAGCTGAACTGAAGTGCATGTCTTAAAATAATATGCTGCAAATTGATGCATCCCACCTTGTAGTTTAATATGTTTCACTCTTATTTCTTTGTTTGTGCATGACTTATTCTCTAGATTAAAAGTGACTGATTCCATGCAGTTGCTGAACTGCCTTATTGGAAAAGCAGTGTAGTCCATTGGTTAGAATCCAGGACTGTGAACAGCAGAGTAGAGACCACAACCACAGCTGCTGTGTCACAAGGTGACCCTGAGCAAGTCACATGGCTTCCCTGTGCGTCACTGCCTCCCTCCCTCCTGTAAAGTACATTGGCAGAAGGGCCATTTTTTTACAAAAACAGACACTGCATGTCACATGGGCTATCTGGGATTGAGAGATTTTTAATGAAGAGACAAACAGGGCTGGACCAGGCTAATGGTACAGTAGCAGGGTTACTGCTCATGACACCAGCGACCCAGGTCTGGGAATCAGCCAGGGTCACTGGGGGCTGGCCAGGGGAAGTGGACTGATCATATCAGAGGGTGTCTTGTCTTCCTCCTTTGGGTAGGGAGGGAGACAGTTGTCACTGTGCAAGTGCTACCTGAGGGACCTCCAGTGGAGCCACAGACCTCACTGCTAGATGGAAGAGGATGTCAGCTGGTGCAGCACACTAGCATGCCTGCATGCATGTATACTCATCCTCGTTGCTGATGTCCGGGGGTTGGGGAAGAAACCAAAACACTCCCATTTATGCAAGATGAAGCTGGCCTTCCACAAGCTCCACACCAGTGACTAGGCACCTCCCTATATGAGATCCAATCTCCCAAAGGGTTTTGGAGACCCCAACATCCCCACTGTAGGGGTAAGCCATGGAAGGCAGGCAAGAATAAGTCTGTGAGAAGTCAAGTGATGGTGGCCAGGGGTCAGCAGAAGGGGACAAGTCAGTGAAGGGGTCATAAACAAACAAAAGGAAAACAAAAAACACAACAGATATAAATGTATCCTGTATTTACTTCAGATACGGTGCCTTAGAGGAAGATGTTAATGATGTAGCCCAGTAAATTCCTTGTCTCCCTTCCAAAGGCTCTTTGTTAAGTTAGGCATACTGATGGACAGATAGACAGAAAGAAAAATAAACAGACAGAAGCAATCAGGCAGTTGTAACACTATGAATATAGACTGAGGTTGCCAGAGTATGTGCCCATTCAAGAAAAGGTTGGATTTAATTCTATGCCAAATTAAGAGTTTCTATAACTTTGCCATGTGAACTATTTCTCAGTTGTTTTTTGTGGCACACACAGAATGTATTTTCTTAACATTTAGGACTGATACAGATATGCAAAAGAATTTGTAAATTCTACAGTAAGTGTCCTATCCACCCACTTAATTCTACATAAAACATGTGATCCTGTTAGGTCATGTTTAACAACATTGCAAATGATTCCTAGGCTCCTAAAATGTTATTTCTGAGTGCATATGAATTGTGTTTGGACTACAATGTAAATCACCTGTGGAGCTGCCCACATAACTTTGGCCATTGCCGAGGTGGTCTCATGACATACTGGGCATATGGCATTATAGTCTTTGGAAAGTATGCAGTTGCTCACAATGCTGGTTGCAAGCTGGATGACACACTGAATGGGCATGTTGTTTGTGAGTCCACAGAACTGAGGGGGCAGCACCAGCTAGATCATGAAGTGGGTAGTGAATTACCGGACACCAAAGAAAAGAGACACTGGCAGGCCATGAATTAGGATTAAGGGAATCACTAATGTTGAGGATTGTGTACTGTAGGGGTTTACAGTGGATGTGTGTCCATGGCAGACAGTGCAATGGGTCAGGATCGGGGGGTTGGCACCTAATACGGTATATAGCACTGCATAGTAGGGATGTGCAAATACCTTCTCTTCAATACTTGAGTATTCATATTTAGCTGCCCGGATATTTGGTATTCAGAATTCAGCCATACAAATGGCCTTTTTCATTAAAATAGTGTAAAACACAGTTACATGACAATATTTCCTCCCCACTGGACATAGTGTAGTGTGTGCACCCCTCTATGCTCCACTTAGAGCCTGTCTCTAGCACAACAGCTGCTTGGGTTGTCCTGGATCCACTATGGGCCTGAACTGTACTGCAAACTGGAAACTCAGCTTGTCAGTCTTTAGACTTCTTTCTTTAAGGGACTTGTTTAGTCAGCAGTGATTCTGAAGGTCAGTATAGTCTCAGCTGATATCACATCATCTCTGTGTTTATTTTTAGTGTCTGCCATAGCCACATGTGGAGAAAGCTTGACAGACAATGCATAGCAGAGTGTCTTGATGATGCTGAAGTAGCACTCACATGGAACATAGCCATCTAGGTCCTTGACAGTGTCATGCTGGAATGATAGGACAGGATCAGCCACCAGAGTCATACAAGTAGAGAAAGAACATCAAGAAGTCAATAAGCTGACTGTGCATATAATGTTGGTCAGATCTAGGATTAACTTATAGTATGACAAAACATTTCTCATTCAGATCTGGTCACAGTGTTAAGTGTGTTAGATCTGTTACCAATTGTTGTTTCTACTGCTGACCTGGGGTCACCACATCAATTTGATGTCTCATATCCAGATCATCATTCATCAGTTATCACCGCTTGGATCTTGAGCAGGACTACAATAGAGCAGCATCTACCAACCACATTGTATGATTACTACAACAGCATACAGGGGAAGTACATATTGTCCAGTTTAAGAAACTCTTTTAAAGGCAGCTGTTAACTAACATTCTTCACTTGCATCCAGCCTGTCTCTACAAATATAAAAAAAAAAACAACAAAAAAAAACCCTCATCCTACCAATACCAATAATTATTTGTGTTATAATCCACAGTGCTTCATTATCATAACATCTGTGAATCCTCCACATACTTATCCACCTCATCATCCACAAACCTGATTCAGGCTACAGAATATGCACAAACTTGATTTATTACCCTAATGATGAATATTTGCAATAAAAGATATGGGAGCAAAATTATTCAGAGGCCGTGGACCCACAATTACACATTTACCAATTGATCCCCTCACCAATCCCCAAAGTTAAAGAAAACATCATCCCACTGATTATACATTATTGTTATTTTATGTTTATATGGTTTTACATCTTATAAGTTAAAGATATTGTATTGTTAATTGGGGTTTTAGTTACGTTGATTTTTTTCTGAGTTGCATTAGTTTGTAGGTCAGTTTAAGAGCTGAGATGTGTTGGAGGCCTACCCCCATGGTCGTGCACTATTCATCCTCTGCCCTTCATGCCCTCTGACCTTTTTTCCTCCCCCATTGCATTTTACAACTTACCAGTGCTGTCGGTCACTAGGTATTGCTCATAGGGGGAAGTGAAGGTCGGGGGGTGGTGAACAGCGGAGGGTGAATGAGCGTGGCCACCACATCAGGGTTGTGAGATCCAGGAGATGCCTTGGGGTGAAATGGAATCTGGAATGTGGTTTGCTTTGTCCGGTTTCCATACCCAAGGGCACCACCAATTTTGGTGGGCAGGTGGCCCGGACTAACCTGGAAGTTCGTCAAATTCCGGCAGTGTTATGCAATGCCAGGTCCATCAGAAACAAGACTGCAATTATTGCAGATCTTGTAGAAAGGGTGGATCTGGCTTGCATTACCGAGACCAGGCTGGATGAAAATTCCTGCCCCGGTTTGGAAGCTCGGATTCCAGTTTGGTACTCAGTGTTTCACCTCCTGAGATTGGATCGTGGAGGGGAGGGTGCAGTCTGTTTAAGACTGAACTTAACCTCACAAGTGTACAGTACCAGTTGAGGAAGCTGAGTCATTTGAGTGTATTGTGGTAGCAGGTGTACACTGTAGGACTGTCCTCATCTACTGTCCACCCGGAGATGAGAAGAGATTCCTTCAGGAAGTGCCGTATTTTGTCATCGACATGGCATTTGAATCACAGAGTCTGATGGTTCTCAGTGATTTTAATGCCTGGATTGATAACGAACTCTCACAGTTTGGACAGCACTTCCTCCAGTTTATGTCATCTCTGAACCTTACACAGATAGTTACTGCTGCTACCCATAAACACGGTCACTCCCTTGACTTAGCTTTCTCCTGGGGATCGTAGCCTCTAATTTGGGGGTGGAGCCAGCTGGATGGTCCAACCACTACACCATGGGGTTTAATTTTAGTGCCCACATTTGTAGGCCTATCCCTGTGGAGATGGTCAGGTATCGCCCTTTGCAAGATATTAGCTCTGAAGGCCTGGTGGCAGTACTTGACCTATCATCCTTTCCAGTAGCAAACAATGATCCAGATGCCCTCGTGGTGGCCTATAATAGGGCCATCTCGGCAGCTCTGGATGTCATTGCTCCTGTCCGTATTCGCCCTCTCTCCCTTTGCCCTTGATCCCCATGGTTTGATGAGACCTTGAGGGAGATGCCGCAACTAGACTGAAGGTTAGAGCGTTGCTGGCAGAGATTCTCCCTTGATGCCAACCACCTTAGATTGATGGAGCATTATCAAGCCTATCAATCTGCAATCACCAATAAGAAGGCTGAGTTCCTGTCTGGGGAGGATGCTGCTGCTCAGAATTGACCAGCTCAGCTTTTCACACCGCAGACATGCTGTGCAACCCAGCTTGTCTACAGGCTTGAAGGGCTTTTACACAAAAGGAGTGTGATGAACTTGCTCGATTCTTTGCTACTAAGGTGGCTGACATCAGGGAGGCACTCCAACTGGGACACTCTAAGGGTGTTGTTGTGGATCAGTGTGAGGTTGCTGCCCCTCAGTTTTCCTGGCATGCCTTTGACCGACTGGAATTCATGGATATCATGTGGATTGTCCGGGGTCCACGCCCTATGTGCTGTAGTTTGGATCCAGGGCCAACCTCGCTGATTTTGGGTTGTATCGATGCTATTGGTCTGGTCCTAGCACAGATAGTCTGGTGCTCCCTGGAAACAGGTGAGCTTCCAAGCTCCCTTAAGGAGGCTGTGGCAACACCACTCCTGAAGAAAGCTTCTTTGGACCCAGACTGCCATGCAAACTACAGACCAATCTCTAATCTTCCCTATTTAGGGAAGGTGATTGAGAAGGTAGAGGCTGTACAACTGGAGAACCATTTGACCATCCATGATATCTATGAACCCCCTCCAGTCTGGTTTTCAAAAAAGGCATAGTACTGAGACAGTGCTAGTTTGGGTGCTCAATGATCTCCTGATGGCTAGGGATCGGAGGAACCATTCCATTCTGGTCCTCCTTGATCTCTCATCAGCCTTCGACACTGTGGACTATGGGGGTTCTGCTTGAGTGTCTGAGGTTCATCTGTGGACTATCGGATCTAGTCCTCAGGTGGTTTACTTCTTACCACACTGGAAGAACTCAGAGAGTGGTGCCCGGGGTTTATTCCTCCAACCCAGTTTCTCTGTCTTGTGGGATTCCTCAGGGCTCAATATTGTCCCCCCATGTTGTTTGCAGTGTGTATGCTGACCGTCGGAGACATTGTAAGAAGGTATGGGCTGAGGTTTTACTGCTATGCTGATGATACCCAGCTCTACCTTTCTTTTGCACTCAGTCAGGATGGAGATCTCTCAATCTTTAATAACTGCCTTAGTGAA
Source organism: Neoceratodus forsteri (assembly GCA_016271365.2). Lineage (NCBI taxonomy): Eukaryota > Metazoa > Chordata > Ceratodontiformes > Ceratodontidae > Neoceratodus > Neoceratodus forsteri. The sequence continues at coordinate 1,286,605,439 of CM057453.1, forward strand.
ATCCAGGAGTGGATTGATTCGAGTTGGTTGAAGTTGAACTCGGAAAAGATGGAGGTGTTAGTAGTGGACTCAGTGCACCATATAGGGGGTCAGGAGTTTGTTCACCCTCAGGACTTTATCTTGGGGGTGTTTCACTCCCGACCTCTGAATGGGTGCATAACCTGGGGGTAATACTTGATGAGGGTTTAACTATGCATTTGCAGGTGTCTGCTGTCATCAAATCCGCATTTTACCATCTCAGGAATATCTCCAGGCTTAGGCACCTTATTCCGTCCGGCGATCTCCCTACGCTGGTCCATGCCTTTGTGTCCTCACATCTGGACTACTGCAACTCCCTTTACCTAGGGCTTTCTGGGGTTGAAATCTGCCACCTGCAGCTAGTGCAGAATGCAGAAACCCGGCTTTTGACTGGTACTTCTCGGTCCAGCCATATTTCGGCGGTGTTGTGCGGACAACACTGGCTGCCAGTATGAATCACCTTTAAAGTCAGTCTTCTGACTTACAAATCCCTACATGGACTTGGCCCTGGCTACTTGCAAGAGCTCCTGGTCCCTTACTGCCCTGGGCGATCACTCTGCTCAGCTGTTGAGGGGTTGCTAGAGATCCCGAGGGTGTCCTTGAAATCTTCTGGGGCTCAAACATTTATGTACATGGCCCCAACCCTCTGGAATTCTCTACCCCACCAGATAAGTGAGTGAGTGCACGACCATGGAGGAGTTTAAAAAGGCCCTAAAAAGATATATGTGGACCCAAGTATTCGGAGTCTGATTATATTATTTTAATTACTTGTTTTTATTGTAATGATTAGAATTTTATCTATGTATTTTGTATGGCGCCTTGATTTTTTGAAAGGCGCCTTAAAAATAAAGTTTTATTATTATTATTATTATCTTTCACTAATTAAAAATTCACTATTATTAACTAAAAATACCACCAACAGCTTAATCTGGTTCAAGGTCAGTTGCCATTCATCTGTATCCCCCGGTCGTGCCTGAAAATAGGCAGGATTTGTCTAGTGCACTTACCCGGTCAACAAAAGCTAAATAAATAAAAATAAAAATAAAATAAAATCTTGACCAGTGGGATATAGCATTCTACTTTAAGATCCTCATCATTTGCATTTGGTTAGGCCATCATGGACTTTTGCCATTCATTCTCGATTCTAATAGGGTGGATGCTTGGAATTGATTCTATTTCATGAATCATTGTCATTTACATTGATTCATGATCATATTATACCCATTATCTTTAATCCTCCACATAGTATCCACCTCAACATCTGATGTCAGATCTCAGCTGCGACACCTTGGGGTTCAGTGACCACAATGCCACGTGGTTTGTTCTAATGATTGGGAATACTGAATCCACCTCAAGGGCAGTGGTTCTGAATCTCAAACAGGCTGATTTTTGCCAGCTATAGGAAAAATTAGTGGGTGTGGATATGATCACAGGTTTAGAGTATAATGGATAGTCATTTTTCCCATAAAGAAAGCATAACATTCTACTACTATTATGTATGGTAATGACATCACAAAATTGTTTACTGGTGATCTGATATCAGATCAGTAGTACAACAGTTTAGAACCTAAAAAATTCTTGCCCCCTTGCATTAGCTGTAGAAGCATTTTCTGTCCACAGTTCTGATTGGAACTTGAAATCTAGCCCCAATGATCTAAATATTATAAAAAATATCAAATTGGAAAAAAAACATATAGCGAGACATGTGGTTCAATCACAGGATTCTTGTAACATCTTAAATCATGCCAACTTTGTTCTTGTGGAGCACTTATTCCAGAAACCCTTGATGTAATCACAGCTTACTGTAGTTATTAATGGTTTTCTTCAGCTATAAGACATGACAAGGTCTGCCATGTGGAGGAATAATGGTATGGCTTAATTGTGCTATGAGGCATGAGGTGTCCCTGAGTGACCACTCAAGAAGTGCCTTTATTTCACCAAAATACACAATCTTGAGTGTCTTACTGGGAATAAAATGGTCCCTATATGTTTTTTGGGGGTGGAGATCGTATAAAAAAGCACAAAAATAAAATAATGTTAAACGTTTCCATGATTTGTTAAAATAAAGTTCATCCACACCACCAAAACAGTCCCATTATATACAAGTCTCAGTTTCTTTAAAATATTATGAGCATCAAAATACATATTGTATTTATAATAACCGGCTTCCCCTTTTTCCCATAGGGAAACCGTGGTGTAATTTGTTGTTATAAAGGAGTGTTTAGAATGGCAAACACATGCACCATTTCCCTTGCTGTGCACATGCTTGGGCAGCAGCGCAACCAGTCCAGACTGCTCAATGCTTCCATCTCGCCCCAAACAGAACCACCAGAAGAACTTGCGATAAGTTCTTTGCTCCCCCCCTCACATACACTGTAAACACATAAAGACCTGCTCAAAGGAAGAAAAACAAGTTTAAAATATGGCAAATCTCAGCACTGGGCTAAAACTAAACTGAACCTAGGACACACGGGAAGTGCTTTATTTTATATAATTGCTGTGGTGAAAAAGGGAAATCCAGCAATTATATAAAATAAAATATGGGTCAGGATGTGTAAACTCAAAGTTTACACACACCCACGTGGTTAGATGCTAGTCATAAACCCCTTGAGCTTCGCTCTCGACGTTTATATAGCATCTAACCTCTCGTATGTGTGTAAAATTCTCGTTACACACTTCAACCCCTACTTTATTCTATATGTAATTAACACTTAAATCTTGGGTTATCCCCAACCCTCCCATTCACCCTTTTCCTCACATTTTCCATTGTTTTTATTATTTCCTCCTTTTTCTGATCCTGTTCTTTTCAGTATTTACTACATTCAGTGGGTGGAATGTTTACAACAGAATACAACAAATAAAATCTCTGCTCAGTTTGACTGAAAGAATGTTCACTCTCATGACAGAATGCTTCAGGTAGAGCCAGGTCTTCTATTTTATCTGTAGCAGGTTAGATTGTCATGGGTTCAAATGACACAGTATGGGTACTCCATTTTGTATTTTGTAAGTGTGGAAGACAGGACATTATTCAGTTATTTTTTGGAATTTCTGGTTCCTTTAACTAAGAAGCATAATCCTACCTATTCCACTATGAACTATTCAACTGAACTTCCAGGGTGTCCTGAATGTGCAGGCACCATGTTGTCATAGGTTTAAATGACACAGGATGAGAACTCTGTGAAGAACTTAAGAACATAAGAACGTGTCATCAGAAGGGGACCATATGATCCATCTTGTCTGCCCAGATTGCCTACCCCCCATTCTGTTCTTCATCCGAGATTACCACAGTACTTGTCCCATGCAAGTTTAAAAACAATAACCATTTTGGCCTCCACAACCTCTGGTGGTAAGCTATTCCAAGGGTTCACCACCCTCTTTGTGTAGTAGAACTTACGAATGTTGGTTTTAAATTTACTCCTTTTTAGTCTCAAACTGTGCACCTTGTTCATGTGATCTCATTTCTGTGAACAAGGTTTTCTGCTTGTACCTTATTTATGCCCTTTATGTATTTGAAGGTTTCTAACATATCCCCCCTGTTTCTCCTTTGCTTGTGGGAGTACATTTGCAGTTGCTGTAATCTTGATTCATATTGCTCCTGCTGCAGTTCATGTACCATTTAGTAGCTGTCCTCTGTACAGCCTCCAAGTGGTCTATATCCTTTTTTAGGTGTGGCCTCCAGAACTGTACATAGTATTCAAGATGTGGCCTCACGAAGGACCTGTACAGAGGGAGTACGACCTCTCACTTTCTACTTGTAATGCCCCTGCCAGTACATCTGAGGATGCTAGTAGCTTTCTGTGCCACCTTTTCACATTGTCTACCCACCTTTAAATCATTGGAAATAAGAACTCTGAGGTCCCGTTCAAGTTTTGTTTCTGTTACTTGTTCACCATCGAGTGTGCATATTTTCTTTGGGCTTCCTTTACCAAGGTGCATGACCTAGCACTTTTTGGCATTGAATTTCAACTGCCAGTCCCTAGACCATGAATCTAGACTCTTTAGATCAGCTTCGATTGCTGCCATTCCTTCAATTGTATCTACCCTGCTGCAGAGCTTTGTGTCATCAACGAACAGGGATACCTTACCCTGCAGACCATCAACAATGTCACTGATGAATTTATTGAAGAGGATTGGGCCAAGGACAGATCCTTGAAGCACACCACTAATCACCCTTCCCTCACTAGATAGTGTTCCATTGACTATGACCCTCTGCATTCTATTGTGGAGCCAGTTTTGAACCCACATGACTATTTTGTGCCCTAACCTGGATTGTTCTAGCTCAACAGTTCTCAAACTTTGGCATAGTGAGCCTCCCCTAAGTCATGGAAAAGATTGTGAGCCTCCCCCAAAATACTGAAATATTTTTGGGCCTCCCCATAGGAAAATAGCCTACTTTTCACAGTACATCAGGAATAAATTGAAACCTCTTTGCATAGCTGGCTCTCATGCTATTAAGCTTATTGTAACCCCACCCCCCGCCAGGACAACCTACTTACTCCAATATTTTGATTCTCGAACCATTGTTACCCCTTACAGCCATACCTTCATGGGTCAGACTGCTTTCCAGTTTCTCCTCTAACTGGAATAACCTTCCTGCCGACCTCTGCCTCTCCCCCTCTCCCCCTGCTCTTAAGCAACTTCTCAGGGATCATTTTGCTCCATCCTGCTTTTATTCCTAGTACCTGTATGGCTGACTCTTGTGTTTGGACAGTTCTGCTGCCTGTCTATTTGATCAATTGTTCCTCGCATTGTTCGTATTGTTCGTAATCTGTTTTCACTTTTATTCATTTTGTATTGCTTAAGTGTTTTGCAGTTACATTTTGAATTGTATTCTCTCACTACCCTTCCCTGGGTACACCTGGAATAAGCCATGGCTCTGTGTACAGTACCTTCCCTGGTCACAGACTTGTGAATAAATACATAAATTCACCTACTATTATCCTCTTTCAGTTTGCCTTATTTATCCCTTCACACAAAATCTATAAAGTTCAAAACTGAAATACAGTACTTTTTCAAGACTTGCTTGAGCCTCCCCTGCAACAGGTTGGGGCCTCCCCAGGGAGGCTGGCCTCACCATTTGAGAACCCCTGTTCTAGCTCATTGATCAATTTTCTATAGGGGACAAAGTCAAAAGCCTTGCTGAAATCTAGATAGACTATGTCTGCAGCCCTTCCCTGGTCTACTATTTGGGAGACCCAGTCAAATAATTCAATCATATTCATTTGACATGGCTGTCCTGCTGTAAATCCATACTGTTTAGTATCTAGCTGCCCTGTTTCTGTAAAGAATTTTGCTATTCTTTCTTTAAGTAGGTACTTCATCAGCTTCCCCACTACCAAGGTCAAGCTCACTGGCCGGTAGTTTCCAGCCGCCTCCCTGCTTCCACTTTTGTGCAATGGTAACACTGTGGCCCTTCTCCAGTCCTGAGGTGTTTCCCCACTCTCTAGAGACTGTGTGGATAATTCTGCCAGTAGGCCTGCAATTTCCTGTGCCAGCTCCTTTAGAATTCTAGGATGGATTTCATCTAGGCCCATTGCTTAATTTACTTTTAATTTGAGAAGCTGTTGGACACTGTCTCTTGTAAATGGTCCATCATCTGCTTCTATGGCGAGTCCGCTTGTGTTCTGCATTTTGTGTTCTCTGTACTGTGTTTTGTAAGTATAGAAATGGTATTACAAAGGAAATTATTATTTCTCATAATGACTAGAGAACAGTTTTTGATATTTCACACAACTGAAAAGGCTTTCTGGAGCATATAATGATCCTGTTACGTCATGTGGCACATTGATCCTGAGAGAAACCTTTCCAAACAGAATCATAATAAGCAATAACGTCATAAAGAAATTTTCATTTTGCAAAAATGTCGTAGTCAGGTGAATAGAATCCTATATTATGGGCAGAAAAGCCTGTACCAGACTGTGTTGCAGGGATAATTGGTATTCAAATTACAAATTCTAATTATTGTTGGTACCCAGCTGCAGATGTGGAGTGATATGGGTAAGCTGTGGCTGCACAGGCCATGGCATTAATTTCCATATCTGACAGGGAACCATTACAGTAATTACGTAATAATGCCTCAAGGAATTGAAATCTAAGAAGCTCAGCTGGTATCAACCCATTTCACAAGACGGAGATTGAGGTCTCCATCAATGAGTGCATAGTAAACTGTATAACACTATCATGTTGAGATTTCAGAATGTTTTTTCTGGGTAATATTGAAGGAGACTTCAATTCCCTGGGCCAGCTTCCTAAGGTTTCTGTCTGTTTCACTGATAGCCTGCATGAAAGAGGCAGAGGTTTTGGTTAAATCATCTATAGCCTTCCCTTGCTGATACAAGTAAAAAGAGTCATATATTCCTAGTGCTGCTGCTATTAAACCCATAAATATTTGTTGCTGTTGTTTTTGCCTTGCCTAGCAACTGCCCTTGACTGTCAAATAATTTGGGGTTCTGCCATCAGTTTGCCTAAGCTGTTTAACTTTACAGTCCTGAAATGTTTTCCTAATCCTCACACTCCCTCAGTTATCCTGAACATGCACTGGTTTGCTATCAGGGTTACATTATAGACATAAACCCCAAAATGCTTAAAGAATAACAAAACCTTTAAATGTCATCTCTAAAGCAGAGTATCCTGTGATGTGAGCTATCCTCAAGTGGGTACCTACCAAAACTTCTCCCCTCATTAACATTGAAATTCTAAGTCCCTGGTGCCATTTTCCTGTGTGCTGGGGATGTACATTGCCAAAACTGATTTTTGGCAACATACCCTCACCATAATGATGGTCACCTTTTGGCAGTTGCCATTATGACATAGAACTGGCAGGGTATGCTGCAGTATGGGCTAGCCACAAGTGGATGCCTACCAAAATGGTTACCCACTTGCAGCACAAGAAGGACATGGTGAGGGTGTGAGGAAGAGAACAGGATGGGGGAGGTTCAAGCATATAGTGACAGGACATCACTATATGTATATGCATGGGGGGAGTGAGCATGACATAAGGGAGGGAGGGTTGACCTGGTATGGTTGGCATGGGGCTGCTGAGCTGACCCCATAGCATGGTGGGTGGGTGGCAGCCTAAGGCTGTGAGGGTTCTGGGTTTGGGTCCAGGCACACCTATATTGTTGTGTGCCCGGCCCAAAATATTTTTTCCCACAATTTTCACCCCCCTGGAGTTAAGAATCCTTTAGTAGGAGGTGTGGGGGGGGGCATGCGGGTGCAACCCCCTGCATTAACATTGAAATTCTTTGTCCCAAGTGCCGTTTTCCTGTGCGCTGGGGATGTACATCACCAAAATTGATTTTCAGTGATGTACCCTTGCCATAATAATGGTCACCTTTCAGCAATCACTGTTATGACATAGAACCCTAAGACAGTGTTGGATAAGGCAGTGGAGAGATCTCCATAGTAGAATAATGTGTTTAAAGAATTATTAGCTTTAGTAATATTGTTACTGATATGTATTAAATGCGTATCTTTCCTCTCTAAAAGAGTTCTGAGATTAAAATTAAGTGGAACTATTTAAACATTGAATACAGATGTGTATTGAGAAACGGCATAAAGCTAGTCAGGGTCACTATCAATGTAATCTGGTTCTGGGGTGGGAACTGGGGTGTTAACCATATGGCCAATGATTGTACTTTGCTGTGGAACAAAACAAAAGTTAGGCATAGAAACATTATATAATAAAGTTCTACTAGAAAAAGTCTTATGATTGGTAAACACACAATACAGTCCATCAGAATTGTATGACACATGTACTTCAGGAAGATGCCACTTGGTGAGCAGAATAGGGCACGTGAAGGATGAGTTGCTGATTTTGCTGGTGAAGCATTGAATATCTTCAGGAGAGGCAGCCTTGGCAGGCTTGGAATCTGGCGGCTTGGGTGTCGATTTATGTTCAGCAGATGGTGATATAGCATTTGCAGAAGCAGTCATTAAAGTCATTTTGAAAGAGGTCCATAGGAAGGGCATAGGACCAGTCTACAAAACTTAGAGTATAACCACATACAGGCTTGATTACATCAAACACATCACATCTGCTCAGTTAATGGCAGCCCCTTTTTGCACAACAGTCAGTATGCAGGGCAACCCAAGCATCAAGTTGAGGATGAAACACCAGCAAAGGAGACACGTCCATACATTCTCAATAGATGTTGCCCTCTAGATGGCCCATGGAGTGGATAGTTGCCAGCTTGTTGAAAACAGAAGATGCTGGTTCAAAACATGAAAGAGAAACTGTAAAAGTCATATACATTGTATCTTTCAAAGTGCATTTATGTGTGTCATAACAAGGTCCCCTATTTGGGTGAGGGGTAACATATCCCAAGTTTCTTGCTGTAGCTAGGGAAAAAGAAGCAGTTTTAGCAATACATTTATTGGCGTATGTAGGTGTGCGGCAACCTGGACAGTACCATTTGGCCATATGCCAATCATGGTTCAAATCTGGGATCTCACCTGATTCCATATCCCGGAAGAGATTGGTTATAGTATTAATAGCAAAATTACCATAAGCGGAACAAAGAATCTCCCTGCCTATGGGATGCTGTGTAGCTTCTTTCCTGTTCTGGAAAATTAATTCATTGATTTTATTTTGGACTCATTAAACAGTTGTGCAATATCATGTATGTTGTAGTCCATGAAACGTTCTTCTTGTGAAATGCCATCTATTCCGTGCAGCACAGGTTGCATGACATTTTCTTCTAAACTGTCATTGAATTTTCATGTTTGATTCTTAATTGTAGCCAAATTGGCTCAATTCCAGATAGATATTCCAGTGCCAAATAAACCTGTAACAGCACCTGTTGTGCCTGCTATATTTCCGTAAGTGGCTCTCTTGGGATGCCTGAACATTCCTAAGTGAGCAGTAGTATGCTGCCCGGCTACAGGGTCTTGTGTATGTGCTTGCTGTGCTGCCATAAGTCTAACAACATTATTGCATGAAATTTATATGCATAGGTTAATGAGCAGTAACCAAACTCTGCCATGCTCCAGTGAGTGAGGTTTAACACCACCGGGACATGCATGAACTGCACATTATTAATGAGGATTCCAGGCAGGGAGTTTGCTACCAGGCCACTTGGAGGGCCTGGCTCCAGGTTTGGGCATTGCACAGGGTCAGCCACTGATGGTGGGAGTACAGTCAGGAAAAGGGAAGTACTCGCCATTGTATGAGAGGAACAGCATTGGCGGGAAGTGTCATTGGGGAATTGTGTTCAGAAATCTGGATTCAACATGGTTGTAAGATTGTACAGGCCCGAGTGCTGAAGTTGGGTTTGGTGGATGTCCAAAGTCCCATTAGGGGCAATGTGGGTACTGGGCCAGCCTTGGAAGGTTCCTTTGGAAAGGTGGACCACTGGAATTTGTTGTTGATTGGGCGAATCAGTTTTCCACTCAATTTGGAGGGTTGACTGGTCAGGGGACACCACCACGTCACTGAGTCATGGCATTGAGGTAGGCATCTTTGCCTTCTTGAACAGTGATTACTTTATGGGAAGCCACACCAGTGGTGGTATTGGGTGGTGGAGGCCCCTGTGGGGTATCATGAGTTAGAAGATGGAGGAGCATCTGTGCTGGGGTTTTCTTGATGTGGATCAGCTTTCTTGCACTTTCCAGCATCATCAGGAAGAAAAGGAGGTACATCTTGGTTTCTGAAATAGAGCGAAACAGAAAACAGGTTCAAACCTCCCTCCTCCCCAGGGTGAGGAGGGAATTTACTTTGATTAAGACAGCTTAATCACCTTTAAACAATTTCAGTTAGTTTACATGGAACCACTTATCAGTTGGCTTTTTACGGTCAGTTAGGAGTACCTGGTACACAGCTGGGCTCAGTTTCTTTATGATCTCATAAGGTCCCTCTCATCTGTTTACAAATAAGTGGGCTGGGGTGGCGAATTTCAGTACCATGACTTGTTCTCCAACTTGCCAATTGACTTCTTTAACATTTTTGTCAAAGTATATTTTGGATTGCTGTTGGGCTTGACTCAAGTTTTGTGCTGCGAACAGGTGCATTTTTACCAAAATGTTTTTCAGTTGTTCCACATAGGTATCCATGGACACTCTGTTTTGTAGTAGGGGTTTTGAGATCAATCCACAGATGTTCAGGTTGTCACATCTGTCTGCTAGACATTAATTCAAAAGGGGTATGCTGGGTAGTGGTTGCTGGGATCCCCCTAATTGCCATTACAAGTAAGGGCAATATGGCATCCCAATCTTTGGGGTTTTGGTCTGCAAATAAGGTCTTGAAAGAATATCGCAGACAAGATACTTCAAATGGTTTGTGGATAATTCACTCATTCAAATATAAACAATATCTGGACACATTACAGGACCCACCGCTCTGTAAAATATACTTGAATGCAAAACTGGAGCTGTTGGACAGCAACTTGTTGAGGGAAAGATATAGTAACCACACCATAGAAGCTAATTGCCACTGTAAACAAGGGGGAATTAAAAATTTGACCCAAATGATATGGGATTGCACTTGGTATAGCAACTTAAGGAAAAATGGTTTAATCCTCTCTTGGATACAGCTGGGCAGGTGATAGAAATGACTTAACTAAAATATTAATGACAACAGAAGATGAATGGACCATTAAAAATGGTTATGTTTTTTATGATGATAATTAAGGTTGGAAAACATGAAATAAAGCAATTGCAAGATCATTTTTGAATAACCTCGGTTTACAGTTTTCATCAATTCCAGAAATTTCAATAGGGAACACCACATAATTAAGTACTAGTTGCGTGATTGTCTCTGATAGGACAATAACTTATTTTGCCTATGTATATGTTGTTATTTGTAGATATTCAATATTTTCTATTAAGAAGATCCTGTTGTCTCCTTTTTTCATTTTTTTGTATTGTATTCTGTATTTGTATTTGTATATGTATTCTGATTTTATTTTCTATTTTTGTAATGGCTAATATAGCTCAACAATAAACTTACTGAACTGAACTGGTCTACAAATTTGTACAACAAAGATTTGATTCATCTGTTTGAGCTCTCTACCAGTCCTGAGGATTGGGGTGGTATGCAAACTGGAATTTTTGGCTAACTCCTAGTAGTTTCAAACATTCTTGCATCACCTCATCTATAAATCTAGTTCCTTGATTGGAGTCCACCTTTAGTGGTAGGTCCCACCTGGTAAACACTTGATCCACTAGGATTTGGGTAGTTTCTTTCACTTTGCAAGTCCAACAAGGGAATGCCTCTACCCATTTGAAGAAGAGGTCTGTGACTACAGGGGCATATCTGTTGTTCCTACTGGTGGCTGTCAATGGACCAATGTGATAGATTTGAATTGCATTCCAAGGGCCTGATTGCTTTTGGGGCAATAGTTTGGCATTCTTCTTGCCAGGAGTAGGGTTGTTTTGTGCACAGGGTATACAGTTGTCAATGTAATGTTGGACATTTACTGTCATTCCAGGCTTCCAAACAACAGTTCTCAATCTCTGCAGGGTCTTGTCTACCCCTTTCTGTCCACTTTTTGGAGTATCATAGACCAGGTGCATAAAAACAGGTCTGAGTTCCTTAGGTATTGCCCAAGGTTTCTGATTGTCAGATTTTTAGGATAGATAAAATACTGTACCAACTGTTGGTCTGTAGAGGGATGGAGTTAATTGGCATGTCTTTAGAATGGATTGTTTATTGGCATCTCTTTTTCTGTGTCCTTGGAGAGGTATTGAAATGCTTCTCTGATTTCTGGATCTGCCCTCTGGGCTGCATGGAGATCCAGGGGGACTATTTCAGTTTTCTTGTTGGCAACCACTATGTGTGCCTCATTGGGAGGTGACATGATCCATACCCCCCATTCTTTGGCAAGATGTCAGCGCAACCATTTTGGTAAGGAAAGGCTCAGACTTGGAATGGGTTTTTGCCTTGTGAATGTAGAGTTGGAAAAGAATCTGGTCAGCAAGACTGACAATGTAAATGAACAGATCTCTGTATTTGACAGAAGCCCCCCCGAGATGGCAAAATCATGTGTTCTCCAAAATAGGAGAAATTCAGTAAGAGAATTGCATATCCAGAATGAATCAAAAAAGATGATGATATATTCTGTTCCTTGTTGAACCACTTTCAGAGCACATGCCACAGCCATGAGTTCTATGTACTGTGAAGATCGAAATGTACATTTTTTGGGTACCTCAATGGTGTCTCCTGCCATGGTCAGGACCGAGACCCCAAATCCTGCAATTTGCTCTCCCTCAAAATATGAGGAGGAGCCATCTGTAAAGATGTGGCAAAATGCAGGGTCTTTTAAGATCCCCTCTGTAGCTGGCAGGAATAGGCCTGGGTCTGGCCAGATGTGTGGCTGTGAACCACATTCATGTGGTTCTCCTGCATACAAGAGGCCGTGTGCCAAAATGGATGGCACTTTGGCAGGAAGGACAGTAATGTCTCTATCTTGCAAGAGCAGTGACCAATGAGTGAGTCTGGTGTTAGACACGTTTCCATCTTTGATGCTGTCATTTAAGAGGAAGTTGGTTGGGGTGTGGTTGGTGTGTAACAAAACAGGGGAAAACTGTATAATTTAGGTGAAATGCTTGACAGCCAAGAAGGTTGCCAGCAGGCTTCTCTTGCACAGGGAGTACTTCTGTTCTACTGGGAAAGCATTTGGGAGGCATAGATGATGGGCCTAAGGGGTCCATTTGCCTTTTGTGCCAAAACAGCTGACATTCCTGCCTCTGAAGTGGCAATCTCCAAATAGAATGGACAATCTGGATTTGGATTGACCAAAGCTGGTGCTGAGACCAATGATTCTTTTAAAGAAGTAATAGCAGCTGTATGTTCAGGTCCCCAATTCCAGGCAACATCCTTTTTCAGGAGCTCATACAAGGGTGTGGCTTTCTGTGCAAAACCACAAATGAAGTCCCTGGAGTAGTTGACCATACCTAGGAAATGTCTCAGAGTAGCCACACTTGTTGGTAGTGGCAAATCTTGGATGCCCAGAACCTTATCCAGGGCATAGGTCCAGAAAATAAGCTTCTGGTTGGCATAGCTGCATTTTTGCAGGGTTGCATATGAGGCCTGCCTCCTGCAGGAGGCCTAGGAGCTCATCCAATAGCTTCAAATGACTTTCCAAAATCTGAGTGGCTAGCAAAAGGTCATCCATGTACTGCAGCAGGCACTGCTGCGTTGAGAAATTTCTGATGGCCTCCCTCATGTGGATGTGGAAAAGGGAGGGAGAGTTAAGGAATTCCTGTGGGAGGCAATTCCATGTGTATTGTCATCCCTCAAATGTGAAAGTGAATTTGTATTGGCTTTCAGGGGCCAGTGGGAAAGACTAAAATCCATTCGAGTTGTCCAAATTACTGAACCACTTGTGGTCTGGTTTGAGAAATGTGAGCATATCTGGGGCAGATGCCACAGTAGATGCACAACTGTGGGTGACTTGGTTAAGTCTTCTGTAATCGATGGTGAGTCTCCAACTGTTGGGCTTCTTCACTGGCCATATGGGAGAGCGGGCTGTTGAAAACAGGGCCTGATGACACCTTGTTTCAGGAGGGAGTCCACTGTTGCCCTCAGAGAGGGTACTGCCTCTGCAGGATATGGGTATTGCCTTTGCCTGGGTCGGTCATCTCCTACCACCTGAATTATGGTATTCATTCCTCCACAATCATGTCTGTTTTTTGGTTTACAGACTAATCATCATGATAGTTGTAGTTGCAGTCAAGTTGGGACTGTGAAAATGTAACGGGGAACTGTAGTCGCCAGCATCACAGTTGCGGTCAATGTAATAACAGTGACGAAACTCACCAATTTGTAACAGTCAAAAAAGTCAAGAAAAAGAGAGCAAGGTGCATGTTTTTTAGCTTACCTGTCATTTCGCTTAAGTTGTCAAACTGGTGGTAGTCGCACTGTTGATGACATAAGCAGCTACCAATTTCAGGCAAAGCAGGTGATAAAACTTTACTTAAGGTCAGAATTTGAAAACAGATAGCATCGATTGCTGATATCACTGTCATGGATTTCGTAAATACACAGAAGGGCCGAAGAAGCTCTGCTTGGGTAACTTCTTATATACCAAAGAAAAGGATGGGTCTGATGGAAAAACTATTTGGCGATGCGAGCAACGGACATGCAGGGCTCGCATGCACACCTTGGGTGACAGCATTGTCAAAGCCCCTACAGATCATAACCATGCTCCCATACACGGTCGTGCCCAAGTGATTAAGGTGTGCAGTGGCATGAAGTGTAAAGCTGCTGAAACTGAGGAGTGCACAAGAAATGTAATTCAGCATGCACTTCAAAAGGTGGACATTAGAAATGCACATTTATTGCCAAGTCAAGAGACTTTGCAGCGAGATGTCAGTAGACACGGGCAGCTATGTTCCCCAACTGATTCTGACATCTCAGAATTCTCAAAAACAGTGAATGAGGAAGTATTCATTCAGGTTCAAGAAGAGAACCTTCTAATCTTTGTGAGCGAGTCTGATTTGCAGGTGCTACGAGACCATCAACACTGGTTCTGCGATGGTACTTTTAATGTAGCACCGCAGCAAGATGACCAGTTGTACACCATACATACACTTGAACAGGGGGTCAACTGACCTTGCATGTATGCCTTACTGCCAGGGTGTAGTGAGGAGGTGTATAGGAGGTTGCTTGTGCACCTAAAAACATTGCTAGGAAGCCACATAAGCCCAGTCAGTATAATGACTGATTTCAAAATTGCTGCCATAAAAATGTTATGAGATCTTTCCTTGTTCTGAGCTGACGGGATGCAACTTCCACCTGGGGCAAGCGCTGTGGTGATGTGTACAGCAAGAGGAGATGCAGCAAAGATATATACAGGATGCAGAGTTCACTCAAAAAGGTCCGCTGTCTGTTGGGGTTGGCTTATGTACCTACTGATGACATTGAGCATTACGTTGAGGTGCTGCAAGATGATTTGGACTTTGAAGAATTAGAGTACATATTAGATTACTTTGAGGATGTTTATATCGGGAGGATGCAAAGAAATTGAAAGAAGCGCAGACAGCCCCGATTTGCCTATCAGTTTTGGAATCAGCACAATCGAGTACTGCAAGATTTGCCATGGAGCAATAATGCCATTGAGGCATGGCACCATGTATTTGCATGAACTGTAAATGTTAGTCACCCAACTAGAGCGAAGCTTGCTAAAAAGCTGCACCAAGAACAACATGCTGTTGCATTGTAGCATCGGCAAATGGAGCTAGGACAGCAGGCACCAAGAAAAAATAGTCGCTACGTATGCCTCAACAAGGTATACAAATCCATATGCCTTGATTTTGAATCACATAGTCTGAAAAAATTTCTCATGGATATAGCATTGGTAATCGAGATTAATATTGCATAAAACACTAAAACTATCTGAAAAGGCAAACTAAGCACACTATTTACTGCTCCCTGCATCAATTAAAGGAAAAGACACACTAAGCACACTATTTACTACTCCCTGCATCAATTAAAGGAATGGTTTTAATATGTATAAGCACCTTAATCTCAGAGTTGCATAGTTTAAGCACGTCAACCTCTTTAACCCCTCCCAATTTGTCCCCACGATGATTATTGTAGCAACAAAACGTCCTGTTGACTATTTGTCTGCTACAACCTCACTGCAACTTTTTGTCTGGGAAACAAATGGCCTTAGGCGCTGTTTTTCACAATGGCTTTTAGGTGTCTTTCCAGAATGGGCTTGAGCTCAGAAAAAAAGCTCATGGTTTTGCAGCATGACTATGATGTCATAGTCTGCATTATTTGATTTCACTGTGGCCACTACATAGGAATCTGGTATGCATAGCAGTGAGCACCAACCTGGCATTTGGAGCAATAGCTGGTTGGCCAGATCCACAACACATACATAGCGTGTGAGGAAGTCCACTCCCAAAATGCTTTAGTGCTGATGCAATGCCATTAAATCAAAACCATGTTTGACTTGCAGGGTGCCAATTACCAGTGGTATTGGTTTGGACCTGTACATTGTTAATACAGTCCCCTTGAAGGTTTGGGTGGAAGTAGGTTTCCCTGTCGAGCATGGGGAGTGTTGTGGGTCATCCTGATGTAACACAGAAATGGCAGCACCTGTGTCTAGAAGTAATTCATGCTGATGGCCCCTAACCAGCGCTTCTACACAAGGATGACAGGAATCATCAGTCATGATGATAGTGACTATGTGGATTGGGGCCTGACACCATCAGTCTGATCCTTCTTGGGCCAAATCACAAAAAGGGCTCATTTCGTGGAGCATTTGCTGTACTTTGGAGTATAGGGATTTCTGCTATGTTGGACAGAGAAGGGTCTGAGTTCTTATTTACCCATCCTGACCATCAGGGTGTTGTGCAGACTGTAGCCTGTGATAGGGCAAAAGTACCTTTAGCATTTCACCCACCTGAAAAGGATTCTAGGAAGATCGACAGTATGGCCAAGAAGGACTATCTGTCGGCTTCTTTCTCCAGTAGGCAAGCTAATTATATGGCCTATGCTGCCCAGTATCAAAAATCTCTGTGGTAGTCAGTGTTGGCCATGGCTGATAAGACTCTGTCTAGATTATCAGTTGATCTGGCTGAAACTGCTAGATTTGGACTAGAGGGTTCTAAATATCAATTTCAAATGGCAGCAGATGCTAATGATACTGCTACCAGGTGGATGGCTCTCACAGTGGCCTTCAGGAGATTTTCATGGCTCAGAGCCACAGATCTCACTCAGGATACTCTGACAAAGGCCATGGATTTTCCAGTGGAGAATAACTCTCTGTTTGGAGACGACAGAAGTCTACATGAAGATGGTGGACGAGTACAAAGCCACCTATAAAAGCAATTGGAGCCAGCAAGAAAATCTCACCTTCCAGTAGGCCTTATGGTAGGGGAGGCAAGGGTAGGGCTTTGTACACCAGGCCTTTCTTCCAAACTCAGGCTGTTCAGCAGTACCAGCAGTACCCTTAGAAGACAGGGTGCTTCAGTGAATGAGGTAGAAGGGGGTCAAGGCATGGGTCACAGACTAGCCAGGCCCAGCCCCAGTCTAAGCATAATCCCTGATTTAATTGCCAAGGCCACCTCCTGTGTTCCAGTAGGGGGCAGACTCGCTCACTACTTCCAAGTTTGTAAAAGCATTACCACAGATAAGTGGGTCCTGGAGATAGTCAGGGTTTGTCCCTCAGTTTCAAATCCTTCCCTACATTAAGAACAATAGTGTTCAGACCAGCTTCAAACTCGGAGAGGTAGCTGCTAGAAGAGGAAGTGGCAAATATACTACTGTTAAAGGCAGTGGAACCTGTCCCCTCACAACAGAAAGGGAAAGCTTTCTACTAAAGATACTTCCTCACAGCAAAGAAAAATGGGGGATTGTGGCCTATTCTAGACCTAAGGTTACTAAACAGACATTTGGTAAAGCAAAAATTCAAGATGGTAACCTTGGCAATGATTTTACCAACCCTCCAAAAAGGAGACTGGTTGGCATCACTGGATTTAAACAATGCTTACTTTCACATCACCATAAGGGAGTTTCACAGAAAATACCTCAGGTTCTGGCTTCCATCAGGTCACCACCAGTTCTCAGCAATGCCATTTGGCCTCATTTCAGCCCCAAGAGCATTCACAAAGTGTCTGGCAGTGGTGGTCGCTCATCTAAGAAGGCAGGGAGTGACTGTCTTCCCTTACTTAGATGACTTGCTGATAGTGGGAAAATCACCACAACAGATGACAGAGTCTCTAAGAATAACCCAGTACCTGCTAGAGTCTCTGGGGTTCCTGGTAAACCTGAAGAAATCTGTTCTACAACTAGTGCAGGTTCTGCACTTTATAGGGGCAGAACTGGACACAATGAAGGGAAGGGCATTTTTACCCGAGAACAGGGTAAACAAAATCCTTTAAACAGCAGGGTCTTTCACACTGCACAGGCCAAGGCCAGCAAGGCAGTTCCTGGAGCTCCTAGGCCATGTGGCTGCAGCAACAGATATAGTCTTAGAAGCCAGGTTCCAGATGAAAGACATTCAGTTCCACCTCAGGGCACATTGGTGCCAAAGAAGGGACTCTCTGTCAAAGCTGGTACCTGTAACAAAGACTCTGATACAGGCACTTTAATGGTGGCAAGTAAGAGACAACCTCAGAGTGGGAGATCCCTTCCAGCAAGAGCCACCATCAGTAACTCTCACTACAGATGTTTCTCTCCTAGGTTGGGGAGCCCACGTGGGGGTACACACCATACATGGCACTTGGTCAAGTGCAGAGTCACTCCAGCACATAAGCTTGCTGGAACTCAAAGCAGTGTTCCTAGCCCTACAGGCCTTTGCGTCCTTGATCCAGGGAAAGGTGGTTCAGATCAGAACAGACAATACCACCACCATGTACTACATAAACAAACAGGGAGGAACAAGATCCAGCCCTTTGTGCACAGATGCAATGAGAGTGTGGTCTCTGGTTTACTCACTTCAGGCCTCCCTAGTAGCTATCCATCTGCCAGGCAATGACAATACCCTTGCAGATGCCCCAAGTCAAATCAACCAGGATCATCATGAATGGACTCTCAACAGACAGATACTGGGGGTGGTGTTCAGAATGTGGGACACCCCAAAGATAGATCTATTTGCATCCCACGAAAACCACCAGCTGCCACAGTTCTGTTGCAGACCACTTGCCAGGGGCATGATACCTCTGGATGCCCTGACTCTGGACTGGTCAGGGAAGCAGCTGTATGCCTTCCCTCCTTTTCCTCTGATTCTCAGAGTTTTAATCAAACTCAGATCCCAGACAGCATCACTAATCTTGATAGCACCAGACTGGTCCAGGCAGCCATGGTACTCTCTGCTGCTCTCCATGTCTGTGGCATCACTAATACGCCTCCCTCAGAGGCACAACCTGTTAACCTCCTTCCAGGAAAAATCCTGTACCCAAACCTCAGATCCCTCAGGCTCAGGACCTGGCTTATGAGGACCTAGTGTATGCAGGCTTGTATCTCTCTGAAAGTGTCCTAAATGTTTTGAGGGGGTACAGGAAATCCTCCACTAAGAAGAAGAAATTTCCCATATGGTGTTCTGATAAGAATATAATACCCTCTCATGCAGGGATACCAGCATTGCTGGACTACCTTACCCACCTGCACTCCTTGGTAGTCAGCAGGATTTGGATTTGTTTGTGCAATATCTCGAGGGGACAAACAAGAATTTACATTTTTCTGTTAGATCAGGTTTGATACGAGTGCCTTTTTAGATGTTATGGTTATGAAGGATGGAGAGGGGGGTCTGGTTACTGATTTATTTAGAAAATCTACCGATAAAAACAGTATACTGCATTTGTCTAGCTGTCATCCAAAACATGTGACCTTAAATATACCTACTGGTCAATTTATTAGGACTTAAAGGAACTGTAGCACTGAGAGAGGATACCTAAAAAATTGTACTGTGTTAGCAGAGAGATTTAAGAACATGGGATACAGTAAATTGTGTGTGCAAAAAGCAAAAAGCAAAAACCAAAGTGGACATTATGTCTAGGGATAACTTGTTGATAGTGAAAGAAAAGGGAAAGAAACAACAAAATGCAAATAAATATATTGATTGTAATTTTGTTACTATTTTCAACACACAGGCCAAAGACATAGAAAATGTTGTTAGAAGGAACTGGCACCTTTTGTCTCTGGAACCAAGTCTGGAACATATAGTGGAAAATGGACTTCACTTTTCATATGGAAGTGCGAAGAATCTGAAAGATATTTTGCTCCTCAGTTGGAGTGAAAAACCAGGAATGGAAAATGAGTTACATTTACCTAGAGAAAATTTTAAATGTGGCAATTGTGCAGCATGTAATTATATGGGTACTGGGAATAATGTTATCTTGCCTCATTCTAGGGAAAAGATATGGCCAAATGCATTTATTTCGTGTAGCACAGAAATGATTGTGTATGTAGCCATATGTAAATGTAAATGTTTTTATGTTGATAAAACAGTGAAGAAATTTAAAACCAGAATAATGGAACATCAGAGACATATAGGGTTAGGTTCACCTGAAAAATGCATTGGCAAATCATATTCGGTTGAAGGCAAAGCAGCATGGATTTACATTCTTTGGCTTAGAAAAGCTAGATAAAAATAAGCGCGGGGTATTTGAATAACAAATTGATGTGCAAGCAAACTTATTGGCAATTTAAACTTCAAGCTGGTAGTTTTCCAGGATTGAATGGACACTTTCAGTTGGTCCCATATTTAAAAAGGAACTTTAGAAAAAAATAAGTAAATAGGAGATGTTTTGCCATGCATTTTCTTTGTTGAACACAAATAGTTAATTATTTACAGTAATTGTGAAGCCTTTTATATAAATTTTTGTATATTTGTAATGAGTGCATTTATACAGATTTAATATGTGCCTTGGAGTTATTTATGTGATGAAATCTAGTATGAGTATTGTGCTTTAGTGGATAATGTAAAATAAATGTATACGTATATGGTGTTTCCATGCAATGTTTCACTTAGAAATGTATTTTAGATAGGGTTGCTTTCTCTAGTAAAAGACAGCTTTTGTAAATGATGTTGAGTGCCAATTTAGATATAGTAATTATTTAGTAGTGAAGATAATTAATTGATGATGAGAGATTTTGTTATGCACACAGCCTTTTATATGTTATCACGGGTTTCTCATGTGTTGTTAAAATATTAATTGGTTTATTTAATTGGTATTGAGCACTATAAAAGGCATGTACAAGTGAATGATTGTAATCTTGAAAAAGCATCAAGGGCAATGTGAAACGTAGATGTTTTTTGTGCGAGGGATGCTACATTATTTAATAAAACTCTTGTTTTTAAAGTTTGAAATAAGTCTTCCTTCTTTTTTATCTGGATTTGGGTGAGACGAGCATGTTGCTGCTCTTTATTTTATTCATTTTTGTACCTGGCTCCCCTTAACTCAGCCTGGAGCCATGTTTTTTTTCCTTTTTAAAATGTGCACTTCTTGGGATTGCAACCCACTACTCTGAAGGTGCATTTGACATCTGTTTCAGCATAAATCGCAGCCAGAAAGGATGTATCCCTGGCTTCCAATCCTACTTTTAAGAAGTTTTTCAATGGATTAATTTATGTACACCCCCTCATAGGGAACCGGTGCCTGCATGGGATCTTAATGTATGCATTGCCAAGCTCATGGGTCCACCATTTGAGCCAATGGCCTCAGCTCACCTAAAATATGTTACTTGGAACAGTGTTCTTGGTGGCTATCACTTCAGTCAGAAGAATTAGTGAATTTCAGGCCTTGTGCATTGAGCAGGACTACATTTCCTTCCACAGGGACATGGTAGTGCTTAGAACCAATAGGAAGTTCCTAGCAAAGGTTATTTCTGAGTTCCACTTGAATCAGTCCATCATCTTACCTGTCTTTTTCACTGAGCATTCCAGCTCAGGGGAATGCACACTTCATAGCCTTGATATGAAGAGGGCTTTGAGCTATTACATGACTCACACTAAAAACCACAGGCAGGACAGACAGCAGCTCTTCCGGACATATAGGGATGTGGGAAAAGGGAAACCAGCATCCAAAAGGACTATCACTCATTGGATAGTACAATGCATCAAATGATGTTACTCAAAAGCAAGAAAACAGCCCCCTGTAGGGAGTAGGGCTATTCCACAAGGGGCAAAACTGCCACTATAGCAGTTGCCAGGGATGCCCCATTACTAGAAATCTGCAAAGCAGCTACATACACACTTTTACAAAGCACTACTGCCTGGACACCCAGTCTAAGTGATGTCAAGTTTGTCACAGAGGTTCTGCAGAGCCTGTTTCCAAAGTAGGTTCTGTGCCACCTCCAAATATATTGTTTCATAGTCTGCAAGAGTTAGGAATATTGAAGTATTCCTGGGGTTAGAAGAAAAAATTACTCACCTTAGTAATCTTGTTTCTTCCAAGGTATTCTTCAATATTGATAACTCTCCCACCCTGGCTCCCCTTCCAAAAACAGTGGCCTCTGCATCTCAAGCTGAATACCTACAGTATATTGAAAATGGCCACTCTCTGGCCTAGTACAAAGTTTTGAGCCCTGTTGGGCATTGTTTTACATCTTCAGGTTATTCTGACATTATGAAGAATTTTCCTTTATTGGGAGGTTAGTTAGCGTGGGTGTGTTGGTTATAATTGTTTTTATTACTATTTTACTATTAGGAATTATAGGACCTTAGGTGATTAGTTGTTAGTATAGATTAGGGTGCGTCTCTCCTTGCAGGCTCACCATGAAAACTGAAGTGCTACAGAATGCAGCAGTTACTAAGGGCAGCATTTGAATAGTGGCACGAGCCAATAATGGGTTCCATCATTTATATATCGTTCCATTCTCTGGGTAGTTCTACTCTGAAGGTTGACTACAAGAGTTATGAATATTAAAGAATACTTTAGAAGAAACAAGATTACTAAGGTGAGGAATTTTTTCTTTTCGTACATACACATAGATAAGCAATATTGCGGAGAAGCAGAACTTTTGGGTAACAATAGAACGTTTCAGAAAGTCATGCTAAGCTTGCATATTAGCTAATATCAGTAGGTGGCATGCTAAGACCACAAATAAAACACTACATCATAATTCTATATTCCCTTATACTGTGAACTGATGGCAGTCTCATGAGGGTTGCTAGGTCATGTAGGTATACACCCCTAAGAAAATATAATGGATATTGTGGCTCACATACACCAACAATGTACTCGCCCATCTCTGGCTCACTGGTCTCAGACAAAAGGAGAGTTTGAAGCAAGGTATACTCCTGAGTTAATATCTGCTTACACAGCTCTGTGGGCCCTAAAAAGGTCATACTGCATCTTCTCTCTCCCATTTCATGGCAAATGATGCTGGTTTGGAGTACATGGTTATTACCTAAATTCTTGGTCTGATTCAGAGTGGTACAGTAAAAGTAGAGCCCAGGCTTTGTGCAGACCATATTGATACTTATGTTGTCTGTGAGAAGGGCAGATTGGAAGTTTTTATATAAATTCCTAGTGGGGTTCCAGAAGTTGTAGTGAGGGTCAGGGCAAGCCAGAATAAACTGGTCTGTATTAAAAATGCTCCAGTTCACTCAAATACCCAGTTCTAAGGGATGTCCTGGGATGTATACCTCTGCAACATCCTGAAAACTGTATACATTTTTTCAGACCTATGCAGAGCATAAACCAAAAGGGTCAAAGCATGAGTGGTTCTGAAGTGACTCATCAAAATTAGGATATTGAAAGGCAGCCTCAAAATTTGGCACACTTCTGGAGTAGGTATACAAGAGATTATTAATGTCCTCCATTATGGAATGCATTGAGGTCCCCTTTGTTTGTTCTAGGGTCTCTAGGCTGATGGTGTAGCTAGAATCACTCACCATTTGCCTATATAACTTCAAAGGGTGTACTTCCACTTTTACAGGTGTTACTAATGGGTGCTATGCACTAATGGGTGGGAATATTGTGGCAAAAGTGCGTACCCCACCTGCAGAGCTCCACCCCCATGGTTGGATGCATGATGGCATTATTCATGGCCACCACATGGCTCCCATCCATGTCCCCATCCCCCCAGCACACAGGTGTGCAGAGGACTGTTCTGTGGACTGGGCATTAATCCAATGGGATGCACGGATTGCTCTGCTACTTGATCCTTTGTGCCCACAGGGCACCAAAGAAGGAAGATTGTGAGCTGTTCTTCACCAGCACAGGGGCAGGTGGGTGTCTGGCTGGCCGCTGTGGCCCTCCTTGTAGTCTGAATGGGTGGGGACAGCATGTGGGGGGTCTTCACCACAGCCAGCAGTGGCATCCTGAGGGGGGCGTGTATCCCTTACAACTGGGTGTTACCCAGTGTAGCGTGCACCCCTTGCGCCCAGCACTCTGCACCTTTGTAAATGGCTTGGAGTGTGAGCATGCCCCTGCCCACCCCCGGTGTGTTGCTGTCTGTGCGGCTGGGAGATTGGGCACATAACTGCCATGCCATCTGTGAATGCCACATGGGGTTTGCGGGACCCCACTACATGGCATTCAGATGTTGTGATGCCAATGCACCCAGTTTCCACGGCATGTTGGCATCGTGCATAGGGTCCATTGTTTGCCCACTGTAATATACCAGATAAAGTAGCTGATCATAGACTGTCCCTTTAGTGTTGGGCCATGGTGCATCATGAAGGGAACCTGAAAAAGTAAGATGTTCTGATGCCCATATTTGCTCTAAATTTTCAGTAATACTTTTTACATTATAGGGATAGTCACAATAGTGGGTTGCTATCAGAGCTGTGACCCATTTTTCAGTATAAGATGAGTATAGGGAAACTTTTACTACACAAATTATAACAGTTACCAACCAAAGTACAATTTAAAAAATTAAAAAATAATTAATGTTTAGCATTTTGGCACTGGTTTCAATTGTCCAATAGAAACAACTTTCTCCAGTCCTTTACGTAATATTACTGCAGTCTTGGGATTTAAAATCTTCTGAATGGGAGTTGGTGGATGGTACTGTATCTTGATTGAAAAGTGCTTTTCTTCCCAAAGTGGGTCTTCCATACCACCAGATCTCCTGCCTTTGGAATCCATTTAGGGGACTGTGTGTCCTGATGATGCAATTGGTAGTTATGAAGTCCAATCACACTTGCAGCTTCAATGTCTCTAAAGAGGGTGTCAATTGCTGGAAGGACTGAAAAGGAAGCAGAAGCTAGTAATGATGATGTGTTCATCTTTCAGCCATAAATAGTTCAAATGGTGTAAAATTTGGTGCTAAATGCACTTGATTTCGTATCCTCATCAAAACCCAATTTATGAAATCTGTCCATTTTGTTCCTCTGGACTGCAACACTTCCGTTAAGGCTATTTTAATGAATTGGTTCAGTCTTTCCACCTTCCCCAAGCTTTCTGTGTGATATGGGACATGCAGCAACTGTTTGGTGCCTAAGGCTTCCTAAATGCCTTTGACTATGTCATTTGTAAAATGTCCACCTCTGTCTGCTTCAATAATGCAGGGTACTCTGTTGTCTGGGATGAGTGTCTTTAAACAAGGGTTAATGACGGTGGTGGCTGTATTGTCTTTGGAGGGGAAAATGAAGGGATATGCAGAAAATTGGTTTATCACAATTACAGCATGCTTAAATCCTCCATTGACTGTTGGTAATGGTCATATAAAGCCCATATATACTCTGTCCCAAATTCTAGGGGCAGGAACATGAAGCTGGGTATCTTCCCTTTGTATTTTACTCAGATTGTTGCACATACAAGGAATGCAATTATGTTCATACAGTAGGTTCTTGCATCATGGGTTTTAATTGGCCACCACCAACTGTCCAGTAATACCAAGGTGTTATCCACAAAACCATGTAAGCCCCCTGTGTCTCGATGTGCTTGTTTGATTAAGACCCCTTCATGTTAATTGGACGTATCTGTATTGTGTCTTCCCTATCCAGTTATCTTGGACCAAAGGAGTTGTCCCTTTCAAATAAGGTACCAGTCTGGTTGGAGGCAACTGTTGCAGATGACTTTGAAGGTTGCAGAGGAAGTCATCCATATGATAGGGGTCTTCAGGCAGGTGGGTTGGTTGCACTATGCCATCATTCCTGTGTACATCAAGGAGCTTGGTGTGGCAGTGGGTGAGGACTGAATGATAGGTCACAGAGGCTGTCAGTTCTTTATAGCAAGCCTCCTTTGCTAATCAATCTGCCTCAGCATTTGCCTCAACATGTATACCCTCTCCCATTTATGTCCCCTGATGTACAGTAGACTACTCTAAGTTGGAGACTAGTTTTTTCAAGCAGCAATATTTTCCCAGTGCTTCCAATGGGCTTTGGGTTTATGACTACAGTCTGTAAAGCCATTCTTGACCCAGTATGCAAAATAGTGAGTGAAGGCTTTTTGACAGTAATTTGAATCCCTAAGTATTAGTACCCCAGGTTGACTATCAGACATAGCAATTGCCTTTTCTAGTGCACAGACCTCCACTTGTGCTGAAGATGCTGTAACCAGGAGAAAAATCCAGTCACCCAAGGCTACTTTGCCATGCTGGCATCTCCCTGTCACTATACCAATTCTGCCTTGCTGTTGCCTTGACATTTTTGGAAGGATCTGTCACAATAAACAAGGGGTTGTGATTGGTGGAGGTTCACCTCAGCAGTGGTAGGGACCTCCAGCTCAATTAGTGCAGGTAAGTGGTTTTCTTGTGGGTTGTATTCAAAGTGTTTAATGGATCACTGAACAGGGTTTCCCACGGATACTACTTTTGGCCCACAGCTTTCCTAATGTTATCTTTTTCCCTTTGGAGTATGTTGGGACTAGGGACTGGAACTAGTACTGTAATCCATTTCCATTGGTAACTGGGTCAGAAAACTGTAAGGACCTGAGTAATAGTCACCAGAATCTTTTCCTCAACCTTAAAGTTACTGTTTGTTGAAGTGAATGTGTTTCCTGCAAACTAAAGTGCCTCCCTGTCAGAGTTCTGTCCCTGCATGAAGGTTGCATAGTAGGATTCATTGCCTACTGTAATTTGAATGAAGAGAGGATTTGTAATGTCTCTAACCTAAGCAGTTACACTAGCTTGTGCTGCCGGTTTTAATAAATCTAGATAGGATTGGTCCTTAGTGGTCCATGTAAATTTAGCATCCCCTTTTGTCTTCTCATAAAGTGGCCTGGCTAGTCTGCTATTACCTGGGACTTGGCATCTTGCAAAATTTAACAGCCCTAGTATACTTTTATTTTATTTATTTATTTAAGTCTTTGATTATCGGGTAGGTGCACTGATCCAGGGGACCGTTTTCAGGCACGACCTAGGCCAACAGTATGGAACAATAAAATACATACCAGAAAAGAAAATTATACATAATGCAAGCAGAACAGTATAATAGTATAAACAGCACAGTGTACAAAGTGTTGGGGGAAATTAACATAATACACTGCATATTACAAAGAATTAGGGGAAAGGGCGACAGTACACAGTATACAATTACATTCTGAGCAAAAATTCAGACACCAAATCATTGGAGTCACAATCAAAGGTAACAGGCAGTAACAACTTTGGAGTTGTTTGATGGTCTTTGGAGGGGGTTAAGGCTGTAATTTTGTCTTTGAACTGCTGAGATAACCCTATACCCTGAGGGTATATTGTGGTACCTAAGAACTCTTCATATAGTCTCCCTATCTGGCCCTTTTTAAGGTTGATTTTAAATCCATCTGATTGCAACTTCATAAGGACCATTTCAAGGCATGCCAAATGATCTGATTCAAAGTCCATTGAGAAGTATATGTCATCCATGTAAACAAACACTCTTTCAGTACCATGCAAGGTTTTTGCCAGAGATTCTGATGATATCCTCAGGGAATTATGAAGCCTTGGGGGGGGCCTGATCCATGCATACTACTTCCTCCCAAAGGAAAAGTCTGTTTGGTCTTGGTCTTCTTCCTGAAGGGGAACTTAATAAAACCTGTTAGCTAGTTCTAAGGGGGTCTTATACTTCTTTATCTCAAATGTGTCGAAGATGGCTTGCATGTGAGTGTTTTGTTCTGAGTAAGGTTCAGTATGTTCATTTAATGCTCTATAGTCAACCACTAATCATGTAGTGCCATCTGCTTTTTGTTTATTTTATTACAGACAGCAAAGGGGAGTTTATCTTAGCCCTCACTCTTACTAATCCCAAAATCCAATAATTCAACAATTTGTGGTTCTAACTTGACTCCTTACCATACTTGGGATTGGGTATTGTCTTTGTGGTTTATGTACCCTTCCTCAGATTTCCACCAGGGTATGTCTAATCAGCCAGGCCTGTTTTTTTGTCTGTGCAAAAAGTGAAATGTACTTTTGCAATATATTCCTGATTTTTATTTTGTCAAGTTGTATGTGGTTACACTGCACGAGGTTGTGGTCCCAAACCAGGTGGATGACATAGCAATTCACTGCACATGGATACCTACCAACATTATCCAATCCATTCCCAGCACCACTTTATCAGTCATATCTACCCCAGTACTTCAGTGCTATGGGAACCAAACTGCCATGTAGTAGTCACAATGCCTTTCTGTTAGAGGAAAGTATTTCCATTTATACCCATAATTTGACTCCCATCCCAAAATATCAGCTTCCTGATCTTACTTGTAAATAACTAAAGTACAGGTAGACCTAGCATCTACAAGAGCATTGTATTCATAACATGCAGTGTTAACTAACTCTCTGGGTCTAACATAATGGCTGCCTGTATCAAATGCTTGTTGGCTTGTTGGCTATGTGGTTGCTATTGGCTGGGTCTGGGGGAGAACCTCAAAGGTGGCCTAATATTTGCTCACTTATGTAGGTTGTATTTTGGCCTTAACAAATTCCCTTGATTTGAATAGGCCAGGAGGTAACCCAAAGGAGCAGTTACATTTGGGGACAAACTATGGAGAGGAACATGTGTAGGGTTCTGGTTCTGATCCAGCTGAGGATCCATTTTTTGTGGTGATGTCTCTTTGCTTGTCTAGGGGATGGTCTCATCTGATTTTCCTATCTTGGCCATCAACTGTCTGGCCTTAACTAGGTCTGCGAAAGAGATATTTCCCATATGTGCTAGAGAAATTGGATTCCTCTGGATGTATGGCTCAGAGCCATTGGCAAAGCACATAATAAATTCTTTTTTTTAATGATATCTTGGAGAACACCTGTGAGTAGATGCTCATTTGTAGGTTTCACATCAGTAATTCTTTATTGTTCATATTTTGCTTGCTAATCCCTTGAAAGTATGCCGACTTAAGCATAACTACAAATTGCTTTGTTGATCATCATATATGCTTTAGCTTGACCCACCCATGTGATATGAATTAAAAGTGGTGGCCACTAGATCTACTATCTCTTCTGTGGATCTCCCTGTCCCCTTGGTCACTACAGTATTGTGCCATATCTCTGGTTCCATACAAAACTGGATACATTTTAATTTAGTCTTCTCATTCCAATCTGAAATGTCTTCCAGCTCCCTCCTGCACTGCATTCTCCACATATTGGGATCTCCCTATCCTCCCTTATTCACCCTTTTGAGATTTTGTTCTGTGCTTACTAAATCCTTTGGGGTCAGTTGGACCAGGGGTGATCCCATTCCCTCAGACCCCAAGGGACAGTAATTTGCCATTCTCTGTTGGTAATGGGGCAGCTGACCTTCCACTTGAGAAGGATTAAAGGGTTGTTGTCCCCCCTTGCTACCTAGAGTAGGTATGGGGGTTCCCAGGGATCAGTTTTGGGGCCATTCCTCTTCAGTGTTTTCATCAGCGACTTTGCAGAAGAGTTAGAGGGAAAGGTTTGCCTGTTTGCAGATGACACCAAAATCTGCAACAGGGTTGATACACCAGAAGGAGTGGTAAGAATCAGAAAAGACCTAGAGATGTTGTAAAGATGGTCTGAAGTGTGGCAACTGAAGTTTAATGCAAAAAAAAATGTAAGATCATGCACATGGGAAGTAGAAACTTGGGAGAGAGCTACAAGATGAGGGTGGGAGCTGCTGTGAGTCATCAAGGAGGAAAGCGATCTGGGGTCATTATTACAAATGACCTGATGGCCACCAAGCAGGCAGGAAAGGTGGTAGGGAAGGCCAGTAGGATGTTGGGAAGTATAGGAAGGGGTATCACAAGCCGTAGGAGAGAGGTACTGGTTCCATTGTACAAAATGCTGGTGAGGTCTCATCTGGAGCACTGCATGCAGTTCTGGAGGCTGCACTTTCAAAAGGACATAGGATGGAGACCGTGCAGATAAGTGTGACTTAGATAGTGCAGGGATTACAACATAAGACATACGAGGATAGGTTAAAGGACCTCAATATGTACACACTGAAACAGGAGAAAATGGGGGAACATAATTGAAATGTTTAAGTACCTCAAGGGCATAAGGTAAAATGGGAAAACATCTTCCAGTATAAAAAGAGTACTAGAACAAGGGGTCATGACATGAGATTAGAGAGGGGCCACATAAGGTGAAATGGGAGGAAGCTCTTTTTCACTGAAAGGGTGGTGGATGCATGGAATGGCCTACCCCAGGGGGTGGTGGGAGCAAGCACTGTGGCAGGATTCAAACATGCATATGATGGGAATGAGGGGGTCATAGAGATGCGAAGGAATGGTGTAAGCAGGTGACCAACTATTGACATTGGCTGCCATTACAGTTAGGGAAAATGGGTAGACTGGATGGTCTGGCAGTCTTTTTCTGCTGACAACTTCTATGTTTCCCTTGGATGGCTGTCTAAGGTAGAAGTGAGTGGTTTGATCTGTTAGATTCCTATATAGAAAACTAACTTCATGTGAGGGGAATAGGGGCTTCACAGTGGCATAAGATTTTTCATTCCAGTATGGGGTATTGCATGAGTCTGTATGGGACTCTGAAGAGTCCCTGATAATTCTAAACATAGTTTTCCTTAAATTATCACCATGGATAATTTCTGAAAGTTTCATCCAATCTTCTTCCGTTATCGTAGGACTATTCCTGTGACTAGTAACTTCTCCCTGCATATTTTCCCTTGTTTCATCCATCATGTTCTCCATTGTTTAAGTGTCTGGTTTTGTGAGTCCTGTAGAGACTTAGGCCTTGATTCTCAAAACTCAGGAGAAGCTACACCAAAGGTGACTTGCACTGAGTGCACCAGGGATCCTGCACCCAATTCTCTATCTGGTAGGTCCCCAGCATCAAAGTCCCACAGCTTGTGGTAACTGCGGCCATGTGCCAAACAGAAGGCACATCTGGATGGGTTGTCACAAGCTGTGGGGTAGCTGTGCACCACTCTATAATGTCTCTGGTGGCTAGCACACCCCGCCCCAAAACCCCAAAGTAATCCCATCTCTGGTGATCTAGCAGACCCCCCCACCCTGATCTGCCCCAGTAATAAACTATTTATTCCCTGGTGGTCTAGTAGACCCCCCTTCCTATATATATGAGAGAGAGTGAGAGAGAGGGACAGAGACAGAGACAGAGACAGAGACAGAGACAGAGAGTTTTCCATTTATACCCATACATATATATATTTTTTTCCCAGGTGGTCTAGTGGACCCCACCCCCCATGGCAGGAAGTGCCCCACCACCCACTCCACTGTCCCATCCCTGAGCCAATGAGTGGCACAGCCCTCCTCTCACCACCACAACCAACCACTGACTGAACTGCAAGGCGCATGTATTGTATACAGTATGTGCTCCTTGCAGTTTAGTCGGTGGCTGCCCATGGTGGTGAGTGGAGGGCTGTGCCAGTCACTGGCTAGGGGATAGGATGGGGGAGCCAGGTGATGGGACACTTCCTGCTGGGGTGGGGGTCCACTAGACTACCTGGGAAAATACATATACTGTATATTATATGGGCTGCTCAGGGATAGGAAGGAGGGTCTGATACACCACCAGGGAATGAATAGTTTAATATGCTGGCAGATCGGGGGGTCCGCTAGGCCACCAGGGAATGAATAAGTTAATATTCGGGCAGATCGGGGGGAGGACTGCTAGACCACCAGGGATCTGATTAATGTACTGGTAAGGGGATCGGGGCTGGGGGGGTCCACTAGAATACCAGGGACTTGATTATTTTACTCAAGGGGGATCGGGCCTGGGGAGGAGGGACAGCGGCACTTTGCTGCAAGTTGCTCAGCTCTCCTAGATGGCACATTTCTAAGTACCCTCTGGGAGAGTTTTGAGAATCCCAAAGTTGGGGAATTGGTAGCCTGCATCTGCCGCAAGCCCCCTAGTGCCATGCTACAACCCATTTTGTGCCGCACGGATAGCGCAAGCCCCCTTTGGTGCACACAGCCTATGGATGATACAGACCGCATTTGAGAAACACTCCTGACACATCATTTGGTGCAAGGGGCACTTTGTGCCATTTCTTGTGGCACAAGCCACTTGCGCCATTTTGGAAGTTTTGAGAATCAGGCCCTTAGAATCTCTCAGGACAATAATAAAATTCTTAACCTATTTTTTTGTCTTTTCCTAGAATTATTCAGTTCTTGTCTACTATATTTTCCAATCCCCACACTGGACATAGTAGATAAAATTGTATTACCCTGGTTATTCCCTTATCTACCATGACCCACAACACAGGTGGAGTTGCCATACCTTTTATAGCTTTCAAAGCCCTGTCCTTTAGCCTTAAATCATCGTACATATTTTCTGTAGTTCTACTCAAATACTGATATGGGGTTAAACAAACCTTTCTCGGGCTGTGGGATAAATGTGGCTCTCTGATGATGTCGGAAACTGGAAGTCAATTATAGGTCCCATTTCAGGCCCCTAATTACTTTGCACCAGGACCATAGTGGTGGTGGTGGTGGTGCTGGTGACCTTAGGTTTTCCAGTGCCTTGGCTTGAAGGATCTGATGGGGAGGGGGCTGTGGGTCTACTGCGAAGTGTAGTGAACTCCAAGGAGCCTGCTATCACCTATCTTCACCCACTCAGAACATAATTCAGTTCTTCTTGGAATTCCTGATCCTTTCACTAAGAGGCATAATCCTACCAATTCGACTATGAACTATCCAATTTAACTTCCAGGGCATCCCAAATGTTCAGGCACCATGTTGTCACAGGTTCAAATGATACAGGATGAGAACTCTGTTTTGTGTTTTGTAAGTATTTAAGACACCTGGGGCATACTGGCATAGTTCAAGTGTTTTTTATTATTAATGTATGTTCTTATCACTGAACTAGTTAAGAGTACATATCACAATCTCATATCAGAAAGAGTTACCAAAAACATATGATGAAAGCTATTGTTTCTCATTTCAGTGAAAGTAATATGCCAAAATTGATATTTCATATGCCCAGCAGTCTTATGGCCTATGTCCCAGACCTCTAATCCACATTGCAAAGCAGCCTAACCTAATTAAACTATATTAGTATTCATATAATAAAGCAGTAACCCCTGACCCAGTAGTTTTAGTGCTTTCTTGTCTTGACTACTAAAATGTTGCATGAGAGGCTAACAATGCATGAAGCAAGAGCCCAGCATATTCTTACCCTTCTGTAGCCCTAGCAACACCCTGCAGACAATACTCACTTAAGGCTAGAATCAAGTAATTGTCTTCCCACTAGTATACTTCTACTGTCTTCTTGGCCATTAAAAGTCTGAGGTTTTTATATTCTTGCGCAGGACAGCAACCACATAATTGTTGGGCTAGAAAGTCTGGGCCTTTTCTTGCTTGAGGAAACAGCTACCACCTGGTTGTTCAGCAAAAAAGTTTTGGACTTTTTCTATGTCATGCTGTGGGAGCTTGTTTGTATAAAAAAGTATTTAAACAGAATAAATAGTATTAAATTAAACAGAATTGCTCTGGGTTGCCATGCAGATTTCCTTCTGTTTCTTTGTGGGTAGTTACATTTCCTCATGCAGTTTGTGTTTAGCTAAGCTGTCTTCTGTAGTTTGTCATTTTAGCTCTGCATTTGCCATTTTAACTCTGTATTTGTCCTTATATCTCCTTAGCAGCTTCTGTAATATCCCATGTAGCTTATAGGGCTCAGTCACACTGGGTGATTCCCATGCCAAGATCCCTGGGACAGGCTTCCCTGGTATCAAAACAGCAATGATTTTCCTGGTAAGCTAGTAAGGGTAAGAGGGGATTTTTCATGGTCAGCAAAGAAACACTAGAAATTAAAACTGTAAGTGCTGTAGTACTTCATTTTTAGGTGCTAACAATCATTGGGGCCAATTCACAAAGATGTGGAGTGTCTCTGTGCCACAGATCCATTGCACATAGCCACTCCACACCTATTGCACCCCCTTCATGGGATGCACCAAAGCGGGGCACAGAGCCCCACTGCACCCCAATCCTCCAGCCCCATGGGATATCAGACTCTGACTGTGCACACTGTTTTAATTTGGGAATTTTTTCAATAATTTATTTTTCTTACCGCTCTTTATACTGTATGCTTGATTTGTTTGTAAGAGAGTGTGTGTGTGTGTGTGTGTGTGTGTGTGTGTGTGTGTGTGTGTGTGTGGTGTGTGTTTGTGTGTGTGTGTGAGTGTTTATGTGTGTGTTTGTGTGTGTGTATGTGTGTGTGTATGTGTGTGTGTGTGTGTTTGTGTGTGTGTTTGTATGTGTGTGTGTGTGTGTGTGTCCACAGACTGGCACTCAGTACTTGATGCAATGATGAGTGTGCCCCAACTTTGCTACTACAAAGTGGTCTGATGTCCTGTAGTATGATGCTGGGTCAGCTGGCTGTTGGTGCCTTTGACTCCCTAATGGGAATCACACACAGGATTGTTGGATGTATCAAGCTCCATTACAACTTGTTGCTTTAGTGTCTAGGTTGTACTGCCACCTTGAGAATGTGGGCATGGGAGTGGGAGCAGTCCACACGCATGCACATTGCAAGCACAACATAGGTCCCCAGTTGATATCTTCACCCTGTCACTCAGCACCCATAACTGCATTACCACCTGTGGTCACACAAGTATCAGTATTGCAGTGAGGATGGCATTCCTCTTTGCAGAAAGACACTGTCCTGTGGCATGCTCAGTGCCCCCCCAAGCTGACCCCCTGACTATTCAGGCTCAGTTGTCAAGTTCAGAACATAACAAGTTGTGGTCAGAGCCAATATGACAGTGAAGTGATGTTATTGATGATGGAAATTATTATTATGGAAATGCATTGTTTTTTGTAGAAACCATACACCTCAAACTAAAGATGTCTTGCATGTGTGCTTCCAGATCCCACAGAATTGCAAACTGTTCAGTACCACAGAAAGTGGGGAAGCACGATTGAAGCAACATCTTACAGAATGCCAAACTGATAAGCATGAGAGAAATGTTGTATTTCTGGGAAATAAGTTTTCCTGTACAATACATCAATCTCTGTAGAGAGATCTGACTGTGTGACATGCTGTTTCTCTGGCGCTTATCAGTTTGGCATTCTGTGAGATGTTGTTTTGATTGTGCTTCCCCCTTACTGCAGTACTTATCAGTTCGGCATTCTGTGGGATCTTGGAAGCCCACATGCAAGACTTCTTTAGTTTGAGGTGTATGGTATCTATAAAAAACAATTCCCTTGTTCAGTTTTCACCCTACATAGACCACAGTGATACTGTAAAAGTACATATTTCCATAATAATAAGTCCATCAATAACATGATTTTGCAGCCATATTAGCTCTGACCAGAGGTTGTTTACAATGTATTTACCCAGGAATGTACAGCTCAGATGCAACATCCCATTTCTATTAGGGTCCTGATTCTATTCACTTTTACAGCTGTGTGGACTGCAGCACAGGGAGGTTTGGTTATTTGCTAAAGATTACACAGTGAATATTTCTTGCTATCAGGAATTGCACCTGTGATTTTATGGTTCCTATCAGTTCTTTAACCATACAATGACACTGCATCTGGTTTGGGGGTGGAGAGGGAGAGACAAAAAGGCAAACAACTGCTAACAATTTTTTCTTGCTTATTTTCTTACAGTGTATTTTGTAAGGATAGCCCAGCTGAAAATGTTACTGTACATCTCATGTCCAGTGTGGCCCTTCTTTTACCCATTTCTGTAGGTGACTAGTGGACTGGGACACTGGGAAGTTAAATGAGTAGCTGAGAGTCACAGGCTGAGGATGTGGCTGTAATGGGGTTTAATTGTCAATATCCAATTTCTTAACAATGTTTATTTATTAAACTGCATAACCTCCACTGCTGGGGGATGGGGGCAGGACTTAGAAAGAGACAATGACTTCTGCAATACATGTTTTCTTCATTTATTTACCCTGATTGCCCAGCTGAGCTGTAGCATCTCATTTCCAGCAATGTCCTGCTTTCAACCATTTCCAAAACTGGATGGGACTGAACACTGGGAGCTTAAGTGAGTTGCTCAGGGTCACACAGTGCATATTTAGTAAAGAAGGTGTAACCAATGATATCCAATAGCTACTGTATAGTGCCTGCAGATCTTTAAATTATGTTCTTTAAGTGCATAATTTCACTTCATTTCATTTTTCTTTAGTACAAAAGATGTTAAAACATTATTAGAAAATGAAACTTTAAATATGTACAATTTAATCATCTTCAGGGATTAAGACTTCAATGTCAGATATGATGTCCATGAAATTCCATATTTTTTCTGACACACTCAACTCTGCCAGCAGAGGTCATGGAGGCATAAATTATTACAGGTTTAAAAAAGCTTGGATTAGGCATAGTGGGCTGTTGGTAGGTGGGGGAGGGGCAGTCTATTACCAGCAGAATTTTAAAAAAGCACATTTCTTAGGGATGATAGGGCAAACTCGGTGGGCCAAATGCCCTTATCTGCCAACAACTTCTATGTTTCTATGATGCAGTATTATACAAAATGGCAGTCAAAAAACAAGCATAGTACATGTAAATGATAGCCTCAAAGGAAACAAGCATTTGCCAATGCTGAATGTTTCCTTGCATGATATATGTAGCAGGCCAGGTTGAAAACTGTGCTGAGAGTAAAATGGCATCTTAATGTTTCACACAAAATGTTGTGAGTGAGAGCTCAGGGCAAAGACAATGGCAAAAGAGGCACAATTTAGTGGTACAATTGAACATTAATTTTGAAACTAAAGAGCATTTTTTTATATATGAATGTAAGCCTCCTTTCCCCCCGGTAGGGGATTATGTTTCCAGTACCCGGCCATTACAGCCAGTGAGTCACCAGAATGAGGAGATCTTTATGCTGATATACAGGTATTTCAGCGTAGATTATTTTGACTGGAAAAGGGGTGCCTGCTGCTCTTAAGTGCCACCATAGGCATGCATGGGGTTTGCAACTGTCTGCCACCAGTAGTTTCTGTACAATAGAGGAGGACAGCCAGTCTGGAGCCCCAGGGATAGTAAGAAAGAGGACTAGAATATCAGAGGAGGGTCAAAAATCATTCCTGAGCCCAGGAGAGCTCACCAAATAGTGTGTGAAGCCACTAATATATGGTCCAGGTGCTCTGAAGCATCTAACAGGGCCATCTGTCTTGGCCCATGTAGAGGGGGCTCTGCATATCCCAGTCTTCCATATGCACTCACTTATGGGTGCTTAGGGGTTTGTTAATTGAGCCCTTAGTCTCCAATTATTTCTACCCCTACCCTTTATTGAAAAGTTTTTTTCTTAAAGCATTTGTAGTGACTGGATTAATTTTTACATACCTACAGCATAGTACCACCTCATAACTTATGAACAGATTGCTGAAATATAGACTTAATCCTTCTGCTATTGATATCCTTGGTAAGTCATAGGCAACACAGTGCCATTGACATATAAAATATAACCCTCTCTAATTTCTAACCAATATACACCTCTTGATATCAGCTTTAACATATTTTTTTATTTGTAACAAAATATACACAATGAAACTGTGTTGGGCCTCATAAATGGCTGAGGGTATAGCATTGCAACAGTGATGGGAAAACAGCAGAGACCCTCACATCAACAAAATCAACAGTTCACTGTGATGGCCTGCTGGTTTCCTGATGCTGCTGTCTCTGGGGAGTTCATCACTCCCCGAACGAACTCTGATAAGGAGTTGATAATATATTGTGTGTGGGGTGCAGGTGGCAAAGCCCTGGAAAAAAAAAAAAACTCTTTTACAGTGATGGCACAATGCCAATTGTCAGTATTGTGCCATCACTGTGCTGATCATTGGCAAATTTCCTGCCACTGCGGTGACATGGATAGAACCATGGTTGAGTAAGTTTCATTTTGACTAACCTTGTCTGAGATCCATTTATTTTTTTTTCTACAGTATTTAAATCTAACCTAAAGTGGTGCAATCTACAATAACAAATCTAAAGTGCTACCTAAAGTAACATGAAGATAAAATAAATACTCAATATATATGAAATTACTCTGCTTCTTATACATTGTATACCTCACTAGCCATGGCCACAATGCTCCCACAGCTAACAAATGTACTGCTTCTGGCCCTTACAGACTGCAGCTAAAATGGTATATAGAACAAACATAATATCAGGTGATAACAAAACAAAACCATTTTCTAAGTTATTGCAGTTTTTTATCAATAACAACCCAGTAAGTCAATATTTGAACAATCTATTCTTAAGTCATGGGATGGTAAGGATATATAAAGAATTGATAAAATATTGATAGAGCGTCCTGTTTCTTGATGCATATATGTTTTACTGTACTGTTTTTAAAATAAGCTACCCTGAAGTGACATGATCGCAACATGTTGGCTGTATTGGGCTTGGACTGAAGTATGTAATTAAGCTCTGGCAGAGTCACTATGACTGTGAATGCATTAACTAGATAAGGGTGTTTCATCAGCTTAAACATAAACATTTTGTTTATTTATTTACATATTTTAAAAATATCAGATTTACAAACCTTTGAGTCAGAGACTCATTTACAAAGGCACCTCGTCGAAAGTAATACAAAGACAGCACAGTTAACAAGTCAAAAAACAATGGCTCAGAGAGCAGACACTTATAACAATCATTCACTGGAGATACATGGGTAGCAGTAGATAAACAGACTACATAGTTTAGGCACACAGGCACCATATCAAGAAGACCAAAGCAGTTCAAACAGTATACAATAGCTAAAGCAAATAGACATCAGGAGTCAAAGAGAAGCCCAGTGTGTTCATATATACACTAACTGAATCAAAGTGCAGTACATTGAGAAAGGGCATATTTAAGCAATAAGGCACTCCAAGGTGCATGTTACCATGTAATAATGTCATTCCTGGGGTGAGTTGAAGCATGAGGCAAAGCCGAGTGCTTCTACCACCCCAGGAGTGACGTTATTACAAGATAACACACACACACCCTGGAGTGCCTTATTGCAATTAAACAATGCCTTGTTATTATATACAGAATAAAAAATACATTTTAAAGGATGTTTTTGTTAGTGTGGAAAAATATTTCTGAAGAGAAAATGCAAGGAATGATCCAAATCCAAAGCTATGGTGATGTTATTGTGTAATAACATTACTGTTTCAGTGGGTCAGCAGCCAATCAGCTTCTTACATTTTTCCTTGCCACTGCATAATTAAAACTAATGCCACCATCTGTATTACAGTTACCTATATGTTTTGCAATTTATTCTATGCACTGTTATAGCAATCAATTCAACAGAACCAGGCCATCATATACATGAAGGTACTGTACCCTAGCTGAAAACACTGCTGAGACAACTGTATGTAGTGACAAGGTAGAAGATAAATACAATGTTGAGACAAGTTTTTGAAGACATTTGATGTGTTTAATTGTTTTTTTAGACTGATATACAATTCACACACAAAATGCATATAATATGAAAGTGCATATGCCCAAATGCCAATGTAAATTTGACACATTTCATTACAAGCTGTTCTCTTGAAGGAATATATTACTTTACAAGGCCTAAAAATGGGCATCAGGTAAATGTAAACTGGGGTAGATGTGTTATTGAGGGTATTGCATAGTTTATCTTTTATTGTTGCTCCACCGGATCAGCAATATTTGCACAAGGTGTGCTCAGTCCAGATTTTACAGCTCTGGCCTGGGTCTGGTGATGTGGGTTTTACCCACACCCCACTGCATGTGGCTTAGTGATATACTGTACAGATGGCTAAAAAGTCTAACCCATTGGAGGTTGAAGTTTCAGAAAATCATTATGCTAAAAATATCAAGACTCACTCACTCCCTCACCCCCAGTCACAATTAATCTCTACCAAAGTCATGCTTAAATACTGGTGCCTCTACAACCACACCACTAAGCTTTAATGCCAACATGCTTCTTTTTTCTGCTGCTGTGAGTTCCCCCATCTGTGAAGTCCCATTCTGCTTGTGGCAGCCCCCGCAAACCAGATAATTTATTTAAAAACATTTTGTTGAGAAATTTTTGTTTTAGTATATCCATGGTAAGGAAAAATGAATTTGTAAAAGAAACCAAAATCCCCATTTATCAGTTCATTGAATCACAATACAGCATGTTATGACATTTTCAGATTCTACATGCAACCTACAGTAAGTCAAACAGAAATTAGACACACAAATGCCTGCCTATTTGCAATTGAAGCAAATGTGGTTATTATCATTCAGTTATAAACACCTGTAGTCACAAACTGCACATTATGAAGATTCAGTAGAATATAAACAGTAGCCCAAGGCTGGGTCTCTTCCTATGCAATGTCCTGCAAAGATGGTGGTGTCAAAGGCTGAATGATGTGCTGTGAGGTGACTAAGGAAACTTGTTATGCAGAAAGTTCCAGAAACACAGTGGTAAAAACTGGAATAACAGGTTCCAAGGAGTAATTAACTCAATAGGAATGTTACAAAAAACTGCCCCATTCATTCACAGGTGTCAATGAATGTATTTGTCAACAATGCTGATTTATCTTCTTGCTTCCCTCATGTTAAAAATAGGAATGTTACAAAAAACTACCCCATTCATTCACAGGTGTCAATGAATGTATTTGTCAACAATGCTTCTTGCTTCCCTCATGTTAAAAATGTGAAACTACATTTGTGTTATTTTAAATGAAAAATTGGTGATAAAAAGCTTGTCCAGTTGGATGGCAGCTCTGATAGTTGTTCCAGTCTTTCTTTTCACTGATATAAACTGAGACAGGAAAAAAGTAAATAAGGAAAAAAAAACAGCATTTTGTTTCTACCAGTAGTTGCTAATTGCAACAGGTATTTTTAACTTGTGCAAGTCAACTTCACTTCTCAAACTTAAAAAGAAAAATACACTTAATCACAGACTGAGTTTACCAAGTACTGTGCCCATTTTAGTATATCAATGTTTACAAAATACCTGAAAGCTGTCTATTTTCCTTGGAAGCTGAATCTTTAAGCTTCTCCTAGTCCTTAACAAAATGCAGAGACTCCACAGATTTGTTTTGTTCCTAAGTCCTGATCAAACTACTGAGTCTTCTTTCAACATGATACATGCACCTCATGGCTCTCCAACATGAATAAATAAAAAAAGGTGGGCTGAATCTTCAGGAGCTTCTTGGGTGGAGGTGGGTTGGATCTTACTTCCCACAAAAAAACAATGCTGCCTCCCACTACTCAGGTTCCAGTTCTTGTACCACCCATTTAAGAAAGAAAATAGTACTCTGCAACCATTGATTAACATGAAAGCATATTTATTTGAGGATGGAAAACATTTCTTGGAGGAGGGTAAGGTGGAGGAGACTAGTGACACCTTCAGTCAGTTCCAGGGACAGAAAACATGACATCACTCCTTTTGTACATGAAATACTCCTGTAGGCTCCGCCAACAGTCATAAAAAGAAATACTAAAATGTGTTCCCTAGTCAGTGGTCTTGGAACTGTTTATTCTATTAGCTAGTGTATTTGTTTGCAAGTAAAATGGATCTCTCTCTGAGGTATTTGTGTGTTTTAGAAGTAGAGGGCTAACATGGCTAATGGTGGCACTGTAGTAAAGAAATGAAATGTTCACATCAGAGGCAGCAAGTCTGCAGCTGTCTATCCCAAAGTGGTTGCACCATAAAAAAAAAAAAACAAGTTTAATTACAAGTACAATTTACAACAGTAAATATGTGGAGCAGCCAATATTTATTTGATTATGCATAGCAGTCCAGAAAGTCCAAAATTAATCATATAATAAAACAAATTACCAAGGCAAACTTGTTTTCAGATGGCAGTGAACAGAGTCACACTGACTCGTCGATGACGACCTGACATGGGTGATATAAATTTGCTTGTTGCTGCTTCCAACCATTGAACCAAATGGTACTGATGCCTGGGCTGGCTGTAGTCACTCCACCATGGCCCAGACAAACTGCACACAATGCGACCACCTTGACTAAAACAAAACCAAGGCAACCAATCCTACCAAATGCAATCTGCAGCCCACCCATCCTCTCCACTTGTCCAGTGATCAGTCTGCTCTTCTCTGCTCTGCTCTGCTTTCCATCAGAGACTCACTCTGTACCAACTGTGAAAAATGGCGCTCGGCTCCAATCGAAACAGTGGGCATGGAAGTGAGCAGCACACAGACCTGTGACATAGTGCTGCTGGTATTAGTGGCTGCCACCACCTTGTGGAAGGCTGTGAATGAGGAACTAAGTAAGAAATAACCCATGACAGACTGTGGGTTTATAGGTATGTAATGCATGCCTGGGGTGCACTATGAGGCACAAGGCCACAGGCCGAGTGTCCTCACTGCACTCCAGGCATGAATTAAATGCTTATAAACCTACACCCTGGAGTGGGTTATTGCACTTATAACATGGGTTATGTCAAAAGCAGGAGAAAACCCACAAAAATGATTTTTTCTCCTGTTTTCACACCAAAAAAGTTACTGTATCCTGCCACCTGGCAAAGTAGTCCCTACAAAAATATATACATTTCCTTGCTGTTATGCATGCAGAAATGTCACAGATATAGTAGTGACATGATCTGTAACATTTCTTATGCATAATATGGTCCAAGACCCCTGCAACTCACTTTTGTCAGACGGGGGAGAGAGAGACAGACACTACAGGTCAGGACTGCAACACAGAGGACAACAATTTGTGCATTCAGCTTTCTGTCTCATCCCCCAAATATAGTGGTGACATGTTTCTGTAGCTGCATAGGATGTCTCTCTTGCTCTCTCTCTAGCATTCCCTGACTGTCTCTCACTGTGCTCTCTGTACACTATACCCCAGCAAGCCCGCCCCACATCTCCTCACCATCACAACCTTGCCTTACTTCTCCTGTGCTGCACTGACCCACTGTACCACTCTCTGATACTTACCATACACCCATCTCTCTCTCTGGCTGCAGTGAACCCTCTCATCCTGGTGGTATAACTTGCAACACACTCCCTCTTTCTGACTTTCTGTGTTGCTTTCTGTGCCCATCACTTTGGCACTCAGGATCAGCAATGGATGATGTCCTAGGATCAGGGAGATGGACAGGATGCATCACGCATTGACACTCAGAGGGGAATCTCTCCCAGTTTCAAGTACTCATAGGTGGCACTCAGGAGCGGTAATGGATTATGTCCCAGGATCGGGGACATGAACAAGATGCACCATGCATTGACACCAAGAAGGGCAGGGGTATCTCTCCCAGTCTCAAGTACTCATTGGCACGGTCATAGCACAGTATCAGGGGGGAACATGTTCCAGAATCAAGGATATGGCCTAACTACATGAAATGCATTTTGCACTCTATTGTTCAGAATTGGAGGCAGAGGAGCAAGGACTGGGGACAGAGAATGCTGTAGGTGATGGGGAGCGAAGGGTGCAGGGTGGACATCATGCAGAGGGAGGCAGCAGGAGGGTTTATCTTGATGCTGGGATAGGGACTGGAGGGTGCAGGATGGACAGCATGCAGAGGAAGGGAGTGGGAGGATTTAACTGGATGCCAGGATGGGCCAACAACACTATGCAAATAAAAGAAATAAAGCACTCTCACTCATGCTGAGTTGTTCAAAAACACAACTTAGCATCCTTAATAAAAATAGCCACAACACTAACACAAATTGAAACTTGGGAACTGAAGTGATCAATACACAAAATCCTGCTGTTCACGTGTATCAGTTATCTAACTTTGCATTTGCGTTGCTGCTTACTCCAAAGGGATCACATTTCTATTTGGAATCAAATCTGAGTTGAAAAAATAAGTATTTAAAAAGTAAATGGGGCTCTGGAGGTATGTTTTGGTTAATTAAGAGCATCCTACTGTAACTTCTTAGGGTTCCAGAACCCCTCAGTTTTGCTTTTCAGTTCTCAAACTCTAAGAAGTCACAAAAAATATGTTTTTGATTAGCCAAGAAACATCCCCTGATCCCCATTTACTATAATATAAAGCAATTTAGAACTATTTTATTTATATAACACATATCACTTCCTCTGGGCTCTGTCAGTACTTTTAGTGCTCAATGTTAATTTTGTCAGCATCAGTGTTACCTTATGTGTAAGTCATCTGTGCATCACTTGTGTGTCTGTGTAGCTGCACTTTCAATGGACAGTAGTACTGGTTGGAACCTTTTTTTTATATAGTTGCACAGCAGAGCACTTTCTCAGCCCAACACATGACTGGAAGTCACTGACAGGAATGTCTTCATCTTCCTCTCAGCTGCTGACCATGCTTCTTACACTGTATTTCTCCATCACTCACGCTGCCAGTGTAACTTTATGGTGTGGTTTATCAACCAGGAGAATGCACTGACAGCTGGGACCAAACCATATATTTTTAAGGAGGAGGGCAGTTCATGTAACTGTCAGACAGGAATGTCACCTTAGCTTGTGGCAACTTTGATAAAGACCCTTTGTTGCCAGATGCCCTCGCTGCCAGTGGCAGTATCAAGAAAGCTCTCTAACAGCAGGAAACACCACTACACATTGCAACATCGATAAAATCCCTCTGATATACAGCCCTGCCACTGTAAGCTATAATGTGCATGTTTGTACTGTAAGTGTGTGTGTGTGTGTGTGTGCGTGTGTGTGTGTCTATGCAAGTATTTGTGTGAGTACTGCATGTATGTCTGTAGATGCACTTTCATTCAACCTTTACAGTGCTCAGTACCATTGGTGCTTTGATTTAATTTGTGTATGCGAGTGTAAGAAAAAAATTATGGGGGCAAATAACATGTTTTATTTTAAGGAAGTTTTTTAGGTCCTAGATGAAGCTTTTTCATGAGCAAAGGTAGTGGCCATGTTTCTGACAGCAGTCAGGAAAATGTGATTAGTGTTAGTTTTATTGTGAAGAGGCAGTTGGATCTTTATCCAGCATTGTTGTCCTGAGACTACAGCACAGTTAAGATGGCCCTTAGCTAATCAGATTTCACAATTCTGAAATCCATTTTTTTATTAACTATTGTTCCTTTAATTGTAAAGGCTTATAGCAGGAGAACACACAATCAGAGAGGTGAACAATGACAGGCCTATTGTAAAAGCATCTTTCTAGAGAAATCACAATTAAAGAGAAGAATGGTTTCAGGCCTTTTGTAAAAAGGCTCTTGCAGGTGA
This sequence comes from Neoceratodus forsteri, assembly GCA_016271365.2. Classification (NCBI taxonomy): domain Eukaryota; kingdom Metazoa; phylum Chordata; order Ceratodontiformes; family Ceratodontidae; genus Neoceratodus; species Neoceratodus forsteri. The sequence goes on from CM057453.1 coordinate 1,286,650,236, forward strand.
CGCATAGTCACAAAATTCCATCTGATACAAAACAGTCTTGGAATTCTTATTTTAGCTACTGTATATGATGACTGGCAGTATAGCCTAGGAGTTAGAGTAACAAGCTGTGAATGAGCTTGGTACATCCAGCAGACCCAAGTTTGATTCCCACAACCTCCACTTATATACTGTGCGACACTGAGCACATCACATAACCTCCTCAGTGCCCACAGGTCACCCCTGAAAACAGGCACATGCACCTAGTGAGCCTTACCCAGTTACTAAAAGAAGTAACACCCCATTCATTGTTTTATATAATTGCTGGCTGGTACAGTGCTGTGTTTAAATAAAAAAGTCAGTTTCCCTTTTTTGTGGTATTTTGTTTCTGTGAGTGCGGGATGGCAGTGACTTTCCCTTTCATTTTGGTTGGCTAACACCCATGCCATAATTATCAGGTTCCATTCCACAATAACCATCCAGTTATTGCAGTGTTAAAAAGTGATGTTAGTCCTGTCAATAAATGGGCTCACCAGTAGTTATATAATATTAGTATTATCAAATGTACATGTGCTCTGTTATTCTAAGAGTAGTCAACAGCTCTAATGATTTATAAAATATCAGGGTAAAATCATGTAATCTGATTGGCTATTATTTATGTGTAAATAGAGAATACTGGATGGGCAACTATGCACAACCAGTGTGTTCTGCCACAGAGGGCATCTGATTCCCTCTGACCTCGACAGCAAAGCTCGAGAGGTTCATGGGAATCAGAATCCTGAGGTGGCAAAACACAGTGGTTGTGCATTAAGTTGCTTATCCTTTATTTTTATAGTGTATTGTACTGTGTGAAACATGTGTTTGTAAGTTCTTTTGCTTTCAAAATGAAACTGACTCATGCAGTCTCTAGAGGTTCTAGAATGTTATTCTACCACAGTAGGTTAGAATCACATTCCATGACCTCTGAACTGTGATACAACAGCATTTTGAAAGGGATGGAATTCTATACAGAACAACTCTCCACTATACACTATATAGAGGATAATGTATGGTCCTCTATTGGTAACTGGTCTGTTAACCATCGAGAGGTCACCAGAGCGACCTTGTAAATCTCGAGAGGTTTACGTCACCATGGCAACCTCAAGACGGTTAACAGTAATGGTTGCCGATAGAAGGACCATACATTATTTTTTATAGTGTATGGTCCCAAGAAAAAATGAAAACAGCTACTTACTTTTGAAAATATAGTCACCGCCATGGCCATTTAGTCTTTCCCTTGCCGCTGTGAGCATCCGTTGGTTCCAGAGTAAATAAAAAGCCACGCACATGCGCAAACCGATCTCCGTTGTTAACCTATCGATGTGATGTAGCATTGATAGGTTAACAACATTTCTACATCACAACAATGATATAACAAACTTAGGAAATGATGTTTTCCTAAGGTTAACAGCGTTCTACCATATATTATAATACGGTTTACACATGGGTAAAAAAAAAAAGGACTGCTTAGCACTAAAGAGTCTGCAACACAGATCAGTGGGCATTTGGAATGCAGGCACTTCAGTTAGCACTCTACAGCCAGAGCTGATCTTCTACACAAAAATGGTTGCTACCTTTACACTGTAAAAAAAACTTCAACTGGACCCTAACAATAAAACTACCTTAAATAAAAAATAAAACAAATGAATTAAATGCTGTTTCCCTGATTATCACACTCTCTTTACATACATAAACAAATTAGAAACCTGTTCCTTTGCTGACAGTCAAAAATCCCCTTCTATCTTTAAATGCTTATCAGGGAACTCTTCTTCTTGCCCTGACAGAGAGATAACCAAGTCTCTGGCTGTAACAAAGGCCTTTGTTGTCTCCATGTATAGTTTGTTGGGAGAGAAATATTCTGCCAGTGGAACTGAGCAGAAATTTGAATCCATATATTCCATGGTAAACATTCCATGATAAACATTCCATATCATGAATGTGGGGAACAACAGAGAAAAAAAACAAGAAGAAGTAGAAAGTAGGCAATAATACAATGACATCTTCAGTGACATCACTTGCAGTGGGCGGAAGGGTTATTTTATTGGAAGAAGAAGAAAGTAGGCAATAATACAATGACATCATCAATGACATCACTTGCAGTAGACGGAAGGATTATTTTATCACAAATGCACAAAGTAAATATATTTTTCTACATATAAACATGCTTTTTCCAACAGTCCAAAGTAAAAAAAAAAAGAAGTAAATTTTATAAGCGCAATAAGGCACTCAGGAGTGTGTGTAAACCATATTTTGCAGCACAGCCAGCAGCTGAAGTCACTTGGCCATTGGTCTTGTGTGCCTTACTATGCCCCTGGCTATGCTGTAAAATATGGTTTACACACACCCCTTTGTGCCTTATTGCTTGCATGTATACTGTACGAGATATAAAACACCCAAAGGGTTAATCGATTAGATAAATATAGCATCTGTGGGAGGTCCATGACTGGGATGCACATGTAGTTAAATTATTATAAAGCAGTGGAACTGCCTTCAGCAATCAGAAGACAGCATTACTGTACCTCTAATCCTGAATACAGTTGCTGCCTCGTGCCCCTCTACACAGCTGATTCCCGCCACGTTGACTCTCGCGTGTCAGTCTATTCCTATAAAAATTGCTACAGCAGAAATCAGGTGTGAGAGGAATCCCAATTAAAAAAAATCAGTGTATTTCCCAAAACTTCCGATGAAATTGCAGAGGATTTTATGAAAGGAGTAGTACTTAAGCTTCTTATTCCCAACTCTTTATAAATGTACACAAAAGAAACATTTTACTAACAAGATATGTGAGTGATAAAAGAGCACCTTCCCATTATAATAACCATTACACTTTTTTATTCGCACTTGGGAAAACACCCATGCTTATAGTACTCACTCGATAGGCTGCGTAAGAAAAAGGATACTCAAACACTTAGTAGGGACAGCTTATAAACCAGTTCAAAAACTAGTCTGATTTCAAAACACTTCATATAGCCCCAGTGACTGCCAACAGCTGCCTTCGCATACCAGCTACTGGGCTGGGGCTTGAAGTGCTCTCTTTACACATCCTAAAGTCAAAAGCTGGGGAATGTTGCTTTCTCTGAATGAACAATGGCAAGGACAATTTCTATGCCAGCATTTTTGTTCATACAGACCTTAAATGAAAATAAACACAAATTAAGAGTGCAACCCAAAGAACAATGCAAGAACATCTTCACGCATCTCTCCCTAATATTTATGTGTGCATTGTGCAACTATTTAGGACACAGATAATTATACAGTATAACTGACAATAATAACAAGGAAAAGTGATCCCCACCATAATGTCTCTAAGTCCAGTTCTTGGAGGAAATTGATGTCAAAACTGTCTATGGCATGCAGAGTCAGTGTGAGAGTGTTGGTACCTGGAAATTCTCAGTACATCATAGCAAAGGAGCAGTAGAACCAAAACATGCTGTCAAAAGTTTCAAATAAATAAAAATATTTTATCCGCAGTTACCCCCCCATCACCATTACATGCCATGTAAGCAGCATTACAACCTAATGACCGCTCATGGAATGTACCATTACCATGTCCAAAAAAGCAGGGGAGAAAATCAAAACAGGTACAAATAAATCAAAGATTCTCCATAAAATTTCTATTCTACAGTGTTGTTTTGGGCTACAGGCAGTTCCAGTGCTTCATAATATATTATATACAGTGGTTCTTATGGATAAGAATAAAGATCTCATGCTGTTTTGGCTGACAGAACTACCAGCTTTGCTTCTCAGTCACCTTGCCCAAAACAGCACAAGATAACCTTCTTATACCATACGAGACACCCCTCACTATATGTAATAATATATAATGAAGGCCTGCAGCCTAACGCTTTGGAGCCTGATCCTGTCAGACCTCAGAAGCAAAGTCAGGTTGTGACAGTAGTATGATGGAGAGAACTCCAATGAACACCAGGTATCACAGGAAGTGATACTGGTAGCCATGCAAAGGGCACTCACGCTTTGGTAACCAGAAGTCACACTGATGCAAAGCATGGCATTTGTTTTGCTGTAGGAAGAATCATCTTTTTCTTTTTTATTCAATGATGCCTGTTTCCAGGGCCAAGCTGGGAGCACTTGAAAGTTTGTGACATGCTCGGAGTCATTCACTGTGTGAGTGGATGTTGTGGGAATCATTCACAGTTCATTACTCAAACCTTTAGGCTATACTGAGCATTGAACCAAGGTCCCATCTTACAGTTTTGACGAAGGTTCAGGTAAATGGTAAAGGCCAGGCTCAGCAGCAAATATGGCAAGAAAACATTGCAGAAAACAACTGCCAGGCTAATTTCTATTGAGAAATCACACTGGAAAATGATTGCAACTGAATCCAGTCTGATGAGTGCAACAATTTGGATATGCTCTGGACCCTGTTTTAGCTGGTAAGGCTCCACCCTATTCTTGATTGTGTGGTACATCATCTCAGAGGGAACACTGGTAGATGAGCAGAAGAGGTATTATATCCATAGCTGTGCCAACGAGGGGATGTTGGTCTTTTTCTCCAGGATTCCAGTGGGTCTCTAGAGAAAGGCCCATGAGAAAAATGAAATAGCAGTTGAAGAGATGAGGCAGTTTGGTCCTCTTTCTTGCTCTTTGATATTAAGCAACTGAACTCTGACCACTCACTCATTTCAGCACAAGTTCAGCATCACCAATAATAGGTGTAAGCTGGCTGTTCCTCATAAAATACAGTACTATTTTTACCAGCCCCAGCATGTTGTCACTGATATCAGTTAACCTTTTGCTCACCACTGCAAGGCACAGAACCTCTAAATTAAAACAGGAGTCAAAACTACTGTATATAAAACAAACTCTGGCTACAGCAAGTATGGCTGCAGCAGAGGTGATAGTGGAACATGACACTATCCGCCGTGTCCAAGATGGCCACTGGAGTTCTCTGCATATGTGTGACAACTCACGCATGGGCACTGGGCTCTGATGGCTATCTTGGGCATGGCAGACTGTGCTGAGGGAATACAGTGCACATGCACAAGTCATCGTACAAGTGCACAGTGCTCCAGTGGCCATCCATGGACATGGCAGACTGTGCAGTGTTCTGCCGGTGGGCAAAATAGTCTGGTGGATGCACAGTGATTGCTGATCACCTCCACTACTAACAAGTCCATTCAGTATCTGGTAAGCTCCCTTTCTCTGCTGTGATCACAATACATCTGCAGAGCTACACCCACCGCAGTCATAAAACATGTAGTTTTTATTGATCCACAGTATGGAAAACTGACTCAATCTCACTGGCCAGGTAATTAAGGACATTCACTTAATACCGAAGCTATCTTGTATTTTTGTCAGCTGCAGTGCAGTCAGCCAGGATGTAATGCAATGTGATAAGCAAGCCATACATTCCTGTGTGATAAATTTGAGTAATTGTCATCAGATTACCTTGTATTCCTGCAGAAGTCCGCAGCATGTCACTGGCAGAAATTGATGAATGCTGCATTCTAACTGTCTCTACTGAAGATCTGAAAATGACCTCAGTTACCTTTTCGGTATCTGCAGGGATCATCTAACTGAACAATGAGGACACGTCACTGAGATCACGGGTGGCAAAGCAAAAAAAGGTAAAGAGGGGCTCCACTCACTCTTGGTGGTAATCCTAATCTGGTGCAAGCAGAAACAGAGACTGAAGCAGTGAAAACAAAGCTCTGGGGAACCCCCAAAGCTAAACCTGTTGCACTTGACCCAACAATTTCAGCACTCAATCATTAAAAAGAGACAGTCTTAATCAGCTAATGTTTCAGCTCACGCCTTATTCCCCATTTCTATCACATGTTATATCTATTTGTAAAAGATGCTAGTCAAAACTGTCTTGTATTTTTCTACCATATACAGTACCATAACATGTGTGGTAGGTCTTCTGTTCCACCATGTTGACAGTAACAATTTGGTTCTAATACATGTTTACTGTATCTAGCTCTTAGAAGACTGATATCAAGCAGTTCTAATTTTGCTCTCAAAAAGATTCTACATAAGGCTGGCTCATGCAGTACATTCAGAGTGTATTTGAATTTGCCAGAAAATGTATTTGCTGCAAACCACTTTGAGCATTTTGTGCAAGAGATTTTTTCCAGATTCTTCTTGCTCCAGTGTTGATTTATCATATTTTTAATATAGGTTTTGTATTTAACACTAATACAGATGCCTTTTTGGATGCATTTTTTCCAGGAAAGGTAAGTCATATTTATGTAACAGACAGTAAGGATCTTTCAGCCAATTTTTAGAGCTGCAGACATTATTGATCCATTTTTAATTTTCAAGTAGACATTTCTTTGGTAGTCTACTTGAGGGAAGTCCAGTTAAGTGTATCCAGGAATTTATCTTCCTGATGTCATGAATTGCATTGATATTTATCATTCCCAGTTCTGCTCTAAGATAAACTGCCAGGCATGAGGAAGGTACACCTAGAGCAGAATGTAGGAATTTACGAAAAGCAACAGTGAGTTTGTCTTTATATTTGATATCCCAGCTCTCTATTCCATACAAGATCTGAGAAATATATTTAGATTTAATTGCCTTTATTAGGGGTTGAATAGTAAGGCCTCCATACATATGGTTAAACTTATTAAGTCTCAATATTGTTTTTTTTGACAGCATTTAAAATTCTGTTTATATGGTTGGCCCATGTTTCTGTTGCAGAAATGTTATACCCAGGTAGGCACAAGAGTCAAATATTTCTAAAAATTAGGCACCAATTTTTCATTTAGTACTCTCCTTGTCCCCATCAAAGATCATAATTTTAGTTTTTGAGTAGTTAATTTTAAGTTTTATCAGTTAAGAAATACAGCGGCCCGGATATTCAGACTGCACCAGGCTGTGGTGCAAGCCTGGGCACAGCACAAATGGGCTGTGCAGGGCCGTTGACAGGGTGATATTCAATGGAGCTGCGCCATGGCACAGCATCACTGAATATTGCACCCTGGCCACCCGCAGTGCATATGGCGCAGTGGCACTGCACCAGCACAAGTGGCCATAGTGGAGCAGGGGGATGCGCTAGCGCAAGTTCCATTGCACTAGGTGTAACAACAGCAATATTCAAAGGTGCACATGCGAAGTGGGCCATAATGCATGCAAAGCACAAATGGGGCCATTTGCATGTCATTATGGCCCCATTTGCATGCAGGTGCGTCGAGCCCCGGCGACTTGCACCTGGCACCCTGCCAGGCTGCAGCTGTTGGGGACCAACGCCCCCTGCATAGTGTGTAAAAGTGCCCCACAACCCGATCGTGGGCATCTGTTAAAATAAAACACGCCCTATATCCCTGATAGTCCAGTGGACCGCTCGTAGCCAGATCGCGGGCATCTGTAAAAATTAAACACATCCTATATCCCTCATGGTCTAGTGGGCCACATGCAGCCCGATCACAGGCTTAAATATAAATATAATTATCCCATATCCCTGGTGGTCCAGTGGACCGCTTGCAGCCCGATTACAGGCTTAAGTATAAATATAATCGTCCCATATCCCTGGTGGTCCAGTGGACCACTCATAGCCTGATCGTGGGTGTCAGTAAAATATTAATGCCACAGCAACCTAACCCTGGTGGTCTAGCGGTACCCCCTCCCACCACGCCCACAGGCCCACCGCCCCACTCCCTCCAGTTAGTGGCGGGTGGCAGCTCCCCACCTGCCACCCACTACCCGCCAACTGACACCGTATGTAGGGCTGTACACCCATTGGTCTCTGGCGTGAGCGTGCCGTGCTACATAGTCCAGATATGTGAATGGATCCATTAACATATCTGGACTATGTAGTATGGTATGGGCTGCATGCCCATTGCTCACGCCATGGACCAACGAGCGCATAGCCCTACCATACCGATGTCAGTCGGCGGCGGTGGCAACGCAAGTGGTGAGGAGCTGCCACCGCCCGACTGAGGGGCGGGGGGTGGGCCCAGTGGCGGTGAGAGGGGCTAACAGACCATAGTAAGTTCTGTGGCATTAATGTTGCTGATGACCACGATCAGGCTGCTAGTAGTCACTGGACCACAGGGATAAGGGATGATTATTTTATAGTTAAGCCCCATGATCGGGCTTTGCTGCCGTCCACTAACCACCAGGATATAGGGATGAATATTTACATCTTTGTATGCACGTGATCGGCTGCGAGCGGTCCACTGGACCACCAGGGATATAGGATGAATATTTACATCTACGTATGCCGATGATCAGGCATGGGGGGCCACCACGAAGGTGCAGCCAGAGCTCGGGTGGCCACCCACAGGTGGCAGCTGCCGTGTTGTGCCCTGTAATGTGGCAGCTCACCTGTGGGTGGCCAGTCATTGTTCCTTTTGTTTTTGCTCAACTGTGTGCAGTGCAAGTAGGGGTTGCACATGCATGGGCTCAGTACATCATGGGCTGAATATCAGGATGTGCGGACTATGCATGGGCTTGCCCTTCCTACTGGCACTGCATACATTACTGATGCGCTCCGGCGCATCGGGATTTGTGCCAGGCACAATCCCCATTTGAATATCATGCCAGGGTGCATCAGTAGGTTGCACATGGTGCAACAGTGTTGTGCCATGTGCAACCCTTCTGAATATCTGGGCCAGCATATTCAATTTTTTTGATGTCCCTTTCTAGACAGCGAGAAGACTACAAAGTTGTCTGCATAAGCTAGTGTTGAATAGTTAGAATCATAAAGTTTAGGGGAATCTGACTGCAGGACATCAACTTCTGTTAGTATGGGATCTATATATATTTTTTTTTAGTTGTTTAACCAGTATATATAAAGGCTAAATAGAGTAGGGGCCAAAACACAGCCTTGTCTGACCCCTTTGTTAGTCTCAAAGGGGGCAGATACATGACCAGCGTGATTTAATCTTGTAGATATCCATGTATCTTTTTATAAGTTAGCAATAATGTTGACTAAGCTAGATTGAATACCACACTCAAACATTAGAGTCCATAAGATTTTTCTGTAACTCATATCAAACGCTGAAGAAAAATCAATAAAACTTGCATATAATTTTTTTTTATGTACACATATTTTTCAATTAGATAATATATTGAACAATTATCTATTGTGGAATAGGCTTTCCTGAATCCTTCTTGGGTTTCACTGATTCCACATGTGATATCAATTTGATGGATAAGGTGTTCAGTGGTGTTTTTTGAAAAAAAATTGGAGTTTATATCCAGAAAACTGATTGGTCTGTACATTGTGGGATCCTGTAGGTTCCCCTTTTTATGTATAGGAATTACTGCTGAGCCCTTCCAAGAGTCAGGAATAAAGTTACTAGAAATACATTGAGTACAAAAACTGGCCAGTGGTTTAGTCCATTCAGTAGTACAGCATTTATAAACCTCTGCAGGTATCGTATCAGGCCCGAGGGCCTTTTTTAGATTTTAGAGTTTTGCTTGCAAAATATATTCTTTTGGTGTAATAACTAATTGTTCTGTGTCCATTCCTTCGTTATTATTTGGTAGAGATGTATTTGTTATATCAGGATCAAAGAGAATCTCTGTAAAGTAATGTGCCAATTGATGTTGAGTGATATATGAATCAATTCCTGTTTTACAGTTACTGGTTCCCTTGGCAACAAGCAGCCAAAAGCTCTTTTCATCCCAGTCAGTAATGGCTTTAAACATCTTTTCCCATTGTTCATGGTGATATGCTCTTTTATTACTTAGGAAGACCTTGTACATTTTCTTTCTCTATTGAGTTGTTTATACATGCACTTATCATTGGCTTCCTTTGACGGTTTTGTTAGCCTTCTTATTTTTGCTTTATATTTTTTACACTCATCATCAAACCATCCTTGAGTTTAACCATTTTTACAGACAATATACTTGTGTGAGTTGTCTTAAAATATCAGACCTCTGACCAGTTTTACCCCACATCTCATGTATGTTTGGTAAATAAAGAATATCTTGCTGTAAAGGTTTCAAAGAAGATTTAATTCTAGAAACTGTGTGATCTTCTAAATCATAATTACATTAAAGTTTTTTATTGCCTCTGAGTTCGTTTATTCCCATGGGTAGAGTTCATTTATGGCAATCTCTTGTAGCACACAGTTCCAACCTTCTCCCAAGCCCTGACAGTATCAGTTATGAAACCTCCTGCCCCCCACTCACTCAGCAATAGCAACCAATTTCACCCTCCTCCCTCTCCCCAGCATAATCAACAATGAAAGATCCCTTTTTCCACCCACTCAATAGCACCAATCCCACCCTTCTCTCACCCAGTCCAGGTAAAAATAGACAATGATAGCCTCTTTTTTCCCCACTCACTCTGCTCTCAACCCACCTTCCACACCCCTCCATGCCAACTAAGTAATACTGTGTGGCATGTGATAAATGACAATGGCAGAAAATCCTTTCTCTCACCACTATGTCTGACCACCATCTGAATAAATGGGCCAGCATTAATTACTATAGATAGTAATCTGCATGCTCACATTCATCACGATGGTGACTGGCTGAGGTGATGAGATGAGTCCTCCACCATGCTGCATAGCATCCTTTTCATGGGGGGCATGGGGTGAAGAGTGGGTTTGGTACTGAGCATGGGGTGGGAGAGTGGATGTTATTGTCTACTTTTGCAAGGGCTGCAGTTAGGAGGGTTGGATTTGGTGATTCTGAGTGGGATGCTGAAGAGAGTTTCATGATTCATACTGGTTGGGGCTCAGAGGAAGAGGATGGGACAGGGTGCTATGCGAGGGTAAAGGAAAGAACATATTTTTTGTTTAAAACACTTTTTTTTAAAAAGGATGTTGCACTGCAAATTTTTGTTGAAGTACCAAACTTCATGTCCCTATGTATAAAGCATAGTTTTTAGCCAACAGTGCATGGTGAAGTAAACTACACAACACTCCTAGTCATGGCAGTGGTGATGGTAACAGTGGCTGTAGTCATGGTAGTGATCACAGTGGCTGCATTCATGGCAGTGGTGATGGTAACAGTGGCTGTAGTCATGGTAGTGATCACAGTGGCTGCATTCATGGCAGTGGTGATGGTAACAGTGGCTGTAGTCATGGTAGTGATCACAGTGGCTGCATTCATGGCAGTGGTGGTGATGGTGGCTACAGCAATACCTGTGGTTATGGTCACAGTGGCTGCAAACAAAGTAGTGGTGGTGGTGGTGGTCACAGTGGATAAGGTTGTGACAGTCATGGTGGTGTTTGCAAACACAGTAATGTCAGCTGTTGACAGAACACTGGAAATCCCAAGCACCAAAGCACCCCCAAAGCACTCTTATTACTCCTTTAAAAGACTAATGCTGAAATGCTGGTGTCATCACTAATATTAGCAGAAGTATTACAACTACAACTTTCACCACAGTCATTTCTACATGAGCCATCCTTTCTAAGGGAGAAAATTATTTGTGTATGGGGACTGCACCCAAATTGTCTCTCACCCTTTACCACAACACCTGTTGGAACCAGCAGTACAGACTGTGATCTGCTGGGGCAGGACCAAGAATATCTGTTGGATAGGCTGTACCTGGGGCTGCTTTTAGATATCTTAGTCTCTGATTTGAATGTGTATTTGTGTTTGTTTGAATGCTTGTATATATTAACAAATCTTTTTTCTTTAAATGTAAGATTTGTTTCTTTTAATGATGCCACAATACCAAGGTTTAATATAAGTAAAATATGCAGGGATATCAATCAAATACAGTGTATAGTAAACGTACCAGGGCACTACCCCCCTTCCCATTTTGCTGCATCAAAGACTGTACATTTTGCAAATTAACTCCAATGTTCTTACTTTTCATACTTTTTTGAGGGGCTTTTGATTCTAACCATCCAGCTGAATCATAATTAAACCTGACCACTTCGGCAAAGTGACCACCTTCATTGGTCGGGTAACAAGCATCACATTTTAACTCGCCTTAACAGAGCTGAGGTCTTCTTTCTTCCTCTATATTTTTGAGGAGACCACTCTCCTGGCTTCATTACTTATAGTGCTCTTTAGCCAATGAAAGGTTCACAAAACAAGCATCACATTTTAATTTGCCTTAACAGAGCTGAGGTCTCCTTGCTTCCTCTATGTTTTTGAAGAGACCACTGTTCTGGCCAAAGCACACTATAAGTAATGAAGCCAGGAGAGTGGTCTCTTCAAAAATATAGTGGAAGCAAGGAGACCTCAGCTCTGTTAAGGCAAGTTAAAACGTCATGCTTGTTACCTGATCGATGGAGGTGGTCACTTTGCTGAAGTGGTCAGGCTTAATTATGATTGAGCTGGATGATGAGAACCAAGAGCCCCTCCCAAAAAGTATGAAAAGTAAGAACATTGGAGTTAATTTGAAAAAAGTGCAGGCTTTGATGCAGCAAAATGGGGGGGGTAGTGCCCTGGTACCTTTACTATATGTTTCTGTTTGGTAACATACCAGGAGCCACCCCACAAATGTTACTAAATTGTATTGTAAATACAGGGGTTGAGCTTGCAAACCTTTTGTACTGATATCGATCAAATATACATTTCTTGTCATGAGCATTAGTAGTAATATGTGTGTGACACCAGCCTCATTCAATATCTAATAATACTTTTTGCAGCCTATCACAAATTACAAGTACTTAAAAGTAATAAATGTGGTTGTAAAATGTACACTATTAGTGTATATTTGTCCTGAATAACATTTGTATTGCACAACACTATTGCAGGCTTTTTCAGACATTGTACAAAATGTATAAACTGCTTGTACACTATGAATATATGCATCTTTGGAAACAAACCAGTTCTTCCAGAATTCTTTCAAATATAGAAACATAGAAACATAGACTTTGACAGCAGATAAGGACCACTTGGCCCACCTAGTCTTCCCATTTCCCTACCTACAGGATAAGCTGCAGATCCTAGTTAACCAACAGCCTATTTCTTCTTACCTCCCACAAGTATTGCCTTATGTCTGTCCCATGTATTTTTGAATTCTCCCACAGTTTTAGACCCCACAATCTCCTCAGGAAGGCGGTTCCATGCGTCCACTACCCTCTCTGTGAAAAAATACTTCCTCACATTGCTCCTGAACCACCCTCCCATCTTTAAATTGTGTCCCCTTGTTCTTGCACATCTCTCTTACTGAAAGATGCTACCCTCTTGGACTTTGTTGATTCCACTGAGGTACTTAAAAGTTTCTATCATGTCCCCCCTGTCCCTTTTTCCTCAAGGGTGTACATATTAAGACTCTTTAATCTCTCCTCATATGGCTTCTGTTGCAGACCCTGCACCATTTTAGTTGCCCTCCTCTGGACTACCTCTATCCTTTCTATGTCCTTGCAGAGATGGGGTCTCCAGAACTAGATGCAGTACTCCAGATGGGGTCTCACCAACTGTCTGTACAGAGGGATAACAACTTCCTGTTTTCTGCTGGTGATGCCTCTCCCTATACATCCCAGTATACCCCCAGCCCTCTCTACTGCCTTCTCACATTGCTTGCTAACCTTAAGGTCATCTGATATGATTACCCTCAGGTCCCTTTCCATTTGTGTTGTTGTTACTACCGCCCCCCCCATTGTGTAATCTTCCCCTGGGTTTTTGTTTCCCAGGTGTATTATTTTGCACTTCTCTGCATTGAATCCAAGCTGCCATGTGTGTAGCACATCATGACCAAAAAATGGAGTGAGTAGTGACCTAGCTGTGGTTGAGTCCCCTTGCCTTCTGCCCCAGACCTCACAACTGCAAAAGTATGCATTCATTCAATTGTTTCTACATGTACTATTTAAAGTTTGTGAAGAACATTTCCTGTTGTGATACCCTTGTACAACTATGTTCAAGGTTACCCACCAACTTGGAAGGAGGGTGACAGTACTCAGAAATACAGAGTTCGCATGGAATACCAGAAAGTCTTTGAACCCTTTGGTGACTGATTGTGTGAGCATTGTGAACATGCATTCCAAGAGATTAATTGCAACCTGACTCAGGTACCCCTCTCAGAATTTGTAGACCCAAACAAGCCCTATCCCATGTACATCGATGCCAGCCTGGAAGGTTCAGGAGCTGTGTTATACCAGGAGCATCAGACTGGGATGAGACCTGTCATTTTTGCCAGCTGCAGTCTAAATCCGTCTAAGTGAAGCTATCCAGTCCTCAGGCTGGGATTTCTTGCACTGCAGTCAGCAGAGATGGATCAACTACATGATTACCTTTCCAGAGCCCAGTTTCTGGTATGGGCAAACAACAACACACATACTCCCCAACACCAAGCTGGATGTTACTGGGCACTATTAGTTATCAGTCCTCTACACATACAATGTTAGTCAGCAGTATAGACCTAAACTCAACAACACTGATGTAGTTGCTCTGTTTAGACACTCGCACCTAAAACCAGCTACAGAGTAACACTGGACTCACATCTCACAGTCAGGAATCAGCACACTATGTTACATGCAGCACATGATTAATAAATTATATCTGTCAACCCCAGTCATGCTGTGGATATGTTAGGGGTATAACTGGAAGTTGTGGTAGAGATGTATACTCAGTTTGCCACCTGAATAACACTACTCTGCCTCACTCGAGTCCTAAGAAATCAAAACACTCAATCAAATGACACCGACACAAGGGAGAGCATTCTAACCATGGAAAAATGGATTGAATGAAACACCTTTTCAATTTTGTCATTCAGATCTGTCCTTATTTTGCTGATAATGGAACCAACTAAAGCTACAAAATAGAACTCTATACCACATAACTGAGAGAACCACACCATCACCATGGAAACATAGAGGATAATGGATGGGTATCAGGTAACAACAAGGCTGTATTCACCTCAAGAGGTTGCCATGACAACGGTGTAAACAAAAAAAGCCAGAAGGGGAAGGAAACATATTCAGTTCAGTGCCTTACAGTAACTGGTAATTGCTATTTTTCTTTTAAACTTAGATTGTGGGCTTTTAGTGACGCTGTACTTTCTTTGTTATCTTTACTTAGAATTGTTTTTGGGCTGTTGAAAAATTAAAACATAGTGGTGCTGTATTTCTGTGCTGTCTTTAATTGCTGCAAATTTTGTCTTGGCTTGTCTGACTTTCCCTGTAGTTTGGGTGAGGGGTGTTAATTGTCTGGCCTCTGACCTCAGCTACGTAATAACTGGAGGTGGGGCTTAGTCAGAGTTGAGGTAGCAAGTGAGTTTTATTTTTCTCAGAAGAAGCCAGAAGGGGGAAGGAAACATATTAAATTCAGTGCCTTACAGTAACTGGTAATAGCTATTTTTCTTTTTAACTTAGATTGTGGGCTTTTAGTGACACTGTACTTTCTCTGTTGTCTTTACTTAGAATTGTTTTTGGGCTGTTGAAAATTTAAAACCTAGTGGTGGTGTATTTCTGTGCTGTCTTTAATTGCTGCAAATTTTCGCCCCCCCTCCCCTTCCCCCAATGCTTAATTATATGTCCTGTTAAATCTGATTGACAGGAGCTAAACACAGGGTATAGTAAGGGGTGTGGAGTAGGAGGGGCATAAGGGGGAAGAAGCCCACCCTCAGAACGAGAAGTGTTTTGACTCATTTATTGGTTTATTTTCTTTTTTAAAAAGAAAAGTATCTGAGGATCAGTGGCAGGATTTTTAGGACAGTAAATTAATAAAAAGGGAACTAGGAGAGCTTCAGTAGCAGACAAGTAGTGGAATAGCAGTATAATTGCAGTATAATGTGGGGAGTGGTGCAATGCAGTGGCTGTGGGGCAGCCATATTCAGGCAGACCTTCTGGACACTGAGGTGCTGCCCTATCTGCATGCATCTCTCTGGACTGCAGGATGAGGTAGCCAGACTCAGAGCAGAAGTAAACTGGGTCAGGAGTACCATCACCCCTATCCAGAGACCACCCAGTCCAATGAAACTGCCTCAAAGGATGCTGAGAACGAGGGACACTTGGATGACAGTGGGCTCAGTGCGGGTTAGAGCGGTCAGGCAGAGGCACTTCCCAGATCCTATTCGACTCAAGAACTCATATGTCACACTGGCAAATGGGGATAACCAAATAGAGGTACCCAGAGAAGTGGAAGGAAAGGATGTGGAGGTTAGCCAAGGAGATGACCTCAGCGGGAAAGCAGTGGACCCCAGAGGAGGAGGAAGTGAATCCTGGTGGGGACTCCATCATAAGAGGGATCCAGCTAGGAACACAGGAGGGGGAGGACAGGGAGGTAAGGTGCCTACCAGGTGCCTCGACATGGAGGAATGGAAGGAAGATCCTGGGGATCACCGGGAAGGCAAGACGGGAGGGTGAGCTGGATGTCATTATCCACCTAGGTACTAATGACCTGGCAAATGGGGAGCCAAAGGAAGTTCAGGAAGAGTTTAGGAAATTGGGGAGGGGTCTCAAGCAAGTAGCTACTTCTGTCACTTTCTCATAAGTACTACCTATGAGAGGCAAGGGAGAGCATAGGGGTGCATGCTCCAGGAACTTTAACTCATGGTTGAAGAACTGGTGCTATGAGGAAGGGTTTGGATTCATTGGTGACTGGGGACCCACCTGGAGGGATGGAGGTGTGTTCAAGCCTGACGGCCTGCATCCATCCTGGAGGGGAATCCAAGCACTCAATGATAAGTTTAAATGCTACATTGACAAGCATTTAAACTAGCAAATGGGGGTGGTAGGCCAGCAAGGAGGGTACCTACTTGCTCACCCCCCACAGCTAGCAGTGGAACCAGTGAACCAGAGGAGTGGCTATCTCTACAAAGCAGTGTGCAAAAGATAGAGATTAGCGCCCAAGAGGTGGCTATGCAGAAAAGGGGCAAAATTCAGCTGAAGGGAAGACAGCAAGGAGAACCAGGGATAAAGGACAACCAAGAAAGGGGCTGGAGTAGAACAGCGAAACAGTCTAGGGAGGTCAAATCATGGAAAGCCATGTGTGCAAATGCCAGTAGCCTTAGCAACAAGATGGAAGATCTGGAGCCTGTCATGGTGCAGTCAGACCTGGACATTGTGGCCATCACTGAAACCTGGTGTAATAACCATGACTGGGAGATGGCCATACCTGGATACAACATATTCAGAAGAGACAGGGCAGGCAGTAAGGGAGGAGGAGTGGCACTGTATGTGAAAAATTACATAAGGTCCACAGAGATCCAGGAGGAACAAAATAGGGAAGAGATACTGTGGGTTAAGCTGGAAAGGAAAATGGGGCCAGCCATCCACACAGGTGTGGTCTATAGACCACCAGCCCAGGAGGAAGAAACAGATAGGGAGCTGATGCTAGCCATCCAAAGGATGGCAGACAAGGATGAGGTAGTACTGGTTGGAGACTTCAATATTCCAGACGTGGACTGGAGCATCCCAGCAGCAGCATCAACTAGGAGCAGATTTATCCTGGACTCCCTTCAGGGTGCCTTCCTCAAGCAACTGGTCATGGAACCAACTCAGCAGAATGCAATACTGGACCTTGTGCTCACAAAAGGGACAGTGTGATGGGGGTAACAGTGGGGAGCATCTGGGAACAGTGACCACCAGTCATTGTGGTTTGAAATCACAGAAAGAGCAGAACCAAACCACACAAAACACGTATCCTGGATTTTAGGGGGCAGACTTTGGGAAAATGGGAGATACTTGAAAGAGGCATTAAGGGAATGGGCAGGAATCGGGGTTGAGGAACAGTGGGCAGTATTTAAAATGGGGATTACAAGAGCAACAGAATTATGCATTAAGCAGGTTAGCAAGAGGAAAAGGAAGAGGAGACCATTATGGTTTTCCAAAGAGGTAGCAAAGAAAGTGAAAGCCAAAAAGATTGCATTCAGGCAATACAAAAAGACACAGGCAGAAGGGGATAGGGAGAAGTACCAGGAGAAGCAAAGGGAGGCAGGGAGGTCAGTAAGGGAAGCCAAAGCTCAGACAGAAGAACACATTGCAAAATCAGTGGGTAGAGGGGACAAAACCTTTTACATGTACATAAGTGAAAAAAGAAACACAAAGGGAGGGATAGTGAGACTGAAGGGGGAGGATGGGGGCCGCGTGGAGGATGACAACAGTAAAGCTGACATATTGAACAGGTATTTCTGCTCAGTCTTTACTGAGGAAGAGGAGGGTAATGGGTCTGAAGGGAGTACAAGGGGTGAGAATGGTGCAGAAATGGACACAAGTCCCTTTACACGAGAAAGGGTCCTGAAGGAACTGGAAGTAATGAGTTGATAAAGCAATGGGGCCAGATGGGGTGCACCCCAGGGTCCTTAAAGAACTAAGAGAGGTGGTGGCTGAACCTCTGGCTATCCTGTTTAGCCGATCACTGGAAACAGGGGAGGTACCAAAAGACTGGAGGACAGCAGATGTAGTCCCTTTGTACAAAAATGGGAACAAAGAGGAAGCGGGGAGCTACAAACCAGTCAGCCTCACCTCGGTAGTGGGGAAGATCATGGAAGCACTACGGAACGAGAGATTGGTGGAGCATCTGGTTGTCAATGGACTACAGGACCCAAGGCAGCATGGTTTCACCAGGGGAAGGTCATGTCAGACCAACCTCATTGAATTTTTTGACTGGGTGACTAGGGAGGTGGATCAGGGGAGGGCAGTGGACATGGCCTAGCTGGACTTCAGCAAGGCTTTTGACACTGTGCCACATAGAAGACTATTACACAAACTGGGGAATATGGGTGTGGGCAGGACAGTAGTGTGGTGGGTAGGTAACTGGCTGGGTGGCAGCACACAAAGGGTGGTGGTAAATGGCTGTCACTCCACAGAGGGAAGAGTGACCAGTGGGGTACCACAGGGATCAGTGCTGGGACCGGTCCTATTCAACATCTTCATCAGTGACATTACGCAGGACCTAGAAGGCAGAATTTCACTGTTCGCTGATGACACAAAGCTCTGTAACAGAGTAGACATAACAGACTGTGTAGACAGAATGAGAAGGTACCTGCAGAAACTTGAAGAATGGTCAGAGGTTTGGCAGTTGAAATTCAATGCAAAGAAGTGCAAGATAATGCATATGGGGCACAAAAACCCTGGCACAATATATCAGTTGGGGGGTGAGGATATAGCATGCACCAAGCAGGAAAGGGATCTTGGGGTTATCATCTCGATAACCTCAAGGTAGAGAAACATAATGACAAGCAGCAGGTAAAGCAAATAGGATGCTGGGATGCATAGGCAGGGCATCACCAGCAGGAAAAGGAGGTCATAATTCCACTATACAAGACACTAGTAAGGCCCCACCTGGAGTACAGTGTAGAGTTCTGGAGACCTTACCTACGTAAGGACATAGACAGGTAGAGAAGGTTCAGAGGAGGGCAACAAAGATGGTGTATGGATTGCATCACAAGTCCTATGAAGACAGGTTGATGGAACTGAACATGTACTCCCTGGAGGAGAGGAGGAGAGAGGATATGATAGAGATGTACAAGTATCTTACAGGGAGGAACAGGGTGCAGGAATACACTATTTTAAGCGAAAAGATGTTCCAGGACTAGAGGGCATGAGATGAAGTTGGAGGGAGGATGATTCAGAGGAAAGCGGAGGAAGAATTTCTTCACAGAAAGGGTGGTGGACAAGTGGAACACCTTGCCAGAGGAAGTAGTGGGAGCTGAAACAATCACGGGATTTAAGAATGCATGGGATAGATATAAAGGAATTCTGGAGGTCAGGGGTAAGGGGCAACAGACTTCTAGGAAAACAAACTGAACTTACAAGCTCAAATGGGCAGACTGGGTGGGCCATAGTCCCTTATCTGCCGACACTGTCTATGTATCTATGTATCTATGTAACTTCGAGAGCGCAGCTCGAGAGGTTTTCTGTTGTAATGGCAAACTCGAGAAGTGTTGTTACCTGATGCCCATCCATTATCTTGTATAGTGCATGGGCTCCAGCTAACATCAATCTTTACTTGGCATTTTACAAACATGTTCCATACCTTACGACAGTATGAACACTGCATCAACATGAGCACTTACCATATATTTAAAACGGAGACATCTGATTGCTTGAACAGCCATTAAAATTGTTTATTTTTTTGATGCACAAATACACAACTTCAAACTGTAAAACAAAAGTACAAGGCTAAAAAAATTTAGAAGCACAGTCTGTGTGAAGCGACTTGGAAGTGGTCACTGTAGAGACTCACCATCTATCAGTTCACACTCCTTCCTGAATACGATCTGAGGAGCAATTGCAGTGATGGAGAGACAGGGTGGCTTTCTAGTGAAAAAAGAACTGAACAGAAAAAAAATCACTGCAACTATCCTCATATTGGCAGTTTTGATCGGGCCAATCTTACTGAAGTGGTTTCTCAAAGAGCGGGGATTAGAGACACACGCATGCGCTATTACAGTAAATGCTGTTGAACCATCAATGTGACATACTAATGATGGTACAACAGCAATATTACATCACATAGATGGTACAAGAAGAATAGCTTTCGCTCGAGTATCATTTATAACAACGTTCTACCTTACACTATAGTTTGTTCTACCCTGCAAATACTGCACTAAGGGACAGTGAAGTCATGCCCCATTGAGTGAGTAGGACAGAGCAATAGTTCAGCATCTACCTTAGTGACATCTGCAGGGCTCCACAAGGACAGCAGGCAGCAGGAGACTCTGCAAGTGAGACACCAGAGTAAGGTAGTAGTAACGTATAATCAACTTTCTGCAATAACCAGCTAAGAAGCAGGTAACTACTGTACAGCAGTTAGTCACAGTAAAAGTGTGTAAGGGACAGTTGACTCCCACACAAAGATAGAAACAGATAGGAGGAGTAAAAAGGGGCAAAGCAGGATATAGCCTATCTAGGGTAGGGTAACAAAACATTTTGGGGAAGCAAGCGGGAGAGGTAGGAGTACAAAAGGAGTAGGAAGGTGGTAGAAGGGTAAAATAGTACCTGAATAGACTCCAGGCTATAGAAGGAAAGATCATGGGAGTAGTGCAGTGCAAGGGTTTTGGAGCCATAGTCTTTCAGGACACTTACCAGGACTTCTAGAGACTGATGTACTGCCCCATATGTACTCATCTCTTTAGGTTGAGGGCACAGCTTGCTGGACTCTGGGCCTATCTTTAGGGGTGCAGAGGACCTTTTGTCCTATCCATAGACCACAAAGTCTCATTCCTCCAGAGGATGCCTAGATGAAGACAGAACAGTGGGTTCTGTGAGGGCAAGGGTGGTAGAAGGCTACATGTTCTTCAGCCTACATCACTGCAAAACTCATTTCCCATACTGGTAGGATGGGCAACTGACCATTACAGTGGGAAGGGAGGAAGTAGGGGTCAGCAGAAAGGAAGGCCCCAATGAAGGAGGAATAGACCCCCAGCAGAGGAGGAAGCAACTTCTATTATATGACTTTATTGTTAGGGGGACATACTTGGGAGTGGGGGATAGAAGGGACAGGGAGATGGTATGCTTAAGCAGTGATTTGTTTTTTTAGGGCTGGAGAGCATATTCAGAAGATTTCTAGGGCTGCAGGAGAGGGGAGGGAGCTAGACATCATTGTCCATCTGTGGACAAATGACCTGGCAAGGGACAAGATAGGGGTGGTGAAGGGTAATTTCAGGGAGTTAGGAAGGGGCCTCCAGCAGGTGGGATGCATGGTGGCTTTTGCCTAGGTGTTGCCTGTGCATGGCTGGGGAGAGTCAAGAGTACTCCTCACCAGAGCATTTAACAATTGGTTAAGAGCATGGTGCTTGGAGGATGCCTTTGACAACATTGCAGACAGGGGACCAACCAGGAAGACTATGGGCTTCTATAACAGAGATTCCCTACATCCTTCCAGGAATTATATTGTAGTCCTTGGTGGAAGGTTTAAATGCTACGTGGATGAGCGTTTAAACTAGCCAGAGGATAGGTGATAAAAACCAAAGGAGTCAAAAATTGCCTCCACTGATTGATGGAGTATCAGCGAGGGAGGACCCGAGGGAATTAAACTCCTCTAGGGCAGTGGTGCAAAAAGATAGGGTGTGGAAAAGGCAGAAGAAGAGTTGGTATAAATAAAGTTAGCTAAGGGAAAGGATTGAAGGAGACAGGGAACAGTGAAGGTAAAAGGAAAAGCCTTGAGATCATCAATGGATATTCATTACTTCAGTTTACTTGTGATTGGTGATACTGGTATACATCTGCTGTTGTTTACTGTTACAGAGTCTGTTAAACCCACTAAGACTACCACAATCCAGTGTGAGCTACGATATAGTTACTATTCATTTCTGATCTCTAGGCATACACCCCCAGTAGTCTCTGCTTTGCCGCAGTGCCAGTTACTACTATGTCTCTCAGGCCCCACTGATGTTAAAATTATACAAAATTCCCCAAATGAAAACAGGTTATACATCATAAGGATAAAACCCCCCAAAAAATGGAATAGGCATTAAATGTAGGACATTACATTGCTCATGTTTTCTTTAACTGATACTGACACTATGTGCTCTGTGTTGTCTTGAACTTGTTGGAAATGACAATGTGAAAGTTGCTGTAGGTGTCACCAGGAAGAGGAGGACTTGCATCACTACTGTCGGTGTTGACGAGGCTGACTGTGATGCCAGTGCCAATGGGGGGAGTCTAGGGATGCTTGCATTTAGGAGATGTAGCAGTGGGAATAATAGCAGATGTCATTTGCTGGACCTGTGAGTAATAAAATGAATAATTAAAGCTGATCCAGGGTACGGTAAGTCGGAGAAAGTCTAAACATTCTAGATTCTCATGGGCTAGCCTTGATCTTAAATCAGCAGAAGATGAGGAGGAGGAGGAGGACAACCAGCAGGATTTGTATACGCATTCTTGCTGGTATCTTCAGGCTGTATTTGCTGCTCTACCATACCTGTATATAACAGTTTCTGTTTAATATCATTTGTGTGTCTAGAGGTAATGAACAATCTTTAGATATGAGATTCAGAAGTGCTTCTGTGCCAGATTGCATATCTGCTGTGAGATTGTCAAAACTGTCTGCGAGCTGTGTCAAAAACATTTCTGTCACCTCTTTACTGAGTATTGCATTCTGCTGCTGCTGCAATGTCTCAGATAAACCAGTGGTGTCACCACTTCCTTTAGAGATGGCTACCAGTTCTACTGTACCATCCACTGCATAGTGTGCAGGGAACAAGATGGTGCCACCCACATGCTGCAGTGATGCATAAATCAGATAAGAAAAAAGTGATTCATGACAGATTGAGAAGGAACATAATGATGAAGAGGATGTGTTGTTATTATTCTTAAATTGGATTGTATTTATATGCCAAGAAAACATGCTTGTGATGGAAGGAGGAGGATGAAGAGGATGTGTTGTTTTCAGAACTAGTCGACTTCTATGGTTTTATTGCAATATTATAATTAGTATTAGTATTATTCTTAAATTTGGTCCGATTCAAATATAGAGAAAATAAGCTTCGTGATTGATAAAAGAGGTATATGATGAAGAGGAGGCAAAGTTTTCAAAAGCAAAACTCAAAACAAAATATCTCTGCAGCTGTCAGCACATGATGAAACAGGAGGAAATCTTAGTAGTTCAGTGCAAGCATGCACCGACTCAAGCACTGTACTTTGACTTTGTTTCTATAACAAATTCAGCACAGGCTGTGGATGTGTATGCTGGGCCTACTCTGGCTTTTGGTTGACAGAACTTTTTGCCTTATGCTTGCACAGCATGTCCCTGTGACAGGAGCCAGTTCTCTGGCCCAGCTGCAAAGATCACTGCAGTGGTGGTGGAAGTTGCTGTCAACCCTCCTTGACCAAGGCACACTGCCACAAGGCAGCTACACCAGTCTGGCCTGCCTTCTGACTGGGCAACTCGAGTTTGTTCCTAGACCTGGGGCACTTGTATGGCAACATAATGCACTGCCACTGGGCCTTCGGAGTGGCCCTGCAATAATGTATTTCTGTCATCCTTAGATTCAGCATTAGTATATTTTTAATTCCCTTTGATACCTTTAAAGAAAACAACTTTTACTGCTAGTTTTATAATTATAACTCAAGTCATTAAATATGGCTGCAAGCATTATTAAAAAATCATCTCTGTTGAGGTTCCATATTGATGTGACAAACAACATTTATACTGTGGCTTTATTACGGTATTGCTAGCACTTATTTTTGGAAGGTTATATCATGTAGTTCAATGGGGTGGAGCAACTAACCATGTCCCTGCTCGGCCCACATAAGAGTCGCTCTTCCTCACTCTTCCCTCTATCGTCTTTCATAGTGGCCAGAGGCTTTGTCAGCTGCTCCCTCACTTGCTTTCCCCTGGTTCTCATTTCTTTTGTTCCTGCCCCCTCCTTCGTCACACCTTCAGCCGCTCTCTCTGCTTTCCCCTGTTCTTCTTTTGTTGTTTCTCCCTTGTGCTCATGGCTGCTGCCACCCCTGCCATTGTTTTCTCTTGCCACCTGCCCACTTGTGTCCCCCCCTTCCTGCCTGTGCCACCACTTCTTCCCTGCCTCCTGTTTCTGTTGTCTTCCTTGTTCCCTTTCCTTTGGCTGTCCATGCCTTCTCGTGTTGTCTCGTCCCCCCGCCTGTTCCTCTTTTTTTTCTCTCCTTCTTTTTGGGGTCATTTCCCTTCTGCTCTTCCCCGTTCCTGGCTTCTCCATCCTCCCCTGGGTTGCAGCTCAGTGATGGCATGGCATGCTTCTATAGTCCCCATCGCTGACTCTCTCTTTTCCCATATGTGTGCCACCTTCCCCTGCTTTTTGCTGCTGCCGGCAGTACGAATGCTGCCCTTGTTCTTGCTTCCAATGGAGGACAACTACTCCCCGAGCAATTACCTCCTTGCAGTTACTGTGCCCCAGCCGTGCTGTGCATCAGCTCCATACTGTTTTCTGTGCAGTTCCCCCTAGTGTTCCAGCTCCCTGCTTGCCCCCAGATATATTTCCACAGTGCTCACATTCATTCAGCACAGGCACGCATGGCCATCATTAATTACCTTCTCTGTACTTTACTCCATGGCATGTTAGCCTAGCCTCTGCTTCTAGCATTTAATCAATTATTTTGTCTTCCCTGTTAATTAGCTGGTGCCACAGTGCCTAATTTGGGGCCTCTGTGTTTTTCCCATGGCAGGGGACTGCGTTGTTGCAGCGGGCATCATGGCTCCAGGCAGCGGGAGCAGTTTTATATGTACCATATGTTTAATCAGTCCCTGGCTTGCCCGCCTTCTATTACTGCTCCACATAGCCTTCATAGCACTATCACACTCTGCAATTCCAGTCAATTCTCCACCCGATGACCGCTAGCTCCACCCAGCCTCCTACCATCTTGCACGCTCATATCAATACATTTGGTTTTCATTGACTCTCCCCTATGCACACTGGCAGCATATCAAGTATACTGCCTCAAACCTCACCTCCTATAGCATTGGCTTTGCAGCCTCCTCCTACCTAACTGGCTTCACAGCCTTCTCCTGCCCAACCGTCAGCCCCAGGCTTCACCCGATCTTACTGTTCTCTCACTCATACCCTTCAATTTAATTCACTCCTAATTTGGTTCCCTAAATGACTTGGTTGGCATGCATTTCTGTGGTTGACAAATGCTATCTGCCTTAACTAGACCCACATTGCTCAGTCTGACCTACGAACAGGTCTCCCCACGTCAGCGATCATCTGAGCATGACCCATGTGTGGGTCCCTTGCTTCATTATGACCACATTTTATCCACATTTTGGAGACATGTCAACCATATCCATTACTTCCAGGACTCAGGGCTATCCTTGTGGCTGACGGTTTCTCTCTGCATCCTGAAGCCCACATCTTGAGCATGCGAAGCTTGGGGCAGGGTCCTTCTCACCTGGCCCATAGTTGGGAATGTCCTCACTGTGGGTGGACCTTCAGTCATCAACTGTACCAACCACACCTCTACATGTAGCATTTAAGACTTCAGCGGTGAGGGGTGGGGCTCTCACAGAAAGGGCTCCTTTAGCTGCGTGAGTGGGTTTGGAGGCACCCTTTAAGCTATTCTTCCTACAACCGCCTCTGGTTCACTTGGTTTTTTTCTTAGATTGGTAGGCCAGATGAGCGCCTCACCAGTTGTTATGCTTCTTCTCCTGCCTTGGAGGTTGGCACGAGTGCCCTGGTGTTGCAGAGATCACTCGCAACCCTCCACAACATTCCCATTAGAGAGATAGAGTGAGAGTGTTCCCCAAAATTGGAATTTCCCCTTGATTGGTCTACTAAATTGTGGTAGCAGAGCCGTCACTAAACAAAAAACTGTCCAGGTGCCTGGAGGGAGGGTGACCTAGGCTTTGGATCCCCAGAGGTTTCCTACTCACAGGGTTTTTTTTCCTCTCTTCCTTACCAGTGGTCATTATATTTAGATAGGTGTAGTAATATTCCCTACTTCCTGTAGTTAGGTTTATGCTGTTGGATGGAGTTGGGTGGCGGCCCCGTAATTGTTCTTTCTCTCCCTCCTAGCTGTGCCCTCTCTCCTTAGGAACTGATGCCTCCGCCACTATTTACCCATCATTTCTCACCTACTCTACTCAAACCATACTACCAACTAACCTACATACAGGTCTTCTATCCTGATAAGCACTCAGCACCTCATATGCTCTGCTCAACACTTTTTTTGGGCTCCTTCCTAAGGTACCTTTAGCCAAGGGAATCACTCCCATGGCAACTCTAGGGTGGAACCCTCCTCTAGGGTTCCTTGCCTTCATACCCCTACAGGGTGGTATATCTCATAGATAGAGAGGTGAACAGCCAAAGATTATCTTCATTACACAAGCATAGCACTACACCAGTTGCACTGGCACATTAAATTGGAAGGCTAAAGCCTGTAGTTCAATGGGGCTGAGCAACTATCCACACCCCTGTTCCACCCATATAAGGGCCACTCTTCCACACTCTCCCCTCGATCATCTTTCATTGCCCCTCCATCCACTCCTCATCCTCCAGCGGCTTGCCTCTCTCTGTCCTGTGGGCTCCTTCCCAAGGTACCATTGGTCAAGGGAATCACTCCCACTGCATCTCTAGGGGTGGAACCCTCCTCTAGGGTTCCTTGCTTTCATACCCCTACAGGGTGGTATATTCCACAGATAGAGAGGTGAACAGCCAAAGATTATTTAGGTTACACAAGCATAACACTATACCAGTTGCGTAGGTACATTGAACTGATGGTGAACAGCATAGCACCAATCTAAAATTTTTAATTTTACATGCATGCAGTACATTTGAACATACAACTGAGCCAGCAGGAAATGGCATTGCTGTCAATCATGTCTGCTCAAGTTTCCCAACTACTCAGTGTCTAATGAGGAATCTGTCCCCATTCCCCATTATCTGCCGTTCTGTCCCTGCTGATGTCTTCCCTCCCCTCACTCCCCATCCCTTACTTACAAATTCCCCTTTGCTCTATCCCAACCCCTCTTGAGGCTGTCTACTTTCTTCAGGGAGACTACTTCCTCCAGCAACTCATTCCACTGAGCTACCACCCTGTCTGTGAAAAAGTGCCTCCTCAATTCTCTCCAGAATTTTCCCCCCACCAGCTAGAGGCAGTTCCCCA
Organism: Neoceratodus forsteri; assembly: GCA_016271365.2. Lineage (NCBI taxonomy): Eukaryota > Metazoa > Chordata > Ceratodontiformes > Ceratodontidae > Neoceratodus > Neoceratodus forsteri. Next base: position 1,286,677,598 of record CM057453.1, read on the forward strand.
TAGTTGTCCTGTCCCCACTAATGCTGAAGAGACCCTCAGAACTCACCCTGCTGAAACCCATAAAGTATGTGAAGGTGTTCATCATGCCACCCCTCTCCCTTCTGTCCTCCAGGGAGTAGATATAATCATCATAGAATTACAAGTCTAATAACTATAAGCCATAATGACTTGGAGGTGTGAAAATTATCCAAATTCCATCACTCCTCTGTTTTTCATCTCTTCATCCAATAATATTTTAAACTGGTTCATACTAGCACTTCCCACTATGATCCTTGGCAGGCCATTCCATAGTGCCACCACCCTCTGATTCAGCCATGTTCCTCCTTTGCTAGTCTTATAATTCTCCCTTCTTAGTGTTCTGTTGTGACCTCTGAAGTTTATATGTGTCTCCCTGTCAGCAAGTCCTATATTTTCCCATACTGTTGGTCCCTATTCCCATGTGCCTTATAAACTAGACAAAGGTCTACCCCGGTTCTCCTATACTTCATAGAGTACAAGCCCAACTCCATTAATCTTTCATCATATGTCCTGTGTTTTATATTATCTACCTTTACTGGGTTTACTGGGTAATATAGGACAAAACAAGGCACAAGGCCCATAAAGATTGTCCTCCCACAACAGTGGGATATTATACAAATTACTGTGCAAATAGCCAAGAATCAAGATTGTATTTAAAGGAATCAAAGCTAGCTATGTCTACAATTGTCTGTGGCAAGGAATTCCAACATTTTGCTGCTCTTAGGTTGAAAAAATTATCATATTTTTTAGTATTAGCCCTGTCAACATTTAACTGCTTAGCATGAAGTCTTCCTATAATTCCTCTTGTTAGCTAATGCTAGTCCACATGTCTTGAGCAGCCAAGGATTATGTACTAGTTTGTGCATAAGTAGCAGATCTCCCCTTTGCCTTCTCAAAAATAATGGATAGTGCATTGTTTCCCTGAGTCTAGTATCATAACATTAATTGCTTAATCTGGGGATGGATTTAGTAAGTCTCCTTTGAACCTGCTCGAGACGATTTATATTGGTTTTAAGATAAGGACTCCGGAAAGGAAAACTGTAATCCAAATGAGGTCTGACATAAGCTCTATACAATGGCACTAAACAGTGTTCAGTTTTGCTGATGAAGGTTTTATTAATCTGTCTCAAAATTACATTAGATGTTCTAACTACTTTACTGCAGTGGTCACTGGATGACAGTTTATTACTGATCATAATACCAAGATCTCTTTCACAAATAGATGATTTAAGTTCCTGGTTATTAAAACAGTATTTATGAGATGTATTGTTCCTACCAAAATGTAAGACCTTGCATTTATCGATGTTAAAGGACACTGAGATTTTGTTGGCCCATTGCTCGATAGAGGGTAGATCTTGCTCAAGGAGTTGAATATTAACTGGGCTATCAACTCTACCGCCAAGTTTTGTATCGTCTGCACATTTAGAAAGGTAGTTATTAGAAATAATACCCATATCAAGAATAAAAAGATTGAAGAGGACAGGCCCCAGCATGGAGCCCTGCGGGACTCCACTTGTAACCCTGCCAGAGGAAGAATATGCCACATTTATTCTAACGAATTGAGTATGATTGAATAACCATTGGGATATCCAATTAACCAAAAGTGAAGGAATTCTCAAATTATGAAGTTTATTAATCAACAGAGAATGTGACACATCATCAAAGGCCTTACTGAAATCGAACAATAATACATCTGCAGATGTGTTGTTATCCAGTAACTTACCTATCTTGTGATAGAAAGATATAAGATTAGTTGTGCATGAATGGCCAGACTTAAAACCATGTTGTGAATTGTCAGAAATATCAAGTTGTTCAATTATATTCTCCAATCTAGATTTAATTAAATGTTCCATTACTTTTTCTATTACGGAGGTCAGACTAATCGGTCGATAGTTCTGAACATTAGACTTGTTCCCCTTCTTGAAAATCGATGTTACTATGGCTTTACACCAAACATCAGGTATTTCATTTTCAAGTAAAGATTTATTAAATAGAATTTGAAGAGGGATTGCAATAGAGTTTAACGTTTCTAAGAGAAATATAGCATTGATGTTATCAGGACCGGAACTAGTAGATCTTTTAACACATAATAGCGCGTTCTTAATTTCAGTAAGATCGAAACGGGGAATGGGGGAATTGTTTCTAGTGATTGGAGTAGTGGGAGTGATAGGTAAATCAAAGACAGAACAGAAATATCTGTTAAAGTGATCCACCATCTCCTGATTAGATGATATAGTAATCCCGTTGTCACAAAGTGGACATATTTGTCTAATACTCCACTTGTTGCCATTAATGTAAGAATACAAAGATTTCTGATTAGATTTAGAGTGAGCTAGGTTGAACTCAAATCAAAGCCTAGCAGTTTTAATTAACTTTTTTAATGTAGACACAGCAGTTTTATATTTAAGTCTCAGGAATGAACTAGGATCTTTTTTTAGTTTCTTAAATAATCGCTTCTTAGTTTTTATTTGTTTATCAATGGTTTTGTTGTACCAAACAGGAACTTTACCTTTATTATTATATTTTAATTTTAAGGGAATGTAGGTGTCTTCTAGATGGTGTATAATATTAGTCAGACATTCGTATGCTTTATTAACATTTTTGCCCCTAAACATTTCTGTCCAGTTAATTTTGTTTAATTCTGTATTGATCTGTATAAAATTAGCTTTATTATAATCCTTATATTTTATGTTATTAGTAATCTTGGGAATATGTAAAAGAATGTTAAAGAATAAAGAATTATGATCACTATTGCCAATAGGGGTCATGATGTTTATATCAGAGACTTTAAAACCCTTGTTTGATATTACTATGTCCAAAATATTGTTACCTCAAGTAGGCTGACTGACTAATTCATCCAGTCCCAAATCAACAATTAAATTCAGAAATAGATTTTCATGATTGTTATTGTCTGCACAAAGATTCCAATTAATGCCAGGCATATTAAAGTCACCTAAAATGAGAATATCGACCTTATAAGATATATCCGTGATTATATTTAATAAATCAGAGGTATATTAAATGTCGACTAAAGGTGGTCGATAGCAAAACCCTATTATGAATTTTGGGTGGTCCTTCAATTGGATACATATCCAAAGTGATTCAGTTTGAGTTTGAACTGAAATTTCGTGGGAAACAATGTCTTCTCTGACATAAAGACACACACCCCCTCCTTTTCTATCGATTCTATCTTTATGCTAGAGTTTATAGTTGGGGATATGTCTGGACTAAGCTGAAGAAGAGTCCCACCAAGTCTCGGTGATGGCAATGATACCGAGATCAAGTAAGGTACATTTTGCTGTAAGTTCAGCCATTTTAAGATTAATATACAAGGCATCCAGCCTGGGAGTGGGTCCCAAGATGACAGCCTGGGTAAAGAATTGGCTGGAGAATAGGACACAGAGAGTAATAGTAAATGGAGTCCACTCTGAAGAAAGGGGGGTTACTAGTGGGGTACTGCAGGCTTCAGTATTAGGAACGGTCCTCTTCAATGTCTTTATAAGCAACATTGCAGAGGGACTGGAAGGAAAAGTATGTCTCTTTGCAGATGACACAAAGATCTGCAATAGAGTTGATGCACAAGGTGGGGTGAAAAGGATGAGAAGGGACTTGGCAAGGTTAGAGGAATGGTCAAATGTATGACAGCTTAGATTCAATGCTAAGAAGTGCAAGGTAATGCACCTGGGAAACAAAAACCCAGGGAAGAGTACACAATGAAGTGTGATACTAACAACAACAAAATGGAAAGGGACCGGGGTAGTCATATCAGATGACCTAAAGGTGGGCAAGCAATGTGAGAGGGCAGCAAGGAGGGTTGGGGGATACTGGGATGCAGGGAGAGGCATCACCAGTAGAAAACAGGAAGTTATTATCCTCTGCACAGACAGCTGGTGAGACCCCATCTGGAGTACTGCATGCAGTTCTGGAGACCCAATCTCCACAAAGACATAGACAGAATGGAAGCTGTCAGAGGAGGAACTAAAATGGTGCAGGGTCTGCACCGGAAGACATATGAAGAGAGACTTAAGGAGCTTAATATGTATAGCCTCGAGGAAAGGAGGGAGAGGGGAGACATGATAGAAACTTTCAAGTACCTCAAGGGAATCAACAAAGTCCAAGAGGGTAGCATCTTTCAAAAAAAGAGGTGTGCAAGAACAAGGGGGCACAATTTGAAGATGGGGAGGCAGCTCAGAGGTAATTTAAGGAAGTATTTTTTCACAGAGAGGGTTGCGGATGCATGGATTAGAGGTTGTGGACTCAAAAACAGTGGTGGAATTCAAACATGCATGGGACAGTCATAAGGCAATTCTAGGGGGTGGGGGTAGGAAGAAGTAGGCTGCTGGTTAACTAGGATCTGCAGCTTATGCAGTAGGTAGGGAAATGGGCAGACTGGGTGGGCCAAGCGGTCCTTATCTGCCTACAAATTCTATGTTTCTATGTAAGAGAGTTCAGGGATCTTGCATTAAAAGACAATAAATTGCAGGTTTTCCCATTACTGGTTTTCTCTTTCCAGTTAAGAGAATAAGGAATAGTCCTTTTCTCACCCAAACTGTTTAGTTTAAATGTTTATTAATGACAGGAACAATTTTGTTCTGCCCAACAGGGCACTTCCTCTCCTGTTCAGGTGCAAGCCATCCCAACTGAAGAGAGAATCCTTGCCATTGAAGTTTTCCCAGTGTGGGATACAGCAAATATCTTGTTGAAGGCACCATTTCCTTAGCCATTCATTTGTTTCCCTAATTAAGCAGGTCATACTGTGTTTCATTCTAGGCACCGGAAGGATTTCAGAAAAGCACACAGTACAGCCTTTCTCAATGAGTAAATTATTTAAGGCCACAAAATCTTTTCTTATCTGTAAGGGCCTTGTTCGGTTCAGGTCATTAGTACCTGTGTGTATAATAACAAGTGGATTGTGACCTGCATTGGTGCATATATCATTGACCATTCTAGAAATATCAGAAACTCTGGCTCCCCTAAAACTGGAACATGTTCTTGATGATTTATCCAGATTACAGATTGCCCTATCTAGATGTCTAGATATCTAAATAATAGAGTTGCCAAGAACAAAGACTTGGTGAGGATGACTCTGGGAACAAGGGCCAGAAATGTCCATTACTGTAGCTGTATTCCCAGGTTCAGAAGGGTGGGAATTGGACCTACAATTGGAATTCCTAGATAAACCGATAGGTTCACTATGAAATAGCTGGGGACCCAGGTCAATAAGGGCAGTAATGGGGGGCTCAGTGACAACGACTGATGGTTGACACTTTAATGACTCTACTAGGGTGTCATTTGTGTAATCACTATCTGGCAGATTGGAGAGTGCTGAATAGGAAGTATAAATTGGGAGACTAAAATGCCCAGCTCTATGACCCTTTTTACATACCCTAGCATAAGTTACCAAAGTCCAATCATCATTTAGATCAGTGCCTTCTGAATCGTCCTCTCTACCCCTCTTTTTTAACCTAAGATTGTTAGTGATGGTTTCCTCGCTAGCAGTATTATTGGCTGCTAGATTGTTAATAGTAGGGTTGGGGTGACATACTTTTTTATTAGGAGGAGGATGCGAGGGTGGAAAAAAGGGTGAGGAGAAAGATGTTATATTACTAGTAAGCTCTGTTGGAGGGAAAGGACTACATAGTGCTTGGAAACATTTGCACATATTTGTTTGACGCTTTTCCAGTTGCTGTAGTCTAACTGAGAACAGTGCAATTTCTTCAAGTAATTGTATATTATCAGTGCATTTAGTACAAATAAAGCCATTACTTGAGTTCAGTGTTGATTGAATCAGTTGGTACATACAACATGCCTGGCATTTAATGCCTAAGTCCCCATCCAAGGTCATAATAGTAGAGGAAACAGACACCAGGCTTTTACTGCCAGGTTTAGATAAAGTAGAGAATTGTGGCCCCATATTAATGATAGCTTGATACATAAGTTAAAAACAGTTATTGAATACATAGTTGCAAAGGTGTTAAGGAAGAGTGGCGTACACTCTACCTGGAGGTGGTCCTATGGAGTTATATAAACCTGTTACCACGATCACAACGCCAACCGACAACCACCAAACACCATTCTAGTCACCCTCCTCAAGACCCCTTCCAGAGACCTCTTATTCCTTCTCTCTTGAAGGGCCCAGACCTGCACACAGTACTACATGTGCAGCCTAATCAAAGATACATAGAGAGGCATAAGCACCTCCCTATCCCTGCTCCTAATGTTCCTTGCCATACAGCCCAATACTTTAGTGCATTTACATACTACTCTCCTACACTTTTTAGGTTGTTATTCACTAATATCCCTTAATCCTATTCCTCTTCTGTAACAGCCACTTCACTATTATTGATATGATACCTGGCTGTTCTTGTGGCTTAAATGCATAACCTTGCATTTATCAATATGTGTTTCTTTTTATGTGCCCATTCCACTGTGTTATTGAGTTCATCTTGGAGTTTGATGACATCCTTATTTGTACTTTACAATGGCACATATTTTGGTGTCATCAGTGAGATTGCTGAGCCATGCATTATTTGAGCATTTCATGGAGGACACAAATATATTAAATAATACAGGTCCCCAGACTGATCCCTAGGGGACACCACTTGTCACAGGTGCCCACTTTGAATAGTTGCCCCTCAAAGTAACCTTTTGTCTTCTATTAGTCAGCCATGAACTTATCCATCCAATGATAAAATCTTTAATACACATATTCCCCATGGTACTTATTAACTCATGATGTGGGACTATGTCAAATGCTTTAGCAAAGTCCAGCTAAATAACATCAACTGGAAGTTTTAAGTCCCAAGGTTGCACTAACAGGCTCAAAGAAATGTAGCAAGTTTGTCAAACAGGACCCACCTCTCACAAAGCCATACTGGACTGGATCCCTTTGCCCTGATTCCTCCAGGAACTGCTCAAGTTGGTCTTTGATCGTACCCTACTACAACTTTCCCACCACCAAGGTAAGGCTTACTGGCATATAATTGCCACAGATGGCCCTATCCCCTTTTTTGCAGATCAGGACAATATCCATAACAGTCCAATCCATGACTATCTTCCCCTCATCTAGTGATTTCTGGAAAATAACTGCTAATGGCTCTGCTGTCAGCCCTGCCATCTTCCTCAGGAACCTAGGGTGAAGCCCATCGGGCACAAAGACTTTGTAGGGTCTAATTTTAGAAGCCTGTGTTTGATAATAAGATCACTAACTATGATGTTGTTGGTATTCTTGGGAGCCACAATAATTCTGTCTGATCCCTCATTGTTTGGGTGGACACTTGTGAAAAAGGTGTTAAAGATCTCAGCCATGTATGTCACTACACTTGGAAATCATTTCCCCTTGTTGTATTAGTGGTCCAACTTGTATTTTTGTTTTTGTGAAACTACCGATGTAATTCTAAAATTATTTTTTAATTTCCCCTGATTTTGGCTAGCCTTGGTTCAAACTCCTTTTTTTTTTGCCTTCCTAATTTGTCTCTTGCATTTCTTAACCTTGATTTTGTACCTTCCCCATGACCCTGGTGTTCCTATCGCTTTTGCCAATTTATAAGCGATCTTTTTATGTTTTATTGCTTTTTTAATTTCCATTGTAAACCATGCTGGAATTCTACCTTCCTTGTTATACTTGTTTCTTAGAGGTATAAACTCTTCAATGCAATTCAGTAATTTCCCTTTAAAGATGTTGCACATATTATCCAGGTCCTTTTCCTCAAACTCATCCCTCTACCTCCAATTTCTTAGTTGATTTTCAATATTTGCATAATTAGCTCCATTACAATTTCTCACTTTTGTGATCCCCCGCTGGTATGTCCATTTAAAATGAATTAAATACTGCACCATACAGTGATCACTCCCTCATAGTGGTTCATGAGTAATATACTCACTAAGATCTTCATTCATATTGCTCAAGACCATGTTAAGATCTCCAAGTTTCTTCTTGTAGGGTTCACCCTGCTGTTCCTGGATCATTTTAGTTACCCCTCCTCTGGACTGTTTCCAGTAGGTTGATATCTTTCTTTAGGTAAGTGCACTAAAACTGTACAGTGTACTCCAGGTGTGACTATACTAGGGATTTATACAGTGGCAGAATGACTTCCGCTTTCCTGCTGGTTGTATTTCTGGCTATGCAGGCCAGCATCCAATTCACTTTGGCTGCTGCTTTCTTGCAGTGTGCTGCATGCTTCAGGTCACTAGTGATGATAATCACTCCAAAGTCCTTCTCCTTCTTCCTTTTCATTACTTTTTATTACAGTGGTCATGGCAAGATAATTGTAACTTTTATAAAATTACATTAACTTCAAAACCACATATTTCCAACACATGAACAAAATAAACTGAAAAGAAAAATAAGTATCTAGATGTTTCTGACATACTGCAGAGTCAGCCAGGATGAAACACAGTAAAAAACATCTCACAAGTTCCTGTATGATGAAAGGGCTTACGTGCCATTGAATAGCATAGAAATATTGCAAGGTACATTGCTGCATCTTGGCTAGGTCTGCTTACATTTTTACTAAAAAATACTATTGTTAGTAGCGAATAATACTGTTTTAAACTTTTTGTGACACTCAAAAAGGCAATAGCAAAAAGAAGTATGTTGCTCACGGCAGAGTTCAACCACCCAGGCACAGACAGGGAGGAGAGACTTGATAAGACCAAGTGAAGTAGGCAATTTCTGGATGTTGCAGAAGACTGCTATCTGACACAATATTTTAAGGGTAACATTAAGCAGAATGCACACTTGATCTGCTCTTTAGCACTGAAGACAATTTGGTCTGAGAGACATGGAAACCAGAAAGATGCCAGGAAACACTGAACCATCATCAGAGACACCATTGTTAAGAGAGGAGTGTCAAAGGAATGTACAGTACACTGTGCTCCTACACAAGTTAAATTTTGGAAACATGAGAGCTCACAGCGCATGTGCTTAGAGAAAGCAAGTACATGGACAGAACTACTCAGCAGCAGTGGGATACCCTCAAAATCCATGAAGACAGTTTAAAACAGGGATGTACCCCACTGGGGGAGGAAGTGCAATAGTAGGAAGCATAACACCTATATTGATGAAGAAGGAGGTACTTGACACATCAGGGAACAAAGAAGCATACAAGATGACTAAGTTGCTGAACACCAGTAAAAGCACACAGATCTATAGGAGCAAACTGAAAGGGCAAGCACAAAATCAGGGGTACAAAACAAATAGCAGAGGAACAAACAGCACTTGAAGTTAATCCAGTAATAAAATGTACTTCAAATGTCAAGGAAAAGAGGAAATGACAGACATCTGTTGGACCACTGAGGGATCAGGAAAGTACTGATATAATAGCCTAGGAGCAACGGATGGCTGAATGCTCCATGAGTATTTTGCATGAATATTCATGAAGAAAGAGATGTACAGTAGGAGTATCAGATAGTGAGAGGTTGCTCAGAGCAGAGTAGCAGGAAACATTAGAACTATGCCTGACACCTGAAGGGGTTAAAACAAAGCTGAAGATGGCAAACTTAAAGAAAGAAAAGGGGACCTGATAAATGCCACTCAAAAATTTTAAGTGAACTAGCCAAGGGACCTCGACAGTAATATTCAATGAGTCACTCAGAACTGCATATGTGGCTGATGACTGGGAAATGACCCCCACTGTAACACTATAACAAGCACTGGACAATGCCAATCATGTTTGCTTGCTTGTTTTTGCTTTGCTGTTTTTTTTTTACCAGGAGAGACACATTAAGCTGAAAGCTTGTTTACAGGTGCCACCTGGTAACATGATGAAGTTAAGTGACTTGCTCAGGGTCACACAGTATGCAAGTGGGGGCATACTGTGTGACCCTGAGCAAGTCACTTAAAGGACAAATAAACAGCTTGTTTTTTCCTTAGATGTTTTTAGCTGTTTTTGATATTATTCAGTGGTATTTCACTTGCTAATGACATTTTTATTTTCCTTGAGTCAGGTTTCTTCTTATTTTATGTATTTTGTACATTTTTCCCTATGTCTGTTCACTACACGTTCATGAGATGCCAAGGGAAGAGTCATGCTGCGGGCTGCTCATACTGTGACCTTTTGATGTCAGAGAAGAGAGCAGCGTTTCTGCTGTCACTTCTGCTGACTGTGATTTTCAATAAAACAGTATGGCCAGTAATGTAGAATTGGACTCTGATGAGGAATTTTTTTTAATTGGCCGAACCTTACATGTTGGAGCTAGTGAGAAAACAAAGTGAGAAAAATCAGAATTAGTCTGTTGACCTAGGTGAATCATGGGGCTCTGAAGCTGTTTGCGCACTGTGGGTGGGATATTCAAAAGGGTTGCGCTATGCGCAATAGGGTTGCGCCAGCGCAAGTCCGAAAATGCACCATTCTGCGATATTCAGCGGGAGGCAGTTAACGCCACTGAAAAACATGCTGAGCAACAGTGCAATGCAAATGAAGGTATGAGCAACCGAAGGGGGTGGATCCATGCATAAAGTGCGCAATGCGATATTCAAAGGCTTGCGCAACGCGCAACAGTGGATCAGCCGGAAGTTGCGCCATGGCAGAAATGAGCCAAAATCAAAAGGCTCAAGGAAGAGGCACAAGAATGTGACAGGGAATGCTTATTAGGTAGCCACACAGAGCAGGCCACAGCAGCAGCCAGTGCAGGCCAGGGAGTAGGCAGGACAGAAAAGGGCAGCTGAAGGTGTGTGGGCCACAGAGTTCCAGAGGCCAGTAGGTGTACCCGTGCAGTGGAGGTAGCAGTCAGGACAGTGGGGGAACAGAACAACAACAGCTGGGGGACACAAGCCAGGGAGATGGACAGTGCCAGCTTCCACATGGAAGCTGTAATGAGGGGGTGAGAAGGCATGCTGCAGGGGCGTGACCGTGGAAGGGCCGTCAGGTACACCCAACAGGCAGTACCGTGCCGCATCAGCTTTGAGCTGTATTCAGACACGAGATTGTGGGCCGGCACCGCCTGAACAGGCAACACTGAGGTGGCTCTGTGAGCTGTGCAGTGATGTGATGCAGGCACCCTCACGACGGAGTCACGCCTGTCAGTGGAGACAAAGGTAACAGCCTGCATAGGCTTGCTCACTGCAGGTACTTCAGAGGCCACCAAGGGACACCACAGGCATAACGCGGTCGCCACGCCACGCATCTCACCCAACCCTCAGCACACTGCTGCCACATGCCGCGGAGCATCCATTTCCCAGCACTGCGGCAGGCATACAGCAAACATACAGGAGTTCCACAGGGTAGCACGTATGCCTGGCGTGCTAGGGGTGATAGACTGCACCCATATGGCCATTCACATGCCACCTGGCCCTGATGGGGCCGCATATCACAATCAGAAGGGGTTCTCCAGTGTCAACTGCCAGGTGGTGTGTGATGCCAGTGGGCGCATCATCAATGTCTGTGCCACGCACCCTGGCGGAGCACATGATTCATTCATATGGTACCAGTCTGCACTGTGCCATCGATCTGAGAGTGGGGACATCCCCACAGGACATCTAGTGGGTGAGTATGCATGTAGGATTGGCAAAGTTGGTGCAAGGGTGGGTAAGCCACAGGTGCCATGGGAGTGGCACACAGGGCTAGGAGCAATATGGGCCTGAACATGACACTAACCTCCACTATCTCCACACAGGTGACAGTGGATACCCACTCCGTCCCTGGCTGCTCACACCCTACTGGCGCCCCACGACCCCATCGCAGTTACACTTCAATGAGGCACATGCCGCCACATGCAACATCATTGAGCGGGTGTTTGGGATGCTGAAGGCACGCTTCTGATGCCTAGACACCTCCGGAAGTGCCCTCTGTACAGCCCTCAAAGGCCTGTGGGATATTCCTAGCCTGTTGTATCCTGCACAACATGGCAAAGACTGTGGGATAGCTGTACAGGTCAGGAGGGGACAGCGATGGGGGATGGTGGACGCGGGTGATGATGGGGATGAGCAGCCCTCTTGTGATGTGGACTCTCGACTGATCCAGCTGGCCCAGCTGCACCAGGACACCATCACAGATGAGCACTTTGCACAACACAGGTAAGTCATGGGGTCATGTGCAACCAACACTGTCCAGGCGCAACCCACATACACACAGGGTAACACACCAGGGTGCACAAGAGGAGGGGAAGGGTACAGTTGCTGACAAACACACAACCAGGAGGGTGAACAGTCACATGCCACATGGACAGACACACACACACACCAGGCACAAAGTGCACTGGGGCAGGTGCACAGCAGAGCAGGAACAGACATGTGAAACACACGTGTCCACAGGCCACATCCACCACCTGTTCTGTCCATGTATGGGTGTGATGCTGGGCACCTTGCACTCTTGGGTACAGTGCAATGCAGGCATCATCATGCACATGCACCTGTGGACAGCAGTCGGGAGGGTGTGCAGGTGGTCCGTGTGTCGGCGTGTTGGGCAGGGCACCCACTGGTGCACTGCCCACCATGACACACAATGCACACAGAGCAGCACCAGACAGGGCCCACACTGGAAGACAGGTCAGTCATGTGGCACTGTGAAATGAACTGTGAATTGCCACGGCCACCTCGGATGCGTGGACGGCCCCGCCAAGACCCAGCAGCACTGGCAGGCTGAGCATAGGCCACTTGGGGTGGCACCGATGGACCACCAGGGGTCCAACTGCGTGAGCGCAACCTTGTCTGCACAGGGGTCTGCAGCATGCTGAACATACCTGCACCAGGGGTGCTCAGGATGCCCACAGCAGAACCCGGCGTCGACAGGCTGGGTGTCGCACAATGCCGGGAATGGGGAGTGGATAGCGTACTGTGTGGCGTGCACAGCACAGGGGCACCTGACTGTGTGCCCAATGTGGCCACGACAGCAACCAATGCCTGAGTCTGCCTGTCAATGGCGGCGGTCACATCCATCCGCATTTGGACAATCCCTGCAAGGATCATCGCATTGTCCCTGCTGTGCCACTCCACAGCCACACACAGTGCCTCCACGGACATTGCAACCTGCATCTGCTGCTGTACTAATGCCCGCAGCAGGTGGGTGTGCTCGACAAACGGGTCGTCTGCCACATCAGCAACCTGTTCCTCAGGGTATGGAAGGGCCTGATGATCAACACCCCTTGAGGGTGGGCGCTGCTCACCAGGACCAGGTATGGGCAAGTTAGGCGGTGTAAATACGCCACCACTGAACCCTGTACCCCCAGACCCGGTGGGTGACTGCTGCTGCTGCCCCTCTGCCTGCTCTGCCCAAGGGACCGGTCATTCCACTGCTGTGTCCGCAACAGTGCCAGTGACCTGCACAGCCACCGGTGCTGCCCCACCGGTGCTGACAGGCACAGCCTGGGACTGTGCTGATGTGCTGGCACACACATTGGAACCAGCTAGGTCCATGGGTGCTAGCTGTCCTGCTGTGTGTCCATTATGTGACACACACGTGTCAATGCCCATAGTGGTCGTTGCATCATCAATGGTGCAGGTTCGTGCCACAGCCACAGAGTGCTGGCATGCTTGCATGCCAGACCGCTGAGACACAGGAAGGGCACTCCCCACACCTGTCTCACCGACATCGGAGATGGCAGCCAGGCGTGCACACTGGTGCAATGCATGCCGGCTACCAGCAGAGGTGGATGGACCCTCCTCCAACTCCGGCTGGATGTCCACAGTGGACAGGCCCTCCACCACTGTCCCCTGCAGATGCACAGGATCTGTAACAGAAAGTGAGAACATGTTAGTGCATGGGATCCACCTTCCCCACCGACCATGTCATACCATGCAGTGATGGGCTACCACCTGTCTGGAAGCCACCTCCTGGAACGCCTCGATGGCACTGCACTGCATGGATGCAGCAAGACGGTCCTCCGCTGAGTCAGCTGCACCACCTCCGCTGGCCTCGCCTGCTGGCAGCGCGTAGCCGCCCTGAGGGCTGCCACCTTCTCCTTCACCCTCCTCCTGTCGGTCCCTCATCTTCTTTTTACATTCCTGCACGGAGCGCTGGTGGCTTCCGTGCAGGTTTACGGTGTGAGCCACCCCTCCCATGCAGCAGCATGGGCCTGAGTGCCCCACCAATCCACTGAGGTAGTGGCTGTTCCTCCAGGCAGGCCTCAAGAGTGCCTCTGTTTGACTTTTTCGAAGTTGGGCCTCTTCTGCCCACCATCATCCTCCTCACCTATTCCTGGCTCAGCCATGTCACAGTCTGTATGGGTGGAAGTGGACACCTGTGACTGTGCAGTATACAGCAATACCTCAAGACCATAGTCCAGAAAATCACACAGCATGCAACTCATCTATCACCTGCAGTAACCGAATATGGCTACTGCAGATCAATGTCGCATATTTATAGCGCAATGCATGCAAATTAGAGGAGAACTTTAATGATGCAAATCAAGGCTGGCCATACCATTGAATGGCTGATCAGATGATTTGCATATGACGGTCTGAATATCGACTGTTGCGCTTGCAACACGGGTTGAGCCGGCTGAGCCAATGGCGCAGGTTCTGTGACTGCGTAGTACACCACACTGTGCATGCCCAGGTATCTTAGCGAGCGCCTGCCACGCTTGATGACGGCTGTATGATCGGCAATTCAGGACATGGCCACCATTGTGCCACTGGCGTACAGTGCTGGTCACCACATGGCACTGTGGCACAACTGCGCAATAGTCCACTCAGACACTGGCACGCAGGCGACCGACTACCGGACGTAGACATCCAATGGAGCCAGCGCGGCCTGCACCAGAGACCCATGACTTTGTAAGTCCGACCTTGCCCCTGGCGCTGCACGTATGGCATGTTCAGAGTTCTATCGCACTGTTCGGTACAGCACGATGGGACCGGGAGCGCTGTACAAACAGCGCGATAGGGACTAACAGAGTTGTATTGCACAACATTTCCATGTGGGGTTGCCGTGCTGCAGAGTGCCATATTGCTTACTATAAACCTGCAGAGATGGCACGCAGGAGAGCCCCTCAGTGGAGTGCATTGGAGGTGGCCAACCTGGTGGCTGTGGTGGAGCCTCACCATGGGCCACTGTTTGGGGAGGAACCCCTAAACATGGCCTGCACCCATGTGTGGCAGCAGGTGGACACCGATCTGGAGCAAGCCACTGGGCAGCAAAGAACACTGGAGCAGTGCAGGCACCGGTACAGTGACCTGTGCAGGAGGGAGCGGGCACTGCTGGCGCACCTCAGGTCACATGCCAAGAGGGGCATTGTGCCTAGGCCAGGTGGGTGAGCCGTCTATGCACCTGTATTGTCCGCATGGGTAACACTGTGTAATGTGACCAGAGCATGGGGGAGGGTTGGTCCATGGTTGGCTGTGACAGTGTTTGCAGGTGTGTGATGTATGGGTCTGGCTGTGTGGGCAGGCACACCTCCATTGGGGCAGGGTCTGTTCTGCTTGGGATCTCACTGATGTGTTTTCAACTTTGTTTTCCACAGGCATGAGGAGCGGAAGCTGGCCCGGATGAGGCTCAGAGGGCGCTATGGAGGTGGCTGGCCGAGGTGGTGGGAGTGTGGGCCCCAGCAGCAGCAGCAGCAGCAGTGGCTTGATGAGGGTGAGTGTCATTACATCATGGATGCTATTGCGGCTATGGGAGGGCATAGCCACCATCCATGGACAATACTGCCATGCACGCTGACGGAGACAGTCAGCACTGTCCAGTGGCACTGCATGTTCTGTGAGTGCGCTACTGGTGGTCCATGCATGCACTGGGCACATGGCTGTGAGACTAACTTCCCACCACGTAGCCACATCACTGGACAGCCTTGCTTAAGCAGTTGGGCATGGTGGGTGTGTGTGAGGGCACACATGGCTGTTGCTGCCTGGTTGGGCTTGTCTTGGTGCACGGTCACCGTGAGTGGGTGCAGTCCATCACAGGGTGTGGGCACTTGGCTGTATGCCATGCATGTGGGTGTGGTCGAGGTTGTGGACAGTCACAGCCATTGATTCTGTTCCTTGCCCTAGGGTGTCCAGGTCCGCACAGGATTGAGCAGGCTGTCCACTGCCTGCTGGAGGTGTCCATAGAGTCCCCATCCATTCTCATGGGAGATGCACCAGAGGGGTGTGAGACTTATGAGGAGGCCACAGGACCAGAGGCAGCCTGATGCTGTGCAGCCTGAGGGCAGTAGTGCCCCACACCTACCCCCTTTTACCCTTCCCCTTACACTCCTGTCTTCCCTCACTGTTCTTCTCACCCTGCCTCTTACCCACCCCTCACCTTGTGTCTTCATCACAATCTCCCCCTTTCTTTGTATATATCTCTGTACATAGTTTATTGTTGTGTTCATGTTGATATTCTTTATAAATCTATTTTGGACATGAATACTGTGGTGGTCTCTGATTTGCAGCTGGCTGGGTGCTCAGTTGCAGTGGTGCATGGCATCTGGGTGGTATTGTCCTGGGAGTTGTGTGTGTGTGTGTGTGTGTGTGTGTGTGCATGGAGGGGTCCCTGGTGTGGTGGTGGCTTTCAGCTGGTCTGTCGTGCTGCCACACACCGCTGGGTGCCCTGGTGGGTCTGGCTTGTATGGTTCTGTGGTACACACGTTGCATTGTGCCGGGGTATAGGATCCTGCAGTGACGGTCACAGTCACTGCTCATGGATGGTGTCTTGGGGTTCCAGTGCAGGGTGTGCTGTACATGGGGGGCTGTTGTACACTTGGGTTGTCCAGCCCCTTTGTGTGGCAGGTTCAGCTTGCCATGTGGGTGTGCTGGGAGCACCATGGCCCAGCTGTACTTTGTTGGCTTGTCCTTTTACGTGGGCCGGTGGATATTCCTTCCCTCCACCAGTGATGCTGTGCTCTCGGGTGGGGGGTGTATTGTTAGTTCTGCAGTGTTCCCTGTGCCCATCTGTGCATGGGTGGTGAGCCCTGCCTCCTTCCCCGGTTGTGCAGTTCCATTGCTCTGCTGCTGGGGCTCTCTGCTTCGTGTAATGGCACCTCTGGACTGCTCAGCTGGGCTGGCTTTGTTAGCGCATGATGCATCATATGTGCTCAGCTTCCTTCCTGGTTGCGCGTATGCGGCGCAGGTTAAGCGCATTCAGACGTTGGCTGGTTGCGCAATTTGACTTGCTCCATGTTTGAATATAGCGTCTGTTGCGCAAGTGCACAATTGACTTGTGCTTGCTCCTGCTGTTGCGCACATTTTGGGCGGAGTTTGAATATCTGGCCCTGTATGTGTATGTGCCTTAGGACCTCCTTGTGAATGAGCTTGCTCAACGGAGTCTTTCCTGCAATAAACTTGAACTTGAACTTGAAAAGCTGAAGTTGAAGAATCTGTTCCCTGCATCAGACTGGCATCTCTTGCACCCCTTGACATGGTACGTAACAGACATTGATTTATGGATAGGTTTGTTATTTATGTTATGTATGCAATGATGCATTTAATACTGATTTATTTTAACGTTTTTTATGATTTCTGAGGTCCATCATTTCACATGTCACCCCCCTACACTGCCACGCCAGTCACTTTCCACTAATATATTAGCATTGCCAGTCATAATATTTTCACACACTGTATATACAGTATATGTCTTCATAATGTCCATTTGTTTCATACCGTGCAGTGAAGAGTGTGTGCATCAGCTGTAGAACTGTCTGCCCCCCCGCAAAGCTGTGCATTCATATTTTTCTGTATTTTTCAACTGCAAATGTATATTGCCTTCGTTTTTTATCTGTAAGAGGACTGCCATTTTAGTAGCTTAATTGTTTGTAATATTTATTTTGTGAAAGAATTAGCAAATATGTGTTTTGGCTGAAACATGTTTATAAGTATTGAATTATGCTCAATTGTGTTTTTCACATCTTTTTATCTGAGCCTCTCACATATTTTAATTGTACTCAAAACTAAAAAATCATACATTTTAAATTGGTGTCTGTTTTGGGCCCTATGTTATTTGCATTCCTTACATATTTTAGTTCTGCAATTCTCTTACAAGTATACAGTTGTTTCTATAAATATTATTAACACTGAGGTTTCTTTGCCACAGTTTCATGCATTAGTGTTTTTTTATCCATCAACTCAGTTTTGAGGATGTGTTTGGCATCTACTCCTCTTTGTATGAAGAAGTTCCTCCTCCCATCAACTATTATGAAAGCCCATAACCTGGTTATCACTGTCACCCAAATTATCGCTCATTATTTACAGTGAGTGCATACACCAATAATGTAGTCTGTCCTCATATGATGTATGATGCAGATTGTGAGTTATTTTGGAATGTGCCATGTGTGCTACTTCCATACTATATACATCCTTCCTTATTTGCAGTCTCCACAAATACTGGCA
The DNA here is from genome assembly GCA_016271365.2 of Neoceratodus forsteri. Taxonomy (NCBI): domain Eukaryota; kingdom Metazoa; phylum Chordata; order Ceratodontiformes; family Ceratodontidae; genus Neoceratodus; species Neoceratodus forsteri. The sequence goes on from CM057453.1 coordinate 1,286,695,857, forward strand.
GGGATGTATGTTTAGAGACACTGTGATTGTATGACAGATAAAGATGTTCAGGCCCTTCCAACAAGCCAGTAAACCATGTGTTGACCCAATTTATTCATATGCTGTTGTCATCCCTACACAACTCTACTTTTCTTTTATGCCTATCCCATGCATGTTCACATCCCTTCACCGCTGTTGTTCCCATCAGCTGACAGTGGCATGCCATTCTAGCCTTCTAACATCAATCATGTTATGAAGTTATTTCACATGTGAAACCTTACTACTCCCTTCTTCCAGTCTCATGACATGCCCCAATCTTGATTCAGTGAACATTCTATTTGGAAAGGTAATACCATCCTGTACCTTATTAGTTCATTTGAGTTACTTGAATGTCACTATCATGTGTCACCTCTCCTCTCCTATCCTCAAGTGTGTACATATTGAGCTCATCCACTCGTTATCTTCTTGTGTCATTCAATGCACGTATTGTAGAGATTTTTGGTTGCCCTTTATTGAACCGCTTCCTCCCTGGCAATATCCTCCTGGGATTTTCCCTCTCTGCACTGGATGCATTATCTAAAATGAAGTATAACCAAATACCTGTTCATTATGGGTGTGACCTTCTTTATTCTGCTGATAATACTTCTCCCTTTGAATCCCATCATTCCACTTGTTCTCCACACATCCCTGATACATTTGTTTTGGTCACCTTTATTTTATCAGATTTGATGTCCACCAGATACTGTATCATTTCTGACTTTGTGCCCTCTAATTTCCTCCCACTCATCATGTATTCATCACCATGGTTTTGTGACCATGGTGCACTATCTTGTAATTCAGCATTACATTCTATTTATCACTCCATGTGCTATTCTTTCATTTTAGATTGGTCTGTCCCCATTTTCACAACTTCTCCAATACTGTTCTGATATATTTTAGATATTTTGTGTGCTCTGCAAACTTGATAATTTTTTTTTCTCTTGCCACTCTGCAATGTCAGTGATGTATATAGTATGCAAATCTGTCACATTAACAGAACCATGTGGCATAGCTAGGGGGATCAGTAGTAGGAGAGAGGAGGTTATACTGCCCTTGTACAGGTCACTGGTAAGGCTGCATCTACAGTATGGAGTTCAGTACTGGTGCCCACACCTCAAAAAGGACATTAATCTGCTGAAGAAGGTCCAGAGGAGGGCTACAAAGATGATAGCCAGTCAGCATGGTAAGGCATATGAGAAGAGGTTGAGGGCACTGAACATGTATACCCTGGAAGACAGTAGAGAGAGAGGCGACTTGATTGGTGTAGCGGAGGATGTGGGATTTCAAACACAGGAACAGGCAGACAAGATTTTTTGGAGCATAAAAAATGCTTGAAAGCATTTGTTATTTTATTTTCTTTAAAACTGAAAGAAAAATATATATACAGAAAAATAAACAAGATTATTCAATGCATCCAAACAAACAAAACCACTGCTTTTCCCAGCAGGATCACCAGGCATTTCCTTTAGCCTATTTAGCAAGTTTGTGTGAGTCAATTCTCTCCAGAGGTCCTTCGTCCTCCACAGCCAGCTCTAGACTGACTCCCTATCTCTAACATTTCTGTCCCTAGTGGAAGCTTTTATATTCTTTGTGATTACATCATAATTCTGAGGGGAATTTCCATTTGCTGTGGCATTATATAATAGGGGGTTTCCATAGGCCATGATGTAACATAAATGGGAGTTTCCATATTTCATTTATTTTAAGGCTTGCTGGCACTTTGTTTTATATTTTTGGGAAAAAGGGGAACAAGGGGACCAGGGACACCTATCCCATCACCGGGCACCTTCTCCTGACAGAGGTCACTCTGTCACAACTGGGACAGTCAAGTACTTGAAAGGGATAAATAAGATTGATAATGAGAATCTCTTTAAGCTGAGTGGCAACCATAACACTAGGGGGCACAGTCTTAAGCTGGAAGGTGGGGGATTTAGGAGGGATGTCAGGAAGCACTTCTTCACAGAGAGGGCAGTGGGCATTTGGAATGCACTGCTGGAAGAGGTCATCTCATTGAAGACAGTGGGCAGCTTTAAGAGAGGCTGGGATAGGCACAGGGGGAAAGTAAGGACTATGGGTAGGGAGGATGAGAGAAGTGGGGAGGGAGGGCAGGAACATTAGCTCAAGCTGTGGACCCTGCAATATGAGCAGACTTGATAGACTAAATGGCCTTATTCTGCTGGCTTCTTCATATGTTCATATGTGGCATCCCTGACTGTCGACATCATTACTGTGGATTCTGTCCTGTCTTTTGCCACCATCGCCCATATATTCTTAACTAAATTCTCAATATAGTACATCATATTTTTTTTTTATATCCACTTTATTTTTCCTCCTGTGCAGCCACCACTCTGCCTTACCTCCAGCCACCGCTCCACTTCCCCCGACGACCCCCCTGGGGCACCCCACACACAACTGGCTGGCATATGCTGCTATTCCCATGAAAGGGACCCCCCCTTTGTCCTCGCGCCAGGCAAGGATCCAATACCAGCATTTTGGGTCACCCCTGGGCTGCTGCCGGGCTCAGGAAGCTATGGCCATCAAGCTGCCATGAGTGATGCTGCTGGTTTTTTCCTCCTGATTGATCCCCAGGAGTGCAGACATGCAATGACATCTAGCACTGACATGCTGATGTCCGCTGCACTCCTCCCTCCATTACACTGACTCTAGCAGTGCCTCCAGGCATCCCCAGAGGCCACTGCAGAGCAGTGGAAGCCCACATCCCCCCCCCAGAATAGGAGAGCAGTCCTCCAGATGCTCAATCCTATCCTCTCCTACTGACCCCTGACAACCCGGGCTCACGTACGAACCCGGATCATCAGTGTGACGTGAGATGTGGCATCCAGTGCCTCAACCCTCAGCTCCACCGTGACAGCTGCACATCATATTTTTTATAGTATCCTGTGCTTTCAAGCTCATTTTGAAATGTCTTGTGTGGAACAGCTGCAAATGCTCACCGCTCTACACTTATCCACTTATCTAGATATCTAGTCAGTCATGATGAACAGAAGTATATGTCCAGAATTTATGCTTTATCCCAGTTTAATTCCACTACCATTCATCCCTCAGCCTTAACTGGTTTATATTATAAGGTCCACTTTTGTTTTGTTAAAGAAATGTCCACCTTGTCTCACAACCCTGCAAAATCTCTTACATGTTCATCAGATTCAGGCCCATTCCTAGGCTTTTCATCTTCCCTATGGCTGAGCCAGCCAGACTATTAGCTCCATTTCTGTTCCGTTGCTCCGGTTGTTTGTTCTGCGTGGTTTTGCACCTCGTACCTTCTCACCCGCTTTTGGTTAGCTGAGATCCAGTGCGTATTTTGGCTCGCGGTGGAGGCCCGGTGCTGATTCTCCGTCATCTCAGGTGCGATTTACATGCCACGGTTTAGCTGCGCGCGCGTGCTGGGCTATAGAGTCGGCCATGGAGCCGGAAAGTGTTTTTGCTTACCTGTGCGGCTGCATTGTTTGTAACCGCTTCTGGGTCGTGGGTCTTTGTTTTGGTACTGCTCCCCAGTGAGCCTTGGTGTCTGCTTTGGCCATATCTTACGTCGTGGTGTGATAGACTGAGAAGACCTGCATCATTTCTGGGTGATCTTGCTGTTTGGAGTCACGGTTCGTGAACTGAATCAAACCTGGACTATCCAACCGTGTTCAGGGATCTGTAGAACATTCCTGAGGATCAAGCCTCTTAAGGACCCTTCAATCTTCATCTAATATATGGTGGTACAGGGTTTTTCTGTAATTATAGGAGTTTGTTTTAATTTGTGGGGTGTGTTGTTCACCTGTCGGTCTCCAGCCAGGCAGGAGTCACCTTGGTGCTTCCCAGGAGCTGGGGGACCAGGGCCTCTTCTAGGTTGCCTTGGGGTCAGCTGTGAGTGCTGACCTCGAGGAGATAGCTTTAGCTGTTGGCTGCTGTCTGGTGGGGACACTCCCTGCAGAAACATATTTGTCTCCTGATAGTATTTTATTGCTTTCGATAATTAATTACTGGCATCTGAGGAGCAGTCGCTGGAAGATTTTTGAATTTTTGTTTGCTTATTTGAATCTCCAAACTTTCTGCTAAGACTTTTCTGACTCGTCTGGACTTTATCGTTGGAACACCAGAATACTGTTCTAGTCTTTATTAATTATTGGACTATAGGTAGTGAGAGTGATGGTTATTTATTTTATTTTATTACAAATTTGAATTTGATTCCCTGCCATGTGAGAGGTGGTGTTGGGAGATTATTTAATATTTTTAGCATTTGCTGCATGTGAGAGGTGCTGCACTATCTTAAGATATAAAATTGTTTTAAAATTCAAATTTGTTTAATATTTAATAAGTTATTTTACTGTGTTTTAAATTATCGGATTCTATTTTAATTTTATTGTTTGGTTATTTTGAGTTGATTTTTGGTTTATGTTAGCTTACTTGGTTTACTCTCCCTTCCTCTGTGAGAGAGAGAGTGGAGAGTGCGTTAATGAGTGTGGTATTTTAGGTTTATTATTAGGCTTATTTTAGTGATTTATTTAATAATGAGCGGTTGGGCATTATTCCCCACTAGGCTCAGGAACTCGTCCTTTCGAGTGACCCACCATTATCATCTGACACCTATTTTAGGTGTCGGGCATTAGGCATTCTAAAGAGACAGATAAGGTGGAAAGCTGGGCCTTGTGGGGACAGGAGAAGGGAGGGCAGATTGGGGTTTTAGGGTCCAGAAGATGTCCTAGTGAAATGGGTCAAGATAGAGGTTGCTCTTATCTTGTCCCCATACCTAAGAGTCCCGAAGATATTGACAGGTACCGAGGTCTTCTCCGACATCTCATCCTGCCTTGGCGGTGTTGTGCAATGCCAGATCTATAAAAACAAGACAGCTATTGTAGCTGATCTTGTTGGTCAACTGATCTGACTTGCATTACGAGACCTGGCTGGATGAAAATGCTGGCCCCATATTGGCCTTGGCAACTCCAGCTGGGTTCTCGGTAATACACCATCCAAGGCAGGATCGAGGGGGGAGGTGGCCATTATGTTTAAATCTGAACTTGGCCTTGTGGATGTTCCATTAGGAACACCAGATCTTTGAATATATCCTGGGCGAGGGTGCAGGTTGTGGGATTCTCCTCGTCTACCGTCCACCAGGTGATGGCGGCGAATTCCTACAGGAGATTGCAGACTTCATTGTCGACCTTATGTTGAGGTTTCCCAGATTAATTACTTGGGCGACTTCAACGCTTGGGTCGACTAATGAACTCTCTCATTTTGGTCAAAGTCTCCTCCAGTTGATGAATACACTGGGCCTGACACTGGTTGTTACCACCTCCACCCATATAGGAGGTCATTCACTAGATCTGGTCTTTCTCTGGGTATGGAGATCACTGACCTGGGGTGGAAACCAGTCAGTTGGTCGGACCATTACACCATAAGGTTCAGCTTCAGGGCCCTCTAATAGGTCTGCTCTCTGAGAGATGGTCCAATACCGCCTTTTTAAGGGGTGGGTATTGACCCCAGTGACCCATGGCGGTGCTGGACCTATTGAGTTTGTCGGGTGAATGCATGAGTCCAGATGATCTTGTACTTGCCTATAATAAGGCTGTGGGAGATGCACCGACAAAATTGCTCCTCGTGCGTGTGTTCGGCCTCTCACTATCCGTCCAAGGAGTCCATGGTTTGATGGCTCCTTGAAGGAATTAAGGTGAGTAGGCTGAAGGCTGGAGAGAGCCTGGTGAAAATCGGGCCTTGATGTTGACAGGCTTAGATTGTTAGCCCATTATGATGGCTACCAATCAGAAATCACTTGTAAGAAGGCAGAATTCCTGTCCAGAGAGATTTCTGCTGCAAAGAATCGACCGGCTCAACTTTTCCGGACTGTGGACAGGCTGTGCAATCCAGTCTGTCTTCAGCCTAGAGAAGCTTTTTCTCAACTTAGATGTGAGGAGTTCGCTCGCTTCTTTGCAGATAAGGTTGCCGGCATCAGGTCCGGCATCGGTCTGACCTCTCCTTTAGGGGGTTATGGTGGACAACCGGTGGTACTTAATCCTCGGCCTATCTGGTTGGATTTTCACTGCCCGGAATTCGCTGACATTGTGAAGATCATCCAAACAATGCGTCCAACTAGTTGTAGTTTGGATCCGGGTCCTACACCTCTGTTAGTAGGTTGTGTAGAAGTTATCTACCCAATCCTTGCTGACATTGTCTGGAAATCCTTGGAGGGGGGGAGTTTCCTAATCCACTTAAGGAGGCAGTAGTTCATCCACTCCTTAAAAAATCCTCCTTGGACCCAGACTGTCTAGCCAACTACCGGCCTATCTCTAACCTGCCATTTGTTGGTAAGGTTATTGAAAAGGCAGTTGCACTGCAATTGGATGAATATCTCACCTCTCATAATGTCTATGATACTCTCCAATCTGGCTTCAGGAAAAGGCATAGTACTGAGACTGCCCTTGTTCGGGTATTGAGTGACCTCCTAATGGCCAGAGATCGAAAGGCTTGTACCATTCTGGTCCTTCTTGATCTTTCTGCTGCATTTGACACTGTAGACCATGAGGTGCTATTGGAGTGACTGCGGGCTTTTTGTGGGCTGTCTGGTACAGTCCACAAATGGTTTCGTTCTTACCTCACTGGTAGGTCTCAGAGAGTCGTCACCGGAATTTATTCCTCTGACGCCTTCTCCCTACCATGCGGGGTACCTCAGGGCTCCATTTTAGCTCCCATGTTGTTTGTAGTGTATATGCTGCCATTAGGAGAAATCATCAGGAGATACAGCTTGAGTTTTCACTGCTATGCAGATGATACTCAGCTGTATCTATCCTTTCTCCCCGATCAGAGTGATGCACTCTTCGTACTTAACAACTGCCTGGATGAGATCAGAATTTGGATGAGTTTGAGCTGGTTAAACTTAATCCGGATAAGACCGAGGTATTGGTTGTAGGCCCAGGTCATCTTGGGAGGGTTTGGGAGGGACATCCATCAGGCTTATTACTTGGTGGGTACCGCTCTCTGAGCTTCCTCGATAGGTGCGAAACTGGGCGTTATTTTTGATGACGGTTCGACCCTGAAATCACAGGTGTCAGCTGTTGTCAAATCCTCTTTTACCATCTGAGGAATATCGCCGGGTGAAACATCTGATTCCACAGGAGGACCTTCTGACTTTGGTTCACGCCTTTGTTACCACCCGTTGGACTACTGTAATTCCCTATACCTAGGGCTACCAGGGATTGATATCCGCCGCCTGCAGCTGGTGCAGAACGCTGCAGCCAGGCTTTTGACTGGGACTCCAAGAACCAGTCATATTATGCCTGTGCTTCTCGAACTGCACTGGCTGCCTGTGCGGTGGTGAATCACCTTTAAGGTTGGTTTACTAACCTTTAAAGCCCTACACGATCAGGGACCTGGTTACCTGAAAGATCTTCTGGTTCCCTATTGCCCCCTCCGCCCCCCCTCTGCTTCACCAATGAGGGATTGCTAGAGATTCCCAGGGTCCATTTGAAGTTGTCAGGATCTCGTGCTTTTGCCTTTTCAGCTCCTACCCTGTGGAATTCTCTGCCTCATTGGTTGAGAGAATGCCCGACCATTGACAGTTTTAAAATTGCTTTAAAAACATATCTTTTTAATTTGGCTTTTTCTTTATAGTTTGATTGTTTAATGTTGGTTTCTATTTTATTATTATGTATAGCGCCTTGATTTTGAAAGGCGCGCTTTATAAATAAACACGAATTGAATTGAATTGAATTCTATTAAGCATTGGTATTATACATATTTTCATGGTTTTGTTCATCTTGCCAAAATTTCAACTGCTTTGTGTATAGTTATTATATACTTTACTATTTTATAGTGAAGATTGGTACAGTCAAATATCATTATCATTGAAATGTTGTCCCAACAGCATATTTGAATACGATAATTCACTGTATTTGGTAATGATGTAATGTCGTAGAGTCATATCATAGACTTGTAGAAGCTTGATGGCAGAAAAGGAATATACCAGCCCATATATAATCTGTCCCCCCCCACACAACTCACTCTCCCTGATAGCCCATTCCCTCACTGCATATTGTTATATAATAACTGGTGGCCCCCATTATCAACCCACTTTTGAGTACTTTAAAAAGTCCTATCAACCCATAGGTTGATACGAAAAAACTCGTATCAACCCGAAGGTTGATACAACTTTTACAGTCGCGTGCCGAGAAGCCTGCAGCAGTCCAAATGGAGAACCGTTTTCTTGCTGTCTGCAGCACTGACAGGGACAGAGGCAAAAATAATGTTTTACAGGAATTTCACTAAACTGCCTTTTAAGTGTGGTACCTTATGGTCATGGGTTCAAGTCGAGTAAGGTAGATCCGAAACACGTACTTTCATCACTACCCCTTACTATTTTCCCATGTTGGATGACCTTTCACTTCTGATCTGAGGAAGCAACGCTCGAGAATTTCTTAAAATGACAAGTTGTCAGTTAATTTAAATGTAATTTACTAAATAATACAATAATTATTTGTTAGAAAGTAATTTGACTCCTGCTGATCTTATCAGAGAGAGTTAAGTTTAAGTCTCATGAACTTCCCCCCCTCAGACTGAAATTATCCTGAGGCATCTAGATGATGCAGCTGTGTTGGATTTAAACTTTTCCACCAAAGGAACATATAAAAAAGTATCATTAAATTGTTACTGCATTCTGTTTACTCCTCTGGATGTAAAATATGTAGCAAAATCTCCTTTGTCTGCTTTCTATTATAAGAAATAAAATGTATGTAGATGCTGCATATGGAGTGATTTCTGCTATGTACAAATGAGAACCAATTTTTTTCTTTCTTCAGTTATTATATAAAATAAAACATATGTAGGTGGTTAGTATGGAGATTTTTTTACAAACCCTAGATGTGTGATAATATATAAACCTCTCGAGCTTCGCTGTCGAGATTTAGATATTATCACACATCTTGGTTGTGTAAAAAAACTCCATATCAACCACCTACATATGCATTATTCTCTATATAATCTCCCTCTATTTTGAAATTCTACAGACAACACTGTATTTATACTGTCGTATCTAAGTTTTATACTGATTGATGTATATCTTTATTCCTAATATAGTTTTTTTATAAATATCCCTTATTTTAATTTTAGGTGCATCTGCTCCAACTGTAGTGTAATGGAGACTACAATTGAATGCGTCTGCTGCAAAGAAATTCAGCTTGTTGCAGCTGTTTGTGAAGAACAACAACTGAACTGTATCACAGAAGTCCGCTGTTTCCAGGTTAACTGTTTAGATAAAGACGTGATCCTCATCTCATTTTAAGATTACCTATCTGGACCAATAGATGATGATGTACCATTAAATGAGTAAGTGTTATTCTTTTAGCCATCCATTTCAACATTGTTGTCTATCATTGGTGTTTTAAATTATTCAGGAGATGTATCCTGATTCTACTACCAAATTATATATACTGTACACCTATTCTGTTTTCTTCATTATTTTCATAACTTCTCATGTCAAAGCAATATCAAGCATTCAGGGGGCTGATTCTAAGAGGGTATTGCATTAAAAATGGACGAACCAAGTAGTGATTTGTACCACAACTTAAGTTCCCGTGAGATCCTGATTGAAAATCATACAAATCCTACAGTCATATTTCACCAAAGACCCATGGAGGTTTGGCCACATTCCATTTCATGCAGGGGACAGAGCAATAGAGGGCAGAGTGAAAGAGCTACAAGCAGTGGTAGGGGGGCTGCAAATGTGAGTGTTTTATGAAGGCTGGCCAACAGAATACATGCTATGGATGACTGGCCCTGGGGTAGATAAAGTAGAAGGAATTTGGGGGACTGTGGGGGGGTTAGGGATGGGGATGTATCCCATTGGGAGTTACAGGCAGCTGGGCAACAGAAACTCATAGGGCCATGACAAGGGGACTCACCTCACATAATGGGCGCTCTGGTCTGCAGAATATTGAAGGGATTCTGGTCTTGAACATGTACTCACCACTGGGGGACTCCAGGGAGGAAGAGCCCTTAGAGGATGAGGGGAAAGCAGTCAGCAATAAAAGGAATGGTGATACAGTAGGCAGTGGAAAGAGTGTTAGTGCTGAGGGAAGGGAGGAAGGGGTAGGGAGGGATGGACCCATGACTAAGGAATGAGTCGTGGTTAGCTCTAGTTGCAGATATGGGAGCTAGGAATACCAGGCAAGGAAAAATAAAGAGATGGTAAGAAGAGATCAAGATGCCCAGGGAGAAAGGGGACAGCAGGTACCCATCACAGAGGGGAGTATGGAACAGACAAGGTGAGGGTAGAACGAGGGGTACCAGTAGTGATGGAGGGGACACAAGTGCAGGGTGGAGCCAAGGTGGTAGACCCGGATGGAACTATGGAGGGAGGTGACATGGGTGGGGACAGGGCAAGGGGTAGTCGATGTACAGGAAAGACAGAGCTGTGTGTAGGGAAGGACGGTAGCATTCATCCTTAGAAATGGCATTTATGTATGCAGGGTAATCATAGTGGTGTATCAGTCATAATGAATGACCATAGATCCCTGGAAAACCTGATGTGTATTACTATCCAATGTATTACGCTTTGTCTTGCACCTTATATATCACCTTTTCTGTATACTCGGCATAGAGTAACATTAAATAATTAATGCACTAATACTAGTTAACATGTTACTATTGTTATTTTCTGTTTCAGATCTTTCCGTCATTTACACACTGGATATGGAACACGCTTGGACAGTATAATTGGAAGACACTACCTGCATGTGTTGTTTCAGTGATAAGAAATGCATTTCCTTCTGATCATTACAAGGGTTTTTAGACAACATCCAATATATAGTTGTTCTACAATAGAGTGCATAGCTCTAAATGTTGATTACACTGGTATGGTGGAAAACATATCTTGTTTATAGTGTTTTATTGAAGTTACTTGAAATGTCTCCATTTATATAACTCCCTATGATATTGATATTACATAGGCAACATTCTGCGAAGTCAATTATTGTTTATTTAACCATTGTGCTAGTCCCTCCCACACACACACCATAAGAAACATGGCTATATATCTCATGGGAAATAATACAGTGTCATGTCCTCAATGGTCCACACTACCCCTACTTGTTAGATTTTAACTCGTATTGTCTCACTTATTTTTTTAAAGATGTTGAATACTGTACTATTCAAAACTCAAATAATTTATTACATCTACTGTCAATGTCTACATAGTACAACATAGATTTAAGTTCAATATATGGTTTGCTATCTGAAATACAATGGAAAACTCTCATGTCATGACTTTACAGTGTTTGCATTCAAAAGTTGTTCTATTGTATAGTGGTTATTTTAATATATGGAATTTCCATCCGGTTGAATCAGATATGTAACAATAGAAAATAAAAGTCATTTGTTAAATGCAATTTAAAACAGTAAGGATATCAACTAGCTTAAAAAATAATGTACTATGATGAAAACATTTGTCATACTTGATAAGTGAAAAAAAAAAGGTTACACTAGAATTTAATTTGTTGCCCACAAAGTTTATATGTTCTTGATATGAACAGATTTGTGTAATTTTAATATAATTACTGGGTTCCGTTCTTTTGATTGGCAAAATCCATATATTAAATATCATAATACTGGAGTAGGTATTACAGTATTTATGCGGTTCCTTCCCCTAAAAATGCACTCAAGACACTACATAAACACAGCTCGAGCTTAAAAGTGTCCATTTTTCTTCGCACACTACTGACCAATAAAACTCACTTGCTTACTGGTGCTAGCTTTGCACAAAACATTCTCCAGTACCCTCACATTACCTAAAGAAAATAAAAAAAAGACAAAAAATGCTCAGCAGATTTCAAACCGTGGATGAAACAGAAAGAGAACACTTTGTCAAACAGCATGAAACTGCAACACCATCTGTAAAACACAAAGCGACCTCAAACTATTTACAACCTACTTGTCTGAGATAGGACAGCCACTGAATTTTGAAACTTTGGAACTTACAGAATTAGACAAAGTACTGGCAAATTTTCTATATGTTCTTAAAAAGTAAGACGGCTCAGAATATGAGCCAGGCACTATAAGAGGCATTGTGGCTAATACTGAGAGACATCTGTCTACACACAAAACCCCAAATTCTATATTTAAAAGCCCTGACAGCATATTTGTGGACACAAAAAAACGTTGGCAGCCAAACAAAAACAACTGAAAAAGGCTGGAAAAGGCAATCGCCCAAACAAAGCCCAAGCATTAACTGATGAAGATGTAGAGCTGCTATGCAAGTCAGAAACTTTAAATATGACCACAGCAACTGGACTCCTCAATATTCAATTTTTTAATCTGGGTATTCACTTCGTATTGCATGCAAAAGAACATTATGACCTGCAATGGGGAGACATTTGAGAAAGCATAGACACAAACGTGAACACCTTTCTCGAATATTGTGAGCACCAGACTAAAACCAGGACAGGAGAGAACCCCCATGATGTGCGTCCAATAAATCCATGAATTTATCAGAACAAACAAAACCCAGAGAGAGACACCATACAAGCATACCATATTTATAAATCCCAGAGACCACCAGAAATGCTAAAACCAGATGTTCCCTTTTACATAGCACCCAACAGCAACAAAAAGGAGTCATCCTTCTGGTTTAGAAACATGACTATTGGCATGAATAAACTGAGAACAATGATGCAGATAAAGAAAATGGACTCTGACATTCCTGAATCAAAAATAATTATGAACCACAGTACAAGAAGGACTACCATTCAATGACTGGTAGATCATAATATTCTACCAACTGACGTGCCGCAGATATCAGGGTACCACAATATACAGTCCATTAATAATTATTCCAGTCTTTCTGAACGTAAGCAGCAGGAAATAAGCAACCTTCTAACTTACTCTGACCACCAAATGCCATGTCCCTCCAAGGCTCCTCAGCAACAGCAAGACAGATCTCCACAGCTCACTACCCAGCATGATGAAATGGCTTCTGGTAAAATGCAGGCTATGTCTGTGAGCGCCTGCACTTTTCACAACCCCATCACAGTCAACATATACAACTCCAACCAGAAACTGCAAAAAAGAAGAAGAATCCAAGTAATCAAGGACTCCGATAGCTCTGATTAAGGTATTCCTACTAAAACAAAACAATGGCACTTTCATTTAACTCATAAATATAACGTTTTGCTATGACACACCAGACTCTTACAGTACACACTTTTACCATGGTCCCTAACTACTCTCCCTTTCAACCCTCACCTTTCCTCTGCAGGTCAAACAACGACACCACTTGAAAACAGACGTGGCAACATAAAGCTCCACCACAACCATCTGGACAGTTATTTATTCTTTATTTATTCTTCCTTTTACTAGTTAAATATTTAAATTTAAATGTTCAACCTGCAGTTCTCTGTTTCTAATACAAATTAATGCATTTCATCTGCACAAGGTAAGACTCCAGTTTCTTCTTTTTTGTATTTCAGATCTCAACAGGAAAAAAAAATGGCACCCTTCAACTATATAAAACAAAATATGGGGTGCAGTGTGTTTCACTCGAATTTATCACACACCCTCATTGTTGGATAGCAATCATAAACCCCTCAGGCTTCGCCCTCAGGGTTTATGTGCCATCCAACAACTCGGGTGTGTGATAAATTCTCATAACACACTGCACCCCATACTTTATCCCATATTTAATAAACATTATGAACTTCCTTTAATGAAGTAGGATTAATGCTTTGAAATTAATTGCTGCTTATCAGGATGGTCATATTGAGACCACACAGGGGGTGGAATGTCCAGTCTTGCTAGCAGACATCTGGCCTTCTGGTATGATGGGAATGCATGACGAAGCTGAACTACTTCTCATACAATGTCCATGACATATTCTATCAATTTATGATTGAAAGTTGGGAAAAAAGGAAAAGGATACTGATATGATAACAGGTATTCAGCATTATGTCTACAATATACGTTTATAAAATTACTTTTACTAGGTACCTAAATATTGGGAAACAATAGTGTCCATGATTTCCCAACTATTAGGCAGACTACGTGGGAAGAAACAGCATATGACACCTCATAATGAGGATGGTACAGTCCAGCCCAGTGGCGCTGAGGGCTGAGGCACTGGACGCTGCACCTCACACCACACCAGTGACCATTGTTTGGGAATGAGCACAGGTCACTGGGGGTTGGCAGAGGAGGAGAAGGATTGAGCATCCGATGGACTTCTCTCCTTCTGGGGAGGGGAGTCCACAACAGTTGGTGCAGGATTGCCTCCTGGCAGAGACTGGGGGACAACACGTTCCACTGTACATAGGGGAGGAGCTGGAGGCAGATGTCTGGAGAGAGTGCGTGCGGATGCATGCACGCTCCCTTCCAGTGGCATCACCGCACATCCTTGGCTCCGGGGAAAAGCATCCAAGAAAAAGGGGTTGGCATCTGCATCGAGTGGCTTGATGGCCGTCTGTTAGTTTTACCATGGTTACCTGGCACACAACTGGATCCATGTTCTGTGGAGAGTCTGTGGCTCCCTACAGCCCTGCTGTGGGGGTAAAACCGTAGGAGTAAAGGTGCCGGGCTGATCGTGGTAAAGGTGGATGGTGGTTGGATTCTCCAAGAGAGGATGCAATGTCAGAGGAGAGCAGACCAGGTGGCCAAAAAAGGAGGTAAAAAGAAAATCACTAAAAAAAAAAATGCGGATGGGACAGTGAACGTCCTGTGTACTTGCTCCCCTCCATCCTCATTCCTCCTATTACCTTCTTCCCTGATGTCTGCTGATGGCTCCTCCATCCTGTTTCCTCTCCTTGGGACCCACCTGCCAGCTGCCACTCCTCTCTAAACCTGCCAGCAATTTTTTATTGGTAGTCACCCGCCCCGCCTGGCTTTCCCCTCCGACTCTTTGTGCTTCACTGGTTTGCTGAAACACTGCACAAACCCACATAAACTAAAACAGGACACTATTTATTTTCCCAACGGCTTCGACACAGCTCACCTGTACATTTTCTCCTTCTTGTTCCACTCCATTGCTGCTCTGTTTGTGCCAGCTTCCAGTCGAACATTCAACTCTCTACATAGCTCGGAGAAAGGACAGGCACAGGAGAAAACAAATAAAAACTGTACCATGCTGTTTAATCGCACCAACATTACAAATCTCCAGCAAAAAGATTCACATTAACAGCGGCACCAATGTATGGTGCCGCCAATGTGCAGTACAATGCCTAAAACTGGAACCGTGCTCTGTACCCAAAAGGAAAGCAAGCAGAACATATAGAATGCTATCCCAGCTCATAGAAGAAAAACTGAGCCAGGACAAAGCCAAACAGCAACACATGCACAATTTTCATCATTTCCTGGCCCCCAAAAAAACACTGCAACCGGGAATGATAAGGCAATACTGTGCAGGCACACTAGCAGCATGACCCCAGCAGTCAGGGAGTATTTTTTCCAGCGGAACAATAAATGCAGTAAAAACATATTAAAATGGGGAAAAAAAACTTGTATTTACTATTTTTCTATGTGCCAAAAAAAGGAGGACATTATATAATCACCGTATGCCACTCGAGAATGTTGGTGATGCCAGGATTTACCCACGCCTGGTGTATTTTGCTCACTTGGCTGCGCATCGTGACCAAACAACACACCAGGCATGGGTAAATCCTGGCATCATCAACACCCTCTTGTGATATATTGCTTAACTATACACTATAAAAAATACTGGACGAGCAACTCTATGCACAACCAGTGTGTTTTGCCACCTCGGGATTCTGATTCCCATGGACATCTCGAGCTTTGCTCTCCAGGTCAGAGGAATCAGAATCCCTCTGTGGCAGAACACACTGGTTGTGCATATTTGCCCATCCAGTATTCTCTATGATTCCAACTGTAATCCATTAACGATTGTACCATACATTGATTTGACAGTCCCTTATTACCGCAAGATGTATAGGGAAAAAAATTAATTTATTTCAGGTCTTGGATTAACCATTTGAGCTCAGAGCTCCTTACATAGGTTCCATGTTAGTACATTTAGAACAAGCAGGTGATTATACAGAGGATTGAGACAAACAAGGCAATAGAATTAGAATGAGAACATTTTGGTACATTTGGTCTTTAAACAAAGGAATGCAAAAAATACAGTGAAAACTAAAACTGGAATAAGTAAACACAGTCAGATACATACAAGAACAGACTATATAACTGTGCCCAACAGGGAGCCTGTTAGTTGTCAGCAACATGAGGGGGTTAGCGCATAGAAGTACTGGAGAGGCAGGGTGGGGGGTTGAGCCCCAATTAGCCACACAATTCCCCTGATCTATCTTAAAATAAAAAAAAGGATTGTATGATCTCAATAAACTACTTCAGGGTATGGGTAATGCTGGGATTTACGAACACCGGGCGATGTTCTCTCAATAGGCATGCAGCCTAGTGACCAAACAGTGACAGGTGTGGAAAGATCCAGTGTAACCCACACCCTGGAGTATTTTATTGCTTAACTAACCTGCACAATCTGAAGGCAGATGATCTTTTTGCTAGGAAGATCCATCAAAGTGTACAAGCCATATTTTGCAGAATGGCCAGGGGGGAGTCACATCTCACATCTCCACCAAGAATTAGTGGTTTGTCAATAGAGTCCAGCAGGAAATTGTTTTGCTGCCATTCCCAAACATTGTTGATAGCAGAAAGTATGTATGCCTTCTGTAGTTTGTGATAAGTGACGAGAGAAATATGTGGCATTTTCAATATGTTGAATAGGTGTAAGACCTTTGTGGGTGAGACACTGCAACAGAAGATGGCAGTTCATATTAATAGATTTCCCAGAGGCATATTGCAAAGCATCTGCTGTCTGTTCCACTCATAGTTATGATTATGCTCACACTTACATTCAATGGTTATCATACTACCAACAGTTTTGATGATATGAGAAGTCACCTTATTCTGACAAATGTTGCAATACTTGAATAACTGTGCCAGACTTGTTTTGGAAACAAGGTAGTAAGTATCATCTCCCTCGATACCAATGCTACTGTCTAGTGAAACATATTGAGACGGGTTGGATTCTGTTTTGGTGTGTTTACAGGCAGCTGGAACTGATGGTTCATAGTCGATGTCACTGTCTGTTACAGTTGATTGAGAATCACCTCTACTGGAATATATGGGATTTATATCTTCACTGCACTCTGCATAATTCTCTTTTGTTGTACTGCTCAGTTCTTCATCTAGATTGCATTGTACAGTGACAGATATCATGTTTTGAAACGAAAGTCTGATAATGTTGGTCTGTATGCGACGTGTCTTCTGTTAAGGCTTCAAACAGGCCTGTGTTTTAACACTTCTTCGCTTAATTACTGGCTGATGACACAGTTCATTTAATGATGTACCTGGTGTCATACATTGGTCGTGTGATGTCTCACTCAGAGTAGTCTCAACATTTACTTGATCAGACGAATCAAAAATTGCATCAGTTTCGATTGTGGTATAGGTGAGGTCATCTATTTTTGAAGAAGTCCCCTCACCAGCACTGAGTAAACTCATAGTTTGATCAACAGTGCAAGATCGTTCACACATATCTTCAAGGAATGCATTAGTAGATACTGTATCTGCTGGAGTGAACAGCGGTTGTAGTGTCTGAAAGTGAATGAATAAACAAAGATGTTAGAAAGAATAAAATATAAGCTTGTCAGTTTTAATTGTCTCAATATTATTACACAACACCATCACAGAAGAATAGTGAAACATATTCCAATACATGCTAACAGATTGTAGAGTGTTCTGAAAAAAAGGAAAGAGGTGTACAAAAAACTCACTATAGCTGTCATTTATATAAATGGTATGAGAAACACCTCCAGCCCCTCTTGAAAGAGGGATAGCAATTGTTCCTGGAGACACTGGGCCATCTGGATGATCACTAACATGACTTTGTCCAGGGTGGATCATGTCAGACTAATCTTGCGGAGTTCTATGATTGGGTGACAAATGCGATGGACCAAGGAAGGCTAGTGGGTGTACTCTTTCTAGACTTCAGAGAGGTGTTTAACTCAGTACCACACCCAGTATTGCTGTACAAGCTGTGGGGAAATGGGGATAGAAAAAAATGATGAGGCAGATAGGGGACTGGCTAACAAGGTAATTTCCAAGGGTGGATGTTTGTGGGGAGGTATCATCTCCATGGAGGGTCATTAGCGGGGTCCTGCAAGTAGTGGTGTTGGGCCAAATCCTGTTTAATGCTTACATCTTGGACATGAGGATCAGCATCAGCAGTGAGTTGAGCCTTTTTGCTGATGACTCAAAGCTGGGGGAAGTTGTGGACATGGAGGCGGGCAGAAGATCGCTACAGGAGGACATGGAGAATATGTAGAGTAAGTCACACAGTTATGAATTATGGTTTAATTCCAATAAATGTAGGGTTCTCCGCTTGTGGCTTGTGGACCTGGGTAATGATAACTTTTTTAATGGTGAATAAATATAGGTCATGGTTGTGGGGTAGAGGGATATAGGGGGTATCGTGGATGCCAAAATTGATAACTCTGAGCAATGTATGAGAGCTGTAACTCAAGCAAATAAAATGCTCTGGAGCTTTGCCAGTGGGATAACCTCGATGAGACAGGAGGTGCTTCTCCCTCTGTATAACTGCCTGGTCCAAATGCACATTTAGTTCTGTATGCAATTTTGGCACCGTACTTAAAAAAGGACATTGCAGTTGGTAGTCCACATGAGAGTGGCCAGGATGATACAGGGACTGGAGGAGATATCCAATTAATAGATAATTGAGGAGCAGAACTTGTACTTCCTGGATGATATAAGGGACAGAGTGGATGTACTCAAGGTCTTTAAAAAGCTAAATGGGATGAACACAGTCAAATTAAATGTGATGTTCAAGCTAAAAGAGGAGGTGTCTAACAGGAGCCATTCAATTAGGCTGGCTATCAAAAGGCTCAGTGTGGATACTATTCAATACCTGTAACCATCAACTCTTCTAAAATCAGACACTTCTACATGTCATGTAACATACTAACATACTAAAATGCCAGCAGAATAGGCCTTATGGTCTATTGAGTCTGCTCGAGAGTCAGTACCCTTGACGGGCACCATTGCTGCTTTCCCCTCATCCACCTTGGATCCCCCCAACCCCAGTCTGAGTCATTCCCCCAGTGTTTGCATTAATCAGCTTCACCTTCCCCCTATATCTGTCACAGCCTAACTTGAACCCCTCCATAGAATCCACAACCACCAGCTCCTCAGGCAGTGCATTCCATAGATCCACCACACTTTCAGTGAAGTAACACCTCCTCCTCTCCACCCTTGAGTCCCCCCCCAGCCTCCACCAGTGCCACATGGTGGCTCCCCCCCTCTATCTGTTGGAACACCCCTTATAGGCTTACCCTCTTTAGATACTTGAAGACCTCTATCATATATTCCCTGTCTCTCCTTTCCTCTACATACTATAGGGTGAGTTCCTCAAGCCTCTCCTCATAGGACCTATCCCCCAGATTCTGAATAATTTGATTAGTCCTCCTCTGGACCCTCTCCAGGAGTGCAATGTCCCTTTTTAAATGCGGCCACCAAAACTCTATGCAGTACTCATGGTGTGGCCTAACCATGCAGTGTAAAGAGGAAGAATCACACCCCGACTTCTTCAGGTTATCCCCCTGGCAAGGTACCCCAGCATTTTGTTTTCCTTGGCCACAGCCCTCCTAAATTTTTTTTTTAAATCTTTTTCCCCTCCGGTCATGGTCTGCAGGGTCTCTCTCAGGCATCCTGCCTGCTCCTGCCCGGCCTGAAGTCCTCCTACCTGTGCCTCCTCTCTCCCCCTCCTCTAGCCACGATTGGTACCCCCAGCTTAACCCCTCCAGAGTGGAACCACTCCTCCTCTTTGGGCATTCTCAACAGTCAGCTCCAATGTGGCAGAGGACCTCGGTAGAGGAGCCAGGAAGGCCAGGCAGGGAGGACCCGGCTATAGACATGGGGGCAGGTGCCATTGCCTACCCCGCAGACCGGGATTTTCCTTGTTCTGGTAGGCGCTTCTCCCCCCTCCCCTGTGTGTGCATATCCTGACACACAGTGCGCGGCAACCCCTACCTGCATCAAGTCATGCCAGCTACATGCTGCTTAGCAAGCTACAGCACTCCCGGTCTCCACCAGGAGCCACTGATGTGCCGAGCAATCCCCAGCCTCACCTCCCGGGAAGGAGAGGAGCTCTGCAGGCATTCAATCCTCTCCTGCCCCTGCCATCCCCCAGTGTCCCGAGCTTGCTCCTGAACTTGGGTTGCTGGTGTTGTGCGAGGTATGGCATCCAGTGCCTCAACCCTCAGTGCCACTGGGATGGCTCAAGCCCTCCTACATTACTCAGATGTGTTCATTTTGACATCCACAACCACCCCAGGTCCTTCTCCCCAGTCAAGGCCTGCAGTGTATCCCCTCCTAGTGTGTACCCATCTCCTGGGTCTCTAGCCCCCAGATTAAAAACCCTGCATTTCCCTACATTACATTTTGGTTTCCAGGTACGGGACCACCTCTTCAGAGCCTCCAGGTCCTCCTGTAGGACTACTCTCTCATCCTCCCTATCCACTAACGCCCCAGCTTCGAGTCATCCACAAAGCAACTCATTTCAGTCTTGATACCTTTTCTGATAACTGATTTGTAGGTGTTAAACAGTAGTGATCCCAGAACTCATCCCTCAGGGACCCCACTAATGTCTTTCCTAGGAGATGAGACTTGTCCCCAACCACCATTTTCTGTGAACACCCAGACAGCAAGTTCCCAATCCACCTGACCATCTGTTTACCCACTCCCATTTCCCCCAGCTTGCCCAGCAGCCCAGTGTGAGGTACCGAATCAAACGCCTTGCTGAAGTCTAGAAAGAGGACATGCACAGACCTTCCCTGGACCGGCGCCTTCATCACACAATCGTAGAACTGCACAAGGTTAGTCTGACGTGATCTGCCCAGGACAAATCCATTGCTGGCAATCATCCAAGTAAACCCTTTCCTAGAGGTACACCACAGCCTCTCCTTTAGGATGGCCTTCATCAATTTGCCCACCACCGACGTCAGGCTTGCAGGCCTGTAGTTCCCCGGTTCCTCTCTGGAGCCACCTTTATTAATAGGCACGATGTGGGCCACTCTCCAATCCTCGGGCACCCATCCCGTCTGGATGGAGGTGTTGAAAAGCACTGCCAGTGGTGCCGCCTGAACATCATCCAATTCCCTTAGCACACTGTAAGAATTTCATCCGGGCATGGAACTTTCTCTGCTTTTAGGGACTTGAGGGCTTCCCACACCCCACCCACATGGATTTCGACATCTGTGACCCCCATCTCATCTGACTGTCTTGCCTGCCCCTCACCATACGGTGCAGCCCCCCACCACCATAGTCCCAGCAGGGATTCCATAATCTGTGACTCCCACCTCATCTGTAGTCACACTCATTCTCCCCTTGCAGTACAGCCCAACCGTCCTCCCTAGTGAAGACTGATGTAAAGTACTCATTCTGGCACCACTCTTTCACTAATACTGTTATAAAGTCCTGACATTACCCTTCTATCAGCCTCCCTACTATCCTCCCACTCCACCAACACTACTGTGTCATTCCCCTACTATACATGCTACAGGTCTTCAACCATTATACTGCTCCAGACCGGCTAGCTCTGATTTCATGTCCCAAAGTGGGCAGCTCTCCATGCTTTATTGAACTGACTTCTCTGGTACAGTCTATTAATAAGCTCACCACCTTTGTATTTTAACCCTGATTCAAGTCCCGAGTGCACCTCAACATTTACTGTAGCCTGTCATACCCCATCCCTGGTCTCACCATGCTCACATCAGCCACATCTCTTGCATGCAGTTCCTTACATCTACTATTCCATACCTGCAACCACACCTCTTCTGAAATCAAACTACCTCTGTTTTTTGTTATTCCTTACCATCCATCCCAGACAACTTTGCCTCCCCTTTTCTTTTACGTTCTTATTCAATTGTTCCTTTCCTCTCACATGTGGCTCCCCCACATCCCTTTGCGTACCAAGACTGTTTTCTAACAAAAAATGTCCAAAAACAACATGGACATGTAGGGGTCTCAAACAAAGAAAAGTGCACAGGTACCCCAGGAGCTGATAAAGAATATATTACAAACTTAGACTTTTTTGGGGTCAGCACATCCTTTAAACCTTTATTACAGAAAAACACATCACATACAGTAGAACACAGAACATAAAAAGGTTCAATCTCACCCAGTCATGAATGTCACCCTTATATTAGTCTCAAGACCCAATGGACAAGTGATTCGTATGGAAGGTTGAACAATTTTGACCAGCATCTAAGCAGCGCAGGCGAAGAAAGCAATTGTGATGCCAGTGTGTGCCAAAAAGTGTATGAAATCAACTTAAATTGACTGAGTCAAAAAAAGCATATATGCACACTGCCACAATGCCAATTCACCAAAACGTACTCCCAGGCATACCGCATGCTGCATTTAAACCTGTGTGTGGAAGAATGCCAAACAAAATCGCCGTAAGCGCCACATGAGCTGCAGAGTCTCCACACGGAAGGGAAAAACATCACACTATGATGCGCTTACGGATCGACCAATGAGGTCTTCCTCAGAGGAAGATGTGTCCACTGTTCAAATACATCAGATGTTAGATGTTTCCATCACCCTAGGTCTGGGAAGAGTTATGAAATTAAGTCTTTCATTAATTGTAAAACCCAAGGAGTAATTTTGTTTGGCGTTCTTCCACACATAGGTTTAAACGCAGCATGCGGTATGCCTGGGAGAATGTTTTGGTGAATTGGCATTGTGGCAGTTTGCATATATGCTTTTTTTCGACTCAGTCAATTTTCAGTTGATTTCACATGCTTTTTGGCACACTGGCGTCACAATTTCTTTCTTCACCTGCGCTGCTTAGATGCTGGTCAAAATTGTTCAACCATCCATATGAATCATTTGTCCATTGGGTCTTGAGACTAATATAAGGGTGACATTCGTAATTGGGCTAGATTGAACCTTTTTATGTTCTGTGTCCTACTGTATGTGATGCGTTTTTCTGTAACAAAAGTTTAAAGGATGTGCTGACCCCAAAAAAGTTTGACTGTTTTCTAACACTTTCACAAATCATATGAAACACATTCTGCCACCACTCTTTCCCAGAAACTGTTACAAACTACTGACATGACCATCCAGCCAGACTCCCTAATATCATACTATCCCACCAAACACTACTGTCACATTACCCTACTAACAATGCATCAGGATTTTAACCCACATTCTGCTGCATCATGACAGCTAACCGTGATCACAACTCTCCTTTTTTTATTGTGCAAGCCTCTATGGAGCATACTATTCATATGCACACCTCACTGGTATTTTACTCCTTATTCCATCACCGATAGTCCATCATCCTAATTTATTAACTGTCATACCCCTGCCATGGTCCCACTGTGACCATCTCTGCTGCAGACATTGAATGCAGTTTCCTTACATCAGACACCCTCAGTTCTACATTTGCACTTTCCCTTCCCATCCAAACATGTGTGCCCCATCAGATTTTTTACATACCTCTTCAATCGTACCTATCGTCTCTCTCACCCCCACATTCGCACCAGTCATGTACCATACCCTTTCCTGCCAATACTTTCAAGAGCAATCTGATACACATTATGCTACCACTCTTTCCCCAAAACCATAATAATCTCTTGACATCCCCCTAACAGCCACAAGCTGATCCTCTACCCCGCCAACAATACAATCACCTACCCATGCCCCTTGCACTGATTTAGAGCACCAGCATTAGAGTGCAGGCACATCTTAGTGCAGTTTTTTTTCTCCAGTTCACCAGCCCACACCCAAGGAAAGCTCCAACCTGGAGATAGAATAAATTGAAAGGTGATGGGCGTGGGAGCACTGGGGGCACAACATCCTGCAAAAAAGAGAGTACAGCATCACAACTTGGTGCAGAAGTGACCCGGCATACAAACACCAATGATTTGAAGTGGTGTAACCACCACCAAAATCCCAGCATCAGGCCATCAACCCTCATACTGCTCAATGACAGCTGTTTCTGAAACAATATCCCAGACTGCACAAATCATCATGAATGTATTGCTATTATTACATATTAGCAGCAAAATGACAAATAACATCATGATATCACCTCAAAATGTCTCTGCTTCTGGTAGGCTGATCTCTCCTTTGGTGATGAATGCATTTTTGGTTGTGCGCCACCATCAAAAATTGTTGGGACCACATCAGGTTTGAGTTTTGCCCTTGTATCCTTCCATCCAAAAGCAGCCATCAGCACTGGGTCGAGTTCATAACATGAATGCTCAAAATGTGCAGAACATATTAGACTGTACTTACTTGGTGCAAAATGTTTCCGCCAGCAAAAATATAACCATGACTTTGGAAGTCGTACAACATTAGGAAAATTAAAGAAATGTATCCCAGAACTACGTCAACTATTATTGTTATAGCCCAAAACAGACATATAATTTTTGAATAAGTAATAATTTTAAGTGTTTGGTATTGTTTTAATTTTTATATATTCTGTTTTTTCAATAAGTGTTAGTGTGTGGGTTTTCTGACCCCCACCTCTCCCTCCACTCTGTGAGAGAGAGTGGAGGAGTGAATTTTCTGGTTATTTTGGAGTGGTAGGTTTTGTTTTCTTTATTATTTTATTTTTACTCCTCTCCAGTTATTTGGTTTTATTTATAATGTGTTGGGGAGGTTCAGTGATGGTTGGGCATTATTTCCCCCACCAGGCTCAGGGAATTATGTCCCTTTGAATGTCCCCCATTGTCATCTGACACCTATTTTAAGTGCCGTGCTTTGGGCATTCTTTTTTTTTTTCTCAAATCAAAGTTTATTATTTTACACATAAAAAGAACAGATCCAATCATGATAATCTGGATTGTAAATGAAACCAGAGACAATTCTTCACTGCATACACTGGAGCTGTTTTCCCCCAAACCTACTGCCCACCCCCATACCAAAGCCCCCCTCCCCAATCAGCACAGCTCAAACTTATCAGATGGATAATCAAACTCTAACTTTGATAGTAGCATACAATGTGCTAAATGGTAAGCAGTGCGTGAAAAGGTTCCCAAATTTTCTTATATCTATTCATCCTGTTACTAAGACTTGCCACCATTTTTTCCATCCTGAGATTGGCCAATAATTCTTTAAGCCATTCTGAATACAAAATATCTCCATCATCTTTCCAGTGCCGGAGAATAACCTTTTTTACCGATAGGGAAATCAGTGCCATATAATATCGTCTTGAGATTACTGGAATGAGGGCATAGTCACCTAAGAGGCATACCTCAGGAGTAAAAATATCAGAGACACCCAATAGGGGATCCATCCTCCATTGAATGTCCTTCCAGAGGGTAGAGGCCTTAGGATATGCCCAAAATATGTGATAGAGTGAGCCCTCTGCCTGCTTACAATGAGAGCAAGTGGGCAAATCAATAAGACCATACTTACATAATTTTTGGGGAGTATAATATATATTATGTAGAATGTGAAACTGTGTAAGCCATAATCTATCCTGAGTAATGTATTTATGGCAATTTGACCACAATGCTGTCCAATCCATCTCCAGATCTGGGAAACATAAAGCCCAATACCTCTCCAGTGCAAAGATAGCCGGATATTTATAAGTGTATAAAATTTTATACATATTGGACACAGAATGAGGCCTGCCAGATGTAAGCAAGAGTTCATCCAAGAGAGTTCTCATACTTCTTTGGGGCTGATTCAGCCCAAACACCTTCATTTATTAAATGTTTTAACTGAAAAACTTTAAAGATAAGTTTACTAGGAATGTCGAAATTATTTAGTATTTCAATAATTGAGAGCCAAGAATTGTCCAGGGTAACAAGCTGAGAGAGCTTAGCATCTTCCAATTGAGGAAGCCACTTAGGCAAGATTGGCTTGTTATCTATTTTTAAATTAGGGTTACCCCCAATAGGTTGAGCTAAATCCAAGGTATGATTATATTTCATAAATAGGCTTATCTGTGAGTGCACTCTGACCGATGTCACAATGGGGGTTGACTTCAAAAGTATGGAGAGGGCACCCGGCCTGATATGAAGCAGTGACGCTGGTGTGAGACCACTCTCTTTAATTAGAGAGAGCTCAATTTTGAGCCAGAAAGGTACAAAAACAGCGGAATTCGTTTCTCCTGTCTGTTCCACCCATCTCATGTATTTGACCATGTGACTCACCCAGTAATAAAAGATCAAGTGAGGAAGACAGAGACCCCTTTGTCCTTTGGAGCCGCCAACTTGTAAAATGCAATCCTAGGTTGTCTATTAGCCCAAATAAATTTTGTTATCAGGCCATTGGTTTTACAGAACCAGGTAATAGGCATCCAGTTATTAAGCAAATACAAAGGGTAAAAAATCCTAGGAAAAACATTCATTTTAATTAAATTCACTCAACCCCAAAGCGAGATAGATAATTTGCCCACCTGTCTAAATCTGCACCTACAATATTTACTAGGGCATCAAAGTTCAGCTTTTGAAGTGAGGCTGGGTTCCTGGTGACTTGAATGCCCAAGTATCTTAAAGAGTTCGGCGCCCAGGACATACCTGTCTCTGCAATACTTGATTTAATCACTTTATAGTTAAGCGGAAAAACAAGAGACTTTTCAATATTTAATTTGTAATTTGAAAAATTGGAAAATTCTTCTATAATAGATAACATGGCAGGTATTGACTTATCTGGGTATGATAATTGTAATAACAGGTCATCAGCATAGGCTTATACTTTCACCTCATATCCCTGAATAGTAATTCCTTGACTCATCGGTGACAATTTTAATCGGCGAATAAGGGGCTCTAAATATAAATTAAAAAGTAAAGGGGATAGTGGGCAACCTTGTCTGGTTCCTCAGTGCAACATAAATCTTTCTGATATAACTCCATTAGCCAATACCCTAGCCAAAGGGGTGTTATAAAGAGCTTTAATCCAATTTTGAAAAAGCTCAAGGAATCTATAAGCATTAAGGGCCCTAAATAAGAAGTTCCAGTCTACCCTTTCGAATGTCTTCTCAGCATGCAGAGAAACCAAAACAGCTGGAAATGAAGCATCCCTGGATGCCGAAAGGACGTGCAACAGGGTTCGGATGTGGTCCATTGAAGAGTGCCCTTTCATGCATCCCACTTGTTCAGAACCAATAAGATCGGGCAGCAATAATGCCACACGATCCGCTAACATTTTAGCTAATATCTTGATGTCCTGATTCATCAGGGATATTGGGTGATAACTCATGGGTAACTCTGGATTGTTTCAATATTAGAACTATCAAAGCCTCCCATAAAGTAGAATCCACAGGAGCACCTGATAAAATATACTGAAATAAAGGAAGTAATATAGGTAATAACTGTTCTTGAAAAACTTTATAAAAGTTAGCTGAGAAACCATCCGGGCCAGGTGATTTGACTGAGGGTAAATTTTTAATAACCCTGAAAATTTCTTCAGATGATATTGGGGACATTAACCATTCCTGCTGAGGCTCTGAAAGCGGGGATAAACCGGATGCCCCTAAGTAACTGTCCAGGCAATCTTCAAATACTAGATTTACCTTAGGGTTGTATAGATTTATATAGTACCACTGGAATTCCAGAACTATATCCTCCAGAGATGTTTTTAGGAGACCATCTACCTGGGAGCGAATTGATGGAATTCCAGGGCAGATGTGATTCCCCTTTACAAAAGTGGGAGCAAGGCAGAAGCAGGAAATTACAGACCTGTAAGTTTGACCTCAGTGGTAGGGAAAATGATGGAATCACTTCTGAAAGAAAGAATTGTTGAGCACCTAGAGGCCAGCGGGGCACAGGACCCAAAGCAACATGGATTTACAGCAGGAAGGTCATGCCAGACTAATCTAATTGATTTCTTTGACTGGGTGACCAAAGTAATAGACCAGGGAGGGGCTGAGGATATGGCCTACCTAGACTTTAGCAAGGCATTTGACACAGTCCCGCACAAAAGATTAATAATCAGTTAGCCAGCCTGGGAGTGGGTCCCAGGGTGGTATTCTGGGTAGCGAACTGGCTGCACAACAGGACACAGAAGGTAATAGTAAATGGAACACATTCCAAGAAAGGGGTTACTTATGGAGTACCTCAGGGCTCAGTACTGGGTCCAATCCTCTTAACATCTTTATAAGTGACATTGCAGAGGGTCTGAGGGAAAGGTATGCCTCTTTGCAGATGACATAAAGATCTGTAACAGAGTTGATACACAAGAGGGGTAGAAAAGATGAGAAGGGACTTGGCAAGGTTGGAGGAATGGTCAGACATATGGCAACTTAGATTCAATGCAAAGAAGTGCAAGTAATGCACCTGGGAAACAAAACCCAGGAGAAGAGTACACAATAGCAGGGAGGTACTAACAACAACAAAATGGAAAGGACCTGGGGTAGTCATATCAGATGACCTAAAGGTGGGTAAGCAATGTGAGAAGTCAGTAAGGAAAGCTAGGGGATACTGTGATGCATAGGAAGGGCATCACAAGTAGAAAAAGGAAGTGATTATCCCTCACACAGACAGTTGGTGAGACCCCATCTAGAGTACTGTGTGCAGTTTTGGAGACCCTCATCTACGCAAGGACATAGACAGGATTGAAGCAGTCCAGAGGACGGCAACTAAAATGGTGCAGGGTCTACATCAGAAACCATATGAAGAGACACTGAGAGAGCTTAATATGTATACCCTTTGATGAAAGGAGGGATGGGGACATGATAGAAATGTTCAAGTACCTCAAGGGAATCAACAAAGTCCAGGAGGTAGCATCTTTCAGAAAAGAGATGTAAGAACAAGGGGCACAGTTTAAAGATAGAGGGGTACGGCTCAGGGTAATGTGAGGAAATTCTTTTCACGGAGAGAGTGGTGGACACATGGAACAGCCTTCCTGAGGAGGTTGTTGGGTCTAAAACAGTGGGGAATTCAAACATGCTTGGGACAGACACAAAGCAATTATAGTGCGGGGTTGCAGGAAGCAGGCTGTTGGTTAACTAGAATCTGCAGCTTATCCAGTAGGTAGCGAAATGGGCAGACTGGGTGGGCCAAGTGGTCCTTTTCTGCCGTCACAGTCTATGTTTCTATGTTTCTATGTTTCTATGTTTCAGTTGTTTAATCCGGAATGCCAACAATCTAACGGCTTTCTCTCCCTGATCTGAATAATTTGCCTTAGCTTTCAGAATAGCGAATTCAGCTTTATCCCTTAATATTTCCAAATACTCCTCATTTAATTTAACCAGCTCCTGCTGTGTTAATTCTGAAAAATTATGGGAAAGCAGTGATTCCTTTGAATGGATTTGTTCAAGAAGGGAAGTTAGTTCCCTGTCTTTTCCTTTTTTTCCTCTGTGTAGCAATACTGATTAATACACCCCTAATGAAGGCTTTAAAAGCACCCCATATTAAGTCTGGTCTGGAGATGGACTGAAGGTTAGTTTCAATAAAATGCTCTATGTGTTTACTAATAATTTTAACTATGTGGGCATCCTTTAACATTTGATTATTGATCTTCCACCGGGAGGATTTCTTAGGGAAACATGAAAGGGCAAGCTGACATGTTACCAGCGCATGGTCGGAGGGTGGTCCCAACTGTATAGAAGCTTCTATCACTCCCGGAAGAAGAGTTTGGGAGAGAAAGATATAATCAATACGTGTAGCTGTTTTATGTACTGGCAATAGAAAAGTGAATTCCTTCTCCGAGGGGTGTAATACCCTCCAAACATCACACAGAGCATAATGTTCTATGAATTCTTGGAGGGCACTTTGAGCAGGAGAGCGGCCTCTCCTCAGAGGAGAAGAACGATCCATTAATGGATCCATAACGGTGTATATATCCCCCCAATGATAATTGGTAAGGAGATAAACGGGTATAGGAGTTCAATTAGCTGCATAAAAAAGTCGGGGGAATCTACATTAGGCCCATAAAGAGTTCCCAGGAGAATCTCGGTGGCATATAAAATACAGTGAATAAACAAAAACCGACCCTGCAGGTCCTTAAGCACCTGCTTAGAAAAAAAAGGAATTTTTCTATTAAGTAAGATCAATACTCCAGCCCTAGTAGTAGCAACCTCTGCAGAAAATACATAACTAGTCTGCTGCCTTCTCATGCAATTTGCCTCTGAGTCCAATAAATGTGATACTTGTATTAAGGCAATGTCTATAGACAACAAGGCAAGGTGCTTAAGAACCTTATATTGTTTTACACGCTGTCTCAATCCTTTAACATTCCACGTTGCAATTTTTATAACATTAGCCATTATTACTCGTTCCTTATAATATAATTTAAACAGGTGATAAACTCCCCAGATCGCTCAGTCCTAAGAAACCTAAAAGAGCTTTGCTGATTCCCACCCCCCAAATCCCACTTAAACCCCCTCCTCCAACTAGACTGAAATAACAACACTAAACTACCAACCCCTCCAATCAATCACAGGTTTCGCCTGCAGCATACCAATACCTTTGCTCCCTCCCCCCAGCCACCCTTAGGTAACCCTCAAATATGACAGTAATGGGCAAGGTAGATACATTCTAAACATCCTTCAGAATAAGTTCTAAAAACTAATGCAATCCGAAGAGAGTATGTATAGACTTGCTTCAATACGATGCCGAATGAGTGTATCCCTCTAAAAATTGAGTTTTAATGCTGTGGTTCCTTTTATAGTTTAAAGATCCCCAACAAAATAATACATACTGGATTAATCTACCTACAGCCCCTTAAGAGTTGAATTTCAAATTAAATCCATTTTGTGCCCCATATACGTAGTGTCAGCCTGCTATATAGAAGTATAACATAATCCGCTGACTCCCTCTAGCGATCGCAGTGAGCAATACCAACCATGCTCCCTTCCTACCTCAGGAGCTAAAAGGAAATATGATTTTTTACTTTGACGCTTAACCTTTTCTTTCAATCCAACCCCTTTTGATCTCTAATGGCATTATCCTGCCTGTTTTGGTGTGTTCTGTCTGAAAACCAGGAAGCCAACTTGGGGATCCCACTGGCATTTCTTCTGCACTCACTTCTGTTTCTAAAGAGAGAGGAGCAAAGCTCTGAAGCTGCCTTCCCAACCAGGATATTGTGATGTAATCTATAATTTTAAAGTTAAGAATCAGGGATACTTATACTGCAAACTGGCTTGGTATAATTGCAGTCCCTTAAAGATTAACTTCAGGAGAAAAGCCTATTGGGTGCCCCATATAGTTAATTTTAACACAGTACAGATAACTATCAACTAGTCTGCTGGTCCCCTCTGAAAGTCAGCATAAACAAAACAAACTATATTCCCTTCCTACATCGGGAATTAAAACACAGAATAGGTCCTTTGCTTTGAAGATTTACACAGTTTGTTCCTTCAGTCCAAATCCTTTTGATCTCAGATAATGCTACCATGCTTCTCTTACTTTCATTCTACTGAGGAAATAGGAAGTGACTTGGGGGTTACCAGCTGGCATTACTTCAGCAGACTTTTTCCTTTCTAAATAAAAAGGGATAGATTTCTAAAGCTGATTTCCCAGCCAAAACACTATAAGATGCTTTTAGATTCAGAACTGTTAGTAGATGTAACTCAAACTTCATGGAACAACTCAGGCAGCAATTCCTTTAAGCTAACGCGAGCCGCCTCTGGATCATTGAAGCTGTGCCAGACACCCGAAATAAGGACCTGTAAATGAGCCGAGTACAGCATCTTAAATCGAATTCCAGCTGCTATTAGCTTTGATACATAGGGATGAACAGAAGTGCATCGCTGCCTGACTGTGGTTGGGAGATCCTGGGCCACTCTTACCTTTCTGCCCTCCCAGATAATATCTTGTGTCTCACTGGTTTTCTTCAAGAAATGCTGGCGTTTGAGGAAATCGAGGAACCTAAAGTTCAGGGGTCTCGGTGGTGATCCAGATGGGGGAGGTGGTCTAAGCCCTGTGTGCCCTCTCTATGGCATACTTAACTCCAAAAGGCGAGGGACCAGCAACATGCTGCACAAATTTCTGAATGAAAATAATCGCATCGTGCCCCTCTTCGGTTTCAGGCAATCCTATCAGGACTGCATTGTTTCTTCTACTTTGACCCTCAAGGTCCTACAGCTTAGCTTCCATCCTGGTGATCTTCTGTCTTGTAGTTACCAGCTCTGGCTCTATTTTACCAATTCTTTTTTCCAAAGAGTGGACTTTGACTTCAGAATCCGAGGTTTATCGTGATACTTCATCCAAAGTAGACGATAACGCTTTAATTTCAGCCATCAAAGACGTGAGCTCCTACTTGAAGGGCCTGAATTCAGCTAGAAACCTAGCCAGGGTTAATGGCTCCTGCTCAGCTGCATTAGCAGTTATCTCCCCAGGGTCAGCTGCACTTGCAGGTCTAGGCTTCTTGGGGCCTTTCTCGGGGGTGGTAGGTGGTGTTCTTCTAGGCACGTCTTTCTTCATTTCAACTTCCATTCGGGCTAACGTGAAATCTCGAAGCGTGACAAGCCTTTTAGATGTTCTTCCTCCCCCTTTTCCAACAACTTGCTTTGCTCTAAGCATAAATATAAATGTAAATAGTGATCGGGTGTCTGGAACAACCAAAAGAAGCCTGAAATCGGTACCTACATCACGTGACCTCTCACTTTGGGCATTCTTAGGAAGCATAAAAGAAGGTGGAGAGCTGGACCTGGTGAGGGACAGGAAGGGGGAAGGTGGATTGAGGTTGTGGGGTCCAGGAGATGCCCTGGGGCAAAATGGAGTCAGGATAGAGGTTATTCTTGCCTTGTCCCCATACCCAAGGGCTACGACTTTAGTGAGCAGGTGCTGAGGTCTTCCCCGACAGCTCATCCCACCGTGGCGGTGTTATGCAATGCCAGATCTATCAAAAACAAGACAGCTATTATAGCTGATCTTGTTGGATCAACTGATCTGGCTTGCATCACCGAGACCTGGCTGGATGAAAATCCAGGCCCTATATTGGCCTCGGCAACTCCAGCCAGGTTCTCAGTGATACACCGTCCAATGTTGGATCGAGGGGCGGGGGTGTGGCCATTATGTTTAAGACTGAGCTGGGCCTTGTGAATGTGCCATTGGGAAGTACCTGATCCTTCAAATATATCCTGGGAGAGGGTGTAGGTTGCAGGATTCTCCTCATCTACCGTCCACCAGGAGATGGTGGAGAATTCCTGAAGGAGATCGCAGACTTCATTGTCGACATGGTGTTGAGGTCCTCCAGATTGATAGTTCTGGGGGACTTCAATGCCTGGGTCAACAATGAACTCTTGTATTTTGGTCAAAATCTCCTCCAGCTGATCATGACACTGGGCCTAACACAGGTGGTTATCTCCTCAACCCATGTAGGGGGTCATTCATTGGACCTGATCTTTCTTTTGGGTATGGAGACTGCTGATTTGGGGGGGTGGAACCAGTCAGCTGGTCTGACCATCACACCATAAGGTTCGGCTTCAGGGCTCCCCCTAATAGGTCTGCCCCCATGGAGATGGTTCAGTGCCGCCCTTTAAGGAGCATTAACCCCAGTGACCTACTCGCGGTGCTGGATTTATCGGGCTTGTCGGGTGAATGCATGAGTCCAGATGATCTCATACTAGCCTATACTAAGGCTGTGGGAGATGCTCTGGACAAGATTGCTCCTGTTCGTGTTCAGCCTCTCACTCTTCATTCAAGGAGCCCTTGGTTTGATGGCTCCTTGAAGGAGTTAAGGTGAGTTGGCCGAAGGTTGGAGAGAGCCTGGCTGAAGTCCGGCCATGATGCTGACAGACTTAGATTGATAGCACATTATGAAGGCTATCAATCAGAAATCACCCATAAGAAGGCAGAATTCCTGTCCAGGGAGATTTCTGCTGCACAGAATCGAACGGCTCAGCTTTTCTGGACTGCTGACAGATTGTGCAATCCAATCTGACTCCAACCCAGAGAAGCTTTTTCTCAGCTGAGATGCTAGGAGTTTGCTTGGTTTTTTGCAGATAAGGTTGCCAGCATCAGGTCTGGCATCGGTCCAACCTCCCCTATGAGGGATTGCAGTGGTCAACAGGAAGTGGCATGCACTCGGTCTGTCTGGTCAGATTTTCACTGGCTGGAGTTCACTGACATTGTGACGATCATCCAAACATTGTGACCAACCAGTTGTAGTCTGGATCTGGGTCCTACACCCCTTTTAGTGGGACGTGTAGAAGTTATCTGGCCGATCCTTGCTGACATTGTCTGGAAGTCTCTGGAGAGGGTGGTCTTTCCTGACCCTCTCAAGGAGGCAGTCATCTGACCACTCTTTAAAAAAACCTCCTTAGATCCAGATTGTCTAGCCAACTACCAGCCTATCTCTAACCTGCCATTTGTTGGTAAGGTTATTGAAAAGGCGGTTGCGTTGCAATTGGATGATCATCTTACAACTCACAACATCTATGATACTCTCCAGTCTGGTTTTAGGAAGAAGCATAGTACGGAGACTGCCCTTGTCCAGGTATTGAATGACCTCCTAATGGCTAGAGATTGAAAGGCACATACCATTCTGGTCCTTCTCGATCTCTCTGCTGCATTTGACACTGCAGACCATGGTGTGCTGTTGGAGCGCCTGCGGCTCTTTTGAGGGCTGTCTGGTACAGTTCTCAAATGGTTCCATTCTTACCTCACGGACAGGTCTCAGAGAGTTTCCACTGGAATTTATTCCTCTGGTGCTCACACCCTGCTTTGTGGTTTACCACAGGGTTCCATTCTAGACTCCATGTTGTTTCCAGTGTATATGCTGCCATTGGGAGATATCATCAGATGATACAGTCTGAGTTTTCACTGCTATGTAAATGATAATTCCCTCTACCTAGGGCTACCTGGGGTTGATATCTGCCACCTGCAGCTGGTGCAGAATGCGGTGGCCAGGCTTTTGTCTGGGACTTCTAGAACCAGTCATATTATACCTGTGCTCCGTGAACTGCTCTAGCTGCCTGTTAGGTGGCGGATCACCTTTAAGGTTGGCTTGCTCACCTTTAAAGCCCTACATGATCAGGGACCTGGCTACCTGCAAGATCTCCTGGTACCCCACTGCCCCCTCCATTCTCTCCGTTCAGCCAACAAGGGATTGCTGAAGATTCCCAGGGTACAATTTAGGACATCAGGATCTCATGCCTTTGCTTTTTCAGCACCAACCCTGTGGAATTCTCTACCTCATTGGTTGAGAGAATGCCCACCTGTAGATAGATTTAAAATGGAGTTAAAAACCTATTTATTTAGTTTATCTTTCCCTAGCTATGGATGATTTGTTTAAATGTTTTTGTTTTAAAATTTTATCTTTATGTATATGGTTTTTATGTACAGCGCCTTGGTTTTGAAAGGCGCTATAAAAATAAAGATGATTTGATTTAAAAAAAAAGCAATGTTATGAATAAAGGTTGAAGAATGTTAACATTTTTTCATAACTTAGTTGATTTTTGAGATTTTGACCCCAAACGTTAAACATAGTCTTTATTTTACACGACCTTATGAACATGACAGGTGCCATTTGTGAAACTGTCCTCAAAGCAACATTTTGTGGCATGACACTGATAATACATTTTAGGTGGGATTTGAAAAATGTTATCAACATGTTCATGAGGTGGAGTAAAAAAAAGACTGTTGAAAACTGAGGGTTAAAATCTCCAAAATTACCAAAGTGATAAGTAAACATTAAAAATGTTAAATGTTTATTCATAACTTTGTTAGAACTTGATTACCCCACCATATGATCATGACAGGTGTAATTTTCTAAATCTTATCTGAAAGGTGATTTTGTGAAGCAACTGCAAAAGCATGTTGCATAGAGAAATTAAAAAATCACACCTGTCTTGTTCATGAGGTGGGGTCATAAAAGAGGTACATATAAAATGTGCCAAAATGTTGAAACATGACAAAGTTATGAGTAAAAGTTCAAAATGCATTAAAAAGCTGTGAACTAGACTTACCTTATTTTCAGTCAGTACTTGGTCAGGCCGAGTAGGGAGAGGATAGTTGACAACCATTGAGAAGATTTCCTTGTTGGACCCTAGTGAGGCTAAGTAAGTGAGGTATTGGGTTGATGGTGGGGGTGGTTGGTGTTGAGAGGTGGCTCATGGGGTGTAGGTGTATGGGGCTAGAAGACATCACTAGATGGTTTCCTTTTTCCAGGTTGTAAAAAAAAGGGAATGGCAATGGGTGGCTTTCTTTATTTTAGGGAGTAGATGCTAGAAATTGGGCACTCCCATGTTTGTGTGTGTTTTGGAGCACCAGTGTTGTGCACCCTGTTGTCAGATGTTGTGGTGGGGGATGTTGTTTGATGACATCAGGGGTTGGGCACCTCAGTGTTAGATGCAACAGTGAGGTGGGAGATGTTGTTTGGTGACACCAGGGGTTGGGCACATCAGTATCAGACATAGTTGTGGGGGTGCTTGGTGACACAAGGGTTGGGAACCCCAGTGTCAGATGTAGCAGCAAGGGGATGTTGTTTGGCAACAGCAGGGATTCACAATCAATTGTCAGATGTGGAGGCAGGGGGTGTGTTGTTTGGCAACACCAAGAGGATGGGCAATCTGGTGTCTGATGCAGTGGAGAGGTGAGTGTTGTTTGGTGACATCAGGTGTTGGGCACCCCAACAGTGTATATGGCAGTGAGAGGGGGTTGTTTGCCTGGTAGATGTGGTTTAGGGTTGTTGTTTAGCAGTACTGTACATTGCCCACCCTGCTGTAGGATGAGACAGCATGGAAGGGTTGTTTGGTGACACTATGGGCTGGACACCCAAGTGTTGGACCATGGAGGGTGTTTTATGGAGGGACGGAGAGAGGAAGAGAGCCCCAGGAGTAGCAATGTTGGTGAAACCAGTTTTTTTTTGAATCAGTGGGAGCAAAGAGGGCAGTAGCACCAGAATGGGGAGGGAGGTAGAGAGAGAGAGAGAGAGAGAGAGAAGGACAGATGTGACAATGGCAAAGGAACAGAGGGGTAAGCAGACAGAAGTGGCTCCTGGAGACAGATGTGCAGTACTTAAAGCAAAACAAACTGTTCCTAGTAGGAAACTTGAAAGTGCTACACAGATTCAAATCACACTAGCTTCTACTTGGCATTTTTGAGATCTATTAGTGAAGGAGAACAAAAGGGAAAGCATAAAGTAGGCAAAGAATGGGTGGTATTGGGGAGGAGATTGCAAAGACTGAACTTGTGAATGGTGAAGAAGACAAAGCCCTTA
Source organism: Neoceratodus forsteri (assembly GCA_016271365.2). NCBI lineage: Eukaryota > Metazoa > Chordata > Ceratodontiformes > Ceratodontidae > Neoceratodus > Neoceratodus forsteri. Next base: position 1,286,733,024 of record CM057453.1, read on the forward strand.
AAAGCCCTTTCCTGACAACAAGAGCAATTTGTTTGCTTCACCGTTGACAACTAAAGGGGAAAAGGCTCAAGGTCTGAGCCTGGGAAACAGGTCAGTCTTTTAACATCAATACCAGGAAAACTTCTTAAGACAGTCATTAGAAGCGGAATTGCTGAGGACTTATAGAACAATAACTTAGACTGTATGGGCCTGATTCTCAAAGTCCCCCTGAATTGCCCAAGGGGATTGCTCCACAAAGAATGGCGCAAGGTGTAGCTTGCACCAGAAGAAGCATTTGAGCTATTCACAAATGCAGCCTGCAGCAAATGAAGGTTGCTTGTGCCAAATGGGGCTTGCACCATCCTTGTGACACAAAAGTTGCTGCAGCATGGCACTAGGGGGCTTGTGGCAGGCACAGGCTACCATGTCCCCTAATTTGGGATTCTCAAAGCTCTCCCAGAGGGAACATTTTTAAGTACCATTAGACCAGCCAGGGCTGGTCTAAGTGTGCTTAGAAGTGCATCCTCTGGGAGGATTTAGACATTTTGTGCCAATGTGCCACAGTCCCCCCCCCCGATCCCTTTGTTAATAAACAATGCATGTCCCCAGTGGTCTAGCAGACCCCTCCAGACCCAATCCCATGTTTATTAAAATAAATAAAGTCCCTGGTGGTCTAGCAGACTACCCCAGCCCCGATCTCCTGTTTATTAAAAGTAATACCATCCCTGGTGGTCTAGCAAACCCCCCTTCCTATACCTGATCTGCCCATACAATGTAACTGTATCTGTCTTTGGTGGCCTAGTGGACCACCACCTCTACGCGTTCCTTGACAATGCAGATGGTGGTCAGCCATGGTGGAGAGTGGAGGGCTGTGGTTGCCACTGGCTCAGGGATGGGATGGTATGGGGGACCGGGGTGGTGGGGCACTGCCTGCTGAGGGGGGGATGGGGTCAACTAGATCACCAAAGGCAGATATATTTACATTATATCAGCAGATGGGGGATAGGGAAGGGGACTGCTAGACCACCAGGTACATTATTTCTTACAATACAAAGGGGATCAGGCAGGGGTCCACTAGATCACCAGGGAAGTTATTTCTTTTAATACAAAGGGGATTGGGGCTGCTGGATCCACTAGACCACCAGGAATGTTATTTATTTTAATAAAAAGGGCATTGTGGCTGGGGAGGATCTGCTAAACCACCAGGGGCATTATTTCTTTTAATAAAAATGGGATCAGGGGTGGGGAGGGACTGCTAGACACCAGAGATGTACTAGAGTGGCACAAAGCTGCCTCACAGCTTTTGGCACACCTGACAGCCATGCCGTCTGTTTGGCACACAACAACAGTTGCTGCAAGCTGTGGGACTTTGTCACTGGGACCCTACCCAATAAAGAATTGGGTGCAGGGTCCCTGACACACCAGCAATCGGCACAAGCCACCATTGGTGTGGCTTGTGCTGAGTTTTGAGAATTCAGCCCTATGGCTTTACATGGATTCTGTTTATGGAATTCATGCAGGAGGTTGATCAGATGCAAAATGACCTGACCATACTTGGGAAATGGGTAGAAAAATTGAAAATGAACTTCAGTGTTGAGAAATGCAAAGTGATGCACCTTGGTAAGAATAACAGAAAAGCAAAATACTACTCAAGCAATGCAGAGATTATGGAAACTCAGCAGCAAAAGGGCCCGGGGTAAGGATCAGCAGTGGCTTTAAAAGAGAGAACAATATGGAGCAGTAGCTAGCAAAACAAATAAAAACAGTTATCCACAACAAACTGACACCTTTCATCTAACAATAGCTTGAATGGAATCTGTGAAGCACACTTGCCAGATCCAGGAAAAAGCAACAAAAAGAAAGATCACCCATTAGATAGCAACCAAAATGTCTTGGGCAGCACTCACATGACACTAGAAAGGTTCACAAGACCTCTTATGAAGCATAGTGCTGTTTCTTTTATTTTGTGATAATACACGGTGGAAAGTTGACACCAGAATCAAAATACAATACTAAGTGCATCCTGGTTATACCAGACCAAGACCATTAAATTCTTATACACAGTAAAGCCACTTAATTATACTTCCATTGGCAGAGTCAAGTGAAATCTGGAGAGGTACTGTGCTCTGGCATTTATTATTAAATTTGATTACACAATTACAACAAGCATCCATTTGCAGGCATTGTCAATAGTCCATTCACATTACATTAGTGGCATACTGAGTCAGTTAAGATGCACTACAGATGCCATACATTTTCCAATGTATAACATACTGTATGTTAAAGCTGATAATAAAGCAAAGTAGATTTATGTTCGCATCACTTACATAGCAGATCAAATGTCTGTGACCAAGCTGTATTCTTTACAGTGTATAAAATGATGTACATTCAGAGATGTGCTGTATCACTTTACACTCTTTGCATACATCAAATTCAAATGTCAGTTACATTCAATAACCAGAGATCTTTACTGACATAAAAAAAAAACTGGCATTTTAATGTGCCATATTGTCATACTAAGCTAGTGGACAAGAAAGCAAAGAGGCATGCTTTTCATACCTAGCCAATGTGGACATAATCCGTTTTGTGTTGCAACATCATGAGATCTCTAGAAACAATTAATAATAACAAACTCTGGCCAGAGCTGATAGGGCTGCAGGTGATGAATTTGGTGTAAAAAGATTGAAAATTAGCAGTTATAAGCCTGCATTCGGAAAATGTAATGTTGGCTCACAAAGTTGTTGGGGTCAATTCTCAAAAGGTCGGTGCAAGTAGTGCCAAAGGTGACTTGTGCCAATTGCCAATGCACCAGGGACCCTGCACCCAATTCTGTATTAGGCAGGGTCCTGGCACCTAAGCTCGGTGGCAAACTTGGCTCTGTGCCAAATAAAGGGTGCATCAGGAAGCTTTGCTGCAAGCCGTGGGTAGACTATGTGGCAACAGCACCATGGATAGGTGCTTTACTACCCCCCATGCCCCAATCTCTGCTAAAATAATGTAAATGCCCTGGTGGGCTAGCAGTCCCCCAACCTGGATTGCCCATAAACTGTACCTGGTGGGCTAGTGGACCTCCAAAGACTCAATTGCCTATAAATGTCACTGAAATTTCCCTGGGGAGCTAGCACCTCCCCCAAGCCCAAAACTCCCTGTAATAAACCTGTATGTATCCCTGGTGGTCTAGTGGCATCACCCCTCTGAAGCCCCAATCACCCATTATGACTACTACCTGTTGGTCCAGTGCCACTCTCCAGCCCCAATCCCCCCATTAAAAGCATTTCCAATTGCCTTGTGGTCTAATGGACCACCGACCCTGCAGTGCTGCACCAGCCCACTCTCCCCATGCCGTAGAGGAGCCAGCAACTGGTACAGTCCATTACTCACCACCACAGTCAGCCACTTACTGAGCTCTCTATGAGTGAGTACTGTATATAGTATGCACTCAGTGAATGACAGAAGCTGTCATTCACTGTGTGCATACTATATATGTAGGCACTCATACAGAGCTCAGTCAGTGGCTCACCGTGGTGGTGAGCAATGGGCTGTGCCAGTCACTGGCTAGTCTGTGGGAAGAAGGGGGAGCAGGTGGTGGGGAACTGCATGGTGAGGGGTCCACTAGGCAACAAGGTAATTGAAAATGCTATTAATGAGGGAACTGGGGCTAGAACGCTCCACTGGACCACCAGGGATAGTGTAGTAGTCATAACGGGTGATTGGGGCTTGGGAGGAAAATGCCATTAGACCACCTGGAACATGTACAGTTCTCTTATGGGGATTTTGAAGCTGGGGGGTGCTAGCCCTCCAGGGAAATTTCAATAATATGGGTGACTGGGTCTTGGGGGGCTGCTTGTACTACAGGGGATCAGCTGATGGCACATTGGCGTAACTCCCAGAGGATGCCCCTGGCTGGTCTAAATGTACTTAGACAGTTTTTCTCCATAGGTGGTTTGAGAATGCTGTTTCAGGGATGCAGCAGCCTGCATCTGCTGCATATCCACTAGTGCTATGCTGTAGTCCAATTCATGGGTCAAGGCTGGTGCAAGCCCCCTTTGCTGCAAGCAGCCTGCATTTGTTGCAGGCTGCTTTCGGGAATCACTTGGGGTGCATATTGTGATGCAAGGTGCCACTTGCATCTCTCATCTTTGACTAAGAAACAGAAACATATAAATTGTCAGCAGATAAGGACCGCTAGGCCCATCCAGTCTACCTGTAGGTCCTATACATTTTATCTTGCCACTGACCTATGTGATCAATGGCTTTTCATCACTCCCTCCCATCTCAAGGTTCCCTTGTGCCTGTCACAGGTATGCTTTAACCCCTCTACTGTGCTTGCCCCCACTACCTCCTGTGGCAGACTATTCCAAGCATCAGCTACCCTTTCTGTGTAGAAGAACCTCCTCACATTCCCTCTTAATCTGCCCCCCTCCAATTTCATATTGTTCCCCCTTGTTCTAGTACTTTTTCTACATTGGAAAAGGTCCCCTGCCTGCACCTTATTTATGCCCTTGAGGTACTTGAAAGTTTCAATCATGTCCCCTTGCTCTCTCCTCCAGTGAGTACATATTGAGGTCCCGTAGTCTCTCCTCATAAGTTTTGTGACGCAAGCCTGCACCATCTTTGTCACCCTTCTCTGGATAGTCTACACCTTGTTTATGTTCTTTTGCAGATGTGGCCTCCAGTACTATATGCAGTACTCCAGGTGAGGCCTTACCAATGTTTTATACTATGATATCACCGCCTCCCACTTCCTGCTAGTGATACCCCTGCCTATGCACCCCAGCATGCCACTGGCCCTCCCTGACACCTTTGAACACTGCCTTGATACCTTAAGGTCATCAGGGATGATAACCCCTAGGTCCCTTTCCTCCTTGGTGACAGCCAGCTCCTCCTCCCAACCTGTAGCTCTCCCCAGGGTTCCCTCTACCCAGGTGCATTATTTTGCACTTTTTTGCATTGAACCTCAATTGCCGCATCTCTGACCACCTTTTCAAGCTTCTCCAGGTCCCTCTTCATTTTCTGCTCCCCTTCTGGAGTATCCACCCTGTTGCAGATCTTGGTGTCATCTGCAAACAAGCAGACCTTTCCTTTCAGCCTCGCTGCAATGCCAGTGATGAAGACATTAAGCAGGACTAGTTCCAGTACTGATCCCTGTGGTATCCCACTGGTCACTTCCCCCCTTCCCAGATTTTATCCCATTTACCACCACCCTCTGTCTCCGGTCTGTTAACCAGTTCCTAATCCAGTTCACCACCTTGTCTTCCATGCCCAGACTATCCATCTTGTTAACCAGCCTTCTATGTGGGACTGTGTTGAATGCTTTGCTAAAATCTAGGTAGATGACATTTACTGCCCCTCCCTGATTTACTTCCCTAGTCACCCAATCAAAAAATCTATCAGATTCATTTGACATCCTCTTCCTGCTGTGAATCTGTGATGCCTCAGATCCTGGGCATCCCTGGATTCCAGGTGTGCTACTATCCTTTCTTTCAGCAGTCTCCATGATCTTTTCCACCACTGAGGTGAGGATGACTGGCCTGTATTTCCCCACCTCTTCCCTACTGCCACTTTTTAGCAGTGGGACTACATGTGTCCTGCTCCAGTCCTCTAGAACCACATCCATGTTGAGTGACTCCATGAACAGGGCTGCCAAAGGCACTGTCAGTTCCCTTCACAGCTCCCTTAATATCCTTGGGTGGATGCCGTCTGGCCCAAGGCCTTATCCACCTTCAGGTTTGTGAGTTCTTCCAGAACTCTCTCCACTGTGAATGGACTGGTGTCCACTTGTCCACCCCCTGATTGCCTCTGTTACCCATCTGTGGTCCTTGACCCTCCCCCTCCTTAGTGAATACTGAGCAGAAGTATTTGTTCAGTATTTCTGCCTTGTCCAGATCCCCCTCCTTACACTCTCCCTCCTCCTCCTTTGAGCCTCACAATCCCCCCCGGTTTTTCTTCTTTCACTGATGTACCTATTAAATGCTGTGTTCCCTTTTTTCACAGACCATGCTAAACCCTCCCCTGTCTGTGCCTTAGCTCTCCTAACATCCTTCCCTGCTTTCCTTAGCATTCAAGGCACACTTTCCTGTCCTCCTCCTTTTGGGTCCCCTTATATTTCCAATCAAAAAAATCTATCAGATTCATTTGACATGATCTTCCCTCTGTGAATCTGTGATGCCTCAGATCCTGGTCACCCCTGGATTCCAGGTGTGCTACTATCCTTTCTTTCAGCAGTCTCCATGATTTTTCCTACCACTGAGGTGAGGCTGACTGGTCTGTATTTCCCCACCTCTTCCCTACTGCCGCTCTTTAGCAGTAGGACCACATGTGTCCTGCTCCAGTCCTCTAGAACAACACCCGTGTTGAGTGACTCCATGAATGGGGCTGCCAGAGGCACTGCCAATTCCCTTCACAGCTCCCTTAATATCCTTGGGTGGATGCCGTCTGGCCCCATGGCCTTATCCACCTTCAGGTTTGTGAGTTCTTCCAGAACTCTCTCCACTGTGAATGGACTGATGTCCACTTGTCCACCCCCCAATTGCCTCTATTACCCATCTGTGGTCCTTGACCCTCCCCCTCCCTAGTGAATACTGAGCAGAAGTATTTGTTCAATATTTCTGCCTTGTCCAGATCCCCCTCCTTACAATCTCCCTCCTCCTACTCCTTTGAGCCTCACTATCCTCCCCAGTTTTTCTTCTTTCACTGATGTACCTATTAAATGCCTTGTCCCCTTTTTTCACAGACCATGCTAAACCCTCCTCTCTCTGTGCCTTAGCTCTCCTAACAGCCTTCCCCGCTTTCCTTAGCATTCAAGGCACACCTTCCTGTCCTCCTCCATTTGGGTTGCCTTATATTTCCTGAAACTCAGTCTTTTAGCCCTGACTTAGAAGACTGAGTTTCACAAAATATAAGGGGACACAAGCACTTTGTGTCATTCTAAGTGCTTTGAGAATTGACCCCATTGCGTTTTAATACTGTTACACTAAATTTTCATCATAGCCTTGTTATGGCCCTGCGTCATGAAGAAGGGTAGAGAAAATGTTCATCTCTTGGCCTAAAAGTGATTTCATGCAGGGATAGCGAAAGTCAGAGGGGAGCTGTGGTGGTGTGTAGGTGGTTTTAGCTGCCTGCCAGCTTTATTGGCCATGCTGGGACAGGGAGCTGGGTGGGGTGTGGGTGCCTCAGTGGGTGGGGGTGGGGTCCACTGGACTACCAGGGAATTAATGGGGTCTATTTTCTATGTTATGATCGGGGCTGGGAGGGCTGCTAGACTACTAGGGTATTTAGAACTTGGATCACTTTCAGATGGGTTTGGGGATGGGGGCACCACTGGACTACCAGGGATGATTGGGAATTATTTTAATACACAGATGGGATCTGGGGAAGGAAGTGGGTACTACTAGACTACCAGGTGAGTTTGAGAATTATTTTATTATATGGACAGGTTTCAGGGATGGGAGGGTGGGACCACTAGACTACCATGGATGTTCAGAGCACTATTTTTATTTACAACATCAGGAGCACTATTTTATTACAACATCGGGGTACAGGGAAGGGAGGGGGACCACTAGACTCCCAGGGATTAATGGAATGTTTCTATGTATTTTATGTTCGGGGATTGGGAGAGAGGCTAGCCACTCATGGGTCTGCAGTTGCTGTGTTGCGCTGTGCAGTACAGCAGCCTGCCTGTGGCTGGCTACAACTTAGGTATGTTTCATCCATGCCTAACTTTGTGCAGCACATCTCCGAGATGTGTGGACAGCTTCATTGCATATCGCAGCTGAATATCGAGATGTACCACATATGCATGAGAATGCCCCCTCTGGATGCACTGCATACATTATTTTTGCACTGTGGTGCATCTGTAATTGTGCGGTGCAGCACCCCCTTTTGAATACGGCTCAGGGGCACATCTGCTTTGAATATCTGAGCCCAAATGTACAACATAACTTTCTTATTACCCTATCTCATGAACAAGGGCAGAGAAAACTGTCAACTCCTTCCTGAAAGGTGATTTCATGCAGGGACTGTGAAATCATCTTTCAGGATGTAAAAAAACATTTTGGCCAGGATTTGAAAAATGACAGCTGTCATAATCAAGAAGGATTGTAATGATATGGCTATGTTGTACATTTAGGTTTAAAATATTGAAAATTACCAAAGTTAAGAGACTGCATTCACGAAATGTAACATAGGTTCATATCCTTGTTGTTTCTTTAATATTTTTACACCAGATTTTCAACATTGCCTTTTTATGAGCTAACCTCACGAACAAGGACAGAGAAAATTTACAAATTCTGCCCAAAAGGTGATTTTGTGCAGGGATCGTGAAATCACCTTTCAGGGTTTAAAAACACATTTTGGTCAGGATTTGAAAATTGACACCAATGAGGTGCTACAAAGATATGGCTATGTTGTGAATTTGGGGAAAAATATTTAAAATTACCAAAGTTTTGAGCCTGCCTTTAAAAAAAAAAAATGTAGGCTCATTACTAGTGTTGTGAGAAATTGTAATATTTTGCCAGGCAGAATATTTCATGGAATTTGCACATTACGTGAAATATTTTGCTGGGTGAAATATGAAATTTTGCCCATGTTTGTGAGCAAAATTTTGCTCCCAAGCTGATGAAATTTCACCTGTGGGTGAAATTCCACCACTGTTGGTGGAATTTCACCACCTGTGGGTGAAATTTCACCATTTTTGGTGGAATTTCGCCACTCGCAGGTGAAATTTCACCATTGTTTGTGGACTGCTCAGAAGGCGAAAATGCAGGTGAAATTACAAAATTACGCTGCATTTTCATGAAACATTTTGCATGGTAAAGTTGCCAATTTTGCAGACGAAATTTAATTTTGCAACATCTCTACTCATAACTTTGTTGTTTTTTAAATATTTGTGCACCACATTTTCAAAATAGCCTTCTTATGACACCACCTGATGAACAAGAACAGAGAAAATTTTTAACTCCTACGTGAAAAATGATTTTGTGCAGGTAGCATGAAATCACCTTTTGGGATACATCTGTCTAATGACAGTTCAAATGTTCATGAGGTGGGGTCCCATAGAAGGCATGTGGAAAATTTGGGGCCAAAATATGCAAAAATGGCCCAAGTTATGGCACAAAGTTCAAACCCCCATTGGAATACATTGAACGGCATACTTGTGTCCTCAGTTCATTGCCCAGTTTTGATGAGAGAAGACATGTCTGTGGTCCAGAGAAGATGACAGCACTGGACACCCCTGTGTGTAAGTAAGGGTTTAGGAGGTTGAGAAGTGGACAAGAATGGCGTAAAAGACATCAATGGATTTTTTTCTGTTTACAGGTTTAAAACAAAAAACGCTCAAAAGACATCAATGGACTCTTTTTTTTAATAGGGAAAAGAATAAAAAGAAGCATTGGTCTATGTCAAAGTTTGTCGTTTGGAATTGATGTTGATACACACAGATTGGTAGGACTACAGTTCCCAGCAGAAAGAACAAGTTATGCCACCAAGTTCACATTCCCGTTGCAATACAGTGAAGTGCATACCTGTTTCCTCAATTCACAATCTGGATTTGCAGAGTGAAAATGTGCCTGTGGTTCAGAGAAGATGAGGGCACTGGAGCCCCACCATGGGTTGAGTTGGGGGGGACATTATGGTTAGAAACCCTAATGCCGGGGGTCACGTGATGCGTCAGGAAGGCTAGACGCAGTTCTTTGGGGCTCCGCTTCTCCGTTAAAAAATCGGCAGTTTTCAAATCCCCGATCAGCGGAATCATCATTGTACGCTTAAATTACAACGACCGAGACTGCAGGCAGCGGTTTTATTTCGGTTTCGGCCTTTGAGGAGCAATGGAAAGTCCCGATCCGGAGTCGGATGCTAAGCGGCCTCGCCGGAGCTCGTCGCCATTAACGGCACAGGATGAGATCACACCAGCTAAAATTTACGAAGATCTCTCCACCATAAAGGCTGCTGTCTTCAAACTGGTGGACGAGATGGCAGAATTTAAGCCAGCCTTGACACAGCTTCTGCCAGGCGAGTCACAGATGCAGAAGCCAGAGTTTCATCAGTCGAGAGGAAGCAGGAAAAGCTAGGCCTTGCAACTATCGAGAATAAAGAGGGCCATAGTAAAGCTAGAGGATCGACTGATGACCTCGAGGGAAGGAGCCGCTAAATAATTTGGTGCTGTTGGGGCTTCCTGAGGCGAGGAAGGCGCTAACACAGTCCAGTTCCTGCAGAAATTTTTAAAAAAGTCAGTAGGGCCCTCACCCAATGGCCAGGAATACATAATAGAAAGGGGCCATCGGGCCTTAAGAGCAAAGCCCCCTGCATCGCAACCACCCCGGCCAGTAATTTTTAAATTACTAAATTATTTGGATCAGGAGTTTATTTTGAAGGAGTCGAGAAAGCTAGCCACATTGCAGTGGGAAGGTAAGAGACTGTGGTTAGTGCCAGACCTGACATGGAAGGTCGCCAGGCTCAGAGCCAGCTTCAGACCTATTACTCGAAACTATGGGCGCAGGAATTGCCACCTAATGCTATATCCTGCTAAGTTGGAGGTTACTTTGAAAGAAGGGACTAAGCGCTTTGAATCAGCGGATGAAGCATTACAAGTCCTTGCAATCTCTTTACCGGACTTATTCAAGAATGGATGAGACTTTAGAACTGTTTCAGTTATAAGGTGCCATGTTGCCTAGTGGCTATGTAGGAGACTGAAACAACTTGAGAACCCGCTGTTTGGAATAGGAAGCTGGATTGTGTACGATTTACAAGAATTGTTTGCCTTCCATTTTGTTGTTAATTAATATTTAGTAATTCAATATGTTGGGGGGCAGTTGCAAGGGCAGGGGGGAGCTTATACATCATCCAAAGGTGTACAAACTAGGGGTTAATTGATTTAGGTTATTATGGGAATAGGACCCAGAGGGGAATTAATTTTAAGTTATGGTAATAGGCAAGCAACCCACAAAGATGGTAAGGGTTATAAGGGCGCTGTATTGGCCACAAGACAAGTTAAGTTCCCCTCTCTTGCCGGTCGGCCATAGAGGGCTGATGCAGGGGGGGCTGTTTATCCTCAAACAGAGCCTTAAATAACTATCTGATTTCCTGTGGAGATATTATTGAGTACATAGCCACCTAATGACTAAGTTATCGAACTGGGTAGGGCTTGGGACTGATGTGATGTCCTTCGTGTAATGGGTATTGGTCGAAACTAGCTTTGAGATACTTAGTTTTCAAGAAAGTTTAACCAAGGTTTCCTTAAGCAACAATCACCCCCTTCCCTTGCCCCAAGCTAGCTAAGTTATCAGCTATTTAAAGGGGTCCCTATAAGGGGATTGGAAACTGAAGATGTATATTCAATGGTTCATTGATTTGTTAAGATGGAGGGGGGACACCCAGCCTCTATGGCATGCCATGGACCATTGCCTTAGGAGATGGCTTTGGACCAGAGGGTCCGCCCTTGTGGCGGGCCAAGAGAAGCTTTTCTTTTTTGTGGAGGGGTATGGGTGAGGGGGAATTTGATTTTTACTTCTGTTGTTTGGGGAGGGTGGCAGCTATCCACATCTTTTCAAGACTGAACAGGGATATCTACATGGCTAGTCAGGTCAATATTATTTCTTGGAATGTCAGAGGGAAAGGACAATCGGAAAAGAATATTTTACTCCACCATTTAGCCCAACTTGATCCGTCCATAGTATTTCTACAAGAAATTCATGTCCTGTCTGACTGGCTTCACTGCTTTAAAAGAAAGTGGGTCAGTCAGGTTTTTGGCCCCGGCTTCTCCCCGAGTAGTCAAGGAGTTGAGGTGCTGATAGCAAAAGGAGTCCCCTTTGTATCCACTGAGACAATCTCAGACCCTAAAGGAAGGTACATTATAGTTTCGGGTCACTTGGGAGGAACAAAATTAGTTTTGGGATCAGTATACGGCCCTAACTTTGACTCTCCATCCTTTTTTGTACACTTGTCCACAGTTCTAGCTCCTTTCAAAGGTACTCCTATTATTTTAGGGGGAGATTGGAACCTAGTTCAGTCCAACAGCCTGGACCGTTCTTGGCACAGATCACTGTACCCCTCTCCAGCCCAACGGGCATTGGTAGAGTTCAAAACATCCTTAGGATTGGTGGACCCTTGGAGGTTGTTCAATCCAACAACTAAGGATTTTACTTTTTTTTCTCCTGTGCATAAATCTTATTCTAGAATAGATTACTTTTTGGTTAGTCAATGTAATTTGGCGACAGTAGAAGAGGTGATACTTTTGCCTCGAGTCATTTGGACCACTCATCAATTAAACTGAGATGCTCCCTTTTCTCCATCCCACCCAGATCTTATTCGTGGTCACTGAACAATAATCTTTTGAAAGACCCCCCTACACTAACTCGTTTCCAAGCATTTATGGATAATAGCATAGCGGAGAACTGGGGATCCCTTAATGCGGTAGACCTAGTTTGGGCCGCATTAAAGGCCACTTGGAGGGGGGAGCTCCTTAGATTGGCAACAGTACGTAAGGCAAAAATAAAGCTCTACTTAATAATTGCTTAAAAATCTCCATCTTAGAGGCAGTTAATGAGGCCTCCAGAACTAAGGATCAGGAACAGGAACTGAGTAGTCTCGTGGATCTGGTATGTAAATACTTTGAGGGACAAGGTAGATAACTCAGCCTCTAAAACAAGAGCAGCATATATAGGGAGAGGCAGTAAGTCTGGTAATCTCTTGGCTTCTTGGCAATTAAAGCAGAGAGCAGAGAAAAAGTGGGTGGTGGCCTTGAAGCACCCTGATAAGGATGAGTTAATTACCGACCCCGAGGGCATCTTAGATGTTTTTCATAATTACTATAAAGCCCTATATTCTAGTCAATCTCACCCCAAGCAGATTGAACAAAAAATGAAAGAGTTTTTGGATAAAATATCCTTTCTGCAGATGCCCGAGGAGTCGATAGGTTTATTAGAAGCTCCTTTCTCAAAAGAAGAGATTGCAAAGGCCAATGATTCATTACAACTAGATAGGGCCTCTGGCCCTGATGGTTTTACCCCCTTATTCTTTAAGACCTTTAAGAGTAAGTTGATTCCACTGCTACACCAACTTTATATCTACTGGCAGAACAGTGGAGTAAATGATAGCTCTCTTTTTGAAGCCAGGATAATTCTGCTACCTAAACCGGATAAGTCCCTGGACTCGGCAAGTAACTATAGGCCTATTTCTTTATCGAATATAGATATTAAAATTTATGCAAAAGTTTTGGTTACTAGATTAAAGCAAACATGGATTGGGTTGTTGAGTCCGGAGCAAGCAGGATTTGTTGCAGGTAGATCCTCGGCGGATCATTTCAGAAAGTTGTTTTATTTAATTTCTGCGTCCGAAAGCCCGGATGAGGAGGCCTCTTTAATATCATTGGACACAGAAAAGGCCTTTGACAGGGTGGAGTGGGGTTTTATGTTTGCATCACTGGTTAAATTTGGTATCCCAGAGAAATTTATTCATTATATTCGGATTTTATACAACTGTCCATCTGCAAGGATACAGTGCAACAACTTAATTTCGATCACCCTCCCTTATGCGTGGTACTCGCAGGGCTGCCCTTGTCACCTTATTTGTTTAATTTATATTTAGAGCCCTGATAAGATCCATTCAAATGAACCCCTTGTTACAGGGAATCAGGATAGGCAATGCGGAATTTAATGTATCAGCATTTGCTGACGATTTGCTGTTGCACATTAGAGACAGTACTACCTCACTTCCTGATCTGCTCGTAATTTCATGCTTCAGTGAATTCTCCGTTACAAACTTAATAGAGGTAAAACAATGGTTTATTTGTTATCCTCCCATTTATGTAAATCCTGGTGCAACACCTTAGGGTTACAGTGGCAGCCAAATTCTTTACTATACCTGGGTATTCAGATTTCAAAGGATTTTGGACAAGTGACCAACCTAAACTTCAAGCCGTTATTTAGATCTATTAAGATGGATCTGGAAAGATGGACAAAACTCCCTTTAACCTTTTCCGGTAGAGTAAATACAATAAAAATGATGGTACTGCCCAGACTGTTTTACCCTCTCTACAATTTAAATATATCTCCCTAGGTCCTATTTTGACCCGCTCTATAAATATTGCTCAGATTTTTTATGGAGGTAAACCCCCATTGGGGCGTATGCTAAGTTAGTTTTCATTGGAAAGTAGGAGGTCTTCAGGTACCAGATTTTATGTCTACTACTTAGCCATTCATGCACCAGAACTGCTTTATGGTCACGTAGATGGAGATACCCCTTATCCAGTCTTGCTTTAGACCAGAAGGTTTCTGGGCTAGTGAATTTGGATCTAGAATCCTTTCTATACTTACCATGGTCTAAGGTCCCTAGCAAAATTAGGAATACCCTCTAGGTTGGGATATAAAAGCGCCCACCAGTTGTATTCAAAGCACATATTCCATTTGTAAATGATCTTTCTCAACCCCTTTTGAGGAATCCTATTTTTTAGTGGGAAATAAACCTATTACTAGGTTTATACATGATTTCTGTACTAAACTCCGCATTTCGGATTTTTTCTCAGGTAATGTACTTTCCCCATCTGACCTAGTGGATAAGTTTGGGGTTAAACCCATGGACCCTTTCCGTATTTTCCAGATTCATAGGTGTATTTTTTCTCATATACGCAAAAACATGGTATCTAGGGAAGCGAGCAAATTAATTCGGGCACTGGAGAAGATTGTACTTTCAGGTAAACCAGTCTCTAAAGTATACAAATATATTATATCAAGTCTAGGCCAAAAAGTCTCGCCAATTTCTCATTACTGGGAGGCAAACCTGGCCTTAGAATGGTCAGGCGAAACCTGGGAAAGAGTATGGATGAATGTCTACTCATACATTAAGCAGGATAGATTGAGAGAGATTCAGTTTAATTTGTTGCACAATTTATATTTGTCACCGGCCAAACTGTATAGGTTGAAGAGGTTGTCCTCCCCGGCCTGTGTGGATTGTGGTGATCGGTTAGCTACCACCTTCCATAAAATCTGGACCTGCCCCAAAATAATCAAGTCTTGGCAAGCAGTCAGAGGCTGGATACAACCATATTGTGATTTATCATCTCTCTTTACTGCAGAGATCTGTGTTTTCGGGAAATGTGCCCAATCAATATCCAGTACCCAGAAACATCAAATAGCTCTGGTGGCCTCGGTAACAAAGCTATTGATTCTCCGCCATTGGCAAGTAGCTGGACCCTCTCATTCAAAGAATGGTGGACGAGTTCATGAATGCATTGAATGCTGAGAGGTCAGTTTCAAATTTCCATAATGCTTCAGGCAGATTCTTTAAATGCTGGGGCAGTTTTTTTCAATCTTTGAAAGTGAAATATGGCTATTAGATACTTGATCACTATATTTGTTCTTTTTTTTTTTTTTTTTTTGCTTGCCAATTTAGCCTTGTTGCCAAGATTCTTATGAAGCTCCTTTCTCCTTAATAGTCTACAAGCTTACTGTTATAGCTGAATGGCCTTCCCCTATGTACAAGTACAGGTATATTTATTCACTAGCCAAAGATTCATTTCTAGCTGGGACAACTCTGTTTCCTTTTTTACTACTCTTCCATGAAGGATGTGGATGACTGCCAAGGGGGAGTGCGGGGGGTTAGAGGGATGGGAGAGTGAGGGGGGTGGGATTTTTTCTCTTTTTTTTTATGTTGGAGGGTTTGTGTGTAGTTGGACATATGAGGTTTGTTGTTTAATATAAATGTGCTGTTTATAAAATAAAGTGATTTGCCAAAAAGAAACCCTAATGCCTGGGTATTTGCTGGTATTTGCACTACAAATTTTCAACATGGTCTTTTGTGTCCACCACCACAAGAAAGCATTTGGGACCTCGGCTTATGAATAGTAGCACTGTGATTTTGTTCATCTGTCCCGAACGTTGATTTCTCACAGCAACCGTGCCATTCTGCACCAGATGTGTGAAAATGCAGTTCAGGCAGGATGTGAAAATCACAGCTGTGCCATTCATAGGGAGGTGTGAAGAGAAGGCAGTGTTGAACATCTGGAGTGAAAATATTAAAAATGCTCGAATGCACGAGCATATGTGGAAACTGCACAACACACACTTGTAACAGTCATTTAGTGGAATAATTTCACCAAAATTTCAACATAGGCATTTTGTGACCTGTACTCTTGAACACTGTCACTATGATTTTCTTACTCTGTCCTGAATGTTAATTTCCCATAGTGATTGTGCCATTGTGAGAAAACACATTTCAGGCAGGATGTGAACAATGAAAACTGTACTGTTCACAAGGAGGTGTGCAAAACTGACAATGTTGAAACTCCTGAGTGAAAATATTACAAATCCTCGACATTACAAGTGTGAGTAGAAACTGCGCAATGCACACTCATAACATAGTCATTTTATAGACTTTTGTCTCCAAATTTTCAACATAGGCATTTTGGGACCTCCACTCATGAACAGCATCACTGTGATTTTCATAATCTGTCCTGAACACTGATTTCCCACAGTGACTGCGCTATTCTGCACCGGAAGTGCAAAAACACATTTCAGCCAGGATGTGAAAAATGACAGCTGTTCTGTTCATAAGTAGGTGGAAAAAATGCCAATGTTGAAAATCTGGTGTGAAAATATGACAAATTCACAAAGTTACATTTGTGCGTGGAAACTGCACAATGCATGCTTGTACCACAGTCATTATATGGACTTTTGTCGCCAAATTCTCAACATAGGTATTTTGAGACCTCTGCTCATGAAAGTGTCACTGTGATTTTCATACTCTGTCCGAAACATTGATTTCCCACAGCGACCGAGCTATTCTGCAATAGAAGTACAAAAACACATTTCGGCCAGGATGTGAAAAATGACAGCTGCACTGTTAGAAACATAGAAACATGGAATTTGATGGCAGATAAGGACCACTTGGCCCACCTAGTCTGCCCATTTCCCCTACCTAATGGGTAAGCTGCAGATCCTAGATAACCAACAGCCTACTTCCTCCTACTCCCCGCTAGAATTGCCTTATGTCTGTTCCATGCATTCTTGAATTCCCCAACTGTTTTTGACTCAATGACCTCCTCAGGGAGGCTGTTCTATACATCTATAACCCTATGTGTGAAGAAATGCTTCCTCACATTACCTCTGAGCCATCCCCCATCTATCTTCAAATCGTGCCCCCTTGTTCTTGCACATCTCTTTTTCTGAAAGATGCTACCCTCTTGGACTTTGTTGATTCCCTTGAGGTATTTGAAAGTTTCTATCATGTCCCCCCCCTCTCCCTACTTTCCTTGAGGCTATACATCTTAAGCTCCTTTAGTCTTTCTTCATATGTCTTCTGGTGCAGACCCTGCACCATTTTGGTTGTCCTCCTATGGACAGCCTCCACCCTGTCTATGTCTTTGCAGAGATGGGGTCTCCAGAATTGTACACAGTACTCCAGATATGGCCTTACCAACTGTCTGTACAGAGGGCCAACAACTTCCTGTTTTCCACTGGTGATGCCTCTCCCTATGCATCCCAGTATCCCCCAGCAAACTTTTAGGTCATCTGATATGACTAGCCCCAGGTCCCTTTCCATTTTTGTTGTTGTCAGTATCTCACTCCCTTCATTGTGTACTCTTCCCCTGGGTTTTTGTTTCCCAGGTGCATTACTTTGCACTTCTTTGCATTGAATCTAAGCTGCCATATATTTGACCATTCCTCCAACCTTGCTAAGTCCCTTTTCATCCTTTCCACCTCACCTTGCATATCAACCCTGTTACAGATCTTTGCATCATCTTCAAAGAGACATACTTTTCCTTCCAGTCCCTCTGCAATGTCACTTATAAAGACATTAAAAAGGACTGTCCCCAGTAGTGAAAACTGTGGTATCCCACTAGTAACCCCCCTTTCTTCACTGTGGACTCCATTTACTATTACCCTCTGTGTCCTGTTGTCCAGCCAGTGTTTTACCCAGGCTACCATCCTGGGACCCACTCTCAGGCTGGCTAATTTGTTTATTAATCTTTTGTGTTGGATTGTGTCAAATGCCTTGCATAAGTCTAGGTAGGCCATGTCCACAGCCCCTCCCTGGTCTACTACTTTGGTCATCCAGTCAAAAAAATCAATTATATTTGTCTGACATGACCTTCCTGCTGTGAATCCATGCTGCCTTGGGTCCTGTGCCCCACTGGCCTCTAGGTACTCAAAAATTCTTTCCTTCAGAAGTGAGTCCATCATTTTCCCTACCACTGAGGTCAAACTGACAGGTCTACAGTTTCCTATCTCTGTCTTGCTCCCACTTTTGTGAAGGGGAATCACATCCACCCTCCTCCAGTCCTCGGGTGCCACACCATCCTTCCATGATTTATTAAAAAGGGTAGTCAGTGGTGTTACTAGTTCTTCCCTTAGTTCTCTTAGAATTCTGCGGGTGAATCCCATCAAGCCCCACTGCTTTATCCACCTTCAGTTTTAAGAGTTCTTTCAGAACCTTTTCTTCTGTGAAAGGACTAATATCAACACCCCCCCCCCATCCAGAGTGCTTCTATTGACTGGATTAGGCATCTGCCCCTGCTTTTCCATTGTGAATACTGAGAAGTATTAGTTCAGTATCCCTGCTTTTTCACTGTTGCTTTCTGCCCAATCACCTTCCTCTTTATTCAGCCTCAGTATCCCTGCTTTGGTCTTTCTTTGCTCCCTAATGTACCTAATAAATGGCTAACTTTTCCTAGGTTTGGGCCTTTGCTATTCTGACTGCCTTCCCTGTTTCCTTCTGCTTGAACTGGTACAGTTCTCTGTCCTGCTTCTTCTGTGTTTCCTTATACTTCCCGAATGCTATCTTTTTCTCCCTAACCTTCCCCACCACTTCTTTTGAGAACTATAATGGTTTTCTTTCATTTTGATTTGTTTATTTGCTTGGCACAAAGGCTTGTTGTCTCTATGATGGCTGTTTTGATGTTTCCCCATTGTTGCTCCACCCCACCTTCTTGCCTGTTTGCTAGTGCTTTCCTGAGCCACTCTACCATTTTGACAAAATAAGCCCTCCTGAAGTCCAGTACCTTCACTTTTGTATGGCTTGACTCTACAGCTAAGTTTATCATGAACCGCACTGTTTGGTGGTTGCTTGTTTCCAGATGGCTACCCACTTCAAGATCGGAGATATTTTATGTGCTCCCATTTGAGAATACAGTACCAGGTCTAAGATTGCTCCCTTCCGAGTGTGTTCCAAAACTAGCTGTCTGAGGCATGCCCCCTTTAGAGCATTGACAATGTCCCTGCTCTTGGATGTGGCTGCAGAAAAGGTGCTCCAGTTAACATCTGGCATATTCAGGCCCCCCCCATCAGCAATATCTCCCCTTTCTCTGCCATGCTAAGGATGCCTTCTATCATTTCCTTGTCAATTTCATCCCTCACAGATAGGGTCTGTATACAACCCCTGTGCGGATTGTGGTGCCATTTCCAGTCTGCTGGGTGACCCACAGTTCCTCAACTCTTCCCTGTTTACCCTTTAGTTCTGTTGCTTTGATCCCTTCTCTTACATAGAGAGCTACTCCTCCTCCTCTTCTTCTTCCCTCCCTGTCCCTCCTGTAGATTGTGTACCCTGGTATGCTGACATCCCAGTCATGGTTCTCAGTGTACCATGTTTCTGTGACTGCCACGATATCTAGGCATCCCTCTACCATCAAGGCCACCATTTCAGGGAGCTTTTTACCTGTTCATAAGGAAGTGTAAAAAAATTCCAATGTTGAAAATCTGGAGTGAAAATGTTAAATGTGAAAATTCATGAAGTTACGTGTGTGCATGGAAACTGCACAATGCACACTCATAACACAGTCATTATTAGGACTTTTGTCACCAAATTCTCAACATAGGTATTTTGAGACCTCTGCTCATGAACAGTGTCATTCTGATTTT
This sequence comes from Neoceratodus forsteri, assembly GCA_016271365.2. Lineage (NCBI taxonomy): Eukaryota > Metazoa > Chordata > Ceratodontiformes > Ceratodontidae > Neoceratodus > Neoceratodus forsteri. The sequence continues at coordinate 1,286,752,850 of CM057453.1, forward strand.
CGTAATCTGTCCTGGACACTGATTTCCCACAGCGACTGCGCTATTCTGCACCCGAAGTACGAAAATGCATTTCGGCCAGGATGTTGAAAATGACAGATGTACTGTTCATGAGGAAGTGTAAAAAAATACCAGTGTTGAAAATCTGAAGTGAAAATATTACAAATTTGCGAAGTTATGAGATGCGTGGAAACTCCACAACGTGCACTTGTAAAACAGTCATTTTTTGGAATTTTGTCACCAAGTATTCAACATAGGTGTTTTGGGAGCCCACCTCATGAACAGTGACACTATTGTTTTGTTAATTGGTCCTGAAAGGTGATTCCGCACAGTGACTGCAAAATCACCTTTCAGGACTGATTAACCAGATCACAGAGACTGAATTCATGAGGTGGGGTCCCAAGAACCCCATGATGAAAATATAGTGACTCAATTCCCAACAATGGCCAAGATATGCACCAAAGTTGAAAAAAACCTATTTATGCCATTATACAGCTTACCAGTATTTCTTCCGTTCACGGTCGGCTTTGAAGAGTGCAGACATGTTCCCGGTCCATCGAAGATCGTCACACCGTGCTTCGGAGGTAAGTATGGGGTAAGGAGGGGGTGTGTGTGGGGAGGTGGGTGTGCAGAGGGTAGGCACGAGTTGGGGGAGGGAACCACCGGAATCAATGAGGGACCGTTTTCTAGTTTACAGGTTTATTTAAAAAAAAACTTGTGGGAAGGTTTTCTTTTTTACAGGGACATTTGGCACACTGGGGGGGGCTCCCAGCATGCCACCTGAGTGTTTGGGGGGACTGTAGCTGATGGGGGATTGGACACCCCTGTCAGCACATACCGAGTACTGGGGGAACAACAGCTGAGGGGGACTGGGCACCCCCTTGGCACACAAGAAATTGGGAGGGCATTATGCCAATGGGGAGTGGGCTCCCCATCAGATAAATGAACAGGAAGAAGGCATGCTGACAGGGGGATTGGGCACCCCATCAGCACATATAAGTGGGGCAAGAGCTGAGGGGATTGTGCACTCCCTGGGCACACAACAAATTTGGGAGGGGGGACATTATGCTGATGGGGAGTGGGCTCCCCTGTCAGTAAAATGAACTGGAAGGGGGCATGCCAACAGGGGGATTGAGCACCCCCGTCAATTTTTTTTTAACTATGTGAGGAAGGCCTGGGTTCAGCATGTTCACAATGCTGTAAGTTACAGCTGTGTGAATGCGCAACCTGGAATCCAATGTAGGAATGCAACTTCAAAGGACTGAGCCGCTCTACTATTGGTGCGGCTCCAGTCCTTTGAAAAGTTGTCCCACTGCGCCCGAACAGCTGAAGGTGAGTCATCGCCAGCCTGCTGACTGATTTGTCTGCTGTTGACCTGCCGCTAGAAATGGAGCTTTCCATTGGGCACACCCTTGTAAAGCACCTTATAGCAATGAGTTTGTCTGCACATGTGCCACAATGAACTCAAAAAGGAAGGAGGATTTGTTTGCGATGCTGGAGGATTGGGCACCCCCACTGCTATGCTTATGTTTGGGGGGGGCTGAAAGGGAGGGTCATCGGGGGCACAAAAAATAAATTTAGGCCATAGGGGACTGGAAGGGGGGTTTGGAATCGCAACACTTAGGGATTGGGCACCTCCAGTACCACTTCTAAGTATTTTTGGGTGTGGGGTGGTGAGTGCTGAGAAGGAGGGGTGGGTAGAGGATACATACATTTTAATATATATAGTGGAATAGGAAAAAAAGTCATGCCTTCCACTTTGAGGTCACAGCAGAACAGGGCACAGTCTTCCGTGACCAAGATGGCCAACAAGCACCACTGCACATGCGCAAGTAGTCACACATGAACTATAGGGTTTGTCAGCCATCTTGGAAATGGCAGACTGTGCTCTGTTCCACCATGACCTCCACAGAGAAACATAGTGCTGTGCAATGGGAATCAATGGAGAGAGTGGACTGGTTTTACTGGTGGTGGAGAGGTAGTGCTATGAATTTACATCCTGTGTTGTTCGTTTGGAATCTGGTGAGGGTTCATTTTCTCCTGGCAAGAGGTCTGCAGGGCTCCACCCACTGCAGCCCTAAAAATGAGTCTTAAATCATATTACCCAATATAATTACAGTCACAATGGACCCTGCTTAAAAGCATATACTGTGTCACTTGCATCAAATTAACAGTTATTTGGATCTGAATAGACTTGAAATACTTGCAGCATTCCTGTGGGTCAAATCTCCAGTGTGTTTCATGCATTTGGCATGGTTCATGCTTCCCATACTTCGATTAACTAAAAACAATCCCCATGCAAGTCATATCATTCAGAAAGGGGGTTTATATAAAAAAAGCACAAGGCAAATTATTTTTTAAAATAGATTTGTGGGCGTAAAGCTCTGTTGGTACCTCTCTATCATGGTTGGTCTTAGTCCTTGCTCACCCCAGTAATATGCTAATGTTTTGGCTTGAGTGTCTTCTTCAAAGCTACAAGACATAAATTAAGAGAAGCTTCAATGTATTGTGATGCTCCTGCACTGATCAATGGTCACATTTCATCTTGAGTATACTGTATCATGGTTCTGGTTCCATATCTGAAGAAAAATGTCAACTAGATTAAGACGGGTCATAGGAGAGTGAGCAAAGTGGCTGAAAGTTTGGAAAATATGGGTTATGAAAGCTGTCTGGTAGAATTTGGACTGTTCTTCATAAAAAAGTGTAGATTCAGGGGTGGCATACTGCAATTATAGTATTAAAATATCTGAAAGATTAACACCATTGGATCAAATGCAGCTGTTCAGGATGTACAAGGATGGGAGCACAAGGGAGCACTCACTGTCACTGAAAGAAAGCCAGGTTCAAGGGAACAATCTTGAAACATATTTTTAAACAAGTGGCATCAGCTGATACTGTTTCTAATCCACTATACCTTCAAGTCTAAACTTGACAAGTTCCTTGCAGAAAAGTGTTGGGGGGGGCAGTTGCTATGCCAGTTTCTTTCTTTCTTTCTTTCTTTCTTTCTTTCTTTCTTTCTTTCTTTCTTTCTTTCTTTCTTTCTTTCTTTCTTTCTTTCTTTCTTCCTTTCTTTCTCTCTCTCTTTCTTTCTTGCCTTCCTTCCTTCCATACTTCCTTCCTTCCTTCCTTCCTTCTTCCATCCTTCCTTCCTTCTTCTTTCTTTCTTTGACCCTTCCTTCCTTCCTTCCTTGAATCCTCCTTTTGAATGAGACGTTAAACCAAGGCGTGCCTGTCCGTTCTGGTGGTTCTTTAGGTGGATGTTAAAGATCCCATGGCACTTGCTGAAAAGAGTAGGGGAAGATTTTTATTACAACAAAATACCCAATAAATACAACAATCAAATATCAGAAAAGACAGACATCCCTCCACCAAATCATATCAACTTTCTACTGTATCCCATTCTGTCAATATATATATATATATGATATACCCCTACGTGTATTACAATATTTACTGTGGTCATCTCTACATTTTAATTATATCAACTATTCCACATTTTTGGGAGGGCTAAAAGCCCAAGGTTCAATGGGGGGGACAGCTCCTCCCACATCCGCTACTTAATCTAGCTATTTTTGTTTGCTTAGCTTCAAGCATTTCAAAATCGTCTCTGCTTGTCTGTGGATTTCGATGCTGCTGGTTCCTGCTGCTGTGTGGCTGGTGTGGCTTGGTGCTTTCCTTGCTGTTCTTTCTCCCTCTCCTCTCCTGGTCTCTGTTACTCCTGCCTGTGCTTCTTTCCCTTTTCATTCTTCCTCTTTTCTCCCTCTCCCTTGCTCCTGTTTTTGTCTTTGTGTTCATCTCCTCCCACTTCCTTTCAGTTCTCCCTTCCATCGTTTTTTTATTTATTTTTATTTTAAACATTTGTTTACCGGGTAAGTACAATGAGCCAAAGGCCCGTTTTCATGTATGACCTGGGGACCATAAATATATAGTCAAGATGTTTAGAATTACAAAAAACTCACATCAATACAATACAACATTAAACATACATTACCAAGTACAAATAAATAAATATATATAAAATAATTACTGAAAACAGTAACAATGCACTTTGGCAAGAAAATAATTTCTTAACCTAATTTTAAAAGTATGATTATGATGACATACATTATCATATAAAACAATAGGAAGCTCATTCCAGTTTTTAGCAGCAGAGTAAATAAACGAACCATCCCCCATTTTAGTCTTAGTTTTTGGGACCTTTAACTTAATTTGTTGATCAGAACGAAGTGCCCGTGTATTTATTTTAATGTGTAGAAGTGAATATAATGGAGAATCTGTACCTTGATGAAGAACAGAATCTGTTAATAAACATAGACTGTATAGACAACCCATCCTGGGAGGAAGCCAAGCAGATAGTCTATACAGTTCACAGTGATGAGTAGAATAGGACAACTTAAAAGTAAACCTACAAATACTGTGAAATACATTAGTAAGAAGAGATAAATCTCTATTTGACAGATTAGTAAAAATAAATGAATTATAATTCAACTGTGATGATAAGACACCCTCTGCTATTGCACGTCTTGCTGGTAAAGTCAACAGGGATTGAAACTTCAATAATACACCAAGTCTCTGATTTATCTTACAAGAGATAAATTTTACATGATCAGAAAATTTTAAATGTTGATCTAACAAAACTCCAAGATATTTAGATTGTTTTACCTGCTCCATCCCATTACCCAACAAATCAGAGATAGACAAATTCTGAGATCTATTTAATCTAATCCTAGATCCAAACAGCATACATTTTGTTTTTGAATTATTTAATGCCAAACAATTCCCATTTAACCACCCACATAGAATAGCAAAGTCCTTATTTAAGGACTTATTTATAAGTTCAACAGAAATTGAACTTTTATACAGAATAATATCATCTGCATAAATCAGACAATGTGTATCATTCAATAAAGATGGAACAACATCTACAAATACCGTAAACAACAAAGGGCCCAAAACGGACCCCTGAGGCACCTGTGACAAAATTTTACTAGTTGAAAAAGCTCCATTTAATCCGACTTTAAGTGAAAGATCAGACAAATAACTATGAAACCAATCAACAGCAATATCTGTCATACCATAACTTCGGAGCGTTCTAATCAGCAAAGGATGGCTTACAAGATCAAAGGCCTTGGACAGGTCCATGAACACAGCACCAGTGAGCAAACCCTCATCCATAGCTACACTGGTGTGGTTCGTGAACCTGGCCAAGGCAAATCCTCCATGATACTTACGAAGCCCATGCTGATCAGGAGTCCTAAGACCATTGTCTTGTAAATAGGCAGTAAACTGCTCATTCACAAGTCTTTCAAAAATTTTTCCCAAAGGTGGCAAAAGAGAAATAGGTCGATAATTATCCATGTCCATTCTGTCACCAGATTTATAAATAGGTTTGATTACTGTCTGTTTCCATACATCAGGGAAACATCCAGTAAGCAAAGACAAATTATAAATAGAAGTAAGTGGATAAGTAATATATTCAGAAATCAATTTTAGAAACTGGTTTTCAAGCTCACATGCACTTGAACAAATTGGCATGTGTTTCAAAAAATAATAAACCCGATATGGTTCAATAGGAGAAAAAAAAAAAGAACCAAATTCAGAAACAACATGAGATTGTCTATCCATACACAGGTCCTGCGTAAAGGCCTGCGTATACCTAGACAAATCAAGGAATTTATCCAAAAAAGAATCACAGATAATCTGCACATCTGAAATCATCTGACCATCCTTACTAAAAACCCCATTAGATTCTTTTCTTGATGGATTAATTAAAGAATTTATAGAAGACCAAAACCTTTTCGGATTGTTTAAACTAGAAGTTTGTAATTTTTGAAAATCACTAGATTTACTTTGACTAATTTTTATTTTACATTAATTTCTGAGCTTCCTATAAATATTAAAATCTGTCATTGACTTACTTACCTTGTACAATTTCCAAGCAGCATCTCTCAATTTAATTAAATGTAACAAAGGGGCAGTAATCCATTTATTAAGGGAACCTCTAACTCTCCTAACCACTCTAGGAAAATATTTATTTTGTAACCCCAAAAGAGTGGAAGTAAAATAATCAACAGCAATATTTACATCCGGAATTGCATCCAGATAAGTCCAATCAATATTCTGCAAATCAGTTAGGAGATCACCACTAACCTCATTAGCAAACTTACGATATGATATAAACCTAGGAGGCAATTTAGGTCTTTTAGATCTCCATAAGCAATAAGTGGCCAAATGGTCACTTATTACATCGGAGTAAAAACACCAACACCAGAAAAGTTTACCTGTCTATTAACAAGAACCCAATCCAAAATTGTATGATTCTGACTATTCATATTCATATGAGTGAATGAACCAATAAGCTGAGACAATCCAACATTAGTCAATAATGTCTCAATAGAAGGATCATTTATAGGATCCCAATGGATGTTGAAATCTCCAGTAATCAAAAGATCACTACCTGATTGAATGGTTGCTACAAACTGTAAAATATCATCCAGCCCTTTCCTAGCAGTTTTTGGTGGATTATAGACTATACAAAGTTGCAACTTTTGACAGCCACCCAACTTCAATTCCAGTAACAACCACTCAAAATCAGAATTATGTTTATAATCAGGAAACACTTCTACTAATTGTAATTTAGATTTATAATATACCATTATACCCCCTCCTTTCTTTTTTCCAGTCTTGTCTTTCCGTATTACATTATAACCTTCAAAAGCTCCTCCTCTGTCTGTTACCCGCCCACTCCTCCTCTCATTCTGCTTTTCCCCATGCCTTGTTTGTCTGTTTTTCCTTTCCTCCTCCCTCTCCTCTGGATTCTTTGGGCTTTCTCTATACTGTCAATGACCACTCCATTTTTCTGCTGGTGCTTCCGGCTGTGACAGCACCCACCATGCTCAGTTCCCAGCTGCTGGCATCGGTGGAGCATTCCACCTTGGATTTATTTTTTTTAAAACTTTATTTTTTTGTTAGTTTTTCTTTAGGTACTGGAAAATACATCACTGCCATTCTTATCATATATACCTCAGAATGTCTGACATATAGAGTATATTATAATATTCATCGACACCAGTTCTTTATACAGAGTCTTAATAAGCTTATAGTGTGATAAAATGCAAGGCATCCATTTGTAGTTTCTTTCTTTCGAGGAAGGGGAAGGGGCATCAAAACATACAAATCCATTATCTTATTATTTCCGGGTGTTCTATATACCATCGTGCCAGTCTAATAGTGCAGGAGGAGCTTCTGATTATTCCACTATCAATATAGGGTGGATATCCAGCCTCTAAGGCTTCTATGGGATCAGGTCAGGTCTAAGTGCCATGATCCTCATCCACCAGGCAGTCCAGTAACTAGCCACCTGTGTGGTTCTCCCTTGGAGTTTAGCTGTCATCTGTTCCATTAGATAGATATCATATATCAAGTCCTCCCACATTCTAAGTGTTGGTGAGGCTGGTTTAAGCCAGTTTTTGGTAATAGCCTTTTTTGCTGCCATTATAAATATTAAAGCTAAATATATCTTAGATTTATGTTTGAGCTTAGCAGGAAAGTGTTGTAAAATTGCTATTGCCGGTGTAAGTGGTCAAAATTCTGTATCTATGTCAACTAGTGCTTGTTCCACCCCCTGCCAAAATGGTTTTAAAACAGGGCAACTCCAGAATATATGGGTGTGAGTGGCATCCATCGAGCTACAATTTTTCCAACAGGAGGCATCATGTGTGGTTAAGTATTTAGCTGCTATCTTAGGTGTACAAAAGAACCTAGATACTACCTTCCAGCCAAATTCATGCCACCCAAATGAACCCGTATTTCTATGTTGGCATCTCCAAACTCACTGCCTTTCCTGATCTGTTAATTGTATCCCATTTTGGCTTTCCAAGTCTTATGTACTTTCTCCCAGCCAGATCTGCCTTTCAATCTATCTGCTGTATAAAACCTAGATACTAAATGCCTAGGGTTCTGTTCACCTGGGATTATCATCAGAAGGGAAATTGGGGGAGGGGACCCTTTTTTGGTCTACCTCTAGGCCTATAGTTGTTGCATGAAAATGTCAAATCTGAAAATATCAAAGCCAGTCATGCCTGAGAATTGAAAACTCCTCCTGCAGTTGTGTAAATGTTTTAAAATAACCATTTAAATATAACTGATGTGTATATTTTAAACCAAGATTATTCCAGGTCCCAGATCCCACATCCAAGTTTATATGGCTAAAAGCCTGATTCCTCCAAGGTAGCCCCATCCAACGAGCACCAAACTCATTATCTGCATGAGATAAATATTTAATCCATCCCTTGAGATAACTATATGTGTATATTGACATATCAGACTCCAAGGAATATATGGGAGGTGGGTGGAAAATCATGTTTTCACCTAAATAAGCAGTTGTCAACTTTCTTTCTATTTCCATCCACTGGGGGCCCCTTCCTTCTGGGGTGAACCATGTTCTAATATGGTTAAGTAGGGTAGCTATGGCATATCCTGACCAACTGGGTAGAGTCAGTCCTCCTCTGTCCTTAGGAACTTGTAATCTGTCTAATGCTATCTGGGGTCTTTTACCTTGCCATATATAATTCACTATTGCCCTATTCCACCTCCTTTCCTCATCCCTTGTAAACATTTGTGGGATTGACTGCATTAAATATAGCAGACGGGGTAATATATTCATCTGAACTGCCTGTATTCGATTAATTAACGGTATTGGAAGGTGAGTCCCGGTCTGAAGGTCTTGTTTAATTTGTTCAAATAATGTATTATAGTTTAATTTAAAAGTCTGCCATGGGTTCTTTGAAATGCTAATTCCTAAATATCTAATTGTTTTTTTTCCCCAATTAAAATGATGTTTGAGTTTTATATGATTTGGTATATGCTCTCCTATATATAAAATCTCAGTCTTTTGAGTGTTGACCTTATAGCCCAAGATTTTTTTTATTAGTATCATAGCCTGTTCTAGATTTGAAAAAGAGTTCTCCAGGTCTGGGGTATACACTAAAAGATCATCAGCATATAATGCCACTTTATGTTCCTTATCTGCTACCTGGTATCCTCTTATCCCCTCATGTTGATGTAAAAATTGTGCCAGTGGTTCTGCATATAAAGCAAATAAGTAGGGAGAGAGTGGGCATCCCTGTCTTGTTCCACGAGTAAGCAGAAACCTCGCTGAGTAGGAGCCATTGGCCTTTACCATCGACTGTGGTGTTGAGTAGGTACCCATGATATTGGCAATGAACTCCTTGGGGAAATCTAATTTAGTAAGAGTTTTCTCTATTAAAGTCCAAGAGACTCTATCGAATACCTTTTGTGCATCAAATCCTAATATTAATAATGGGACTTTATTATTATTTGCATGTTCAATTAGACAGAGGGTTCTTTTAATGTTATCAGAGGTCTGGCGGGTAGGGATAAATCCTGCTTGATCCAAATGTATCAAAGAAAGCATTATGTCATCAAGCCGATGAGCTAGAATGCTTGCATATATTTTGTAGTCCTGATTTAGGATGGAAATCGGTCAATAAGAGTCACATAAGTGTGTTTTTTTTTGTGGTTTTAAGATCACTGAAATCATGGCCTGTGACCAGGAAAGAGGGTATATAGCCCTCGAGTGCCTCTCTCTCAGGGTTTCGGTCAGTGGATCTGCGATCCACCCCCAAGCCATTTTATAAAATTCAGCCCCATAGCCATCTGGGCCAGGGCTTTTACCATTTATAAGGTTGGAGACAGCCAATTTCATTTCTGAACCCTGTATTGGGTGGATCAGGGACTGTTTCTGAATTTCCGTAAGTTGTGGGAGATTTAGTTTTGACAGAAAATCCTCCTTCTCCTCCTCTGTTGACCTAGATTCAGCTGTATATAGTCTGGTGTAATATGATTTAAACGCAGCGACCATGGATGTGGCTGTGAGGCAGGGGTGACCTGAGATGGGGTCTCTAATATTAGTGATTGTTGTTTGTTGGATTCTTCTTCTGAGGCGATGTGCCAAGATTCTAGAGGCCCTAGTGCCCCCTTCAAAATATTTCTGCCTGAGCCACAGCAAATCCTGCTCTGTTTTTGCAGTAAGTATCTTTTTTATAGACTGTTGTGTAGTTGCTATCTGGTCCAGCAATGAATCATCTCCTTGCATGTGTGCAAGCTGTAAAAAAAAATCAGCTTTTCTTGTAATTGCTGTAAGTTAGTTTCAAATCTACATTTTTTGGGGGCTGCATAGCCTATAATATGGCCCCTTAAACTACTTTCAGGGTATCCCAAAGTAATTGGAGTGGGGTCTGTGGGGAGGAGTTATCCTCTATTATTTCTTTTATTTTTGTCTTTATCAGCTCCCTACATTCAGGATCTAGTAATAGGGAATTATTAAGCCTCCAGTAGGTAACCTTTCTCTCTCTCTTTGAATGTCTAAATCTAAAGTAATTGGGGCGTGATCTGATAAACTTATATTATGAATCTCAGTCCTTCCTATCTGGTCTGCGTGTTCCTTGGATATACATAGATAATCCAGTCTAGAATAATGCTTATGAGCATGTGAGAAGAAGCTGAACTTTCGCATTGTGGGGTGTTGGTGGCACCAAGTGTCCACCAGGCCTAATTCCTTAACCAACCTTCTCAGATGTCGCTGACCTGCTGTCTGTGGGGGTGTTCTAGGGGCTGTCGTGTCATGGGATGGATCTAAGAGGCAATTAAAATCTCCTCCAATTAACAGGACTCCCCTTTCCTTTGATACTCCAATACTTTATCTACTATCTGTTGTATTGAAGAGGCATCGCTTGCTGGGGGAATATAAATATTCACAATTGTATATTGCTGGCCACCAAGTGAGCTCCTCACCACAACCAGTCTATCTTCAGGATCTGAGTAATGATCTAATATCTGAAAGGAGGAGTTCTGAGCAATTAGCATTGCCACCCCTCTGCGTCTCCCTCTGCGATAGAATGATTCGTAAACTTGTTTAGAACCAAATTTAAATAACTTTTGGTGCTCATTAGAAGAAAGGTGTGTCTCTTGTAGTAAGAGTATCTCAGCTTTAAACTTTTTAAGTGCCTTAATGGTTCTGTATCTCTTGACTGGCCCAGTCAGGCCATTTACATTGTGCGATAGCACCCTTAAAAATGTATTCATGTCTAACCACCATTATACAATTCTCCTCATCCCCACCCCCCCGCCATATTTAAGAATGACTCTTACATTCATGACAGTGATAAATTCCCAGACCTGATACATTAACAAGATTAAATCCTTTGTAGCCCAACAGGGGAACCGATATGGCTTAAACTGCCTATCCAGATTTAACCTAGAACTATGTACAGTGGTGACTTCCAGGTTGTAGGTGGTTATCTTCTGCCAACCTAATTGTGACAACCAGACTGGTTGTCAAGGGAGCAATGCTTTGCTTAATGCCAAGAGGCTCCCTCTGGGAATATCAATCCCAAAACAAGAATAAAGAAGGAAAAAATAAATAAGGGGATGAAGGTTAGGAATAATTCTATATCTTAGAATAGTGAGTAAGGAAATGGGCGTAAGAAAAATGTGAGGTGCGGTGCTCCTAGGCTCCTGTAGTCCCCCATTTGCCCTCCCTTAATATATTTATAAAACAAATCTGCCTTATACTTTGTTAAATAATGTCTTAAATTCTTCCGGTCTATGTGCCAATATTAAAATTCCATAGTCCGATTAGGTTCAAAAAGTCCTTAGGTTACATGTATTTATAGGCATTAGTCTTATTAAAGTAGTGTGAAACTGAAGACTTTAGCCAGACAAAGTCCAAAGTTCAGAACTCGATCAAAGAAATTGACTCCAGGAACATTTATCTTCATTCCAGCATGGATAAACATTAATTGTGTCTAGCTGTGACCTCAAGGCAAGGGTCCTCCCCATCAAGTTATGAGCACAGCTGTACCTGCATCCCATCCCCCCCCCGGGGGTACCTCAAGCAGACCACTCTTATTGTTCTCTCATCTGATTTAAGGCGAGAATATCAATTTGACTGGGATTTTAGTTTCAATAAATCCAACTGGTTCTCACCATCTGGTCAAATTATTAGCAGCAGCGGTCTCAGAGGAGGGTGGGGCCCCCACCGCAAGCGCACCAATTTTATCTTATTTTATTTTTGGCAGCTCCTCAGAGTCCCATCAGACAGCAGCCACCCCATGTGGTCCCCCCCCCACGGATCACGATATATTATTGCTTGGTCCCATACACCGAAATTATTTAGTATCAGCTCATAAAGCCTGAGAGTCTGCACAGCTCAGATGGGATCTACACCCCAAAAGACTCTATGGGTCCTTCACGGCTCAGTGCCAGTCTTACTTTTTAACCCCTACGGTCAAGGGGATATCAGTGCAGATAGTAGACCTAACGTTCAAGATCCGGTTGGGTAGGGGGCACACACATAGGGTCATCAGTACCAAGGTATCAAAAAGCTGCTCAGATTGTCCATATCAGTTTAACTGCCATAGGGTTTGTTCGAAATTCTCCTTGTTTAATTTTTCCCAAGAGTCATGACTGACTGCACCCACGAGGACCCCCCTTGGGGCACGACACCACTTCAAGCCTCATTCCATCAGATGAAATCAGTGGTAATAACTCCCCTATTCTAATTTAAAATTTTCTTAGATGGTCCGCTCTTGCATCCAGGGGGACAGAGTACCAGCCCGGCTCCTGCCTCAACAGAGAAGGACCTACCTGGATTCAACAGCCTCTGAGATGCCCAAACTCTTCAGGCTTCAATCCATTTGCAGGCCCTTATATGAGAAGCTATGGATATATTCTAGGGTTTGCTGCTTCTGTAAGCTCTTGTCAGTTTGTTTATCTCCCAAAGGACCCACAGGTAGTCTTTTTGATCCTTCTGATCTCTGTGGAAGTGGGATATTTCTTTTCTGAAAGTCCAAATAAGCCTCTGCAGCTGATTTGTATATTTGCTGACTCTCAGGAAATTGTACCTCGAGTAGCACTGGATATGGGGTTTTAAAGGTATACTTATTCTGTCTTAGCACTTGGAACAAAGGGACATACTCTCTTCATTTTTTTAATGTGTATGGAGCATAATCACTATTGATGAATATACGTGTAGACCCGAAAAAAACCTTTCTCTGTGCCCAGGCTTTCTTTAAAATAAGTTCCTTGGTTGGGTACTTCAGGAAACGGAGAATTATTGAGCGAGGCCTCGCTGATGTAGATGTGGGTTTGGGGCCCAAAGCCCTTATACACGCTTGAATTCTAGGGGTAAATCAGTATCTAATATCAGTGCTATACTTAATAGAGTGTCTACAAACTCAGTTATATTCCGTCCCTCGGCTCCTTCTGGGACCGAGTAAATCCTTAGATTGTTTCTCCTTTGCCTGTTTTTGGAATCCTCCTGTCTTTCCGTGGTCAGTTTACATATTTGAATTATCTGCTTCACTTGGTCTTGCATTTGGGATAGTTGAGTCGAGGTGGCGGACTGTTGCTGATCTAATACTGTGACTTTTGTCTCCAGACCCTGGATGTCTGTTCTCATTTTTGTGATGGTGTCCTTGAAGGATCTGACTTCCGATTTTATATCTGAGAGTTCTGTAAGGATCCTGTCCAATTTGCTATCCATTGTGGGTTCTAGTTGTTTATTTGGTGTATTTCTGTTAATTTTGCTGGGTTTCACCTTGACCCAAGAACCGCCATGTCTGGAAGTAGTCACAGTGTCCCTAGAGTGTTGCGACGTGGCTGAAGCCTCTGAGCCTGATGCGTCTTCGTCTTTTTCAGTAGGATACTGCGGTAAAACCGCAAACCGGTTCTGAAGTTCCATAGCAGGTTTCTGCAACTTTCTTTCTTGTTATTTTAATGTGTTCTTATGTCAATTTGTAAGGTAATCAGTGAGGAAAATATCATGGGCACGAGGAGCTCGAGAGCTAGGCAGCCATAGTAGGAGCAACGTCACCGGAAGTCTCCACCTTGGACTTAGATGGTATTATCTCTCTCTGCAGGAGTGCAAGTACCTTAAACCTGTTGCCATCTCCTGTGACTGCTCCAGTCCCTGTGCCAGCACCATTCTGTGTGAACCTGATGGTCTCTGCTCCATTACTCAGCTGCAGGCATGCTGTTATTGGTGGATGTCGCCTATCTGCAAGACACTACCCGTACTTTGACTGCAGGCAAAACCGCAGCTAACACAAATGCACCAAACCAGGATGTCATGCGTGCCATGTCAGTCATATCCATGACCTGCTGACTCACAGTTTCAGCTGGAGCTAACTTTCCCAGACTTTGAAGTGGCCTCCAGTACTCCAGGGACAGCCTCTGCCAGGCATTTCCACCATGGAGGGGGAACTGGCTTCCTACTTGTATCTTATCCTTCCCCCAGCACTGCATTGCAGTGGTGGCCCTTTCCTTGCTTAATTTTGGGCATTCTTAGTGTATATGGCATCTTCTCTCTTTCACTTCTGCATCACAGGTATCTGGACCTCTCTGGATAATAAACTCTTCATTATTTTGCTCGACTTTTGCAGCATGCTGCTCCGCCTAGTGTTGACTCAGCTTTCTGGTGCCACCTTGTGCCTTGTCCTTCGGACTTGCCTTTTGATACACTTTACACCTTGCATCAAATTCCCTGTATCAGAGCGCACTTAGGTATTTCTGCGGGTTCGGACCTTGAGAACACCTTGTAGCAGACTCTCTTTCTCCTGTCTCTCGCTCTTTGTAGGCTACAACCTGCAGTGTCCTTCGTCCTCACTTCAGATGGTGGACACCTCACCCCAGCATTCCCAAATTACATATATTGCTGCAGCCAGCTGCACAGTTATTAAGAATTCTGCCTCTCTCTATTCAGTTTGTAACTCTGCTTACAGGACCAGTTGGACATTATGAGGATTATAAGACCTACTATTAGTCTTCGAGGCACCACTTTGTGTCTACCCCTGAGAGGATTACATTCCTACAGACAGGACTGCATCCCTTGTTGCTTTCAGAATTGCCATATACTGCTCAGTCTAGACCTACCTAGGGGTCTCCAGCCCTAATGGTTCAAGTTTCCTACAGGAAGGATTGCATCTGATTACGTTCTACATGAATGTTTCTGCTTCTCACATCTTCAGTATGAGGATGCCACTGCTCATAATCATCTCTGTTACCTGGAGATCTCCTCCACATCCTAGACTGTGATCCTTGTCTCACCTGTCCACTTCCATATAGGTCTCGTCCACTCTTCCTCACTCATTGATCTACATGCAGGTCCTGTACTGCTATTTTGTCACATGCTGACCTACAGTATGTGGGGGTCTCATATTGCTACTTCCATCACCTGTTGACCTACGCGGGTGTTCATACCACCATTTTCATTACTCATTGACATTTATGGAGGTCTTGTCTGTCAATTACATTACCAGTTGCCCTATGTGGATGTCTTGTACTCCTAATTTGTTACCTACTGACCTACATGGAGGTCTCATCTGCCTCTCGTCACTCTCAACCTACTTGGAGATCCTATACTCTATTTTTGCCAACTACTGTTCTGTGTGGCTTGGGCCCAGATCTGGACTGCCTCCTGGATATCTTCCTTCCATATTCCTTTTGGGGCCTCAAATGAGCCTTCGTCTAGTGCTCATCGATTCATTGATTCTGCTCCCTGGATCCATCATCGCTCAGGCTTCCAGTAACTATTCCTCCATTCTACCATGTTTCTTTCATCTGTTACTCACATCCATCAGTGGAATTCCAGTTCTGCCATCCACCTCTCAATCCTCTGCTATTCCATCGATCGACTCCAGTGCTCCAGCGATACCTTAATCACATCTCTGGCATCCAATCAAGACTTTCCAATCTACCATCAATCCTCAACCTGCCTGCCATCATAAAACGTCTGCTGCTCCAAAGCACTATTGTTTTCCCTTCATCACTACCCATCAACTAAGAACCCCTGATATCATCATATTCAAGTACTGAATGCCAGCACCTGGATATAAAGCTCTTGCTCAACCATATGTTCAACTCCATCTAATCTTATGTATGCCTCCGAGACTTTAATATCAAATTCCACAAAGACATCCCAGATATCATTTAACTGCCATTTTCCTTCATCTGGAAATCCTTCTGACTTGGATTCTCCTTCATCTTCAAGACTTAACCTCTCTGCTCATGTCATCAAAGAGTCAGAGGTTATGACACATTGATCTAAGAATGGTTCAGAGCTGTCAAGGATTCTGAGGACATAACTCATCAGTTTAACCAAAACAAAGCTCAGTCTGATCATTTAGGATTACCTCCTTGTAGATTGCCCAGAAGATGGGCTGGTCAGTAGCCATGGGTCCTCAGAGGTTTCATCCACAGGGTTTTTTTTCTCTCCTGCGTGTGACTGGTCACACTCTCTGGACTTGGAGGAGGTAATCTCAAACCATTAACAATCTTTTTGGGCCTTCTATTCCCTACATCTGCCCAGCATTCCTACCAAGGGTGGGAATAGAGAAAGGCCAAATTACATTTTATAACTTCAAGTTCATAAGTATACACAAGCACTATGCTACGTGCCACACATTGAATGGGAGGGCTAAAAGGCTGAGGTTCATTGGGGGGAATAGCTCCTCCCACATCCCCTACTTAACCTAGCTACTTCTGTTTGCTCTGCTTCGAGCATTTCAAAATCATCCACCATCCTCCCCAGCCTCCTCCTCCGGCACTCTCCTCTCACCCTTGATGCTGGGCCTTCTATTCCCTACACCTACCCAGCATTCCTATCAAGGGTTGGAATAGAGAAAGGCCAAATTACATTTCATAACTTCAAGTTCATAAGTATACACAAGCACTATGCTGTACACCACATATTTTTTCAGTATCTATTTTGGTTTATAATATGCTTTATTAAGAATTTTCCAGTAACTCAAACATTACAATACACAACACACAACATATCCTCATTTGGCATCTTACATTCTGCATTGAGAATTCCCCAATCCCCTATCCCCTATCCCACCCTCTGTCCCTTGAATGTTCCCCTCCCCCCTAACTTTCACTGTTACAGAGTAGTAAGTCACATTCTAAGAACATCCCCTCCCAAGTCCCTATCTTTGTCTCTCTCACATTATTAAAGGACACATCAACTCAGATAGTTGTATTCTCCTCAGGACACAGCTTCCTAAAACATTCCAACTTGCTCTTTGAAACAATTCTTTCTAATCTAGAAAGTTGAAGTGCTAATGACCAACAGGATTTTTTAACCTTTCAGCCATAAATAATTTAAATTGCTCCCATCTTTTGTTAAATTTGGATGCATTATGAAATTGTGAAGCTATCAGTCTTTCTGCATAAAAGGCTGTATGAATCTCTTGAACCCATTCTCTAAAAGGTGGTACTATGTATTTAATCCAGTATCTCATGATAAGAAGTAATGTGACTGTAGAGATAAGAGCAAAATAATGTTTATATGTTATAGACGATATGGCTGAAAGGTTACCCAATATACATGTTTCTATGTTGAAATTGCAAGCTCCTTGAAACAGTGGATCCGATAATTTTATTATCAGTTGCCAGAGATTTTGAATTACAGGGCAAGACCATAACATTTGTTTAAAAGTACCTAGGTCTTGATGACATCTTGTGCACATTCCATTTTGTATTTTACTCATTCGTTTAAGTTTTGTTGGTGTGTAATATGCATTATGCAGAATATTAAATCTTATAAGTCTCAATCTATCCTGTTTTAGAAATCTATAATTATTCCTCCAGATTTGATCCCAGATGTCGGATTCGTATGGCAGATCTGCTGCATGTTTCCAATAAAATGCTGTCGAGGGAATATTAAGCCAGAATTTGTCCAATAAGAATTTATAAATCTGAGAAATAGATCTGGGTTGAGTGATAAATTGAGCTAATATTCCCAAAAATTCTTTGGTCCGGGAAGACCAAGGTGGGGATCCTAGATGAGCCTGAATACATTTCTTAATTTGTAGGTGTTTAAAAATAGTCAGGCATTTTAGACTCATATTTTGCTGGACCTTATTGGGGGGTCAACTGTATTATTTCATATCAAGTCTGACAGAGATACCCCTTTTAACACATCCCAAAAGGAGGTGGAAATAGGCTTGTTCCCTATTTGAAAGTTCATGTTGTTACACCGCGGTTGCCCCAAATCCCATCTATTATCCAGTTTAAATACTGTACATAGTTGAGTGTGAGCATGCATTGACCATGCAATGGGGCTATTGTGCCAGGATTTAGGCAGTTTTTTGTATGGTGTATACAGTAAAGCCTTTGTTGATGTCTGATGCTCCTGGGCCTTAACTCCTTCTATTTTAAGCCACTCTACCTGTGACTCTGCGCACTCATGTGGCGTCTGCCACTGAAGATGCTTGCTACTCTGAAAAGCCAGAAAATAAAGAAACAAATGTGGTATGCCCAGCCCTCCCTTTCCCTTCTCCCTTGTCAGTTTACATATTGCCTGTCTAGGGTTTTTATCTTTCCACAGAAAAGCTGACCAAATGGATTCTACCTTTTTAAACCACGCTCTAGTAAGCGGATATTTAGCATAGAAAGGGGGTACATTAACTTGGGAAAAATCACCATTTTAATTAGGTTGGCTCTTCCCCATATGGATAGCGGTAGACTTTGCCACCTCTTTAAGTCCTGTTAAATCTGTTTAATAACCGGATCAATGTTTAATGTTTTCAATGAAATAGTATCCGAGGTTATCTCAATTCTAAAGAACGTAATAGATTTAGACGTCCATTTCAGGCCTAACTCCTCAATCTCTCTCCTGGTGCAAGCAGAGTTCAAAGGAAGAACCGTTGTTTTATTAAGATTCAGTTTATATCCTGACAATGAACTAAAATTCTCAATTATTCTCAGCACCTCTTCAAGGGAAACTTGCCAGCAAGAGAGATGTAGAAGAATATCATCCCCGAACATGGACATTTTATAATTTTCTTTACCTATCATTATACCTATTATTTCCTTTGCCCCGTTAATTTTCCTAGCCAAGGGTTCGATATATAGATTAAATAGCATAGGATATAGTGGGCATCCCTGTCTAGTACCTCTTGTTAGACCAAAATTATTAGAGGTTACCCCATTGCAAGCAATTCTGGCTGAAGGGGAAGTATATAATATTTTAATCCATTGTATATATTCTAAAGGTGAACCATATCTTGGTAAAATATTAAATATGTATCCCCAACTAACCCTGTCAAATGCTTTTTCCGCATTGAGGGACACCAAGATCCTGTCATTGTTGGCATCCCCCGAAGCAGAAAGTAAATGACAAATCTTTCTAAAATGATCACTTGCATGCCTTCCAGAGACGAACCCAACTTGGTCTAGACCTATAAGATTAGTCCAAACCTTTTTAAGGCTGAAAGCTAATATACTTGCCAATATTTTTATGTCCACGTTTAGTAATGATATTGGTCTATAATTTTTGGGTCTAGTTGCATCTTTCCTGGTTTGAGAATTATTACTATTCTAGCCTCAAGTAATGCTAACTTTTTCCTAGAAAAACAGTATCGGTAATTAAACAGAGTTTTCAAATATGGGATAAGTTCTTCCTTGAAGGTTTTGTAAAATAATGAGGAAAAGCCATCAGGCCCAGGTGCTTTGTCTAAAGGTAATCTTTCTATAGCCTATCTAATTTCCTGCATAGTGACTTCCCCTTTGAGCTCTAACTGTTGTACTGTTGTAAGTTTAGGGAGATCTACTTCTGAAAAAAAAACTCTCCAGATGCTCATTATAGTCAGGGATTGGATGTGGGGCCATATACAGTTCTGTATAGTATTTCCAAAATTCCTCTACTATACACTTTGGGTCCAAAATTACCTCACCTGAACTATTATCATGTAGACACATTATCCAGGTGGCCTCCTTTTGCTTTTAAACTCTTTGAGCAAGTAATCTCCCTGATTTTTTCTCCTTGCCCTATATAGGTAGCTTTCCATTTGGCTGCTGACTTCAATGTCAGATTTAGAGCATAAGCTGCGTATTTAGCTCTTAAAGAATTAAGCTCCTCCCACATAATATCATCTGCTGTCTGGTTTAAATGAGTTTCAAGAAATCTCATTCTAGATAGCCATTCCTCTACCTGCTTAGTTTGCTTGTGTTTTCTTATAGTAGCTAATCTAATAAGTTCCCCTATCCATACAGATTTCATCGCCCCCCCCACAAGATGTCACTCACCTCTATTGAGTCCTGATTACTATTCCAAGAGTCAATAATGAATGATCTCATGTGATTCACTATTTCCTCCTCTGCTAACAGTTGGTTGTTAATGGACCATTTTTTCGAGATTTTTTGGTAAATTTGAAATCTCATTTTGAGCCAAATTGGAGAGTGGTCTGACAAAACTCTTGGATGTATACCCACTTCTTCAACCCCTTGCAATGCAACCATACTAACAAGAAAGTAATCAATGCGAGAATATACCTTATGAGGTGGGGAATAGTAGGTATAATCTATCACATGGGGATTGTAAATTCTCCATGGATCGACTAACCTGAGTCTTTCAGCAAGTCTCTCAATGCTTCCTGAGCAGGCATTAATGTGGCTCTCTTGCTATAAGATCTGTCTATATCATTTGAGTATATGAGATTCCAATTGCCCCCCAGCAAACAGGTAATGACAGGGATAGAGGCGATAATAGAAGATATAGGTAGGAAAAAGGAGGGCGAGTCTACATTTGGCCCATAAATTGACCCCAATAATATCTCCACCGCTGCCAATCTCCCATGCACCAGGATATATCTGCCTTCTGGGTCACACCAAGATTTTAATTCCTGAAATGGAACACTCCTCCTAATAAGAATGGCTACCCCTCCTCTTCTGGAGCTTATGCCTGCACCAAACACCTGACCCACCCAAAGTTTCTGTAAATTTGATAACTGTTTAATAGTAATATGTGTCTCTTGCAGCATAACTATATGTGGTTGATATCTATTAAGATGTCTCAAGATAGCAAATTTTTTAGAATTGTCATTGCCTTCTTCAATATTTCAAGGTATTATGCTCCAACTTCCCATATCGCTTGTGTGTTTCTGTTCCCCTTTACTAGTGTCCTGCCTCTCCAAGTGCATCCAATTTGCATTCTTTTAATTAAAAATAACTTTCTACCCTTCTCCTCCCCCTCTGCCAATGACCATATTACACTCTCTCCCTCTTTTCCCTGACCCCCATACCCCTCACCAGGCCACAAGCCTACTCCTAAATGTTTTGGCCACCATACCCATGTGGTGCAACATCACAAAATTAAGCACACTATTCAAAGTGACAAGGAAAACAAAGCATTTATTCCCACCTTTTATTATATTAATTAACCCAGTTTCAGCCCTCAGTGTATCACTCTGAAAGGAGAGGAGCTTTCAAACCTTATTCAGAACTCAGTATATATTCTAAAAAAAAAAAAAACCCTCCCCACCCTTTTTATGTTCTCCTTGTTTAAATGTTTTAAACGTTCATCTACTTAACTAGACCTTCTATTACTTTCTCAAATTATATTCCCTACTTTAGGTCTACTTCTGAAACAATCTTACAACTTTTAAACTGTATTCCTAATGTATCTGAATTTTCTCTTATAATAAGAACAGGAAAATATAATGTCATAAAGCAGTTATAGTCCATAAGAATCAAAACAAATATGGGAGCGACTCTATAACTTGTCACAATATGCATTAATAAACAAACTTCATTTTTACAGTGCATATGAAGGTAACCTTATGGCAAAACATAATGGAGATCTGACGCTAGATGTCGCTCTTGTGCTTCTCTTAGCATTATATATACAGAGCTCAACACTCCTCTGTAAGTTAAAAATCATAGTTCAAAACCTAAGTCCCATTTTATAAAGTCATCTTGTTTTCGATTTAAGTTCATTCATATCTAACCTCCCTCTTAGCTACTTCTGACAAAAAGACTGTACATCCATTAGGGCGCACCAACATAACTTTCCCAGACTTAGCTGCATGATGCAGGATCTGTTATCTCCTAACGCATGGATTGACCTCGAGAAATCTTCACCCCTCTTTTCCAAATAGCTCAGGTAGTCTCAGTTTAAGATCCTCGATAACCTGCACTGCATATTCATATCTTCGATTACCGTTCACAAGGGAGACTTCAAGCCTTGCAGGAAAAAGCATTCTGTGTTTAATTTTCACTGCCCATAGCTTGGCTTGGATGGCACTATAGGCAGCTCTTTCTTGTCGAACCTTATATGTGAGGTCGGGGACTAATCTCAGCTGTTTACCTTCCCATATTATCTTTTCAGTACTTCTGGTTATTCTCAGAATGTGATCTCTGTCGAAATAATTCAGTACTTTGAAGATGATCCGTCGGGGATTTTGATCTGCTGCAGGTTTCGGTCTAATGGATCTATGGGCCCTTTCTGCAACATATGTCGGCCCGTTAGGAGATGGCCCTGCTATACTAGTACATAGTTTTGGAATGAAGCTGACCATGTTTGTCCCTTCTTCCCCTTTGGGAAGCCCCAGCAGCACAAGATTATTTCATGTGGATCTCCCTTCAAGGTTGTCTATCTTATCTTCCATTTTTTTATCATTTTCTTTAAATTCGTGTTCTCTTTTTCAATCTTCTCCATTCTGTCCTATACAGAAGAAATGTGGGTTTCCGTACTGGAGACTCTGATTGTTAGCCCAGATAAGGAAGCTTTCCACTCCCTAAATTCTGAAATAAGCGAAAATAATGCAGATTTGATTGTGGAGATGTCTTCTTGTAGCTGATCTGCTGCGGGTGAATCTACAGTCTCCGTCAGAGAGGAGTCTATGAGGCCTTTTTGCTTCCAGACCCCCTACGTCTTTTTTGCTATCCTCGTTGGGACAACTGTGAATCAGCTCTGTCGGCGATTCCATAGCAGGTAGTCGCTTTGCTTCCCGAGGTAAGCTCTTCCTTTGCAGTAAATTGAAAGTTAGTTTTTTATGATGGGAATGTTGGCATTTAATGCTCAAAATTGCAGAGCTGCTACAGCGAACTGTTTACTGCCTCGCTGGCATCACGTGACTCTTTTCCAGTATTTATTAAAAACAGGTGTACGTAAATGCCTATATTCTCAACCTCTTATATCTTTCAAGTTATCCTCTAACAAGTGAAACAGAGTCATCAAAGGGATGATTTTACTCCACAAAACATATTGGCATCTGGCTTGCCAAATCCACCATTTAAGACTTTACACATATAACATTCAAAGTACTTCTGTGCCAAAGATCCCATGGGTGATTTGTCTCCCAAGACCAGTACTTCATGGGACATCTGCACCAGTATAGGTACTTTCCAATGCTGTGCCAGAATTGACCACAGGGAGGCAATGTAAGTACATTAAAAAACAAGTGTATCATACTTTCTTGTTTTTTCCCAGACTGTGTACAGCGTCTTTCTCCAACTTGTTTATGTTTAGTATTTTCTTTCACATTAAGTCTGCCATGTGCCCATATTTCTGTGGAATTCTATTATCTATCAGGTGTTCCCCAATGACTATTTCATCTAAAAATCATGAAAAGAGTAGGGAGTTTCCCCAGTGTCCTGGTTCCCACATTCACTAAAAATACTACCACAAAGGGCCAGCCCACAGGCACAGGGGCTGGATTTCCACTTGTGATGCTGATGCCCCAGGTTCAAATCCAGACTCAGAACATCACAGGGCCAGCTGAGAAGGGGGGAAGGACTGAGCATCCTGTGGACTGCTCTCCTCCCCCGGGGGAGGGTAAGTGACTGGTGCATGATTAGCCCCTTGTGGAGGCCGGGGGAATACAGCTGCTGGTGCTAGTTTCTGGGGGAGGTGGGACAGACATCGACACTTCTGCCTTGGATGTCATTGCACATCCCACCACTTGGGGGTCTCTTTCTGAAAAACCCTTGTGGTTCCATCAGTGAGATGACATCCTCCCTGCCCATGGACCTGGCACCATGATCCACATCCCCTCGCCCTCTGGTACCATATGTCAGTCCATTGGGGAACCATTGGCCCTACCCTGGGGTGAAAGCTAGGGTGTTTGTGGGGTGGAGGTGTGTCCTGTGATTGCGGGTGTTGGGGCAGAGCTGTGAGGATCACAGGAGAGGACTGATGGTGGCTGGTGCAGCCCTGATGCCAAAAGCATAGTCAATAAAAAAAATACTACCACCAGCTTGATCTGGTTCAATTTCAGTTGGCTTCCATCTATATCCCCCACTCCCCTGGGACGAGGCAGAAAATAAGAAGAATTGTCTGCTGTTTTTTTCCTTCGACAACAAGAACTACATAAATGAAATAAATTCTAAATCTATCTTTCTTTCTTTCTTTCTTTCTTTCTTTCTTTCTTTCTTTCTTTCTTGTTTGTATGCCTGTGTTAGCTTGCTTCTCAGCTGCAGAACTGGTCTTATTCCTCCTCTCCACACCCTCCAGATGTGTGTACTTTACTGTAGCCACTTTGGTTGCATAGTCAGGAGTTCAGTGTACTGCATAATTCATTGATTTTTGATTCTCGCTGTGTATATCTGTAATCTTGTTGTGTTTATGGTGTACTATCAATGAAACATTGCTGGTTGGCAGGATGATTGCAGTACCCCTTTACAGAGTGTTAAAGTAATAAATAACAAAAAAGACTTGATTGAAAAATTATAATGTATAGCATTTTAGTGTTACTGTATTACTAGTGTACAAAGGAAAGGAGGTAATGTGAAAAACTGTCTCAAGTCTCTGATCTCAACCAAGCCACACAGTTTTGACCCCTTAGTTTCTGTACTGCTTAATAGACAGTAAAAATATTGTTGCAACTGGGTACCTCATGCAGAATCTTGTCTATCATATCCAATATGCCTCCAATTAGGAGGCAGCCTGAAGTTGGAATGGGACTAGCTTTTGCCTCATATTGGAGACCTTACTAGACCTTACTAGTGGTTCTTGCATAAGTGTTCCCCTAGCTTGAGGGGCCAATTGCAGTAGGAGGTGGGTGACACAAGCAAGTCTGCTCCTGAGAGTCAGCACCAAATAGGCTGAATAGCTGCATGTCACTATGATCACAAACTCCACTTACTGTATATCAGCAAATGTGTTTGTAAGTACTGTGACAGAGCCTGGACCTCATCAAGGCATGCTCAGGCCATGCATGTGGTGCTGCCACTACCTTTGGTAAACTGGGGTGGACCAGTAAAACTGGGTTTGGGAGTAAGTGTTGGAGACAATCCATTCAACTGAGCCACAAGGGTCTTGGCCCCTGGTGGGCTCAGTAAGGCAACCACTAATTTCTTTACCACACCGAGGGCCTGATTTTAAAAGAGACCTTAGAGCAAAGCAATGTGCATTGCTCTAAGAGTTTTGTGGCAAACTCTGGGTGTGCCAGGGACCCTGCACCTGATTTTATAAAAGGCAGGGTCCTGGTGCCAAACTTCCTGGGTTTACCACAAATCTGTAGCTGTGCCAAACAGTTGGTACATCTGTGGACATTGCCACAGGGATCCAGCCCCCACCCCCACTCGACACAACACCAGAGGAGCTGGAATAGTGAGGGGGGAGAAACAGCACAGCAAGAGGGGGCCAGGGACATAAGTGGCATGGGAAGTGGTAGTGGGGGTGTCGGTTAAGAGAGCTGTGCAGAAACAGGTTTGTGGCAGTACCCGTCGGGGTACATATGCTGTATAGTGTGAGTGTCATTCAAACAGTTATATAGACCGCCCAGTCCCCAATGTTTCCCATGAAATAGACAAAGATTTGTCCCTGGTGGTCTATTGGACACCCCATCCCTGATCTCCCCCATTATTTACTGTATACCCTTCCCTGATGGCCTAGCAGACCTTTCTCTCTTCTTGTGATCACCCTGTATATTATGATATAACTGTCCATGGTCTAGTGGAATCTCCTCCCTCCCTCCCTCCCCATCAGGTAATGTCTCACCACCTTGCTCCCTCCATCCTGAATTGGAGCCAGTGACCAGCACAGCCTCCTCTTACCACCATGGCTGGCCACCAACTGAGCTCGCAATGAACATGTACAATATACAGTACATGCTCACTGAATGACAGCTGCTAGTGCACCTCCACTGCCCCCAGTATGGCCCATCCCACTGGCACAAGCCACTTAGACCACCTCCTGGTTGGTCTAAGTGGT
The DNA here is from genome assembly GCA_016271365.2 of Neoceratodus forsteri. Taxonomy (NCBI): domain Eukaryota; kingdom Metazoa; phylum Chordata; order Ceratodontiformes; family Ceratodontidae; genus Neoceratodus; species Neoceratodus forsteri. The sequence goes on from CM057453.1 coordinate 1,286,778,867, forward strand.
GCCCCTTACTGCGTCCATGGTGGGGCTTGTAAAATCCCCCAAAAAGGGATGTTGGAGCCCTGCCATAGCACAAGCCCCCTTGTGACCTGGTGCACTGGGTTGTTTGATGCAACCCTGGCACAAGGGTGTTGTGGTGCAGCAGTGTCATGATCTAACTCAGGCTGCCATGTAAAATAAAGTTTGATGCAAGTTGTGATGCAAGTCACCTCTTATGCCAAACTCTTTTGATACAAGCCCTTGCGTCGATCTAAATGCTTTTAAAATTGAGCCCTGAGAGATGATGACCAGTCCAATTTTAACAGTATAACACAGTTTTATTAACAAAAACAACTTGAACAGAAAGAAGATTAGTGCAAACATCAATTTTTATACACAGACCCTTGGGCATCCTTCTAGGTGGTCCAGTTTACCCTCTCCCTACCTACAGAGGTACCTGGATTTAACAAACCCAACACAGACCCTGGGTACCACAGTTGTTGAACCATGGTAGGCCTATAAATGTTGCCCTGGATTGGCTGGAACCAGGGCAATGATGATGATGCAGACAGGTTACTTTTCTCCACTGCAGGCTGCACTAGTCACTTTTACACTGGCAGCTGGCTCCCCTGACCTCTTTCCACTCTCTTCAGAATGCTGAGGCCTGGAATGACCCATGCATGTCCTGGATTTTAAATCCTTTGGTCGATGGTAGCCCGACACCCTCCTGTAATGCCTGCTATATGACCTGGATCAGCAGCCCTCTTTCTCTTGCTCCACACTGGATCTTTAGTATCCTGTATATGCTGGCCCACAAACAAATGACACACTCTTTCTCTCTGGACCTTAGCAGCTTTCCTCACAGCTCACATCACACTTCTTAGGCCTGGGACGGTGCACCTCACACCACGACCCAGCACAACAGGTTTTGCCACAATGAGATCTCCACCAAATCTGTCTGTCTCCAGCACAGTATTGTATTTATAGGCCCTTATCACAATTTGTCTCCATTGGCACCTGAGGCTAACACTCAGGCAACTGAATAGCCCACAGGGCTAGGAGAAGACACCAGAATTCATGGCCCCTCTTTTACCCAGAAGCCTCCATGAGTCTCTTCTGCTGCAGTGGCATTGAGTATGGGGGCAGGCCCTCCTACACAGATCCGTTACAGTACCAGCATTTCTATATGTTTTTCCCCTCATTCAGCAGCATTACTCAGCTCATCAAAATAAATCAACTTACTTTGTAATTATGCATGTTTTGAGTAGTGTACTCACATATTGGTATCCCTAGTTATAGTTGGACAACTCCCAAAATGTCACCCTAGCTTTCCACACTTCTCTTCCCTTGCTGTAGGGGTGTTTATGTTGTGGTCTGCACTAGAATTTTGTCCATGGCCCTTAATTGTACTGCCCATCCTACATTCCTGTGAATCCCTGGAAGCCTAAGGCACTGCAAGAATTCTTCCAATGGGATTATCAGCATAGTCATTTGAAGAGTCTCATAAAACATCTAATGCTTATGATGCTTATCTCTTTGGTCATAAAAGTTATACAGTACTTTCTGGGAAACTTAAACTTTAATACAAAAGGGACTTCTAGTTCTGTTCTCACCCGACATGGCTGCATAGTGGGTTAGCTCCATAGTGTGCTACCGAGTTTGTCTTTTTAGATTACTTCATATATCAGTTGGTTGGCTTAATGTGGACAGAGGCATCATTTTTATAATATATGGGCAAATCTAGGAGGTTAAAAATCCTACCTCAACAGCCTCTCCATCAGTAACCACTACACCAGCGCAACACCCAGAGCAATCTTCGGGAGTCATGGTGGAGACTGAGCCACAGACACAGACCTCCCCGGATCCTAACATCCTGACAATTTTGCAGGAGTTTAAGGATTTTCATACAGAAACTAGAACTGTCTATGCCGAGCTCAAGTCCTCAATTTCCTCCTTAGAAGGGAAAGTAAATGATTTAATGCAGCATACAATAATTTAATGCAGCATACAACAGAATCAGACTCTCACCTGGACTGCGTGGAACCAGTTTTGGCCAGGTATTGATGGACTGCCAGCACTTGGCTGAGCAGTGCGAGGACCTCGAGAACAGCTCGAGGCAAAATAATTTATGTGTTTATGGATTCGTGGAGGGAGATGAGGGCACTGGGGACATGGCATTTATTTACAAATGGTGCTTACCTTTATATTACACATCAACGATTTACTAAGGCTAGAAGGGGAAGGAATCAATTTTGTTTCAGGCAAGTAACTGCTCATTGCTAATGTTATTGCTTTGTTTGCTGCTTATTGTTGATTTCACTTGGTAGCAGGTTGCTTTTTGGCTTCTTTTGGGAAGGTACCTGCTTGGGGTTTTTGCTGGTGTAGCTGATTGTTTCTGGTGACCAGGAGGTAGTATTCAGATTCATTTAAGTGCAGCCCCTGCTCATTGCCGATTTTATTTCTCCTTTTACTGCTTATTACTGATTTCACTTGGGCTACTGTTCTGCTTACCTTGTTTTTTTTTTTCACTCCATTAGCATTATGGTGCAGGAACTGTTTTTTGTCTAGCCCTGTAGTTTGGGGGAGGGGTGCTAATTGTCTGGCTTGGGGCCTCACCTATTTGATAACTGGGGCAGGACTGAGTCAGATTAGTGGTAGCAGGTTGTTTTTTGGCTTCTAATAAGAGGCTAGAAGGGGAAGGATTCAGTTCCATTTCGGGGAAGTACCTGCTCATTGCTGATTTTATTTCTTATTTTGCTGCTTATTGTTGCTTTCACTTGGTAGCAGGTTGCTTTTTGGCTTCTTTTGGAAAGATACCAGCTTGTTTTTTTTTTGCTGGTGTAGCTGATTGTTTCTGGGGTTTTTTTGCTGGTGTAGTTGATAGTTTCTGGTGGTCGGGAGGGGCCCAATCCACCTCCCCACACCCACCCACCTCTAGTGCATCACTTCCTTCATATCCATAATCTGTGACATCATACGGCATGAGCTCACTGATGCACATACTGTTAGCCTTCATATTTCAGTACACAACACAGCCACACACCACACCCTGACATAAATCTACATACCTTGATACATTACACCACTAACGATTATTGACAGTACATAGCTGTAAAGTAAACAGGGAATAATAAGGAAAGAAAAAAAGGGGGCAGACAAGTAAGGGAAAGGATAGGATAAGGAAAATGATGGGTGTCATGCAATGCAGTGGTTGCAGAGAAGTGGAGTTCAGGAGGAACTTCTGGGCACTGTGGTGCTGCCCTATCTGCAAGCACCTCTCTGTGTTGTGGGTGGAGGTTGCAAGACTATGAACAGAGTTAGCAAGGATCTGGGTAACCTTCCCCCCCAACATAGGGACCACCATGTCTGCCACCACACCCTCAAAGGATGCCAGTAAGGAGGGATGGACACAGTACAGTGGGCTCAAGGAGGGTGAGGAAGTGGGATGGAGGCACATCCCCCAGCCAGTGCCACTTTAAAACTCATACATCTTGACAGAGCAGGATGATCGCACAGCATCTCCAGAAGTGGACACTAAGTGGGATGAGGAGGTCATCCATGGTGGAGCCCTGAGTGCAAAGGGAAGGAGAACGCACAGGAGGAGAAGGAAGAAAATCCTGCTCAGAGACTCCATCATTAGAGGAATAGAGATGGGAGTGGGTAGCAATGGGGAAAGGGAGGTGGTGTGCCTGCCTGGTCTCACAGTTTGGAGGAAGGGCAGGTGTATCCTAGGGATCGCTAGGTCAGTGGCAAGGAGTGGGGAGCTGGATGTCATTGTCCACATGGAGACAAATGACCTGTCAGGTGAGAGGACAGATGTAGGAAAATTGCAGGAGGAATTTAGGAAACTGAGGCAGTGTCTTGGGCAAGTAGCACACTCTGTTCCCTTCTCGGAGGTTCTACATGTCCATAGCAAGGGAGAGGGTCGAGACATCTGCAGCATGGAATGCAACACATGGCTGAAGAAATGGTGCAGAGAGGAATGATATGGCTTCATTGATGACTGGGATCTCACCTGGAGGGGTGAAGGACTGTATTCACCAGACAGCCTACATCTATCTAGAGGGGGAAAAGGTATCCTCACTGAAAAGTTCAAATGCTTCCTCCATGAGCATTTAAACTAGCCAAGGGGGAGGCAAAAGCAGTCAGGAGGATAAAGGTAGCCCCCTCCCCACATAACATATCTGAAATAAGGGAGAATCCAATTAGTACAAGGGCACTATCAAACCCAATAAATAAATTAGATACAATTGTGGGGAGGACAGAAGATGGAACCCAAAAATATCACAGGGCCAAAAAAAGGGAAAAGAAGGGTGGGTGCACAAGCTGGAAAGTAATGTGCACAAGTGCCCGCAGTCTGGGAACACAATCCCAGACCTAATGGCATTAATTGAAGATGCAAACCTGGACATAGTAGCTGTTAAAGAAACATGGTATACAAGGAACCATGACTGGGATACAGCCATACCAGAATACACACTTTTTAGGAAGGATAGGAAAGGGAGAAGGGGGGTAGCTATGTATGTGAAGGAGGGGACTAAAGCAACAGAAGTTCAAGGGTTGCAAGAAGGAGAAGATGCATGTGGGTCACCTTACAGGTGGGAAAAAGGATAGTGATTCACACTGTAGTGATTTACAGGCCTCCAGCATAGGGGGAGGAATCAGATGCAGCTGTTGTGGAAACCATTCACAAAATGGCAGCCAAAGAGGAACTGTTACTAATGAGTGACTTCAACCTGCCTGAGGTAGACTGGAGCACTCAGACTATGAGTACTGCAAGGGGCAGGGACTTCATGATTGCCCTGAATGGGGCAAACTTAAGACAGCCTGTAGCAGAACCAACCTCTGAGGAGGCTATACTGGATTTGGTCCTGACCAATGGACACAGGATCACAGATATGGAGGCGGGCAGTTCCCTTGGTACCAGTGACCATAGGACAGTATGGTTCAAGGTAACCACCCCTTCCGGCCATATGTGCACCAGTCTGAATGTGCCCACCAGTAGGGCACCAAAATCTCAAATTCGCTGCCCCTTCCCTGAGGTCTGCCCCTTGACAGAGTTAGAATATATAGTTGGGGGGCATGGGGGGCAAATCCAAACCCTGGTGCTCTAATGATGGATGCACCTGGAAGGGTGAAGACTGAGATTCATAAAAAGGGGTATTCAGGGGAGGGAGGTAGACACCAGCCCATTCATGGTGGAAAGAGTCCTAGAAGAACTCAGGAAAATAAAAGCAGATAAGGCAATAGGGACAGATGGGATCCACCCCAGAGTACTAAAGGAACTCAGGGAAGTGCTGGCAGAACCACTGGCTGTCCTTTTCAATGCATCACTAGAGATGGGGGAGATACCTCAGGACTGGAGGAGGGCAGATGTGGTTCCTCTCCACAAGACTGGAAGCAGAGAGGAGGCAGACAGTTACAGGCCCGTAAGTCTGACCTCAGTAGTGGGGAAACTATTGGAGTCCTTACTTAAGGAGAGGATTGTGAAGTTTCTGGAGGATAGCGGGGCACAGGGTCCAAGGCAGCATGGATTCTCAGTCGGAAGGTCATGTCAGTTGACTCTTACAGATTTCTTTGACTGTGTAACCCGGGTGGTAGATCAGGGAGGGGAGGTGGATGTGGCCTACCTGGATTTCAGCAAGGCCTTCAACACCGTCCTGCACAGGAGATTGCTAAATAAATTGGGGAGCCTGGGAGTGGGTCCTATGATGGTAAAGTGGGTTGGGAACTGTCTGAGATACAGGATTCAGAGGGAGGTGGTAAATGGCATGAAATCTGAGGAGAGGGAGGTGACCAGTGGGGTGTCACAGAGATCAGTGCTGAGGCCAGTTCTACTTCATGTCTTTATTAGCGCCATTGCAGAGCATCTGGAGGGAAAGGTGTGCCTCTTCGCAGATGACACCAAGATTTGCAACAGAGTGGACACACTGGAGGGTGTGGAAAAAATGAGAAAGGACCTAAGCCTATTAGAGGAGTGGTCAGGTATCTGGCAGTTGAATTTCAATGCTAAAAAGTGCAAGATCGTGCACCTGGGTCACAGGAATCCAAGGGAGAGTACAGGATGGGTTGGGAAATTCTGGCCACCACAAGTCAGGAGAGAGACCTGGGGGTTATCATACCTGATGACCTGAAGGTGACAAAACAGTGTGAAAAGGAGGTGGGGAGAGCAAACAGAATGTTGGGGTGCATAGGAAGGGGCATGACAAGCAGGAGGAAAGAGGTGGTGATGCCACTGTACAGATCACTAGTGAGGCCTCAGCTGGAGTACTGTGTCCAGTTCTGGAGACAACATCTCTGGAAGGATATTGACAAAATGGAGGCAGTCCAGAGAAGGACAACGAAGATGGTACCTGAACCGTACCAGAAACCCTATGAGGAAAGACTTAAGGACTTTAATATCTATTCACTGGAGGAAAGGAGGGAGAGGGGAGATATGACAGAGACTTTCAAGTACCTTAGGGAAATAAACGGTACAGGTGAAAAGCATATTTCAGAGAAAACTCTGCACAAGAACAAGGGGGCATGCTATGAGGCTGAAGAGTGGAAGGCTCAGGGGTAATGTTAGGAAGTACCTTTTCACTTAAAGGGTGGTGCGGCTATGGAACAGCTTTTCAGCAGAAGTGGTGGGGGTGAAAATAATACAAGGTTTCAAGAGTGCATGACATAGACATAAGGGTACCCTGGAGATGTGCAGAGCAGGAGAGCCACAGATCAAATAGGACCTGGGGCTGCAGTAGTGAGTAGAGAAATGGGCAGACTAGGTGGGCTGTATGGTCCTTATCTGCTGACAGATACTATGTTTCTATGTTTCTACTACCTTTACCAACTGAATGAGCTCAGCGCTCTCTGAGTGCAAAGCCCTCCTCTCCTGAACACCATCCCCACTCCATTATAGTCCACTTTTACAACAACGTGGTTAAACAGGAGCGGTTGCATCGAGCCTGTAAGAATGGTCCCCTTATGTATAAAAATGACCACGTATTCATAGACAATGATTACTCTCCTACACTGCAAGCTGAATAGAGAGCGTATGCACTGATTCTCTGAATTTTGAGAGCCCACAAAATAAATTTGCTACCCCATATCCTGCCCTTTTTCGGATTCATTTCCTGAATGGCTCCGAACTTTTCAAGGATCCTGAAGCAGTTGCTCAAGAATTAGATGCCCGAAAGCTGACACCCCCCCCCAAAAAACCTATGGATTTCTTAGAAGCCCGAGATGAGTGGGCACTACAGAAAGACAAGTGGTTCCGGGCTTCACCATCTAGTAAAAAGAAGCATACAAAAGCCTCACTGCCGGAGATTCGGGCCATGTTACAAGCTTTTCACTTGGAGGAGTCAACATGAATGGAGACCAACCTACAGGCTTTGGGTTCCCAAGACAGACATTTCATTTATCTCATGGGTATGATTGCTTCGGCATCTTCATCTGGATTTAGCAACCTATGCTCCCACTAATGTCTGTATCTTTGGACATCAAGGGACTTGGCAGAGGTGAACTAAATACCTGACCATTCCCACCCTTTTCCACTCTCCCCTCTTTCCTTTTCTCCCTTCCCTGTTTTTTCTTTTGGATTCCCTTCCTGCATTGTTTTTCTTTTTTTTTTTTTTTTTTTTTTTGTTCTTTTGGTTCTATTCTGTACATTTTTATGTATTTGTTTGGTTTGGTGCTTCTGTTTTGTTATTTGTTGGTGTTCTTTGATTAGTCATTTGTAGTGTTCTTTTGTTCCATTGTATGGCAGTGCTTTGGTAGTTCTTGTTTTGTTTTTTCTTTACTTTTTTGCACTTTAATATTGGTTTTCTCTTGGGGTTTTGTTTGTGTTTACCTGTCTCTTACTTTTGGTTCTTTTGGTTATTCCCTCTCCTTTCACCAGTTTCTCTATTTCACTGAAGATGGCCAGCGGCAACAAGATGTGGAGGATTTCTCCCACAGAATGTTCTGGGAAAAATTCCATTATCTGCACGTCTGCAGCATAGTGATGTTACTTCACAGCCATTTAGAGACGATCTTATTTTGTCAGCTGTCTTCATTTGGGGCTCTTTATTTCTGAATGTTAATTTGGCCTTGTTTCAGAGATACATCTGAGGACTTGGGGGGGGGGGGTATCACTTTAACTCTGTCCCCACAGTGAAAAGTGTGTTTTGTGTGACTTGTAAGACATTATTTCTGGACATTTTTTTAGGGGATATCAGTCTTCTTTGGCCACTACTGGCTCTGGAGACGTCAGGCTGTCATGGCTTAGTAACTCACTATGTCAAAATGTTCTTTTCTATATATATACATATATATATATATATATATATATATATATATACAGTATATATATATATGTATATACAGTGCATATATATATTATGGTAGCACAGTAGTGCTACCATAGTTAGGGTTGAGTAGCCCTTTTAAGGTTAAAGGGTCAAACTTTGCACCTTAATAACTTTGCCACCGCTCAACGGATTTGCCTGAAATTTGGACTGCAAGATCAAGAACCACACATCTTGGGATCTGCCAACTTTTGTAGTGGTCGGATGTATGGCTGCGGAGTTATTAAGCAAGATCTGCGAGCATGTTTACGGTTTTTGTGAATTCTTTGCTTGCACCGCGACTGGTCCGAAAACTTCAGGGAACATGCAGCCTGGGTCCCTGATGTGCCCTTTGAAGATTTCATGAAAAAATATTGAACGGTTCAAAAGTTATTCAAAAAAACAAGTTCCCATTATAAGTCAATGGGAAAAGTTAACAAAAAGTTCGACAGTGTCGCAAATCCACTTTCTAGTGTCACAAATGGCCCTGGACGTGTCACAAATCCGCCATTTTGTTTTCAGTTGGTGATCAGAAAAATGCTTTGGCATTTAAAATCGGGACCCTCTAGGAACACAATTATTCTTGTGTTCACCTAGTCAGACCCTCAGGATGCTAGCCATGTCTTTATTTTGGGGTTAAACACCCCAGAAATATGTTTTTCAAATTTCTGGAAAAAGTAGTGTTGCAAAGTAATGTCGCATTCACGACACTTTCGTGATTTCATATGCTAAAGTGTTGTGATTTGAGACACTATTTTGCGACACTATACCCAAAATAACAGGAATTCTTTGCCACCCAGCTGCAAAAGAACGGTTTGGTCTATTGGGCTGCAATTTGGAGGGAAGACGGCCAACATGCCACAGGTGTGCCTTTTGGTGGTTTTGGTAAAAAAATATTGGAGGGCTGCAAAGTTACGGCACTCCAAAGTTGACACTTTTTCCCATAGGGTAACATTACGGCATCCACCACATTACAGGAATTCTTTGCCACCCTGCTGCAAAATAATGCTTGGTCTTTTGGGCTGAAATTTGGAGGGAAGAAAGCCAACATCCCACAGATGTGCCTTTTGGTGGTTTTGTGAAAAAATATCACAGGGCGGCACAGTGACGGCACTCTGAAGTTGACACTTTTTCCCATAGGATAACATTGCGGCATCCGTCACGCCTTTCGGGGCCCGTATCTCGGAAACGGTGCGAGATACTGACTTTTCATCACAAAAATCCTTAGCCCTCTGAGCAGGGGCTAAGTACAAAACTAGCCAGGAAAGTCATAATTCATATGAAATTTACATTTGTTTTCTATGTCGTACAGTTCCTGAGATATAAGTAATTTAGTATTCCAAGTCCTCATTTTCTGCTCCGATGCCCATTGTTATGCATACATTCTTTGTTTTCACTGTGTTTTTCAATGCATTTTTTGGGGAAAAGAAGGGTGTGCCCTTTTGTTACTGTGCCAGTTAACGTTTCCAGTTGCGTTTCTGTTACCGTTCACGGCACCGTTCACGACTATGCCATTGTGTGCATTATGGTTTGTGTTTTCATTTGCTCTTGCATTTGCATTTGTGTTTCTGTTTCGTTTGGCATTATTGTTGCTGTTACCATTACCATTTGCATTTGCAATTGCGGTACCGTGCCCGTGTGCGTTACAGTTTGCATTTCTGTACATGCTTGTGATTGTGTTTGCGTTTCTGTTTCCTTTGGCGTTATTGTTGCTGTTACCATTACTATTTGCATTTACAGTTGTGGTACCATGACCGTGCGTGTAACAGTTTGCGTTTCTGTATGCGCTTACATTTGTGTTTGCATTTCTCTTTCCTTGGGTGTTATTGTTGCTGTTACCTCTACCATTTGCATTTACAATTGCAGTTCCGTGACTGTGCGCATTACGGTTTGTGTTTTCATACATGCTTGCATTTGCGTTTCTGTTTACTTTGGCGTTATTGTTGCTGTTACCATTACCATTTACGTTTCCAATTGCGATACCATGTACGTGTGCATTACCAGTTGTGTTCCATATGCATTTCTGTTTGTGTCTCCATTTCCATCACTGTTCGCTTTGGCGTCACTTTGCACCTGCATTTCTATTACCGTTTGTATTACCATTTACATTTGCATCACCATGTGCGTAACCATTTGCACTTGCGTTTGAGTTGCACTTACTGTTACTATGGCACACAAAATCATGTGGCGGGAGCACAGGGCCTGAAGAGCCCGCTCTCCTACCACTGCATTCCATTCACTATTTATTGTCCTCATTCTCAAAAAGAAGGGAAATTCATCGTAAAAAAATCCATTTAATGCATAAGTTAGGGTTGTTCCACAGCTACAAAAGCGAGGAAATTTGATGTTAGGGTTGAACCCACCCTTGCACCCCCACCCTGCCCCAACCCGGCATCGGGGTGTGCATTAGGGTCTGCAGTCTAACTCTCCCCCATTCTTCTATACTTCACCACCTCAGCTTGTTTTACATATGGAATGGGGTGAGAGTTAGGGCGATGACCAACACACACCTTGATGCCAGGATGCCAGTTGGGGGTGGGGTGAAGATGAGGGGCTTTCAACCTTAACATCAATTTCCTTGTGTTCTGCTGGAACAACCTTAACTGATGCATTAAATGGAGTTTCCATGAATATATATATATATATATATATTTTTTTTTTAATGGTCTTTCATTTATCTCTGTAGAAGGAGTATTGCAAAACTGTGTAGCAATTGTGGGGTTGTGTATATGTGTGTGTGTGTGTGTGTGTGTGGCTGTTAATGTGATTGCAAGCTGTGTAAGGGTTTGCGAATCACTAATATAAAATAGGGGTTAATTTTGCTAATGCCCATTATTTCTTTTCGTATTTCTGTAGATAGGGGCGGTGAGGCTGGATATCTCATGAACCTACTGGCTCACTTTGCTTGCCATGCTTATCTGTTTTTTTTTTTGGAAACTGTGGATTTGGTTTACCACTGTCTGCTCCCCTGTAGCACCCTTTGGTCTTCAGGTGTTACCAAGAAGCCTTTTGTTGGATTTAGCTCCCTGCCTTGGAAGCCCATTGTGGATTTCTTGTTATTTGATGTTCACTTGTTTGTCCTGTTTCTCTTATCTGGTTAGATAAGTATGGTTTTCTGGTTGTTACTCTTAATAGTTTTTCTCTTTTTAATATACACACTGGCTGCATACAGAGCTTTAAATAAGTGGGACCTGAATTACTTGAGGGATACATAAGCTGAAGGGATGACTATTAAATGTCTATAGATATCACATTCTTGGGAATGACTTTTACGCTGATGTATTTTCCTCCCGCGTCCTGGCTCTTTTTCTGTGGATGGATGGCTATCACATGAGTTATTCTTTTCTAATTTGTTCTCTAATGCCTAGTACAGCTACACTTAAAATATACTCTCATAATGTAAATGGATTGAATAACTTCATTACATGCGCTAAGGACCTCCCATCCATAAAAAAAGCTCTCCCCCACTTTTATTTTTTGCAGGAAACACATCTTACTAAGGAAAAACATGCAAAATTAAATAAATTTTGTTTTGCTCATGTGGTGGCCTCCTCTTACAGAAAGCGGAAGAGGTGGGGTACTGCCACCGTGGTCCCCAAATCTACCCCAATACTAGTTGAGGATACTTATGTGGACCCAGAGGGGTATTTGACTCTTCTCAGAGACCCGTATATTGGCCAAGTCCTGACTCTAGCAAGTTCATATTTACCTCCAGGGGTTACCTCTGAGACTAACGATTCTATTTTGAAGAAGATTATTGATTTTCAACGGGGAGCTCTATTACTGGGTGGGGATTATAACATGATTTTTGATTAGAAATATACTACAAACCCTAACCTTCCTCACATGTCAGGTCTGTAGAAAGTAGCCTATCCCTTTTTTAAGGAGATGGGCTGGGTTGATACATTGTGAGTAACTCACCCACAAGATAGAGGCTATACTCATTTTTCTGCCCCTCATAATCTTTATACTAGGATTAATTTATGTCATGTCCCCAAAGAATTGCAATATTGTATAAAAGATTGTCAGTTACTTCCTATTCTTTTATTGGACCATGCTCCAGTGGTGTTACAGTTAGATTGGGGTACTTGAACAAGCAGAAGTTTATGACATTTAAATAATTATTTGCTAAATATTCCCTCCTTCCAGGAGATGATTAAAGAAAAAATCTCTCAAATTTTAGCAGATAACGTCCAAGCGGAGATCTCCTGGAGTACCTAATGGGATATATTAAAAACAGTTATTAAGAGGAAAATTATTAAATTCTCTTCCCAGTATAAAGAATCCTAGGCATAATGGTAGGAGAATCTTCACAACCAGTTGTGGGAATTTCAGGCCCAACATGCTGGGGGAGACAGCACTGTAGCTCCATTACTACAGGCCACAAAACAGAATATTCAGGAAATCTTAGCTATTAAAACTGAATACTATACACCCTTCAATTCTGAAAACTAAAATATTATGAGCGCAGTTTCCAAACAGTCCGCATTCCTGCTTATAGGCTCAGACACAACATTACTCAATTTAGTCAGGTATGTGATCCTTTAACTGGTCATTTAATTAAACACATTCAAGAAATTCTATGGACTTTTAGGTCTTATTATCAGTCCTTATACTGAGACCCCAGCTTCTTTGGAGGAAACTGCAGCTTTCTTGTAGGGTTTGCATTTACCTGCTCTCTCCCCAATACAAGCTGCTCAACTGCCCTGATTACTGGGGAGGAGTTGCATAATGCTACTAAACAATTAAAATCTGCTAAGAGCCCTGGTCCAGATAGATATACAGGAGAATTTTATAAATGTTTTCGGGATCTTCTTTCACCTGCCTTATTAGATACCTGCAGGGAGGTCCATGAGGGTAATTCTGTCCCATTTCCTTGGAGACTGGCCACCATTTACTCTATATTTAAACCAGGAAAGGACAATACCTATTGCTCCTCTTATCGCCCTATTTCTGTTTTAAATATAGATTATACAATCTCCCTACTGTAATTGCTAAGAGGCTGGAAAATGTCCTTCCCTTTTTGCTTGATAAGGACCAAACTGGTTTCATAGCTGCATGACAGAACCAAGATAATGTCAAACGTACCCTCCATATTCTGCATCATGCCACTCAGTCGAATTTTCCATTTCTTTTATTAAGTCTTGATGCATAGAAGGCTTTCAACTGGGTGGCATGGTCTTTCCTTGTGGCCAACTGGGTGGCATGGTCTTTCCTTGTGGCCACTATGGATAGACTGGGCTCCCCCACCCACATTTTGTACCTTGATCCAACATCTCTATGACCATCCTGGAGCTTATATGAAAGTTAATGGTCAAGTTTCAGATACTGTCCCACTTTTTAGGGGAACTTGTCAGGGGTGCCCATTCTCTCCTCTATTATTTGTGATATATTTAGATCCATTTGCCCAAGCTATCCGGCAAAATGATGACATTACGGGTATCATTTTGGGTGGGAGACAGCAGAAATTGGCCCTTTTTGCAGATGATTTATTAGTCTATATGACCTCACCTTAATCCTCCTTACTTCCCTTATGGGATACTCTTTCTTGGGTTGGGCATCTGGAAGAAACTGAATATTTCAAAAACAGAGGTCCTACAGATAAACTACTCTCCTTCCCAGTATATTAGTTACATGTTCCCTTTTAGATGGACCCTATCTTCTCTAAAATATTTGGGGGTGGAGCTGACAAGGAACACTGATTCCTTGGCAAGTTATCATTATGACCCTTTGTCGAGGCAATTTACAAGGGATTTGGAAGTATGGTCGAACATCCCTCTCCCATTAATTCATAAAGTGGATGCAGTTCGCATGAACCTGCTCCCACGTTTTCTTTATCTTGCACAGACCCTAGCCATTTCTCCATCACCAATCTTTTTTTCTGGAGCTTCAAAAATGGATTCTGTGGTTCCTTTGTGGAACTCAATGCCCTCATATCCAGTACTCTTTATTACAACTTCCCAAACACCCGAGTGGTCTGATTTTGTCAGACTTTGAGAAATATTATAGGGCGGCCAAATTTTTAATTATTCTTTTTGGATCAACCCACAATACCAGGCCCATTGGAAGGACTTGGAAATGAGGAAGGAAGATCTACATCATTTTATCAAGACATTATTTTTGTATCCCACTTTATCCCTGTCGGATGTTACAAACGATCCTTTTACACTGAATACCTCAATGCTCTGGAGGTCTTTTTTAAATTTGCTACCCCTGCAACATTTCATATATTATTATATTAGCTCCCATATTTGTCGTTGTTCCCCCCAGCTCATTTAGACCATGGATTTCAAAACTGGGAAAACTTGGGACTACACTTGGTCACACATTTTATCCAGCATAATAAATTTATTTCATTTGCAGAATTACAGCAAAAATACTTTTTTGTCTGAGGGAGACAAATTTAGTCTTTTTCAAGCCACTACTTTTATTAGGCAGTTAATATCATCTATCTCTCTTCATATCCCTTTCCCCTTGATTATTTAAATAATTATTCAGCCATTAGAGGGTGTGGCATCTCTTTCTCACATGCTTTCTTATTTATATAGGGCACTACACCAGCTGACATTGGAACCCACTCAGCTGCTTAAGCGGAGATGAGAAAATTACCTTCATACTGTTGTAACAGATTTGGATTGGAAAAGGCATTTAAAATGCTTACAATCTCCTATGAATTTATATATTTGAAAAGAATTCTCTTGGAAAAATACAGTTAGATTTTTCATTGTCCCGGCAGCCCAAAGCAAATATTTCCCTAACATGGGAGCTGCTTGTTGGAGGGGTTCTGGGTATTCTCTTGCCTCACATGGGTACATTTTCTGGGAGTGCTCATTACTGGTACCTTTTTTTCCTAATTTAGAAAGGTCATGAACTGAGCTTTTTGACACTCCTATTCACTTAACATCCCATGTTTTTCTTTTTTCATGATACAGTCCTTTGTGGTGTTCCCCTCCAACACACAAACTTTTGACTATTTGTCTTTTGGCAGCTAAGAAAGCTATTATTAAAAACTGGCTTTCGATAAACGTTCCCACTTTAACTCTTTGGCAAGACATAGTATCTCAGATATGTTATATGGGAAAATTAACTGCTCAGGTCCCTATTCATTCTGAATGATCACTTCAGAGCTCTGTTGCTCTGATGACGTCATTGCGTTCTGATGTCCCGGCCATTTTAGGCATGTACTGGAGTTGGACTTTTCAATAAATAGCGCGGCTTGGGTGTATAGTACAAACATGTCAAAACTACATAAAATCACCGATTTCAACAAAATGGACCATATGGTCCTGTAGGTAAGACTACACCTACAATTCTGTCAGTTAATATTTCTCAAGTGTTACTTTGCAAATTTACGCTGTTTAGTTGTCCTTTAACCATACTATGGAGTCCTTTGAACTTTTATGGAGGAGATGGGTTTTTTATATATCACAGTATAGAGGTGATTTTGTACCTTAAGAATTGAGTATGCCGGCATGGTGGTGCTGAGGGTTGAGGTGCTGGATGCCACACCTCAAGTCACGCTGGTGACCCGGTACAGGATGAGCTCGGCGCCACAGACTGGCAGTGGAGGAAGAGGATAGAGCATCTGATGACTGCTCTCCTCTCCCTGAGGAGGGATCCAGGGTATCTCTGCCATGGGGACCCATGGTGGAGACCACAGGCACAGCTAGCATGGAGTAGCATAAGGGGAGGAGCGCGGTGGATGTCCATGGCTCCTCCGTGTAGACATCATTGCATGTCTGGCTCCTGGGGGACTTAAGTCAGAAAATCCCACTCCTGGATAGGTGGTGGCTCTCTTCAGGGCTGTCCAGTCACATGCTCAATGCCAGATTTCATCTCCGCCCCATCTGTCCCTCCACCTCCTCAGCCAGGACATTAGATTGTAGACAGATTACCAGAGTTGTAGTGGCCCTACCTCAGGGGGCTCAGAGCTGGGGGTCTCCCAGTTGGAGGTTGGTGGAGGACAGCTAACTCTCTGAGGGGACGAAGGATCAGGTGAGTGACAGAGCAGGTGGTGAGCAAGGGCAGCCCGAGAGAGTTCCAGGCCAGTGGTGCATAAAAAGAAAAAGAATTGAGTATGCAGCAGGAAGGTGATATGTTTTTTTCTTGCCTGGTTCTTTCATTTTGTATTTTATATTCAAGGTTGATTATTGTTCACTGATTGTATTCTTGTTCTTGAAGCTTTAATAAAGATAAAGTTAAAAAAACTAATACAGAAAAGTTGGTCTTGTGCTGCCTATCATTGTATATTTGTCTAGCCACTGCTGTCTAAATAAGTTTATTCATTCTATCATTAGACTTACCTCATTGCCCTGGCCACATATACAGATGTTTTTTTTTAAACAATGTTATGTCTCTTACTCCTACAGTGTAGAGAGAGACATTCAACTTTACCCAGGCCCTGACCCTTCCACCTATGATGCTAATATCCTCAGGTCCAAAGGTATAGGATGTTTGCACTTTAATCGACATAGTTTTAGGCCAAAATGTAGTGCAGCACAACAGTGGACTACTGACTATAATCATACTATTGCCATCATAACAGAATCTTGGCTGAACAAAAGCATATCTGACAGCCTGATTGCGATCTTTAATTACATTACTTGGTGCCATGATACAGGTCAAAGTGGAGATGGAGTCCAGCTTATTGTTCCAATAACTTGAAGGGGGAACAAGACTGCCATTGGCACTGGAAGTGCTTTTTCCCTACATAAAACGTATCCACTTCCTGCCTTCAACATGCAAACTGTCAGACCTTAACCTGCTGCAGAACTGGTTTCATACTTACTGTATGATTTCAGACATGATTTACTTGTAATGGGTGATCTAAAGTGGCTCATGCTAGAAAACTTGCACTGTCTGCTTGATGTGGCCTTTAACATGGGTCTAGTACAGTTATTCAAGAAGCCTACAAGAATTAGTATGAATAGAGGGACCCACCTTCCACATCCAGACCTGATCAAAGTGCTTAATGTGGTGTCTTCCAAGACTCATTTATTGATCACCATCTGGCCTTTTGTATTGGCAGACTGTGAAATCATAGGGTCATGCAAAAACTATATCATTAGGATGCCACGAAGAGTTTGACTACCCCAGGTTCATGCCTGACACAGAAACTATTCAAAGGGATAGACTGCACTAATTTCTAAAATAGATTATACCTGGGCATTCTTGAAACAGGAATTCATGGAATTATGCAACAGATGTAAACAAGTTAAGGTGGAGAATGTGCTGTGGTACTCTGCTAACTTATATAAAATAATATATAAAATAATGACACGGATAAATAAAGCCTGGATAAGAACAAGTCAAAAATCCATACTGACTCAGAGAGGCTAAAGCACTCTATGTCTGGGAGGTAAAAACATCCAAGTTGCATTTCCTATCACTTAAGTTTGTAAATAGTCAGAACAGTAACCCCACAGATTTCTGGAAACTAGTCAAAAGATTGCACAATCCAGCTGTCTCTGATGTGCCCAGCCCCTTTTTCCTAGAGGATGTGCAGGTCACTCATCCAGAAGTCATTGCTGATTATTTGAACACTTTTTTATATATATCCATGAGTTCTGTCAGTCACCAGCGGGTGGAAAATAATCAGAATGAGCCTAGTAAGCCTAACAATTTGGCACCTCCCACAATGATTTCCCCAAGGCAGACATGCTGTCTATTTTACAGAGGAGTACCCTTATCATACATACCTGCCTATTGCAGAGTCTGACGTTATGAAGTTATTATTAAAAACAAGCATTTGTCAATGCCGAAAGTTCACTGTTGGTATTGCTGTTGTACATGCCTCCCATATTTTTCAATATATATTCCTCTGCCTTGCATTTTAAGGCATCACTCTCAGCACAAATGTCTTATGTTCTTCCAGCACTGGTTTACTTCATTAGACACTTATCAAGTCTGTACAGGGTGGGCATTACTGTTTGAAACCCTAATGTCCTGGGCATTTGTTGGTATATTTGCACCAAATTTTCAACATGGGCTTTTTTGTGACCCCGCCTCCTGAACAGCGGCAGTATCATTTTGTTACTCAACCCCAAGAGGTGATTTTGCAGAGCTAGTGTGCCATTCGGCACCACAGGTACAAAAACACATTTTGGGCAGGATGTGAAAAATGACAACTACACTGTTCATGAGGAGGTGTAAAGAAATGGCAATGTTGAAAATCTGGGGTGAAAATATGAAAAAATGGTGAAGTTATGAGAATGCATAGAAACTGTGCAACACATGCTTGTAACGCAGTCATTTTTTGGAATGTTTTCACCAAATTTTCAACATGGCCATTTGGGACCTTCCCTCATGAACAGTGACAATGGAATTTCATTAATCTGTCCTGAAAGTTGATTTCACACAGTGACCGTGCCATTCTGCACCACAGGTGCAAAAACACATTTTGGGAAGGATGCAAAAAATGGCAGCTGTACTGTTCATAAGGGGGTGTGAAAAAATGGCAATGTTGGAATTTTGGAGTGAAAATCTTAAAAATTGATGATGTTAGGAGTGTGCATAGAAACTGTGCAATGGACGCTTGTAACGCAGTCATTTTAGGGAGTTTTTCACCACATTTGCAACAAGGGCTTTTTGGGACCCCATCTCATAAACAGTGGCACTGTCATTTCATTACTTTGTCCCAAAAGGTGATTATGTGCAGCAACCGCAAAATCACTTTTTGGAACTGAGAAACGAAATGACAGTGACTGGGTTCACGAGGTGGGGTCCCAAGAACCCCATTGTGAATATTTGAGACCAAAACTCCAAAAAGTGGCTGAGATATCAACCTAAGTTGAAACTCCCCATTGATTGCTATTATAGGGCTTACCGTAATTTTCTTCAGTTTGCAGTTGGCTTTTGAAGAGTGCAGACATGTTTCCAGTCCACAGAAGATCACTGCTCCTGACCTCCAGAGGTAAGTATGGGTGGGGGGGTGCAGGGAGATGGGGTGTGCAGAGGGAGGGTGCAGGTTGGGGGAGGAGGGCCAGTGGGAACGATGAGGGACCACTTTCCTTTTTTCAGGTTTAAAAAAAATATGACTTGGCCGTGGGACTCTTTTCCTTTTTACAGGTAAACTATTCCTAACATGGATTTCAGCACACTGTGGTGGGCTCCCAGTATGCCAGAGTACTGGGGGGAATACATGCTGACACGAGGATTGAGCACCCCAATGTCGGCAGGCGGGGGGGGGGGATCCACTAGCGTGATTGTGCTTAGAATGGAAGTGCCTTCAGGCACTGCATACTCCCAGCCCCTACTGAGCTTAGGCTGTGGCCTACTCCACATGGGTGGGAGAAAATAAGCAAAAGGAATCAGCAGGAAGTGGAGAAGGCAGGCGAGGAAAGTGACTCCTCCCACCATCCAGGAAGGGACTGATGGGGTGGCGAGGGGGGGCAGGAGACGTCAGCCAGGCTGACTGCGATGCAAACAGCTGTTTGCTGCACGGTGACCTGCAGATGAGAGGAAAATACCACCACATGATTGGTGCGGCTTTTTCTTTTCAAGTGCTGACCACTTCTGGCTAATGATTGGTGTGATACTGTCAGGACCCTTGCAGAGCACTCTGCATTGGACAAACAGTGTCACACCCCTCAAAAGTCACTATCCTAAGGAGTTCAGCACGCATGAGTGAACTCAATAAACCAGAACAAAGCTGGTGGTCTGGATTGTATCCCTAACAAATTGTTAAGATTTGATGCACCCATTGTTATCTATCCCTTAGTGTACATTTTATTTATTTATTTATTTATTGTATTTATTTATTATTTCTCGGATTACAATACCTTTGAGAAAGAAGCTCATTTACAGAGGTTCTATGTCATCAGGATACAAAAAATTTAGACAACATGCAATTGTTTATAAACCTAACATACAAATTTTTGATAATTGTAGTAAACAGTATTAAAACAGAGGAACAAGCAAAGACATAAAAGAACAGAGACGTCGGCCCAGATATTCAAAATTTTGTTCTGGGCGCAAACCGTTTGTACGGGTTTAGTGTGGGATTAGTGTGGGTCTGCAATATTCAAAAGGCTGAACAGCACGTGCAAACTGTATTAGTGCCGGCCAAAACCATAATATAT
This sequence comes from Neoceratodus forsteri, assembly GCA_016271365.2. Taxonomy (NCBI): domain Eukaryota; kingdom Metazoa; phylum Chordata; order Ceratodontiformes; family Ceratodontidae; genus Neoceratodus; species Neoceratodus forsteri. The sequence goes on from CM057453.1 coordinate 1,286,799,226, forward strand.
GCAAGGGGCAAACTGAACATGAATACAGGCGCAATGCTATATTCAGCGATTAGCACCATGCTAAGTTGCTTTGTGTGATTTAGCGCGAACCTTTGTGCGGTACAAATTACCACCCAGGAAAAGCTGGTCTTAGCCCTGGGCAAGCAGCTTTGCGCAACATTGTGGCTTTGCACAGTGGTTGCATAGCTTTTGTGCGGCTTTACGCGAGCCTAACACATGAATATGACACCTAGAAAAAGCCAGACATGGAGGACACATGCTGCTCACTAATGGCACCACACAGATGCCAACAGCTGCCACCAGTCCCTGCCATGCCAGGCAGTAAGGGGTGACCTGACCCCCAGGGGACACCATGGTAGTGTGGCCATACAGCACACACCTACAGACCATATGTCTGTGGTGACCAATAGATACCAGCCCACACATGCAGCACTGTGGGCATGGTGGCTGTTGAGGGGAGGGTGTATGGGTGGCCAGGCCTCACCGCAAACCAGGTGTGGCCACAAGGCTGGGACACATCACACAGTGCACATGGGCCAGTATTGGGAATACCCCCACACCAGTGTGCCTGTCAGATCATAGTGCCCCCAGCCACATACTGCATAACTGTACAAATGCCACAGCACACATAGCCGGCCATGTATATGTCACTGTGAGCATCCCATGCCAGAGGAGCAGCATCTGTGGATCACACAACAGCATAACAGTACTGTCCACTGTCAGCAATCACCTGCACATTGGGCCTATCACTGTGTGCAGTGCAGTGGTCATCACTGCCTGCATACCATAGGCATCAATGTGTCCCTCACACTACTGGCCCCCTTGCTACTGTAGTGTCTGTTGTGCACTGTAGCATGACCTACAGTGCGACAGGTGCATGCAGCACCACCACCACCTGTGCCTATGCTGTGTTGTCCCCTGGGGTGCAATATGCTATGTTGTACTATATACATGTAGCCTGCAGCTATCATCATGCACTGCCAGACTGACTTACAGGTGGTGCAGCAGGTGGACCCAGCCAGTCCCTGTACTGCCAGACTGACCTACAGGTAGCGCTGTAGGACCCTGCAGTAATGCTGTGCAAACTGCATGCAAATCAGGGCATAATGAGATGCTAATGTGGATGTTTGCCCAGGGACTACCTACATAGGCTCATTTGCATGTCACTTTTGAATATGGCAAGGTTTAGCGCTGGGCAAATGTGTTTGCACCAGGAAAATGGCTTAGCTCTGTGCTAAACCTGTGCAAACACGTTAGCGCCGCACAAACAGTTCGGGGACCATTATACAGTCTTGCACACTGTACTTTCACATGCGCTGCTCCCTGCAGCTGTACTGGGTCCATGCATTTTATGGCGCACACACTGGCCACGTAGGTCACCTCTACCTACCTTCACGTCGCTGTGCACTGTGTTGCTGTTGTGGTCTGCACTTTCCGGTTGCTATATTCAGAGCTGCCTTATTACAGGGCTAAGTTTGCCCTGCACTCCCAGATCAGTTTGCCCGGCCTCATTCCCATGCTATATTCAGAAGCTGTTTGCCCTTGGCTATTCCTTTTGAATATAGTTTGCTTTTTACTCTGAGCTAAGTTTGCTCACCAGGCAGTGCTAATTTACCCCGGGGCAAAGTTTTGAATATCTGGGCCATAGCTGCTTATTGTGGTGAACAGTGCTTTAGATACAATCGAGAGGATGAGGAACATAGAGACAATGATGGGATAACAATGTAAAGAATATCTGCCTCACAAGCTTTGTCCCAGGCAATTAGGATACAGAAGAGGTAATGGAGGAGGGACAGGGTTGATAGGATGTGGGAAGTAGTGAGGGAGGAAGAGGTGGTCCAGTTGCGTGGGGGTAGGGTGAAAGTGCATGGGTTGTACAAATTTCCAGTGGCACACTGTGACTATTTAGGAATATAACTCAAAACTACTGAGTGCTATAAGGTGAGAGCATAGCTTTGTTTTGAAGAGGTAAAGCTTTCTTTCAGCCATTTTGTCACCTTGGAGAGAGTTGAGCCAATTAGATGCCCAGTACATGAAGGACCTTTGACCTTGTGAAGTGCAGCAGAATGGGACTTTAAATGGATTGTAATTAGACCCTCTTGTTTGTCTAGAGTTAGTGTTCAGGCACAGAAGGCTCTGGACTCCCGGGGATGTAGTTCCAAAGTAGACTTTTTGGTGAGCAGGCACATCTGGTATTGAAGCCTGCTATGCAGACTGAGCCACCCAGCTTGAGTATATAGGTCGCAGGTGTGAGTGAGACGATGTGTGCCTGAGCCAAACCTACAGGCTTTATTTAGGGCTATTTTTACCCTTTTTAGTGTGGAATCTGTTGCTGCACCATATACCACTAGCCCATAATATATTGCTGATAAGACTGAGCTGGTTACTGCAAGCCTTAGTGCATCATTAGTCAGACAGTGTTTGTGTCTATAGAGCTAGCCAGTTTTGGAATTGGCAGCCTTAGCTACTTGAGCTGTCAAGTGTGACCCCCAGGTATTTGAAACTTTGAACCATTTCTAGGACCAGGTTATGGCTATTTTGGATTTTAAGCTGGTGAGACCTGTGCCTATTGTGGGAGGAGGCAAACAGCATTGTTTTGATTTTCTCGTAATTTAGTAGAAACTTAGAATTAAGGAACCAGGATTCTATATCAGTAAAGTTTTGCTGCATTTGTTTTTCATGGATTATGGGGTCAGTGTTACTTGAGAAGAGCACCACATCATCTGCATACAAAAGACTCTGTCTTGACAGGTGAGTGGGAGGTGGTTTAAGAACAGGCTAAAGAGCAGAGGTCCCAGGATTGATTCTTGGGGACCCCTGTGCAGACATTCCTATGATCAGAGAGGACATTGTGAATTTTGACCTGTTGGACACTGTTGGCGAATTAGCTCCGGAACCACTCCACAGAGTCAGTGGAGAGCTCTGTGCAGGTTAACTGGTCTAGTATAAGTTCATGATTGACTGTGTCGAAGGCCTTGGTGAGGTCGATGTAGGTTGCTCCCACCAAAAGCCCTCGGTCTAAAGCATCATGGATGTAGCCAGTGAACTCGACCAGTGCAGTGATTGTGCTATGTAATTTTCTGAATCTGTGCTGTTGCGGGCATTGTAATTGGTATTTGTTTAAATAGTCCACTAGTTGATCGTAAACGATGTACTAGAGCATCTTAGAAAGGGGGGGCTATGGAAATTATGTGGTAGTTTGTATGACTGGTCTTATCCCTGCTTTTAATCATAGGTGTGACCACTGTGGCTTTCCAGAGATAGGGAAATTTTGTGGTTTTTAGTGAAAGATTTAGGATATTTGTTAACAGTGATAGTAACTCTTTGAAGGTGAGAGCAACAAGTTTGAGGTCAAGTGTGTCCCCACTGGTTCTGGATTTTCCTAGTACTTATTGCAGGTACTTTTTCGTTTTCATTTTTTGAAATTATCTTAATGTAGAAAGGAGGGACTGGGCCTTGGGGTGGGCTTGCCCTGGAGTTGTTTTTATTGTCATGTGAGGATTCAAAGAAATCTGGAGGAAGCACACAGCTAAGGTCTGTGAAGGCCTTATTAAAAGTGTCAGTGATGGTTTTTGGATCCTGGGTGATTGGCCTATCGATGCTTAGCACTGAAGGTGAAGTTTTGTTAAATTTCCCAGTTAGAGTCTTAATGTTGTCCCAGAACATATGGTTTTCCCCCCAGGAGTTGGGCAGTTCATTTTTGAAATGTTGACTTTTTGCAGAATGAATTGCCCAGGTGCATTTATTTTGGGCTGTTTTGCATGTCAATCTAGGATCCAGTACTTCTCGCTTTGTACCAGAGGTTATCTCTTAATTTCATTTGTTCAATTAGGGGAGGCGTGATTCAGGACTTGCTTAACCCCTTGATTTTACATTTTGTATAAGAGGCATAAATAGCACATGCTGCATTAAAGACAGTTATGAAATGATCAAGAGCTTTGTCTACATCATCTGCTAAGTCTATGGCTAGCCAGTCTTGTTGACTAAGGTGAGCTTTTAATGAATGCAGTTACCCTTTTTTTTTAGAAGCCATGCTGTGATTGTTTTTGCTGGGGATCTAGGTGCTTTATTTGATCAGGTACATAGGATTGGGGAGTGGTCACTGATTGAGTTGGGGAGTATGACAGTGTTTGTTATTCTGTCTGGGTGATTGGCTATCAGCCAGTCCAGAAGAGTACTGGTACCAGTTCAATAGTTCTGGTGGGGGAATCCACCAACTGTGCCAGGTTAATGGAGGATATTGTGTCTTTGTAGGGGGCCACCTCAGGGAATAACCAGTTGATGTTAAAGTCCCCTACCATTAAGACCTCAAAGTTGAGGTGAAGGTCACTGAGGTAGTCAAAACCCACCTTAAACCCGATAGCCTACTCTTTGGGGGGATGCATACTGAGACTACTGTTAATCCTTTGCCATGTGTCCCAAGCAGTAATGTTACTGCTAGTATTTGAACATTGCTACCAGTGTTTAGGTGAGGGGGGCACACCCCTGGTGAGTGTCCTTGATGTAGATAACGCAACCCCCTCCCTCCTTATTGGATCTATCTGGCTGAAAGCATGTGTAACCTTCTAATTGGATTGCCATATCAGGAATCCTTGGCGTGAGCCAGGTTTCAACTACTGACAACACATCTGGTCTGTGCTAGGTAATTCAGACCTGTAGTGAGTGTAATTTAGATGTAAGACTACAGATATTGATGGAGGCAATTGTTAGTACACCTCGCTTCTTTATGGGCTCAGGACCTTTTGGTGTGGTGCCAGGGTTAGGGTGAATGTTGCCAGATAAGAGCAGTAGTAACAATGTGAGTCTTATTGCTTGATTCTTAAGGTGCTTTAAGGTCTTTAATCATTTACATTTGTTAGCACTATCTGTTGTGCTTTTGACAGTGATTAAGGTCAGCTTGGGACACAGGGAGGGAGAGGGTAGGTGATATGAGCATGTTGAGGTGTCTTCCCATGCATGTATGACTTACAGCAGGAAACTTTGAGTACCAGGGAGGATGTACTCTTGGAGCTGCACTCGTAGTGAGACTTGATAACTTTGCTGGTGGCAGCATGCTGGGTATTCCTAACCCCTGTATGGAGTGGCAACACTAGTAAAAACATGAAGTGGAGCAAGATGTATTGGGACCTCATGATTCTGTAATTTTGCCTTATGTGGCATGGTCTGAGCAGCCTAACTGGATACCATCTCCTATCTGGGAGTGGGGTAGTAGTTGAGAGTAGGATAAGGTGCGAGTGCTACTGATTCAGAGGTTGTAATTTTGGCTAGGGTGGTTGGTAGTTAGTGAGCTAAGGTGGGGGGAGTGCAGGGAGTCAAGATTTAGTGTGTTTTATTTTCTTTTAGTTAAGGGTGAATAAAGTTGTAGGAGTATCTGTGCTGCCAAGATAGTGCGGTGGCTAGAGGCACAACCTTTGGTATAGAGGGTCATTGGTTCGGATCCCACATGCACTAGAGAGAGAGGAGTAGAGGGGATATACTGAATTCCAGAGGTTTTCACTGGGGGCAGAGGAATAAACTAGGCTTAGCTGACTACAGTATAGTGGTGAAGGGTTAGGAAATGGGGTATCATTAGCTACTCCTAGTGGTAGGAGATTATAACCAGAAAATGGGTTCTTTGTAATCGACAATGCAGTCACATGACACAATCATGTGACCACAGCTCCCCAATAAAGGAAAGCACTGCCCAGGGTGGGGGTGGGCAGGGCAGCAGCGACAGGCTAGCATAGTAAATTGACGTGCCTGGCTGGAGAGGTCTCTACCTTGTAATCTTGCTGGCTGCTGCTCCTACTCTTTGGGAGTGTGGGCTGTAAAATGGAGCATTGCAGCCTAGGGAAACAGAATGAAAATAGGACTTGAATGTGAATTAATGTATGGGATACAAAGAAAGAGACCAGAAGCTGGAACTGAGTAGCAGAGAGGGAGAGAGGGGGAGTGGGAGGGGGGAGGGGGGAGAGGGGAGGCTCAGCAGTACTGAGCATGTGCAAGCACAGATTGGGGAGCAAGAATCAGGAGAGAGAAACTGAGGAACAATATAGTCAGGCAACAGTGCTTCTAACCTAATTACTCAGGATATTAAGGCCACAGACTCTTCAGACTTAACCACAGTGCACAAAGAAGTGTGTACTGAGCGGCAGGACTTAGCGAATTAAAGCAGAAAGAAGACTTCCTAAATATGACTTTAACACAGGGCTAAGCCTTGGTGTAACCAGTAAAAACACATCAAAACATGTACAATTGACTAGTAAAACAGCTGGAAAAAATCTATAGCAGTCTGCCGACTGTAAATCGACTGTGCTTGGCTGGGGAGGTCTCTGCCTTGTAATTTTGCTGGCTGCTGCTGCTCTTGCTCTATGGGAGTGTGGGCTGTAAAGTGAAGCACTGCAGCCTTGTAATCTTGGTGGCTGTTGCTGCTCCTGCCCTTTGGGAGTGTGTGCTGTAAAATAGTTATTATCTGTACATATTTAATATGTCCTAACCCTTAGAGCACGCCCTACTAAATGGAAGTAGACTAAGATTTCCCCAATCTGCAAAAGTAATGTGAAAAAGATGTAATAGGTAATTATTGTGCTATTTTGTTTTTCTCTTAGCGGTTGCAGAAGTCCTGAAGAAGGGGATGGCCACTCACTTCAATGTGTATACTGCTAAAAAGAGGAACTTAAACCCTATCAGTTTCATTTCCATCCCCTAAGCAGTACCACCACAACCCTTCTGAAGGTAACAAATTACATCCAGACCACCATGGGCAACGGAGCTTTTCACAGGTGCTGCATTCATTGACTTGTCCTAGACACTCAATATTCAGCTTTCTGGACCATGCTCTTTCTAAACAAACCGAATGGTCTGTGCCTAAATGGCTTCATGATCAACTGGCTCTAAAATTACCTTTCAGACAGGCAACAGACTGTATTCTTGAAAGGGGTAAATTTGAAACCTGAGCCTATTACTTCAGACATTCCTCACGGCTCTGTTTTAGGCCTGATTCTGTTCTTGCTTTACATTAATGACCAAAGCTGTAGGGTCTGAGGATGTTCACTTCCACTTATCTGCAGATGATACTGTTCTACTCTATATAGCCAAGGGATATATATGTCAATAGTCCAAACCTCTCTCCAGCAAGTTTTTAGCAAGGTTCAAGCCTTCTTAGTACTGAAGAAGCTGGTCCTCAACACAGAAAAAAAAATGTTTTTCTTGATCTAAGACCAAACACAGATGCACTAACCAACAGTTGTTTATCACTACCCACAGCCACCATGACTTCCAAATCACTACCATCAACAAATATCTGGGCATGTATCTGGACACTCATCTTAGATAGAACCAACATGCTTAAAACTTGATTAAAAAAAAAAACCTTGGCCCAAAAAGAGGCTTACTGTATAACAAATAAGGACGTCTTTCTAACCTCTACACATCTTCACATAGTGAACAAAATGATAACTCCCTTACTGCACTATGGAGATGTTCTATATGGTGGGGCTAATAAGTCTGGAATAAGCTACCTGTTCCTTACAAAAGGCTTGCTTGCTTTCTACTTAATGCACTCCCATAAAAGCCACAGCTGTGCACAAAAGAAAATAGATTTGGCTGGACCTAAATGACCACAGGCTGCTTCACCTTCTACACTTCCTGTTAGGGCTGTGCAGAGACCAAATATTATTTCCCCAATACCATGTACAGTAGGGCTCCTGAATATTTGGAAGCCCTTCCTGAAGAGGGGACTATTCATTTTCATGAAAGAATATCCAGCTAACTACAAAATAAAAAAAATAATAAATAAAAAATTAAAAAAAACTCCTTCCCAACCCAAAATAGCAGATAGGTGTGTGGCTGCAGATAGGCTAGTGTTCCTTCTGTGACCAGTAAAGCATTTCATTTTAAGTTTTTTTGAATCAGTTAAAGAAAAGAAGCCCCTTCCCCCTTTCCAGCAAACATCTTTCCCCCATAACCTGGTCCCAGGTCCCCCAGTGGGACTCTTCCCTGGGCCAAAGGATCCAGATGACAACTGTTCTTCTTCAAGGCAGTGACTCCACTCTTGATGACAGTTCATCACACTTCCATTAGTTCTTGCTTAGTCAAAATCCTCCTTATACTGTATATACAGTTAGCTCCACAGGCCCACCTCTGTGCTCTGAGAGAGAGAGAGAGAGAGAGAGAGAGAGAGAAAGGACCGGCCACCAACCTCTGACTCACCAATCCATGGCAGGAAATCTAAGTGCACTGGACCGCATACTCATGCAGCTATGGCCTGTCCAGTTCATTCCTCCAGCAATTCCCCAAAAACCTGATTCTCCTGGGAAGCCACCCTAAAGCAAGTCTTGAGGTTAGCCACCAGTAGACACCTATGGCTTGAGGCATCTGTATGAGCTAAACCCCAAGACTTTCTTTAGTTTGACTACCGAGGAGAGCCGGTGGCTTCTGGAAACAGTGGAGACAATGGAAGTCCACGGATGCGCTAGTGTGTGGTCCAGCGCACTTGGATTTACAGCTGCAGGACTGGGTAGCTGGGGGCTGTTAGTTGGTCATCTCTTTCGGGGCACAGTGGTGTGCCTGTGAATATAACTGTATGGAATAGTTTTGACTAAGAAAGAGTAATGAAGTACAGTATGATAGACTGCTATCAGGAGTAGATTCACAGTCTTAGAAGAGAACATGTGGGACCATGGGCCTAAGGAGGACTCACACTAGGGGGACCAGGGACTAGGTTATGGTGGGTGGATGTTTGATGGGAAGGGGTATAGCGGCTCATTTCCTTGGACTGATTCAGAAAAAAAAAATGATAAATAAATGCTGGGCCATTCACTGGAGGAACCAAATACATCCACCTTCTGCTGCTTACCACAGTGAGGAGGATGACAGCCATGGGACCCCCAGTAGTGTCGTGAGGTTAAGGGAGGGAGGTGAACCCCTGCTTCCCTCCCCTAACCTTAAGCCACTACTGGGGGTGATGGAGGGGGTGGAATTTTTCCTGGTCCACGAAGGGCATTATTGTCTGTTCTGGGTGCTGGAGGAGGTTGTTTGGTTTCTAGGGTACAGAGTGTAGGCACAATAGCAGCCAGGAGCCACCAGACCCTGCCAAACTGTAAGAAGAATAGCCACCTTAATCTCAGATACCAGAAAGGTACATTGAAAGAACTGGTATCAAAATCAATGGCTTTTAAGCCTTTAACCAAGCAGATCTGCAAATGCTTGACACAGGTATATGGACCTACCAGTACCCACAAATCATGAACATTCTACTTTGAACTGATTTGCTTTAAGCTTATTAAAAGGACATTTTAAATGTCTATTGAACAGATTCATTCAACTCTGACATTGTGCAATGTACTTGCTGAAAGTCCAAAAGTATTTTAAAATCAAAACTCAACAGTTATTTAGTAACTAAATCATACCATAAGATGTTACCACATGTCTGAAAAAGCTGGACCCCCCAACAAGGAACTGGACCCTCTTAACAGAGAACCATCTGCTATCAGACTATCGTACCATAAACCTCAATGAGATAAGTCTTTACTTTGAACCTGCAGCGGAAGGTCTTGTGGTTAAAAGTCTACTAATTGCCACCTCGTGGACCCCCGGTCAAGAGTACAACAGGCAGTTCAACTGATTAAATGTCTGATAAATATCAGTACCTCCACACATAGGCTATAGACTTCCAAACAGATAAGTCTTTGTCCAGATACCGTTATACCATCCCAAGAGCTCATGATACCTTTGGGGGAAGAATGAAATTGTATGACACTTCTTTAAGAAGTATTTGGCTTTTATAAGATGTCTCTCCAGACCTACAATTCATGATCATCCATTAGCTGGCTTCTCAATCTACATTTCATCACTGGAAGAGATTTCACGTCTGTGCTACTACTACTGACTCTGAACTAACTATTACTGTTGAAGCTACAATGACCTATGGCATTTGTCATAAAGTAACAGGCTTTGCAACTTGTACTGACTGTCATTTTCTATTGTACAAAACCTCAAACAGGAAAATCACTGAGAGAGCGAGGAAGAAATCTTCTTCACACAGTCATCTAAGATATTCCAAAATCTCCAAGACGAAAGGAAGACAAGAGACTCTTTTGAAAAAATTGGTGAAGTATATATATAGAGATACCTTTACTGGTTTAAAGGTGTTTACTGAAATATTGTGTCTTTCGAGAATCCTGGTTCCTAAAATAAATACAAGATACTGCAGTAAAATGTTATTTTAAATGCTAGCAAAGCTTATTAGTACCAAGGAATTAGGTACTGGTTAGTAAAGCATATTCTAGGAAAGGATATTGCCTTAAAAGTGTCTCCAGAGAAGGAGCACCAGGCTTTATACCTGCACAGGGAGAACTGTGAAAAGATTTACTGTGCACAAACCAGACAAAAGTCTGGATAGGATTTCCAAACAAATGTTTTATTATGTTTAAGTGTAAGAAACATGTTAACTCTTAACTCTGTGTGTTGAAAAAAAGGCTTTTAATGGTACTCCATATCTAAGTGAAATCTGTCATCTCAGGAAATTACCACACAAACAAGTAAGCACAATCTATTGAATGCCTTTCCATAAAAACACCCACAGCGGTAAATTAATTAATAGAAATTGTGCTTACAAGAGTCAGATGGAGAATCAGAACGTCTGATCCGATCTACGATTCTGCTCTTATACCTCAATCGGAGGTGTAACGGAATTGGACTCAGAATCAGAATTTCCAAAATTTCAGTTACTGTAAATGGAACAGATTCCTGAGAATCCAAGCACCCTAGCATATAATAGTAATAATTTTATTTGGGAGAATCAGCTACACCACTGAGTCAATGACTCACAATGGTTTCTAGTACAAATGCAAGGCAAGGCAGGGTCTGGTTTAAAAAGGTAAGCTTTAGACAGTATAATGTAAGTACATGAGGCACAGTTTCATGTACTGGAGGAGTGGCTATCTATGTCTCTCATCTATCCAATTCACCACCATTCTTTCTGCCTCTGACCCAAAAGCATATGAGTTGCTTATCTTACAGCTATCCCTCCCTTTCTCCATCCCTATATTTGTGGCAGGTGCCTACTGTCACCCAGGCCTCCACTCCTTTGTTGTTACAGACCTCATCTGTTCCATAGTATCCCGCACCTCCTCAGGTGAAGTTTATATTATGGGTGACTTCAACTTAAACTGGTTATCCCCCGCCATGACCAAAGTATGAAATGTAATTGATGCCCATGATTTATTCCACCTCATCCTTGATCTAACTCTGATGAACCATAAAATGAGTAACCACTCTTTAATAGACTAGGCCCTCTCCTCACACACACACACACATAGATAATTACATCTGGTGTATTATCAGATGCCCTAAGTGACCACCTCATGACCTTTCTGGTATGTAAAATTCACATAATCAAGGCCCCTCATAAAACCTTAATGACTCGGTCAGATAAATCTCTGAACCTTGCTCCCCTCCTTCATGACCTAGCTCATACAAACTGGGCCCCTATAGCCTCAGCAAACTCGATAGATGAAGCCCCAGAATATTTTAAAACTAAATTTCTCAACATTTGGAATTAGCACACCCCACTTTGATGCATTGGAGTATGTGGGAACCACCTTCCATGGATCTCACCTGAACTCATAGCTTGTCAAAGAATGCGGGACCAAGCTTGGAAGCTACATAAAGCCTCAAAGCTCGCTAAAGACTATGACACATATCGTTCTCTTCACAACAAGTGCACAAAAGTCACTCATTTGGCTAAGGCAGTGTACTTTAGCTCAACCTTTCAATCCAACATAAACAATACCTCTAAATTCTGGAAAGTCATCCATTCACTCTTCTCCCCCCCCTTCCACTCCTCCCTCTCCCCTCCTCAATATAAACAACACCCTTATCACTTATCACCCCAGTGTTGCTACTGAATTTAATTCATACTTCACCTCTTGTGCCTCTACTCTCCTATCCTCCTTACCGTCTACTAGGCCAGGTGCCCCCTCCACTACACCATGCACACTGCCCCAGTCTACTTGTTTCTCTTTCACTAAAGTTGCCCCTTCTGACTCATTGAATGTCTTGCACACCTTAAACCCATCCAAAGGCAGTTTGCCTGATGGCTTGGACTCCAAGCTGCTATTTCTCTCAGCTATGGCTATCTCTGCCCCACTGGCTAACCTCTTCAACCTCCCGTTCGAAATGGCAGCCATCCCACCTTTTCGGAAGCTTGCTATTTTCTTCCCCTGCCTAAGGGTGGTGATCCTTCCTCACTGTGGAACTACCATCCCATATCCCTCCTTCCCACCCTTGTCAAACTGAAAGAACACTTGGTTCTTGCCCAACTCTCTTCTTATCTCTCTAACTCAAATTTTTTCGCTCCCTTCCTATCTGGTTTTTGAAGAAAAACACTCCACCACCAATTCCCTGATTAGGCTTACTGACTCCATCCTCTCAGGGATTGAAAGTGGTCAAATCATGTCTGCCATTTTTGTCGACCTAGCCAAGGCTTTCAACATGGTTTCCCACACCCTACTACTGAACTTCCTTTCCTCAGCAGGTTTCACAGACTCATCCACTAACTGGTTCAGAGCCTACCTTATAGGCTGGACCCAGTCAGTCAGAATTGCTGTCTCCACATCTCCCCCCTCCCTATCAATGCTGGTGTCCCTTTAGGGTCCATGTTGGGCCCTGTACTTTTCTCCATATTTCTCAATTACCTACCATCTGTCTGTACATCAACCTCAATACATATGTACGCAGATGACATGGTCCTCTACACTTCCGGACAGTCCCCCACTGATGTTGCAAACAGACTTCAGCAGGACTTCAATAATGTTCAGCACTGGTTTTGCTCTCATCAGTTTTTTCTAAACATCATGAAGACAGTTTCCATGACCTTCGGCACTAGGCAGAGACTCTCTAGGTTCCCCTTCCTGCCCTTCTTCCATACCCTGGATGGGACAGTCCTTAAGGACACTTCCTCATTCAGATATTTGGGTGTTTGGCTTGACCAACATCTCACCTTTTCTGGTCATGTGGATGCCATCCTGAAAAAGCTGCGCCCCAAGCTCTGCATTCTATATAAGGACCAGAATTGCCTCCATCTCCTGCCTAGGCGAGAACTTGTCCAGAAGATGATCCTTCCTATTTTCGACTACTGTGATGTAGTCTACAGTGCCACGCCCAAGACCTCCTTAGCCAGACTGGAAACCCTCTTTAACTCCTTCTGTCACTCCAATCTGGACTCTCCTTCTCTCACCCACCACTGTCAACTCTACCACTCCTTGGCATTTCCCTCACTAGAAAATAGACACCTCCTTCATTGTGCTAAATTTGTCTCTAAATTCTGGTTTGGATCACTCCCATCATATCTCACTTCCTCTGTATCAGTCCTTCCTCCCTATGCCCACTCACTGAGATCTTACAACTCCCGTTCTTTGGCTGTCCCTCACCAGTCTACCACTGTAGGCCAGGCTGCTTTCTCATACTGCTTCCCAAAACTGAGGAATTCACTTCCTCACCAGATTCGCCACTTGTCCTCCCCTCCTGTATAACTTCAGCCCTGCATAATTTCCTCTCTGTGAACTGTACCTGCAATTAACATATCTGCTATTCCTGACCTGCTCCCAAACCTCTATCAATATATTAAGAAACTATTCTGAATTACAGCTCCCTTCCAGCCCCACTAGTTTCTTTCCCTGCAGAGATCCCTACCTGGTCATTCCTTCTGGTTGTCTATAACTACCAATATAACTATGACTTTAGATTCCTATCAATCTACAACTATCAATATATCTATAACCTTGATTCCTATTCATCTGCTCCCCTCCCAGCCCTGCTACATTTCCACCTCTGCTGTTACTCCCTATCCACCCCTTCCTACCATCATCATGAATTTAAGGTATTATACAAACATACAAAATTGCTAGCAGAAACAGGCCTTATGGTTTATCAAGTGTGCTCTAGTGTGCAGCTAGCCTCTCATCTTGCAGCTGCCCATCCCACTCCCCCTTCCCAGTATCCCTTTCACTTCCCCTGTCCCAACCCTTCTTGAAACTGCCCAAGGTCTTACAGGACACTGTCTCATCAGGTAAGGTGTTCCATTTGTCCACCACTCTTTCCATGAAAAAATGTCTCTTCATCTCCCTCTTGAATCTTCCCCCCTCCAGTCTCAGTCCATGTACTCTTTTGTCCCTCCTTCTTCTCATCTGAAAAACCTCTTCTGTGTTGGTCTTGTTTATCCCCTTCATATACTTAAAGGCCTTGATCATATCCCCCCATCCCTCTTCTCCTCCAGTGAATACATATTCAGCTCTCCCAGCCTGTCGTCATAGGGCTTGCTCTCCAATCCCTGGATCATCTTTGTGGCTCTTCACAGCACCCCCTCCAACAGTCTGATGTCCTTCTTCAGGAATGGGTACCAGTACTACATGCAGTACTCCAGGTGGGGCCTGACCAATGTCCTATACAGGGGCAGGATAACCTTCCTCCTTCTGGAGGAGATTCCTCTTGCACTACAACTCAGCATTTTGCTGGCTTTTGCTGCAGCCGTCCTGCACTGAGCAGAGTTGTTCATGATGAAAGGGGGGACAGGGGGGACATGATAGAAACTTTCAAGTACCTCAAGGGAATCAACAAAGTCCAGAAGGGTGGCATCTTTCAGAAAAAGAGATGTGTAAGAACAAGGGGGCACAATTTAAAGAAAGAGGGATGGGTCAGAAGCAATGTGAGGACATTTTTTTTCACAGAGAGAGTGGTGGATGCATGGAAACCATCTTCCTGGGGAAGTTGTTGGGTCTAAAACAGTAAGGGAATTCAAACATGCATGGGACAGACATAAGGCAATTGTAGTGGGGTGTTGCAGGAAGTAGGCTGTTGGTTAACTAGAATCTGCAGCTTATCCAATTGGTAGGGAAATGGGCAGACTGGGTGGGCCAAGTGGTCCTTATCTGCCATCAAAGTCTATGTTTCTATGCTCCCTGTAATGATCACTCCTAGGTTCTTCTCCTCTGTGGAGCTCCCTAACTGTACCCCATTCAAGTGATAATCCCTCCTGTGGTTCCTGGCTCTGAAGTGCAGAACCTTGCACTTCTTGGTGTTGAACCCCAATTGCCATGTTTCCACCCACTCCTGCAGCTAAGGGAAGGATAAAGAAACTTCTTATATTCTAAATGAGATTATATTAAATTGTAATATTAAGATATTTTTTGTAACTTCCAACTTTCTCCTGTGAGCTTTGTAAGTTGCTGTTCCCCAAATGCACTGAGTAGCTATGTCTGAACATCACACAACTAGTGTTTGGTAATGAACACAATAAAAGTACTTTGCAAGATATATGTGGATATCAGTGGGTCTGAGGTCAGCATTATTCAAGAGAAAATTAGGGTGAACCTGTTTCAATAACATGCTTTTCGGTAAAAAGTACCAGGAACTCTAAGAATGAATTTGGGTTTCCATTTCCATCTGAAAAAAAAAACACAAAAGGTGTAAAGATGGGAATTAATAGCATGGATTCTAGAACAGAAGCACTCTTTTTTTTTATAATTCAAACTTTATTAGTACATTTTCCACAATAAAAGGCCGTTACAATGAAAATGAGACAAGAGTACAGCCACTTAAGATATAACTGCCCAACCCTCCCATCCCTCCCCATACAGCAGTAACAAATCAAATATCCCATTAATAGTAACCTCATTACCTGAGAACCTGCAGGGCAATTTGAGTGTGACATGATTAAGAATGAGCAACCAGAATTAGAGAGTGAAGGGGATCCCATATTTTTGTATATGTTGCCAATCTGTTGTGGAGACTGGCAATCACTTTTTCTGTACGTAGATTAGCAAGAATTTCATTCACCCATTCTTGAAAGATTGGCGTGGACTTGTCTTTCCAGTAACGTAGAATAAGCTTCTTGACAGATAAGGCAATCATAGATATATGAAATCTTCTTACTTTAACTCTAATAGAAGACAAGTCCCCTAAAAGGCAAATATCAGGTGTAAAGTACACCTGAAGGCCCAATAAAGGATCCAGGGAAATCTTGATCGAATCCCATAGAAGAGAAATTTTGGGGCAGGACCAGAACATGTGAAGAAGTGTTCCTTCTTTCTGCAAACACTTAGTACATATATTGGAGTTCGAGAGACCCCATTTCTTTAATTTAACCAGGGTGCAATACATGTTATGTAAAATGTGATATTGCATGAGACGTAATCTGTCTTGAGAAACATATTTATGGCAGGACCTCCACAGGGATTTCCAATCTAGATGATACTGAGGGAGAATGGAGTTCCAGAATCTCATGGGTCCAAAAAGTCCCCATATCTTTTATGAAACAACACCTGGTATAATTTAGATATGATACCTGAAGATCCAAGAAGTGAAGAAACTTCAGGAATCAGGGCCGAGACAATCTGAGATGGAGGGGGTATTGCCAAGAACTATTGAAAGTAGATGCCTTAACTGTATAACTTTGAAGTGAGAGGGAGCCGGCATATTAAATTTCCTAATAATATCTCCTACTGACAACCATTATCCCTCTTCATCCACAAAGAAGAGCACTTTCCCATCCCCCAGTTGGGCCAACCATTTACGGGGAATCTGCTTCTTGTTAATGGTGAAAGATGGGGAATTCCAGATAGACTGGTCCAAATCCAACTGAGGGGTATAATGCAAAAAGGAACATAATTGTGCATACACCTTTAATGAGGTAACTACTATGGGGCATTCCCACATATATGCACCAGAGACATTTTAAGATACAATAAGGTTAGGGGATCCAGGTTCTTGGACCTAAATACATCCAATTCAATCCTAAGCCAAACAGGCTGTTCTTTTTCTGGGCTGGGACATACCCACCTCAAGCATTTTGCTAAATGGCTGGCCCAATAATATATAGACAAATGGGGAATCCGCAAACCCCCCTCAAATTTTGGGGCTGCCAATTTATAATAGGCCAATTGATTATACTTATCGGACCAGATAAACCTAGTAAATATGCCATGAAATTTTTTAAACCAGAGTAACGGGATAAAAGTATTGAGAAGAGATAAAGGGTAAAAAATTCTAGGGAATATGTTCATCTTAATTATGTTGATCCGGCCCCATAGTGAAATGGGAAGTTTGGACCACCTATCAAGGTCATGAGTTATAAGCTGAGAGAGGGATTCAAGATTTTCCTTAAACCATGTTAAGGGATTATGAGACAGTTTAATGCCCAAGTACTTAAATGACCTGGGAGCCCAACATAGACCTAATGAACTAATGTCATTCTTGAATACCTTATGGTTTAAAGGAAAGAATGAGGATTTGTTAGCATTCAGTTTATAATTGGACAGGGCACTAAATTTTACTATTTTGCCCAGCAAAGCTGGTACAGAGGAAACCAGATGGGATAAGTGTATCAGCAAGTCATCCGCATATGCAGTGACCTTAATTTCATGGCGCGCAACCCAAACACCTTGTATTAAGGCATTATTGAGAATATTTTGGATGAGAGGTTCAAGGTACAAATTAAATAACAGAGGAGATAGGGGGCAACCCTGTCTGGTCCCTGAATTGAGTGCACAAGGTTTGGAAAAGGCCCCACTCCCAGAGATCCTTGCTGTAGGGGTTTTATATAATGTAGCAATCCAGGATATAAATACCAGGGGGACTTGGAAAGCTTCCAGAACTCAAAACAAAAAATTCCAATTCACACAATCAAATTCCTTCTTGGCATCCAGGGAAACTAACCCTGCGGGAAACTCAGCATCCCTGGTAGCAGAGAAGACATGAGAAAGGGTGTACAAATGGTCAGATGATGAGTGCCCTTCATGAATCCTACCTGGTTCATACCTATTTGCTCAGAGAGAACTACAGTTAACCTATTGGCTAGTATCTTCAAAAGAATTTTAATATCTTGGTTTAGAAGAGATATAGGTCTGTAGCTTTGAACAAGTTCAGGGTCTTTATCTGGTTTAGGAAGAAGAACTATCAAGCCTCAAAGAGGTGAGGGTCTGCCTCTGCCCCAGATAAAATATATTGAAATAAGCGATAAAATGCTGGTAATAGAAGATCCCAAAAAACTTTGTAGAATAGGGAGGAGAACCCGTCAGGGCCTGGGACTTTGTCTACATGTAATCCACTGATAACCTCAGCAATCTCCTCCTCCTGTAATATAGGGATGAAGCACTCTATTTTATATTAAAACTAGTGTATATTATGGCTAACATGCCTAACATCAAAAATTTGGTTTTAATATATGGATATGCTATTTAATATGTCTGTAAAGCATACAAAAAATAATCCAGTAATACCCTCAAAGGTTCAGTGATAATACTATTGTCAATCACTGGTAATAGTATTGTTAATCACTTTTAATAGTATAGTTTTGTCCTAATAGTATCGTTGCAAGCTTCAGAAACTATACCTTCTGCCCCCACATCCTAAGCATGCCTCCTCATTGGCCGCTTTTCCTGTGTGGGTGGGCAGAATAGTTTAAAAAACATGGCGGTCCTTCTGTCACTTACTGACAGCGAACTCGGTCGTGGCGCTTCTCCATTTTTTATTTTCCTTCCCCCATCAGCAAATGAAAATATCTGGTTGATCCTGCCATTGCAGTGATGAAGAGCAGGTAGGATCTGAATTTTCTGAAAAAAACAGCAGGTTCCAGGAACAATCAGGAGTGAGCAGACAGCTCAAGACACAGCGAGACAGTGCGGCAGTTTGCCATGACCCAGACAGTCCTTAACTGAACTGGCGAACCACTCATCTGAAAAGACCCCAAAACACACTTGAATCCATATATTAAAAAAAAAACAATGTATGGTTCTGTGTGTATTACCGGTCAGCAATACCATCTTGCAGTTCTGGACATGTAGGAACCTCTCGATGGTATTACTGACCGGTAATACACACAGAACTATACATTATTTTCTTTTTAATATGTCTTGATCAGCTCTTATGTGTCCAAATTGATAACAGAATGTTTGTTATTTGTATGTTAAGATCACATTTTTTAGAAAAAGCAGGTATTAACTTGAATTTGTATGTTTACTAATGAAAAAATAATTGATATTGTGATGTTATTACTTTAATTGTATATAAGGAGAGTGATTATGTTATTGGTTAGCCTCTTGGAAGCCTTGGAGAGAGGCAAAGTGCTGGGCTTTGTCCATGTGCACAAGTGAATTTATGCTCGAAATGCTTAAAATGTCCTAAAACAAAAGGACAACATAAATTTAGCTGCTGCTGCTATTGTTGTTATAGAGTGTGGAGTTTTAAAAAAAAACACTCCTGCAGCTTAGTCAGGTCCTTCTGCAACCCCTTCCACCCATCCACATCATCAACCACAGCTCCCATCATGGTATCATTTGCGAACAGACTGATCCTGCTCTGGATCCCGAGTGAGATATCTGCAATATCTCTGTGAGTAAAAATTCTGATTCTTTCAGACTCACTACTTATGGTAGAATTGAGATTCATGGATGCACATTGTTACATTTACATTTTACACACGGACATTTTCCTTCCAACTTGAAACGATTATCATTGCCATTTCTTGCTAAAAGTATTCCTGTATGAGATATGTTACGGAGGAATCATATGGCATTTCAGTTGGGGGAGATTACAGGGTCAATGTCTACGTCCGTATTTGCTACCAGGGGTGAAACAGAATTATTTAGTGAACAATCTAACATTGCTACAGTGGAAAATCCTGTGGAAGAATCAGGTCTTGATACTAATAATACTTCCACCAACATTGATATTGCCTTTATCCAGTTCAAAAGGGCTACCCTTAAAGGCAGATGCCATTACTGGAATAGGGTGTCTCTGGAGGCTTATTTAAAAGTTGGTAGATCTCCTCGTGGGCTGCGGGTCCTTAATACACAGGGCTACGGTACAGTCCAGCCATCCTTTGTATCCGATTGGAATAAGGGACTACAATTAGGCGCAGATGCCTTGATTCAAGCAGTGATTAAGGATTATTTGGCACAGCAACCTACTATTGAGGCGGATATAACAAGCAAAGAAGAAATTGTGTTACATTTCAAGGAAGATCCGAGAGTCCCTGTATATGAACAACATTTCCAGGATATGATTAACAAGGAAGAAAATATAATCAAATAAAGAAAACTAAAGAAGTTTGAGAGGGATAAACAGGATTACCATCTGGATCGAGTATTTACTTGGAACAAGGAGCCACATACAGTGAGGAGACAACAACATTTTAGCGGAAATAGAGGTAGTTCCTATGCGGAGGTAAACTCGGGGCTGAAATCTATTTTGCGTAAGAGGGGGAATTCCCCATCTTCTTATTATTATTATACCAGCACAAGTGACTCTGACAATACTGAGGATCCATTCCTGGAGAGTGAACAGGAGGAACTATCTATGAGATCTGTTACCCCCACCCCCCCAGAAAACACAGTACTTTCAATCCAGGAGAGGAGAGAAGCAAGTCCAGTTCCAGGAACCTAGGAATCAAGAAACAAACAACCAAGAGATCCAGGGAAACTTTGAACGCCCATATCATCAGTATTATGTTCGGAACCCAAACGGACCCGGAGGGGGGGCAAACAGTACCAGGCCAAGAAGTGGAAATCGAAGAGGAAATCAGAGGGGACACTTACGATAGTCCATACACCTGAGAATATTGCAATAAACATCTCTGAGGTAACTTTAACTGATATTGAGACTCAGATATTGCAGAAAGGGTTGTATTTTGTACTAACAGTGAATATTAATGAATTTGAAATTTATCCGGACATTAAGCATTTATCAAGAACCTTGAACCTCAGGACATTTTTTGTAGCAGACATGGGTTATAATATTGTGGCAGATAACTATGAATCTTTGGATATAGTAGAAGCATTACCAGTGACATCTAGTGGTGTAACACCTTTAAGAACACTTTCCACATTTAATCCACCTTATTCAGATGTAGTTAGGATCTTTGAAAAAGCAGTACTGAATGATACAGGAACTATTAATACTAATAATGAGGTGTCAAATTATGTGAATTTATCTAATATTGAGAGGACAGCAATGAACTCTTTACAAGATAATTTATCGTTGGTTATTAAACCTGCGGATAAAGGTGGTGCCATAATTGTTACGGATACAGTAAAATATATTAGTGAAATCAATAGACAACTACTAGATCAGAATTTTTACAGGAGACTCCAGGGGGATCCCATGAATGAATTCAAGTCAGAAATTGACCAAATGCTTGATCAAGCATTACTAGAAGGTGTAATAGACCAAAGCGAATTTTCTTTTTTTGTAGTAACACACCCTGTAAGACCAACAATTTATATATTGCCAAAAATACACAAGGACTTGGAGAATCCCCATGGGAGACCCATAGTTACAGATATTGGTTCTATTACAGAACCATTATCTCATTATGTGGATTCAAAATATTAAGCAATATGTGCCCAAACTGCTCTCATATGTTAGAGATTCTGCTGATATCCTGGGGATATTGGAGGAGGTACAGTTAAATTCTAATTCCATCCTTGTTTTGAAGGATATTGAGTCACTTTACTCCAACATACCCCATTCTCAAGGCCTATTGGCCCTAGACTATTGGTTGAATATGGATTCAACAATGGGTACACAAAAAAAGAGGTTCACTCTGGATTGTGCTGGGACTGTACTAGAAAAAAATGTGTACCCGTTTCAGGGTGAGTATTATTTCCAGATTAAGGGTACGGCTATGGGTGCGACTTTTGCACCTAATTATGACAATCTTTATTTGGGTCTCTGGGAGAAATCAGTGGTCTATGATGCACAGGTCAATCCTTTCTACCATAGGATTGATTTGTGGTGTCGTTTTATTGACAACATCTTTTTAATATGGAAAGGCACTATTTGTGAACTAGGGGAGTTTGTCACATATCTAGAAACATGTAATTCTAAATTAAGATTTAGTGTAACAAGTGACAAAAATATGGTGACTTTTTTGGATTTGGAAATCAAGAGGGAGACTACTGATGGTATTCAGATGTCCCTCTTTAGGAAAAGTACTGACAGGAATTATCTTTTGAGTGCATCTAGTTGTCATACGAGACACATGATTAATAATATTCCCAGAGCCCAATTGCTTCGGGCATGGAGAAGCTGCAGTATTGATACTGACTTTATGAAACAGGGCACAGATATGTGTGAACGTTTTTTCGATAGGGGTACTCGAGATATTTGGTGGAAGATGCCATGGTTAAAGTCTCTGAAATGAATGGTGAGGACATTATGAAATCTAAAACCAAACATGGGGGAGATAATGATCACATTTGTGTTGTCACCACATATTGTAAACAGGCTGGTGCAGTGGGTGATATTATCAAGAAACAACTGTCACTTTTGAATTTGAACCAAAACTACAGGGGATAGCCACTAAATTACCACACATAGTGTATCGTTGTGGCAAAAATATTGGGGACATTGTCACAAAAAGCCACGAACCTGCTCAGAAGATACAGAGGGATGTGAAGACATGGTTACCATGTATACCTAATGGCAATTTTCCATGTGGTAATTGCAAATATTGCACTACCATGTTGAAAAGTACAATATTCACATCAGTTAACACTACGAAAATACACACAATGGATTCCCTTTTTAGCTGTACCTCTGAGAATTTGGTGTATTTGGCAACATTTACATGTGGGGCATTTTATATTGGCAAAACTACTCGCCAAGTTAAAGTCAGAGTCGGAGAACATATGCGTAACACTGGTAAAAATGACGATATAAGTGCACTGGCAATACACTGTTGTAAACACAAAATTGACAAAATGAAACATGAATTCAAATTCTGTGGGATAGAATTGGTAAAGCTAGGTCCACAAGGGGGCAATTTCAATGATTTACTATTGAACAGAGGAGCATATTGGATTTACAGTCTTGGAGGTTTACAAATGCCAGGATTGAATGACAAGTTTGATGTTATGCCTCTTATCAACATGAGAAAGAAAAAATGATTTATATATTTCTCTTAGATGTAATAATACAGTTTGATGTTTTTGAGATGTAGCAATTTGTGATATTAGATGAATTATTGGTTCCTTAATATCTTTTTTCTTTTCCTTTCCCCTAGATGGCATTGTTTTTGTACATACACTGCCAGAAAATATTTTTTAAGCATCAATAACACAACAAATTGGACTTCGACTAGTAAGTCTAGAGATTCACCTGGTCATAATGACTAATGATACGGTTAAGGATAAGTAGACCAGGTTTCAATAAACAATATAAATATGATTTAATTTGAGAAGTAATAACAGTACATTACAGATATAATGCTTTTGTTCTTAACTGAAATGTGTATTAGAAATATTTATATATGGTGACTTTCTTGGGTTCATTAGCTTTATGTAATATTTTTTTCACTGAAGGGTTGTGTGTTGGTTTGTATTATGATAAAGTATTAGCACTCCTTTTTGGGGTACTAACGCTTTAATTGAAAACTTTTTAAGGGTATGCAGTGTTGTTAGACCATCCTCCTGCTGAAGCACGGTGTGTGAAACTAGTGGAGGTTCTGTTCCCTGTACTGCTGGGCGGCTGTGCAATTTGTATGCACTAATTAAATTGTACGGCGAACATACCTGTAGTGCCTTTGCTACTTCTTTACATATTGACTATTTTGCAAGGTGGCACGTGTGTGTGGAGCTGAGGATTCTGTATCTAAATAAAAATACCAAACAGTCCCGGTCCTAGTACCAATCACTGTGGTACTCCTCTCATCACAGCTGTTGGTGATAAGAGGTCCCCCCCACCACCACTAGCCAGCTTGTGATCCATTTCATCATTTCTGGTCCCGCCCCTACATATTCCAGTTCCCCCCCCCAACCTCCCATGCAGCACCGAATAAAAGGCCTTGCTGAAGTCCAAATACAGGACATCCACTGCATGATCCTTATCCAGTTCCCACATCACCCAATCGTAGTACTCTACAAGGTTTTTCTGGCAGGATCTGCCCACTATAAATCTGTGCTGTTGACCATCCTGGAGATCGTTTTCTTCCAAGAAGCTCACTAGCCTCTCTTTTAGTATGGTCTCCATGAGCTTTCCACAACTGATGTGAGGCTCACTGGCCAATAGTTTCCTGGTTCATCATTTGGGCCACTTTTGTGGATGGGCACCACATGAGCCATTCTCCAGTCCTGTGGCACACATCCCGTGTCCAGAGAGGTATTGAACAAGTGGGCCAGTGGCCCTTCCAGGACCTCTGCCAACTCCCTTAGTATCCTAGGGTGAATGCCATCAGGTCCAGGTGCTTTTTCCACCCTTAATGCCCTCAACCCATCTAGTACTCTGCTCTCTATAATTCCTACATCTGTCATCCCTCCACCCTACCCACCCCCTCACCTGGGGTATCTGCCCCACCTTCTCCTGCGTGAATACAGAGCAGAAGTATTTGTTCAGTGCCTCTGCCTGCTCCACCCCTTTCTACACCCACCCCTCATCCATCTTAGTTCTCACCAGTTGAGCCTTGCTGTTTCTTCTCTCTCTGATGTAGCAGAAGAAGTCTTTTTCTCCAGTATTGATTCCCTGTGCCAGTCTCAACTCCCTGGACACCTTGGCCACCCTGACCAGTCTGGTAACCTCCCTGGACTTCCCCATGTATGTATCCTTATCTTCACCCCTCCCCAATTTCCTGTAGTTTCAAAACACTGCCATCTTGGCCCTCACCCCTTCCATAACCTCCTGTGTCAGCCAGCTGGGTTACTCTGCCCTTTCCTTCTTGCTTTTCTTCCTAGTGCAAGACTCTGTTGCCTCCGCCAGCTCTTCCTTTATGATGTCCCATTTCTGGTCTGCATCCATGTGTAGTTGCATTCTGGCCAGGTGCCTGCCCAAAATTTCCCCCATGTTCTTAAAGTCCACCCCCCTAAACTCAATCATCCTTGTACCCATGCACTCTGTTTCCCTCCTCATGTTGAGCATGACCCACACCAAATAGTGGTCACTCCCAGCCAGTGGTTCCTCCACTTCCAGATTCCTTACAGCATCCCCATTATCCACTACAAGGTCCAGAGTCCTTTCTATCTGAGTTGGCCCCTGGACCAGCTGTGTCAGAAAGCTGTCTTGAAATGCTTCTTGCAGGACCCACTCCCTTGCACTCATAGTGGATGGGGTGCCCCACTCCACCCCAGTAGGTTGAAGTCTCCTACCACTACTGTACTCCCCTTCCTGCAGACCCTCCTAATTTGTTTAGCTAACTCCCTGTCCAGGTCAATCCCCTGAGCTGGTGGGCTGTACACCACACCCATCCTCAGTGTCCTATTCTTTGCTTCTTGGAGCTGCATCCATAGTGCTTCTGTCCTCCACTCCTCCCTTACGCACTTTATCCCCTCCCTTACATAGATCACCACTCTCCCCCCATTCCCCTTAGCCCTATCTTTTCTGAATAACCTGAACCCTGGGATCATTATATCCCAGTCCTGGTACTGGATGGCCCACATTTCCGGGACAGTCATAAGGCCATTCTAGGGGTGGGGGTAGGAAGAAGTAGGCTGCTGGTTAACTAGGATCTGCAGCTTATCCAGTAGGTAGGGAAACGGGCAGACTGGGTAGGCCAAGTGGTCCTTATCTGCCGTCAAATTCTATGTTTCTATGTTTCTATTCTTCCCCCATTTATCCCTTCCTGTGCCACTTCCCCAATGCCTTTACCCATAACTGGGGGGGGAGGTCACTAGTCTCCCCTTTCTGGACCCTTTTCCTATCAGCGGTCCCCTTGCCATCCCCCCATCTAGTTTAAATCCACCTTTGTTGATATATACCCCTCTATTTACCATTTTAGTACTCCCTTCTGATCCCTGCTCAAATATAACCCATCCCTTGTGCATAGGTCACTATTGCCCCAGGTTCTACCCCAGTCTGACACTAATCTGTGCTCTCTGGTATGGCAGCAATCCCTCAGCCACTCATTGAACTCCTCTATCCTTTTTTTCCTCACTGTACTCACACATGGCACTGGGAGTACCTCAGAGAACACCACCGACCCCCCCCGCCTCCTTACACTGCCTACCCAGCTCCTCAAACCTCCCCATTACCACCTCTACCTTCTCCCCCACCAAGTAATTTGTACCCATGTGCATCACTATGTGAGGTTTCTCCCTCCCCCTCCATGCGCACTTGAGAAGTGCCTGCCCCGCCCTGCCCACTGTCAACCCTGGAATAGCCTTGACCCAGATCCTTCCTCCCCATCTGAACCCTTTCAGTATAGAATTCCCCAGCACAAGTGCCCTCATCTTCTCATCCCATACCCCCTCCTCCTGTTTTTGCTGTCCACATTTCCAGACTCCACACTGCCCTGCTCCATATTACCTCTATCCGCACCATTTATGACTCCTACATCTTCCCCCAAAGTTTCCACCTCTCCCTCCACCTCTACCCTGCTCTTCCACTCCCTCCTTCTTCCTTTCCCAGCCTGAATCCTGACTCCTGGGCCTTCACTACCCTTCTTCCCCCCCTCCCCCCACGATCTCTGACACCTCCACTAACACCTCCGATGCCAACACTGCAAACCAATTACTTGCTACCCCTACAGTGGTGCCCATCTCCTCCTTCCCCTGCCCTGAGCCTTCCCTCCAATTACTGCCCCTCTGCTCTCCTTACCCCACCCCCTCCCTACATCCTCACATGATTTAGCCCTGCTGTTCCTCCTCCTACTCTGCTTCTCCCAGCTACTCCTCTCTGGTGTCCCTCCTGCCCCAGCCCCCTCCCTTCCTTACCCTCTCCAGCTCCCTCCAGAGCCCCTGTACCTCCTCTTCCAGTCTCCTCAGCCTGTAACAAATTGGACTACCTCCCATTATCCTAATGTAATGCACTTGACCTGTCCATTGTGACCTCTGTAAACAACCGTACTCATATGCTGCACTTAATATGTTATTTCTGTTATTTGTTATTCACCGCTTCCAATATTGTTGTAATAATGTTTGCTGTTGTATGTATGTAAGCATTTCCACTACCCTTTCCCCCAGGATGCACCGTGAGATAAGCAACTTGTTGTTCAGTGTGCCTTTCCTGGTGAAACTTTTAAATAAATAAATAAAACAATTCCACTCCACATATTGTACACTTTACATAAGGAGATGGGCTTAAACACAGGTGTTATACAAAATAGTTTAGTACAATACCATCCATAGGATGTGATGCTAAATTAAGGTCCCTTCTGCCCATTTCTGGTCATTTTCTAGGAGGAGGTAAAAGACCCCATGGCACTTAATATAGTGACATAGAAATACATAATCTGATGGCAGATAAGGGCCACTTGGCCCACCCAGACTGCCCAATTTATTTATTTTTCTACCTTCATTTTTGCTGTAGACCCATTTAATCTATGGTGTAACTCTCCCTCCCCCCCCCCTTCCTTACCCCTATGATTCCCTTGTGCCTATCCCATGCATTTTTGAATACATTCACTGTTTTTGCCCCCACTACCTCATCTGGAAGGCAATTCCAGGAATCCATCACTCTTTCTGTGAAGAAACATTTCCTCATATCTGTCCTGAACTAACTCCCCTTCAGCTTCATAGCAAGTTGTCTTGTTCTAGAGCATGTTTTTTTCTTAAAATACTCCCTTCCTGTACCTTATTAACCCCTGTGAGGCATTTTAAGGTCTCTAGCATATCCCCTCTCTGGACCACCTCCACTCTGTCTATGTCCTTCCTGAGATGCGTTCTCCAGAAATGGACACTATACTCAAGGTGGGGTCTTACTATCGATCTATATAGGGGCAATACCACCTCCCTTTTTGTGCTGGTGATACCTTTTCCTATGCACCCTAGCATCCCACTAGCCCTCCCATCTGCCTTGTCACATTGCCTAGCCACCTTTAGGTCATTCAGTATGATTACTCCCAGGGTTTCTTTCCTGCTTGGTCATTGTCAGTATGATTCACCCATTTTATACTCTGCCCCCGGGTTTCTATTGCCTAAGTGGATTATTTTGCACTTTTTTCCATTAAAACCCAGCTGCTATACCCTTGACAGATCCTCCAGTTTTTTCAGAGCTCTACCCATCCTTTCCACACTGGTGTGTCCACCCTGTTGCAGATCTTGGTGTCATTTGCAAAGAGGCGGACCATCCCTTCTAGCTCCTCTTCTATGCCACCAGTAGTGTCATTGAAGAAGACCAGTCCCAGCACTTAACCCTGAGGTACCCTGTTGGTCAGTCTCCCTTCCGTGGAGCAAACTCCATTTATCACTACCCTCTGTCTCCTATCTCCTTAACCAGTTTCTTGCCCAGATTATCACCTTGTTGCTCACCCCCAAGCTTCCCAGCTTGCTTACCAGTCTCCTATGTGGAATGATGTTGAAAGCCTTGCTGAAAACCAGGTAGACCACTTTCACTGTTGCTCCCTGATCTAACTCTTTGATCACCCAGTCAAAGAAATCTATCAGATTTGTTTGGCATGACCTCTCCCATGAGAATCCATACTTCCTTGGATCCTGTGACCCACTGGATTCAAGATATTCCATAATCCTTTCCTTTAATAATGTTTCCATTAGCTTACCCACCACCGATGCCAGGCTGACAGGCCAATAATTGCCCGCCTCTTCCCCACTACCACTTTTGTGAGTGGGACTACATCTGCCCTTCTCCAGTCCTGTGTTATCACTCCAGTCTTCAGTGATCTGTAAAACAGGTCTGTCAGAGGAGCAGCTAGTACCTCCATCACTTTATCTGCAGTCTTGGATGCACCCCATTTGACAGCATAGCTTTTTCCACCTTCAGGTTAGCAGTTGGATTCCAGGCTCTCTCCACAGAAAAAAAACTAGTATTCACACCCTTCCCATCAAAGCTCCTGATACTTTTTGCAGTTCCTCCCCTTCCCGTTCCACTGTGAACACTAAGCAGAAGTATTTGTTCAAAATGATCTGCCTTTTCTTGGTCACCCTCTATAAAGCCCCCCTTAACCTTACAATCCCTTCAATAGTCTTCCAATTTTTTCGCTAACATACCTAAACAGTGTCTTGTCCCATTTTTATACTGTCTGAGTTTATCAAAGATGTGCAGGAGACGTCACTGGTATCATGGCCGACACTCCCCTTGTTAATTAAACTGGTCCATGCAACCCTGACCCCCCCCCATGCATCTAGAAATATGATACACTATACTACTGAGGGAAAGGATTGTGGAATATCTTGAATCCAGTGGGTTACAGGATCCAAGGCAGCATGGATTCACAGGGGGGAGGTCACGATAAACAAATCTGATAGATTTCTTTGACTGGGTGACCAAGGAGTTATATCAGGGTAGAGTAGTGGATGTGACCTACCTTTATTTCAGCAAGGCTTTCAACAGCATTCCACATAGGAGACTGGTACGCAAGATGGGTAGCTTGGGGTGAGCAACAAGATGATAATCTGGGCAAGAAACTGGTTAAGGAGATAGGAGACAGAGGCTAGTGGTAAATGAGTTTGCTTTGAGGAAGTGAGAGTGACCAGCAGGGTACCTCAGGGTACAGTGCTGGAACCAGTCATTTTTAATGGTTTTATAAGTGACATAGCAGAGGAGCTGGAAGGGAGGGTCTGCCTCTTAGCAGATGACACCAAGATCTGCAACAGGGTGGCCATTTTGTGTGGGGGTGGAAAGGATGGGCAGAGATCTGAAAAAAACTGGAGGAGTAGTCAAGGCATGGTAGCTGGATTTTAATGGAGAAAAGTGCAAAACTGCAGTGGCAAGAAGAGGTTGGCTGCCCCTCTTCTTGCCTCTCTGGCTACCTGACATTTTAACCTCTCACTCACCACTACCACCATTCCCAAAATTTGGAAATTCACTAAAGTTGTACAAGTGTTCAAAAAGGGCATCAAAAAGGGCAACATCAAATCCATTCAAAACTACTGCCCAATTACAATCTTCCCCACTCTCAGCAAACTTCTGGAAAAATTTGTTTCCTCCCAGGTCTGAGACAACCTACAAAAATATAACCTGCTATCCCCAGCCCAATTTGGATTTAGGCCTGCACACAGAACCACTGCTGCTAAGTGCTTAGCTCACCAGTGATATAAAATCTTGTATGGATAAGGGCATGCTTTCTGGGGCCTTTTTCATTGACCTTACAAAGGTATTTCATTTGGTAAATCACACCCTTCTGATACACAAACTGGCATCCCTAGGAGTCTCTACTACAGACTCTAGCTGGTTCTCTAGCTACCTCTGCAACCTCCGGTAATTTATTACGTTTAACAATGCCCACTTTACCCAAGCTACTATTAATGTTGGCATTCCCCAAGGGTCTATCCTGGGCCCATTTCTGTTTTGGTTAATGACATCCCAAACACCTTTTCCCACTGTAATACCCTTCTACAAGCTGACAAGATCGTGATTTACTCTAGTTCCAAGTGCCTGAGTGGCAACAACACGAGGCTGAACTCTGATTTCCACAGTGTTCAAAACTGTCTGGTTCACAATTGCCTAGTCCTGAACACCAGCAAGACCCAGACCATGCTCTATGGGTCCTCTCAAAAGGTTCAGGCTTGTGCAATAGGCCTATACATCCTCTGCTATGATGGCTCCCCTGTCTCTGTAGCTGACCACTTCAAATATCTAGACGTCACCCTTCATCCCACTCTGGACTTTTCAGAGCATATCTCAAACATCTATGAGGCTGTAAATGTCAAACTTGGGCTCACCTACAGATTCAAATATGCCTTGACTCCTGCAGCTATGGTAGCTATTGCCCAGGTGTCATGCTTCCCAGCTTCTTCTATGAGCTCACCTGTTTTTAATCAGGCAAGTGCATATAACCTCCACAAATGGAATGTCTCATACAATACTGTATGTCAGTTACAGTTTGCCGTATCGGCTCCTTGACAAACCTACCACTACACGCTATATTCAAGTCTGGGTTGGTTCTCCTCACCCTGTCGGTGCCTCTATACCCTAAGCTGTATGATTGATACCATCCTTAGGTCATCCAAACCTGCCTCATTGGCTTCAGTGTTAATATTTGCCAATCATGCATATTCCCTGCACTCCAATGATCAGGTCCTCCTGGCCCTGCCCAAGTACTCCTCCTAAATAGGTGAGCAGGCTTTTGCCTATTTTGCCACTATGGTATGGAACTCTCTACCCCCTCACCTATGAGTTTTCCGGTCCTACCTCACATTCAAAAGAGAACTGCTCAGCTATTTGAGTTCCTCAGACATATGTTCCTGTCCATTTGATTGTTGCACTTGTGTTTTGATCCTTAGCTATCTGGTTCTGGATCTACTCACAATTTATGTTACTGTTCATGATTGTCTTGCTGTTGGTTACTTACTGATTACATGCCTCACTCAGTATAATATCTATTATTGTTACTCAGACTTTTACTTGCGCTCCTGAATCTATTGGTGATTACAGTTTACTTTTATTATATCCACTTGTTTGCTGCTCTCATGCCTTGACCAGATGTTACTGCTGTTCTTTCTCTGTGTTCAGATATGTTGTACTATCTTTACCATGCTTGCTGAATACTGATTTGTTGATCCCTACTAGATCTGATTCTAATGTCTGCTTTGTTGACTGAGTTTGTTGTAACACTACTGTTTTATCTTTTCCGTGCCACTTTGTAATTTCCTGGGCCATGCCTGAAAATAAGCATTTTATTGTCTTCTTTTTTTATAATTCAAAATCTTTATTGAAAACAAGACAGTTACAGTAACAGGATAGAAATGCAATAAAGTGGTACTAACAGCAAAACACCAAACCCAAAGCATAAGAACTACAAGAACCATCCATGTCCCCCCACCACCCCTCCCATCCCAAATAGAATGACAGAAGTACAATGTATAGTTGAACAAGACAAAGACAACAACCTCATTTTATTGTCTTACACACTTACCCAGTCAAGAAAAATGAAATAAATAACCAAATAAATGAATAACTGATGCATAAATAACTAATCCGCTTAGGCCATAGAAATCCAGGGCAGAGTACAAAATATGTGGATTGAAAATGACAATGACTAAGCAAGAAACAGACAGGGATAATCATATCAGATGACCTAATGGTGGTCAGGCAGTGTGATAAGGCAGTCAGGAGGCCTAGTGGGATACTGAGGTACATAGGGATGGGT
Source organism: Neoceratodus forsteri (assembly GCA_016271365.2). NCBI lineage: Eukaryota > Metazoa > Chordata > Ceratodontiformes > Ceratodontidae > Neoceratodus > Neoceratodus forsteri. The sequence goes on from CM057453.1 coordinate 1,286,831,237, forward strand.
ATCATTTGCAGAAAAAGGGAGGTGGTGGTGTCCCTGTATAGAGCATTAGCAAGACCCCACCTTGAGTACTGTGTTCAGTTGTAGAGACCGCACCTCAGGAAGGACATAGACAGTGTGGAGGCAGTCCAGAGGAGGGCTACCAAAATGGTGCAGAGTCTACATCAAAAGCACTATGAAGAGAGGGTAAAGGGGCTCAATATGTACACCCAGGAGGACAGTAGGGAGTGAGATGGTATGATAAAGATCTTTAAATACCTCACAAGGGTTAATAAGGTACAGGAGGGGATTATTTTTCAGAAAAAAAGTGCTCTAGAACAGGGACATGCTATGAAGCTGGAAGGGGGGTAGGTTTAGGAGATATGTGAGGAAATATTTATTCACTGAAAGAGTAGTGGATTGCTGAAACAGCATTCTAATACAGATAGTGGGGGTGAAAACAGTGGAGAGTTTCAAAAATGCCCAGGATATGCACAAGGGAATTATAGGGGTGGTGGGGGAGAGAGACAGCACCATAGATCATTTATTTATTTAAAAAAGAACATTAAAGGACATACTGGCCCCCACCACTGATGTATGCCAATGTTTTACACTAGTCACATGTGATTTTTCAAGGTTACTTCGATGAGTTACTTTGGCTTGACCCTTTCATCTGGATTTCCACCCTCTGTAAAAGTGCCAGGAGAAGATTCTCAAGGCTAAAGGAAATTGGTATCTAAAAGAGCCAAAAGACCAAAGTGTGATGAAACAGAACCCGCCCAGGTCACAGAGCAGACCCAATAACATAGCAGAAAGGGGGGAAAACTGGGGGAAACCTTTGGTTTAGCAAGGTTACTTGGTAAGCCTTCCCTTCTGCCTTCTAATAATTGTGAGACTAGCTGTTGATAAGTTTGATGGAGTCTGGAATGTGGATTTCTAAGTGTGAAAGCAGGATGAAGTGAGTGACCCATGATCTTGCTGATGTGAGCCTGTATGTTCCTTCTGGAAGCAAAGGTGACTGCTCCATTCCTGAATGAATGGATAGAAAAAGATAAGAAATTGAGGCCTAGGTGAGACTGCAACACTGTGACATACAGTAATGGATGAACCAGGAAGTATTCATGATGTAATTGTGTTCAGTACACAGAAAAGGATGTGTAGAATCAGAATGTCTGTCCGTAGCTTGCAACTGATTGAGGACTTGAATAGGACTCCAAGCTGAGTTTGTTGTGAAATAGGATATATGGACCCTCTATTACATCTCTCAATTCTTGATCCTGGTAAAGTAAGGATGAAGCGATCTGCTGATGGTCTCTTGAGGCTGTTCTTTTTTTAGGTGAATTTCAGGTCTGAAGAGAGAGGAGATACATTCTTTAGGTTTCAGGAATTCAAGGAATCCTAAGGTCATGGCTGCTTGTAGATTGAGATCAGTGAAAGATCCAAAAACATTAACTTTTAAGAGGTCCATCTGTCAAGAATACAAGTTGTAACCTATAGATTTCCTTGTGGAAGGATCTTGAGGAAGAGATTTTCTCAAATTTTGAAAAAAGCCTTGCCTGTTAGATAGGATACGTAACAGCATGTGATATCAGGATGGATGGGCAGCAAGGTAAAATGCATGCTTGAGATATATTGTTTGATTGCTATGGCAGTCAAGCTAAATATTGAAGAACATTCCAGAACATGAGGCACAGAATATTGCACAGTCTATGTTTTGAAAGGAGAAAAGGGTAGTGTATTCATCCATGCTACTCTGTAGACAAACTTTGTTGATGCAAGTAGAACATTCCATGTGGTAGCAAAAGTGAGGAGATACATATTTATGTCACTTGCAGCAGTTGGAACAGTGGAGGAGTCCTTTCTTTGCTGGTGTTAGAGTAAGCAGCTCTGAACTGATTAGACAATTGGAGAATGAGACTGAATGCAGCTGAGAAGAATGTACATTCACCAGGTCTCAGGAGTCCAAGGAGGCTAAAGTCATAGCCTCTTCTAAGTTCTGAGTGGTTAGCCAACCAAAGACTCTATCTTGAAAGAGTTTTTTTAGTTTGCAATATTGAACATGGACTACAAGCTTCCTTAAGGGCCATCCTTGAGAAGTAAGTTTCTCAGGTCTTAAAGGAATGCTTTAATTTCTGGTCTGGATAAGTATGAGCTGGGACAGATGGATTTTGAGGTAAACTAAATGCCTAATATGTATTATACAATGGCAAGAAAATTTCCTGGACTCTGATTGGTCAATGTGTGCCTGAGACAGTGATGTTATTACACAATAACATCACTGTATAAAGACCAGGCACACACATGACCACATAACATACAAATCACACCTCCCTGCCACAACTTACTGCCACTATGAGCCATCACGCTGACCGCTGAACCCCCCCAAGTTACACCCCAAAAACATCAACTCTTTCCACAACGAAGTCAGTCACAACAAATACTGGCTTCAACAATAAAAAAAACAGAGCTCGCTTTTTTCCTTTTCTCTGGACAGCAGCGGTTTCACTAAACAGCAGAAACCGAAACGAATCATAGGGATTTCCATGCCTCAACTGCAACCAGCCACAAGCATTGTTTCGTTCATTTTAAAATCGCTATACATTCACCCTCCTTCCCAAAATAAACCGCACCAAGCATTTTTTTTTTTTAATTTAAACGTACCAACACACAATGACTTCTCGGGCGCATGCTCATGGTCCTACCCTCGACGCCTCTGTCAATTCACCGCTCCACCTTCATCATTTTCCTGAAGTGTTCTCCTGGTACAAACAAGAAATACTAGAAAGTGTACCGGGAAAACCTCAAATACAGTTTTGGTCTGACAGCGTCAATGTGAAACCGGAACATCAAGTACATTGAGGGGATAGAGGTCAAAAGACTGGGCAGAGCACACTGATGCGGGTAACAGTTCCCTCTAGTGGCAGAAACATATACTGGACTTTTTTTTTTTAAATATGCTCCTCCACCCACAAAAAATAAATAAAAATGCATAAAAAATTGTTTTTTTTCCTTTTTCTCTCTATACTTAAATGAGCCATTGTATAATAGCAATAAGCACTCAGGGATGTGTGTTATCGTGTAATAACATCACTCCTGGGGTGGTGGAAGCACTCGGCTTCACCTCGTGCTTCAACCCATCCCAGGAGTGATGTTATTACATGATAACACACACCCTGTTGTGCCTTATTGCTTAATTATCTAACAGTACTGGCCAACAGGCCTAATGCTTGAGAGCAGTAGATGTGGTCAACTGACCGAATGCTTGAAGCAGTATGATGGGCTGACAGGCCAATTATTTGCCAGTAATATGATGTGGCCAATAGGCTGATTGCCTGGAGTGGTATGATGCAGATGGCAGGCTGAATGTTTGTGAGCAGTATGGTAGGGCTGACAAGCCAAACGATTGCAAAAAGTATGATGTGGCTGAAAGGCCGAATACTTGTGAGTAGTACAACATGGCTGACAGGCCAATTGCTTGTGAGCAGTATGATGTGGCCAACAGAATGCTTGCTTTTGAGCAGTATGACATGACTCACAGACCAATTGTTGTGAGCAGTGTAATGTGACTGACAGGCTGACTGCTTATGAGTGGTATACCGATCTGTGAATGATGGAGGCGGAGTTATAACTTCATCGACTTGAGGATGGAAGTTCTGAATTGCATAAAGAAGTTCATGTTGATTCTAGAAATTTCATTAGGGAGGAGGCAAATTATCCTGTGTTTATTATGGCTTAAGCAACTTGGTTATTATAACAGAATATGACAGGCTGATTGTTCCAAAGATGACTCCAGGTGAGAGTGGCGGTTGCAATGGGATAAAGTTCAGGCAAGTGATATACATGACTGAAAATGAGGACCATCTTGAATTTCTGATGGCCTTGGACAAGCTAATCAGAATGGGCCACAAAATACCACAGAAGCATACAGGGCCGGATTTACACTGCCATGGGCCCTATGCACGGTACTGGGTAAGGCCCCCCCATACGCTGCATGGCAGCAGCGCACCATGCGTCGGTGCCCCACGATGACCACACTATCCAAATTCTAATATATCCCTAGATTAAATAATACTTTATAGAGGCTGTCTAACAAATCCCCTACTCTTACACATTGGAGTAACCAGCATTTAAAAATGTGTACACACTGGGGTCAAAAACTATAAGCACAGGTTAGGGGTGTGGGGGCCACTTAGGCCCCCAGAAAAGTTTTTGAATTTGGTGCATTCTGGTACATTTTGGGGTCATTTGAAATAGAATTTGATATCCTGCTACCCCATTCCCCATGACCAGTAAGTAACATTTTAGCTCCCTCCCAAGAGTCCCCCCAGTCCAGTATGTTGCCTGAACCAGTTTCCCTATAGCACAGCTCCAGTTCAAGGTCCCTGGTCCACCCCAAGTCCAGCAAGTTCCCTACCTCTGACTCTAGGGAATTTGTTTTTTTCCTTCTGTAGCTAGGGGTATGGGAGACTCTTGCTGGCCTATTAAGCAACAAAATGTACCACAGAGCATCTAATAGTAATACCACAGGGTTCTGGGAGCCTAGCACTGCACTACTGCAACCTTCCAACCCAAGGTGGCAACCTCAAAGCAGATTTTTTAAGCTTAGTTAACACATCTGTTCTTATAATACCTTACATGGCATTAATTGTAGTATTATTAAAAAAGTACATGAGCCATGAACATACACAAAACTGGGAGAAGCAGCATTTTAAGACAGGGTATACAAAAAGAATGCTTACACTTCTGTAATAAGTAAAAGACAGACCAAATAGTGTACCATGCCAAAGTCATTAATATCCCACAAGCTTATTCCAGAATTATGTGTGCAAAATGGATGAAGTGCGCAGAATGCCTCCTAATACAATACTATACACCCCTTTCACCTGCTTGGGTATAAACCACACCACGTGTCTTTGACTGTATTATATACAGTATAAATAGTCTAGCACAGCTAATGAATTCTTTACTTTTAGGGGTGAGGCCCTCACCCCTAAAAGTAAAGAATTTGTTAGCTGTGCTAGACTATTTACAAATAATACAGTCAAAGACACGTGAGGCTTGTTTCTCATAGACAGTACATGACTCTGAAAGTGTCACACTTAACAGTAGTGCAATCTCAGGAAACCAAAATCATTTGTCAATGCCACATCACATGCACAAGCCCAATAGATCTAATGTTCTGCACTGCTAAGAGTAAGGTGTGGTCGTTTTACAGAACATCAAGGTAACTGCTCCATTACCTCATCCTTGCAGAAGGAAAAGACCTGTTGCTGTTTAATTAATTCTATGTGAACAAGCTCTTGGTGCATTTGTTGCAACAAGGCACCATTTGTGGCTGATCCTGGCTGCTAGGCCCAAATAGTGTTTATGACTGGTGCTAAATACAAACACTGTTAAGTATCAATCATACACTCCTACCTTAAGCAATAAAAATGCCATGTTTGTTTAAAGCAGACATTTATGTCCAGGTGTTTGCTACAAGCTTTAGTGGTGAAGAGGTGACCTAGCATCTGGGTTCAAGATTTTTCCACCCAGGGCATAGTACAAAGGTAAAATGAACCACTCTTACAAAAAAACTGATTTTGTAATGACAGGGCCTGCACTGGTCTTTAGTTATTTCTCCAGTCTTTCTTTCCTGCACAGGATTTGATAAGCTACCTTGCATCTCCCTGATTCCCCCCTCCTTGCTCCCCATTCCCCTCCTCATTATCTTTTGTCTCTACCTCCCTTTCTGCTACCCTTGCTACCCTTCTTTCTCTCAAACCAATTAAATCCAGTCCATTTTATTTATATAGCACCTCTTCCAAAAGGCTCAAAGTTCTTAACAATAAAAGCAATAAGAAATTACGATAAAACCAAAAATGAAAAAAGGAAAACACCACAGGCAACCACTTTAAGGGTAATAGCCTTAACGGCCTGGAACCAAATCTCTGCACTTATCTCCCCACCAAGTGCTACACCCTTCTCAACCTCCTATTTTATCTTGGCAAGCTTTCTGGGTCCTGAGTCCCCTTCCCACACTGACACTACATAAATGGAGTGATACTTCCTCTCATGGGAACTACCATTCAATCACCCTTCTCATGACTTTTACCAAAAAGTAGGAAAAACCTGTGCTATACCAACCTTCTGCTTTTCTTAACTCCTTCATTTTCTGCCCTTTCCTGACCCTGTCTGGTTTCTATAAATTACTTTCAGCAGTTTCTTCCCTTCTACTACACTTGAGTCTGTTGTGAAGGGGTTGGACCAGGAAGGGACAAAACAGACACAGTTAGTGTTTGCCATCTCTGTTTGTTGACCTTTCCAAAGCAATGCTCTCAATATACAGAAGCCCAAAACAATTTTGTGTTCTAAACTGTTGTCTTTCAACCCTCACTCACCTCCACATCTGAGTCCTGAAGTCGACAATAATAAGGGCAGGCAATGCAAGCCTGGGCCTCTCTACGACTGCCAGAAGATGTCTTGTCACTGTCCTCTGAGTCCCAATGCGATGGTCCTGGTTGCAACCAATTGCACAAAGCTCCGGCTCCCAAGTCTCTCCGTCCTCCAACTCCCACCTAGTCCTGCGGTCCGCCGCCATACCAGCCTCTACTCCACAACATAGTTATATGTTGTTCCACTCCATTCTTGTCCTTACAGGCTGCACTAGGCCTGAGGATACAGCGACCACCACCACCACTACTACCAGAATAGATAAATTAAGATGTTGACGGTCTGACCACCTGACAATTATAGAGCAGCTACTAGCCGACAAGCCGCTAACTCGCCAAGCCAACTCCTGAGCAAGCAGCAATTTTTAAACAAATGGCATGGCGCCAAAGCTGGTACTGCTGGGTGCTGTGTGGCACATGCGTGAACCAGTCGAGCTGTGACCCGATGACCCTGTCCAAGCTGCTGTGAGCCTATGGCACTGACTGATGCTGTTCTGGCTGGCTGCCACCCACTCTTTGATCTGACAACCCCCAATCAGACGTCATTCTGGGTGGGCGAGTGGTGGCAGGGGAAAGAAAAAAAAAGATTTATTTTGGCAGCTGGTGCCGTGGGAATTGGGCCCCTAATAGCTTGGGCCTGATGCATGGGCATACTTGGCATTGAGGTAAATCCAGCCCTGGAAGCATAGGATGGGGTTCAAACAAGGACATTTCAATGTTTGATCCATGGAGCCGGATCACAAACATGAATGTTCATTCCAATCTGAGAAAAAATGTGGCCACATGATAAGATCTGAAAAAGTGGAAGAAGTGATGGTATGGTGATAAGCCAGAGCAGTGACAACATGTGCCAAGTTCAGAAGAGATATAAAACTTCTTCCTTAGGGAATGCTTCTCATTGCAAAACAGTGGTGTCCTAGCAGGGCTGACAGTTTTCATTCTGTGCAGAATCATTTGGATGAGAAGGAAGAGACCAGAAAAGAAATGTGAAACTGTTTTTTTTTAGATATCTGGATCTATAGTAGTGGACTGGAGATTGAGAACAAGTAACTGAGGTGGATGGCATGGCATGAAGTCTGGTATGGAAACCTTGGTTGAGGCCTGAGAGAAGATATGTAATCAGATTCAAGTATATTGGTAGAGAACAACCACTGAAGGTGAAGACTTTTAACTGGAGTCAATATTAGGCACAATGTGAGCTGTAGCTTTGGTTAGAAAAGAGGCCAGAATATACTGACAGACCCTCTTAGAATGGATTTCCCCGCAGTAGATGCAGACGTGCAGCAGAGTGCACGATGGTGCAAAGCAAGTTGTTTCATTGAAGTTGATGGAATTGTTTGATCAGAAAACATACAATCTATCATCCTTTTTATCCAAAAGATTCATTGGTATATAAAACACTTAGTCAGACTTGAAGGACAAGATGAATGGGAATTTGAAAATGGACAAGAGTCATGAACTGAAAGCATATAAGGCTGCAAAAAATGGCAAAACGACCTGCATAAAGAACAGGTATTGCACATTGTCCAGTGCAGTGACTGTGATAAAACTCATTATTCAGAGTCACCAAGGATATTTGTGAATTAACTCTAGATAGATAAGCAGCAGCTTGGGCAGAAATTAATTAGTGGTAATCATAGAAGCACTGCCATGTCTGATAGTAAGATTAAGTTGTGAAGACATAGACAATTCATGTGACAGGGGTGCTGTTGGTTGCTGAATCAGCTGAGAGGGTTGTGAAAGAAGCAATGATGGCTGTTGGCAAGATAGCAGAGAAAAGGAGGGTGATGGAAGAGTCAATAATAGAACAGGAGTACTGCTAGGAAGACCTGGAAGCCAATTTGACTGACCCAGATTTGACAGTTGACTGGAAGGCTTAGATTCCGGGATGCCACTCTGAAAGTATACCAGGTTATGGCTAAATCCACTTGGAGAATGGCAACCCATTACTCCTCAAACTGAAATTAGGCCAGATTGATAGTAGGAGTAGGTACAGGTATTGGAGGTGAAGCTGGGGTTGCTGTTAATGCTGTGAGATACAAATCAAACAGTTTATGGCACAGGAGGAACAGATGGACCCTCAGTACTAGGTGTGCAGAAATCAAATCTGTCAAGCAATCCTGCACTCACCACCATCAAAAAGACACTGCTAGCTGTAGCTCCATAAAGTGCAAATTTTATTAGAATCCCAGTGGACAGCACATCTTGACTAGTTTTGAACCATCGTTATTTATCAAAAGACATGCTGCATGATTAAAAACATTGCTTTATATTGGCACTTAAACATGACATCATCAATTAGTGTCTCCCAAAGCAATAAGTGTAGAGTGAATCACTCAGTATATAAAGTGACTAAACATTTATATTGAAAAATCTTAAAACATATACAAAACACATGAGTTAAACTTACATATATATTAAAATGCTTCTAATATCATCCCGATAAATATCATCCAATAAACATGTACATATATTAACTTATTCATGTACTAAATTTTATTTTTATTTTCATTTTTAGTATATTACACCATGTTTTTAGAAGGTTGGAATCACATCATATATATATATATATATATATATATATATATATATATACATTATTTATTATTTATTTATATTTAATATATGAGGTTAAGCTAATTTTCTTATTTAACCCAGGAAATTTACAAGCTCCTAAGGTATAGATCCAAAAACCTTCTCATTTTAAAATCAAATTCTTATAATTTCCACTTATTTTTTCACTTTTAACTTTCTCAATGGCCTGAAAAGTAAACCGATGTAAATCCTTTAGTATTTTATTTGTCACATGAAATGCCATTGCGTAAGTCTGATCCTCTTTTTTAACTGCCATGTAGTGCTCTCCAACTCTGCATTTGAAGGTTTTCTCTGTTTTACCAACGTAGAAGGCACTGCAGGTACATGTTGCCAAATATATTAATCCCATCGTGTCACATGTTATTACTAGGGATGAAAGAGTGGCTTTGAATGCTTTGAAAAGTGATAATAACATTATAATTAAACCAGTGGATAAAGGAGGTGCAGTTGTGATTCAGAATGTGACAGATTATAGCTTGTAAATTTCCTGGGTTAAATGAGAAAATTAGCTTAATCTCATATATTAAATACAAATAAAAAAGCAATAATGTGTATATATATGATGTGATTCCAAGCCTTCTAAAAACATGGTGTAATATACTAAAAATGAAAATAAAAATAAAATTTAGTATATGAATAAGTTAATATATGTATATGTTTATTGGGTGATATTTATCGAGATGATATTAGAAGCATTTTAATATATATGTAAGTTAACTCATGTGTTATATGTGTATGTTTTAAGATTTTTCAATATAAATGTTTAGTCACTTTATATACTGAGTGATTCACTCTACACTTATTGCTTTGGGAGACACTAATTGATGATGTCATGTTTAAGTGCCTATATGAGCAACGCTTTTAATCATGCAGCATGTCTTTTGATAAATAATGATGGTTCGAAACTAGTCAAGATGTGCTGTCCACTGGGATTCTAATAAAATTTGCACTTTATGGAACTACAGCTAGCAACGTCTTTTTGATGGTGGTGAGTGCAGGATTGCTTGACAAATCTGATCTACACTTATCCGAGCACCCCAACCTGGTGCGACATTCTGTTTGGAGTATTTGCAGAAATCATCTTGGAAATAGTTTTAATCCTTGATGGAGAACTGATATTTTGAGGAAGCTTTCTGTTATGAATTTAGTCAAAGGCAGACTGTTAGGGATTCATCTTCTTTCGGTTGAAACTGATTAAATGAGTGGCCATGAGGTTCGCTATGCTTATGACTGGGAAGGATTACATAATGATTTGATGACTTTGAGTGGAACTTGGGGTGCTGAGCATGTCCCGAGGAGGTAACTGCCATGGGCAAGTGACCCCCAGTATCCTGATTGATGCTCTGAGAATGGCAGATGATTCCAAGCACAGGCTAGGTTAGCAACACAGCTGCATGACTGTGCTTCTACAGGCTCTTGCACTACCACTACATAACATATCCCAGGAGTGATAGGAACTAATAAATAAATGAGAGGGATCTGAATCTGGTACCCACCAGAGTGTGCCATAGAAAGTCCAGAGGGAAAGTGATGCCACTGGAACACCTCAGAATGAAGAACAAGAAAGAGAAGCACCAACTAGGTGCAGCTGTGGATAAAAATGAAGGCTGTAAGACAGACATCCAAAAAGCAACAACTGAGGGAAAGAATACTATGGCTGGATCTCCCAGGGAAAGGTGGTAGTTTGCTAGCAGAGATAAGCAGGTAGCTGGTAACTAAAATGGGAGAGGAGATGATGGCTCTCTGGCATGAAGTGGTGGGGCCCCTGTTTGGTATGCTGTTGACCCATGCTCATGACTCTCACCTGGGGCAACCAGAGTAGAGCCTGGTGAAGAGTGTGAAGAGCATCCATGTGGATGCTCCCCAGCTTGAGGGAGGTTATGGCCTGCACTGAACTTGAGCAGCTCCTGGTTGTGGGTAGGTGGAGGTGCACATGGTGGCATGGGTGACTACATGTTGCGGGGTGTCCTTCCCAGGACACCACAGACATTCAGCCATGACATGGGAAAGGGACAGAGGAAAGGGATAAAACAGGAAATGGCCACCCTGCAGAGCCAGAAGAAGGCCTCCTACAAATCCCCCCATGCCACTCGACTGCCCAACACACCATGCCTGCCCCCAGGACTGACAACCCCAGTGTTACAGGTGCTTTCTCCCTGGTAGCAAGCAGGGTGGCCCTTCAGGGATAAGCCAGACCACATGTGGTGTCAGAAGTCTTGGGGAGCTTGGAAGTAGGTACAGCAGCAAGGGTTGAGTCCAGCTGGCAGAGGGGACATGAGCGAGAGATACAGGAGGCCTGGGAAGAGAAAAAAAAAGAACTAGAGGAAACACAATCAAGACGACTTCAGAGGCACACCAAAGAAGGACAGACAGGTGGCAGCAAGTCATAGACTACAAGCAGCTGGGGCAGAAATGCACACAAAATTGGGGGGTGGGCAGAGGAGTTGCACCATAAACAATGCAAGAGAGAGAGAGAGAGAGAAATGAAAAACAAAGCACAGCAAATAAAACCAGGAAAAAAAAAAAAAAATGGGGTGGGAGGGGGAATGGAAGCATAGGGAACAAACAGTCAACAGAAAGCTCAACAGCAGCAGCAAAGGGAGCACAAACAGCAGAACAAGGAGCAAACAGCAGACAGAATCAAAATGGACAGGAGCAAGGAGACAGAAAAGATGCACAAAACAAAATGGCAGAGGATGCAGAGACTCAGGAGGCTAAAACACTAGGCTGGGGAGGTATGGGAGGGTGTGGTTTACATAGAGCAGGGGGTGGAGTCTGGCAGCCCCCACCCCCCCATGAAACCATTAGGGAACCCTTTAATTCTCAGTGTTTTACTCCCCCTTCCCCATTGCAGCATATAGGTTCCCCATTTGGCTTGGCTGGGGAGCCATGTGTCTTATACGCCTCCACTCATCTGACCTTTACTGCACAGTACTCTGGCTCCTACAATGCGATCACAGACCTCTACCTTCAGTCTAGCACTGCGATTGTGTTGTCCTCTGCTTGCTGCCAATAGCTCTCTGTGACTTAGTGCTCTCAGTATGAAATTCTAATGTATATTCTGCGTATACCATATTGCATCTTTCTCTCCATAATTGGATATATTTGCTGTATGCCTCTACTTGCTGCTTAGTGCTACTGTACCTGTGTGCTTTAGGTATGCATGTTTTGTATTGTTTATTTCAAGTTATTATGTATATCCTCCTCTACCCACCACCCCCAGGACGCATCTGGAATAAAGCATTTTAACACTCAGTATGCCTTTCTGGTAAAACTTTTAAATAAATATAAATAAATAAATAAATCAGAGACAGCATCAGTTAGAATCAGTCAGTGGTTTCTGTGCTGATGCTGCTACTTGCATGGGGTGCTGCTTTGATGCACACTGAGGAGCTGCTCCATTTACATTAATGCGACAGCCCATGCCAGTACACTGGCAGAATCAGCATCAGAAGTCACTGACTTGTTTTGACCAGTTTGCCACAGTGGCAAAGCCTTAAAACGGCAGTATTTATGAGTCACTACAAACCAAAAACAAGCATTTGTCAATGGCGAATGTTTGCTTGCTGGTGTTAGCATTGTAAATACAGGAGTTAGACAGATGCAGAGTAGAAATGGTAGTGAAGTACCGAACTTCACACCAATCCCACCTCCAACCTGCAGAGATGGACAGGCACTGGGGTCTGCGTTTGGGTTGTCTCCCATAACATTCATGCCATTTCACCTCACCCTATCCTGCAAACACCGACAAGTGTTGAGGTGTGCCTTGGGGTGTTCGGCTTTTTAGTCACCCCATTCCATAAGGACATACACTGAAATGGGTGCAGTATAGGAGTATGGGGTGAACTCTGGGGCCAAAGAGTCAAAGACAATCCTCAATGCCTGTCACTGGCTTCAGGGTGGGGTGGGTGGGGTGGAATGGCATCAGCATTACAGTCGGCAATCCAAAGGCACACCCCTGATGCCTGTCAGTCTGTACAGGGTGGGACATTATGGTTAGAAACCCTAACGCCCTGGGTGTTTGTTGGTATTTGCACTAAAACTTTTTAACATGACCTTTTTTGTGATCCCCACCTCATGAAAGCATTTGGGACCTCTTTTTATGAACAGTGGCACTGTGAGTTTGTCAATGTGTCCTGAACTTTGAGTTCCCACAGTGACCATGCCATTGTGTGTCAAATGTATGAAAACACAGATCGGGCAGGATGTGAAGAATGACAGCTGCACCATTCATATGGAGGTGTGAAGAGATATCAATGCTGAAAATCGGTAGTGAAAATATTAAAAATGCTAGAACTTCAGAGCGTACGTGGAAACTGTGTGTGTGCATGCGTGTAACACAGTCATTTAGTGGAATTATATCACCAAATTTTCAACATAGGTATTTTGTGATCCCTGCTCATGAATGGTGTCAGTATGATTTTCTTAATCTGTTCCGAACATTGATTTCCCACAGCAACAATGTTGTTCTGTACCAGATGTGTAAATGCATATTTCGGGCAGGATGTAAAAAATTACAGCTGTGCTGTTCGAAAGGAGGTCTGAAAATTGCCAGTGTTGGAAATCTGGAGTGAAAGTACTACAAATTTGCGAAGTTACGAGAGTGCGTGGAAATTGTACTACGCACGCTTGTAACACAGTTATTTTATGGACGTTTGTCACCAAATTTTCAACATAGGCATTTTAAGATCTCTGCTCATGGACAGAGTTATTGGGATTTTAAAGATGAACATACATACGAAGATGCGAATCTGCCAGCAGAACAGACCAATCGGTCTATCTAAATCTGCCCAAGAGTGCAGCTAGCACCCTAGATTGCAGTTGCCCCAGCCTCCTTCCCCTCAGTTCCTCCCCCGCTCGTCCCAGACCCTACCCCCCGACTCTTCCTCTTGCATTATCCCAGTCCTTCTTAAAGCTATTGACTGTCCTACATGTTACCACCGCCACTGGAATTGCATTCCAACTAGACATCACCCTGTCAGTGAACTAGTGCCTCCTCATTTCCCTCTTGAAACATCCACCTTCCAACCTTAGTTTGTGTCCCCTTGTCTCTCTTCCACTCCTCAGTTTAAACCACCCCTCTCGGTGCTAGGTTTATTTACCCCCCTCAGGTATTCAAACGCTTCAATCATATTCCCCCATCCCGCCTCTTCTCCAGTGTGTACATGTTCAGCTCATTCAGCCTGTTCAGCTCATTCAGCCTAACTTCATATTCCTTTCCTTCCATCCCCTTTAACATTTTTGTTGCCCTCCTTTCCACCCCCTCCAGTAACCTTATATCTGTCCTCAGGTATGGCCATCTAGTATATCACACAGTACTCGAGGTGCAGTCTGACCAATGATCTGTAGAGATAGGATCACATCCATGTGTCTGGATGATAGCCCCCTTGTGATGCACCCCAGCATCCTGTTTGCCTTTGCTGTTGCTCTCCTACACTGGGCTGAGTTGTTCATGCTCCCAGTTACCAACACCCCTTGGTCCTTCTCCTCCTCTGTGATCCCCAGCCTCACCCACCCCCAACCAATAATCCCTCTTCAGATTCTTAGGCCTGAAATACATCACCTTACACTTGTTTGCGTTGAATCCTAGCTGCCACTCCACCGACCATGTCTCTGGTTTGGTTAGGTCCCCCTGCAGTTTTTATAAATGTGAGACAAGGAAGCTGGAGTGTTGTCTTTGCAAACAGAGAATAAAACAGCAGGACTTCAACTCAGAGCAGCAAGGTACGTTTAATATTATTTGAAGTGCAGGACCAAACCGATTGGGGCCACTTTGATGGAGTGGTTTGGCTTATTCACATTTTGGCCAAAATTGATAAATAAGAGCCCCTATATAAAAAATCTTCCATTACACGCCTGTTTAGGCAGTTGGGGGGGGGCACACTGGACGTTTTTCAGTCATGGATATTGGTCACAACCAGGAGCCCCTCTGAAAATAAAAAATTACATTTATAAAGCCAGGGTTGAGCAGATCACACACTGAATTGGCCCCCTGCAGTTTTTCCCATCCATCCTCTTTGTCCTCCACTGCCCCCAATTTGGTATCATCTGTGAACAGACTAACCCTGCTCCCCACTCTGTGTGCTGCATCAGAGACAAAAAGCCCAAATATCACTGAGCCCAGCACTGACCTTTGCAGCACCCCGCTTGTCACTGTTCTAGATGCTGAGAGCTCTTCTATCACCACCACCCTTTGCATCCTTCCCTGTAAGCAGGTCTCTATCCATTTAGTCAGCATTTTCCCACCCCCACTGCTGTCACCTTCCCCCCAGTCTCCCATAAGGCACTGTATCAAAGGCCTTACTGAAGTCCAAGTACAGGACATGTACCACATGGCCCCTATCCAACTCCCTTGTCACCAAGTCATAATACTCGATTAGGCAGATTTGACAAGACCTCCCTGAGATGAACCCATGTTGCTGCTCATCCTGGAGGCCATTATTCTCTAGGAATTCCACCAGCCTCTACTTCAGTATCACCTTCATAAGCTTACCCACGATGGACGTGAGAATGACCATCCAATAATTTTCCGGCTCCTCCCTAGACCCACTCTTGTGTATGGGCCCCACATGGACCACCCTCCAGTCCTGGGGCACACACCCCATTTCCAGGGAGGTGTTGAACTGATCTGCCAGTGGCTCAGCCAACAGCTCCGCCATCTCCCTCAGCACCCTGGGGTGGATGCCATCAGGACCTGATGCCTTGTCCACCCTTACTGCCTTCTGTCCCTCTAACACCCTAGTCCCTGTGATCATGTTGTTAATCTGCTCCTCCCCCCTTTCCCCACCCCCCAGCCCATGCTGGTAGTGGACCATCCCTCCCCTTAGTGAAAATGGAGCAGAAGTACTCATTTAGAATTTACGCTTGTTCCTCCCCTTTTTCCACCCAATCCGCTCTCCTTTAGCCACAAAGTATATTTCATGCATTTCCTCCTGACATACCTTAAAGTCCTTTTCCCTCCCTTATGCCCTGTAACCTTAATTCCTGGAGGCCTTAGCTTTTTTCACCCTTCTGGCCACCTCCCTTGACCAACTCCGTAAGCCTCCTTATCCTCTCCCTTACCTGTTCTCCTGTACTTCCAGTATGCAGCCCTCTATGCCCTCACGCCTTGCAGCACTTCCTTGTTTAGCCAGCATGGTTTCTTGGCTCTGCTCTTATTACTCCTGGCCCTGGTGCAGACTACTGCGGCATCTGTTAGCCCAGTTTTTATGACTCGCCACTTTTGTTCTGTAGCCATCTCTGGCCTTATATCCTGGAGTCTCCCTCACAGTATTGCTCCCATCCTCCCAAAGTCCAGCCTACTAAAGTCCACCACCTTAGTGCCTATGCCTCCTGTCTCCCTGCCCAGTGCTACAATGAGCCACACTGTTTGGTGGTCGCTATCCGCTAGTGGGTCCTCCACCCTTACCTCCCTCACTGCCTCTCCATTTGCCAGTACTAGGTCCAGAGTGCTACCAAGCCTTGTAGGCCCACTTAACAATTGCATCAGAAGGCCGTCCTGGAATGCATCAACAAGCACCTGCTCCTTGGTACTGCTAGTGGCTGGGGTGCTCCAGTCAACTCCTGGTAGGTTAAAATCCCCCACTATCACCACACTCCCCCTTCTACAGACCCTCCTTATCTGCTCTGACAACTCTCCATCCAGTTCTCTGGATTGGGCTGGTGGTCTGTACACCACTCCCAGCCTCAGCTTTCTGCCCTTGGAGTCCAGGAGTTGCACCCAAGGCACCTCTGTTCTCTCCTCTTCTCCCTCATTTGTTATGCATTTGAGCCCTTCCTTCACAAAGAGTGCAATCCCGCCTTCCAACCCCCCCAGTCCCTGCTGTATATCCTGTATCCCGGGATTGCCGAGTCCCAATCATGGTACTCTGTGGCCCAAGTCTATGTCACTGCAGCAGTGTCCATCTTCCCCTCTAAAAGGAGTGCCTGAAGTGCTGCAATTTTGTTCCCCAGGCTTCTAGCATTGAGAGACCACCTTCCACCAATACCCCTCCTTCTCCTCACTCTTCTCCTTGGCCTGTGTCCCTCCTCCCGGTAGTCTGCACCCTTTCTCCTTGTTATTCTTACCAGGTGTCGGTGCCTTCTGTATTACACTCGGACAACTCTGCCCACCCCCTCCCAGGGTTACTACGCTTCAGCCTTTACCTATATCTAGGGGGGTGAGCTCATTAGGCTCCCCTGTCTGGACCTTTCTACCAACATCAGTCTTTTGGCCACCCCTCCCACCAGTTTAAATCCACTTTAGTAGAGATATAACCCACTAATCCCGCCTTTAATACTTCCATCCCCTCCCTGCTCAAGTGTAGCCTGTCCACCGTGTACAAGCCACTATTCCCCCAGACCCTACCCTAGTTAGTCACTAACCCATAATTTTTGGTGTGGCACCTATCCCTCAGCCACTCATTGAACTCCTCAATCCTACCCTTCCTCCCCATGCTTGCACATCGTAATGGGAGTACTTCCCAGAATGCCACCAACTCCCCCACATTCTCACACTGCCTGCCCAACTCCTAGAACCTCCCCCTCAAGCCTTCCACAGTCTCCCCCGCCAAGTCGTTTGTACCCACATGCAACAGTAACTGAGGTTTCTTCCTCCCCCTCGCTGCACATTTGAGCAGTGCCTGCCCCTCCTGCAGTCAACCCGGGGATAGCTTCAACCCAAATATGTCTGTTCCTTTCCCCCCTTCTGCCCTATCTCAGCCCTTTCACTATAGAATCCCCCGGAACATGTACCCCGTTCCTTATCCCCTTTTCCTTCTAATGCCCCTTCTACCACCCCAGTATTCATTTTTCCCTGCCCCTTACCCCCACCAGCTGCACCCTCTGTGACTTCTGTATCTGCACCCCATACTTCTGCCTCACCTCTTTTCTCTGCCTTATTCCTCTCATCCCCTTTGAACCCATTCCCAGCCTGACTACTTCCTACTGGGCTTCCCATGTTGACCTCCCCTCTGCCCCTGCTAAATTCCAACCCCTCTCCTATCACCGTTGTTGTCAATTTAGTGCCCCCATTCCCTTCTACCCCAATAGTGATACACCCCATCCTTCCCCTTGCCATAGCCTTCTCTCTTCCAGTCACCCCTCCTTCCTTACTAGCCCCCCTTCTACCCTTTCATCCTTGCTATCTCTTCCCCTACCTGTTGCCATCTCTCTCGTGCCCGGCTTGTCCTCCCCCTTAGGTATGTTCCTGCTCCTCCCCTGTCAAAACAGAGGTTCGAATCTATTCCTAGTCGATACCCCTCCTACATCTTTTCCACCCTATCGATTCCCCCCTCCTACTTGTTCCCCTCCATGCCCCTCTGGTCCCATCCCTGGTCCCTCCCTACCCACAGCCATCTGCTCTCTCCCCTGGTACTCCTCATGGTCTCTTTCTCCCCCATCAGGAGGCCCCCCCTCCCTTGCCTCGGGCACCCCCTTCCTTCTCCTCTCTTGTCTGCTACTGTCTCTGATACTGGGGTCAGTTTCAGTCCCTAGTTGTTCTTCCCTCGTCCCCCCTTGCCATCCCTCATCCCCCGCAGCCAGGAAGCCTACCGTACTCATCTGCCCTGCCACTTAGACACCTCCCTAACCTCCACGGTTCCTCCCTCAAATTAGCCAGTTGTCTACAGAGCATACACCCCCCCATCCCCCAAGCCCAGTCCAGGATCATGGCAGACCCATACCCTGTATACCCCACCACCCTTTCAAAGATGCCCGCCCTATTGACACATACCACCTGCCCCATTTTGGCCCCCATCTTATGTTACAGGCTCTTACTCCCATTTTCTGTACCCTACTACAACTGTTGGAGCCCTATTAACTCAAATCCTGTTTCCCCATTGGTCCCCCTACTGCCCCCTTGCCCGGCCGGGTTAATTGATCTCAAATCTCATCCATTAGATACTGTATTACTGTAGCAACCCTAAAGCCTTCTTGTCCATTTTTTAACCCTCACCTACCATACTTTTTGTTCTCAGCCCTCATAGTTTCAATTAGCCCAGTTAGAAATCATATTACACTCCAAGTATTACTCAGCTCAGTTAGAGAAATAAACCAAACAACTAAATCTGTATTATTACAGCAATCGAAAAGGTATCCAGTCACTGCTTTGTCTCCACCCAGAGACTGCTCTAATACAGGACCCTGGGCAGGTGAGTGAGCAACTCTAAAATCCTGACAGAGCCCAGTTGAGCTTGCCTACTCCTCCTGTCTCATTTGCTTGTTCTGTTTCTCCCTGCACTGCAGGCTGCCCTTTTGTACTGGGCTCCTGCCTGTGTTGGTGCCTTTTTCTGTCCACAAAGAAATCCGCAGCAATCCCGACAGAGCTCTGTTCAGCTCGTTCACTCCTCCTCTCTCTCATTCACTCATTCTGTTTCTCATGGTGCTGTAGGCTGCCCTTTTCTACTGGCTCCTGCCTGCATTGGTGCCTTTTTCTGCCCACAAAGAAATCCACAGCAGTCCCAACAGAACTCCATTGAGCACGCTCACTCCCCCTCTCTCACTTACTCATTTTATTTCTCCTGGCGCTGCAGGCTGCCCTTTTGTACTGGACTCCTGCCCGTGTTGGCACCTTTTTCTGCCTACATAGAAATCCACAGCAGTCCCCACAGAGTGCCGGTGAGCTCGCTCACTCCCATTCTCTCACTTGCTCATTCTTTTTCTCCCAGTGCTGCAGGCTAGCCTTTTGCACTGGGCTCCTGCCTGCGTTAGTGCCTTTTTCTGCCCACAAAGAAATCCGTAGCAGTCCCAACAGAGCTCCGTTGAACTCGCTCACTCCCCCCCCCAAGCGCTCGTTCTGTTTCTCCCGGCACTGCAGGCTGCCCTTTTGCGCTGGGCTCCTGCTTGCATTGGTGCCTTTTTCTGCCCACAAAGAAATCCACAGCAGTCCTGACAGAGCTCCACTGAGCTCGCTCACTCCCCCTCTCTCAATCGCTTATTGTTAATCTGTCCCAAACACTGATTTCCCATTGCAACCACGCTATCGCTGGAAGTGCGAAAACTCATTTTGGCCGGGATGTGAACAATGACAGCAGTACTGTTCATAAGGAGGTGTGAAAAAATGACAGTGTTGAAAATCTGGCATGAAAATATTGCAAATTTGTGAAATTACAAGGGTGCGTGGAAACTGCAGAACGCATGCTTGTAACACCGTCATTTTTTGGACTTTTGTCACCAAATTTTCAACATAGGCATTTTAGGATCTCTGCTCATGAACAGTGCCACTGTCATTTTCTCAATCTGTCCCTAAAACTGAATTCCCACAGCGACCATGCTATTCTGCACCGGAAGTGCGAAAACACATTTTGTCGAGGATGTGTAAAATGACAGGTGTACTGTTCATAAGGAAGTGTGGACAAATGCAAATGTTGAAAATCTGGAGTGAAAATGTTACAAATTCATGAAATTATGAGCATGCATGGAAACTGTGCAATGCAGCCTCATAAAACAGTAATTTTTTGGATTTCTTTCACCAAATTTGCAACATAGGCTTTTTGAGAGCCCACCTCATGAACAGTGGCACTGTTGTTTCATTCATCGGTCCCAAAAGGTGATTCCCTACAGTGACCATGAAATCACCTTTTGGGACCAAATAATGCCATGACTGTGACTGAATTCATGAGGAGGGGTCTCAATAACCACATGTTGAAATTTTGGGTGCCAAAATTCGGAAAAATGCTGAAGATATGCACCAAAGTTGAAAAAAAAAACATTGATGCCACTATACAGCTTACTGGCATTTCTTCAGTTCATGGTCGGCTTTGAAGAGTGCAGATGTGTTCCCGGTCCACTGAAGATTGTCGCGCTGGGCTCCGGAGGTAATTCTGGAGGAAGGTGGTGTGGGGAGGCAGAGTGCGCAAAAGGTGGATGCGGGTTGGGGGAGGAGCCACCAGACTCAACAAGTGACCGTTTTCTGTTTTACTAGTTTAAAAAAAAAAAGAAATGAAAAACATCGTGGGAAGGTTTTTTTTTTTTAATTTTTTGTTACAGGGACATTCGTCATACTGGGGTGGGCTCCCAGCATGCCACCAGAATGTTTTTTGGGGGCTGTATCCGACGGAGGATTGGGCACCCCTATTGGTACATACCAAGTGGGGGGGCAAGAGCCGAGGGGGATTTGGCACCCCCTTCGGTACACAACAAATTGGCGTGGACATTATGCTGACAGGGAATGGGCTCCCCCATTGGCAACTTGAACTAGGAAGGAGAGACTGAAGCTGATGGGGACTGGGCCCCTCCATTGGCAAAGAAAGACTGTTGGGGGGTGCATGATGCTGAGGGGGATTGGGCACCACCTCAGCACACAACAGAAACTTGGGGGTGGTGACATTATGCCGACAGGGACTGGGCTCCCCATCAGCAAATGAAAGGGCTTGGGGGCATGCTGACAGAGGGATTGGGCTCCCCCATTGGCTCTGAGGCAGCCGCCATACAGCCGCCATGTTCTTTGTACTGTTACACCAGGTGAGGTACCGCCCTGCAATGATGGGTCACTCCCTTATTGCAGTGGAACTGCTGATGCTGCAATGATGAGTTGGCCCCTCATTGCAGCGTCCAAATTGTTTCATGTTGGTGGCACTTCTGCAGAACCAGTGTCATCAGGACACTGGCCTGCATTGAGTGCACACTGCCAAGTCCACAAATGCAGTGCTGGCATTGGCCACCACACTGCCACACCTCCACAACTTGCTTCTCTCCTAAGCTGCCACATAATGTTTCTTGTGCATGCACACAAGCAAACATAAAAAGGGCTCAAACTAGGATGGAAGTATGGCAAACACCAACATAGAGGTGTCGATAGGGAGAAGGGCAGGGGTAAATGGAGAAAGTGACAAAGGCAAGAAGGACAGAGATGGGGCAAAAGGGAGTAAGGCCATCAGGAAATGGAGGGTAATGAGTACCAATGCCTGTAGTCTGGGCAACAAGTTCCCTGAGCTGGTGGCCTTGATGGAAGAGGGATGCATGGATATCGTAGCAGTCACAGAAACATGATACACAGAGAACCATGACTGGGATGTTAACATACCAGGGTACATAACCTACAGGAGAGACAGGCAGGGGAGAAGAGGGGGAGGAGTAGCTCTCTATGTAAAGGAAGGGATAAAAGCAACTGAACAAAAGAGTAAACAGAGAGGAGAGGAGGCACTGTGGGTCACCTTGGAGACTGGACAGGGCACCACAATCCGCACAGGGGGTTGTGTACAGACCCCATGTCAGAGGCAGGGAATGGACAAGGATATGATAGAAGGCATTCTTAGAATGGAAGAGAAAGGAGAGATACTGTTGATGGAAGACCTGAATATGCCAGATGTTAACTGGAGCACATTTGCTGCAGCCACATCCAAGAGCAGGGCCATTCTTGATGCCCTACAGGTGGCAGGCCTTAGACAGCTAGTTTCGGAACCCACTCATGAGGGAGCAATCTTAGACCTCGTACTCTCAAACGGGGGCAGTGAGAGGATCTCAGATCTAGAAGTGGGTTGCCATCTGGGGACAAGTGACCATCAAACAGTGTGGTTCATGTTAAACTCAGCTACAGAGTCAAGCCATACAAAAGTGAGGGTACTGAACTTTAGGAGGGCTGACTTTGGCAAGATGGGAGAGTGCCTCAGAAAAGCACTAGCAAACAGGCTAGAAGGAGGTGTGGAGCAACAATGGGGAATCATCAAAACTGCCATCACAGAGGCAACAAGCCTTTGTGTGAAGCAAATAAACAAATCAAAATGAAAGAAAAAGCCACTATGGTTCTCAAAAGAGGTGGCTGTGAAAGTCAGGAAGAAAAAGATAGCATTCCGGAAGTATAAGGAAACACAGAAGGAGCAGGACAGAGAGCTGTACCAGTTAAGGCAGAAGGAAGCAGGGAGGGAAGTCAGAATAGCAAAGGCCCAAACTGAGGAAAAGATAGCCAACTCAGTTAAGAAGGGGGATAAAACCTTTTATAGGTACATCAGCGAGCGTAGAAAGACAAAGGGAGGGATAGTGAGGCTGAATAGAATGAATGGTGGGTGGGCAGAGGGGGACAGTGAAAAAGCAGGGATACTGAATGAATATTTCTGCTCAGTATTCACAAAAGAGGAGGGGGAAGTGCCTAATCCAATTAACAGAAGCACTCTTGATAGGGGAATCGATCCCAGTCCTTTCACAGAAGAAAGGGTTCTGCAAGAACTCCTAAAACTGAAGGTGGACAAAGCAATGGGTCCTGATGGAATTCACCCCAGAATTCTAAAAGAATTAAGGGAGGAACTAGTGAAACCACTGGCTACTCTTTTTAATAAATCATGGGAGGATAGTATGGTACCCGAGGACTGGAGGAAGGTGGATGTGATTCCCCTTCACAAAAGTGGGACCAAGACAGAGGCAGGAAACTACAGACCTGTCAGTCTGACCTCTGTGGTAGGGAAAGTGATGGAGTCACTCTGAAGGAAAGAATAGTTGAGTACCTAGAGGCCAGTGGAGCACAGGACCCAAGGCAGCATGGGTTCACAGCGGAAAGTCATGTCAGACAAATCTAATAGATTTCTTTGACTGGGTGACCAAAGTAGTAGACCAGGGAGGGGCTGTGGACATGGCCTACCCTAGACTTTAGCAAGGCATTTGACACAGTCCCACACAAAAGATTAATAGTCAAATTAACCAGCCTGGGAGTGGGTCCCAGGGTGGTAGCCTGGGTAAAACACCGCTGCACAACAGGACACAGAAGGTAATTGTAAATGGAGTCCACTCTGAAGAAAGAGGGGTTACTAGTGGGGTACCGCAGGGTTCAGTATTGGGTCCAGTCCTTTTAATGTCTTCATCAGTGACATTGCAGATGGACTGGAAGAAAAGTATGCCTTTTGCAGATGACACAAGATCTGCAACAGGGTTGATACACAAGGAGGCGTGGAAAGGATGAAAAGGGACTTGGCAAGGTTGGAGGAATGGTCAAGTATGGCAGCTAAGATTCAATGCAAAGAAGTGCAAATAATGCACCTGGGAAACAAGAACCCAGGGAAGAATACACAATGGGTGGGAGGTAGTAACAACAACAAAAAAGGAAAGGGACCTGGGGGTAATCATATCAGATGACCTTAAAGTTAGCAAGCAATGTAAGAAGGCAGTTGGGAGGGCTGGGGGTATACTGGGATGTATAGGGAAAGGCATCAGCAGCAGAAAACAGGAAGTTGTTATCCCTCTGTACAGACAGTTGGTGAGACCCCATCTGGAGTACTGTGTCCAGTTCTGGAGACCCCATCTCCGCAAGGACATAGACAGGATAGAGGTAGTCCAGAGGAGGGCAACTAAAATGGTGCAGGCTCTGCAAGAGAAGCTGTATGAGGAGAGACTAAAGGAGCTTAATATGTATACCCTTGAGGAAAGAAGGGAGAGGGGAGACATGATAGAAACTTTTAAGTACCTCAGTGGAATCAACAAAGTCCAAGACGGTAGCATCTTTCAGAAAAAGAGACTTACAAGAACAAGGGGACACAATTTAAAGATAGAAGAAGGGCGGTTCAGGGGCAATGTGAGGAAGTTTTATTTCACAGAGAGTGTAGTGGATGCATGGAACAGCCTTCCTGAGGAGGTTGTGGGGTCTAAAACTGTGGGAGAATTCAAGAATGCATGGGACAGACATAAGGCAATTCTTGTGGGGGGTAGGAAGAAATAGGCTGTTGGTTAACTAGGATCTGCGGCCTATCCTGCAGGTAGGGAAAGGGGCAGACTAGATGGGCCAAGCGGTCCTTATCTGCCATCATAGTCTATGTTTCTATGTTTCTATGAATACTGCTTTATCAAATATTTTATTGTAAATATGATGTCCTAAGGAAGAGGCAGGATATGTCAAAGTGCAGGAGTGTCAGTCCAGCCCATGCTACACTGTGGTATTTGCATTAAAATATTTTATACAGCAGTACTCCTGGTTTGTACCCATTTGTTTTTTGTAGTTCTGAAGTGCTTTAATTCATGGTGGTATCTGTATGTGTCCTCGGTCCTCACAACCCACACTGTGTGGCCTAAAGTATTTGTTAGTCACCGTGTATTTATTTTCAGCGATAATGTTTTTCTGGCAAAAACATCAATATACCTTTTTTCTTTCATTCCTTAACAAAGATATGGGATTTTTAGACTTGTAAAAATTCCTGCTCCTATGTCATGCCCATTATGAAAAAAAATGTCTTCGTACAGTGCTGGGCAAATAAATGTCTTGGTGCAATGGTGTCCTGTTTACCATCAGAACATCTGAGAGCACCATCCAAATATGTCCACAGTATGAATCTTGTATATACATTTAACAGACACCCTTAATGAATTAGATTTTTAAAAATTGTGAGTGGGACCCATCTTTAATGACGCAAGTCATTAATTAAAAATGTTTTTGGAAAAGCTGTTTTAAAAATATCTGACAACATTAAAGATACACTGAGAATAAATCAAAAGATGTCAGGAATCTATTTTTGCTACTAAATCAGTTTTTTGCTGACTACTTAATACTGCTACTTTGAAGGCTGAGAACATGCCACACATAAAATAATGAGCATTTTCTGTATCAAGACTATGTCTACCACTTAAATATTTTTGGTTGGCTAAACATATTTAGTTTTTCAGCTGCCACAGATGGCAGAAGAAAAATTCTAATGGGAACACAGGCAGTGACTGATTATGATGTCATTGGTTGGAGCACTTATAATGGAGTGGCGGTGGAGGGGGGTCTATGTACAGAAAGTTTGTAAAACCAGGGAGCCCAACAATAGAAAAAGACATATACAAAACAGAGCACAGGTTAAGCAAACATTAACTGGTGAAGCTGCAATGATTTCCCTCCCCCTTTAAAACTGGCCCGTCCCATATCTGATTTGCACTAGCAGTGCCATTGCTCATATAGCACTGTAGGGACACTATTTAATATCATGACCAGTTCCCATATTCATGTTTAAAAGGTAAATATCAAGTGCTGCCTACATCTTTTTTCATGTACTGTAACAGAATCTATCAGAGAGACCAGCAGGGGTCCTAACGATGCTGTCTGACTTGTGAAAAATACTCTCCTGAACAACATGGACAAACATGATAAACTTGATTTAGGGCAAATGACTACAGAAGACTGTGCATTGGTGTTAGACCATGTGCCTTTCAGATACCTTTAATTTTTATAAAACCTTTCCCCTTCCCTGCTGGACTGCCACTGCTACGCAATTTCTACCCCATTCTTATATTATGGGTTCAAGTTTGGACTGTATAAGGGTATATATCTGTCTAAATAATATTGTCATTGTGTATGCTATGTAACACTGACAGCACAGGGTGTCTCACTCTGATAATTCAAGTTCTAGACAAGCGCTGTCTGCTTCAGGGAGTTTGGAATGCAGAGTGAGCAATTGAAAGTAGGAAAGGTTATAGCAGATCTTCTTCAGTACACCTTCTGACCTGCATCTCTCAGGAGACAAAACAAACACTGCCACCTTAGGTCTGCATAATGCAATTTAAAATTTAGCAGACTCACTCATCCATGTGCTGAGACTGCCTTCACCTTGAAAGCTTTTACTTTCTTACTTCACTATAGAAATATTAACTATGCTGTCCAATTTAGAACTGACCTTGACGGATCCTCACTGGGGGCATCCTCTGCAAGTACAAAATTTTTGGAGAGGACCAAATAAAGTTTTCTCTAACAGTTTTCCTACACACTGTCTTCTAAATCAGATTACACACTATGAACTGCTGTAACAGTCATTACTTGAACACAGAAAGGTTAAGAGAGGATGAGGGAGGGTAACAGTGTGTGAGAGAAAGAGAGAGAAAGAGAGGTAAGAGCAGAGAGGTCAAGTAATTTGCTCAAGTTTACACAATCAGAAAATGGCTACAGAGGGGTTTCTTCAGGGTCTCTAGGTTAACTGTTCAGTACTCTAATGAATACTCATGGAAGGGACATCTGTGGGTTTGATACTGTAATAGAAGCTGGAAGCAAATATAATTGGAATCGCTAATGATCGTGTAATAATTTGTCATGATATATATTACTGTTATATTTTCTGTTCTTAAAACTGGCTATTATTAATACTAATATAAAGTTACACAACCAATATGCAGTATCTTATACACATACATCTTTGACAAATGTTTCATAATTCTTGTTTTATAAATACTGTATCTGGCAGGATATTAAGGGCTTGATAAGGCTGAGGAGGGCTTGGCACCCATGTAGTGGTGCACAGTGGGGCTGCCGGGTAAAAGTGTTCCTGCTTTGTGCTTTCAGAGACCTCTGTGCATCAACAGATTGGGGGCACTGGTGTACTGTGGTAATGTAAGGGGGCCATGCACTGTAGGAAGATTTCATCAAGTAGCCCCAATGCCTTGTTGCATGTCTGAAGGGCTGGGAGTTGCAGGATGGGGGTGGCTGCATGCCCCATAGGATCAGCATCTGCAGACTGGAGAGGACATGTAGCAGCTATGGCAAGGTACCTCCATGCACAGCCAGTGCACCCCTTTTTGCCACCCCAATGCACCACTGTGCATGGAGTATAGTCAAGCCCCATTCTTGGGCACTCCCCAAACACCCACTAGCAGGTGTGCAGCACCACTGGTAACTAGGGACTGAGCACAGCTTTACAATGTAGTGCTGCCTACATGACAGGTATATTAAGCATGTATCATAATACATAGGGCCCTATATTTCATTTCATATATTCAGCACCTATCATGGTGCATATAGACCCCTTTCCTTTCCTTTCCTTTCCTTACTAGCGAGCAAGATGAGCTATAACACCTATTTTTACAAGTGACCAGTTGTAGAAAGTAAAATACAGAACATGGAAGGTACACATGATATAAGCAAGCAAGAAAACAAACTTATTTATAAAGCACCCATACCCATAGGCTCTGGGCACTGAACATTACAAAACAACATAAATTAACATACAGTTTATAAATCATAAAACAAAATACAAAAATAACTACAGTATTAAAATTAAAGATTAAACATTAAGATGACTTAAATAAATATAATGAAGTCTTTTTAAAGATAATTATAAATATAAACAGACAGTAGATTGAAGTAGATCAAAAGCTTCCTTAAAAATATGGGAATAAGTGGATGGTACAACACTATAACAGGCAGTAAACTCATTGCAGGGAAGCATCAGACAAATTAGATGCAGTTACAGTGAATGTTGTCCATATGATACTGGCGGAGACTGGTCTTGAAGGCGGGAATGCTAACAGCTGAAGTTATAGGTGGTGGTTGGAGGTTATAGTGGCCTATGGCTCTGAAGGACAGTCCTCTTTGACCACATGCTGTGTTTCTAAGGGGAACTTGAAGGTTAATCTGGTCTGTGAGCAAGTCCCCAGCTTGTTGGTGGAGCAGGGAAACAGTGTGAAGATGCATGAGGGAACTTTGCCAAGTGCCACCTTATGGCACAAGGACATTAACAAAATGGAGGCAGCCCAGAGAAGGGCAACCAAAATGGTGCAGGGACTGCATCAGAAAACATATGAGGACAGATTAATGGAGCTCAATATGTATACCCTAGAGCAAAGGAGGGAGTGAGGTGATATGGTCGAAACATTCAAATATCTTAGGGGCATTAACCAGATGAAAGAGTCTAACATGTTTCAATATAAGAAAAATAGCAGGACAAAAGGAAACAGCATGAGATTAGAAGGAGGCCAATTAAGGTGTAATGTGAGGAAGTTCTTTTTCACAGAAAGGGTGGTGGATGCATGGAACAGCTTACCTCAGGAAGTGGTGGATATGAATACAGTGCAGGGCTTCAAACAGGCATGGGATAGGCATAAGGGAATAATACAGATAAGTATTAATAAACAGGCCATTGACAGAGTAAAGGCCTATGCACATTCATAAGGTAGAAAAAATGGGCAGACTGGATGGGCCTTGCTGTCCTTATCTGCCATCAACTTCTATGTTTCTATGTACAAACACCGCTGCCCTATAGGTGACACAATCTTCCAAGAAGGGGCAGGCTGTAGATCTGTACAGCTGGCAATGGTGGGCACACTAGGGCTGGCCAGTCAGGATGTGATAGATGCTATTGTAGACAGTATGCACCTTAGCATGGGTTCCTGAAAAAGCAGCAGCATGCACAAGGGAGGCATAATCAACAATAGAGAGCAGAAGTCTGTGAGGATGTAAACTCTTCGTCTCTTAGATCAGGCAACTTTTGATGCTGTACGGGACTCCAAGTGTACAGCTTTTTACTAGGTTAGTGATGTGGCTGTTGAAGAAGAAGGTGCTGTCAAGGATGACTCCAAGGTATTTGAACTGAGAGACAAGTTCAACCACTGTGCCTTCTAGATCATGTGTGAGGAAGGGAGATCATGCTGCTTTCTTGTGTATTTCTGAAAAGACCCTGGTTTTCACTTTTCTGGTGTTGAGGACCATTTTGTTGTACAAAAACCAGATTTGGAGGAGGCCATGTCATGTTGTACAGTTTTGTTGAGGGAATCCAGGTTCTTTCCTAAGCTGAAGATGACTGTGTCATCAGCATAGAGTTAGATTTCAGGGGAAGGGCAGGCATTTGGGAGCATGTTTAGGAATCATGAAAAGAGTAGCAGACCAAATAGTGAGCCTTTGGGGACCATGCAGATGATAGGGTGAAAGTCCAAGTGAGCACTGTCAATTGCCATCCTGTGCACCCGGTGAGACAGTTAGGTATTGAACTAGGCCATGGCATCAAAAGAGACGTTAAATGAAGCAAGGGCACAAATCAGCAAGTCATGGTCCACAAGGTTGAAGGCCTTGTTGAGGTCCACAAATATTGTGGCAACCAGATTCCCAGAGTCCATGGCTCAGTGAACATAGTCTGTAAATCTCATCAGGTGATCTTGATGTTATGCATGAGGTTGGAAAACATGTTGAGTAAGAGTCAGCAGGTCATACTGCTGGATGTAGGCTGATGTCTGGTCAAAGACAATCCTTTCATAGACTTTTGAGAGGGGCAAGGAGAGAAAAGGGATGATAATTGGAGATGAGGTGTTCAGGGTCAGATTTATGGATATGAACGATGGTGGCTATCTTCCACAAGTTAGTGTAGGCACCCATGCAATGTGAAATGTTGAAAATATGGGAGATGGGGTATGCCTGTGCCTTCAATCTACCAGACATTGATTGGAGTTCCTGCACAGCAGCATCATAAAAAAGGAGGGAATTCCTAGTTACACTACAGGAAGCAGGCCTACATCAACTAGTGAAGACACCCACAAGAGGAAACATGATCTTAGACCTGGTATTCACAAATAGCGAACAGGTTCTGGACATCGAAGTGGGGAACCACCTAGGAAACAGTGACCATCACGCAGTATGGTTCAAGGTAAACAGGACTAAGAACTCCACACACTCTAAGATTAAGGTCCTTGACTTCAGGAGGGCAGAGTTCACAAAAATGAAGGCTTGACTGAGGGACAATCTTAGTAAGACAACAGAAAGGAGCATTGAGGAGTGTTGGACAAGGTTGAACGATGCAATAACCATGATCACATCACAGTGTGCCCGCCAGGTCAGTAAGAATAAAAAGAGGAGAAACCCACTATGGTTTTCCAAAGAGGTGGGCAACCACAGTGAGGGAAAAGCGCAAAGCTTTCAGAAAGTACAAGGAGTCAGGGAAAGAGACTGACAAAATAGAATATTCAGTTCAATTCAATTTCAATTTAATTTATTGATCGGTAAAAATACCATTACAATCATAAACATTTTAAACTGCATCACAATTAAAACAGATACGAGTTAAATGAAGCACAATATTATACATAACAAATTGGACAAATATTAGAAATTTCTTACATTTCAGTGGAAAGATCAAAGTGCAAAGTGTATTCAGGTTTTATAGTACAACGTTCATTATTTAAAGACGGATTGAACCAAGAAATCCAGCTAAACCACATAATTTTACAATATCCTTTGCTGTGAAGAGGTCTTGTATTATTAAATTAGGTGGTAGATTCAAGTTACCAAGTATTTCCCCCAATCATTTATCTCTATTTTGATTAAAAAGAGGGCAAAGCAAGACCACATGTTTTCGGTCATTTTCCTGTTGTCTCTCACACTTACAGAATGGTGAGGTAACATCAGCTCTTTTCTGAAGGCAGAAAACATAGTTTGCTTCATATAATTCCATCCTGAATCTTGAAATCAAGCACGTATCTTCTGGTTTAGTCATTATATGCAAATAAGGTTTAAGATGATGAGTAAATTTAAATTGTTTATACCACCTAAAGAATTTCAACTCATCTAAGCGAGAATAATTTTTTGCTATATCTGTGTTCCTATTTCTTGTAATCACCTTGTTTTTTATTTCTTCCCAAGATTGAATGTATATATCAGTTAAAAGATTTCCGAGGCCTAGAGGGGAAAACCTTCTTTCTTATCAGATGCAGGAAGGTGGAGAGGAAGCCTTTCTCCAGGTATTTTACCTCCTCCTCAATACACCAGCAAGAAAGTCATGAATCTGGAAGAAGGAAAAGGTTTTAACAAAAATAAAATTCTTCTTTCCAAAGCCAAGGATTCCAAATAAAACTGACCCAATTCAAGCTGTAATACAGCTGCTGGTACTGAGTGGGAGACCATTAGAAGATGTCTATATAGCTTATTAATTGGAGTTTTTATATCCCTTATACATCCAATGCCCCAAACCTCAGTGGCATAAAGGGCACATGTTTTGATTTTAGCATTCAAAACTTTAAGAAAAACAGAATATAAAGAAAATCTAAAAGAGACAGGGAAAGTGACAAGAAATGCCAAGGCCCAGACAGAGGTGAGGATAGCTCAGGGAGTGAAGAAGGGTGACAAAACATTCTACAGGTACATACAAGAAAAAAGAAAGACTAAGGGAGGCATTGTTAGAATAACAAAAAAGGACGGGCAGCCAATGGAACATGATGGAGAGAGGTCAGAGGCACTCAGAGAATACTTCTGCTCAGTCTTCACACAGGAAGTAGATGGTAGTGGTCCAATAATAGGCAAAAAGATTATTCCACTTGAAGGCAGAGGCACAAGTCCCTTCACAGAGGAAAGGGTACTAGAGGAAATCAACAAGATAAAGGTGGATAAAGCTATGGATCCAGATGGGATACATCCAAGAATAGTTAAGGAACTTGGGAGGGAGCTAGCAGCCCCCTTAGTGGTGCTCTTCAACAAATCATTGGAGAGCAGGGAGGTTCCAGAGGACTTGAAGAGGGCGACAGTAGTGCCACTCCACAAGAGTGAAAGCAAGCAAGAGCCAGGAAATTACCATCCTGTTAGTATAAATTCAGTGGTGGGAAAACTGATGGAGTCCCTACTGAAGAAAAGAATCATTGCTTTTTTGGAGGAAAGTGGTCAGCCTGACACAAAGCAACATGGTTTCACAGCAAGGAGGTCCTGTCAGACGAACCTGGTAGATTTCTTTGACTGGGTCACAAGAACAGTGGATCAGGGTGGGGCAGTGGATGTGGTTTACCTGGACTTCAGTAAGGCATTTGACTCGGTTCCACATAGGAGACTAGTCAATTAACTGGAGAACATGGGAGTCAGGCTTAAGGTAACAGGCTGGGTCAGGAACTGGTTAAATGGGAGAACACAGAGGATATTAATAAATGGCACTCTGTCAGAGGAGGGCAGGGTGACTAGTGGGGTTACGTGGGTTTCAGTTCTGGGGCTGATCCTCTTCAACATACTCATCAGTGACATTGCTGATGGACTGAAGGGAAAGGTGTACCTGTTTGCAGATGACACCAAAATCAGCAACAGGGTTGACACACCAAAGGGGCAACAATGCATGGAATCTGATCTCCAAAAGCTGGAGGAATGGTCAAGGATCTGGCAATTGAAACTGAATGCCAAAAAATGTAAAGTCATTCACCTGGGAAAACGTAACCCAGGGAAACTGTACTCAATGGGAGGGGAGCAGCTGGTGGATACAATGCTAGAATGAAACCTGGGGTGATCATATCAGATGACATCAAGATCAGCAAACAATGTAAGAAGACAGCATTAAAAGCTAGTAGCATCCTGGTATGCATAGGAAGGGGCATCACAAGCAGGAGGCATGAAGTGATCAAGCCTCTGTATTGATCCCTGGTAAGACCCTGCCTGGAATACTGCATCCAGTTCTGGAGGTCATACCTCAGGAGGGACATAAATAGGTTGGAGATGGTGCAGAGAAGAGCAACAAAGATGGTGCAGGGCTTGCACCAGAAACCGTATGAAGCCAGACTCAGG
The DNA here is from genome assembly GCA_016271365.2 of Neoceratodus forsteri. Taxonomy (NCBI): domain Eukaryota; kingdom Metazoa; phylum Chordata; order Ceratodontiformes; family Ceratodontidae; genus Neoceratodus; species Neoceratodus forsteri. The sequence goes on from CM057453.1 coordinate 1,286,864,402, forward strand.
GAGCTCAGTCTATACATCTTAGAGCAGTGCAGAAATCGGGGCGATGATAGAGACATTTAAATGCCTTAAAGGCAACAAGAAGATACAGGTGCAGAACCTCTTTCAGGTAAAAGACTTTAGCAGGACAAGAGGGCATGACCTTCTCCTCAAGGGAGGTAGGTTCAGGAGCAATATGATGAAATTCCTCTTCACGGAGTGTGTTTTTGAACCTGTGGAATAGCCTGCCAGAGGGGGTGGTGGGGGCAAAGATGGTGGGGAAATTCAAGTGGGACAGGCATTGCATGATAGTCAAGCAGGCAGCTAAGTGGGGGGGTAGGAAAACAAGGGCAGACTTGATGGATTATAAGGTCCCTATCTGCTGACAGCTTTTATGTTTCTCACAACAAGCCAATTTAATAAGGCAGTAGTCAATCCCATCAAGGTCAGAAATTGGTTTAGGATTTGATTATCTCAAGTATTTGGCAATCTGCCCCACTTTAAGGTAGTTGAAGTATCATTTGGGTGGGAGACTCCCAGTGATGAGGCAGAAGATGCCTGCTTCGAGGGGCAACTGGATATGAGTGATATAAAAATTTCCAATAATAGTCTTGTGTTCAATTAAATGACTGGCAATATAGCCTAGCAATTAGAGTAACAAGCTGTGAATGAGCTTGGTACATCCAGCAGACCTGGGCTTGATTCCCGCAACCTCTACTTGCACACTATGTGACTCTGAGTAAGTCACCTAACCTCCCCAGTGCTCTCAGGTTGCCCCTGAAAACAGGCACTTGTTACCAAAGAATAATACATAAATAAGCAAACAAATGCTATGCTTCATAACGCCCTTATCCACTGATTATTAGGTCTTACAGACACACCAAAGGTTGTATTTTTGATTTAAAGTAAATTTAATATTATTCAGTCTCTCATTTTCCAGAAGCAATTGATCAACAATTCACCAAACCATGCTTTGTTAAACAAAATGCTTGAAGTCATACAAAACATGCTCAGAATCACATATTTAGAAATATCACATCTTACCCAAGTCCACTGGCCAGCCTATCACCCCAGCACTTTGCTGCAAGACTTTCTCAGGGACATGGTTTCAGTGGTAAAGCTAAGTCCTTAAATACCCCCAACAAATATACATCCTGTGAAAATCATTAGTGAATTACAGTAACATGCAAAAATATATCTCTAGCTAACTAAACAGCCAAGATTAAAAACAGGTGCATGACTACGCATAAAACACAGAGATGAAACACTATGCATGAGTATATAAATATATCAATACAAATTCAATACAAAATGTTCTAGCCAGCTTGTACAAAATTCATGTAACTATTGAGCAGCCAATAAGAACTAATGACCTCGGTACATTCATGGCTATGATTGTGGTATCATTTTATTGATGATGTCATCTGCTTGTAGGGAGGGGATGAAAAACAGATTCCAGTTTTCGCAGGTTAATTAAATCACAATGCACTGGGCCTTAGGTTCACATACCAGTTAAACAAAAGAACCATAGATTTCTTGGATATTACCCTGGAGTGAGAACATCAACAGAAGGTAACCATTAAAAGTTTTAGAAAGCCTACAACATGCAATTTATATCTTCATTCCATTAATGCACATCCTTAAGTATTTGACAAATCAATACCTTTCAGTCAGCTGATTAGGCTTAAATGGAAATGCAATAATGATGTTGAATTTCAAAACCAGGCTGATGAGCTGACACAAAGGGGATATAAATTGCATGTGCTAAATGTAGTAAGAAGAATGCAGCTAAAAAAGATTGAAATGATTTGTTGGTCCCTAAACTGAAATCTCAGAATGCAGATGGGCCAGTAATATTTAGCATTCAATTTAATCATGTAGCAGGAGCAGCTGGAAGTGTACTGCATAACTTTCAGCTGATTTTATTGAATGATCCGCAGCCTGCACCAGTAGTGGTCAGTAAACCTACTATTTCATTTCATAGTCCACCAAACATCAAAGATCAAACTGGGCATAGTAGATTTCAGTTAAGTAGATCAAACACTGGTTGTACTTGGTTACCTTCTCAGCCCCAGGGCTTTAGGAAATGCAAACCTTGTAATATTTGCCAATATGTTCAGGAAGGAGATAATTTCATTCACCCCCGAACCTTGAAGAAATTTGAGTTCAAGGAGTGTATAACATGTGATACATGTTACAGGGTGTACTGTCTTGCATGCTTCTGTGACCTACTTCATGTAGGTAGATCCATTAGACTATTGAAGCACAGAGTACAGGAACATGTGAGAGGCATAATAAACATGAATGATATCACTCCCATTGGTCAGCATCTTAAAGAAGAACATGAGAGCAATCCAGCAGGTTTAAGAGTTATGGGGCTTGTGCTGGTTAAAAACAATCCAAAGGAGGAAATATGCTCAAATACCTCTTGCAGAAGGAGTCAGTGTAGATCTAGCACCTTGAGTCACTGAAATCAAAGGTGTTCAATGACACACTGGATTTTAAGCCCTTCCTATGAAATTGATATAGTGTAAATCTGTAGTTATTGACATCATAGAATGGGTCTTGGTTGTTAAATGGGACTAGACATATGCAAAAATGGATTTTGAATTGAAATAATTATTTCCTTGAGATGTTCTCTGAATGTTCATTCTCATTTTATATTAACGTAGTTGAATCAGTAAACAAGAAACATTATTTTGCCCTAAGTTACAGACCGGATTTTGGGATGTGAATACACTACAGAAATGAAAAGACAGCAATGGGTGATAACTTGGTCCACAGCTATTATACCAAAGAGAACACACAAACATGGTTAAACTGCAACTCTAAGGGCTGCTATGCATGTAAGAAATGTACATTCTGTAATTTTATTAATACTGGAAAGAAGTTCAGCAACCCACAGACAGGAAAAGAATATTAAGTGAGACAGCTCATTACATACAATATCACTGGTAGTTTATTATTTTTTTTTTTCATTTTAACTCTTTATTCATTTTAATTCCAGAACACAACATCATGTAACTTGTACACATGAGGAAGATAAACAACACAGTATTCATCAAAGAGGAAAAAGTACATATAAGTAGATAGATACATACAAAGACCCCCACCTCCCCTACCCCACCCCATAGGCTGCACTATACTACAAACCTTATACCTATAACTAACAATTATTCGACTGTGTACCTGGTGATTTCCATAACATCATAATAGTCTCAAGACTCCCCCAATGAGCGATAAAAGCTTTGCCTCTATTCCGCATAGTTGCAATATGCCTTTCCAACTGCGGGCTAAAACACATTCCCTGTACCATTCCATAATTGGGGGCACATTCTCATCCATCCAGTGCCTCATTAATATTAACTTGGCAGTTGCTGTTACTAAGATCATATGCGCCTTCCTATTACCTGGAGCGTCATTCGGAAAAAGATTTATTAGGCACACTTCCGGGGTTAAAAATTCCCTCAAACCAAGAATAGGGTCTAGGGAATTATTAATAGCCTGCCAAAAGACCTTGATACGTGGACATTGCCATAACATATGATAGAGGGTCCCCACATCTACCTTACATTTATTACACGTTGGTGCTTGCATCCGACCAAAACTATATAACCTGGACGGCGTCAAGTACAGGTCATGCAAAATGTTGTAGTTAACTGCTCTGAGCCTGTCCTGCTTAAGAAATTTATATAGGGTAGTCCAAACATTTCTCCACATACTAGCATCTTCAGAGATGCCTAGTTCATTTACCCAATAAAAACAGACACCTGATTGTAATCTTCTATCCCCACTCAGCAAAGTTTTATATAAACTAGACACCTTACGCAACTGTGAAACACCCTGAAATAGCACAGTAGGGTCTTTTTCCCCTATATCTACTATTGGAGAGCATTTATGATACGCAGATAGAGCCTTATTAACTTGCAAGATTTTAAAAGGTTCTATCCTTGCAGAGTTATCAGGAGGTCCGGCTTGGGCCAGAATAACCAACTTACCATCCCTCCAGATCTCCGAGACCCTACAAGGCTTCAACCTGCGCCAAAATGCATTAGATATAGGGGCACCATTAATTTTAAAATGCGGGTTATTAACAATTGGCTGGTCTGAAGACTGCGACCACTTCACTGATAATAACACTTGGGCCTGATGAGAGGCTTTTATCGACCAGCCCATGGGATTATTTCTAAGACCTTTGGGGATATGTGATGGAGAGACATATAGCAAGGAACGTAAGGAACATCTTGCCCGGGACGCGAAGTATTTCTCAATGTCTACCCACAGAGGGGAGTAGACCGTATGGTCCTCTTCCTTCTGCCAATAATATAATTTACTTAAATATTGTGCAAGGTAATATATGAAAAAAGAAGGAGCTGCCAATCCTCCCCTATTTTTTGGCGCAATTAACTTGTGATAGGATCTACGCACCTTCTTTTTATTCCATAGAAAAAGACAGCATTGTCCTCAGCCTGTGGAACCAAACTTTAGGGACATACAATCCCAGCATACCCAATGGATACAATATCCTAGGTAAAAGGTTCATTTTAATAACATTCAATTGGCCCCATAACGAGATAGGGAGGCCTTGCCATCTCTCAAGATCCTGAGAAACTGTTTTCATGAGACTGTCTATATTAGTACTCCGGATAGAACCAAGATCTCTACAAATCTTTATACCCAAATAGACTATGGAGTTTCCTTCCCACACCAAACCTAAGGGGGTCAGCTCCGCTTTATTAACTCTGTGATTTAAAGGAAATATTCTCATTTTATCTCGATTCAACTTATAGTAAGATAGTTTAGAGAACTCCTCAATCTCTTCTAAGAATGCCGGAATCGAGTCTTTAGGATTCTCTAGATGTAACAAAATGTTGTCAGCATAAACTGAGAAAGCATATCTAACTTCCCCTACCCGAATTCCAGTAATCCTAACATTAGCCGCCAGCCTAAGGAGCAAAGGCTCTAAATACAAATTAAAAAGTAGGGGGGACAAAGGGCACCCCTGTCTAGTCCCTTGAGCCAGCTTAAATGGAGAAGATAGTAGTCCGTTGCACTTCACCCTAGCCGTGGGGCAGGAATATAAAACTTTTACCCATCTGACAAAGTCTTCCGGGAAACCAAAGGAAATTAAAGGAGCAAATAAAAAATTCCAGGAGACTCTGTCAAATGCCTTTTCGGCATCTAAGGAAGTCAGCACCATTGGGATATCAGAATCTCTGGCCACCATTATAAGATGCATTAATTTTCGCATATGATCTTGAGATGACCTTCCAGCCATAAAACCGACTTGCTCATGTCCTATTAGCTTATCAATAATTCTGGAAAGCCTATTTGCCAGGACTTTGGCCAGAATCTTGACATCGGTGTTTAATAATGAGATGGGTCGGTAACTACTAAGACAGTGCGGGTCCTTACCGGGCTTTAGAATTAGAGATATCACTGCCTCCAAAAAACTTGACTCCGACATACCTTTATCAAACCAGTAGTCGAACAAATATTTTAGAATGGGTGCCAGAACATCTTGATAAGCCTTATAGAAATTACTGGGGAGCCCATCTGGGCCGGGAGACTTATCCAAAGGCAATTGCTGAATTGCTGCCTGTATTTCTCCTAAACCAACCGGGCTGCCCAAGAAAGCAAAGTCCTCTACCGAAACCTTTGGCAGGGCCACCGACTTGAGGTAAATGTCTATATCTGAATCTACAGAAGGGGCCGCCTGGACCACTGAATATAACTCTTGGTAAAATAACCTGAACATTTCTACCATTTTACATGGATCAGTGATCACTCTGCCCTGTTCCTCAGAGAATAAGCCTGCAATATATTGTGAAGCATCTAACTGACGGAGGCGCATCACCAGAAATCTACTTGCTTTTTCTCTTGCATCTAAATATTGAAGCTTGGCCCTATGCAAAGACAACTCAGCCTTCTGCTCTTGCAAACCTACATATTGGGCCTGCAATTTATGTAGCCTAGACCATAATTCATCTGGGGAGGAATGTGACAGGGTATTCTCTATACTTGTAATATTGGCTAGAAGCTCCTCCATTAAACTTTTCTGACGCTTAGCCTTTACAGACGCCATTTTAATAAATTCCCCCCAAACTGAACACTTTAGGGAAGCCCAAACTAGGTCATATCTCTCGACCGTCCTTAGATTATGGGTGAGGAATAAATTGATGTACTCTTTAACATATTCATGGGTGGCAGAATCCTTCAACATCTGATTGTTTAGCCGCCACTGAGGAGGGCGTCTCAATCCCGGTCCTAAGCCAAATTCCATGTCTACTGGCGCATGATCAGATATAACCCTAGTCAATATACCTACCCGTGTAACCCCAGGGATCACATGTGAACTTATAAGCAAATAATTCTAGAATATGTTTTATGCGCCGCTGAAAAGAAGGTATATTGTCTCTCAGAGGGGTTGAATACACGCCATATATCCACCAAATCTGCGGTTTCAATAAGTTCTCTCAGGGCCCTTTGAGCCGGTGAAAGTCCCAACCGAGCTCGATCCGACCTATGTAGTTCAGTCTGGAGAACTAAGTTCCAATCCCCACCTAATAGCATAAACCTGGGGGGCTCTCAGTTAAAATATTTAACAAATTTGTGAAAAAGGAAGGCGAATCAATGTTTGGGCCATATACCGATCCAAAAATAATCGGACAGGATTCTAACAAGCCATGTATAACAATGTACCTTCCCTCCGGCTCCCATATTTCCTTAATCAATTTAAACAGTATATTCCTAGCTAGCAAAATTGCTACCCCTCCTCTACTTGTAAAGACCCCTGCTCCATAAACCTGACCGACCCACATTCTCCTAAATAGAAGCACATCCTCCCTTCTAAGATGTGTCTCCTGTAGGAAGACTATTTGTGCACGTATCAATTGTAGGTGCCTCAAAACTATCTGTCTCTTTACCCTATCTTTAGCCCCTTTAATGTTCCAGCTCACAACCTGATATCTATTACTCATACCATTGCAAACATTGATGATTAACCAGGAGAGGCAAATAAGAACTCGCTCTTGGGAGAGTCTCATATATCTTATACCCAAAACTAATAAAAGGCACATCAAATATGGAATAACAGGTATCCCCATTAATTGAGCATAGCTCCAGTGTAGCCTGCCCCTTTACCCCCCCAAAAAAAACCTCTTTCTTAATCTACAGCTATACTTAACACAACACAACCAATTCCCATAATACCCATTTACCCCAATCAACCTAACGTAACCCTCAGTTCTAGCAACTGCATCTCCACCCCAACTTGCCATGCGATGTTAAAGCCAGCCTAAGCAGTGCTTGGTCCCCCGTCCTCGGCTATGATATACAAAACCAGCATTTAATCATAACATCATGATACAGTTTCCCTCACATGTTAGAACATCTAGCGTAAATAAACCAGTATCAAACTACACCGTTACCCATTACTAAGAGCTTTACTATACTAGTGCAGCCAGCTTACAAATAGAAAAAAAAAAATTATTTATTTATTCATTCAGTCTCAGCGTCATTTCTGATTCAGCCTCAGCCTCATCTCCAATTACCAGTCGTGTGATAAAGCGGTACCCCGGCCTCAGCCCTAGATATCATCTGTCACTCCAGTTACTTAGTGTATTTATATTCTTTCCCGCTAGAGATCTTCCACATGGTCTGGTAAGTGTCCAACCCATAGCAAGACGAGTATCAGCCATATGCCACACAAAAATAGCAGTCAGCACATTCCAGGGTACTTCGTAGGACACCATGCTAACGTCCAAAGTCTCTCTTCCTTTCGACAAACACTGCAAGACTTAGTGAGCAAGGCTAGGCTAAACTGTGACTCCTTCGCAGTGCACACCGTATCATTGCAGCCCCTAAAGAGTAAAGCCTAGCTGGCCACATCGCCAACCCAACTTGCCTAGAAGGGTTTAGCATTATTCTCCGCAGCCGCCGAGCATTTAATCAATGCCAATTAAGGGAAGATATTCTCAACTCTGGGCGGTAGAAAATATAACCACAGGTGGGAAAAATGCAGTATTTCTCTTCCTGCTGTGGAATAATCAGTATGATTTATTTCAATAGACGGCAAGCATACACAAAGGTCTCACTTTAGCACATTGACAGGGAAAATACCAGCAGAGATAGTAGTTGGTACTCAATGGAGCAACACGAAGCAGAGCACAAGCATGCATGAGACATCACCATCAAGTACACTCCACTTATCAGTGAAAGATACGTAGGAGGCAGAGGCTATGACAGGAAGATCCTTTAAACAAACAAAAAACGAAAAAAAAAAAAAAAAAATATATATTTGGAGAGGCATCCATTGAAATCTTCAGTAAGGCATCTTAAGGCTAGAAAGAGACAAATTACATCTCCAGAATACTGAATGTATATTAACAAATTCCTTTTCTTCTGCGAGTGTACCCCTTACATGAGCCACTGACAGACAGTCCCTTGATTATTATTTAAACAGCTCATGCAATGACTTGGATAATTCCTGTCTTGCCACTTCTGCGCTGTCAAAGGAGTGCCACTGACCATTCAATTTAACTTGTAAAACTGCCGGGTATCTAACTCTGTACTGGATACTCGCAGCAATCAATTTTGAGACTATAGGGTGAAGCTCTTGCCGTTTAATTCGCACCGGCTGTGGAAAATCATGGGCAATATGAATTGATTTTCCATTCCATGAGACCTCCTGTAAGGATCTTACTTTATTCAGGATGTGCTGCTTGTCTAAGAAGTTTAACAACTTGCAGATTATCGGCCTCGGGGGAGCACCCAATGCGGGAGGCGGTCGAAGGGACCTATGCGCCCTCTCAATAATATAGCTCGCATTATTTGGGGATGATCCAGCAATTTTTTCAAAGAGTTTCTGCACAAACTGAATGGGTGTCGCACCCTCCTCTTTTTCTGGTATGCCAATTATGACGAGATTATTTCGGCGACTTCTTCCTTCTAGGTCCTCAAGTTTTTCTTCGATTCTCTTTAGCTTCTTATTAATTAAGGCATTAGCTAGCTCACTTTTATCGTTTTTAGCCTCCAGAAACTTGATCCTAGCTTCATTGTCTCCCACTCGCGTGTTCAACATTTTAACTGTCTCCTTAAATCCATGGATTTCAGTAGAGATCTCCTCTATCGAACTCTGCAGGGGCCCGATGATCTCTAGAAAGCGCTCCTCCGTCAGCACTGTTGCTCCCGGCGTAGCCTTACCAGGACCCTGTCGGGGATGCTTTGCGGCCTGTTCCTTTTCTGGAGAGGGTGGTGGTGTATGTTTTACTGGCTGCTTTTTAACGAACGCCTCCATTCTGACCGCCGCACCTGCAACAAGTTAGCGCACTAACAGTTCAACTGTATTTGCTAACGAGCGTAGAATTGGTAGTTTATTTTTTAGGTGTCCAATCCCGGAGGCTCTGGGCACCAAACATAAAATTAGAAGTCATAATAAAAGCAACAATAAAATTACAGAGAGCATAATAAATACAGAAAAATCAAGCAGCATTAAAATTACAGTGTCTCTTCAGGATATGCCAGCTTAAATAAATGAGTTTTCAGGCCCCTTTTGAAAGCCTCCACCATGGGACCTCCTTCAATGGTCTTGGAAGTGAATTCCTGAGTACTGGGATGGCCACTCTGAATGAATGAATACCCAAGGTCTTCAGTCCAGTCCTTGGAAGCGCAAAGAGTCCCTGAGTGGAGGAACAGAAGGAGTGAGTCAGAATGGTTGAAGTAAGGAGGTCTGACAAATAGCCAGGGTTCAATCCATATAGGGCCTTATAAAGAAGGTGAGCAAGCCCACCTTGAAGAGAACCCGCTACCTGACCGGCAGCCAGTGCAGGCCCCACATGGTTGAGGTCATGTGACAGGATGTAAGTAATCCCATCAGCAACCTGGCCACTGCATTCTGCACCAGTTGCAGTCAACGGAGGTTCCCCCCACTGACCCCAAGATATAGAGTATTACAGTAGTCAAGCCTTGATGTTACAAAAGCATGCACCATTAATGGCAGGTCTTCATGTGGAATTAGTGGCTTAATCAGAGCAATGTTCCTCAGATGGTAAAAAATTTTTTTGATGACAGCCGACATCTGCTCCTCAAATGTCAGCCTGTCATAGAAGATCATGCCCAGAGTTCACACCCTAGGGGACTCTATCAATGGAGTTGACCCCAGGACTAAGCCTGTTGTCATCTCGGAGGCGCCCTCAATCTGCCCATGGTCAGGCTGAATCACTAGTACCTCCATCCTGCCAAAGTTGAGTATCAGCCAGTTAGAGTTCATCCAGTCCTGGATCTCAGCAAGATATTTGTTCAACACTTAGACAGCACCACTTGTCCCTGGTACAAAGGACATATACAGTTGAGTATCATCTGCGTAGCAGTGAAAATTGACACTGTATTGTCTGATGATCCTCCTCAGGGGCAGCTTGTATACTGAGAACAATGTCAGTGACAAGATTGAGCCTTGAGGGACTCCACAGGCTAGAGGTAGGGGGAGGAGGAAAATGTCCCCATTGTCATCCTTTGCGCCCCACCTGAAAGAAAGGACTCATACCAGTTGATGCCAACACTGGCAAGTCCACATCATTCTCTCAGGTGATCTAGCAACATGATACAGTCCACAGTACCAAATGCCGATGATAGATTGAGGAGAATAAGAACTGACCATTCTCTCAGCTCTCTGACCATAAGGATGTCATTATGGACCCTGACCAGTGCCGTCTTAGTGCTGTGCCTTGCCCTAAATCGGGACCGGAATTGCTTGTAGATGTCACAGGCCTCCAGGTGTTTCTCGAGCTGCAGAGCCACTATTTTCTTGACAACCTTCGCTAGGAATGGGAGGCTGGAGATTTGTCTATATTTTGCCAGGACATTGGGCTCGAGAGATGTTTTTTTTCAGAAGGGGCTTCAGCAGTTCCTCCTTCAAGGCATCAGGGAACACCCCCTTGGAAAGCAAGCACCCAACTATCCTCATGGACACTGGGCTGATGACCTCAGCACATCCCACTAGGAGAAGTGTTGGGACCAGATCCAGTTCACAACATGTGGGCCTCAACTCTGAGATCACCTCGGAGACCTCAGTCACCCCCACCAGCCAAAACTCTTCCCAAGCAATAGGAGTGCTTCTGCTCCAACCCGGCCCCACCCTGCAGGTCTGGTCCAGTCCTATTAGCGAGATCCCAGCCCGAATAGAGGACACCCTATCAGAGAAAAATAGAGCACACTTATCACATTGTATTGCTGAACAAGCTTTTTTTGTCTGCAGATAGACAGGATGGAAAAGCCAGTCTACAATCCGAAATGGCTGAGCTGGTCTATTTCTTCCTGCAGCATTCTCCGTGGACAGGAATTCTGCCTTCTTATGGTTGATTTCCCTTTGATAGTCACCATAGTGATTTCTCACAGCCAGTCTGTCCTCCTCTAGCTGGGTCCTCTGCCAGCAGCACTCCAATCTGTGACTCATGGTCTTCATCACCCAGAAAGCCCCATCAAACCACAGAAGTCTCAGGCAAGAGGACCTAGGCCATATATGGACCAGAGCAATGGCGTTGAGTGCACCACAGACATATCAATTATAGGCTACCACTGATTCACCCAAGCCAATCGCACTACTAGCACTGACACTGGAGAAATCAGTTACCGCTATCAGTCCCTCTGGGGTTAAACCTCTCAAAGGGCAGTAGCTGACCATCTCAGCAAGGGAAGGACCAATGGGGGGAGCCCCAAACTGGAATTTCACAGTACAGTGATTGGACCAAGCAACCCGATCAATCTCTAGGTCAGTGACATTGAGACCCAGTGAGAATACCAGGTCCAAGGTGTGGCCATGATGGTGGGTCACAGAGGCAACTGCCCATGCTAGGCCCAGCGATGTCATCAGCTGGAGTAGGTCAGAATCACATTGTGAGGATTAATTGTCGATCCAGGCATTGCAGTCACCCAGAATAAGCCATCTGGGTGATTACAATACTTTATTAACCATGAAGTCCGCTACCTCCAGCAAAAATTCTTCCCCTGACCCAGAAGGGCATTAGAAGAGGAGACTTTTGCAGCCTGCACCTTAACCACCACGTACTGCCACAAATGCAGACAACCTGGCAGAACCCACTGGATGCACTGAGAAGTTCAGGTCAGATCTAAAACAGATGGCTACACCCCGGCACCTGAGATCCATCCTCAGGCAGTGCACCATTGAATACCCAGCTGGGACTGACACCTCCAACACTGGCTCCACATCGTCACCCAGTCAGGTCTCCATGATGCACGTCTGGTCAACCGAGGAAATCAAGTCCGACATAATTGCGGTCTTGATCCTCATCAACCTGACATTACATAGCACTGCTCAAAGAGGATCCATGTTGGCTGTAGACCCTCTAACTACTTGCCCACGTGGTCAGATGGGAACCCTGGGAATGGGTACCAAACACATTAGTGTATATAATACCGTATTGTATATATATGGCAGTTTGTTCTTGCAGTCCCTACCATATAGGAAAAATGAAAATAAGTTTTAAAATCAGAGTGGGTAAGCATGCAAGAGCAATTGAGAAAGGAGACATAACTTATGCAACAGCTGCCCATGTAGTAAAATCAAGAAATAGTGTTACGCACTATTTTACATTCAAGGGTATTGAAAAAGTAAGTCACAAACTGAGAGGTGATAATTTTAACTATCTCATTTTAAAATGGGAGACTTTCTGGATTTTAAATTTAGATGCAACTAAAAAACTTGGTTTAAAAATGGGATTTGAACTGAAACCATTTTTAAAGAAATGAACTTTGGTGATGTGAAATAAAATCTAATTGCATGAAGTTGAATGTTCACCTCTCCCCCCCCCATACCTTTATTTATGGTTGGTTTTACTGTTTAAAGTGTGTATGTGTCTTTAAATCATGTCATTTATCTGCTTCCAAAGACTTTTAATTAACATAATTGTGCTATAATTTAATTGAATGGATTTTAAATTTTTAACATTTGTATAACGTCAGATGTATGTATAAATGGAGTGTGTTAGTTTTGTGCTGCAGCCTTTGATAAAGGATATGTTGCTATCTGAAACACGTCAGGCAAAGCACAGCCTGCTTTATTGTTTTTTTTGCTTTTTTTTATAAAAATGAACTAATAACTCTCCTTAAAAATCAAAGGAGGCTGGTGTTTATTTAATTTGCGGTGGAGAGTGCCCTAGTTCTATGTTCACATCAATGGAAAAACAATATTTTTTAATTACATACAAGAAGATGCATTAAACAACAACTTACGGTGTAGTTTTTGTTTTTTTTAAACTTTCTAGTCAACATTATGATGCAGTTTTCTTTTTGTGACTGAGCAGCTACTCGGTTCAGAACTGGGAATTGATGAATAACATATATGGGATGTGTTAATAGTATTCTGAAGCACTGGGACTTTATTAAGATAACTTTGAGAATGAGCATGGATGTATATGTTATGTATGGGCATTGGTCTGTGTATGCTCAGTTGGTGGGAAAATAGGTGAATCAAATATCGTGATTGGACTTGGTACTGTAACTTATTTATCTTATTTATGTCTTTGGTGACCGAATAGGTGCGCTGAACCAAAAGACCATTTTCAGGCATGACCTGGGCCAAAAACAATGGCATATTTAGCTAAACAGAATACAGGAGGAGTAACATGGCCACAATGCAGGCCACTAACAATGAGGAGCAGGGAATTACAGTACAGAGAGTATTAACAAAAATGAAAATACAATAAGGTACAAGGTGAAGTTGTAGGCTGGTGACAAGTCCATATACATCATAACAGGAACATGGAGAACAATACAGTAAGGTGACAAATTACCAGGTAAACCATATAAAGTGCAATTTCAAAAAGGCACGCCAGTAACAAAATCAGGTAACAACCAGGTTGTTATTCAAAATTCAGTGCAACAGTCTATAATAAGCAAAGTGCAGTGGAGTGGACTATGGGGGGGGAGAGAGGGCCATGTGGGGGTGGGAAAGAAGCTGGAGAGAAAGAGGTGTTGCAAGGGTGGGGAGACCCCACAAAAGGTGGAAAGGGAGGGGGGGAATCATCCCAGCTTACACAGATGGACAGCGGCATTTGGTTTCCAGAAGTAGCCAGTCTTTAAAGTGGCGTTTAAAGGATAAATGGGAGGAGGATGAGTGGAGTGATATAGGGAGCTTGCTCCATAAGGAGGGGGCAGACAGGGAAGGCTTCGCTGCACATGGTCGTGGAGATTCTGGGAACTACCAGGGGGATGATGGATGATTCACCTAGCACCTAGTAGCCACTTTGCCCGTGAATAGAGATTAATAAGGGGACAGGGGACCATCTCTGAGTAGTGTCTCTTAGGCAGCCCAAGGCATAGTCAAAGCATCCTTGAAGTGGGAGCCAACCAAGTGATTTGTATAAGTCATAAGGATAGGTAGAAAAGGGTGCGAGGAGGATGAAGCAGCAGATGCTGTTGTAAACTGTCAGCCTGGAGTGCAGGGCTTATGACATGGGGGAATATATGGGGGATCAGTAATCAATAAGGGGTAGAAAGCTGCCTTGGGCAATTGCTAAGTGCGCCTCATGGGACAGGCATTGTCTTAGGCAGCAGACAGCTCCTAATTTCTGGTTAAATCTATGCACAGAAATGTTAACATGATCAGTGAATGTAAGGGAGAGGTCCAGAGTGATGCCTGAGTATTTGAACCTATAGACATTTTCTTGGGGGGGGGGGCAACAGGTGTGAGTACAAGTAGAGAGGACTCCACTTTGGAGACCTTGGTGAGGAATGTTTTTGAGACAAATAAGATTGATTTTGTCTTTTTTTTAATTTACCAGGAGCTTTTTGAAGTAAACCAATTGTAGGCAGCACCATAATTAAGGGTAGGGATGGATGAGATGTTTGCAAGTGACTTGTCACTATGGTGTAGAACACGGTCATCTGCATAGAGAAGTGCCTCACAGGAGAGACGCTATGCCGGGAGTGCATTGATAAATATGGAAAACAGTAAAGGGTCAAGGAAGAAGCCTTGGGGGACCTCAGTAGAGATAGGCAGGGCAGGGGAGGATGCAGCCCCAGTGGTAAATGTCTAGGACCTGCACTCGAAGTAGCTCGGAAACCATGAGGAAGTCTCCCAAGGAGCAGCCAAGGTGGTGGAGAGTACAGTGTAGGAGAGGGTGGTCAACTAGGTCAAATGCCTTGGTCAGATCCAAGAATACAGCACCTGTGGCCTTATCCAAATCCATGTTTCTGAGGACATGGTCAGTAAAATGGGATAAGGCCACACTGCCAGCCATCCGTGCACCAGTCCGAGTGTGACCATCAATAGGGCGCCAAAATTTACAATTCACCACCCCTTCCCCAAGGTCCTCCTCCCCCCACAGAGTTAGAATCTTTAGTTGGGGGGTGTGGGGGGCACAGCCTCCTACATGGGGCGGTGTAGCCCCCCACATAAAAAGTGGGCAGTGAATTTAAATCCTGGTGCCCCATTGACGAGTGCACTCAGATGGGCGTGTTCCGAGGGTGGAACCCTAAGGCCAATGTGGTGCTGTGGAGCTTGTGGAAACCATGCTGCTGGGGCCACAGCAGTGAATATATTTCAAGGTGGTCAGAAAGCTGGGAGTGCACAATTCTCTCTAGTAGTTTGCTCAGGTGGGGGAGGAGGGAGATGGGCCTGTAGTTATCGGGAGAAAGGGGATCACCTGCTTTAAAGATACGAACATTAGCATGCTTCCATCACTGTGATAATATACAATTTAGTTTAATGTTTGCCTTTACATACCTAGTTTATGTATATGCCTAGCTCATTGCTTTTATATTGCAAGTTCAGTTTTTGTATTTTAATTAATTTCTAATCATTATTAGTTTTTTTTTTATCATTTTCCCTGGAACCTGGTTGTGAATTTACTGAGATGAGTAGAAGTTATGATTGGCTGCTCATTACTTATAAGAACTTCTGTGCAGGTTGGTTAGAATATTTTGTATTTAATTCACATGTATATAGTTACATAACCATGCATAGTATTTCAACTGTATTTTATGCATATTCATGCATCCATTTTTAATCTTGGGTTTTTAGTAAGCTAGAGATATACAGTATTTTTTGCACTTGTCACATTAATTCACATATGAGCATCATAGTATGTATGTTTGATGAGGGTATTTAAGGCGTTACCTTTACTACTGAAACCACGCCCCCTGACAAAGCCTTGCGACAAAGCGATGTGGTGAGTGGCAGGCTGAGGGCCTTGGTAAGGTGTGATATTTTTATATATGTAATTCTGAACACTTTTTATATCACTTCAAGTGTTGTGTTATATGAAGCACTAGTTTGACAAATTGTTGAATAGCTCCTGGAAAATGAGAGACTGAATAATATTAAGTTTACTTTAAATCAAAAATATAATCTCTGGCATGTGCTTTTTTTAACTTAAATTTTATTGATATCTCATCATCATTCAAGAGCACTAAAGCAATGTGTGTTTAAGACCTAATAATCAGAGCACAACAGTTCTAAGAAGTATAGCATTTTAATTGATCAAAAGACTGTTTTTGGAAAATTTTATATCACCCTTACCCAGTTGCCAGTTATTGTGGTTGGAAACACAATGGAACTGTATTGTTAATGGGAATCTTAGCCAAAGTTCCATTAGCTAAGCACCCCCCTTCCCACCCGCACACATTATTCTAATTAGCTAGTGAGCATTATTCTTTTCTTCTTTGTAGATTTACTTGGGAGCCTATAGATCTACTCAAGAAGTTGTTGATGCTTGTCCATAATTGTTTATGGTTGCCAATATGGAAGGTTAGGCCTAGTTTGATGTGATTCTTTTTAGCTTTACAGACCATGAATTTGTAGCTACTATGCAGAGTTTTGTATTCCTAAAGGTAGGTTGGGTCCTTAATTTTTAGGGCTGCAGTGGACGTAGCCCTACAGACCTATTGCTACAGAAAAGCACTTCAGCCACACCCACATTCCTTGTGAATGCACAACATGAAGAAGTGACAAAAGTCACTTTCATGGTCACATCTCTGGAACAGTCTGAGGTACTACATTTTCTTTTTTTATAAGCCCCCCCCCCCACTACTTTAGCTATTCTCTGGTCATGGTTTGATGTCCCGCTTCAGACTGGCAAGCTGGCTCAAGTTCAAAAGTTAAGTAATTTGTAGGGAGGCTGTAGCCATGCACCGCACTTCTGCCACTTTAGTGAGCTACATTCAGAAAATGAATATTGCAGAAGTGACAGACAGTGACAGGTTTTGTGTAAAAATGCATTCCCTACCCCTTCCCTCTTTGCACACCTCTCCTCCTGAGAGCACAGCATCTAGGGGTCTAAATTATCACCAGAAGGAGGAATAGTGAGAGCAGTATGTTGATCAAGAGCAGTTAAGTTTCTTGAGTGTTGTACAAGTAGCGGGGTTTCTTATTACAGAGCCTTGTCAGTCAGTTGAAAGGGTATATCAAGACATGCAAGCAGTATAGTCCCAGAACTCATGCCCATCTTACAAAAAACTGATGTCCATGATGAAAATCATTAAGATAAACTATTGGTTTACTCAACAGGAAAAGAAGCTCCTTACTGGTAGAAGTGAAAAATGGACTGACACATTTTGACAAAGTATGTCACAGGTAAAATGTCAGTCCATTTTTCACTTCTGCCAGTAAAGAGCTTATTTTCCTGCTGAATAAACTGATAGTTTGTTCAAATGATTTTCATGGTGGACCTCAGTTTTTTGTAAGCTGGGGGTGAGTTCCATGACTGTACTGCCTGTATCAGTTGATTTGGTCACTGGGAACCCTCTCCACGCAGTGCAGCTCTGATTCTGTACATCATATCAAGACATTCAAGGCCCTATCTAATGGAGGAACTGCCTGGGCTCCAAACTGCTTTGTTAATATTTTTCCCAACTCACTCCTAACATTGCTTGCTCAACATTATAAAAGAGAGTGCATTCTATTATTCAGCAACTTCCCTTTATCATGAGCCCACAGATGCTTATGTCCTGCTTTTCACATTACAAAGTGGACAGGATTGCTAGGTCCCACTTGTATCTGTAACTGAGGGACTTTAGTCTACTACTGGTTTACCATGACAGCAGGCATAATGGGGTCGCATAACGAAGTCAGATGTAGTGCTGTCACTTTCTCTCCTTGGCAACTAAGATCAAAACAGCTGACGGTGTAAAATATAACCTGCATGGCAGCAACATAAATACATTATATGAATAATCATATTTAACTTACTCATAAAAAAACAGTCAATGTTCACTTTTGAATGTATGGTAACTAAAAGGAATTCCATAAAATGATTACTACAGTTTAACACCGCACATAAAACTACACATAAATGAACTTCAGTAGTTAAATTAACTGCACTCGATCTGACGTCTTGCCAGCTGTCATGAAAATAAAAACAGTAGATGGCAGAGCCCAACATATGACTAGTTTTTCTTAAAATGAAACAACCCGTCTCCTGTGAACAAATTACTATAAGACATGACAAACCATACGAGCCTTTCTCTGCATACAAAACTGTAATGGGCTGCTGCTGTCACTTCAGACTCTAAGTGACATGAGCAGACATCGACTGAGAAAACAGTTTCACACATGTTCTGGGCAATATACTTGTTTTTTTTTTTTTTTAAGAAGTGAATGTTTCCCAATATCACCAACAATTTGATGATAAACTGCCAACAACAGTAGTACTGATATGGAAAAAAAAGAGTAACCCGTGAGTGTGACAACTAGGTACAGTAGTTTACACCTGTTTGGCTGTGGACTGTTTATTTTTTGAATATTTGTTTTTTCATCTACCTTTGAGTAACAGAGTAAACCGACCCTTACCCTACTTCTCAGTGTTTCTCCACCCGCACCCACTGTCCTGTTTTGACTCCTTACTCTTTCCTGGAGCATTGTCATATCATAATCCAGCAAGCTCAGATGTAATGAAAAATGTACTACTGTATCTTAACATGCTGACCACACTATTGGATAGTGTCAACACTTAGTTACAATATCATGGAAGACCACGTTGGTGTCATTCCAGGGAGATTACAAAACTAATTAAATGCAAAAATATATTTAAAAGAACAACCAAACTGCCAAACAGGTACATTCTACTTAGTTGTCACACTGACTAAGCAATATAATAAATCTGAAGGCAAGCTCTGCGGCGGCCAGCATGGAGACTGGAAATTCAGCCTTGATCTACTTTCTGTATGAGTTAAAGTTAATAAGGCTGTATCTTCCAAATTTTACTCCCTCTGGCACAAAGGCACCTACACACATAAGCATTCAGTGCCACTTAAATTATGTTTATTTTTCCTCTGATAATGGCATAATATTGCAGCGTAATTCAGTCTTCACTAACACACATTACCGTGGACCTTTATTCAACAGACCCAGTTTATTGAGTTTTGTTAAGATAGGAGCCAATGAAGAGAAATTTCTGGGTCAATGCACTAAATGTACTATAGCTAGAAAGCTTTCAAAGTGGAGTCCTAAATAAGTAAAAAAAATTAAAACATATATGCCTGGCCAAATTAAAGACAGCCGTTATCTTCAAATAAATCATTTCCTTCCTCTTTCAGGGGGATGCAGCCTTTTATTTTACTTGATTAATATTCATTTGCAAGTGCAGAAAAGTCCCCGAGTTCGAATACTGTAGTTCTGACCTTGCTTATGTAATGATGACACATATGAAGTGTGTGTTCCAATGCAGGGTTTGTGATACTTTTCACAGTCAAGTGAACTATTTTTTAATAGAATTTAGTTATATCCATATATGTGGAATGACAGAAGTCTATTACCGTGGTAAATCATGAGAGAATCAATTGGACAGAGTAATTTATAATTTGTGTGGAACCCCATACCCCATATATATATTCAAATACATTGCTATAAACAGATGTTATTTCAAGCTGACATGTCCACTGGGGACTTGGCTGGGACCATATTTTATTTCTGAACTTTAATCTTTTAAACTGGATGTGATTTCAGCTACTCCAATGTGTGTCATGAATTTCAGAACTACAGTAAGTGCTTAGTGAAAAGCAGTCTGCTGCCAAATTCCATGCCAGTCTTGTATACTTTAACATCTTTATAGTCTAATGTTGTATAAATTAACAAGAAATTGACAAGCTTATTAGATGGGAGATAACTGCATATGTTTAATAATGATATGCTTCTTACTGTGGCAGTCTGCCTGCCTAATTTAACAATTGAAAGATCATGTAAACTTAAAACAGCTGCAGCTGGAACTACCAGCAATTGTTAAATGTAAACAGGCAACATGAAATGCAAAGCAGTTTTAAACAGAACCACAGGAAACAGTATAATTATTAAGTAACTCACAATATGTGATGCACTGGCAAAGGAATAACCTGTTCAGGTACATCTGTGTCATTCAACCCCTATGAAATATGCACCTTTATGAGACTTAGAAGTGCACAAATGCTTGTTTTGAAAAACAAATGTCACTAAAGTAGTTTGCTCCTCTCATTTAATTTTCAGTATATACACACCTAATTGAATATCTGAATTGTGCCACAAATGGAAGTTTATATGGATACACTGAAGAAATAAACTCTTAGTAAATGCATTTATTTGAAATACATGCTATGCCTTATTATTGTGAATGAATGAATAGTTTATTTGTTTGGTCATAAGACCTTTACAAAGAGCAAACACACATTAAATATAAATCTCATATACAATTTGAGATACAAATAAAAGCATAAATATCAGATAAAAAGTTTTCTCTTCTTGCATCAAATTACAAAACTATTATTCATATTTCACGCGATTTAGTACAATTGCTCTGAGATAATGTGCAATTATGGTGATTATATGTACCTCCTCAGTTGTGAACATAATAATAAGCAGTAGCTGTTTATCAGATGTTGCAGTTTCTGCCCAAAGTGGATTCAGCCATCTAATTCTGGGAATTTTACACCAGCAACAAGAAAGGATGACATGATGTAAATCTTTCATTTCTTTAAAATCACAAGCACAAACTTTTGCCTCACAGTCACTATTTTTCTCATATCTAGCTTTGAAAATATTACTTTTAAAAAGCTCTAATCTATATTTTGTATACAATTTCCACAGAGTATGATCTGTTAAAACTTCCAAGTAGTATCTAAAGACATGTACATTATCATTCTGAGCCTACCATGGTGCAATTTTTAAGCCTCTTATAAAATTTACATCTTTATCCTTATCCTTATTGCAATTTCTTATTCTCTTAAGACAGTATGACTTATATTTCACATTTATTGTGACACCATTTGCAACATACTGTTTCAGAATTTGTAAACCATAGTAACGATAAATCTTATTAATTCTGGACAGCCAACATGATTGCACACAGCCTACTTTGTACCATTTGTTTTTGTCTAGTAGACACTGAAAAGGTACCATAGAGATGTTCATCCTAGTCATTTTAATCCAATAATTCAGGTACCTTGATACATTCAGACTGTAAACTAGGGATCCCAAATTCTATTCTAAATAATGATTTAAGGATGGAGAGGCTGACATGAAGAGCTGAACATAATAGTCTATTCAGAGGGACTTCCATAGACCTTAAAAAACTAGTTCCACATATTTTACATTGGTATAATGCTGTGGGTATATATTTGGCTTCTATACCTTTTAGCAATGGGACAACTGAGTTTTCACTGTAACTATGATTAAATTTACTTAAGGCACCTGCTATTTGTTAAAGCTCTGTTACCTGCATTTTTATATGTTTTCTCCACAGTCCATTATTCGATAGGACCAATCCCATATAAACATAAAAATTTACAGTTTTGAGCTTTTCATTACCCAAGCACATTTTTTTTATATTATTTGATTCAGACACTATTACTTGAGTCTTAGTTTCATTGATTTTTAAGTTATATTCCTGAGAGAACTCATGCAGTATCATAAGCTTTTTTTGAAGACCTGACTCAGACAGTGATATTATGGCCAGATCGTCAGCATAGGCCAGGACTGGAAAGGCATAGTTATTAATTAGTGGAAAGTCTGGTATAGAATCTGTAAGTAGTGAAAGAAGACAGTTAATATAAATACAAAACAGGGTTGGGGCTAGGACACAGCCCTGCCTGACACCCTTGTTAGGTCTTATCTTAGAATGAAGCTGCCCACCTACCACCAGTCTGACCTGTGCCAATGTATCACTATACAATTCCCTGATTATACCAATCAGAGAAGGCTGAATACCCACTTGCTATATGGTTAACCATAATTTAGCATGTGATATGTTATCAAATGTGTTACTGAAATCTTTGAATGTAATGTACAGTTTTTGTTTTCTTAAGGTGACGTACTTCTCAAGAAGGTGCAAAATTATATAACCGTTATTGGTTGTAAAGTATCCTGCTTCAAAGCCTGCCTGGAGCTCAGAGAGACCACCAAGCTGATTCAGTTGCTCCATCAATCTGTCTAATATAATTTTAGAAAAACTCTTACTTTGTATGTCCAGTAATGAAGTGGGGCAGTACATAGAGGGGTCAGCTTTGTCTCCCTTTTCAAAAATGGAGACTATAATAGCACCTTTCCATGAATTTTGGAAATCATTTTTATAACACATAAATTAGAAAAAGTTGTCATCACTTTAGACCATACTGAGGGAGCTGCTAAATATACCTCAGAGGGAATTAGATCAGGGGCAGGTGCTTTTTTTTCTTTTTAACTTAACTATTGAAAAATATACTTCACTATGTGTAATTATTTTAAAAGATGACCAGTTTGTATCCTCTTCCCAGGGCAATATATTGTTGTCAACATTAAGATCATAGAAGAGACCAGAGTAAGGTTTTGTTCATTGTTCCAATGTTATATATGTGTCAAGTTGGTATCTACTATTGTTCGTACCCCTGGCTACAAAAAGGCGGAATGACTGACAATCATTTTTACGGCTGCAGTGGGCAGACCCTGCAGATGTTTTGCATGTACAAATGGGATGATATCATGTTTTCTGTCCATGGAACTGGCTGAAGGTGCAAATAGTCTCCTCTACCTTACCCTCCTTCAAGAAATGCTTTCCACCCTCAAATAAATATGCTTTCATGTTAGTTTATAGTTGCAGGGCACTATTTTCTTTCTTAAATGGGAGGTACAAGAACTGAATCTGAGTAGTGGGAGGCAGTATTAGGTTTTTTGGGGGGTAAGATCCATCCCCACCTCCAACTGAGAAGCTCCAAAATATCCACCCCCACCTTTTTCATGGTTCAAATGGGAGGGGCATGAGGTAGAGCTATCATGTTGGAACAAATAACTATCAGAGCTGCTTGGGGCATCAGAGCTTAAGGTTCAGAAGTAAAGAAAAAGTAATTAAGGAGTACCTGAAACTGCATCCTTATACAGAAATTGTGAAACTGCATCCTGAAAATATAGCACTTGAGGAAAGCAAGCATTTGCAACACAAGAATGACAATTAAGATATAAGCCCAAAAAGGAGTAAAATATGTCACCCAAAGAGGACTATCCCATATTGGATACTAGAGTGTCTGTTTCTTAAAAGCTTTTTATACTCCCCTACACACACAGCTGAAGCACCCACCTAAATAGCTAGGGGATAGGGGTGGGCAAAAGATGCAAATTCTGCTTTCGTGGAACTTCCGAGAAATTTCTGAAATTTCACTGAAATTGTGGAACTTTAGCCATTGGCAAAACTGGGATTTTCTGCGGATTTTCATAGAGTTCTGCTGACTTTTTTTGTGAACTGCGTAAAAATACATATAAAGTGTAGAATTTATTCTATTCACAGTTTAATGAACTGTTAGTGAATGAGCGCCTGCTTGTACAATCATGCGGTCATTCACTGACAATTCAGTGGGCCACTGGTAGTGGAGGAGAGAAGAGTGCTGTGCTGGTGGCCCACTCAGGGGAAGGGTGGGGAGGGGAGTGGGTGGTGGCAGATGAACTGTCAGGGTGGTGGTTGATGGGGTCCAATAGACACCAGGGAATTGGGATTGTTTTTTAATAAGGGATCTGGGATGGGGAGGTCCACTAGACACTAGGGAATACAAGGAATAGAGGGGGATGAGTTAGTGGACTGCTGGCTGTTTATTTGTAGATTAAGGAATCCAGGATAGGGAGGGGGTCTGCTAGACATCAGGGAAATTAAATGTTTTGGGGGACATGATCAGTGAGTGGGGGGGCACTAGAAACCAGGAGGGTCCAAGGAAGAGATCTGAGGTATTTACTGGGACCCCGATCAGTGGGGAGGTGGATTAACGAATTAAACTGCAGTTAAAAAAAGTCTCAGAAATTACCACTGGCAATGATCCTTTCTGTGGACTTTTTTCCCACAGTTTAATAAATAAACCCGCAGTTTTTTTATATTTTATCTGCAGTTTTAAGGTGGAATTTCCACACAAGTTTTGAAAATGATTTCCAAACATTCACAGAAGCGAAATTTGCACTTTTGCTGAAATTCAGCCTACAGAAATGTTTTTCACACATCCCTACTAGGGGAAGGTCTACATTTGTATCTCTCTGAGACCTGAAGTTTAGCAATAATGTGTGAAGAGAATAAAGTCTTGTGTTTTGTGCATTTGAATAGGGTTAGTGCTTTGAAGTTAAAAGATATAAATATATATATACGTAGTGTCATGGGCACCTGAAAAGGAGGAGATACTAGTGAAATAAATGTTATTCTGATTATTTATTTATGTGTTAATTTTATGTGTAGTTCTGCCTAGGTCACAGACACCTAAGCTATAAAAAGTACATTTAAGAATGAGTGTATTAGTCAAAGCTTGTAGTAGCAAAATAAAGCAAGAAAAATAATATATTGTGTTTTTTTTTTCTTTTAATTGTTTAACCAGGAGTGGCACCCTAAGCTGAAAGCTTATTTACAGGAGCAACCTGGGAGCACATGGAAGTTAAGTGACTTGCTCAGGGTCACCCAGTATGCAAGTGGGGGCTGTGGGATTCAAACCCAGATCTCCAGATTTGCAGCTCAGAGCCTTAAACCACTGTGCTACACTGCCTCCCTAGTTATGGCAGTCATCTGTTTCATGGTTCATGATGTTGATGTAGTAAGCAGCAGTACACTGCATAGTAGGTGTAAAATGTGAATGAGTAGGTCATGCAATAGATGTGCTGAGCAGTTACTGAAGCAAGAAATATATTTAGGATAGTAAAATATTCCCATCAGAAAACTGATAAATGTGTGACATTTGCATCTCAATTGCAAGAAGGTCCTTATGGAGTGTCAATGTACAATATAAAGTATTTATAGTTTTCAAGTTGTCTGGGTAATTGCTTTGTACTACCACTGTTACTAAATTTAAATTGTTCGATGAAGAAAATTTAATTTATGTAACTGTCTGTAAATGTATTAAAAACATTTACTTGTCCTTATAATGTAATGCATTAAATGCTGTTGTTAGGTTAAGATGTCACATAACAAAGCCCAGGGCATTAGGGTTTCTGACCATAACACCCTGCCCTGTAGGGACTGACAGGCATCATGGTGTGACTTAGGATTGTCAACAGTAATGCTCATGCCATTCCACCCCTATCCCCACTCTCCAATCAGTGACAGGTATCAAGGTGTGCCTTTGACTCTTCAACCCCAAAGTTCACTCCATTTTCTTATACAGTACTGTACCCATTTCAGCATATTTCCTTATGGAATGGAGTGAGTGTAAAGCTCGAATACCCCAAGGCACACCTTGACACTTGTCTGTTTCTGCAGGATAGGGTGATGTGAAATGGTGTGAACATTGCTGGCAATGACCCAAAGGCACACCACAATGCCTGTCCATGTATTATAAACATTTACTTGTCCTTATAATGCCTGTCCATCTCTGAATGTTGGGGGTGGGGTTGGCATTACTTCAATACTTCACTGCCATCCCTATTCTGCCAGTCTGTCTGTCTGTCTCTCTCTCTCTCTCTGTCTGTTATGTCTTTGTAATTATCTATCTTTCTATCAATTGCATGTATCACTATTTTAGCTATTTCTAAAACAAACCTGCATATCACATTTACCTGCAATCTGAGCACATCCTTATGAAACTGTGCATATTTGTACTCCACTAAACATGTCAAGAATGGCCTGCCTTATTCACAGTTTCTTAGACTTCGCAGGTTATGCAGTGAAGAGGATGATTTTGCTGAGCAGACCCAAATAATGCATAGTTTTTTTATCAATAGGGGATACCCTAAAAGTACAGTGGACAGAGCACTCTCCCGGGTCAGTAACATGCCCCGTAACCTTGACCCCCGCAGGAGGGATACTGTCACACAAGAACAACGGCGAATTCCACTAGATCTTCCTTTTCATCAGAGCACACCTTCTCTTCACAGGATCATCACTAGTAACTTTCCCATTTTGCAAACTGACCCTAACATTAGTGCTTCCTTTACAGAACCACCTATTGCCTCCTACCGCCGGCCACCTAACCTGCGGAATCTCCTGGTTAAAAGCAGCCTACCCACTCCTAACAGTTCCTCCCCCCAGGTACCAAACCTTGCAACAGGGCTCGCTGCTACACCTGCAAATTTATTTCCAGTGTGACTGAGATTTGGGGGCCTACAGGTGTTTTTCACATCACCAAGGAGTTCTCATGCACCTCCACTAATGTGGTGTATTGTATTCTTTGCAGGAAGTGTTCAGCTATTTACATCGGAGAAACTGGTAGGCGTCTTGCTGACCGTTTCAGGGAACATTACAGAGCAGTTAGGAATGGTGAAACTGCTAAACCCATTGTATCCCACTTTATCTCCAGGGACCACAATGTCAATGACCTTTCTGTTTGTGTCCTTCAGCAGGGCTCCTGACCATAGAAAAAACATAGAAGCCAAGCTGATCATCCGCCTTGGCTCCCAGCAGCCCTCTGGTTTAAATGATAGACTTATTTTCCACTAACATCTTTCAGCCATCCCTTTTTTTCCCCTAAAGTCAATTTGTTTTTGTACTCATTTATTTTTTCATTTTCACCATATGTCTCCATTTCTGTCTCCTTCCCACACATTTGTCACCTTTCAGCCTTCTTACTAGGCCCTGTTAATTAGTCTCCACCTGGGAACTTCTCCAGCTCTTTCTCTCCCATTATGCTTTATCTTTCCCATCATCACCTTTTTGTTTCACAGATTCTCTCTTAATCTTACCATTTATCACTTCTTCTCCCTGAGCCTCCCCCCTTCTTCTTTCTCCACATATATATCTCTCTCATTTTACCTCTACTACACTAACTTGTTTTTTTTCTCTTTTAGATATTTTCTGAAGAAGACCTAAGGTCGAAACGTAGATTTTTAACTCTATTTTCTATTTTCAGCGTGCATTTAATATAACCATTTTGTTTTGCTTTTAGACCACATGCTGACGCAGCGCCTTGTTTTTGTTTTTTTACAATTTGTATGCTACATTTGCTGCGACCCACTATGCCTAATCTGAAATCTCTTCTGAATTCTCTACAATGCTCCTTCATTTCTCCTATGTCTGCATTCCCTTCTCATATTTCTAAGCCTTCTCTTGAATTATTTTTTGCCATTTGCTGTAAGACTAAACTCTGCAGTCACTTACAGTTTCTTTTCAAATGCCGCCACCTGGGTATTATTCCTAAAGGTTTCTGTTTGAAATTTCATCCTTGTTCATTTGGATTTGAGACACGTTTCCTCTACTAACAAACTTTTGAAAACTTTCTCAAGGAAACTTATCATGCACACCATTCTCTCCATCAAAACACAGCTGATCTCTGTGGACAAAACCATTCAAAGGCAAAAGGATTTCCTGCAGCGAACGGCTCCACATAACTTTCCTTTTATTAAGCACTGCATCCAAAACCTTAACTCCACTCTCTTTCATTTTCTCAAGGACACCAAATCTGCAAAACTCCAGTCTCTCACCCAGCAGATCAACAACCAACATGAGCCCTCGAGTCAGACACAACCTAACAATTTGGTATTTTGTATTTCTCCAGACCTTCCCCTAACACAAGATGAGCAATCACTCCTTAGCAAAGGTCTCTCTTTGTGCCCACACCCAGATATCTTGATGCACCCAGGTTCAAGTTGATCTGCAAAGCTTCTATCGTAGAGTACGCCTTGCAGCTCATTTTTCTAATATGACTCCTCTTCCCACAGATGATGACAGTATCACCAGAACTATCAATGACATCAATCCCCAGTGAAGTGCATGGACACCCCCTCCAGGACGTTTTGCAGCTGTTGATTATTCTGTTAACCAATGCATGGAAAACACCACTAACTTTAATCTTCATTGCAGGCACAACCATTCCAACCTGACACCTGGTGAGCTTGCAGCCCTCAGATCTCTACAATGTAGGAATGACATTGTTATTAAACCAGCTGATTAGGGAGGTGCTGTTGTGGTCTAGCAAAAGGAGCTATACATCATGGAAGCCACACAGCAACTCTCTGACACCAGGTTTTATTCTTCTCTTCCACAGGACCCCACTGCTGACTATCAGACGGAGGTCACCACCACCATCACCTCTGCTATTGAAAACAATGAGCTCCCTGCTTCTGCTAAGAGACTCATAGTTCAGCATCCCCAGACTCCAGGTTTTATCTTCTTCCCAAAATCCACAAAACAGGTAACCCGGGTCGTCCCATAGTGTCTGCCTGCTCCTGCCCCACATCCCACATCTCCGCATTTTTGGATGGCCTCATGAGACCCCTTGTTAAGTCCCTGCCCTCCTATGTTAAAGACACTAACCATGCTCTCCAGTCATTTGACAGGTTCAGATTCAGTGACTCTCATCAGCTCATCTTCACCATGGACATCAAATCTCTTTACACAGTGATCCCCCCATGATGATGGTCTGACAGCTTTGCAGCATTTCTTGAACAAGCGGGAAGTCCAGCAGCCACCCACACACACTCTAACTCATCTGGAAGAACTGGTTCTTACACTCAATGCTTTTTCTTTTAATAACAGTTTTTTTCAGCAGGTCAGTGGAGTTACCATGGGTACGAAAATGGGTCCCAGCTTTGCTAATCTGTTTGTGGGTTAGGTGGAGGAACGTTTTTTTTCTCTCATTCACAGGGACTGTGCCTGAACTCTACAAATGCTACATTGATGACTGTGTGGGGTCCACCTCCTGCTCCAGGAAGACCCTCCAAGTCTTCCTTGACAAGTTCACCACGGCCCATCCTTCCCTTCAGTACACTGTTAAAGTATCCTCCTCTACACTGCCTTTTCTGGATATCCAGCTCTCAGTCCAGAACACTGGTCTGAAGACATCAGTCTATTACAAACCCACTGACTCTCACAGTTTCCTCCTCCATAGCTCCTTCCATCCTAAACATATCAAGAATGGCCTGCCTTATTCACAGTTTCTTAGACTTCGCGGGTTATGCAGTGAAGAGGATGATTTTGCTGAGCAGACCCAAATAACGCATAGTTTTTTTATCAACAGGGGATACCCTAAAAGTACAGTGGACAGAGCACTCTCCTGAGTCAGTAACATGCCCCGTAACCTTGACCCCCGCAGGAGGGATACTGGCACACAAGAACAACGGCGAATTCCACTAGTTCTTCCTTTTCATCAGAGCACACCTTCTCTTCACAGGATCATCACTAGTAACTTTCCCATTTTGCAAACTGACTCCTAACATTGGTGCTTCCTTTACAGAACCACCTATTGCCTCCCACCGGCCACCTAACCCATGGAATCTCCTGGTTAAAAGCAGCCACCCACTCTAACAGTTCTCCCCCAGGTACCAAACCTTGCAACAGGACTTGCTGCTACACCTGCAAATTTATTTCCAGTGTGACTGAGATTTGGGGGCCTACGGGTGTTTTTCACATCACCAAGGAGTTCTCATGCACCTCCACTAATGTGGTGTATTGTATTCTTTGCAGGAAGTGCTCAGCTATTTACATCGGAGAAACTGGTAGGCATCTTGCTGACCGTTTCAGGGAACATTACAGAGCAGTCAGGAATGGTGAAACTGCTAAACCCATTGTATCCCACTTTATCTCCAGGGACCACAATGTCAATGACCTTTCTGTTTGTGTCCTTCAGCAGGGCTTCCAGGATCCTGACCATAGAAAAAACATGGAAGCCAAGCTGATCATCCGCCTTGGCTCCCAGCAGCCCTCTGGTTTAAATGATAGACTTATTTTCCACTAACATCTTTCAGCCATCCCTTTTTTTCCGTAAAGTCAATTTGTTTTTGTACTCATTTATTTTTCATTTTCACCATATGTCTCCATTTCTGTCTCCTTCCCACACATTTGTCACCTTTCAGCCTTCTTACTAGGCCCTGTTAATTAGTCTCCACCTGGGAACTTCTCCAGCTCTCTCCCATTATGCTTTATCTTTCCCATCATCACCTTTTTGTTTCACAGATCTCTCTTAATCTTACCATTTATCACTTCTTCTCCTGAGCCTCCCCCCTTCTTCTTTCTCCACATATATATCTCTCTCATTTTACCTCTACTCTATACTAACTTGTTTTTTTTCTCTTTTAGATATTTTCTGAAGAAGACCTAAGGTCGAAATGTAGATTTTTAACTCTATTTTCTATTTTCAGCGTGCATTTAATATAACCATTTTGTTTTGCTTTTAGACCACATGCTGACGCAGCGCCTTGTTTTTGGTTTTTTACAATTTGTACTCCACTTCTGCATAGACCTCATACTTTCCTAATATTCCCATTATACTAACATACTAATTTCCAGCAGATTAGGCCTTACAGTCTATCAAGTCTGTTTGAACCTCAGATCCCTAGTTGGGTACTGAGGTCCTCCCCCCCTTGTGTTCCAGAAACCCTATCATCCATCCCCACCCGCCTGGGCCAGGCCATCATCTGATACATCCACTTTCTGAGTCTGTCCCACCCTCTCTTGAAGCCCTCCACTGTGGATCTATGAACCAGCTCACCAGGCAGCATGTTCCAAGGATCCACCACCCTCTCAGTCAAAAATCTCCTCCTCTTCCCCCCCTCACCCTTCCACCTTCAAACCATGCCCTCTGGTAATACCTCCCTGCTTTAGTCTAAAAATTCCCTCCATGTTTACCCTATTTATTCCCTTGAGGTACTTGAAGACCTCAATCACGTCCCCCCATCTGTCCTCTCCTCCAATGAAAACAGGCAGAGCTCCTCAAGTCTGTCCTCATACATCAAATCCCCTAGCCGTCGTATCATCTTAGTTGCCCTCCTCTGTACCCTCTCCAGGAGCTGTATGTCCCTCTTCAAGTGTGGTCTCCAGTACTGTACACAGTACTCAAGGTGTGGTCTAACCAATCCATTGTTCAGTGGCAGAATCACTTCCCTGCTCCTAGAGGTGATCCCCCTTATGATGCATCCCAACATCCTGTTTGCTTTGCTAGCCACTCTCCTGCACTGCTCAGAGTTATTCATACATGCATCCACCATGACCCCTAGGCCTTTTTCCCCTGTTGAGGCCTGGTACTTCCCTCGACCCCCCTTTATGGATTGGCACCGCATGTGCCTCTAACCAATCACTAGGTACCCTCCCTGTCTCAAGTGACCTGTTGAAGAACTCCACCAGGGATGCAGCCAGTATGTCCACCAATTCCCATAGTGCTCTCGGATGAATCCCATCTGGCCCAGGAGATTTATCTTTCTTTAGGCCCTTAAGGGCTAAACACACCCTTTCAGTGGAGAGAGCATCATTCATCCCCTCCACCTTACTGGCCTTTTTATCCTTATTCTGATGTGACACCCCTGGGGACCTCTCCCTCCCTCTTGCTCCATTTCTGATGCTCCCCTGATCCCATTCACTACCACTTCATCCCCATCATGCCTTGCTTTGTAGATATCCCATCCCCCTCCCTAGTGAACACAGAGGTGAAGTACTTGTTTAATACCTCTGCCTGGTCTCTAACCTCTTCCACCCACCCTCCTTCTGATCTCAACCTGCCAAGATGGCCCTTAGTTTTTCTCCGCTCCTCAATGTACTGGAAGAACCCCTTTTCCCCTTCCCATATCCCTTGTGCCAGCCACTACTCTTTACTAGACTTTGCCCCCTGCACCATCTGGGTGACTTTTCTAGCTGCAAGATGGTACATTTCCTTTTTTCTATCCCCTCTCATTGTTTTATATTTTTTGTAGGCAGCCTTCTTTTCTCTGACAGCTACCTGAACCTCACTGGACCACCAGCATGGTTTATGTGACCTTGCTCCCTTACACTTCACCTTAGCGCAGGTCCTGACTGTCTCATGAAGTCCCCGTTTTATGACCTCCCATCTCTTTTCTACATTTGTCATTGTTGTAATCCCCTTCAAGTGATCCTTGAGAATATTTCCCATGCCCACAAAGTCTGTCCCTCTGAAGTCCACTGCCAGGGTCCTAGATCTGTCCCCCCCATGATTATTTGAAACCAGACAGTATTGTGGTCACTCCCAGTCCCATGTCCAGGACATGCCCCTCCCTTGTGGGCTCCATCATGTGCTGTGTTAAGAACACATCCTGGAAGCCATCCAGCAGCCTCTGCTCCTTAGTCACCTTAGAGAACATGGTTCCCTAGTTTGTACCTGGCATATTAAGGTCCCCCATCAACACCACTCCCTCCCCTTTTGGTCCACACTGGGCAACGATGTTGTCCAGAAAACCATCCTCCAGAACATCACTCATCCCAGGGGGCTTATATACTACACCCAGCTTGACCTTACCTCCTCCGGGGCTCGTAAGGTGACCCATAAGGTCTCCAAGTTTCCCTCTGCCTCTTCCACCCTAGCAATTTCTATGTCATCTCTAATGAACGTAGCCACTCCACCCCCTCTGCCCTGCTTTCTATCCTTCCTAAGCATAGTGTACTCCCACATATTTAGGTCCCAGTCAGGGTTTTTGTTGGCCCACTTTTCCGTGACTGCCACCACATCCACCCCTCCCGAACAGCATGGCCTGGAACTCTGGCAACTTGTTTCCCAAGCTCCTGGCATTTACTAACACCACCCTCCACCCCTTATCCCTGATCCTCTTTGTTGAACCCCACCCAGGTTCCTTATACTTCCATCCACCCTCTGCTCCTCCTGAAACCTCCTCCCTCGGTCTGTTCCCCCTCCCCCCTTGGGTTTGAAGGCTACTCCCATCATCTGAGAGGGCTTCTGGTCAGCCCTCCCTTATTCCTCCCCCCTCACAAGTTTAAACCCCACTTTTCTTGAATGTAGTCAGCCACCCCCTGTTTAAGGACTTCCTTCCCTAATGGGGCAAGATGAAGCCTGTCCTTGGCATACAGTCCCTTATGCTCCCAAACTCCTTTCCAGTTCCCTAACACCCCCAACCCACTTTCTTCACCCCACTTCCTGAGCCAGTCATTAACCTCCGTGATCTTCATTTTTTTTCCACTGAGGCCTTTGGTACTGGCAATATCTCTGAAAAGGAAATGTTGCATCCATTATCCCAACAGACTCTGGCAAGTTCTCAGAACCTTGCTTGGATTTCCAAACACTATTTTCCTCTAGATCGTTAGTTCCCAAATGCACCAGGAAATCCAGTTTCCCTTCACAATCCCTAACCAGTTCGTACACCATGAACTTTGCTCTGTGCACCATCAGCCCAGAGATACTCACTACCTTCACCTGGCTATGGCATCCACCCCCCTGTCCCTCCCAATGGATACCCCTAATCATCGAGTCTCCCAATAACAGAACCTTAACACGGCCATCATCCTTATGGTTACCTCCATTATGTGCTGTCAACCCCCCATTCCCCCCTTTATTCATTATCTCAATTCCATGGCAGTTTTCCCATCTTATTAGATACCCCCTTGTCACCCTCCCCTTTCTGCTTTGTTATTTTGTCCACTTAACTCAGACCCCCCCTGAATTTGTGTCCCCTTTAACCCTCTCTTATCAGAACCATTTATCCTGGCCCTGATGGTTTCCCTTTCCCCCACACCATCATCCTCCTCCCTTGTAATAGTACCCCTGCCTCCAGATGCCCTCTGTGGGTCCCCTTTACCTAGGACCCCATCCTTGGTACAGACCCCCCTCCTAAAGGGGGGCCCCTCCCCCACCTCCTTGTCTCCCAGTTTCTCTCCAGTCATGCTCTCCTCCCTCATGTCTGCAATATGTTGCATCTCCCCCATCTGCTTAACATTTACGTTTCCCCTTCTACCTCTGGGGCTATTTCTATCCTTTCCGTTGCCGGTCTGTGATGCCCTATGGGTATCTGACTCCCTCCCCCCAGCATCTGTATCAGTTTCTTCATTTCCACCCACCCCTTCCTCCCCTCTAGGTTGCTTAGTAGCTCAAATTAGTGTAACACTCTATGCCAGCCTCCATCAAGTAACCTGAGTTTCCCCCGACTGCCCCTCTAAACTGCCCCTCTTCCTCCCTCTTGCCCTGTTCTCCTTAGGAGCTCCTTTCCCACAGTCTGCTCTTTTAGGCTTCCCCAAAACAGCCCCTCCTTTCTCACTGTCTGCTCTTCTAGGCTTCCCCATAACAGCCCCTCCGGACTCTTCCCCTCCACTCTCTTTATATTTGGAATGTTTTCCCGTAAGTTTTTCCCTTAGCGTCAACATCCCTAGCTAAGGGTCCTCTGTCCCTAATATCCCCCTCCTGCTTGTTGTAACATAACATCCTGTAATTTCTGAGTGTTGCCCCAGCTTCCCCTCAGCTCCACCCTTCTGCCGCCCATATCCACACCCCTTATCCTTGGATACACACCCCAACTCCCTCAGATTACTCTTTAACCAATATACTTCACTCCTGATATGAGATAGCTGTCTACAGAGTGGGCAGCCCCCCCTCTCTCCCAACCCAATTGAGAATTATTGCCACCCCACAGCCTGTGCAGCCTACAACCCTTGCGAAGATGCCTGCCATGGTGGAATGTGGCCACCCTGTTTGTCCCTCTCTGTTCATAATGTCATACAGCCCTTTTCTCAGTCCCTTCCCCCGGAATATTCTATTCTCTCTCTCTCTCTCTCTCTCTCTCTCTCTCTCTATATATATATATATATATATATATATATATACTACTGCAATTGTTTACTAACCCTATTTCAACACCACCAATAATGTTGCAAAGTCTCACAAACACATACAGTCCAGTGTGTCCAGTCCTGCTAACAGTGTGTGTATGCAGACATCAGGTACTGTATGATGTCACAGGCCCACCAGTTCCTGTTGCTTCAAATTTAAGTCACAAACAGAAATGCACAGCCCTTCAATCCCAACCCCAGTGGTTTCAGTATTTACTAAAGCCTACAAAACAAGTGGGTGGGAGGGTTCTACCACCACCAGGAAAAACATCACATTACATTTCAATCTAATTATCACTGCCAAACAAGTGTTCCCACAAGCTCCAATAGTTACAATATCACAGTCCAAGTAACAGTTCTAACTCAAAGTAGTAATTTTTAACACACATAACTAATTTCAAGTACAAAACTATTCAATTATGTCAGTTAAAACAGAATATAAACCAAACCTCTTTCCTAAACAACCTCCTACTTCCGTTCCCAGGTGGACAATGAAAGACAAGATGGTTCTTGTAATTACCACTCCCCCTAACACCAGGCAAACATAACATTAAATTTCACTCTAATTATCACTGCCAAACAAGTGTTCTCACAAGCACCAATAGTTACAATATCACAGCCCAAGTAACAGTTCTAACTCGAAGTAATAATTTTTAACACACAGAACTAATTTCAAGTACAAAACTATTCAAATATTTTAGTTAAAACAGAATATAAACCAAACCTCTTTCCTAAACAACCTCCTACTTCTGTTCCCAGGTGGAAAGCATAACACCTTGCCCTTATCAAAAGTGACCCCCTCCGAAAGTTACTATTACATTTTTTCTGCTAATTGTCCATCATTACACCTGACTTCCTGACATCAACACATTGCTTAAATATAACTTACTTCACCTCATGGACAAAAACCCTGTTTCTCTAAAAGAAAAAAAAAACTGTGTAAATAATCCCAAAGCTGAACATCTGCCAGCCATTACTTTTTCATGTAATGCCACCTTTTGTGCACCATGGGGATTTGCATATGTTTACCATGATGCTTTGCATTATTGGGGTATGTGTAATTGTGTTTTTAAAATTTGGCTGTCCAGCCAATATTATCCAGGATAACACATACCTCAGTAGCATTTGCCCTGGAGTTCTTTTGTAAACCTATATTGTTTCCTATTCCTTCCATTAAAATTTACACCTCCATATATTTTTCTAATAATGTGTATGCCTTCCTTAGAACAGGAAACTAAACCAAATCTTACTATTTACAAATCATTGTGTTGTTTCTCCATTCCTCCTTTACAATTTCACACAACTTCACTAACTTCATTAGGCAGCAGTGGTGAATCTGACCAGAACTTATTTTGTATTGCCTCCAACATAAGACCCCATTTTTACAACTGTGGGCTTAGCACAACAGGTGTTTTGCATTCAGAAAAGTGCTGATGTCATCTTTGCTGCCAAACAACAGGATAGAGTGTTAAAAATAGATTCCTCCACTGAAGCTTCATTACTGCGCTGCTTGTGTGTGTATAGCAAGCTGTAGAGCACTATTTTTCCTCTGGCTTGAGAAGTTAATTGAGCCCACAGAAAGTTAACTCATTATCTTCTGGCAGTCATTCTGTGTCAGACCACCAATGGCTAGTACAGACATCACAGAAAGCTATTGGAAGTAGAATGGATTAAGCACTTCCTGGAGTTTTCTGCATAACAAATAAGCTCTGCTGTGCCCCTAAGCACCTATGAACACAACACCTCATTAAGCCATTTGACACCACCATCCTAAGAGCAGTCAGTCTGCTACTATACAGGGCATTGCATAGCAAGAGTCACAGTCTTGCCCTTTTCCAAATAATACACCAACTTCATTTTCTCAGGCAGGCAGTTCTGGGCTGCTGTTTATACTAATGTTATTAACCTGTAATTTGTGACTACAGGTGTTAACAACTGAATGATAGTAACTACATTTGCTTCACTTGCAAATAGGTAGGCATTTGTGTGTACTGATTTTTGTTTGACTTACTGTAGATTACACACAGAATCTGATAAGTTCATAACATGCTGTATTCAATGAACTGATAAATGGGAGCTTTGGTTTCTTTTACAAGTTCATTATTCCTGACCATGGGTATAGTAAAACAAAAATTTCTCAACAACCTTTTTAAAAATAAGGAGTTTAGCAGTAATTTAGTTGATGTTGTGTAAAGAGCTGCTCCCTGGAAAATTACCTGGTTGGGGGGGGAACCACAAGCAGAATGGGACTTCATGGATGAGGGAGCTCATGGCAGCAGAAGAGGCATGTTGGCATTAAAAGCTTAGTGGTGTGGATGTATAGGCAACAATATTTAAGCATGACTTTGGTAGGGGATTAATTGTGACTGTGGGGGTGAGGGAGTGAGTCTTGGTGTTTTTAGCATAATAGTTTTCTGAAACTTCAACCTTCAATTGGTTAGACTCTGCATCCATCTGTACAGTATATCATTAATCCACATGCAATGGGGTATGGGTAAAACCCAGATCACCAGACCCAGGCCAGAGCTGTAAAATCTGGACTGGGCACAGCTTGTGCAAATATTGCTGATCCACTCACTCCAGATGATCTGGTCTGGCTTTAAACATAGAAACATAGATTTTGATGGCAGATAAGGACCACTTGGCCCACCCAGTCTGCCCATTTCCCTACCTAATGGATAAGCTGCAGATCCTAGTTAACCAGCAGCCTACTTCTTCCTACCCTCACCCACTAGAATTGCCTTATGACTGTCCCATGCATGCTTGAATTCCACCACTGTTTTTGACTCCACAACCTCCTCCGGAAGGATGTCCATGCATCCACAACCCTCTGTGAAAATACTTCCTTAAATTACCTCTGAGCCGCCCTCCTTCTATCTTCAAATTGTGCCCTTGTTCTTGCACACCTCTTTTTTGAAAGATGCTACCTCTTGAGACTTTGTTGATTCCCTTGAGATACTTGAAAGTTTCTATCATGTCCCCCCTCTCCCTCCTTTCCTCGAGGCTATACATATTCAGCTCCTTAAGACTCTCTTCATATGTCTTCCGGTGCAGACCCTGCACCATTTTAGTTGCCCTCCTCTGGACAGCCTCCATCCTGACTATGTCCTTGCGGAGATTGGGTCTCCAGAACTGCACGCAGTACTCCAGATGGGGTCTCACCAACTGTCTGTACAGAGGGATAATAACTTCCTGTTTTCTATGGTGATGCCTCTCCCTATGCATCCCAGTATCCCCCCAGCCCTCCTTGCTGCCCTCTCACATTGCTTGCCCACCTTTAGGTCATCTGATATGACTAACCCCAGGTCTCTTTCCATTTTTGTTGTTGTTAGTATCTCACCCCCCATTGTGTACTCTTCCCCTGAGTTTTTGTTTCCCAGGTGCATTACCTTGCACTTCTTAGCATTGAATCTAAGCTGCCACACATTTGACCATTCCTCTAACCTTGCCAAGCCCCTTCTCATCCTTTCCACCCCACCTTGTGCATCAACTCTGTTGCAGATCTTTGTGTCATCTGCAAAGAGACATACTTTTCCTTCCAGTCCCTCTGCAATGTCACTTATAAAGACATTGAAGAGGACCGGTCCTAATACTGAACCCTCGGGTACCCCACTAGTAACCCCCCTTTCTTCAGAGTGGACTCCATTTACTATTACTCTCTGTGTCCTATTCTCCAGCCAATTCCTTTACCCAGGCTGTCATCTTGGGACCCACTCCCAGGCTGGCTAACTTGTATATTAATCTTTGTGTGGGACTGCGTCAAATGCCTTGCTAAAGTCTAGGTAGGCCACGTCCACAGCCCCTCCCTGATCTACTACTTTGGTCACCCAGTCAAAGAAATCAATCAGATTTGTCTGGCATGACCTCCCACTGTGAATCCATGCTGCTCTGGGTCCTGAGCCCTCTGGCCTCTAGATACTCAACAATTCTTTCCTTCAGAAGTGATTCCATCATTTTCCCTACCACTGAGGTTAAACTAACAGGTCTGTAGTTTTCTGCTTCTGCCTTGCTCCCACTTTTGTGAAGGGGAATCACATCTGCCCTTCCCCAGTCCTCAGGTACCACCCCATCCTCCCATGATTTGTTAAAGAGGGTAGTCAGTGGTGTCACTAGTTCTACCCTTAGTTCTTTTAGAATTCTGGGATGAATCCCATCAGGCCCCATTGCTTTGTCCACCTTCAGTTTTAAGAGTTCTTTCAGAACTCTTTCTTCTGTAAATGGGCTGGTATCAACTTCTGTATCCAGAGTGTTTCTACTGTTTGTTTTAGGTACCTCCCCCACTTCCTTTGTAAATACTGAGCAAAAATATTTGTTTAGTATCTTTGCCTTTTCACAGTCACCCTCTGCCCACCCTCCCTCCTCTTTATTAAGCCTCACTAGCCCTCCCTTGTTCTTTCTTCACTCCCTGATGTACCTATAAAAGGTTTTATCCCCCTTCTTTACTGAGTTGGCTATCTTTTCCTTGGTTTGGGCCTTTGCTGTTCTGACTGCCTTCCCAGCTTCCTTTTGCTTTAACTGATACAGTTCTCTGTCCTGCTCCTTCTGTGATTCCTTGTACTTCCTGAATGCTTTCTTTTTTTCTTGAACCTTCACTGCCACTTCCTTTGAGAACCATAGTGGTTTCTTACATCATTTTGTTTTGTTAATTTGCTTCACACAAAAGCTTGTTACCTCTGTGATGGCAGTTTTATTATTCCCCATTGTTCTTCCACCTCTCCTTCCTGCCATTTGCTAGTGCATTCCTCAGGCATCACCCATTTGGCAAAGTCAGCCCTCCTAAAGTCCAGTACTTTTGCCTTTGTATGGCTTGACTCTATTGCTGTGTTTATTGTGAACCATACTGTTCGATGGTCGCTAGTTCCCAGATGGCTACCCACTTCTACATCTGTGATCCTCTCTTCATCTCCATTTGAGAGAACCAGGTCTAAGATTGCTCCCTCTTGAGTGGGCTCCAATACTAGTTTTTCTAAGACATGCCCCTTGTAGGGCATCTAGAATAACCCCACTCTTTGAAGTGGCTGCTGCAACTGCACTCCAGTTAACATCTGGCATATTCAGATCACCCATCAGCAATATCTCCCTTTTCTGCCATTCTAAGTATTCTTTCTATCATTTCCTTGTCATTTCCTCCCCTGAGAAGGGTCTGTATCCAACCCTGTGGATTGTGGGTGTGATTGCGGTCTCCAAATTTACCCACAGTGCTTCTTCTCCCCCTGTTTTCCCTTTTGTTCTGTTGCTTTGATTCCTTCCCTTATGTAAAGAGCTACTCCTCCTCCTCTTTTACCCTCCCTGTCCCTCCTGTAGATAGTGTATCCTGGTATGTTTATGTCCCAGTCATGGTTTTGTGTGTACCATGTTTCTGTGACTGCCACAATATCCAGATGTTCCTCCTCCTCAAGGCCACTAATTCAGGAAGCTTGTTACTCAGACTACAGGCATTGGTACTCATTGCTCTCCATTTTTTGATGGCTTTACCTTCTTTAGCAGCATCCCCCACTGACCTGTCTACCTCGGTCTTTTTATCATTTAGTACCCTGTTTTGTAGAGAGAGATTGGGATTTTCCTGCTGCTTATCAGTGCCTCTCCCCTTGACTAGTTTAAAAGCTTGCCAATGAAGCATTTAAACCGATTGCTCAAAAGACTTGTTCCCTTCCTGGACAGATGCAGACCATCCTGCCAGTATAGGCTGGTGTCCCTCCAGGTGGAACCCCAGTCCCCAATGAAGCTTTTACCTATTTGGTCTGGTACTGATGGTTCTGTTTTTATCCATGCCAAGGAAGGGTTGAAAAATAGACTTCCAGGAGAGTACCAAATATGTAAAAGTCAGACATAACAGTGAAGCCAGAGTGACGGAACCAGCAGTATTTGTGCAAGTTGCACCCAGTATGGCCAGTTTGGATTTTTATAGAACTGCTGTGGTTCAGGTCTGTCAGTCCAGTTCTTAATCAATCA
This sequence comes from Neoceratodus forsteri, assembly GCA_016271365.2. Classification (NCBI taxonomy): domain Eukaryota; kingdom Metazoa; phylum Chordata; order Ceratodontiformes; family Ceratodontidae; genus Neoceratodus; species Neoceratodus forsteri. The sequence continues at coordinate 1,286,905,237 of CM057453.1, forward strand.
GTTTTTATTTTATACTGAAAGGTACGTGAGCAAAAATGGCCATTTACACAACTGTCCAGTTCAGCATAAAAAGAAAACAGAACACCAGGTCAAACAATTACATTGTAAAATACAGTATAAACAGGTCTAACATAAACAGGCTTTATACAAAGATCTTGAGTGATAAACAGAAGAAAGGGGAAGCAAATAAATAATGGTGACAAATTTACAGCATGGAAGATAGTTGGAGGTACAGTTCAGGAACATGAACAGTTGGGTGATGCGTTGAAAAGAAGATGTGCAAGTCCTGCAGCACCCAGATCCTGCATGCAGACTAGCATTCCAGTTGTGTGATCTGCCATGGCCCCAAACACCAGGCCAAGGATTGTTTATTTGTTTATTTGTGAAATCAGTTTACAACCTTTGAGCCAGGGGCTCGTTTCCAAAGATACCTCGTCACATTGAGGACATACATAGAGTTTCAGGTTACATAGCACAGGTTTGCTAAAAACAGGCGTTCATCAGAGGCGCCACGTCACACTGAGGTCAGACAAAATACATATAAGTTACAGAGTACAAGTAATTGAGACAGGTGTTACACAAGTTGGTATCATATATTGAGCAATCTATTGGCATACCATTAAAAACAGCAGGAACTGGCCAGGTTAGACATAGGTACGGTGTACCGGGAAGAGGTGGTGGGGTGGGCTAGGTGGAGAGCCACCAGGTGGGCGTTGTCATGAGTTGAGAAGTCGAGGTGGAGGTTGTTTTCAGAGACAGGAGCAGCTACAGTGTTGATGAGTTGGTTCAAGGGTGGTTTTGAACTTGGAGATGGTGGTGGCATTGGTGATGGGGGCAGGGAGAGAGTTAAACCAGGATGGGGCTCTGTAGCAGAAGGACCTCTGGCCATGGGTGGTTCTTGATCTGGGGACCATTAAAGTGGTCTTGTTGGATGATCGTGTTGCAATAGTGGGTGGGATCCGGTGGATGGATGCTGTCACCCAAGGAGGGGAGAGCCCGAGTAGGGTTTTTTTTGTGAGGAGGCAGGTTTGATATCGGAGCTGTTCATCTAAGGTAAGGAGTTTAGCTTCGTCATACAACTGACAGGTGTGTGTGAGCCTGGGGGCACCAGTAATCAGTCTGCAGGCTTTATTCAGGGTTAAGTGAATTTTTTTGAGGGCAGTCTTGTCGGAAGCACCATAGACTGGTAGGCCATTGTCTACAAGGGACAATACTGAAGATGTAACAGCGAGCCAGAGCGCATTTGGGGGAAGGCAGTTTCTATGGCGGAAGAGGATGCCAAGCCGTGTATTGGTGGTGGATATTAGGGCATCAATGTGGTCATGGAATGTGAGGGCTGAGTCGAAGGTAACCCCAAGGTATTTGTAGGAGCAGACTTGTTCCAGTGGCTGTTTGGTACTAGAAAGGATATGGAATGGGTGGCTGCTAGCTTTGTTTGTATGTTTGATTGTGCACATTGCCAATCCTTCAACCAGGCCACATGGATTAGGCACCAGAAAAAGCATCAAGCCCACTTGCTGGAGAAGTGCCTAGCTTTGATGGAAAAGGACCTGCAGAATCTGTGGGAAAAATCTTCTTCTCCAATGCCAGAACCCAAAAAGAAAAAAAAAGGACAAGGAGGGGCACCGACACCAGGATAGGTCTCCATCTATTTGGTGGTGACCATTGGGCACCACTGACACCAGAGGGGCCTTCACTTTGGTAAGTACCCCATTGCCAGGTCTTCTACCACTCTGGCAGATCAGACTGGGGCCTCCCTGCTTGCTTTACTCATGTTGCAGTAAGGCCTCTTCTTGGACGATGGAACCCCTATTGTGATCCTTAGGCCTATATCTTCTAGAGGGTCTATCACCAGCAGCCAGGTCAATAAGTCACTCCCCAGCCCCACTGAAGAGTGCATGGTCACAGCTGGTGAACTGGTGGCTTTGATGGAAGAGAGATGCCTGGATATCATAGCAGTCACAGAAACATGGTACACAGAGAACCATGACTGGGATGTTAACATACCAGGGTACACAACCTACAGAAGAGACAAGGAGAGGAGAAGAGGAGGAGAAGCAGCTCTCTATGTAAGGGAAGGGATAAAAGCAACTGAACAAAAGAGTAAACAGGGAGGAGAGGAGGCACTATGGGTCACCTTAGAGACTGGAAATGGCACCACAATCCACACAGGGGTTGTATACAAACCCCCATGTCAGGGAGAGGGAATGAACAAGGATATGATAGAAGGCATTCTTAGGATGGCAGAGAAAGGGGAGATACTGTTGATAGGAGACCTGAATATGCCCGATGTTAACTGGAGCACATTTGCTGCAGCCACATCCAAGAGCAGGGCCATTCTTAATGCCCTACAGGTGGCATGCCTCAGACAGCTAGTTTTGGAACCCACTCATGAGGGAGCAATCTTAGACCTCATACTCTCAAATGGGGACAGTGAGAGGATCTCAGATCTAGAAGTTGGTAGCCATCTGGGAACAAGTGACCACCGAACAGGGTGGTTCACTATAAACTCAGCTACTGAGTCAAGCCATACAAAAGTGAGGGCACTGGACTTCAGGAGGGCTGACTTTGGCAAGATGGGAGATTGCATTAGAAAAGCACTGGCAAATAGGCTAGAAGGAGGGGTGAAGCAACAATGGGGAAACATCAAAACTGCCATCACAGAGGCAACAAGCCTTTGTGTGAGGCAAATAAACAAATCATAATGAAAGAAAAAGCTACTATGGTTCTCAAAAAAGGTGGCTGGGAAGGTCAGGGAGAAAAATATAGCATTCAGTAAGTATAAGGAAACACAGAAGGAGGAGGACAGAGAGCTGCACCAGTTAAGGCAGAAGGAAGCAGGGACAGAAATCAGAATAGCAAAGGCCCAAACTGAGGAAAAGATAGCCAACTCAGTTAAGAAGGGGGATAAAACTTTTTATAGGTACATCAGGGAGCATAGAAAGACAAAGGGAGGGATAGTGAGGCTGAATAGAATGGACAGTGGGTGGGTGGGCAGAGAGGGACAGTGAAAAAGCAGGGATACTGAACAAATATTTCTGCTAAGTATTCACAAAAGAGGAGGAGGGGGAGGTGCCTAATCCAATTAACAGAAGCACTCTGGATAGAGCGGTCGATCCCAGTCCTTTCATAGAAGAAAGTGTTCTGAAAGAACACCTAAAACTGAAGGAGGACAAAGCAATGGGGCCTGACAGAATTCAGCCCAGAATTCTAAAAGAATTAAGGGGAGAACTAGTGAAACCACTGACTACCCTTTTTAACAAATCATGAGAGGATAGTGTGGTACCTGAGGACTGGAGGAAGCCGGATGTGATTCCCCTTCACAAAAGTGGGAGCAGGACAGAGGCAGGAAACTACAGACCTCTCAGTTTGACCTCTGTGGTAGGGAAAGTGATGGAATCACTTCTGAAGGAAAGAATTGTTGAGTACCTAGAGGCCAGTGGGGCACAGGACCAAAAGCAGCATGGATTCACAGCAGGAAGGTTATGTCAGGCAAATCTAATTGATTTCTTTGACTGGGTGACCAAAGTAGTAGACCAGGGAGGGGTCATGAACATGGCCTACCTAGACTTTAGCAAGGCATTTGACACAGTCCCACACTAAAGATTAATAGTCAAATTAACCAGCCTGGGAGTGGGTCCCAGGATGGTAGCCTGGGTAAAACATTGGCTGGACAACAGGACACAGAAGATAATTGTAAATGGAGTCCACTCTGAAAATAGAGGGATTACTAGTGGGGTACCGCAGGGTTCAGTACTGGGTCCAGTCCTGTTTAATATCTTTATAAGTGACATTGCAGAAGGACTGGAAGGAAAAGTATGCCTCTTTGCAGATGACACAAAGATCTGCAAAAGGGTTGATACACAACGAGGTGTGGAAAGGATGAGAAGGGACTTGGCAAGGTTGGAAGAATGGTCAGAAGTATGGCAGCTTGGATTCAATGCAAAGAAGTGCAAAATAATGCACCTAGGAAACAAAAACCCAGAGGAAGATTACACAATGGGGGGAGGTAGTAACAACAACAAAAATAGAAAGGGACCTGGGGGTAATCATATCAGATGACCTTAAGGTTCACAAGCAATGTGAGAAGGCAGTAGGGAGGGCTGGAGGATACTGGGATGCATATGGAGAGGCATCACCAGTAGAAAACAGGAAGTTGTTATCCCTCTGTACAGACAGTTGGTGAGACCCCATCTGGAGTACTGAGTCCAGTTCTGGAGACCCTGCAAGGACATAGACAGAATAGAGGCAGTCCAGAGGAAGGCAACTAAAATGGTGCAGGGTCTGCAAGAGGGGCCATATGAGGACAGACTAAAGAAGCTTAATATGTACAGTATACCCTTGAGGAAAGGAGGGAGAGGGGGGACATGATAGAAACATTTAAGTACCTCAGTGGAATCAACAAAGTCCAAGACGGTAGCATCTTTTAGAAAAAGAGATGTGTAAGAACAAGGGGACACAATTTGAAGATGGTGGGGCAGTCCAGGAGTAATGTGAGGAAGTATTTTTTCACAGTGAGGGTGGTGGATGCATGGAACAGCCTTCCTGAGGAGGCTGTGGGGTCTGAAACTGTGGGAGAATTCAAGAATGCATGGGACAGACATAAGGCAATTTTTGTGGAGAGTAGGAAGAAATAGGCTGTTGATTAACTAGGATCTGCAGCTTATCCTGTAAGTAGGGAAATGGGCAGACTAGGTAGGCCAAATGGTACTTATCTGTTGTCATAGTCTATGTTTCTATGTTTCTGGTAAACTGGACTCCAGCGCCACTGTTGTCTGCATGGCCCAGGCTGATACATCAGACATTAGCTCTTCTGACATCTGCACTGCCTTGACTGATAATTCGCTCCCTGGTTCCTCTGGGGACTGCACAGCTGGGGCTGTCCCATTAGGGTTGCAGTATACCTCCAACATCAAGTTGAGACAGTTGCTGGACATGCAACAGTCTTTTGAGGGTTCCTTGCTGCCTCTGACACAACCAGTCCCTCCGGGCATGCCGGCCTGAGGTGGGCACTAATCTGGAGGTTCTCTCTCCTTTGCCGGGTCAGTCTCTTCCTGATTTGCCCACTGGGCCTGTTGTTAATTCCTCTGGAGACCTTCCATTGGGACCTCTTCAGCCCAAGCCCTCTTGGACAACCAGATTCCACCATCTTGGACTTCTTCTACCCAGATGACAACGGGTCTTCCGTTGGGTTCTACTCACACCCTGATGCCAAGTGACTCTTTGCCATGTGACCCTTAACCGGGTCAAGATATATATGACACTCTGGCCATTCCTCAAATGCTGGACAGCCTTCCATCATGCCCCCAGGCACAGAATCCTCCAGTGCTGGTCATTCCTGTGCCTGATTGGAGGGGGGGAGGTACTAACAACAACAAAAATGGAAAGGGATCTGGGGTTAGTCATATCAGATGACCTTAAGGTAGGCGAGCAATGTGAGAAGGCAGTAAGGAGAGCTGGGGGATACTGGGATGCATAGGGAGAGGCATCACTAGTAGAAAACAGGAAGTTGTTAGCCCTCTGTACAGACAGTAGGTGAGACACCATCTGGAGTACTGAGTGCAGTTTTGGAGACCCCATCTCTGCAAGGACATAGACAGGATGGAGGTGGTCCAGAGGAGGGCAACTAAAATGGTGCAGGGCCTGCAACAGAAGCCATATGAAGTGAGACTAAGAGACCTTAATATGTATACCCTTGAGGAAAGGAAGGAGAGGGGTGACATGAAAGAAACTTTTAAGTACCTCAAGGGAATCAACAAAGTCCAAGAAGGTAACATCTTTCAGAAAAACAGATGTGCAAGAACAAGGGGGCATAATTTAAAGATAGAGGGGTAGCGGCTCAGGGGCAATAAGAGGACATATTTTTTCACGGAGAGAGGTGTACACATGGAACTGCCTTTCTGAGGAGGTTGTGGGGTCAAAAACAGTATGGGAATTCAAGAATGCATGGGCCAGCCCTAAGGCAATTATAGTGGGGGGTAGCAGGAAGTAGGCTGTTGGTAAACTAAAATCAGCAGCTTATCCAATAGGTAGGGAAATAGGCAGATTGGGTGGACCAAGAGGTCCTTATCTGCTGTCAAAGTCTATGTTTCTATGTGTCTATGTTGATCCATTGCCAGCCCCTTTGAATATCCCTATGGGGATGACACCTGGTCCTTCTGGACCTCCTGCCTGGTTTTTAGCCCCACTTCTTGCCAGGCCTTCAGCTCCACCTCCAGCTGGACCTATGAGCAATGTTCCAGGCTATCTGTCCCCACAATTACCAATGTACCACTGGTCGGGGTATCCAACACCTGGTCATAAACCCCATTATGTACTGGGGTACCAGACGCCGGGCTATGTCCAATCAAGGTTATGTTCCTTCTGGCTTTCCCTACTCCTATCAAGCTCATGGATACCCTCAATATCAGATGCCGGGCAATCCTTTATACCAGCCTTCTCCTCCTCCACCACTTCCATCTCAGCCTCAGGCTGTGCCTCCACAGCAGCCTCAGGCTGATATCCAGGCAGTGTTTCAGACCCTGATTTAGGAGGTGAAGACTCAATGAGCCTTGGAGATTGACAGTCAGAAACCAATGGTGGCCTCTACTCCTGCCACCTTTCTGACCCCTAGATAAGCCTCCCCTGTGGATTCCAACCTTTCTAGAGAAGACTATTCTAGACACCAGGTCAGTGATAAAATCCAGGACATGCCTCTATAAAGGGTTCATACTCCAAGCAGGCACTCTTTGGACTCTGATCTGTCCTCCAGCTCTGGTATGCATACACCTACAGAGCCTCAGCTAAGGATTCCATGAAGTCTCCTCCAAAGGACCCTTTCTTTGCAGAATTCCTCATAACTATAAACAATGCCTGTGGCTGGGCTATCCAGGAACAGGATCCAAAAAGGAAAAGGCTTGCACAGCATCTAGATTTGACTGACACAGCTCCTATGTCCATACTGCCTTGGACTGGACCCCATGAAGACCTGACATCCACTATCTGGCAACAACCTTTCTCCATTCTGGCTGTCTCAAAAAATGCAGACAGGATGTACCAGCCCCACATGGGGTCACACACATTATTGGTCATCCTAATGCAGACTCGGTTATTATCACACCTGCCCACAAGCAGTCCTCTAAACCTAACATTTAAGCATGTCTCCTACTGATAAGGAGTTTAAGCAGCTGTACAATTTCAGTTGCAAGATTCATTCCTCCGCTACTTGTGCCCTCAGGTCCCTTAATTATGTGGCCTATATGGTTTCCTATCAAAAATGTTCCCTTGCCTCATTCAAGTCAAAGATGGAAGTAGTCTAGGACCAGGAACTTAAGGCCGAGATTGCCAAGACCATGAAAATGACTAAAATCTTTTGTCGTCATGCCCTCTGGGCCACTTATGACACAGTAGACTCAGTTTCTTACACCACAGTCACTGCTGTCTGCATTAGGTGACATTCATGGCTCGGGCTTGCTAGCCTAGCACAAGATATCCAGAACTCCATCCTGGATGCCCCTTTCAGGGCATCTATGTTACTCAAAGATGACGCTAAGGAAGGATATTATCACTGAAATGTAGGACCAAAGTAAATCCATCCATGATGTCTGCTTCATTTACCCAGAGTGTTACAAAGGCAAACAGTCTTTTCATTAGCAATAGGGATGCCAGACCAGAGAGGCCCCTGCCAAAGGCCAGGCTAAATGCTCTTATCCAGCATCAGGAAACCCTACTCTCCCTGCAAAGTCCCAGAAGTCCCCCGGAGGAGCTGCTGACTCCCTCACCTTGGCATCCTGACTGGTGGGGCCACCCCCACCTCCTACAGATCCTCTAGTGGAACCAGTGGGGGGGGAATTTGCCCTCCATCTTCCAGGGTCGCAGGACATAACCACGGACTCTTGAGTTCTTCAGTTAATAGCAAGAGGTCTCACCATAGAGTTCCTAGACAGGTCTCTGGACAACCCCCCAGCCCTCTCCCATTATTTTCCAAGGCACCTGTCTCTGACAGGGGAAGAAATCCAGGCTCTTCTGCAAAAGTCAGCCATAGAGCCTGTGGCTCTGGCACAGATAGGAAGGGTACTACTTTTATTTCTTCCTAGTGCCCAAAAAGAAGGGTAAATTAAGACCCATCTTGGACCTCAGCATGCTCAGCCAGAACATCGAGTACAAGAGGTTCTGCATGCTCACCATCCAGGGACTTCTACCCCTGCTCCACAAGAGCCATTGGCTTTGTGTGCTGGACATGCAGGATGCTTACCTGCATAACCCTGTCTTCAGGCCCACCTTGACTTTCTGCAGTTTCCATTCCAGGGGGAACATTACCAGTTCAAGGCTTTCTCTTTTGGCCTATCCTCAGCACCCCAGTTTTTTTACCATGTGTCTAGCAGTGGTGGCTGCAGCCCTATGCCTCAGAGAGATCCAACTGTGCCTGTATCTGGATGATTGGCTTTTATTGGCCCCATCAAAGAGCAATCTGAGGGAGTCACTCTCCTTCAACCTAGACCTCTTTTCCAGACCTGGAATAATAGTCAACTATCCCAGGTCCCACCTCTCCACTCCCATTTGGGACAGTGCTGGGTACAGTCCAGTGCAGGGCCTTCCTCCCATTGAACAGAGTGAAGACCCTGCAGGGACAGGCCAGATTAGTGGCCAACTCATGCTGGACCACAGCCTGGTCAATCCTCCATCTTCTCAGGATGATGGCAGCTGCGATCCCTACAGTTCCTCTAGCCAGACTACATATGAGTGTGATTCAATGGACTCTTCATGTCCAATGGAATCAGTGGCTGGACAACCTGGACCACAGAGTCTTAGTGTCCTGGTACATTAAGAAGGACCTTCTTTGGTGGCAGAAGTTGTCCAATCTCTCCATGGGGGTTCCCATTTCAACTCCCTGTTCCTACCATGACCCTTACAATGGATGCTTCATGTCAAGGCTGGTGAGCCCACCTAGGAAACAGTCAGACTCAGGGAACATGGTCTCAGCTGGAAGCATCTCTACATATTAATGTGTTAGAAATGAGAGTAGTTCTGCATGCCCTCCAGATCTTCCACCCTCTTCTACATCCAAGGACACTCCTGATTCAGACCAACTGTCTGTGGTCTGGTACCTGAAAAAACAAGGAGGCACACCCTTGTATCCTCTATGCCAGGAGGCGATGTGAGTGTGATATTGTGCAGTCCAGCACAACTTCTGCCTGACTGCTGTCCACGTGTTGGGCATCAGCAACATCCTGGCAGACAGTATCAGCCACACCACTGTCAGGGTTCATGAGTGGGAGCTAAACCAAGAGCTGGTTGAAAGCTTATTTGACCTGTGGGGTTGGCTGGAGATAGACCTCTTAATTTCCCCATCCAACACAAAACTACCCAATTGTTGCTGGCTTATTCCCGGGCATGATGTTTTCTGGTGAGATTCACTGTCTCTGTGCTGGACAAAGAAGTTCTTGTATGCCTTTCCTCCCTTCCTTCCCAGTGCTTCAGAGGGTTCTCCTGAAGATACAGGTGGAAGGGGATCACATGATTATAATAGTCCTTCTTTGGCCTCACCAGATTGGGTTCTGTCTGCTTCAAGAGCTATCGATGGAACCCCCAGTACCTCTTCATCTCCGCCATGATCTTCTGACTCAGAAGCAGGGCAGACTGGTGCATCCAGGCCTCAGATCCCTCCACCTGCATGTGTGGCAACTTTGGACACATGTGAAATAACTTGTTATAATTTTTTTACAAAAATTATCAACTCTGCAGATGCATTTGTAAAAAAATGAAATAATAGTGAGACTTTTTGAAATGTTATTTGACTTACCATACTCATGCTTGTCTACCCACTTACTCAGCTCCAGTCTTCCTATACATGAACATATGAATATATGAAGAAGTCAGCAGAGGAAGGCCATTTGATCTATCAAGTCTGCTCGTGTTGCAGGGCTCACAGCTCGAGCTAATGTTCCTGTCCCCTATTCCCACTCCTCCCATTCTCCCTACACGTGACCCTTACCCTCTCCCTATAACTGTCCCAGCCTCTCTAAAAGCTGCCCACTGTCTTCAATGAGATTACCTCTTCTGGCAGTGCATTCCAAATGTCCACCACCCTCTCTGTGAAGAAGTGCTTCCTGAGCTCCCTCCTAAACCTCTCACTCTCCAGCTTAAGACTGTACCCCCTTCATGTTATGGCTGCCACTCAGCTTAAAAAAACTCTCCTTATCAACCTTATTTATCCATTTCAAGTACTTGAAGGTCCCAATCATTTTCCCTTTTCTCTCCCCTGTCTTCCAGGTAGTACATGTTCAGTGCCCTCAACCTCTCCTTGTATGCCTTACTCTGCCACCCAGCTATCATCTGTGTATCCCTCCTCTGGACCATCTCCAGCACATTAATATCCTTTTTGAGGTGTGTGGGCACCAGTATTGAACTCCATACTCTAGATGCTGCTTTACCAGTAACCTGTACAAGGGCAGTATAACTTCCTCTCTCCTAGTACTGATCCCCCTAGATATGCATCCCAGCATCTTGTTTGCTTTTGCAGCTCTTTCTTGCACTACATGGAGTGATTCAGGTCACTAGTGATCGTCACTCCCAGGTCCTTCTCCTCCTCTGATGCAGATACTTGGACTCCAACCAGGTAGTACCCTGTCCGAGGATTCTTGTTTCTGTCCTTGTACTAATTAATTCCTGTTGCTTCATATCAAGGGGTTGTTGATTTTCATATTGTGTGTGCTTGGGGTGGAGCAGCAATAAAAGATAATCTACGCAATACCCTCAATAACACACCTACCCCAGTTTACTTTTACCTGATGTCAATTTTTAGGCCTTGTACAGTGATACCTTCCTTCAAGAGAACAACTTGTAATGAAATGTGCAAGATTTGCATTGACATTTGGGTATATGCACTTTTATATCATACTAATTATGTGTGTGAACCGTATAGCAATCTCTAAAAAAATCAAATACATCAAATGTCTTCAAAAACATGTCTCAACATTGTGTTTATCTTCCACCTTGTCACAATATATAGTTGTCTCAGCAGTGTTTTCAATTAAGGTACAATATCTTCATGTATATGATGGCCTAGTTCTGTTGAGATGGTTACTATAACTGTGCATAGAATAAAATGTGAAACATATAGGTAACTGTAATATAGACAGTGGCATTAATTTTTAATCTGCCCTTTCTTAATGTACTGTACTTTGATTCAGCTAGTGTATGCAACAGCAATTCATGTTTATGTTTAAGCCCATGAAACACCCTTATCTAGTTAATACATTCACAGTCGTAGTGGCTCTGCCAGAGCTTGTTTTAAATGGTATTCTCTTTGTTTTCCCTCTAGATAAACTTTACATTTCTCTCTAACTTTATTAAGAGATCTTAAGGTATCCTTATTTTTATTAATTTTTGTAGTCTTTATTAATTGTCTTAGATCTATTATTGTGAAACTATAATCCACATCTAGTGCTTTGTAAAACACAATCTAGAAATATTGAGATGTCCATGATTTAAGATGTTTAGGGTAAATGAAGATTCAGTAATTTGCTTACAGCATCTGGAAACTCTATTTTGTCTGATTACCCAAACCTGTATATTCTCATGGACATCCACATTAGCATAACCAACACCTTGGTACAAAAGATTGCATATTAGGAAAATGACTTAAGCATAGTTTTTGACTCAGTTTTAGGAAAAAGGTTAGTTAAGAAAAAACATTAGAAGATTAGATGGTTCACTATACTGTTGTACTACATATTCAGGAAACTATCCTACTATAGTAAGAATGAACTCATCCCCCAAATGCAAATTTTTCACTATAGGCACAAATGTTTCACAGAGTTTCATACTATTCAGTGAGTAGCCTATTATTGCTTTTAATCCTGCAGTAACATCCTTATGTAATACACATGTACAATAAGTATCTGCCTCATTTTTTTAAATATTTCTCATAAGCTGGTTAAAAAGCATATAGGCAAAGGCAAAAGTTAAAGCTCCTATGGCACTTATTATCATAAGAGTAAGAGATTTTTTCCCTAGAGTCCTCTTCAACATTCATGCTGTCAATACAATAGTCATGAAATCTCACCCCACCGCCATGCCCTGACACATCTGGAAACAAGTGTCACACCTCTGTGTTCCTTTTCTGAAGAACAAAGACAAATATTGAAATAAATCATATTTACGTCACTGTGTACTTTCAAAAACATAACCTATTCAGCTATCACAATATATAGGAGAAGCACAGGCTCTCTCGCTCTCCCATGGGACTACATGGTGCCTGGCTCCGCGGTAACACAAATCACCAGATTGCCTGATATAGAGGCCTGTGAGCCAGCACTCCGATCACTGAACAAGTGCCAAACTCAGGCGACGTCCTCCTGTTCTTTCCTTCCTCTTGCATACTCAATGTCTCAACAACAAAAAAAAAATTTATTAAGACACATTCCAAAACATTTTACATTCCATATCAAATATATACATCTGGTACAATATAAACAGGGCCCTGTTTTTCTGTGATTCTGCAATTGCAGCAGTGGCCGAAGAAATCAGGGCTGACCGCAGAAATCAGTGCTTGCCACAGAAATCAGGAAAACCAGCCACACAGCCACAGAAATGCTAGCTATGCTATGCAATCACACAAGGCAAGGGCATAGCTATTGATGTGTTAAATACGCCATGGTACACATGCTCATTAGAAGGGGCAGCAAACTGATGCCGTCCACTACAAAGCTGAAAAGCTAGTTGCTGCATGGCATCTTGACTCGTGCTGGCTTGTTATATAACTCCTTCCAGACAGTATTGTGTGTGTGTGTGTGTGGGGCGACTGATGCAATAGTAGCAGAGCTTGATTAGGTCCATGGCAGTTATGATTTGCTGCTGTGTAGGTGTGGGTAGCTCAGCCATGTTAATTTTTCATTGTGAGGCTGCTCATGGTGCTTGCTGAATCCTTGGAAGATGAATATGGAAGGAAGAACTGGAAGGCAAACTGTAGTCAAGAAGTGAGAAGATTCAGTGGTACCCATGGAGGTGGAACTCATCTCAGTGTGGTGACAGGTATCAGAGGAGGAGTTGATTGCAGAAACATTGGGCTGGCAGCAGACTGAGCAGAGGACTCTGTCCCCACTGGTGGACATCTATCACAGTTTTGATTTGTGGGCTGCAGTTCTGTACCTGCAAGTGTGAGAGTAATTTCTTGGTAAATCGGAACCTGCAGCCTAAGTGGTGGCATCAAGCTCAATTCTTAAGGACAGTCAAGTTGCCCAGCTGCAGTAGAGTTGGGGACCAGGGTATACTAGAACTGGAGCAAGCTGGTATGGAAAAAAATTGGAATGGAGAATTTGATTGCTGCTATGCATAAGTGAAATGAGGGTCACAAACTGAAGAACACCACCACCCCCTGAGTTGCGAGGAGAAGAGAACATGCTAACCAAGGTTACTCCAGCTTAATAAGAATAACTTGCTTGCATTTTTTAGGGCATGCCCCAAAAGAAAAATCAGGAGTCAACAATCCTATAGACACTGCAAGTTACATCCAACTAGACTGTTATAGGAAGACAACCCCCCAAGCACAGATTTTTACACTGCACTCAACATATTTGTTGCAAGGCAGTTGGAGTATTCCTAGTTTACAAAAATAATAATTTAAAAGAACATTGATCAAAGTCAGAAAAAAATAGCCTTTAAGTTGGAGTTTCTCTTTATATCTGCTAACCGTAAATATAAACCAGAAGAAATACAAGCAGGTTTTGCCTTCTGTGTAGTTTTAGCTAAGTGTGTATGCCCTTCTCTGATTATAACCTAGGAGAACAGCAAAAGCCACCAATTTCCAGAAGAACAGACACACCTTCAAATTTGGGGTGGGAGGGAAAATTAATTAAAAGAGAACACTGATGCAAATGACTGTGCCAGGTTGGGTCATTGCTGTTTAATATTTGTGATAAGAAGACTACATACTGTTAAATGGCCTGCTGTTCCACTTTTAGTGCAGCAGAGTGGTTGCAAAAAGGCAGTCAAAGGGTTAACTAAGACTTAATCCCTTTGAAGGTATGCTGTTTAGCCACAATTTATCTGCTGCAGAATGGCTGCAGAATCAGCGGTTGTTTTACCGCAGAAAGAATGAGGTCCTGCCGCAGAATGTAGGTCCACTTTGCCGCAGTAAACATGGGGCCCTGAATATAAATATTCATGATATGTTAAGGTGCAGTGTTCAGGTTTACCTCCTTAACCTGTATTAATACTAATCTACCCTGATGTAACCCCCCCTGATCCCTGGGGTTACTAGAATCCCATCAGTTTCAGTGTTAGATAGGGAAGGCAGCTGGTGGATATCTAGCTAAATGGATTTTCACCTTGCCTCTCTCTGCTGCTTGGTCAATGCTGAGAGCAGAGAGGTGATGTCATTTAGAACTCTTGCAGCAACATAGGCCACACAGCTTGTATGAGAGTGAGGAGTCTTAGAATTCTGAGGGTAGTTCAGTCCAGCAGCTCGGAGAGTGAGTAGCTCAGGGAGTGAGCAGTGCCAGTTTTCTCACCCTAGTGGAGGACATCCTTTCCTGACTTGTGAAGTGGTGGAAACTGTCTCCAGGGGTTCCTGTGCCTTTATCCCATGTGGGATGAGGGGGACTGCAGGGGATTTGATGGGCAATTCCCTGATCCAACCTTGAACTTTTTGTGACGCTGCCCTTGGTGTACAAACTATGAGTAGATTCTGTCTGAGTTACCCAGGATATGTATCTGCCTTTTTATGTGGGGTGACTCTCTGATAAAGGGACCCATTCACCCTTTTCTGTAAGGATTGTCTCAAGAAGATTTGTGTTTTAAAGTTTTGCTGACAACAGTGGATGTCCCATATGCGACTTGCCCTTTGTTCAGGACTTTAACATTACATGCTAGTGGTGTTCCTTATATTAAATGTACTAAACATTTCAAGATAGCATCATTTTTTGCAGTTTCAGTATTTGTAAGGGGTAACTCTGAAAGAATGGCTGGGTATGGACATGGAAGCAAAAGGTGGGAGACCACCCCCCCCTTCCAGAGTGACTAGTTCAGCACTTCAGGTTCTGTAAGGGCACTTGTTTTCTGTCAGAGCATGTGGTCAATATCTGAAGAAGTTTATCCCTTGTATGTGGGTTTTTGCTAGTTTAGAGCCTTGTGTGGTCCATCATGGCTAGGGTGCCACAGTCCTTTCTACTACTCCTATGCCATATGGGAACTGTTCTAAATACTGGCCTAGTGCTTGTTTTCCAGGAGATTTTGTGTGTTCACTGTGGCTAGTTCCACATTCCAGATGTCTAATCCTGTATCATATGGGAACTGTTCCAAGTACTGGCCTAGTGCCATTTCAAGGAGAGATTTTGTGTGTTCTCCATAGCTAGTTGTACACATCCAGATGTTTAATCCTATGCTATATGGGAGGTTCAAGTTTCCATTTTTACAGATGTGTTCTGCATTGCCTTGTGCCATGGAGTGTAAGCCCTTGGGGGTCCATCTTTGCTTTTGTGTTTCCAACTTTGTTTCAGAATAAAGCCACACTCTAGAATCCCAGCCTGGTATGGACAATCTAGTTACTGCTTCCTGTGTGGATTTACTGGGTACTCTTGTCCAGAAGTGCAAACCTAGCATAGCCCTTAGTAAACGTTCTCTCCTCAGGACCTGGGTATTTGGTATAGGTCTGTTTGTGTCTAGTACACACACACACACACACACACACACACACACACACACACACACACACACACATACACGCACACACTTTGTGTTTTCTTCATTGCAATTGATTTGTACCCCCACCCCTCTCTTTTCCCCTAGACAGAAAAAGTATGGGAGGTGTGCCTCCTAGTTAAATACGTGGCTGCTGGGGGGGGTTGCAAAAATGGGTGCTCATCTGATGATATTGTTTAATTTCGGGAAGGAACAGTAGATGTTTGCTTAAGGTATGGTTAGCGTTTTGTCTGTCTGGCAGTTTGGTAGCCCAAAATAGGAAAGGAAGCTTTGCACAAAAGAATCTTGCCCAGGACAGTGCCATCTGTATGTGCTGCTGTATGCTTGCTAGTACAGTGCTGCTGTGTGTTTGTGGCAACTAACAATGTACTGTAAAGCAGATACTGTATGTCCTTGTCTCTGCAGTCAGAACATTTTACAGAGCTGTTAAATCTCAAGTGTTAATTGCCAAAAGTAATGTGGACTTTGGGAAACAAAGAGAAAAATGTGCCCTGAATGTTTCATGTACTTTGTGTGCAAATTGGAGGAGTCATTAAAGAAATTGGCAAGTTCTGAGAGAGAAAATTGTCAAAACAGAGCTCTTGCCATTGAAACTGCAGCAGAGGAGAAAAAAAAGTTCAGTTTGCAGTTTAAATTTGGCCTGCTTGACGATTGCCGTGAAGGAATAGTGTGAGACAGAGAGAGAGAGTGAGAGGCTCATTTGCATGGCATCTAGTGATTGGTGCTATTGCAATCAGTCCCACCCCCTAGACAGCTTCAGAGTGCAGCCCAATGTTTGAGAAGGAGACAGCAAGTGGACTGCAAGCTGGTCAGACCAGGATCAACCACTGAGGGGCTTGTGAATGTTCTAATCTATAAAATACACACTTTTGCTGCTAACATTCTGGCTTAACCCATTATCCGACTGACTGGAAAGTGAGCGTGGCATTCGTGGTAACAATCAGCGGAGCCACCAGCCTGTTTCACCCCAGAGGCCTTCCAGGATTAGCATCAGGCTGAAAATTTCCACCGGAGGAAGCCTGCTACTGATTTCAGCGAGTACAAATCCAAGCAGCTGTGCATCAAACTGTGTTGTGATTTTCAAGCTAGCTGAATCTGTGTGCAAACAGTGAGATTGTTTTGCAAAGAGGACTGTGAGTTGTAACCAGCAAGGGCAACAAACAAAATTCTGAGCATAGACTGTAAACATTTATGATGGGTTCAGCAACAGTAACATGTTCTTAAAGTAAGTGAGAGACTATGAGTTGTATTATCCTGCAGCAAACAGGCAATCCTGTGAAAAAGAAATACTGTGGCTTGCAAGTGACTTCAAGCATATGTAAATAGTTTGATTCATGTGCTAATCGTAAAGTCCTGTAAAATCATATGAATGTGCTGACAGACATACAAGTAGTGCAATCATTACAGTTTCAGCAAAATCAGGAACAGAAAGGGCTGGATGCGAAGTTTTTATTTTGAGTCAGAAACAGATTTGATGCATGAGAACAACAACCTCAGCCATTACTGAGCGGGGTTAACAATGTAAACACAGCAGCAGGAAGCCATTTTGTGAGTCTGTACTGAGACTAGTAAACAAATAGTAACAAATAACTTTTATGTGTTTTAATTGCAAACATAGCTCCGGGAACATCCTGCTACCCAGATCATGCCCGAGCTATGATAGCAGAGGAGGTGGCCATGCTAAGTGAAACAGAGAGAGTTTTCTATGGTGAAGGGTGGCCTCCAGACATTGTGATCCCTAGTTATCCAGTGAGATTATGCATTATGTGCCTCAGGGCTGGGAAGGGATATGTTTCTGATACCCCACTGTTCGAATTGCCTAGTGAAGTATGGTATGAGCAGGGGTGCACCATCAGAGAGGGCATCACAAATTTGATTGGCTCCCACTTGGACCAATGTAGGAAACCCTGCAAGTAGTAGCACACAGCACCAGGCTAAGCCTGTTGGGGGAGGCCAAGTAGAGTGTGGCACAGAAGGAGAGAGTATGGATCTACTGCAAGGGCAGACACCTAGAGATGTTTCCATGCCTGTGTCCCAGAAGGACGGGGTGATGGAAGGATCCATGGACCCATGGATGGAGGGTCCTAGTCCTAGCCTAGCAGGGGAGGACAAACTTCAAGAGACATTGAACTGGGAGGTGTCTTCCTCTGCACCCAGTGAGGAGTGGTCTGTCTCAGGAGTGAGGATGACTGCTCACTCCAGGGCTCAGATTTTCAGTGAGGAAGAGGAGGAGGATGATATGTATTTTCATGTTGAGGGTCTCAGTTTGTGGCCTCAAGCTCTTGCCTTAGAGGTGCCAGAGAGAGAGGAAGAAGGCTCCACCGTCCTGCCCACAGAGATGGTTTGGGACAAGTTCTTTCATTCATAAAGTATGCAGCACTGGCTTAACCAGGACTGGCAACCCCCAAGCTGAGCCATGGGCCGTACACTTGTGAAGAGTAGTAAGGAAGAGAGACTAGTACATAGGAGGGCTGACGTCATATTTGGGAGATCCTTTCCTATCTTTCCTTGTAGAGTCTGGGAGGAAGTTGAACAGAACAGGCAATCTTGGTTATTGGAAGAGGCAAGCAAAAATCTGCAACCTGGTGCAGCACCATGTGTCAGAGACAGAGTCATCAGTGATAGACTGAAATTCTGGAAATTGGGAAGAACTCTGTTTATGAACACTGTTCGAATTGTGGTCAAGGCAGGGAATGAGACATTCCACAACATCAACTTTGAATGCCCAGATGGTGTCATAGTTCTTGCACCTCACTCCGAGTGGTATTACCCTTGTTGGTGTCACTCCGTGTGAATATATTCCCAGCATGCCCAGAGAGAAGCAAAGCAGTGGAAATGCAGTGTCTGTCATCCAGCAGCAGCAGTATCCAAGGAGGAAGATGCAGCTCTACTGGTGTTCCAGGATCTCCAGGTGTGTCCAGATTTGTCAGCTCAGCAGTGTTTTCCCATTTCCAGCACCTGGCCTTCCAGATGACTTCAACCCAGCTGTTTTCCTGATTCATACCCTAGCATGCCAGAATACATCAACCCAGCTGTTTTCCTGTTCCATGGTTCGATTTCCAAGATGACATCAACCCAGCTGTTTTCATGTTTCATCACCTGCTTTCCAGAGAACATCACCCAGCTGTATCTGAAGATGCTGCCTGGTGGGTGAGAGTCTTCAGCTTGGAGAAGTAAGGTGATCTCTGTTTTGATCTTCCAGGAACTGGTAAGAACAATCTTTTCTATGATGTTGCTGACTTTGCACAACACACCCTACATCTAGCAGACCACCACAGACTGTCTGAACTGTCCTCAAAGACTCTCCCAATGGATTTTCAGGCACTGTCCTGTTCCAGGACTGTTCATCAGTGGGTTCCATCCCAGGAGAGACTTTTATGGCCATTGCCCTCTTGCAAAAATATTCTGTGACTAGTATGGGATATTCTAGGGCATTCCATTTCCCAAAATGTGTTGTATAATGCCTGTTTTTCTACTTTTGTTCTTTTCTATAAAAATATTTTTTGGGGGATTCTTTAGTGTTCAGATGGAGGTTTAGATGCTGTGTGGTATGCAGAATGTGGTTTTTGTATTTTTCTTCTCTTTCAGGTGTTCCTGAAGAAGAAAAGAAGAGGATGTGGGAGCTCATCTGAGTTCCTTTTCTTTCTCCGTAGAGTTTTAGAATTGTTGGTGTTAACATGTTTTTCCTTCACAGGCATAAGTGGGAAAAGTTGTGGGAAATGTAATGCATTGTATGTATTGTTTCCTTGGCATTTTGGTTTGCAGGTACCCTGGGTTTGAGGAGGTTCCCCTGTGGGCAGCTTGGTCAGATAGAGTTTCCTTAGAGGGCTAGGGGATACACAGGCTGTGGTCCTGAGCTGCAGTAGAGGCTTCAGTTCTGGTCTATTAGGGCATGCTTCAGGCAGTTCTTGGAGCCAATGGTTTTCCATAGACAGACTGTAGAGCAGGGGCTGAAGTGTCAGCTGTTGGCCTTTGTGCATTTAGTGTTGCCTGCCTGTGCCTTGGACATGGTAGGGGAGAAGTTGCGCTACCTCCCTGTAGGTAACAAAGATGGTAGGATGGCCTAGTGCCAAGTAGAGAAATGACTGCAGACAGTCATTTACCTGGCTATGGGTGAGTGTAACCCCCCCGTTCCCTGGGGTTACTAGAATCCCATCAGTGTCAGTGTTAGATAGGGAAGGCAGCTGGTGAATATCTAGCTAAATGGATGTTCACCTTACCCATCTCTGCTGCTTGGTCACTGCTGAGAGCAGAGAGGTGATGTCATTTAGAACTCTCACAGCAACATAGGCCACATAGTTTGCTTGAGAGTGGGGAGTTTTAGAATTCTGAGGGTAGTTCAGTTCAGCAGCTCGGAGAGTGAGCAGCTCAGGGAGTGAGCAGTGCCAGTTTTCTCACCCTAGTGGAGGACATCCTTTCCTGACCTGTGAAGTGGTGGAAACCATCTTCAGGAGTTCCTGTGCCTTTATCCCATGTGGGATGAGGGGTACTGCAGAAGATTTGAGGGTAAATCCCCTGATCCAACCTTGAACTTTTTGTGAAGCTGCCCTTGGTGTACAAACTGTGAGTAGATTCTGTCTGAGTTACCCAGGATATGTACCTGCCTTTTTCTGTGGGGTGACTCTATGGCAAAGGGACCCATTCACCTATTTCTTTGAGGATTGTCTCAAGAAGATTTGTGTTTTAAAGTTTGATGACAACAGTGGATGTCCCACATGTGACTTGCCCTTTGTTTAGGCCTTTAACTTTATACCCCTAGTGGTGCTCCTGATGTTAAATGTGCTAAACATTTCAAGATAGCATCATTTTCTAGTTTCAGTATTTGTGAGGTGTAACTCTTAAGAATGGCTGGGTATGGATGTGGAAGCAAAAGGTGGGAGACCACCCCATCTGGAGTAACCAGTTCAATACTTCAGGTTCTGTAGGGGCCCTTGTTTTCTGTCAGTGCATGTGGCCAATGCCTGAAGAAGTTTATCCCTTGTATGTGGGTTTTTGCTAGTTTAGAGCCTTGTGTGCTCCATCATGGCCAGGGTGCCACAGTCCTTTCTGCTACTCATATGCCATATGGGAACTGTTCTAAGTACTGGCCTTGTGCCTGTTGTCCCAGGAGATTTTGTGTGTTCACTGTGGCTAGTTCCACATTCCAAATGTCTAATCCTGTGTCATATGGGAACTGTTCTAAGTACTGGCCTAGTGCCATTTTGAGGAGAGATTTTGTGTGTTCACCATGGCTAGTTGCACAATTCCAGATGTTTAATCCTATGCTATATGGGAGGTTCAAGTTTCCATTTCTACAGATGTGTTCTGCATTGCCTTGTGCCATGGTATGTAAACCCTTGGGGGTCCACCTTTACTTTTGAGTTTCCAACTTTGTTTCAGAATAAAGCCACACTCTAGAATCCCAACCTGGTATGGGCAATCTAGTTGCTGCTTCCTGTGTGGATTTACTGGGTACCTCTGTCCAGAAGTGCAAACCTAGCATTGCCCTTAGTTAACGTTCTCTGTTCAGGACCTGGGTTTTGGTATAGGTCTGTTTGTGTCTAGTACACATACACCTTGTGTTTTTTTCATTGCAATTTCTTTGTACCCCCAGCCTTCTCTTTTCCCCTAGACAGAAAATGTATGAGAGGTGTGCCTACTAGTTAAATAAGTGGCTGGTGGGGGGTTACAGTGATATCTGGAAATAAATCTTTTTTTGTCCAGTCCTCCATTTTCTCTATTGTAAAGCCTCCAGATTGGCACACAATCCAGAAAATTGTTATTATTATAAAGTGCACTTAAAAGTATTTGTTTCTAGTCTATATCTGGAAACTTTATATTTGAATCAGTTGATTTCCAGTACTTTAAAATAACCTTTTGATTGCCATTATATTTGCCTTAAAGACAATTCTATAGTTTGTATCTGTCATTTGTGGACTATACATATCCATTATTATGAATAGATAGTTTTTTCCAATTGTGGAACTAGAAGCCTATTGTTTCTTAGAAAATGAAGGACAGTTCCCACAATGCTTTGCTGCATTTATAGTCCACAAACATATGGATGAAATCCACATCAGTGGTGTTATAATACCAGCAATGACTTGAATCTGATAACTTCATTCTGAAGAGCCTATATGGCATATAGTAGGCTCTATAAATAATTTTAAATTGAATAGATTTATCCCTTGTTAATTTGTAATTATGTGTTTGGGCTAGTGCCAGCAGACATTGTTGTTCCATTACCAGTTGCTTTGTTTCCTCTTCCCATTTTATTTTCATTTCCTTATAGATTGTATGGGCATTTTTATAAAATTTGGAACCAATCCAGAGGTATAATTTAGAAGTGTTAGACCTAGCATTAAGAATTCCCTTTAACTCTGTCTCTAGAATATTATTGTTTGGAGCTCTTTCCCAATGTTGATAGACTTTCTTGTAGATGCTACTTAGTTAAAATAAAAAAAAGATGAGAATCTTAAATTGGAATTTTTGTTTAAAGATAGTCCAAGGAGGTTTAGTTCCATTGTAATAAAGATCTTCCCATTTCCTAATATTTTTTTGATGCCAATGTTTATTGAAAAGTATTTCCCACTGTATAGTAAAATTTGAATTGTTCCAGATATCATTTAGGGGAGATTTAGTAATTGGCCATTTAGTTATGTTAAGAAATGTTTGTAATGTAGCACTTACATTTTTAATAAAAGTACATTTGGATTTTATGCATAAAGATGGTAAAAATAACAGAATATTTATTATCAACTGCTCCCTATAGTGTGTATTTAAAATGTGGTTTTCCCACTGCAAACTGATTCCTTTAAATGTCCAATTTATAATTAACTTTGCCAAACAAGAGTAGTAGCAAATTTGGATATCAGGACATGCCACCCTATTTTTCTTTTGGCAAACATAATTCTGACTAGATTCAGAGAGTTTTATTGTTCTAAATAAAATAGCTGAAGAGCTTATGGCCCGGCTATTCAGACTGCACCAGGCAGTAGCACAAGCCTGGGTGCAGCGCAACTGTGATGCGCTGGAGCCAGGTCCAGGTGATATTCAATGGGGATATGCCATGGCGCAGCACCATTGAATATTGCAGGGTCAGCACACATAATGTGCATGGTACAGTGGCACTGTGCCAGTGCAAGCCACAGATAGGGAGCATGGGGATGTGCCAGCACAAGTGCAGTTGTGCTAGATGCATCACTCGTGAAAGTCAGCAAGGAGCATGCAGATGAATCGTTCATATATTTGGGACTGTCTAGTAAAATATGCCCTGCAAGCCCATTGGTCCACACAGGGGATCAATGAGCTTACAGACCATACTGTACTTGTCATTTGGCGGGCGGCTGGGTAGTATGCAGGTGGGATGCAGCCACCCACTGATGACGGGGGGAGCGAGGTGGGCAAGAGGTCCTGTGTGGGTGGGAGGGGGTGTCACTGGATCACCGGGGAAGTACATGTGGGTGATTTACCATAATCGGGGGACTCTGGAGGGAAGGGAGTCCACTAGACTACCAGGGAATGTTGTAATTTACATTTACCGTGATCATGGCAACAGGCGCGGAGTTCCACTAGACCACCAGGGATGGTCATAGTAACATATATCAGGGAATCGGGGACTTGGGTGGGAGGGAGAACCACTAGACCACCA
This sequence comes from Neoceratodus forsteri, assembly GCA_016271365.2. NCBI lineage: Eukaryota > Metazoa > Chordata > Ceratodontiformes > Ceratodontidae > Neoceratodus > Neoceratodus forsteri. Next base: position 1,286,928,548 of record CM057453.1, read on the forward strand.
AGGATGGTCATGTATAATATTTATTGGGGAATCGGGGACTGGGAAGCCACTAGACTACCAGGGATTTTGTTTTATATACATACCGCACAATCACGGCTATAAGCGGGGGGATTCAGGTTCAGTGTGTGCTTGTGGATGGTGTTCTGTGTGGGCAGGTGGCCATCCAAGGCTGGGCTGCTGTGTTGCAGCCCACCTTTGGGTGGCTGGGAGTTGTGCCTACTCTGCAAGGGCTCATCTTTGAGCCCCCTATGCAGTACAATGCAAGGTTGCACCAGCATATGCACCACACATCCTGAGCTGAATATCAGGATGTGCCACACATGCATGGGAACACCCCCTGCATCTGCACTGCATACCATTACATGGCGCTTCAGGAGTTGCACTGCACCAGGCAGCCTTTTCAATATCCCGCCAGGGCACAATTGCGCCGGCACAACTCTGTTGTGCCAGGAACAACCCCTTTGAATATCTGGGCCTCTTCATTTTTTGAACCATTGAGGTGGAATTGGAAATAAGATGGATTGAAGTATGTAAGACAAAATTGGAACTGCTACCATCTTAATGGGTTAGATCTTCCCCCAGATTGATAATTGAAATCAACTACAGCCCATAAATTCTAGTTTTAGGGAACTATATAGAGATTCAAAATTGGACTGGTACCAATCTTCTTTTTTGTTTGAGACAGTTATCCCTAAATATGTCATCCATTTTTCTTGGATTTTGGCATTATGTTTTTATATATCTCTGGATTAATTATATTAAAAGCTATCATTTGTCTCATTTATTTTATATCCAGCTATATTTGAACATTTCCTAATTAGCTTAATCAGTAATGATAAACTCTGCTCCGCAGCCTGAATCAAAAGGAGCAAATCATCCATATACGCATTGTATTCTTAACTCAAATGAGGCCACCTTGATACCAGAAATATGCTGATTAGACTGTATTTCTTTTAGCAACAACTTCAAACATATTACAAATAAAAAGGGAGATAGAGGACACCCCTTTCTAACCCAGCAATATAGTCCTAAGGGTTTTGACAAGTGTCCACTAATTTTTAATTGGGCAACAGGTTTGTTGTATGTGGTTTGAGCATATTTTATAAATTAGACAGGGAAATTAAATACACTCACTGCTTGAAATAAATACTCTCATTCAAGCAAATCAAATGCTTTGGTGGTATCTAAGGAAAGAAACACAGTTTGGGATCCCTACAACCACAACTGTCAGTGGACTGTCCCATCATTAGCACACAGCTCTCTTCATGGCAAACTGAGGCTTTCCTTATGCTGCTTTTTTTTTCTGGTAGTAAATATGATTTACTGTTTCCTTCTTTCTAATCAAAATGATTAATACATGTGTCTGTGTCTTTACTTAAACACTGTGTGTGTCTATGTCACGAATTCTCATTTCACTGTTCCCTGCACACTCATCTAACATTTTCATAACTAGGAAGAAAAGGTTTAAATATTACATATTTCACCAAGCATTCTATTTGCAGTACTATATTATGTAGCAGCTACTTAACTTAACGATCTTTACTGCAAATAGACTCCCAGATGCTAGTAATAAAAGTCAAGCAATGATGCTGAAGCACAAACAGTACAGATAGTTTCATGGACTTTCAATCAGTGATGGTTCATGTCTTTGTCACTGGCAGCAGCTACTTAACTTGGTTATCTTTTACTTATGACTAGACGGGGATGTAGGGAACCATGAGGGTTTTAACAACAAATGATTTTCTATATTGTATGGCAGGATCATCAACCCTAACTGCGATAGTAGTCTTTGTGTGTTTCAGTAGGGGGGGTGGGCAACAACAACACTTGCACTACAACACAACCTTTGCAAAAAAATTAAGAAAACCAGACTGCAGCATATTAGTAGCAGTCAAGCACCATTTTCCTTATCATAGCACTACCAGTGCAAAACATTTTTTATAGGCCTGCAATCAGCAGTGGTTCATGTCTTTGTTACATGTAGCAGTTACCTAACTTTGATGTCTTTTGGGCGTGACCTAGACTTAATTTTAGCCTGCAAGAGCCAGTTGTTTTGGGTAAAACTAAAACAAAAAGTCACCAGTTTTCATTCAGATAATCTGACATTTCAGAAGAACAGGCAAGCAAGAATCAGGCAGTCATGGGATTAACTAAGACACAGTTTTAATTGGGTGGAAATATGTATGCTTAATGCTATACCTTAAGGGAAACAAATCTATAGTGCAATCAGTACAGTTAAAACACCTGCTCAAAGTATTACAGCAAACATATTAATTAAAATCTACAGGTGGCTGTCTAAAATGGGACTCCCTATAATTGAGAAACAGAATTAAAATGCATTTTTTTATTTAAAAAAAGGCTGCATCACTGAACAGTGTGTAGATTCCAAACCTACAGACTAATCCAGCACAATCCCTTAAAATTTTCAAAAAATTCCATTGGGATAACTTGTGACACTGCCAAAGTGGGAAGGAAGCATTCGTGCATTGTTGTTATACCTCAGTGGGATACCTCATTAAAGCAAAATCTGCTATGCAATTAACCTATAGGAAACTGTCAAAAATGGGAACCCTTTGAAAATGAGGAATGGACTAATAGGGCACTCTTTCCTAATAATGTCCATATTTATAAGCAGTGGGTAGGATCCACACCCACAAATGCATTTAGTACAATTCTTTTTATATTAACAGGTAATTCTACAGGGATGAACTGAAACGCTGACAAAGTGGAGAGGAAGTGCTCATGCTTGTAGTAATAGCTCAGGGGAATCCACACAGACAAAATCTACAGCACATTTAATGCAATAAAAAGACTCCTCTGCAACACAGTGCAGTAAAATAGAAAACTGCCAAAATGGGAACCCCTTGCAAAAGAGGACACGGCTTTTGGCACATTCTTATCTGGCAATTAATATGCAATGCAAAGTTTGTCAATAATGTGGTTTTCCCTGAGGAATAACTACAGGCACAATCACTTTTTAGTCCATTCCTCATTATAGGTTGGTTGTATTGTAGATACTTTAATGTCTTTTCGGCATGACCTTGACTTAATTTTAGCATGCAAGATCCAGTTGTTTTGGATAAAACTAAAACAAAAAGTTACCAGTTTTCATTCAGATAATCTCACAATTCATAAAATGGGGTAAGCAACAATCAGGCAGTCATGAGACTAACTGAGACACAGCTTGAATGGGGAGGAAATAAAGTTTGTATGTTTAATGCTTTACCCCAAGGGTAAAAATCTATAGTGCAATTAGTACAATTAAAAACACATGTTCAAAGTAATACAGCAAACATTATTTAAAACCTATAGGAGGCTGTCCAAAATGGGAACCCCTATAGCCTCACAACACATCCAAAGCATGCATTAAATCCCTATACCCTGTTGTGGGTTATTGCTTACATATTGAATTTTACAAACGCAGGCTCATAAGTTTGGTAATATTCAATATTTTTACCCCAAATTTTCAACATAGCCATTTCTTTACAGCACCTCATGAATGTGACAGCTATCAATTTTCATCTCCTACCTCAAAATGTGTTTTTGCATCCTGAAAGTTGGTTTTGCTGTCTGTGCATGAAATCACCTTTAGGCCAGGAGTTAAACATTTATCTGCCCTTCTTTATGAGACATGGTCATAACAAGGGAATGTTGAAAATTTGGTGCACAAATATTAGAAAATAAAACAATTTAAGAGCCTACATTATATTTTGCTAATGCAGGCTCATAACTTTGGTAATTTTCAAAATGATTACCCAAAATTCCTCCCATGCAGCCCTATTGGCTCTGGCCAGAATTTGTTTTTTTTAACTATGGCACACAGTTTTCCTTAGTTTTGAAGAGCCTAAGGACATCCCCGAGGACCAACTCCTGCTTGTTGCAGCAAATTCTGAATCTTCTTATGGGACAAAAGTAACCACAAATTCTGGTGAAGGTCTCACATAGGCTGAGTCAACATATGAATACAAAATTAATACTAATCTAGTACTATTGAAAGTATTCAACTAGTATTCATTGACCTTCATTAGCATTCAGTTGTACAATTTAGAAGTAATCATTTGATCTTTACATACACATTCATGAAGTAAAGACTAGCTGAATGCTAAATACTACCTTATTACTAAGTTAGTCTTAAAATATTTAGCTCATTAAAATATTTCAAATAATGGAAAGATTGCTTTAATACTAGTTAATGCTATGCCAAAATGACAAAAATTAAAAATAGTATTTTAATACTAGAAATGAAGACGAACTGTAGTATTGACAGTTTTGTGAGAGTTTGCAAGCTGTCTAATTTGCAAGTGACCTTCCTATTTGTGTGTGTGCAATGTTCTGAGTGGAGTACCTAGGGCCTGGAGGGGAGTCAGTGCTCAATCTATTATTAATGATGCAAAGGAGGGATCTGCAGTGGAATGCTAATGTTTGTCAATGACACACAATTAGCAAGCAGAGTAAATGCGGGGGGGGGGGAAGCAAGGGAACCTTCACCCATTATGAGCATGGATTGAGAAACAGAGAATTAGATTTATTATGTGGAATCCTAAGGTTTGGTACTAGACCTACTACAGTGACACAAAATCTGGGTCCTGCACCCTGTGTGCTACAACAGTGGACTGCATAGGGAGGAGCCTAAAAACCTTTTGAAAATCATGGGACAGAGCCCTTTAGAAGTGGGTGAGTCAGGATGCTCCCCACTAAGGTACCACTGACTACTCCATGTCTGAGATGGAGCATTACAGGGCCTAGTAGTCAAAGGATATGTGACACACAGTGCTAGCACTCTTGTGCTTCAGTGCTAGATGCCATTGCATTCATCAAATGCCCACAGCCCATGTGACAGCACTATAAAAATGATCCATGTGCAGGCTCAAGGAAAGCGATGATGGAGAACATGACAGACCTCTCAACATTTTTGTGCTCATGTCAGAAAACTGTTAAGAGGCTGAGGAGAAGACAACCTGCCAGTGCAGTGGGAGCACTACAGCTTGTGACACTGATTACCTGGGTATGGAAATGAGCCCGGAGCATCAGAAGGCCATCCGGGGGATGTAGGATGAGCATCTTATTGGACTGCTCTCCTCTTCTGGTGGGGGCTGCAGTGCCCAGCATTATGCTGACTCATAGCAAAGGTTTGGAGTATAGCAGCCAGGAACCATGAGACTAGGGTGGAGATGATGGTAGACATCAGCACACCGTGTGTGGGAGTATGTATTGCTGCACTTTGACATCATTGCATATTCATATCTCCACGTGGGAACAATGTAAAATCCCTACAGCTCAAGTAGCATGAAGCTAGGAGGCTCAGTAGCATCCCCACCCAAATGATACCCAGAACTCCCAGCCAGGGAGGTTGATCTTGGTTTCTCCCACCTAAGCCCCTCAGATGGGTGGGGGAGCCCCAACATGGGGGATAAGCTACAGGCTGGTACCCCATGTAGGTACGCCTGGGAGGATGCTGGGATAGGGTGGAGGAGGGACTCTAATATAGTTGATATGGGGTACATCTCTGCAGAGCAGTTGAGCAAAAATAGCATTTAAGAAAAAAAGGCTGAAAAATATATTCATGGAAGCTGTGACTGCCAGGGGTAAGGTGCAACTGTTAGCTATTGTTGTCTTTGCACACTAGCAGTGAGATTATTTTGGAAATGAAATAACACCCAATGGAACAATGGGAGTGTTGCTAACAATCATGCTGGTAACCTGGGTTTGGGAACAAGCCCTGAGGTTTGGTGGGCCAATGGGAAGAGGAGGACAGAGCATTCCCATGGAAGTTGCTGGCTCTACTGTACATTTTCCACCTGGGTTTTGACAGGAGACAGTGCAATGGAAGATACTGGCTAGCAGGCAAGATGCCATAAGCTCTACCATGTCATGTTATGCATGCTCACATCTGGCATCCAAATTGGGTCGCACCTGGAACAAGCCTCGTCTCGGTGTGCTTTTCCCGGTTATCAAATGTTTAAATAAAAAAATTAATAAAATAAAATAATGGTGTCCAAGCAGGAGGGGAGAACAAAGAGGGAACCCTCAGTATAAACAGGAAGATGCCAGAGTATTCATAGGTTTCATGCCACCTTCAGTCTGTTGACATTCAACAGAAGATAAAAGGGGCATACAGAAACTAAGGAATAGGTCAGAATTGGTGAAGGGAGACAACAAAAAGATATGAATACTGAACAAATGTTTTTTCTCAGTATTCACAATGAAGGGAGGAGGGCATTACCAGAGGGAGAATACATGGTTAAGTGGAAGGTAGGCAGGAAGATGGACACAAGCAGACAGGTAGCACCTGGACAAACTGGTGCACAGACCAAACAAAAGCACAAAGGTGGCAAACAGGTGTGTACCACATACACTTTTTGAGAGAGGACTGAAATAGAAACATAAACAATAATGGCATAAAAAGACCCATGGTCCATCCAGTCTGCCTGAGTTCCCTATTTAGCCCTGGGACCTACTGTCCCTCCAGGGTCCTAGCCCTCCCCAACCTTCCCCCCAATTCTTCTCCCAGTTTCTGCTGCTGTGAACAACCACTATACCCCTCATTTTGTTCCAACCATTCTTGAAGCTTCCAATGGTTTTTGCTGCTACTGTTTCAACTGGTAGACTATTCCATGGCTCTACTATCCTTTCTGTAAAATAGTACTTCCTCATGTCCCTCCTGAACCTCACTCCTGTTATATGTCATTCATTTCCACATGACCACGAGCTAGTATTCAAGCTAAATAGTTCCCTGAAGTTCACTTTTTTAAATTCCTTTTAGAAACTTGAAGGTCTCTATTAAGTCTTCCCTCTCCATTCTGGTCTCCAGCTATTACATGTTCAGTGTCTTGAAATGCTTCTCATAGGACTTGCCCTATTGGCCCTGAATAATTTTCATCACCCTGCACTGCACCGTCTCCAGTTTATCCCTATCTTTCCTGAGGTGAGGACTCCAAAACTGGGTGCAGTACTCCAGGTATGGCCTCACTAAGGATCTATATAGGGGAAATATTAGCTATCAGTACCCCTCCAGATACGACCCAGTATCCTACTGACTTTGCTATATGCCTTGTTGCACTAACTCAATTGTTTGAAGGAGTCACTGATGATAACTCCAAGGCCCATTCTTCAGCCGTAGTGCTAAGTTTCACCCCACTCATCCAGCACTCTGTCTAGGGATTCTTGTTCTCTAGGTGATTACCTTGCATTTCGTGGTATTGAATTTCAACTGCCAAATTTTAGACCACCACAGTAGCTTTTATAAGCCTCAGTGTATTTCCTTATTTCCTTTGTTGCTTTCCACCATCCCAAACAGCTTAGTGTCATCCATGAAGAGATACAACCTTCCCCAGATTCCCTCATCAATGTCAGTAATGAACATATTGAAGAGGACTGGAACCAGAACAGATCCCTGTGGCACCCTGCTAGTGACATCCCTCTCATCTGATTTGACTCCAGTGACCACAACCATCTACTGTTTCCCTTTTAGCCACTTGCCTATCCATGTAACTATGACCATAGTTGCACACAGATGATCCATCTTCTTCAGCAAGCATCTGTGATGTACTGAGTCAAAAGTCTTGCAGAAATCAAAATACAGCAAATCCACAGCATGGCCCCTATCCATTTCCCTTGTCACCCAATCAAAGAAAACTATCAGGTTAGTCTGAAAAGACCTTCCTTCCTTCCATGAATCCATGCCATTTACTATCCTAGAGCTGATTGTTCTCTAAGTAATCTACAAGATCCTGTTTGACCAGTGACTCCATGACCGTCCCTACAATAGATGTAAGACTGAGAGGTCTGTAGTTCCCTTGTTGTTGTTTGCTCTCCATCTTATGCAGCAGAACCTCGTCCACCACCCTCCAATCCTTTGGAACCACCCTTGCCTCAGTGAGCTGTTGAATTAACTTACCAGGGGTTTGACCAGTTCTGCTGCTAGTTCCTTGAGTAACCTGAGATGCAACCCATCTTTTCCTGAGGCCTTATCTATCCTTAGGGCTGCCAGTCCTTTCTGGACCCTTTTACTTGTAAACATTGGCTGCCTCATCTCCTGGACCCCCTTAATGACTGCCTTGATGCCACACTGTGCCAAGGGTCCACCATCCTCCCTGGTGAAAACTGAGAAAAAGTAATCATTGAGGATGGCTGCCTTTTGCCTGTCCTCCTCTGTCACCCTCCCCTCCTCAGCTAGCCTTATGATTCCTCCTCCTTTCTTTCTTTTCTCCCTAATATATTGGAAGAACTGTTTTTCTCTGCCCTTGAACCCCTCTGCAATATGCAGCTCTGTATCTGCTTTTGCTTTCCTAAATGCCTTCTTTGCATATCTATTTTTCAGTGAATATTCTCCCTATTCTTCATCCCTCTGTTTTTTTATATACTTATAGAGGGCTTTTCTCTTGGCCATCACTGCTTCCCTGATCCTTGCTGAGAACCATAACGGTCTCTTGAACCTGTTGTTTTTGGTTACCACTCTCATGCATAAGTTACATGTCTCAAGAATGGACACTTTAATTACCCCCATCTCTCTTCTACCACACCTACAGTATGTTGTCCATCCCAACTAACTTTTCCCTGACCAGCTCCCTCAGTCTGTCAAAGTCCACCTGTCCAAAATCAAGGACTTTGGTTCTCGGTTGGGGTTTTCCAGAACCAAGTGCCAGTTTGAACCAAATGGAGTTGTGGTCACCATTCCCAGTGATGCCCCTGGTCTCAGAGCTCCTTCCACTTCTAAGTTGGTGAGCACCACAGTGAGAATTGTAGTCTGCATGTTGGGTCTAGCTGTATCAGTAGAAAGTCCTGGAAGGCATCCAGCAAGACCTGATTTATGATTCTCCTGGCCACTGGAACATCACAGTCAGTGTCTGTCAGGTTCAGATCTCCCACAACCACTACTTCCCTTTTGCCATCCCTCTTTCACCTTCTTCCCTGAGCTTTCTGCCCCTCTCTTTCCCTTTCCCTGGAGGTCTAAGGATCACCCCAAGTGCATTTTCTTGCCTGTGGCTGCTGTAAGTTGCACCCACAGAGACTCAGTCTACCCCTTACTATCTCTGATGCACCCATCTGTTGACACCTTGATGTCCCCTTTGACAAAAATGGCTATTCCACCCCCTCTACCTGTTCCTATATCCCTACTTAACAATGAGTACCCAAGGACTGTCAGATCCCAGTCTTTATTTTCTGAAGCCCACATTTCAGTGATGGTCACAGGGTTCACCTCAATGTCCACCATCAGTGACTGGAGTGCACTGATTTTGTTACCTATGCTCCTGTCATTAAGGTATACCCCTTCCATCTGATCACTGATCCTATTTTGCTACTATCCTTGTGCTTTCCTTGCCCTTTCTTCCTCATGTTTTCTTGGTGATTGCACACTTTACAGTCCTGCTCTCTAATGTCCTCTCACCAAGGTCAATTTAAGCCACAGGTCTCCTTTTATTTATTTAGTTACTGAAATGTTTCACCAGGAAAGCACACTGAACAACAAGTTGCTCATCTCCTGGTGCAACATGGGGGGAAGGGGTACATATAGTATGAACAGTAATTCATTTAAGGTGCATAAGACAAAAGTTATATATGTTGAACAAAACATTTGGCAATAACAACTGGCAAATTAGTGACAAAGGTAGGAAACAAAAGAGCAACACAGGCTGGTACCTAATAAACAAAATAAATAAATGATAGTGAGGGTTGCTTTGGTATAGGCAGAATAGAGACAATATGGTACAGGAGACAGATGCAGGGAGAAGCAAAGGCATAGGGTGCATAGGTATAGGTGATTCATAAAGTGCCAGGGGGAGAGGGAGGCTGGGGAAGTAGGTATCACATTCCATAGGAGACAGGGGGAGGAGTGGGGGAGTGAAATTTGGACACAGGGAACCCAGGAAACCCTCCAGGATGTTGAGAACCCTGCAATGGGACAGGGACACTTAGAATGAGGTGGGGAGGGCCAAGGGGAGGGGGAATTTTCGTGGGATTGGTAAACAGGTGCAATGTGAGGAGAAGGGGGGAGGGGGAGAGACTGCACCCACGGGATCGATTTAGGATAAGGGGAAGAGGGAAGGGTGAGCAAGAGGAGGGGTGATGAGCCCACGGGGGCCCCCTCTAGGATGCTGAGATCCCTGAAAGGGGGCAGACAAGGCTGGGAGAGAAAAAGGGGAGAAATAGTGGAGCGCCAGGTGGAGAGAGGAGTTCGGCAGGTAAGTATCAAGTGCTAGGGGCAAACAAAAGGGGGAAGAAAGGAGGGAAAAGGGGGAAGATGAGGGGAAAGGAGAGCCAAGCCCACAAGGACCCCTTCAGGATGCTGAGAACCCTGCAAGGAGGCAGGGGAGCCTGCAAAGGATGGGGTGAATGGAAGGCTAGCTACAAGAGATGGGGGAAGGAAAGGTTAGGCAGGGGGTAGAAAATAAGGGGTGAATCTAGACATATGCGAGGGTGTAGTAGTGGAGGGTCATGGCAAGAGCAGCTCAATGAAAGATAATTGTAAAAGGCAGAATGGAAGGAGTAGTAATAGGAGGAGTGATGGAATTGAGGAGGGAAGGAGTTCCAAATTTTGGGGAAGCAGTGTGAGAAACCTGATTGACTAATGAGGGTGGAGCACTGAGGGATCACCAAAGTACTTGAATCAGTGGATCTAATGGAGTGAGAGGGAGGGGGATGGGTGATAAATAAGGGGGAAAGGTAGTTTGGGAGTACACCCTGACAGTGTTTAGAGGTGAACTTCGTGCAGTGGGATAGGTGTCTATTTGTGAGAGAGGGGAAGAACAGTGCATGGTAGAGATTGCAATGTTGGGTGTGAGAAGGTGCATCAAGGGCATAGCGGCAGAAAGATTGGAATTGGGTGTTCAATCTGGTCAGGAAGGATTTGGGAGTAGCACCATAAACTACATCGCAGTAGTCAAAAATGGGGAGGTCCATCTTCTGGACAAGATCACGCCTAGCCATAGGAGGGATGCAACTACAGTTCCTGGACAAAGCACCAAGCTTGGGGTGCAGTTTTTTCGGTATGGCATCAATATGTCCAGAGAAGTTGAGGTGTTGGTCCAGCCAAACTCCAAGGTATCTGAAGGAGGAAGTGTCCTCTAAAACAGTCCCATCCAGGGTGTGGAAAGAGGGGAGGTTGGGGAGCCTAGAGAGTCTCTGCCTAGTGCCAAAGATCATGAAGAAAGTCTTCTTGGCATTGAGGAAGAGGTGATGGTTAGCAAACCAGAGCTGAACTTGGTTGAAATCATGTTGCAAGCTGGTTGTTACCTCAGCAGGACTTGAGCCAGAAGCATACAAGACAGGTATCATAGGCATACATGTGGATGGAGGAAGAGGAAGGTGACCAAACTGAGGGCAGGTCATTTAGGAAGATTGAGAATAACAGGGGACCAAGCACCGAGCCCTGCAGGACTCCAGTGATCAGGAGGGGATGATGTGGCACCAGAGATCCTAACTGATTGAGTTCTACCAGTGAGGTAGGCCTTGAACCAGCTAGTGGCAGAAGAAGATGGGTCTGCAGTTGACAGAGATTCCAGGAGAAGAGTGTGGGAGACAGTGTTAAATGCTTTGGCAAGGTTGACAAAAATGCCATTGTCCATCCTGGTTAGGATGGTGAGGAAAGATTCAGTGAGCCTAAGCAGGGAGGTGGTAATGGAGTGATTTTTCTTGAAATCAGATAGGAACGGGGTGAAAAAGGAGGAATCAGATAGGTAGGAGGTAAGTTGGGAGAGAACTAGGTGTTCTTGGAGTTTAGCAAGGGTAGAGAGAAGATAGATGGGGTGATAGCTACTAGGGGAAGAGGAGTCTCCACCTTTGGGTAAGGGGAGGATCACAGCATATTTTCTTGAGGTGGGGACTGAGCCAATAGAGAAGGAGAGGTTTAGAATGAGAGACAGACAGTAAGCAATGGCATGTGCTGAGAGTGAGAGGAGTTTGGGGTTGAGGTCATCAGAGGAGGAGGAGGAGCCTTTTGAAGGGTTGATAGTGAAAGGGCATTTAAAGCATCATCAGGGGTGAAGATAGAGAAGAAGATGGTGGAGGAGAGGATGATTGAGGGGTATCGGTGTTGGGGGAAGTAGGAGTTGAGTAGGAAGGGAGGGACTTTAGAAGCTTGGCAGAGCATGAGGTGTAGTAGGAGTTAAATTCCATGGCAACTGTGCTTGAGCCAGCCACTAGAGTGTTGTTTATTTTAAGGACTGGGCATGGAGGGTGGGATTGGGGTGTGAAAAGGGCATGGACCATCTTCCAGAATTTTGATGAAATATTTATGTTTGTGAGGTAGGCCAATTTAAAGTATTCTGACTTTGCTGATCTCGTTGCCTTGGTGCAGGTGTTTCAGAGCATATGGTATGTGGCGAAGTCACTAGGGGACTGGGTTGATTTATGAAGCTTACAGGCATGATCTGTAGCCCTGAGGCAGGCCAGAAGTTCAGGAGGAATCCAGGGAAGATGACTGCCCCTGACCCTGGTTGATTTGAGTGGGGCAAAGGTATCCCAAGCCCTTAGGAGTATACCTTTGAAGTAACTAAGGTCCATATCAACCAAGGAAAAGGAAGTTGGGGTGACCAGTCAGAGAGGGCAAGGTTATGCAATAGGGGTTCAAGGTTCAGTGCATTAGATGAGTGTAGTTGCAAGGTTTTGTGTGGAGGTTTTGACCTGTTGACTTTCTGGACTAAGAAGATTGGGTTATGTTCACTGAGAGTGTCAGGAAGGATATCAGATTTGATTACTCTGTGAGGATGGGAGGTGAGTGCCCAGTCAAGCAGGGAATGATTTAATGTCTTGTGGTTTGGGTGGGTGGGTTCTGAAATCAGCTGGGTGGGGTTAAGGTCCCCTATTTCATTACTTGTTTTGGCAGACTTAGGTGACAGCCAATTTTTTTTTTAATTAACATTTTTTTTATTATTTAAATTGCACACAGACATTACATGGAAAAGGGTGCTTTTACAATCCCATAAAGGTTATAGGTTGTACATAAAGTTGTAATGTTTGCTTACCATGGTCTATTGTAATCTTAAAAGGATTATGCTTGTCCTGTCCCCATCAGAACCTATGCTTTAATGATATCCAACAGTTAATAGATATAACAACTAAAAGAGAAGTCTAAACCATACAGTAGGGGGTCTTCAAAACTACAACTACGGCTGACTAGGCTCTGCTAAGTAGAGCTTACCTGGTGTGTTGAAGACATCTCCAAGTGCTGAACCATTTGACGCCCTACCAAAACCCACCTCTGCATCCAGGACAGGACCTATCATTGAAAGACAAGAAACACACACCAGCCACTATTTGAAACAGAAAGGTTGATTAACATACCAGTCATGCCAAGACTGTACTGTGAGCATACTATGACTACCGAGATGAGAAATGCCAGGGGAGGAAGGGAAATGGCACCTTGTAAATTTGGTTCTATAGTCAGGGTAGCCGCTGAGCCAGCTGATCAGCCTATACTTTCCCTAGGCTTCAAATACAAAAAAAAGGGCTGCCACAAAGAGGTGTATTGTGAGAGAGTGTCTGCCACCATATAAGACATTCTGGAGAAATTTGAGAATCTGAATTAGGGAATTGAGCACCTCTGTAATTGAGGGGACCTCCTGCATTCTCCATTTGCATAATAGAAGTCTTTTTAGTGCAAGACTATATTGCAATGGGGTTTATTTCTACTGTTTTTCCATTGATTTTGGGTACCAGACAAAGGTGCCCTCTTTTGGCCCTCCTTTTCAACCTCTACCTTGAACCTCTCCTTAGTAAAACTAGACACAATCCAAGGGTTCAAGGAGTGGTAATACGAACCTAGGAAATTAAAGTTTCTGCATATGCGGACGATATCCTTCTCCATCTGATTCATCCTCGAGAAACCATCCTGGTGGTATTGGAAATTATAGAGGACTATAGTAAGCTGCCTAATTATAAAATAAATGTAGGGAAAACCCTGGTGTTCCTGTTTAACTCCAGGTTACACAAGAATGAAGTGACAGACCTGAGACTACAGTGGAGCCCACACACTCTCAGGTATCTAGGGACTGTACTCGCAAGGAGTGAATCCAAGTTAGTGAAACTGAATTTAGACTCAGTTTAGTAATACGGTTCAACAGGATTTGTTAAGGTGGCACAAACTTCCATTTCTCTCGGGGGCCAGATCAATCTAATCAAAATGAATGTTTTACCACGGTTGTTTTACCCTCTTAGCATGTTTAATGTTTGGCTACCACTTAAGTGGTATAAGAAAGTCCACTCAATAATTTTGGACTTTATTTGGCAGGGGAAACCCCTTGCAGAGCCTATTACAAATTGGCAGCCCCCAAAGAAAAAGGTTGATTGAGATTGCCACATCTGGGTTTATATTACTGGGCAAGTAGAGCCAGTAAGTAGCTTAAATGGTTAATGACCCTGACTGAGGAGCTTGTCTTGCCTTATGTTCCCTCATGGATTAAATTAGAAATTGAGTTGATTAAGGTGGCTGGTATTGATCCGATTGCCCTTTTATATTCCACAAAGAAAACTCTCCCCCCTAAATTGGCGTCTACACCAATAAATGTTTCCTTATGGATACATTCTCAGTTATGCTCTTTTCTATGATACTCAGCCAGTAATGATACGAATCAACCTTTGTGCCAAAACCCAAATCTGAAGATAGGTGGTAAGATGATCTCAGATACTTGGTTACCTCAGCTGATGGGTTTGAGGGTTAAGGGTCTCTTACGGGGGGATGTTACCCAGTAGAAGCCATTCTTAATAGGTACCAAATTGGACCTAATCAAACTTTCAAGGTCTACCAAGTAAGACATTTATTAGTACAAATACAGGATAGGATTAGGGAAGGCAGGTTGTCTGGAGCATTTTTTGAGACCCTATCTCAAGTAGTATGGGAGCCATATGTTGTATCCAAACTATACAGTTACTTATTTAACCAAGCATATGCGGTGCTTGATGGAAAGCCTCACTATTGGGCAGGTCAAAATCAGAGCAAGATAAGAAATGGGATGTAATCTGGCAACACACCTACCGGTACATTACCCCGGATATACTATGGGTAATGCAGTTTCAAATTTTAAATACTTTGTTCTGGACCCTATCCAAACTACATAAAATCAGTTGGCTACCTAACCCTTTATGTAATAGATGTCATCAGGAAGAGGGGACCTTATATCATATTTTTTGGGACTGCCCTCCAATAAAAAAGCTATGGGAGACAATTAAAACCAAAGCAGATCCTCTGCTCAGTACTGATCAACATTTCACTCCAGAAGTGTGTTTAATGAGAGACTATACCAATGTAAAAGTGAAGGATAGGAGGTTTTACCTAGCCATGATCTCATCCTCTCTTAAAAAGCTAGTACTGAGACACTGGTTGAATGATATCCCAATAAGTTATACAGAATGGTTGCAGTAATTGTTGTTCTATCTGAATGTGGAAAAATTTGGGGCAAACATAAGGAACTGCCTCCCCAGGTATTCCAAAATATGGGAGAGGATACACACTTTGTATTTGCTTCAAACTGGAGTGCAGTCATCTGGTTAGGGTTTACTGGGATTGGTGTTAAGTCTGAGAATTGAGCTGTTCACTGAATAATGCTGAAGGTGATCCTGATAATATGGTATTAGCATGGGATGGAGCGAGGCGGAGGGTGGGTAGGGAGGGAATGGAAGTGGGGGGATAGGGTGAGGTGGAGGGAGGGGGAGTAAGAAGTGTCTCACATCACTTCATGTCATTCTAGTCAACCTATAATTTGTCTGAATGTAACACTTCTTGCTCTGTATTGGAAAATAAATAAACCTGAATTTCAAAGAAAATAATAGGAGTATTTTAACTTGCATAATAAGGATGGCCAGAAGTTTCAGGTCTCCTGAGTAAAGGTGGAGGGCCATAGAGTTGACCCCTAGGATGCACAGCTCTGGGATCATGGGACTGGTTTATGTAGGATTTCAAACCCCATTTTACGCACTCTTGTCCACAGAGGTTGAACCATGGTGCAGTGCCATAACATGTGTATACAGTCCCCTGGGGCCTCTGGCATCTCCAGCAGAGATCATCCTGTGTCAGTTTAGCCTTCCTTAGGACCACAGGTGTTTTGTACCATGAACACATTATCTTATTTTGTGTTAACTGACTTCTGGTGTCTGGGTATGCCGTATGAGCTATCCTCAGGCAGGACTTCCATTCCTTGGCTATGATACTAGTGTAAAGAGCCTGCTCCCATTTGACCTTGGAAACCAGGGATTGAGAGGGAAAAGCAGCCTTGAGAGATGCATAAATGCAGCTAGACTGGCCCTTGTCCATACGGAGCCATGTTTCCACCGGGGAAGGGGGCCTGGCTCTGGGGGTGCTTGTGGATATAACTAGTGACTGCACTCCTAAGCTGGAGATATCACCAGAAGTCCTTGTTGTGTGTCCCATATGCTTCACACACTCTGGAGAAGGAGTTTAGAGTATTAGTCTTTTGGACATATAAATGTTGCAGGGTATTTAGATTTGCTGCAACTCAAGCGGCCTAGACTATGGGTTCCCTATGGATAAGAATCTCCTTGGTGCCCCACAGTGGGGTGAATGGCAATGGGGCCGGGTTAAAGCCAAGCTTCCTGTGAATTCTGCCCCAGTATTCAAGTGAGGGTCCTATGGCAGGGTGGTTCCGAATGCCCCTTGGGGGTGATTATAAATAATCTGGGGCAGTTGAGCCAGCTTACTTGTCTCTCTCTCTCTCTCTCTCTCTATGGCTAACCACAGAGGGGCTCCTGATCCAGGAGGTGCAAACCATTTCAGTGTCTGAGTAGCTGAGAATGCCCATGTGCAGCCTTTACACCAAGGGAGACCCCACCCTCCTTCTGTCCAGTGGGCCTGCAGTTTGTTTCTACTCTGTCTGGGTTTCTTCCCCTCCCAGAGAAAGCATCCCACCAGAGTATCTAGTTTGGAGAACCAGATCTTGGGAATCTTCAGGGGAATGTGGGGTAGGAAGTACATGATTTTGGGGGCCGTAACCATTTTTATGGCGGAGATTTTACCTGCCAGAGAGAGGTGGAGAGCCCTCCATCTACCCAACTGTGTAGGGATAGTTGATATCACTGGTTTCAGATTCAGCTCCTAGATTTCGGTGGGGTCAGAGGAGATGCAAATACCCAGGTATGTAAGGCCATCTGGGGACCAGTGAAGACCTGGTGATAGCCAATTTAAATTGAAATCACCCAGGATGTATAGTTCACCAGATTGAGAAAGGGCCAAGATGGAGGTGACTAGGTCAAGTGTGATAATTGGCTGAATGTTTGGGTGGCAGTAGACACTGGCTATGAAGATAGGGAGAGTGAAGGGCAGGGTCACTTGTATGGCTACAGCATTGTGGGTTGCTGGATTGGAGGTAGAGTATACAGTAGAATATTTGAGTGAGGTGAGAATGTACATGGCCACGCCACCACACCTATACCCACTGTACTGCTATAAGCCCACAGATGTGGAGGAGTATTAGCTAGGATCCCCATCCTTTCACTTGCCACCATGGTTCCTCTAGACCCAGTCTCCCCCATAATATGTTTAAACATCTCATATAGATGTCAAACCTCTGCCCCAGCACAATGTCCCCTATCTTGTCAGGTGAAATCTGTCACCATTGAAGAGTCTCCAGTTCCATAAGTTTTCCCAGTCCCCCATAAAGTGGTACCCCTTCTCCTGACACCATCCCTTAAGCCACCCAAGACCTCTTATAGCCCCCCTCCCCAGTGTCTAGGGAAATGGTGGTGAAATCCGGGGGGCAACCACAGCAGCAGAAACACTTTCCTGGCAGCCTATGTTTACCTAGGCCATAGCTGGAACCAGGGTGCCCCTGACTGCTTCTGGTGCTGGGCTAGAAACGAGAACCACAGGTTAGCAGTATAGACAGTTCAAATAAATGAAACAACTCTTGTACTGCAGAAACAACTGGATCACTTTTAATAAACAGATCCAACCAAATGTTCCATGGAGCAGTTAATGAGTCACACAGTGGGGGAATAATACATTACTGCAGAACCACAGTGGTCACATAATCAGTACAATCTCTGGATCAGGGAGGTGACATAACAGTGGAGTTCATTTAATCAGAGTCCATTACAGGGTGTTATCTGGACAACCCCAAAGCACTGCAGGCAGCTTAATTCATCCTGAAAAACATAAGGTCTTCTCATGCCTCTCAGTCTCAACAGTTCTGTCCCCCCCCCCTTATTTTCTCAAGCAGTGACTGCTCCAATTGGGACCCTTGCTTCTCTGTCCAATGGGTCTCTTTCACAGTGTAGGTCAGTCCAGCTCACCATACACTTTGGGGCTAACTGCCCCTTCTCTACTTGTTCTCTCCCAAATTCAGCTATAGCCACACACCTCGGAGCCATGGTCCCACTGCCCAAATGTCCCTTTTCATCCTCAGGGCAACCTGACGCTCCACGGCCACCTCCAACTATAACTGCTGGCTCACTGATCCTCCAAGGTGATACTTCACTAAACACACTCGGGGGGGGTCATCCTCCCATGCTGGTGGGCTCTGTGGAGTTTAAGGTTGGGAGGGCATTTTAGATGATACAACCTCCCCGCTTTTATCTTTGGGCACAGTCCATGGGGTAGGAACAGTCTCTGCTGGCTCAGCACAGGTGGTTTAACTTCGAGGCCTAGCCAGGCCAAAATCTGGAGGTGTCAATAAACATTCTGCAGACGTAGATTGTGCGGTTGCTTGACCTCTCCCATAACCACAGCCCCACTGTTCACTCTTCAGGAGGGTTTTCTCAGGCAGCGTGGCCAAGGCAGCAGCCATATCTTCCCATCCTCCCAAGCTGGTATTGTCCAATGCCAGGGAGGTCCCCAATCAACTAGGTCCCCAACCAATTATACTGGAGCTACTGCAAACAGTACATACTGGCAGCAGTGCCACTCCCAGTTCCTTGTTGTGGGACAGGGTACATTCCACTGGCACAGTAGTCTTTCCCACTTGATCCCATTTCCAGGAAAACATCTCAGGGGGCATGGTAAAATCTGGTGGCACAGGTGCTCAAGCCATCTTGCAGTAATTTAGCTCTTAAAAGTTCACAAGTACTGACGACCTCAACCACAGCAGACAAAGCTCCAGCAAAGTTCAATTTGCACTCCAGTCCAGGGTGGCAGGCAGAATCAGCAAGAAATGTTGTTCCACCTGACTGAAACCAGGCAGTCCAATCCAAGAAGCTCACCCCAGTCCATTTGCATGACACTCACATGAACCGGACACAGGATCCCAACCAGCAGACTCTCTGGAACCCCACAGACCACCCAGAAGGCACACACTGTCCCAGTCCAAGGCACCAAAATAGTTGCGCAATACTTCAAAGAAACATTCTGGCACATCCATCACCTTTACCCAGCACTAAATCCAGGGTCCAAGGGAGCCATGGACACCCTAAAACAAAATCCTGGATGAGCCCCCATGTTGTAGCCCACCCTCCATGGTGTTTAGGGGTATGGTGGTGAAGGTCCAAGGGGAGGGGGGAACCCACAGCAGCAGAAACATTTTCCTGGCAGTCTTCATTTACCCAGACCATAGCTGGATCCAGGGTGCCTGCTGACCCCTTACGGTGCTGGGCTAGAAAGGACAAGCACAGGTTAGCAGTATAAACAGCTCAAATAAACAAAACAACTCTTGTACTGTAGAAACAACAGAATCCCTTTTAATAACTAGATCCAACCAAATACTCCATGGAGCAGTAATTGAGTCAAACAGTGGGGGAATAATACATTGCTGCATGACCGCAGTGGTCACATAATCAGTGCAATTTCTGGACGAGGGAGATCAAATCCCGATGGAGTCCATTTAATCAGATTCCATTACTGTGCATTTTCCAAACAACCCCAAAGCATTGCAGGCAGCTTAACTGATCCTGAAAAAAAAACCATAATGTCATCTCTTGCCTCCTAGTCTCAACAGTTCTGCTCCCCCCTTATTTTCCCAAGCAGTGACCGCTCCAATTGGGGCCCTTCCTACTCTGTCCAAAGGGAAGAAAAAAAAGACCCCAAACTGGCAGCACTCAGAAAGGCAGAAGAAAACATCAGGCTTTAAATTTTAAAGGCTATGCACAAACCACAATAGAGACTTGCATCCAGTGAAAGAAGTCAGACAGAACCCATGGCACTAACCCCAGCGCTTCGAGTCTTGTCATGACTCTTCTCCTATTGTGGTTTGTAGATAGCCTTTAAAATTTAAAGCCTGAAGTTTTCTTCTTCCTTTCTGACTGCTGACAGTTTTGGGTCTTTCTGTTCACTTCTTTAGCAGGCAGCTGCTCTGAGTCTGAGGATGCAGCTTCAACTGTTTTGTTGTGTTTCATCGGTCCAATGTGGCTCTTTCACACTGCAGGGCAGTCCAGCTCACCACACACTTCAAGGCTAACTGCTTCCTCTCTACTAGTTCTCTCTCAAACTCAGCTACAACCACATGCCTTGGGGCCATGGTCTCACTGCCCAAATGTCTGTTTTCCTCCTCGGGGGGAGGGGCTGACACTCCATGGCCACCTCCAACCATAACTGCTGGCTCACTGATCCTCCCAGGTGCTGCTATGCTAAACATACCGGGGATATCTTCCTCCCATGCTGGCACTGTACTCTCCATTCAGACTCACAATGTGATACTACCACCTCCAGCACTGTGGGATCGGGGTTCATTTCCAGGGCCTCCTACATGGGGCTCTTGCAGAAGTGGCCACCTCCACGTCACTCTCAGCCTTTAATGCTACCATTTTGCCAAAAGAAAACTGTCCCTGTCTCTCGAGCGGGCAATTGTCCTCATTCAGTGCCTGTCCAACCCCCTCTTTCTTGGACTTCAGACCTCACCTCAAAGTCCCAACCTCTAACAGTTCCCACCCAGCCCCTTATATTCCCCAAACTGCCTCTTCCAATGCCAGTGACAGGCAGTCCCAAAGGTGGCCAAACCTTAACTCTTTTTTTGGGGCAGGACTGAGAAGTCCGAAAGCAATTCTTTTAAACTGTGCACGTTCCAGTGCAACTGAAATAGTGCCATAACTTCACGGGGTGGGGGTAAACCCTTAAAGAACAACTCTGCACTCCAGCCATCTGTTCTCATAAATAAGATGTTTCAACTGTTACAATGTACTAGAGAATACATTTTCATTTTCAAAGTTCCTTAACAACCTTTACAGCACATCTTGGTAGTCCGTCTAAAATGTGTGTATTGGAAACATTTAAAAAATGTTTGCCTCACCCCTGTGAACTTCACAGTGCCTTTGTTTATTTCATCATAGTGCTCACCATGACAGCAGACTGTGATGTCACAAACAGCAATTGTGTAGCTAGCAGGGGAGAATCATTTACATTTTTAAAGACTCAGTGAAATAATTGCTGCATTATTTACAATATTTAGTGGAGCAGCAGCAGGGGAAAGTAAAAACAATAAAAACTAGAAAACAAAGTTACAACATAAGTGATGTAAATGTTGTGTTTTTAAGATTTGTTTATAATACAGAGTTGCTCTTTAAGAATTCAAAAACAGCATATAGTATGTAAGGTGTTTTTTTTACTGAGTGCAGTTTCAGGTCACGTAAAAAGAACAGCCAAGTACAAGATGAAAGGGAGGTCATGGCATGCACAATGGAGCTGGCCCGGATACAGCACAAAACTGCATTATATGCAGTAGAGGTACTGCAGTAAACAAGTCAATTTCAATGGCAGTTTTCCTTTTGTCATGCAGTACCCTGAAAAAATTTATTGTATCCTGGGAGGCTCCATTGTACCTCAGAGGAAAGAGACCTCGGGATTATCATTATGGATGACCTGAAAGTAGCAGCCCAGTGTCCAAAGGCAATGGGGACAGCATATAGGATTATGGACTGCATAGGGAGGGGATAGGAAGCAGAAGGAGGGATATAATATTCCCCCTATTCAAGTTATTGGTTTGCCCTCATCTTGAGTACAGTGTGCAGTTCTGGAGTCCTCACCTTAGACATGACATTGACAAGGTGGAGGCTGTGCAAAGGAGGGCAACCAAGACTATAAAGGGACAGCTGGGGAAGCCTTACAAAGAAAGTTTGATGAACCTCACATGTACTCCTTAGAGAACAGGAGAGCCAGGTGCAGGGGACATGACTGAGACCTTTAAATAACTCCACAGGTGCACCATGGGCAGACACAGAAGCCCCAGGGCAACCATGGGAGCAGAGTACCAGAACAACAGAGGGGGGCACGGCACAGAGAGGAGACCCAGGGACAGAGCCAGGGAAGCAGAGTGACAGGCCACAGGAGGCCACCATGAGCTGGGCACAGCAGGGGGCACACAGGCACCCAGACCCCCACCCCAGAACACAACAGTGGCACAGACAGTAGGAAACAGGGGGTGCCAATGTGGGATGGAGGGCCACCAAGGGGGCCCCCCGCAGGCAGCAGGCCATGGCCCCCTACACATCCAGACCAGGGCAGGCCACACCCAGGACCATGTAGCCAAGCAGACACATACGCCACACAACCCAGACAGCAGCCCCAAAGGCACCCCAAGGCACAGCCATCAACCGAGGGGAGGGACACCACCACCGTGGAACACACTGCAACATACAGCAGTGATCCACAGAAGTACAACATGCGCCCCAATACATGCACACCACACGGACAGGCACTGGACCACTGTAGCATGGCTTCTCGTGCCACCTGAAAAGCAGACACAGGCAGTTAAGTCAGGAAAAATATATTAACTCAGAAACTATGTATAAAATCCAGGGGCTGGGAAAGGGTAGGTATAGCGAGGGAAGAGAACAGGATACATGGACTGTACAGTGAGACGAGTGACTGGAGGGCGAGGTATGGCTAGGGAAACAGGGGAACTCAAAGCTGACCTAGCGGCAGCCACGGCCTGCCACCCCGCTGCTGATGTTGGTGCCCCCTGACTTCCAGGAGCAGTCTTCAGACCTGGAACACTGCCTCCATCATCATAGAGGTAATCACGATGAGCTGCCTCAGGAGCCAGCAGTACAGGGTCCTCCTATGCCGTCGGTGGACACCTAGGACAAGGGACAGGACAGGTGATTAGTGCAATGTCCCAAGGAACCTGTCCCAACCACAGCACATACCGGGCAGGGGGAACACCACCCCCCCAGAGGACCCATACAGGCCACCCACAGGGGTGTGGGCCAACGCCTGCCGGCAATGCAGCACACCACCACAGCGCACAATGGTGGTCCCCGCCACACAGTGGACATCTGACTGCACCATAGCAGTCACATGGCACAGTACCCCAGCTGCACCACAGCAACATCAGTGGTGGCTGCGAGCACACCCACCCTACCAGCAGCTGGCACATATGACCAATGGATGCGCCACAGTGGCGGGCACCACGCACAGTGCAACACAGACAGCTGCCATGACACATGGCACAGGTGGCCATGCCCACACCCATGCCCTTACCACCCCCCAATGATGGGGCGCAGAACAATGTCAGTGCCTACCTGCCCTCTGTGGCCCCACTAGCACTGGAGCCGCTCCTCCACCCTGGGCTGCTGCATCCTGGCATCCTGCCAGTGTTACCAGACGTCTGTCCTCAGGTCCTGGGAATGGAACAGAAACAGGTACACAACAGTAACCAACCACATCCGCTGCCCACCACCCCAACCTCTGTGCACAGGGTGAGCCCCTGCCCAACACATCTCACAGAGTGGCAGCACAATGCAAGTGGCAGAGGGTGATGCCACCCCGCAATGCACATAAAGGTAGTACTCCATCCTGCAGGACAAGCCAGGCAGCCTAGACAACACCACAGTATAGTACGAGGGCATACATGCACGATGGGCCTACTCACCTGGCTGTGGAGCAGCCACACACACATGACATGCACCGCCAGCCTCCTGAGATGCTCTGGGTCCCTCCACACCATGTCCCCATATCTGTGGTGACATTGGTCGCCAGTTCTGGCCACCCCTGTGCACTGGATCAGTGAGGCAGCAAATGTCTGCCACACAATCACCCAGGGCTGCTGCAGTGGCACCTGCCCAAACAGCTGGGGTGTGTGTGGCTGGACGCAGCCAGCTCGACCTGCATCCAGTTGGCCGCCCATCCAGTTCTCTGCTGCCCCATCTCTCTGGTGTGAGCCATGGAGCAAAATGGAGGCAGGAGGCGCACGTGGCCAGTGAATGTGCCAGATGCACGGGCCAAGAGGACATGCGCTGTGTCCGCCCATCGTGCAGTCATGGAGATGCACAGCATGGGCATGGCTAGGTGGGGTCATGGGTACAGGAGTCACCCAGGGGCAGAGCTCACAGCAGGGGTCAGGGATTAGCTGATGCACAGTGTGCATGTGCGCAATAGCAGGCATTGCGGACTATGCACCATGGTCCCTACCGTGCACTGGGTGCACAGTGTGCAATAGGCAGCAGCACCCTGTCCAGTGCATGTGCACTTTGGTCCTGCATACTGTGCATGTGTGTGCATTGCACCACAACTTGCTCTTGAGTAATCTTACTGCGCATGAAGCAAATTTGTGATATTCAGCTTCCACATGCAAATGAGCTCATCAGTCAATGTGTGGCACACTGGGGGAATTAGCATGTCATTACCATTGCGCCAATGCTTGTTTGCATGCATTGCACCATAAAAGCACCACGGACCGGCACAGACCATGGACCAGTATTGCAACCTTTTGAGGTAAGTTGCGCATGCTGCTGGAGCACACTGAGCCCAGCCAGCACAGCAAGGGGGATGAAATAGGGCACTGCTGACACTGATACAATGTGCTGTCCACGTCCACAGGTAGCAACATGTCGGAACATGAGGATGGTGAGGAGTGTTACGCGCAGGCCCAGCTTCACGAAGGCAGAGGCCTTGTGTGAGGCCTACCTCGACAGGGAACTGTTGTTGAGTGGTGCCACGGGCACAGAGGCCAGGGCTGGGGTCTGGGAGGAGGTGGTGGCATGCGTGAACCAGCAGGGCAGCCACCAGCGGTCAGCGCAGGAGTGCCGCAAGAAGGTGGGCACAGATAAGTGCCACATTAAGGAGAAGGTAGAGGCCATCCATGCAACATGGAATGCCACCAGAGGGGGGCCTGCTGATGTGCCATAGCTCATGGAGCAGGAGGAATTAGTGGCAGCCACCATGTGCCGCAGCACCGTGGAGGGTGTGCAGGTGGAAGATTCCAGATGGGTGGCAGCCCATCACTGCATGGTACATATGTTGGGCATGCACAGCATGCAGTGGCTGTGTTGGGGAGGGCGGGCGCTCATGGGCCTTGCATCACTGACACACCTGTTTTCTCTTTCAGCACCTGCATGCCTGCGTGCAGAGGATGGGGCACCAGCAGCCGTGGAGGCAGGACCAGCTCCGGAGGACCAACCATCCACCTTCGCAGGCATCCGGGGGCCTGATAGGCTGCAGCACACCGCCACTGTCCTATCAGATGTCCTGGGCATGGGGTCGGATGAGTCCCTAGATGTGTTTCTGCAGGATGCCTGTCTCGGTGTCCTCTACATGGAGACACAGATTGGGGCAGGGTCCGACACCGATGATGACCTAACCATAATCCTGGACAGCATGGGTGGTGTTGTGGGGGAGATGCCCATACCAGACAACAACACAGGCAGCATGCCCAGCAGCCTGACAGCAGTGGAACAGCTGCCTGCCACCACTGCAGGTGCTGCTGTGTGCACTGCCACAGCTGGTGCCTTGTGGTGGTGGTGGTGCAGCTGTGCAGGCGCTGGGCAGGGTTCTGTGGCCGGATGGGCAATGGCAGCAGGCTGCAGGAGCCACAGGGCAGCCAGACGTGGGGTCTGCTGCCAGGGTACCTTCTAGGGACATACCCCATGAGGACCCCACTGTGCATTGTCCACCTGAGCAGGGGGCTGTGCGGCATGGCCGGTTACTGCAGGAGGGTCGACGACCCACCCAGGTTTCCCAGGACACCGACCCGTTGGCAGAGCACACCCATTTGCTGCAGGCCTCCATGGAGCAACAGGTGCTGCTTGCCACTGGAGTGCATGCACTGCATGAGAAGGTGCACCAGATGGCTGAGCAGCATGAGAGGGGCACTGCACAGCTCCTGGTGGCTATACAGCACATGCAGGAGGCACCGACTACATCCAAGGATCACATTGCTAATTTAGTCACAGATGGCCTTGCACTGCTGGCTGCCACAGGGAATGGCTGGCCACCATGGACCCCACTCAGTGCACTGTGAACCCCGTGATCCTGGTGTTACGTGACACCCTCACTGTTGATGCCGGGCTCTGCTGTTGGCAACCCAGGCATCCCTGGGGCGGGCCTGTTTGGGTGCCTACACACCCCTTCGCTGACCCAGTCATGGTCTCGCAGTTCAACCCCTGGGTGGCTGTTGCAAACAGACCCTGTGGCTGATGAGCAGCCTGTGGCTGCC
This sequence comes from Neoceratodus forsteri, assembly GCA_016271365.2. NCBI lineage: Eukaryota > Metazoa > Chordata > Ceratodontiformes > Ceratodontidae > Neoceratodus > Neoceratodus forsteri. Next base: position 1,286,954,854 of record CM057453.1, read on the forward strand.
AATCGGCCCCTGTGCGGCTGCCCCCATGGCTACGGTGGTCATGATTTCATGCAGTGGCCCTGATGTGCATGCCACCCTGACCGCAGTCTGCAGCCTCTGCCCTATTCATGCATGTGTGGCATGTGTGTGTGCATACCACTGGTGTGGTGCCTGTGTGGTGCACCGCACGCTGCCTGCATGCCTGCCTGCCCTGCTACTGGACCATGTGGTGTCGGCGTGATGAGGGCAGATCTGCACCGGTTGCGCCTGTGCACCAGTGCAATGCATCTAATCCCCACCACTTGCCAGCGCCTGGGTGTGTGGGTGCATGTGTGTGTTGCTGTGTGATGCTGTGTGCAGTTGTATGTAGATGTGTACCACTGACTCCCCTACCCCTGCACCATGCCTCTGTGTGTACATGCCCACTGCCATGCATGTCCCTGCCTGTGTGCTGTACCTACGTGTGTTGCCTTTGCATGGGTTTAGTGCCACCTACCTGTGTGCACCATAGTGCTCCTGTGCGATGGTGTCTCGATGCTGCCATGCCATCCTTTGCAATCGGGGATCCCTCAACCCAGGGGGTGCTGTACACCACCCATTGCCTCTATCGTCCCCACTACTGTCTTCCTCATCAGTCTTGACAGCAATCCCACTGTCAATGGCCATGTTGTGCAGCATGCAGCAGGCCAGGAATAGGCCACAGGCTTTCGAGGGGCTGTACTGTAGGGCACCACCAGACCAGTCTAGGCAATGTAACCATGCCTTCAGCATGCCGAATACAACACTCAATGATGTTTTCTGTGCTGGCGTGTACCACACTGCAGCATTCCTCTGCTGAGGACGATGCTCGCTAATAGAGAGTGAGCAGCCAGGGCCTCAGTGGATAAGCACCGTCTCCAGTGTGAATAATGATATGGTTAGCCCTGTGACATCCTTTGTTGTGCCCCTTGCCTGTCTCTGGCACTCTCGCCAGAACACCCACACTGCCCTCCCCATCCTGTGGCCTGCTCTGCCCAGCACCCCTTGCCTGTCCCATACTCACCCACTAGATGGCCCATAGGGATGTCCCCATGCTCAAACCTGTGGCACAGCACAGAGTTGTGCCAGGTGAACGCATCATGTGCACTCCCAGGGTGTGTGGCACAGACACTGGTGATGCATCCCTTGGCATCTCACACCACCTGGCAGTTCACGCTTGGGAACCCCTTCCTATTGATATAGGCCACACCCTCAGGGTCAGGTGGTGTGCGGATGTCCATGTGGGTGCAGTCAATGGCCCCAAGCATGCCAGGCATACGTGCTACCCTGTGGAAGTCCTGCATGGTTGCTGTATGCTCCGCCTGTGTGCTGGGGAAATGGATGTATTCTGAGGCATGTGGCAGCAGAGCGTTGAGGAACTGTGTGAGGAGGCGTGACGTGGCTGACTGGATTATGCCTGTGGTGTCCCCTGTTGGTCTCTGGAAGGTGTCTGTAGTGACCAGGCACATGACAGCTGTCACTTTTATCTGCACAGACATTGTGTGGCTCTGTCTTGTGGATGCCCGCATCTCCTCACTGCACAGCTCACAGAGCTGCTTCAGAATGGCCCTGTTCAGGTGGTACCATCCCACATTCTCCATTTTGGAGTAGTTCTCGAAGGAGGTGTGGGCACGGTACCACCTGTTCCAGGCATACCACAGATGGGCCCTTTCTCGGCCACATCACTGTTCCTCCTGTTCCCTCACACCACTCATTACGGCCTCCACCAGGAAGGGTGCACTATCCATGGCCCCGATGTCCTGTCTCCCCCTGTGCAGTCGACTGCTGTGGGCTGTGTGTTACCTTGGTGCACTGCCTGGCACTGTGCCTGCCTGTCCCTCTCGCTCTCTCTGCCTCTGGCTCCCTCTCCACTGCCACCTCTGTCCCTCTCCCTCTGTGTCTGCCTGTGTCAGTCTCTCTGTCTCTCACTCGCTCTGTCTCCCTTGGTCTGTCTTTCTGTCCATCTGTCCTTCCTTCTTGATGTGTTTTGCTACTCTCTCCCTTTCCCTCTCACCTGGTACAAGTGCCGTCTGTGTGCCTGTGCCCTGTATTTATAGGCTCAAGTCTGCTCGGCACATCCTGGTTTTGCTCAGTACTTGCGCCATGGTTCCACGGTTGAATATCGCACTGCTCCAGATATTCATGGGCATGCCCCCTGCTCTTGCACCTTCATTCATTATAGTTTCGCATTGGCGCAATGAGATTTGCGCTGCGCAATGGCTCCCGCTGAATATCATTCCTTGGCGCATGTCCTCACTTGTGCCAGCGCAACTCTGAATATCCCGGCCCTATTGTTTATTTTATTTGAATTTTGATGACCGGATAGGCCCAATGAGATACCCATATCCCTTTTTCAGGGGTGACCCAGGGAAATGCATTTCCAGTAACTTAGGAATAACTGTGAAACTGGATGAGAGTTACGGAAAATATTAACTTCAGACTGACATTTGGTGACAGACAGTTCATCAGAGCCACGGTCAAATTACTTCATACATAACTAGAGTAGATATTACAAAACAATTAATGAAATTGATTATATACATACATATATAAATAGATTATTATGAACCAAGTAATTACAGTTGTAAACAAAGAATTTACAGTGAGATAAATTAAACTGAAAGGTAGCATGACGGTAACGGAGTAGAAGAAGAGGAAGTGCAGGATAGGTGGGGGGGGGGACATATCTATGTTTATGACATAGATATGTGTTCAATCTGTTTAGAGACTAGGTGACCAATCTGACAACACTAATTTGTTTCGTAATGGGGAAGGGGCAGCAGCTGAAGAGAATGTGTACATTTTTTAAATGGGGGGGGCAGCAGTTGGAGAGACTTTGTACAAAATGGAAATTTCGGCTACACTCCTAAATTGTCTCAAGCATGTGTGGGATAGGCACATGGGTATCATCAAAAGGAAGAATCAGGCTGGAAAGGGTGAGAGAAACTGGGGGCCGACTAGAGCCACTTGCCACCATATAGGGTAATTTGGATTAGGGCAGACCAGATGGGTCTTGTGATACTTTTCTGCCAACAAAAAATCTAAAATCTGAAAAAATATATATATGCTATTCTGCCCTAGTCACCTTCAAAAAGGAGGTTTTGAAAACAGGGTCCTTAAACACGGTGCTTATACAGTAGTTACAGTTCAGTAGGGAAGGAAGGTTTGAACCCAAAATAATTCCTTCCCACAAAACAAACTGCATACAAAGTCCTGCCATCAAAAATGAGACAAAGGCTGGACTGGTGGCTCATCAAGCTAAAAGACTAGCTTAGTTCCTTTAGAGCCTACAGCAGTGAACAATGTTTGAGGCACTGACGCAGTAAAATGCCATTCAGCTCCTATCAGTTCTCAATGAAGCCGCAAGATGGAAATGTGGAAACTAGCAACATGTTTTCAGGTCTCAACATGCCATGCAAAGAAGTTGTTTTGCAGAGCAGCTGCCCATAGGGGTGGGGGCATCTAGAGAGATAGTCCCAGGTGACTTCGCTGTATGATGCTGGATCATGCTGCTGGAGCCATGGACAGCAGTAGTGTCATTTGGTAGCAGGGCTCCGCTAATGGGAAGCCCCCTGTGTCCTTACAGCCAACACCTGAGTGTTGCTGTTGCTATGGCTATATCAGTGAGGAACAGCTACTGATAGGCAAGTGCGTGTGTGTAAATAATTTAGAATGCAGTAAAGAAACAAATTAAAGTACAAGGCTGATTCTTGTTATTAAAGAGAAGGGAAAGGGTGTGTTGCAGCAGGACTGTTTATCATCTTAAAGTAACAATGCCTTTTTATTGCAGGTATAGTGTTTGCTTATGCTGCATTGGTTAAATCACTGTTCAAAGACGAGTCTTATACATGTTACATGCAGTATATTATTTAAATAAGCAAACACAGCTAGTGCAGTAGCTGAACTAGACTAGTAGACTATTACAGGTACACTGTGAACTCCAGTCTTCTCATCACAGACTATCAGGACAGAATTAGAGCTTGTAACATTGCAATCCTCAGACACCAGGAAGGAAGGTCACACCCATTCCCCGGTTGCCTTTCAGGGCGGGAGATAAACCTAAGGAAGGCAGGAATGAGCTGTTCCACATAATTTTATTGGCACACATTGCTGGAGCCATTCCTAGACCAGACAAGGTGCAGTCAATAATTTGCACTGTGCTGAGTGTAACAGAGTCCTACCAGATCACAGCAGTTAAAGGCATGAATACTACAGATCAGCAAATGGTATAATACATTATTGGTATTATTAGATACTGACATAGACTGCTTCAGTTGTGATGACAATGTTTTTGTTTAGTTAACAGAGGAGGATACATACACTGTTCTTTGTGTTGATTCTGCTACACTACTGACAGCGGAAGTTTACATCTAACTCCCAGAATTCCCACAGAAATCAAAAATGTAACATGCAATTTATGGAACAGACTTCTCCTAACGTGTGAGACTGGAGCCATTCATTACTGTACATTCCTCCTTAAGTTTACAAAATAGTTTTATACATACTGTGCATATTATAAAAGTGTGGTAGCACATGTATATTAGGGTTGAGTAAGCACTTTAATGTTAAACCCAGAATTTTTCACCTTAATAACTCTGCCCTTGCTCAACCAATTTACTTTGAATTTGGAAAGCACATACAGTAGCTGGTGCCAGGGCCTCTGGCTCCTGAACATTTTGTGGCAATCGGATCGGTTAATAAAGGGCAAAGTTAAAGAGGTCCACAAAATGCAAAAATTACTATTATTAAGACTTTTTTTTTTGCTGACCTATAACTAAAAAACTAGAAGGATTTCAAACCTGAAACCTTCAGGTTTGCTAGAGTTTGTCCCAAGGTGTAAGCTTTCATGTTTTTAAGTCCCTAACTTGCTCCATTGTGGACAAAATTAAAAAAAAGGCACACAGGCTCAGCTTAAACACTGAACATTCTCAGGATTACTTATTTTTTACGATCTCATTTCATGATGTGGTTGTTTGATGAACATGCGTGCATGTCTGAGGGGGCAGGGATATCCTGACACTGCAAACAGTGTCCATATCTAGTGGGGCTGGGTCTACACATCAGCGCATAGCCCCATTCCCCACTGAATGGTGCTGTCTGAGGGTTTTGTGTGTAGAAGGCCCACCATTACCCGGTTCCATGGCCTACTTAATGTAAACCAGACACTGAGGTGCCCAATCCCCAGTGCTAGCCAAAGAATCCAAAGTTTCAACACCAGGATGCCCATCCCCAGTGCTGGTTTAGTTCCACCTCATTTCCTGTTTTTTCTTCCCAACACCAGTGTGCCTAGTCCTCAGTGCCAGTTAAGTCCCCACCACCCATATGCTCACCCTATTAAGATGCCAGCACTGGGATGCCCAATCCTCTGTGCCAGCTTCATAACCACCACTCCCACCTGCTGCAAGTATGTGACACCAGGGTTCCCACCTCAGTTCTGCCAAACAGAAAATTGACATGGGGTGCACAGTCCCCAATGGCAGTACCGGTAAATTTAAAAACTGTCACTTGTCTTTTTTTTGTTTGTTTTAACCTAAAATAAAGAAGACTGTCCATTGATGTCTGTTGCAGCTCCATCCCCATTCCACCCACCCACCCAATTGCCCTTTGCCTACCACCTCTCACTCCCCACCCCTCGCTCACCCTAATTCTGTACCCTGTCATTGACCGTGCCGGAAGGTGTCCTCCTCCAGGAACCATGACTATGAAATGAGGAAATAAGTTAAGTGTGGCTGATGTTTTTCCAATGCATTGTGAACTTTTACTCATAACTTGGTAATTTTTTTCTCCCCCAGATTTTCAACCTGGGCTTTTTGGGACCCCATCCCATGAACAAGGTAATATAGGTGAACATTTCCAAATTCACCCAAAAACCATAATTTTGCAGTTGTGCTGCAAAATCTCCTTTCAGTCAGATTTGAACATTTTCAACTACTGGGTGTATGAGGTAGGGTCATAAGAAGACTGCATTGAAAAACTGGGGTCAAAATATTAAAAACCAAAACAAAGGTATGATGGTATGTTGACATTTTTCAACACTCCTCATAACTTTGGTAATTTTCAATATTTTTACCCAAAATTTTCAACATAGCCATTTTTTTTACACCACCTTATGAACATGACAGGTGTTGTTTTACAAATCTTGGCCAAACTGTGGTTTTGCACTTGCAGTGTGAAATGACTTTTTGTCAATATTATATAAATGACATCTGTCATGTTCAGGAGGGGGTCATAAAAAAAAACTATGTTGAAAATTTGGGGTCAAAATGTCACAAAAACAATGTTGTTAGCAGTGCTGGCCCAGTGGGAACCATGGTGCCTCCCATGCCAGTGACCTGAATTTGAGTGCAAGCTCAGTGAACCAGGTGAATGGGCCAGGGCTAGGGTAAAGGTGCTTTGGCATGCACCAGTGGCCCCAGCTTGGGCAGTGTTCTGGTACACAGATGACAACTTGTGATTGGCCAGGAAATCTTCTTTCACAAGGCGTTGAGGTGTGTGTGTGTGTGTGACTTATAGGCCCATGCTCCACACTGGGACAAGTGGGGTAATAAGATAAACAAGGAAAAGAGCAGCTGGCAGAATGAAGGTTAGGATTCTATATGCCCCACACCACTGAAAGGCCCCCTACTGCTGCCAGATGCCCAGCCAAGTCACCCTCAATCTCAGGAACTTATCTTCCACCTTTGGTACCCCCCACAGATTCTCCCATGATGAAGATAGAAGAGGAGAGATATCCAACCCCTTGACTATAAGCCAGTTTGGCAGTCTGTCACCCTGTTGGTGTTGCAGGGCATGCAAAGATGGTGGCTGCATCCTGCCCTGGTGGTGTGGCATTTGATGAGCAGAGCAACTAGCCCCCCCCCAAAACAAGAGTGGGGCCAGGGATGCTAAATCAGGTCCACATCCCACATGCTGGCATTCACAAGTGTCCTAGCTCCTTTCCTGAACCTGGGTTGCTGCCATGGTACTGGAATCTACCCTCCCAACCAACCCACTTTAAATCCCCCCTCAAAAAATACATTCCCTTTCCACCCGACACAGCTGAGCAGTATTTTTATAAATACTAAGCCATTTTCTACTATATGTCTACAGGTCCAGTGGAATAATGAAGACAAGATGCCAGCCCTGGAGTTGGAGGACACTGATCATGTGTATCAGATAAATAGTGTTTAATGTTTAGTTAATCTTGTTTTTCCCAGTTAGCTACTAAAGAGCTGCAGATCCCTTGTGACCTCATTGCTATTCTTGCCTATTCTTGTCATTTTGCCTTGGTTTCACCATCACATTTGAGTTCCCCAACATTATCCATTGTTTACCTCCTGCTAATCCATATCTGGTTATTGCAGCATTAAGTACCTCTAATTGTTAGTTACCCAATTTCTTTGTCAGCTAGTAGTTTATATTTTTTATCTCCTAGTTATTTGTTAATTGTCTAGTCTCCAGACAGCTACATGATTAGTTTAAGTTTAAAGGTATCATTTTACAGTTGTGCACTTATTATGCTTCCTGTCCTTCTCCTCCTCTCTACTTTTTTTTTGTGCTGGACCCCCAGTGACTCAGTCCCCGCTTCTCCACTCATTCCCCTGGGACTTGCTTCGGGTGATGATCCTCCCAGTCTTGCCCCCCATGGTGGGGCCACCGAGTAGATGCAACACTGACAGAGCCAAAACTAGGTTGCCAGCAGACCCCCTACTACTGGTTTACCTCCCTGACTTGCCCCCCCCATGGCGGGGCTGCTGAGTTGGGCTCTTTCTGATGGAACTTCAAACCTGGTCACTAGCCGACTGCCACGGGTAGGTGTAGTGGGCCTGGTGAAGCGGGGCTCATACTTGAGACTGGCATTTTTTTTTTTGCTTTTGCTCATTTTCCCACAGGAGGCGTGGCGTGCAATGATGTAGGATGCCAAAGCACCAACATCTGGCACACCTCCCACAACACAGGCTCCAGCAGCTGCTTCCCCCAGCCTCCACCAGAGGTCAGTCATGTGCCAGATGCTCACCTCCCCTGTCCCCCCCACCAAGGCTGAAGAGCAGTTCCTAGGATGCTCAGTCCTCCTCCCCTCAGCCAGCCCTCTGACTCTTTGGGACCATTCCTAAACCTGGGGCAATGCAAGCAGAAGCCCTACCATTGTGTTGGTGGGCCAGCTAAATCCTCCTCTCCTCTCCTCCTTCCTCCCCCATTACCCTCCTCCCTGCTCTCCTTTTCTGCTCTTCCACCCCCTCCATTCTCAACCCCCCCGGTCTCCTGCCATCCCCCTCCCTAAACCTGGAGTTCCTACTCAATCTATCCAGTCCCATCCCTGTCCTTCCCCCCTCTCTCCCCTCCCTAGTCTTGGGGCTGTAAGTACTTCCATAACCTCCACCATATTAGCCTGCTTCTCATCCTTGCAGGTGATGTGGAAGTCAAACCTGGTCCCTCTCCCTCCTCCTTCTACATTATACCTAAAGTCCTTAGTGTTTTTCACCTCAGTGCTAGGAGTCTCCTCCCTAAACTGGATCTCCTTATGGTATGGGTTTCCCACAACTATCCTGACATCCTCTGCATCACTGAATCCTAGCTCTGCCCCTGATTTTAGGATTCTTGTGTGGCCCTTCCTAACTACATCCTTTTCAGGCAGGGCAAGTGTGGTGGTGGTGGTGGTGTCACTTTCTATGTCTCTCCTGCACTGTTATTCTCAGGGAGCCCACCCATCTCCCACGAGCATCTTCCTTCAAAACTCTCCTTCCCCTCCACCCTACCCATATTCATTGGGCTTTTTTATGCATCTCCTGAAATCACTATCTTCTCTCTGGTTGACTTACTATCCATCTTCATGTCTCACTCCTCTTCTGGTGAACTAATCCTCCTTGGGGACTTTAACATTAATTAGCTTTCCCCTGCCTATAGGTTGACCTCTCTCAAGATTGAGTCCCTGAATCTCTCACAACTCATTGCTGAACCCACCCGGATCAATCCACACTCCTTAAACCACACCCTTCTGGTCAGAGTTCTCTCTTCAGTCCCAAACTGCATCATTGCATCAGGTATATTGCCAGATTATTTTAGTGAATCACAGCATGACATATTGTGTCAGGAAAGTCTGGCACCCTCCCCCAACGAGTGCAACTGGTCTAGGTCCCTATGGTCACTAAACAAGAAAGTGCTATTAGGTGACCTGTATGCAACAGATTGGCCCCCTTTCTTACTGCCATCTCACATAAATGTCGCCCTCTCCCTTTTCCACTAGAATTTTACTTCTGTCTGTGATAAGCATGCCCCAATCAGGAAGTCCAGGGTTAAATCATCCCAACATCCTTGAATCACCGCTGATCTCACTGAGTTCTGCAAGACTTGTGATCAAACCTGGGTCCATTTTAAATTCTCCAGCTCACTGTCCGACCTCCACTCCTGCAGCGCACTTAGAAACTCTTGCACAAAGGCCAGTCATACTGCCAAAACCCTCTATTTCAAACCTAACCTCAAGAGCAATCTCAACTGCCCCACCAAATTTTGGGAGGTGATCTACTCACTCTTTAATCCCCCAACCCAGTCTGCTCCCCCAGACCCCATGGTAAATGGTTCACCAGTCTCCAACCCTTCCTCTGTTGCTGTTCTCTTCAATGAGTTTTTCACCACATGTGCTCTCCCGAGCTCTTTACCCACTCCTAATTCCTCTCGCCTCCCTCTGTCTCCATTCTCCTTTCTGTCTACCAGCTCCTTGGGGCTTCATTTCCCTCCTGTCTCTGACTGGGGACCCCTGATTGCCCTATCTTCACATAACCAGTCCAAATCTAGCTGTGATGGCTTGGACCCTAAACTCCTCCATCTCTCAGCTCCTGCCATCACCTTTCCCCTCACTTACCGTCACAATTTTTCCTTTAACCTATGCACCATCCCTCAGGCTTGGAAGTTGGCTAAAGTGATCCCCCTCCAAAAAGGGGGCTATTGCTCCGCCCCTGGAAACCTCAGTACTATCCTCCTCCTCCCCCTTCTTGCAAAGTTGCAAGAAAAAGTTGATCTACTCCCAGCTCTTTGATTTCCTGCACTCCTCCCCCTTTCAGTCTCATTTTTGGAAGCACCATATCACTATTTCAAGTTCAAGTTTATTTATATTTAGACATGATGCGGCATTAGGCAAAGCCTGTTTTCAGGGCCGTCCTCTTTATTTATTTATTTATTTAAGAGTTTAACCAGGCAGGCATACTGAGCGGCTAACCACTCGTTTCCAGATGCGAGCTGGGGGAACAAGGGAGGGACAATGAGGGGACAACAAAACACAAATAATTTGTACAGTTGAGGAGGCACAATATGAAAGACTATACACGTAGGTAGCTAAGGCAGACATGCAACTTAAGACTAGGCAGGCACAGAGACAAAGCATTGCAAATGCCATTGCATTGTACATATAAAGTTAACATAACTATTGATTTGTAGACTTTAAAGAGGATTGCGTACCATGTCAATATAACATGGTATGGAGGCCCAGTAGGGCTTGGGGCCTACTAATGTGTAGGCCCGGTGCAGGAGCATCATACATTGACAATGTTACATACATACATTTTTTTTATGTTTATTTTAGTAAGGAGTAGAGTATCAGATTTAGGTAGTATTGTGCAGTGATTTTAGCATAGGAGTTTTTTTTTGTTCTTAGTGAAGACCATTGTCAGAGTGCTGTGGAGGAGCAGTTGGGAGAGGAGGACTTAAGGAGCCAGTTGCAGTTTCAGCTGTTAACATTTTTGCTGTTTCCACTGCCTTCAGTTGTGATTGGAAGTTGTTGTCAGAGGGAGAGTTGTTCAGAGACAGCGAATTTGTGGTTCAGCAAGGGAGAGCTCACTGAAACATCTGGAAGAACTGCTGATGCTTGGATTGGTGTGGATTGCGAGCCCACAGCAGGAGCTGACATAGCAGGTATCTGAATAACCAAAAGGGCTGCTGCCGCCTGGACTGGTGTGGACTGTGAACCCAGGGCAGGAGCCAACATAGCGGTATTTGAATAACTAGAATTGCTGCTGCCTGGACTGGTGCAAACTGTAAGCCCTCAGCAGGAGTTGATATAGGGAGGTTTGAGACCAATGGTTGAAGTGGACGCATTTCAGCTGCTCAGTCTGAGCAGTGAGATAAAATTCTACAGGACCTGGTTGAAAGAAGCTTGCCCGTATTTAGCTGTCTGTTATTCTTGTCAACTAATGGTCAAACACTGGTGAGAGCAGTGTTGGAGACTTTTCAGAACCACTTCCTGTGCCTGGGACCTTGAAGGTAAGAGCCTTTGGTGTGTGTGTAAGAACTAATTTGCAGTAAACTGCTATCTCTGTGCTGGTGAGAGTAGTACTGAGGGGAAAGAAAAAAGGCTCCTTGAAATCCTCAACATATCCATAAATCCTCCAGTCATTAAACAGTGTACAGTCCTGTTCAGACACTTGTGGAGTACAGTAGTGAGAGCACTGTCTTCTCATTTGAAACATAGAACACAGAAACATAGAATTTGACAGAAGATAAGGACCTCTTGGCCCACCTAGTCTGCCGGTTTCCCTATCTAATGGATAAGCTGCAGATCCTAGTTAATCAACAGCCTACTTCCTCCTACCCCCCCCACTAGAACTGCCTTATGTCTGTCCCATGCATTCTTAAATTCCCCCACTGTTTTTGACTCCACTACCTCCTCAGGAAGACAGTTCCATGTATCCACAACCCTCTCTGTGAAAATATACTTCCTCACATTACCTCTGAGCCATCCCCCTTCTTTCTTTAAATTGTGCCCCCTTGTTCATGCACATCCCTTTTTCTGAAAGATGCTACCCTCTTGGACTTTCTTGATTCCTTTGAGGTTCTTGAAAGTTTCTATCATGTCTCCCATCTCCCTCCTCTCCTTGAGGGTATACATATTAAGCTCCTTTAATCTCTCTTTGTATATCTTCTGGTGCAGACCTTGCACCATTTTTAGTTGCCCTCCTCTGAACAGCCTCCATCCTGTCTATGTCCATGTGGAGATGGGGTCTCCAGAACTATACGCAGTACTCCAGATGGGGTCTCACCAACTGTCTGTACAGAGGGATAACAACTCGCTGTTTTCTACTGGTGATGCCTCTCCTTATGCATCCCAGTATCCTGCCAGCCTTCCTTACTGTCTTCTCACATTGCTTGCACACTTTAACGTCATCTGATATGACTACCCCAAGGTCCCTTTCCATTTTTGTTGTTGTTAGTATCTCACCACTGAGTACTCTTCCCCTGGGTTTTTGTTTCCCAGGTGCATTACTTTGCATTGAATCTAAGCTGCCATGCATTTGACCTTTCCTCCAATCATGCCAAGTCCCTTTACATCCTTTCCTCCCCACTTTCTGTATTGATCTTACTGCAGATCTTTGTGTCGTCTGCAAAGAGACATATTTTCCTTCCAGTCCCTCTGCAATGTCACTTATAAAGACATTAGAAAGGACCAGTCCCAGTACTGAACCCCGGGGTACCCTGCTAGTAACCCCCCTTTCTTCAGAGTGGACTCCATTTACTAGTACCCTCTGCGTCCTGTTATCCAGCCAATTTTTTACCCAGGCTACCACTTTGGGATCCACTCCAAGGCTGGCTGACTTGTATATTAATCTTTTGTGTGGGACTGAGTCAAATGCCTTACTAAAGTCAAGGTAGGCCACGTCCACAGCCCTTTCCTGATCTATTACTTTGGTCACCCAGTCAAAGAAATCTATTAGATTCATCTGACATGATCTTCCTGCTGTGCATCCATGCTGCCTTGGGTCATGTGCCCCACTGGCCTCTAGGAACTCAACAATTTTTTCCTTTAGAAATGATTCCATCATTTTCCCTACCACTAAGGTCAAATTAACAGGTATGTAGTTTCCTGCCTCTGTCTTGCTCCCACTTTTGTGAAGGGAAATCACATCCACTCCGGGTACCACACCATCCTCCCATGATTTGTTAAAAAGGGTAGTCAGTGGTGTCACTAGTTCTACCCTTAGTTCTTTTAGAATTCTTGAGTGAATCCCATCATGCCCCATTACTGTGTTCACCTTCAGTTTTAAGAGTTCTTTCAGAGTCATTTCTTCTGTGAATGGACTGATATCCAGAGTGCTTCTATTCTTTGATTTAGGTACCTCCCCCTCCTCTTCATTTATGAATACTGAGCAGAATTATTCATTCAGTATCCTTGCTTTTTCACTGTCACCCTCTGCCTACCCTCCCTTCCCTTTATTAAGCCTCACTATCCCTCCCTTGGTCTTTCTTCACTCCTTAATGTACCTATAAAAGGTTTTATCCCCTTTCTTAACTGAGTAGACTATCTTTTCCTCAGTTTGGGTCTTTGTTATTCTGACTGCCTTCCCCACTTCCTTCTGCTTCAACTGGTACAGTTCTCTGTTCTGCTCCTTCTGTGTTTCCTTATATTTCCTGAATGCTACCTTTTTCTCCTTAACCTTGCCCGCCACCTCTTTTGAGAACCATAGTGGGTTTTTTCCTTCATTTTGTTTTGTTGATTTGCTTCACACAAAGGCTCGTTGCTTCTGTGATGGTTGTTTTGATTTTTCCCCATTGTTCCTCCACCCCTCCTTCTTGCCTGTTTGCTAGCGCTTTTCTGAGGCACTCTACCATTTTCCAAAAGTCAGCCCTCCTGAAGTCCAATACTCTTGCTTTTGTATGGCTTGACTCTATGGCTGTGTTTATCATGAACCACACTGTTTGGTGGTCGCTTGTTCCCAGATGGCTACCCACTTCTAAATCCGAGATCCTTCCTCCATCCCCATTTGACAGTACCAAGTCTAAGATTGCTCCCTCCCGATTGGGTTCCACCACTAGCTGTCAGAGGCATGGCCCTTGTAGAACATCGAGAATAACCCTGCTCTTGGAAGTGGCTGCAGCAAAGGTGCTCCAGTTAACATCTGACATATTCAGGTCCCCCATCAACAATATCTCCCTGTTTTCTGCCATTCTAAGGATGCCTTCTATAATTTCCTTCTCCATTGCCTCCCCCTGAGATGGGGGTGTGTATACAACCACCGTGCGGATTGTGGTGCCATTTACTGTCTGCAGGGTGACCCACAGTGCTTCCTCTACTCCCTGTTTATCCTTTAGTTCTGTTGCTTTGATTCCTTCCCTTACATAGAGAGCTACTCCTCCTCCTCTTTTACCCTCCCTGTCCCTCCTGTAGCTTCTGTACCCTGATATGTTGACATCCCAGTCATGGTTCTCTGTGTACCATGTTTCTGTGACTGCCACAATATACAGGTGTCCTTCTTCCATCAAGGCCACTAGTTCAGGGAGCTTGTTACACAGATTATGGGCATTGGTACTCATCACCCTCCATTTTTTGATGGCTTTACCCCTTATAGCCCCATCCCTGCCCTTACTGCCTTTTTCTGCATTTACCCCATCCTGCTCCCTATTGACTTCTCTACCTTGGTGTTTACCTCTCTACCTACTGTGTTTTGTGGGGGAAGGCTGGGTTTTCCCTGCTCCTTTTCAGTGCCTCCCCCTTGGCTAGTTTAACTCATTCACACCACAACAGCTTTTTGAGACTTCCACCACTTGTGTCCTGTATACGCTTAGCACTGCACCCTGGGCCTTTCTAAACAAAATCAAGTCATAATCAGCATGCCACAAACAAATGTGAATACTTCTTGAACCGTAAGTGCTACACACAAAGTATGAGTGGCAAAATTGTTCAGCACAAAATTACTTTTCCAATGGTGCTATGTAATTAATTGTAATCAGTTCGGTTTTTATTTTATACTAGCTGAAATACCAAACAACTGTGGGTTTTTACAGATTTTTTTCAAGGTGCTTAGGTGAGGCTTGAGAGACAAATGCCAGCCATGCACACCATACCATAAATAAATGTGAATAACTCCTAACATATATGTGATAGACACAAAGTATCAGTGGCAAAGTTGTTCAGCACAAAATTACCTTTCTAACGGTGCTATGCAATCAATTGTAATCAATTTAATTTTTATTTTATACTAGCTGAAATACCAAGCAACTGTGGGGGGTTTTCAGATTTATTCAAGGTGCTCAGGTGAGACTTGAGAGATAAATGTCAGCCATGCACACCATACCTTAAATAAATGTGAATAACTCCTAAAGTATACGTGATAGACACAAAGTATCAGAAGCAAAATTGTTCGGCACAAAATTATCTTTCTAACGGTGCTATGCAATCAATTCTCAGCATTCAGTTTATTTAATATTTAGGTAAAGACTGCTGACTTCCTCAGACATTTCCAGGTCTGAGTGAAAGTCAACTGAGTACATCTACAGTCATTATCGGCCTGAGTGGCTATACTTTCAGACGCCACCTACAGGCATATTTAGGCCTGACTGAGTTAAATGCTTGCCAATGAAGCATTTAAACCTATCACCTAGGATCCTGGTTCCCCTCCTGAACAGATGCAGAGCATCATGCCAGAATAGGCCTATATCCCTCCAGATGGATCCCCAGTCCCCAATGAAGCCAAAACACTGAGCTCTGCATCAGTTTTTCAACCATTCATTGAATCCCATGGTGCGGAGTACCCTAACATCACCATTGCCATAGACAGGCAGCACCTCTAAGAAGGTTACCATACGTGCTACTTGTCTAAGGCCCTTCCCCAACTCTTCAAATTCCTCTTGCACTGCTCTGATCCCATCCCCAGCCAGGTCATTTGTCTTTAGGTGGACAATGACATCCAGCATCCTCCCTCGTGCAGCTGCTCCCATGATCCTGAGGATTCCCGCCCTATCCCAGCAAGCCGTGGCACCAGGCAGTCACCTTACTGCCATCTCCCCTTCCTCCCCAACTTCTACCTCCCTAACGATTGAGTCCCCCACCAGGAGTTGTTTCCTTCCCCTGTTGGGTATCATGCCATCCTCCTTTGTGGGTCTCCATTGTGTAGGTTCCCAGCATCCTCCTTCATCTCCCCTGCAGGTGCCTCCATAGAAGAACCACTCTCAGCCAGAACAGCATATGAATTGTGGAGAGGCACAACCACCCTCTCCCTTCCTGAGCCCACCTTGGTCCAACCACTCCTCTTTCTTGGCAACCTCTGAGGTAGCAGCAGTGGCCCTGGTGATCCCTGGGTGGGGGAGGAAGTTTCATGAATCCTAGCCAAGTAAGCCTGGAGATGAGCAACCTCCTCCCTCAGACCAGAGAGGTGCTTAAAAATAGGGCAGCATCGCAGCCTCCAGAATATCTCCTGGAAGACTGCTGCCCCACAGCCATTGTACTGCACCACTCTCAGCATATCTTATTTTGTGGCCCCTCTCCTGTTGCTT
Source organism: Neoceratodus forsteri (assembly GCA_016271365.2). Classification (NCBI taxonomy): domain Eukaryota; kingdom Metazoa; phylum Chordata; order Ceratodontiformes; family Ceratodontidae; genus Neoceratodus; species Neoceratodus forsteri. The sequence goes on from CM057453.1 coordinate 1,286,971,087, forward strand.
TGTATGTTTACTCTCTCCTCCCTGTTTATTTTTCATCCTACTGCCTATGTGCCCTTACAGCTCTCACCTTTCCTGTTCTGGGACAGGAACTTCCTATATGCTTCGATAGTCTCCTTCTTCCTTGCTCAGAGTCAGAAATCCAGCAGCTAAGGGGAGAGGGAGAGCTATTCTTTTCATTCAAGGAGGATGAAACGTATGTGTCTCAGTGATCCTTCCCTTCCTACTGCCAAACAGGAAGTTCCTGTTGTTAGTCAAATTAAGTGCCTATAACAGTAGAACTGGCTAAGGGTGGAAGGGAGGAGGGGAAGGAAGGAGGGCAATTAGTAAGAAAAGTTCTAGCTTTGTAGTCAGTTGCTTCTTGCTCTGAATGCAAGATTCCTGTCTGCCAAAAGCTAGCAGTAGGGAACTGTAATTGGAGACACCTGGTTTTCTACTTCTAAGCCACACCCCCAATTAACTTTTCCCCTCCTGACTTAGCAAACTCCTTTTCCCCAACATAGAAAAACACATTGGCTTTCTTTTTTTTTACCCTAAATGAGTCCCCCCACACACACTTCTAATACAGTATTTGTTTTCTTAATCCCAACAGGCACTGACTTCTGCTGAGATAGAAGTGTTCTATTAGTAACAAAAGTTCTAGCTTTGTAGTCAGCTGCTCCTTGTTATGAAAGCAAGATTCCTGTCTGCCAAAAGCCAGCAGTAGGGAACTGTAATTGGAAACACCTGATTTTCTACTCCTAAACCACACCCCCAATTAACTTCTCCCCTCCTGACTTAGCAAACTCCCTTTCCCCAACACAAAAAACACACCGACTTTCTTTTTTTTTTACCCTAAATGAGACCACCCACTTTTAATAGAGTATCTGTTTTCTTAATCCCAACAGGCACTGACTCCTGCTGAGATAGAAGTGTTCTATTAGTAAGAAAAGTTCTAGCTTTGTAGTCAGCTGTTCCTTGCTCCGAAAGCAAGATTCCTGTCTACCAAAAGCTAGCAGTAGGCTATTTGGTCATTACTTTACTTCAGTATTAGTGGAGCTTTACTGAAGGAACTGCAAAGAAAAGACTGTTAAGCTGTTATTTTGGTAAAAACTCAGAAACACCTATTTGCAGTTAACTATCTGGGCATGCTCCTTAAAAGGAGCTGATATTTTTTGATTTACTCCCTCACTGCACCTTGTTTTTGGATTTGCCTATATGAGTAATTTTCATTCTAGTTGTGCAATAATGCTGAACTAAAGTGAAATAGTGCTGAATTCAACAGAATTACATTTGGAGTCTCCTGTTTTAAATTTGTGTGGGAGTGGGTTTAGTAAGCATTTGAGTATGGTCTGAGTGTGAGTGGGGGAAAAAATGTTTTTGTATTATATGGTGGGGATGATGGTTGTATGTATAGGGATAGGTTTTGAAGTTTTGTATGTAGTTGTTTTATTTTCTTTATTAAGCTGTATAAGATTTTTAGTTGTATAGTGTGGATTTTATCTTTTAGCTGTAGTAGGGTTTTAAGTTGTGCTGCAAGGTGTGCCAGAATCATAGACCCCCCTGTGTTACCTATGCAGTGTCCCTACTGCGCAACCATTACCCCTTTACTGACCTCCCTCTTCCAGCTACAGCAGTGAGACACTGTCAGGAGGTAGGTATTACTAGGGAGTGAGTTGGTTGGTGGTGGGGCACCACGGGCATGGTAGAGGTGAGCTGTATTGGGGTGGTTGGAAGTAGGAGACACACTGGGGCCAAACTGAGCCAGGAGAGAGGCTCGATGTGCTTAGTGCTCATTCCCAGGGCTCCCACCAAACTGAATGGGCAGGTAACCAGTGGACCTGCAGTCTCCACCAGTCCCCTTTGGTCCGTGCTGTGCAATGCCAGATCAATAAGGAACAAGACCGCAATTACGGCAGACTTGATTTCATCTGTCGATCTTGCTTGCATTGTGGAGATCTGTCTGGGTGATGATGCCAGGCCAGTTTTGAAGGTGGCTGTCCCTTCTGGGTACTCTGTAGTTCACTGCTCGAGGAGAGAATGTAGGTGTGGGGGTGAGCCCATCTGCTTTAGATCCAGCCTGAACTTTACTGTGCACCCAGTGGCTTCTACCTCATCCTCTGAATGTGTGGCATTGTGTGGGGGTCCAGGTGCAGGTAGCAGGATTCTCATTTACCACCCTCTGGGGCGGGGTGGGAGATTTCCTACAGGGGGTCATGGATTTCATTATCAAGAAGGTGTTGGAGTCCCCCAAATGGTTAATTCTGGGGTACTTTAATACCTGTGTTGATGATGAATCTTCACGTCTTGGACATGGCCTCCTGCAGTTGAAAGCATTACTGGACCTGGTACAAGCAGTTGCATCTGCTAACCATCCCCATGGCCACACTTTTTGACTTGGTGTTTACCCTGGGGCTTGAGGTTATGAACCTCAGGACTGATCAGGTCACTCAGTCTAATCATTGCACAGTTTAGTTCTCATTTGGGCCCCCCTCCATAGTCCCTCCCCTACTGAAATGGTCAGCATTCACCCTTTAAGGGGATTGTCCCCAGAGGGACTTCTACCAGTAGCAGATTTGTCTGGTATGAGAACTGCATGTGCGATTGGTGTGGGTGAGGTGGTGGCTGCCTATAATAAGGCAGTCTCCAAAGCTCTTGATGCCACTGCACTGATCCATATATGACCCAGATCTTCTCACTTGAGACCCCCATGGTTTGATGGGGCTGTCAACGAGATGAAGATCACGGGTCTGAGGAGGATAAATTGGCCTTGAGAGCTCGCTATCATGAGTACCAAGGGGCAATTGACCGTAAGAAGGCAGAGTTCCTGTCCAGGGAGATTGCTTCAGGGAGGAACAAATCAGCTCAGCTTTTCTGGACTGGGGACAGACTAATTCATCCGGTCTGTCTGCAGCTGAAAAAAGCATTTTCAGTCACATTATGTGATGAGTTTGCTCAGTTCTTCTCTGATAGGGTGTTCTTTCTATGGTCCGGGATCTCCCCAGTGTAGCAATATCAGCCCCACAGTGGTTGACCTGGTAGAAACAAGGGTACTCCTATTGTTTGGAAAGAGTTTAGGTCAGTGGAGGTGGCAGAGGTTGTTGCAGTGATCTCAAAGCTGTGGCCCACTTTTTCTGAACTGGACCCAGCCCCGACCCATCTCCTAGTGGAATGCGTCAAAATCATTGGTCCAGCATTCGCCAGGATAATCTGGTGTTCGCTCTCAGAGGGGATCTTTCCTGAAGTCATGAAGGACGCATTGGTGAGCCCCCCTGAAGAAACCATTACTTGATCCTGATGTCCTGGTGAATTATCAACCTATCTCCAACCTCCCATTCTTAGGGAAGGTTGTTGAGAAAAAAGTGGTGCTGCAGCTCGAGTTGCACCTCACAGCCTTTGTCATCTATGAGCCATTCCAGCCCAGTTTCAGGGCTAGGCATAGCACTGAAATGGCATTGGTCAGGGTGCAAAATGACCACCTCTGGGCAAGAGATAGAGGAGACTGATCAATTCTCATTCTCCTGCATGCCACTTTAGCATTTGACACTATGGACCACATTGTGCTTTTGGATTGCCTTAGAGAGTATTTTGGACTTGCTGGTATGGTCATTAACTGGTTTCAGTCCTACATCTCTGATAGGAAGCAACAAGTGGTGATATGGAATTTCTCCTCCTCTCTGAAGCTTCTGCCAAGTGGAGTTCCTTAAGGTTCAATCCTGTTTGCAGTTTACACGCTTCCCCTGGAAGAACTCATCAGATGTTACAGTCTGGCTTTTCACTGTTATGCAGAGGATACCCAGCTGTATATGTCCTTTGCCCCTGGAACAAATGATGCCATGGAAGTGCTAAATAATTGCATGGCTGGGGTCCATGACTGGATGTCCTCCAACAGGTTGAGGATGAATCCCAACAAGATGGAGGTCCTGGTGATTGAGCTTGGTTGCAGGGCGTGATGGGAGTGCCTCCAGGTTGGTAACAGGACTGGTCTTGGGAATCACCCCATTGATGGCTTACTCTGGGGTGAGAAATCTGAGCATCTTTCTGGATGACGGGTTGACACTTGATGCTCAGATGTCATCTTTTGTTCAAAGTGGTTTTTACCATTTAAGGAATATCACCTGGATTAAACCCCTAGTTCTGCCTGAGGACCTGCCATCACTAGTACATGCTTTTGTTACATCCAGGTTACACAACTGTAAAGCTCTGTACTTCAGGGTCTGTGGAAGGAACTTTAACCAGCTGCAGCTGGTGCAGAATGCAGTGGCCAGGTTACTGACATGCCTGCCTAGATCATGTCATGTGACCCTGGTCCTGCAAGATCTGCACTGGCTGCCAGTCAGGTGGAGGATTATCTTCAATGTAAGCTTGCTCACCTGCAAGGCCCTATATGGCTCAGACTCTGGCTACCTGACTTATTTCCTCACACCTGCCATTCTGGACCGTTCCTCCACCAGAGGTCTCCTTGTGGTTCCAAGTTCCAGGATGAAAACCCTCGATGATCGAGCATTTGAGGTGGCCAGCCTGGCCCTCTGAAACTCACTTCCTAGCTCTGTAAGGGAAACCCCTTCAGTGGAGACATTCAAGAAGGGTCTGAAGACTCATCTTTTCAAACAGGCTTTTCCGGACTAACTACAACTGTTTTTAAGTGTGAATTTATAATTATTATTTATTAACATTTATTTATGCTTGAATTTAACATTTTATTTATAGAACCTTTTACAGTTCGATTCATATATTGCTATTGTTATCCTGCCTATTTTGACTCCTGTAAGGCATCCAGAGCCCATTGGATTGGGTGCCATATAAATAAATGTTACCTTATCTTACCTTACATACATACATATAAGCAAGTTAATACAGAACAACCATATACAAAATATTTTTAAAATTAATAACAATTACACAAAAAAGGATACAATTCCAAAAATGTTGACTTAAAACTGGGGTAAGTAGGCATGTTACATAATTTAAGAGGAAGGGAATTCCAGATAGTTATTGTAATATGGTCAATAATTGGCCAAAGGATGCAGAGAGCCTGGTGAAAGTCTGGCCTTGATGCTGACAGGCTTAGGTTGACGGCACATTATGATAGCTATCAACCAGAAATCACCCTTAAGAAGGCAGAATTTCTGTCCAGGGAGATTTCTGCTGCGCAGAATCGACCGGCTCAGCTTTTCCGGACTGTTGTCAGATTGTGCAATCCAATCTGTCTTCAGCCCAGAGAAGCCTTTTCTCAGCTGAAATGCGAGGAGTTCGCTCAGTTCTTTGCAGATAAGGTTGCCAGCATCTGGTCTGGATTTGGACCAGCCTCTCCTATGAGGGATTATAGAGATCGGCAGGAAGTGGCATGCACTTTGTCTATCTGGTCAGACTTTAGCAAGCTGGAATTCATGGACATTGTGAAGATCATCAAAACATTGCGCCCAACCAGCTGTAGTTTGGATCCAGGCCCTACACCCCTTTTGGTGGGCTATGTAGATGTTATCTGCCCGAACCTTGCTGAAATTGTTTGAAAGTTCCTGGAGAGGGGACTCTTTCCAGATCCTCTTAAGGAGGAGGTCATTCGACTGCTCTTTAAGAAATCTTCCTTGGATCTAGATTGTCTAGCTAACTACTGGCCTATCTCTAACCTGCCATTTGTTGGTAAGATTATTGAAAAGGTGGCTGTGCTGCAATTGGATGATCATCTGATAACTCACAGTGTCTATGATACTCTCCAGTCTGGTTTTAGGAAGAAGCATATCACAGAGACTGCACTTGTCCAAGTATTGAATAACCTCCTAATGGCAAGAGAATGAAAGGCACATACCATTCTGGTCCTTCTCGATCTCTCTGCTGCATTTGACACTATAGACCGTGGTGTGCTGTTGGAGTGCCTGCGGCTTCTTTGTGGGATGTCTGGTACAGTCATCAAATGGTTGCACTCATTCCTCGGGGACAGGTCTCAGACAGTTGTCACCAGAATTTATTGCTCTGGCACTCATTCCCTGCCCTGTGGGGTACCGCAGGGCTCCATTATAGCCCTCATGTTGTTTGCAGCATACATGCTGCCATTGGGAGATATCATCAGGCAATACAGTTTGAGTTTTCACTGCTACACAGATGATACTCAGCTGTGTATGTCTTTTCTGCCCGGACAGGATGATACACTTTCTGTGCTAAACAACTGCCTTACCAAGATCAGAACCTGGATGAGTACCAGCTGGCTGAGACTGAATCCAGACAAGACTGAAGTGTTGGTAGTGGACCCTGGTCATCCGGGGGCAGGTTTGGGGGATGGACAACCATCAGGATTATTGATTGATGACATACCACTCACTACCTCACACCAGCTGCATAACCTGGGCATTATTTTTAACTATGGGTTGACACTAAAATCTCAGGTATTGGCTGTCATCAAATCTTCTTTTTACCATCTGAGGAATATCACCAGGGTGAAACACTTGGTTCCTCTGAATGATCTTCCAACACTGGTCCATGCTTTTGTCACTACTCACCTTGATTACTACAATTCCATCTACCTAGGGCTACCAAGGGTTTATATCCGCCACTTGCAACTGGTGCAGTATGTGGCAGCCAGGCTTCTGGGACCTCTAGGTCCAGTCATATTATGCCTGTACTCTGTGAGCTGCACTGGCTGCCTGTTCAGTGGTGGATCACCTTTAAGGTTGGCTTGCTAACCTTTAAAGCCCTACATGATCTGGGACCCAGTTACCAGCAAGACCTCCTGGTACCCTACTGCCCCCTCCATCCTCGCAGATCCAGTGACAAGGGATTGCTAGACATTCCCAAGGTGAAATTAAAGTCATATGGTGCCCATGCCTTTTCTTTTTCAACTACAACCCTGTGGAATTCTCTACCTTATTGGTTAATAGAATGCCTGACCATCGATAGGATTAAAATTGAGTTAAAAAGGTATCTTTTTAATTTAGTCTTCACTAACTACAGCTAATTTGTTATTTATTGTTCCCTGTTTTAATATATTTATATCTGATTTGTATCTGAATTTATGTGCAGCACCTTGGTTCTGAAAGGCACTATAAAAATAAAGATTGATTTGATTTGAAAACACATTCGCCCATATTTAGTTTTTACCCTGAGAACTTTCAAGCCTCTACCTGTAATATCTCAGAGAATATGCTGTGGTAACATTTTATCCATAAGATATTATGGAGCTAAACCTTTTACACATTTATATAAAAAATTACTTGCAGGTCTTTCTCTCCCAAATTTTAGGGACATCCATTCCAATTGTAGAAGCTTGGTACAATGGTGATGGGTTGTTTAGGGACCGGTTAAGCCTAAAACAAATCTCATTTAGTGATACTGGAGTCTATCTAACCTCTGCAAATTACTTTATTTGCTGATTAATAAATAGTTCTTCCATAGTCAAATTATAGGAAGTATAACTGTGTTTACCAATTTTTCTTTAGTCTGTTTCCTCCCTGCTACGTGTCACCGACTCCATCCTGTCTGGAATAGATGAGGGCACATCATGGTGTCCATTTTCATCGATCAGACCAAAGCCTTTGATTCAGAAACCCATCCATTTCTACTGGACAAGTTGAATTCTGCTGGTCTGTCAAGCCCCTGCTGTTGAATGGTTCTGTTCCTACCTCTCAGGCTGTCAGCAGTTGGTACAGGTTGATGGAGTCCTGCTCCTTCACTCCCAATACAGGATGGGTCCCACAGAACTCCATCCTGGGTCTCATCTACTTCTTCATTTTCTTCAACAGCCTCCTCGCAGTCTGCACCAACTCACATACTGACATGTATGCAGATGACACAGTTCTCTACACCTCAGGTCCATCAAATGAGGCTGTAGAAGTCTCGCTCCAACAAGATTTCTGCAGTGTCCTGCGTTGTTTTCTGGCAAACAAACTCTGGATCAGCACCAAGAAAACAGTGTCCATGACCTTTGGCTCTAGGCAGAAACTGGCCAGAATTGCTCTCCTCCCTTCCTTCATCACCTTGGATGGTGTCCCCTCAAGTGGTTCACTCTTTCAAATATATTGGTGTGTGACTAGACAGTAGAATTGACTTCTCTGCCCACACCAATGCCATCCATGCCAAGCTCCACCCCAAGCTTGGTGCCCTTTACAATAATAAAGACTGCCTGTCCCTGCAAGTCCACTGGAAGCTGTTTATCAAAATGGTGCTCCCTGTCTTTGACTATGCAGATGTGGTTTATGGTACAGTTCCATCCTCTTCCCTTGTCAAACTGGACACTCTCTGTAATGCCTTCTGTCATCTTGCTAAAAACTCACCCCTCACTCGCATCACTTTTCCCTATACTCCTTCCTCTCCATCCTTCCACTTCCCTCCCATCGTCTATACCACTGTGTCTCTTTCATCTCTAAATACTGGTTTGAGGTACTGCCCTCATACCTTTCCACACTCATCTCTCCCATTCCATCTACCTCATACTCCATTTGCTCCACAGATCACCGCACCTTCTCCCTTCCCCACCCTCCCTCCTTCCTCTGCTGGGCAGTCCACCTTCTCCTATCATTTTCTCCCCCTCTGGAACCTCCTCCACTATTCCATCTGTCTCTCACCCTCAGCAATGTCCCTTAGGCGCCACCTTAAACTCCTGTCCTCTCCATCCTGCACCTATCAGCTCCCTGCCTGACCTGCTGTTGATTCCTCTCCCACCCCAGTTCAGACCCCTTCCCTGGGGTCAATTTTACATCTCCTAATTTCCTTGCACTGTACTGTTTGTCATTTTATATCTCAGGACACAGAGCAGGTCATGCTCCATAAATCTGCGTTTGTTATTTTGCACTTTTTTGGCCTTATTGCACTACGCTATTTGCACCTTATTTGTGAGATATACTACAATACTGTATTTGCTTGTTTGTATCCCCATCCCCCTCCCCCAGGTAGCACCTGGAAATGAGCTTTGGCTCAGTATGCCTTTTCCAGTTACCAATTTTTACATAAATAAAATACATAAATACATTTTTCAGGTGTGACTCGATGTTTCCTCAAGACACCCAGCCCCCATCTCAAAATCCCCATGATCCAGGTAAGAAATCTTTATTATTGGTACTGTATCTAAGTTAGGATGGTATGGCCTAATGGTGCAACTACAAATATTAGGACACTGTTGTCTTTCATAGTGAAGCAGCGCTAGAAATATTTCCACTGTTCCATTAATTTAATTTTATGCAGGTCCCTTTGGGACCTCGTAAAGGAGGATAAGATTCCACTATCACAAAAAGAAAGGAAATTCACTGCAAAAAGTTAATGCAGATATCAGGATTAAAGAACACAAAGTGCACAAAGAAGAAAAATGAAAGAATATTAGGGTTTTGGGTCTCCAAAGTCTTAGTGAATCAGTAGTGGAGTGTTCCTTGGGGTTGTCAACGCTAGTGATCACCCCCTCCGCTAAGCAAACAAGGTCAGATGTGATCTCTTGTCTTCATGCAGGGCTCTGCATGAAGAAATCTACAACTGATTTTTGTTAGCAACATGTGGTGAGCCGTACTTATCTACCTCTGAAGAGTTATCACTATGAGGCACTGGTTTGGAGCTGTGCCTTGTGCTTTGGGTATGAGGCTACAAGCTGGGGGTCAGGTGGGCATTAGGGTTAACAACACCAAGGAAGACCCCATCACTGATTCACCAAGACTCTGAAGATCCAAAACCCTAGGTTTTGTTTCCCTGACTTTGTGCACTTTGCAATCTTCAACCTTAATGTCTGCATTAACATAATTTTTTCAGTGAATCCATATTTATATATCTATATCAACTTAATCATTCTTTAAAGTATTCTATACTGAGGTGTCTTGGCTAGACTGACAGAATATGAGACCTTTTGAACCTTAAGCCCTAGAAATACTTATTTATCAATGACTTACCCAACTTCTGTGGAGGGGCAACAGTACAAGTATATGCAGACGATGCAGTAATTTATCATTCCTCTACTGATACTGGCTGGCTTAACCGAACACTGACTTCTGACTTCTCTTCCCTTGAGGACTGGTTCTGCAAAAAGCACCTTGTCCTGAACTCAAAAAAGACAAAACATATGCTATTCTCTCACCTACCCCCATCTCAGCACACTGACTCATTTCTTAATGTCACCTCTCTCAGTGGAGATACCCTTGAATGCGTCCACTCCTTTAAATATCTGGGCATTACTCTGGACTCATCTTTCTCCCTAAAGATGCATGCTTCCAAAGTATCTAAGGCTCTAAACCAGTGTCTACACCTCCTCTACAGGATTCGTCCTTTCCTATCCTCTGCTTCTTGTCACAAGATTGCAACTTCCTCCCTCATACCTCTTCTAACCTATGATGCCTCTCTTGCTTGCTTCTGCAAATTCTACAACCCTTTCTATACTCTCTCAGGTCTACCATAAGGTGGGTAGGTTCACTCTGGGGGCTGAGTCCCGTACTCACCACTGTAATGTCCTCTCCTCTCTAGGTTGGCTACCCTATGTGTCTAAGTTAAGGTACTACTCCCTCAGCCTCTTAATTAAGCTGGTGCATAAATATACCCCTCCTTGCCTAAGTGGGTTAATACAGCTGAGACAAGCCCCGCATTCCCTCAGATCTGCCTCTCTCCCCCTTCTTATTATATGTAAGATGTGTCTTGCTACCGCCTTCAAGTCCTTCGCTGCACCATCTGATTGGAACTCCCTCCCACTGTCCTGTTCTGCTCATCTCTCCCCAAGTTCCAATCAGCTTTGTATGCCTCACTTGCTTCCCCTGTTGCTTGTTCCTGCTTTGGCTAAAGTCTCAGTAATCTGACTCCTTTACCCTTGGCTGCTGCCTCCATCTGTCTGGCAGTCTTGTAATGTTTTATATCTACTAAACATACTGTACATAAATATATTGATGTGCCTGTGCTTTGTAGCAAAATGTTATTGCCCAAGTCTTTTGCACAGCCTGGCCTGCATGGTTGTTACATTATTCTGTACATAATGTTTATATATCTTATTTGCCTTCCCTTGCTTTATGTTAGATATCCTGTGGCTCTGACAGTATATTTAGCTGCTATCTTATTTTTGAACTATATTTCATGCTGTCTGTAATAAGTGTTTCACCCCCGGGTCGACCCTGAAAAAGGGACTGTACTTGTCTCAGTGGACTTACCCGGTCACCAACACTCAAATAAAATAAATAAATAAATACATACAGAAATGCATCCTTTGACATGTGGCAGAACTCTCTGTTTACTGAAAGGTCTTTGTGTGTAAAAGGTTCATAAAAGTCAAGTTCTTGGGAAGTGCCTGTTCCCTTGATCTGGGTGTCATCTGAATGATACAGGTGTTGCTCTTGGTGATGAAAACAGAGAATCTGCTATAGTGAGTACAACAATGTAAGCAATAGACTCTTTTTTTAAGACAAAATAAGTTGGGTAAGTGGTGGGGAAGACATTTTGAGTAAGTGTCTATAGAATAAATTCTGACCAGCCACTTAATTAAGGTGAAATATTAAAGATCTGTTTCTTGCCCTGGATTTTGTGGGTTGGGTGAAAACTGTCTGTCCTGGGGCCTCAGCTAGGCAGTAATAGGCAGAGGGGCTAACTCACATTCCTGAGTGAAGCCTGTTTTGCTTTTTGTAGAAAGGTTAGTATAAATAGGGAGGTCCTTACAAATGGATGTGAGTTATGCTCGTCATTAGTGTCAATCTTGGAAGTACTGCAAGTTTAAGTTCCTCAACTTAAGAGAAGATGGACATAAGAGGAAGAGAAGTGAGGGCACCAGACTGCTTGTTTAAGGTTTTTGCAGGTTAACAATTTACACATAAACAGCATGTGCACACAGGTAGGAGGCTGGGTGATGGGTGAACAGTTGATAGGCTGCAGGGGATGTAGCTTGACCAGCTTCCAGAGGGTGCTGTAGGAGGCTGGCGATGCCCAGAGTGCAGAATGTTCATGGCCATGGGGCAGAGATAACTTCCCCAAGGGCTGACATGCAATATCCAAAGAGCATCTCTGCATGAAGTCTACTGGTAGGAGCAATCCCATTACCTAAATGGACATACACATATCCATCCTGAGGGATGGACTGTAGTAGGGAAGATAAGAGAGGAGGAGGAGGAGGAGGAGCAGATCTGGCATGGAGAGGATTCTCAAGGGGTTGCAACCCAGAACGGATCAGTTATACTGGTGGAGTTAGTCCTAGATGACTGCACTGGCAAGGACATAACATGCAATACCACTGTGGGTATGACTTTATTCAACATGAATGTGCCAGAGGGAAAGGATTCAGGTGGAGTCAGGAGGAACAGGCAGTGGTTACTACACATATGGAACTCCATATTTAGAGGGACAGAGAGGCTTGTGTGCAGCATTAAACCAGAGGAATATCCTTTTCCATCTCTGGGAAGCACGGCCACAGAAAATGTTCCCCACTTGGAGAGGCACTGTGATACACATAGGTTAGGGACCAATGAACTCATGAGGAGCAGTGTGAAAGGGTTCACAGGTAGATTCAGGGAATTAGGTCGTAAGCCATGGACAGTTGCAGATGTTTATTTTTTTTATTTATTTATTTGCATATTCAGAAACAACTTTTGAGTCAGAACTCCTTTACAAAGGTTCCACGTCATGAACACAAGACACTCTCTTCAGAAAAGATTTCATTTACAGGACAAGATTAAAAGCATCTAATTTCCGCAGATACATAAATTCTTCCAGAGGGATGACAAAGGTACAAAATACAATAAAATATGAGCAGGTCTACAATGCAGTATTCATAAAGTGCAGTCCCAAAGGAGCCTTGTCTGGTACAGCACTGTGACAGATGAAAAGTCATAGCTTAGGTGCCAGTGGGGGGAGATGGAGAGAGAGAGAGAGAGAGAGAGAAAGACAGAGAGCTACAGAGATATCAGAGAGAGAGAGAGAGAGAGAGAGGAGATATGGTGGGATAGAAAATGCAGGACAGAGCATGGGAGGGAGAGAGGGGAGAGAAAGGGAGAGGTGGACCACAGTAGAAAGAGGGGGAAGGAGAGAAGGAGAAGGAGAGGGAGAGGGAGAGACAGAGAGTAAGCAAAGAAGAGAGGGAGTGTGGGATAGAGAGGGGTAATGAAGGATGTAGTAATGGAGGTGTTAACAACCCCAGAGAAGCAGGAGTAGGGGGAAGGGGAGCTGGAGGAGGGGTAGCATGGGCGGAAGAGTTCAGTGAGTGAAGGATAGGGGACTGGGTTTAGGGGTTATGAAGATATCATAGGGCACAGACAGGGAAATGTACTTATAGGGAATGACAAGATCAGCCCAAGCATTCACAGAATCTCTTGCTCAACAGAAACTGCTTCAGTTCAGTTTTAAAGGTAAAGAGGTTAGCAGAGTTAAGTGCAGCTGCTGGGCTCTCATTAAGCCAAAGAGGTGCTTGGAAAGTGAAGGAACACTGCCCCAAGGCAGTCCTTCGAAAGGGGACACAGAGTGGGTTGAACTCTGCACTTCTGGTGTTGTACTGTGACTTGGCTACCATAAACGGTTCAGAGATACAAGGTGGAGTTAAACTGAGCATGGCCTTCTTCCCTAGGAGGCAGGTTTGGTATATTTTTCTGTTCCTGAGGGATAGCAGGTTGGACTGCTCATAAAGTGCGCAAGTATGTGTGAGGTGGTCCGCATTTAGCAATAGTCTGCAAGCCTTGTTTAGAGCTGAGACCACCCTCTTGAATGCCATATCAGTGGCTGCTCCATAAACCACCAGACCATAGTTGACTATGGCTAGAATGGAGCTGGAAATGGAGAGCCAGAGGGCATTGGGTGGGAGGCTTTTCCTGTACCTAAACAGTACGCCAAGTTTGGTGTTCATTGCCCTCACCATGGTGTCTATGTGTTGCACATAGGAAAGGGTGTCATCAATTGTGACCCCCCAGGTACTTGAAGGAGTGTACCTGTTCAAGTGGGATCGGCCTGTTGTTAGGCATTGTCAGAATGTGGTGCCACCTCTTAAGCTGGGGGCAAAACAGAAGCATTGTTTTCTTTTTTTTTTTTTTATAGTTTAGTAATAACCTTTGGGAGCTGAAACAGACCTCCAGCTGTTGTAAGGTAGTCTGCAGTTCAGTCTGTAGCTGCTCAGTGTGGAAATGACTGCTAAGTATGACTGCATCATTTGCATATAAGATAATTTTACTTATGCAGGCCTCCGGGACAGCGTTCAGAAATAAGCTGAACAGCAGGGGTTCCAAGATGGATCCTTGGGGAACACCCAAGGAGACTCCTTAGAGTCAAACACTGAGTGGCCAATATTGACTCTTTGGGATCTGGACAAAAGATAATCCTTGAACCATAGAGCAGCACTGGGGGCAATGCCTAGGGTTCACAGTTGAAACAGGAGGAGGTTGGTAGCTGACCGTATTGAAGGCCTTGTTAGGTCTATAAAGATGGAGCCAACCAGTTTTCCCTCATCCAGAGCCTTGTGAACATAATCAGTAAAGTCCACCAGCGCTGTAGTAGTGCTGTGATTTTTCCTGAAACCATGCTGCTGGTGACATTGCAGCTGGTATTTCAGAATATACTCATAGATTTGGTCTGCCACCATCCACTCTAGAGCTTTGAATAGGGGAGAGGATAGAGATGTGCCTGTAGTTTGCAGTGCAAGTCCTGTCGCCACCCTTATGAACGGGGGGTTACTTGTGCCTGTTTCCAGAGTGATGGGAACTTTGCCAGAATAAGTGACTTATTAAACATTTTGGAGATGGGAACTACAAGCATATCAATTGCTAGAGCAGCAATCTTCATGTCGATGTCATGGCTGCCCAGCCTAATTTTATCCAGGACCTTTTTCACATACTTCAAGGTTTCATTGATTGTAACTCTCTTGAAGTAGGAGTTAGGGTGATGCTTAGGTGTAGGTATGCTGTTGAGGTCCGTGTCACAAGGCTTAAGGTAGTCAGCCAGGAGAACAGATGTTGGGTCTGAAAAAGCAGAATTGACTCTTCGGCAATAGTAAAGGGATCCATAGTGTTAGAGCCATTCATATTGAGCAATGAAGGGTGTTTTTTTATCATCCTTCCCTGTGAGCTCCTTCAGATTTTCCCAGAACCGACTCCCATCTCCCCAACTTCTTTCCAGTTGATTATTGTAGTCACTGGCCTTAGCACTCTGTATGAGTTGTTGTGTATTTGTTTCTGGTGGCCTTATAATTCTGCAGGTTGCATTCAGCCCCTGTAGCCCTAGCCCTACTCCAGAGGTTATCCCTGCCCCTCATAATATCCAGGAGTTCACCAGTAATCCACCCATTGTTGTAACCTTGAATTTTTCTTTTCTTGATTGGGGCATAGACATCACGTACTATGTTGAACTTGTCAATGAAATATTGTGGTGCTAGGTCAATGTCCTGTAGTAGACCAATAGGTGAACAGTCAGTCTGGGAAACAGCTTCTTTGAATGTGTTAAGCTGTCCTTTTCTCAGTATTCTACTATTCACAGTGGTTGGTGGAGCTTTTTTAAATTTGTTGGACCATTTGCAGATGTGGTAATCTTTTCAGAGGAGCTGCTGGTGATGCATGCAGGAAAGAACAAAATAGACAAAATAATCAAGTTCAACATGTGGCTAAATGGTTGGTATAATGAGGAGGGGTTCCACTACTCGGGGGGCTGAAGATCCCTCTGGGATAATAGCTGGCTGTTGACAAAGGATTACCTTTACCTCGCCACCCTACCCCCCCCCCCTTGAAGCCTCATTCTGGCTGAATACTGGCTTGTCACCATCCCCATTCACCTATTCCCTCTCCCATCTCTCTCCTCACCCCCCTAAATGCCATCATCATATTCCCATTGCTCATCCGACAAGATCTCTTTCCACATCCCTCACTGCTAAACCTCAATTAATCAGTCTGCCTTTTCTGTCCTCTTTCCTACTCCATAGAATGATCTCCCTCTCTCTAGATGGCTCCCATTCTTACTCTTCTCTCATTAACAGCACCTGCTGGCTCCTCTCTTCCTACTGTGCTCCTGCAGTTAGTTACTCATCTCTGTTTGGCTGGTGTATTACCTCTCCCTGGTCACCATTTCACCTCCACTCTGTTTCCACTATTTTAACAATTTATTTAGTATTTTTGTAGATTTCTACCCCTACTTTCATGTTTTCACTTCTTAAATTATTTAATGAGTTATGATTATTATTATTAACACTTAAAAGTTTTGTACTTTTGCAAGTTTTTGTACCTTGCACTGGTCTGATATACCATGTTGTACACTACACTTGTCACTTCCCCACTGTAAATTATTGCAATGTTTGTACCTTGTACCATCTGATATTTCATATTGTACATTGCACTTGTCATGTCAGTGTTGTGCATTGTGTTTGTCATTTATTTGTTTGTTGTGTTTCTTACCATCTTGTAATCAAACCCCTCCCCCTCCCTCTCCTGCGCCCCACCTAAAAATGAGCTTCAGGTCAGTCTGCCTCTCCCGGTAACTACATTTTAAATAAAATAAATGGTAGTAGTGAGAGCTGATACTGCAGCCTTTAAAAGCAAATTGCACTATAAAGAAGGTTAAAATACACAGCCCTGCAGCTAATTACAGATGTTAATGTGCATTAGCGCACATAGTAGTGACCATTATTTGAGAAATGGTACAAGACCAGAAAGTACAATTTGTGTGTGCATGCGTTTGTGTGTGTGTGTGTGTGTGTGCTGTCAGCAATATGGGTATGTTTAAATGTTTGAATTACATTAATGTGTATTCACTAATCTTTATGCGTGTGTGTGTGTGTGTGTTGGGAGGATAGAAACAGAAAATAAAAAAATACCCAGATTGCACTACAAGGAATATTAAATTCATACCACGGCCCAGGAGCACATGCCTGGTGTTTATTTGCATTGGTGCTTATAGAAATGCCCATTATATGAGAAGTGGTACAACAAGCAACCTGAAAGTATATGTGTGTGTGTGTGTGTGTGTGTGTGTGTATGTGTGTATGTGAGATGGAAACAGAAAACAAAAATACCCCAAAGAAACCTTGTCAATTACTTAAGCAATGGCTAGCATTTTTTTTGTTGTTGTAAACAGCAGTATAATGATTTCTTTGTTTTGTTTGTTGTTTCTTCTCTCTACTGGGGAAGTTTCATACTGGATTTTCTGGTCAGAGCTGGGGGATTGGACTCTGGCAGACCAGAAAGATATACAATCGTGCACTGGCCAACAGGATGGATGAAGGATAACCCATTTGTGTTGATTCTCTGAGCTAAAGGTTGCAGCTATAATTACCTTTACCGTGTGAGCAAATATCATTACTTAAGCAATGGCTAGCATATTTTTGTTGTAAACAGCAGTATAATGATTTATATGTTGACTCTAAACTTCATTCCTAATCATTTTGATCATTCCTTTCAGAAAAAAACAGTAGTAAAACACAAGCATTAAGCATATACCATACTATTTCAGAATAATCCTTTCACAATCAGGATAAATTGATGCTGGGGATCTCTGTATTCTGTACAGATGTAACAAAATCTTCCCAAGGTGACTTAGAACTAATTTCACAGCTATCAGTTACACTCTTCACACATTACGAGTAGCAATGAAGCTGCATTATTTAATTTGCTATTTATAGTGAATCTGTTAAATCAATGAGCGTATGCCTCAGCACTGATTGGACTGAAAAATAGTTTGCATTTATTTTCCAGTTTCTGTATTTAGTTAGAGGAGAAATCCAATTCAGAATGGATTCATCATTTTCTGATTTATATTAACATCCTGTTTTCTGTAGTAGTTACCAATTATCAATCTAATGGTGTCGTTTTAGTTTCCACTATTAGGTAAGGTGAACATTTTGTGTGTATGTGTTTGTACTGTATATTATATGAAATAAGTCCTGTTTATGGAAACCTTTCCTTTTTATTCCACAGGACAGCAACACATTCTTTATTCTCAGTTGTCTGACCTAGCCCCCCCCCACCACACACAAAAAATGGAAAAAAAACCAAAACAGAATGGGAACCACGGCTCTGATTCCATTTTCTACATATTTAATAAACATGTAAATTATTGTTGGATTGAACCCGACACATATACTGCATATAGAGAAAATATGTTACGGACTACAGTGGAATGCTCAGAATTATAACATACAGTATTTACATAATTGTTTTTTTCCTCTCCTATGATCCTGGACATATATTCCAGTAAGGTACAAGGAGTGGATAGAAAATATCCCAGGATCACAGGGGAGCTAAAGGAACAATTGGCGGGGCTGGTTGCAGTAATCTTTCATGAGTCAGTGCATACTGGTGTGATGCTGGTGGATGACTGGAAAGTGGCCAGTGTGGTCTGCACCTTCTATGAAGGAGCAAAGTAAGACCTGGACAGCTACTATCTAGTTAGACTGATATCAGTGCTGGGCAAGGCCCTGGCATTCATTATCAAGGACAGAATGTTAAAGCATGTTGCTGAGGCCAAGGTTATTGCTCCTGCTCAGCCTAACCTTGAGAGGACATATTGTGTCAAATCAACCTTATCCCTTTCTTTGAGGAGGTGACCAAATATCTTGACAAGGGCACAGCCATAGATGTAGTCTGTCTAGACTTCAGCAAGGCTTTTGGCACTGTGATGTATGACAAGCCTTTGGGATAAGTACACCAGTGTGGTATTGTACATAAGGCATATACAAGGTAAAGGTGAGGGAAGGGGGGAGTCACAACTTTAGTTCAACTTCCAGTTGGAGCCCATGGGGACCTTAGTCCTAAGTGAGAAGTTTGAATGCTTTAGCAGCAAGCATTTAAACTAGCCAAAGAAGTGGGGGCAGGAAGGTCAGGAGGCTTAGTATCACCCCCCATGGGCCCATGCAGGAAAATGACTTGATGGCATGCGTAACTGAAGGAAGCAGAAAGGGAGATGCAGAGGAAGCAGGCAGAAAGGGGGTAGAAGTGGAATCAAGGCCACATAAGAAAGATGACTGGGGTGGAGGGAAAGAAGCAGCAGAGCAAAAATAGAAGCAGAAGGAAGATAGGTTGCAGAACATAGAAAGCCATAATAACAAATGTCCACAGCCTGAGAAATAAAATCCCAGACCTGGAGGCCTTGTTAGCGGAGGCAGTCTTGAACATAGCAGCAATAAGAGATATGTTACACTGCTAATCATGGATGGGACATTAATGTACTGGGTTGTGCTCTGCTGAGGAGGAACAGGGAGGGTAAAAAAGGGGGGGGTGGCTCTGTGTGTCAGAGAGGGTATAAAGGCAACAGAGGTGCAGGATAGACAGGGGGAGGCCGAGACAATGTGGGTCACCCTTGAATCGGGCAATGGCACAGCATTACATACAGGGGTGATCTACAAACCTTTGGCACAGGGGGAGGAAGGGGACAGAGAACTAGTCAATGAAATACATGAGATGGCTACTAAAGGTGAAGTTCTGCTGCTGGGGGACTTCAATATGCCAGATGTGGATTGGACCATCAAGGCTGCTGCTTCAACCAGAAGCAGAGGCATCCTAGATCCCCTACAGAGGGCAGGTCTCAGGAAGCTAGTGCTTGATTCCACCTGACAAAGGGCAGTTCTGGACCTGGTATCGACCAATGGGGGCAGAGTCAAAGAAATCTTGATAGAAGAACAGCTGGGGTCCAGTGACCACCATGCACTGTGGTTTAGCAAGGAAACAGGGACTGAATCGAGTCACACAAAGGCAAAGGTTTTAGATTTCAGGAGGGATGACTTCACAGAAATGGGAAGATGTCTCAGAGTAGTCCCTGAGAAGGGGGAAGTAACTGGGGGGTTGAAAAGCAGTGGGGGCAATTAAAAGGAGCCATAGTGGAAGTGATGGACCAATGCATCAAGTTGCTGTCCAAAGGGAAGAGAAGGAGGAAGCCACTATGGTTCTTGAAAGATGTGGCAGACAAAGTAAGGGCTAAAAGGGTGAGTTTCAGGGAGTATAAGGGAACCCAACCGGAGGAAGACAGGGAGATGTACCGTGAGTGTCTAAGGGTAGCAGAGAAGGCTGTTAGGAGCACAAAAGCATGGACTGAGGAAGGATTAGTACAGATGGTGAAGAAAGGGGACAAGACATTCTATAGGTACATCAGTGAAAGAAGAAAAACCAGGAGAGGGATTGTAAGGCTCAAAGCGGGTGAAGGAGAGTATAAGGAGGGAGACCTAGACAAAGCAGAAATACAGATTAAATACTTCTGTTCAGTATTCACTGAAGAGGAGGATGGTCAGGGACCACAGCTGGGCAACAGATGCAAAGGGGGGTGGTGGTGAACACCAGTCCATTCACAGTGGAGACAGTACTGGAAGAGCTCACAAAACTGAAGGTGGATAAAGCTATGGGTCTAGATGGCATTCACCCGAGGATATTAAGGGAGCTGAAAAGGGAACTGGCAGAGCCTCTGGCAGCCATGTTCACTGAGTCACTCAACACAGGAATGGTTCTGGGGGACTGGAATAAGGCTCATATAGTCCCTCTACACAAAAGCAGTAGAAGGGAAGAGGTGAGGAACTATAAGCCTGTCAGCTTCACCTCAGTAGTGGGGAAGATCATGGAGGCACAGCTGAAAGAAAGAATAGTGGAACACCTGGAATCTAATGGTGCCCAGGATCCAAGACAACATGATTTCATGGCAGGAAGGTCATGTCAAATGAATCTGATAGCTTTTTTTGATTAGGAGATGAAAGAAGTAAAATGGGGGTGGGGGATAGACATCACCTACCTCGATTTCAGCAAAGCCTTTGACACCATCCCATATAAAAGGCTGATAAACAAGATAGGTAGTCTGGGCATGGGGCACAAGGTGGTACACTGAGTTACAAACTGCTTAATGGACAGGAGGCAGAGGGTGGTGGTAAATGGGATCCAGTCTGGGGGGGGTGACCAGTTGGGTACCTTGGGGATCAGTCCTTGTGCCAGCCCTGTTCAATGTCTTCATTAGTGGCATTGCAGCAGGGCTGGAAGGAAAGGTCTGCCTTTTTGCAGAAGACTCTGAGGTCTGCAACAGGATGGATACTCCAGAAGGGGTGGAGAAAATGAGGAGGAACCTTGGGAAGCTTGAAAAAATGGTCTGAGGTATGGCAACTGAGGTTCAATGCAAATACGTGCAAAATAATGCACCTGGGAAGAGGGAACCCTGAGGAGAGCTACAGGATGGGGGGGAGGTGTTGACGATCACCAAGGAAGAAAGGGACCTGGTGGGTCATCTTTTCAGATGGCCTAGAGGTGTCAAAGCAGAGTGCAAAGGCTGCAGGGAGGGCCAGTGGCATGCTGGGGTGCATAGGCTGAGATATCATGAGCAGAAGGCAGGAGGTGGTGATGCCATTTTATAAAACACCTGAATGAGGTCTCACCTAGAGTACTGTGTGCAATTCTGGATGCAACACCTTCACAAGGACATTGACAGGATGGAGGTGGTCCAGAGAAGGATGCCAAGATATTACAGGGATTGCACCACAAAACATATGAGGAGAGATTAAAGGACCTCAGTATGTACTCACTGGAGGAGAGGAGGGATTGAGGGGATATGACAGAAACATTCAAGTACATCAAGGGCATAAACAAGGTGCAGGGGGAGTCATCTTCCAATGTAGAAGGAGTACAAGAATGAGGGGGCATGATATGAAATTGAAGGGGGGCAGGTTAAGAGGAAATGTGAGAAAGTTTTTCTTCATGGAGAGGGTGGCGGACACAACGAATAGTCTGCCACAGGAGGTAGAGAGAGCGAGCACAGTGGAGGGATTTAAACATGCCTGGGACAAGCAAAGGGGAATCTTGGATTAGACTGCCTTCTGTACAGAACCCTGCATAGTTGCCTTAATTGCACCTGAACACTTTAATTGGGAGCTCACAAAAAAGCTGTGGTGGCAGAACAGCAGCTAGTATGGTCTCAACTTACTATTTAAGAACAGCTCCTAAGACGTGGTGGTGTCTTTCAAGTTGCGGCTGTGTAGTGTACAGCTGAGTACAGAGGAGTCTGTAGGAGACAGCAGGGGAACAAGAGAGAGGAGTAAATAATTTTTTGAAGGTTGGATTTAGTTACTTAATTTTCTTAGCTTTATTTGAGTGTATAAATGGGTTTCGGTAGTAATAGTTGTCAGATGTGGGATGTGAGTTTAAAAATGGGGCAAATGTATATTGTTTATGTACTCCTTTTAGGATTGTGTGGAATAATGGAAGGGAAAGTATATGAGATGAGTATGTCTACCTAATGGGAAGGTGAGGGGATTGGGGTATGTACAATATTCCAGTAATGATTAGTAAGGAAACAAAAAGCCATGCAAATAGGAATGTTATAAATGTGAATAATTTATGTCAGATACAAACTGGGTATGTGGAAATGGGAAAAGCAGATAGAATACCTGTAATGATTATAGAAAGGTAAATGAAGTACAGAGGTAAAAGAGAAGTAAACAGAATTATTCAAACTGGGAAAAGGTGGGTACCAACAATGATGAATACTAATGTAAGAGCTTTAACTACAAAGGTGGACGTACTTGCTGTGGTAATGAAGAAAAATGAAGTCCAGGTGAAACACAGAATTTGACGGCAGATGAGGACCGTTTGGTCCACCCAGTCTGCCCATTTCCTTACCTAATGGATAAGCTGCAGATCCTAGTTAACCGACAGCCTACTTCTTCCTACCCCCACCCCATAGAATTGCCTTATGACTGTCCCATGCATGCTTGAATTCCACCACTGTCTTTGACTCCACAACCTCCACCGGAAGACCATTCCATGCATCCACAACCCTCTCTGTGAAAAAATACTTCCCTACATTACCTCTGAGCTGCTCCTCCCTCCATCTTCAAATTGTGCCCCCTTGTTCTTGTACACCTCTTTTTCTGAAAGATGCCACCCTCTTGGACTTTGTTGATTCTCTTGAGGTACTTAAAAGTTTCTATCATGTTCCTCCTTTCCTCGAGGCTATACATATTAAGCTCTTTAAGTCTCTCTTCATATATATGTCTTCCGGTGCAGACCCTGCACCATTTTAGTTACCCTCTTCTGGACTGCCTCCATCCTGTTTACGTCTTTGTGGAGATTGGGTCTCCAGAACTGCACGCAGTACTCCAGATGGGGTCTCACCAGCTGTCTGTACAGAGGGAGAACAACTTCTTGTTTTCTACTGGCGATGCCTCTCCCTGTGCATCCCAGTATCCCACCAGCCCTCCTTACTGCCTTCTCACATTGCTTGCTCACCTTTATGTCATCTGATATGATTAACCCCAGGTCCCATTCCATATTTGTTGTTGTTAGTATCTCACTCCCCATTGTGTACTCTTCCCCTGGGTTTTTGTTTCCCAGGTGCATTACCTTGCACTTCTTAGCATTGAATCTAAGCTGCCATACATCTGACCATTCCTCCAACCTTGCCAAGTCCCTTCTCATCCTTTCCACCACACCTTGTGTATCAACTCCGTTGCAGATCTTTGTGTTGTCTGCAAAGAGACATACTTTTCCTTCTAGTCCCTCTGCAATGTTGCTTATAAAGACATTGAAGAGGACTGAGTACTGAACCCTGCGGTACCCCACTAGTAACCCCCCTTTCTTCAGAGTGGACTCCATTTATTATTACCCTCTGTGTCCTGTTCTGCAGCCAATTCTTTACCCATGCTACCATCTTGGGACCCACTCCCAGGCTGGCTAACTTGTATATTAATCTTTTGTGTGGGACTGTGTCAAATGCCTTGCTAAAGTCTAGGTAGATCATGTCCACAGCCCCTCCCTGAGCTATTACTTTGGTCACCCAGTCAAAGAAATCGATTAGATTCGACTGACATGACCTTCCCGCTGTGAATCCATGCTGCCTTGGGTCCTGTGCCCCTCGAGCCTCTAGGTACTAGAAAATTCTTTCCTTCAGAAGTGATTCCATCATTTTCCCTATCACTGAGGTTAAACTAACAGGTCTGTAGTTGCCTGCTTCTGCCCTGCTCCCACTTTTGTGAAGCGGAATCACATCTGTCCTCCTCCAGTCTTCAGGTACCACCCCATCCTCCCATGATTTGTTAAAGAGGGTAGTCAGTGGTGTCACTAGTTCTACCCTTAGTTCTTTTAGAATTCTGGGATGAATCCCATCAGGCCCCATTGCTTTGTCCATTTTCAGTTTTAAGAGTTCTTTCAGAACCTTTTCTTCTGTAAATGGGCTAGTATCAACTTCTGTATCCAGAGTGTTTCTATTGTTTGGTTTAGGTACCTCTCCCTGTTCATTTGTGAATACTGAGCAAAAATATTTGTTTAGTATCTCAGCCTTTTCACAGTCACCCTCTGCCCACCCCTCCCTTTATTAAGCTTCACTACCCTCCCTTGGTCTTCCTTCGCTCCTGATGTACCTATAAAAGTTTTATCCCTTCTAACTGTGTTGGCTATCTTTTCCTCGGTTTGGGCCTTTGCTGTTCTGACTGCCTTCCCAGCTTCCTTTAGCTTTAACTGATAAAATTCTCTGTCCTGCTCCTTCTGTGATTCCTTGTACTTCCTGAATGCTTTCTTTTTCTCCCTAACCTTTCCTGCCACCTCCTTTGAGAACCATAGTGGTTTCTTGCATTGTTTTGTTTATTTGCTTCACACAAATGCTTGTTGCCTCTGTGATGGCAGTTTTGATTATTCCCCATTGTTCTTCCACCCCTCCTTCCTGCCCAATTGCTGATGCATTCCTTAGGCACTCACTCATTTTGGCAAAGTCAGCCCTCCTAAAGTCCAGTACCTTTGCCTTTGTGTGGCTTGACTCTACTGCTGTTTATTGTGAACCATACTGTTCGATGGTCACTAGTTCCCAGATGGCTACCCACTTCTAAATCTGTGATCCTCTCACCATCCCCATTTGAGAGTACCAGGTCTAAGATTGCTCCCTCTCGAGTGGGTTCCAAAACTAGCTGTCAAAGGCATGCCCCCTGTAGGGCATCTAGAATGACCCTACTCTTAGAAGTGGCTGCTACAAATGTGCTCCAATTAAGATATGGAATATTCAGATCCCCCATCAGCAATATCTCCCCTTTTTCTGCCATTCTAAGGATACTTCCTATCATTTCCTTGTCCATGTCCTCCCCCTGAGATGGGGGTCTGTATACAACCCCTGTGTGTATTGTGGTGCCACTGCCTGTCTCCCAATTGACCCACAGTGCTTCCTCTCCTCCTTGTTTACCCTTTTGTTCTGTAGCTTTGATTCCTTCCCTTATGTAGAGAGCTACTCCTCCTCCTCCTCTTTTACCCTCCCTGTCCCTCCTGTAGATAGTGTATCCTGGTATGTTTACATCCCAGTCATGGTTCTGTGTGTACCATGTTTCTGTGACTGCCACAATATCTAGATGTTCCTCCTCCATCAAGCCACTAATTCAGGAAACTTGTTACCCAGACTACGAGCATTAGTACTCATTGCTCTCCATTTTTGATGGCTTTACTTCTTGTAGCACTATCCCTGTCCTCATTGACTTTGCT
This sequence comes from Neoceratodus forsteri, assembly GCA_016271365.2. NCBI lineage: Eukaryota > Metazoa > Chordata > Ceratodontiformes > Ceratodontidae > Neoceratodus > Neoceratodus forsteri. Next base: position 1,286,996,391 of record CM057453.1, read on the forward strand.
TTCTCCATTCAGCCCTGTCCTGCTCCCTACTGACCTTTGTACCTTGGTCTTTCCCTCTTTTAGTACCCTGTTTTGTAGGGGGAGGCTGGGAATTCCCTGCTGCTTATCAGTGCATCCCCTCTTGACTAGTTTAAAAGCTTGCCAATGAAGCATTTAAACTGATTGCCCAGAAGATTTGTTTCCTTCCTAGACAGATGCAGAAAAAAAGATGACTAAAGAGGTTTTCAAAAAAATGTGTGAGCCTGACCCTAAATTGCATTGTTTACTTGTATCAAGGAATATGCCTGGGTATAATTTGCAAAATAAGGAAATATGGGAAAAATCTATGGTAAGAACTCAAACTTACAGTTAATATGTGTGCAATATTTGAATGTGGTGAATTTTTTTTATTATTATTTTCTTGTTTTAAAATTGTATAATTTTATGTTTTGGATCTGCTATATGTAAAAGTTTATCTTTTTATGCTGTATAGAACTTCAACCTGTACTTTTGTACCTGGTTGCAATATTAAGCAATAAAGTATTAACTAACTAAAACCTTGAGGTGGGGAGCAGTGATGAAAAGACAATGACCAGTTAGAGTCAGAGGCCACAAACAAGTGTAGGGCTTACAGGCAGACTGGATGGGCCTAGCGGTCCTTACCTGCCAACAATTTCTATGTTTTTATGTTTCTAAATTCTGTCCAGCTTTAAGAATTCATCCAAACCACTTCTACTCCCAGCACAGTAGTTGGCATGGGGTAATGCAGACTATAAATTGGGGGTAGGAGGGTAAATAGCCTTCCTAGTTAGTAAATAGAGAATAATGGATGGGTAGGTTGTTATAATGAAGATTTTACACCCCACAATGGGTAGGATGCTACATAAACCCAGAGAGCAAAGCTCAAGGGGTTTATTAAGGCATCCCACCCTGAGGGTGTGTGTAAAATCTGAGTTTTACACACCTACCCATCCTTTATTTTGTATAATTGCTGGGGATCATTTGTTTGCCACAGCAATTATATAAAATGAATGGATTTCTCTACAGAGTTGAGCCATGGACCATTGGGATTTTAGCACTGTCCATAGCGGCTGGCTCCTAAACTGAAGCAGATTTTATTTTTGAGTCTGAATAGGTAGTTTTTTTTTGTGCCCAGTAATCTTTGTTTAAAAAAAGAATCTACCTCTGACTTCTGTTGGGAAAGCTTGCAGCACTGAAGTGTGAGGAGGGACAGTGCAGACAATAGGAAGTTTGCGGTAGGCGCATGTGCCAAAGTAGGGAAACCAGGCGCGTGTTTGTCATTATAACCGGCTGGTTATAATGACAAAATTATGACCTGGTTTCCCTATGGGAAAAAATTATCACCACTTGTAACTGAATATTAATTACTGTGGAGTATGTGTGGCTTCCCACACCTGACTGTCCCTACTGCTGCTGGCCCATCTTACCAGAGTAGGGACAGAAAGAAAATGTGGCTGTTAGGAAGAGGCCTTTGTTCAGTTCACATTTTAAATGATCACCCAGCACACTGGTTTCAGTGTTCAAGAACACTGGCCTTGATTTATCTTTGTACCACACTGATTGCAATATGCTTTTAGTGGGTTTGTAGTTTCATCTATAAAATACTCCCACACTGCAGAAAATCTCTTTTTTGTTTGTTTGTTTTTTTTGTTCATGAGTGGACACCTGGAGAATGAAGGTGAAGAACTGGGCTGCAACTAAAAGATGATTTCCTTTTGTCTGCCACAGTCATATGATCTGGCTGGGGATGGCCTGGCAGGGCAGCAAACTGTAGCTGGTGGTGCAGTATCATGCCCTTACAGAAATATATGTGTGCTGCATACATGCAGAATGCATGCCACATGCACAGTTGTGCAATGTTTGCATGGGGTTAGCATACACAAAGTGAAGCAATGCGAATCAGGTCTAAAAAGCACATCAGGTTCGCATGCTGCAAACTTGACGTGTACAGTAGGTAAGCTGGCATGAACATCATAGAAAAATCACATCAGGTTCGCATGTTGCATGCTTAACACGAGTGCAACAGTTAAACATCACATCAGAGTCACATGTTGCACGCTTGCCATGTGCATAGCAACTAAGCTGGTGCAAATCTCATCTAAAAAAAACATCAGTTTCTATTTCTCATGCTACTACTAGCAATTAGAGCCATTAAAATACCTTTTTCTTTTGTTTCCCATTAAAATTAGGCAACCATATTATGATCATTTTGCAAGTTGTTTAATGGCTTTTGATTTTTGTAATTAAATTGCCATTAATTTGTAAAGTATGGTTTGCTTACTGCATTAAATGCCTAGGATATAGTCAGCCAACATACCCCATTCAAGATGTGTGAAGAAGGGCCTCTGTGTTGTGAAATCTGACCTCTTTATTTTTGGATATGCAGGAGATGCAGTACCTCAGAACAATGGAAACCACTGCATTTATGTGTACTGATGTTAGCCCCTGTGAATGAATGTCTATCATAATACAGGGGTGCTATTTACTATAGGTAGGGTGTGGGGCAGATGCACCCTCCCCCAAATGTGTGCCTAGGTTTTTCTTATGGTATGGCAATAATGGCATTAAATTTGAATTTAATCTTTTGCACAACAAATGCCCCCCCGACCTGTGTTGTGCACATGCTGCAGGTGCACTCCTTACTCGAGTGCGTCTATATTGTGTTGTCCATTCTCTCCACCTATTAGTGGTGGCATCATCACATGTGACATGGAGGAGCTCCAGCCAAGCAAGAGCATGAGTCATACGAGTGGGACAATGTCTTTCCTGCCACAGAGTAGACAGGCTGCACACTACAGCTTGGAGGAGTCAGTGAGCACGGAACTCTAAATAGCAGTGTTGTGGTGGCATTTTTGTTGGTCTTCTCTTAGTGAGTCTCCATCTCCCTTGGTGGCTGAAGGGGCTCGGGGTGAGCTAGAAGCAAACTTGAGACTAGTCTGCCTACTTACTCTAGTAGGCTTGCCTCACAAACAAAACAGTGCAGGCCCCCCTGCGGCAGCAAGCTAGGCCTTGCAGCAGCAGTGACAGCGGTGTGGGTGGCCTTCCTAGGCCTTGATCAGTGTGGAGTGGCAGCAGCCAAGCAAGAAGCAAGCAACACAGGTTGGGTGGGTTTGGTTGGTGAGGTGACTTGGTTGCAGACGATGTTGGGGACCTGGGATGGTCAGTTCTAGCATCCAGCTTCTGGCAGAAGGATGGAGGATGAGTGGACTGAAAACTGGGCTGGTGGCACACTGGGCTAGGCTTCAGGTTCTGCCCAGATGACTGGCTAAGTAAAAGTAAATAATTTCTTTTACAGAGGGATTGGGGAAGGAGGGAGGACTGAAATATCAATGTGTTTCTCATGTTTCTGTGCCTTTGGGCAGCTTCACGACTCATTTGGAATGGGTATTGAATGGAATGGAGTTGGGGAGAGAAATTGGGACAAACTTTTTTTGAGGGGAGGAATGGTTCAGAAATTCAGCCAGAAAAAAAAAATTGGTTAGTAACTGAGTGGATTAAAGCCCAAATCTGATGCACTGCTCCAGGGTATAGACAGGTGAATCTTATACATTTGAATTTTTCCTGATTTGCATATCACTTTTCAGTCACAACAAATAAGTTCTACCTTTTACAGATGTTCCAGACATTCCAGAGCTTGCCGCATAGAGGCACCTGGCATTCACTGATTGTTGGCTCACCCCTGCTGAAATTTGAAATGGCGCCTCTGCCACAAAGTCTAAATTTAAAGGACATCCTTTGTGTGAGTAGCATGCTTTCCATGAGGGATGGATGAAGGGCAGAGCAGTTTTCAGGGGTAAAATGAGGGCTGTACCTTGCATTCAGGGACAGTTGAGCCGTGTGGTATGCACAGACTATTGGAGCCCCACTATAGTCAGGCTTATGCCCCCCCCCAGTGAAACTGACCTCCACATCCCCACGCTCAGGCACATTATGACATAGGGCAAGGGAGAGTGCAGGGATGTGCCACATTGAAATGAATGTGGGTATTTTTTTATTACTGTTTTATTCATTCTTGTTGAAGAGTTGGAGATTAATGAAGGGCACTGCTTGACTAACAAGGACCTTGTTTGTAGAACACTGGTCTTTATTATTCTCCAGCTCACCATCATAATGTATAAAATAGTAATACAAAATAACTCCATTCATTTCAAGGGGGTACACCCCAGAAGTCTGACCCATGGACGTCATCTCTTACAGACTCCTACCTCTGGCTGCCTAGTACTCAGGTAAGAGACTCGACTTATATCTATACTTGGTAAGTTGTCCGTTGCAACATGGCTGCACATGCTACAGTGTGTGTGCATGGGTGGTGGGGGGACTGGCCGTGTGGATGGGTGTCCAGTTACTGCTATTTTTGTGTTTGCCCCTTAAAATCTGTTTGTGAGGAAGCATTCAAAACTATGGAGAGAAAATAGTAGGAGTACTGGCCAGACAGAAGTAATTAAGTAGTTTTGTGGGTAAGTGTGTGTATTGGGGGTTGGAAGAACCACATGTGCTTCTATTGGTATGTGTGCTACAGTTCAGCTGTGCAGCTGAGATGAGGGGGGACAGGAAAACTAAAAAGTACATTAGTAGCTATAAGCATGCCGCATGCGTGCAGATGTATACAGAGCTGTATTGAAGTACAAGCAAGCCATGTGTATGCAGGCAGTTAGCTTAGTGGTTAAAGACACTGAACTGCAAACCTCAAGACCTGGGTTTGAATCTCATCAACCCCCCACTTGTATACTGTGTGATCCTGAGCAAGTCACTTAACTTTTATGTGTGCAGTTATCAGTGACCACTTGCTTTTTGCATGCATGCCACATGCATGCAGTCTGTTCCAATTTAACTTAAAAAGCATGCTTTCCACACTTGCCCATGCAATCGGTTCCAGTTTAACATTTAAATCATGTTTGCAGTACACATATCACATAGGTGGTTTTATGTTCACAGCATGAAAACATTTCATATAAATACTTCTGTAAGGGTGGGGCTTGACTTGCTTGGGTGGTGGGTTCTGGGTGCAGGGCTGGTCTTTAAAATGTCCCCTCCCTGAGGAAATTGAGTTCATTTATAAATCTTTTTGTTTATTGTACCATTTCTCATGATGGCTGCTGCTCTTCAGTGTCACACTCACCATCACCACTAGTCTGTAGTGTAACTGACAACAGATGTTCAAGCTTCTTTGTTCTTCATCCTTTCACATCTACTTCCTCATGCTCTTCCTCCTCTTCTGCATACAGTATACCCTGCTCCTTCTCTTCTAGTACTACTTCTTCCCCTTCCCTTATTTCTTCTTGCATTAATCTTGTGTATCGACTGTCCTCCCCTTTTCACCTCTGACTTTTGCCATTCTACCTCTCTTTCAAGCAGTTCCTACAGAACCACTTCACTCCTTCCTGTTCCTGTATCTAACCTCCTGCTGTTCCCCTCCCCACCTCTTTCCCTGCCTTTCCAAAATATGTGCCTTCCATTTCCCTTTTTTCAGCCCATGGTTACAGGTTTAACACAGCAAAGGCTAGGCTTTAAATTTAAAGTACACAATGGAGAGACATAATAAACCAGTTTATGAGAAAAAGACATTTCAGAGCAAACAGTACATTATACAGAACAGATAGTGATTATAGGGTAGTATGGTTAATAAAAGGGAAGGGCAGGCTGAAGGGCCATTGTCAGAGGGTGATGGATGGGTAGCATAAGTGCAGGGTAGGTAGGGGTTGGGGGACCCGAAATCTGAAAGTGCCTACAAGAGGGGAGATGGAGGGTATGGCAGGGTAGTGGTGGGGAAGGGTAGGGATGGGAGGAGGGAAGCAGGTGACAGGGGTGAATGCTGAGGGGGTAACAGGTCACCTTTGACTGGGCTGAGAGAGGAGGCTGCCCCTAGGAGAAGCAGTCACATTGCGTGGTTGATGTTAGGTATAGTTGGAGTTGCCTTTTAAAGGATCCAAGTGTTGCAGGTGTAGGTACTTCTTTGTTGAGGGCATTGTACCACTAAGGAGCTCTATGGGTGAATGACCTTTGACCCACTGTGGTCCTGCATCTTGGGGCCTGGAAGGTTTGATGCTGAGCACTACGTGTATGCTGGGTACTGCTGTATGCAGTGAGGAGCCTTTAAACACCTAGTGGCATGAGACCCAAGAGAACCTTCTTAGAGATCAGGCATGTCTGATACTGAATTCTACTATGAAGTGGAAGCCATCTGGCCTGTGTGTACAGGTCACAGGTGCGAGTTAGGTGGGCAGCGCCCGTTAGGAGCCTGCAGGCTTTGTTGAGTGTCACCGATATCCTACGGAGTGCAGTAGCAGAAGCTGAGCCATAGATAGCTAGACCATAGTCAATGATGGAGGTGACAGAGCTGTAGATAGCTAGCCTAAGGGCATCCACTGTTATGCAGTGTTTGTGCTTGTGGAGCAGACTGATTCATATGTTAGCGGCCTTTGCTACATTGTTGATGTGCCGTGCATAGGAGAGGGAGCTGTCCAGTATGATGCCAAGATATTTAAACTCGGGTGCATGTTCAAGTGAAGTTCCAGACTGGTTCTTAATGGTGAGGGACTGAGATTTGTACTTGCTCCATGCGTTGCAGATAGTCATGACCTTGGGTTTGGTATAATTTAAGATGAGCTTGTGAAAATTGAACCATTCTTCGACATGACTAGTCTCTCTGCAACTGACTCTCCAGGTGTTTGATGTCATAATGACTAGTAAACAGGACTGCATTGTCCACGTAGAGTAGTGTTTTCTGGTGGCAAACACTAGGGAGGTTGTTCAGGAAAAGAGAGAAGAGTAGAGGGCCAAGTATAGACCCCGTGGAACTCCTGAAAGGACTGTTTTTTCATCGGAGGTGACAACGGCAATTCTAACATGCTGGACCCTTCCCCCGAAGTAGCCAGTGAACCAGGACAATGCGTCATTGGAGAGCCTGGTGGTTAACAGTTGCTTAAGTAGAAGTGGGTGGTTAACAGTATCAAAGGCCTTAGTAAGGTCAATGAATAATGCTCCCACACAGTTAACTTAGTCAAGGGTAGCATTTATGAGTCCTGTAAATTCCAGTAGTGCGGTGGTGGTGCAATGCCCTTTTCTGAAGCTGTGCTGTTCTGGGCATTGGATGTCATACTTGTCCAGGTAGTCAACTAGCTGGTCCGAGACTATACATTCAAGTGCTTTGGATAAGGGGGGAGGATGGAGATAGGCCTGTAGTTGGTGTGCAGTTACTTGTCTCCACTTTTGTGGACTGGTGTTACAGTCGCCTTTTTCCAGAGTGATGGGAATTGGCCCACTCTTAGTGAAAGGTTGAAGATCAAGGATATCATCTAGGACTAGCACAATCAGCTTCAGGTCGAGCGTGTCACTACTGTACCCAGCTTTACAGATGGTCTTGTGTATATAGGATCTGGCTATGTGCATAGGGATCTCCTTGAAGAAAAACTGTGGAGCCATGTGTACATGGGATGTTGTGCCACAGGGGGTGCTTGTGGAAGGGGCATTGAAGAAGTCAGGTGGGAGGACACTGCCGAAGTTTGAGAATGTATTACTGAAGGTGTTGGCGATAATGCCAAGGTCTTGCGTAGGTGTTCCATTAATGTTGAGCATTGTGGGAGGTGTTTTAGGATCCTTGCCTGTGAGGTCTTTCATATTATTCCAGAATGTTTTCACGTCACCCCAGGAGTTGGTCAGTGACTCTCTGAAATATTTGCTTTTAGCATTCCGTATTGCTCGAGTGCAGTTATTTCTTGCAGTTTTGTATTTTTGTGATCCTCTTGCGTGGATGAGGCTCGGTCACAGTTCCAGAGGTGGTCCCGTTGTTTGAGCTGTGTTATGAATTCAGAGGTGATCCATGGGTTGGGTCTGCCTTTGACCTTCATCTTTTTGAGTAGAGCATATGTAACATAGGCAGCAGTAAAGCAGTTGATGAAGAGTTCCAAGGCTTTGTCAGTGTCATTTAATGTGTCAATTATAGCCCAGTCCAGCCTGTTTAGATGGCATTTTAGCAGTTGGAGGTGCCCGTTTTAGTACCCTGGTGTGAATTACCTTGGGGGGGGTCTTGGTGAATGTGTTAGCCCAGAAGCAGATAACAGGTGAGTGGTCACTTATAGTGTCCAGGAGTACTGAGACCTTTGAGATATGTTCAAGGTGGTTAGTCAATACCCAGTCTAGCAGGGTATGGGTCCCAGTCCTATAGTTGCACCTGGTGGGGGAAGGGACAAGCTGTGTGAAGTGCTGTGCTGAAATAGTGTCTTTGTAGGTGCAGGCCTCAGGTGAAAGCTAATTTATGTTAAAATCACCCAGAATTATAGTCTCAGAGTTATGGTGTAGGCCCCTTAGATAATCCATGACACTATTGAAGCCCCTAGTCTGATCCTTAGGGGGGTAGATACACTGAGGTAATAGTAACATACTTATTATGGGCTCCAAGGAGAACTTTGATGGCGAGGACCTGGTTATCCCCACTCAGTTTGAAACAGCTCAGTGCTCACCCCTACCTCCCCATTAATCCTTCCTCTGGTCTTCTTACATAAGTCCACCCATTTTCCCCAATTGCCTTCCCTTTTTGTCACCTAGCCTTTGTAGCAAAGTGTATTTTTTGTTCTGTGTTATGTGCCTATTATTTGCACTATGCATTCCATAGGCACTTTGCACTGTGACTGCTTACTTGCCTGTATTTTTGAGCATTGCACTCGCCACTTTTTTCATTGTATCTGTTTAATTCTGGACTTCTGTATCTTGTCTTCCATGTACCCCTTCCTCTGGGTCACACCTGAAAATGAGCCTTGGCTCAGTATGTCTTTTCGGGTCACCAGTCTGTAAATAAATACAATAAAGTTATTTTTCCTTCCCCTCTCATGTGACTACCCCTCCACTACCTCCTCACTGAAATGCCCCTTCTCTGATAGCTCCACTTCCATATCTTCCTCACTGGTACTCAGGGAAGTAATTATAGGGGGGACAGGGGGCACAAGTCCCCCCCAACATTTTAAGTGGGCACATTTGTCACCCTCAACATTCAGACCATATGTTGCTGCCTGCTGGTGAGCTGGGAGGGACATAGGAGCCTGTTATTCTGTGGGCGGGGGGTTGGATTTTACTGGTGGGTTGGGTCAGGTCCTGGGAATGAGAGCCCCAAGAGAGTGCAACGAGCTATGGCAGCCAGACAGTTAGATTGCAGGGGGGGGGGGACCAGCACTACGCAAGTGGCTAAGCCAGAAGCAGGAGGAGAAGAGGGAATTGTAGCAGGGAGGGAGAAAGTGATGGACCACATCACACCCAGAAGTAGCATAAGCATGTGCCACCATCAATAGTGAGGAGTCGGGCAGAGCGGGTGGGAGACTGACTGCTCACATCAAGGGAAAAAACTGCGGTGCTACCATCAATCTGTCTGCCTACTTGGTGCTGCTTCACTTCCCCTCTCCTCCTGACTGTGACTGTCATGTCCTGCAACTCCTGCTGCCGCATCTGCCCTCTGATGATGCCTGTGGAGGAGCTGCTGCTTTGCTTTCCAGCCTGGGAGTTGGGGGTTGGAGGCTGGGCTTTTATGGCCTGGGATCAAGTGGTTCAGGGCTGTGGGCACCAGTGAGTGACTGTGGGGGTCAGATGGTTGGATCAGTTGGGGTGTCAGTCGGTCTGATCCTGCAGTGGAAGTTTGGAAGGCAGAGCAGAGGACAGAGGAATTTGGACTGCTGGAGGCTGCTGCAAGCAATGATGAAGCAACAACTACCTGGAAGGTAGGACTGACTGGTGGTGCTGCAGTGCAGTGGGTGGTGGTGAGCAGTGATTGGGGGGGCAGTGAGCCAGCAACATCATCATGCCGCAGGGGCATTTACTCACAATGCTGTATGCACAAATTTGCAAAACGACACTGGCAAACAAGCAGAGGAGGTGGTGAAAGGGAATTCCAGTTTGCACAGGGAAGATCTAAACTGGCAGGGGCCACACACTATTGGCCATTTGATTTGGCACCAGTCAGGGTCAGAGAGTGCCTGGGAAAAGAAGCCTGTTGGAATCTGTGAGGAATTCTCTTTACTGTTGTGTCTGGAGCGGTCCAGTGGCTCTACCAATAGACTGTAACCAACACAATCAGCAAACAGCACAAAACTGCTCAACTTGAGCTAACATAGCTCTAATAGTCTACAAAAGGCAAGGGTAGGTGATGTTTCTGTTTAATTATGTTTATTGGTGGTCTGTTCTGCTTTGCTGTGTTGGTTGTGTCTGTACTGTCTACAGTCAGTGTCTGATTTAAAATGCTGTGCTGGCTAGTGTCTCTTCTGTGTGCCACCCGAGCCTGACTGTTGCCTGCTTTTGTAGGGGCAGGGATCTGCTGGCTGGGGGGGGGGGGTGTTATATGGTTAGCTTAGCATGCAACTCCAGTGTATTCCTCTGTATTACCAAAGTTAAAGTCATTTCAATGGGCTTGCACAACTGGATGAGATGTATGCATGTGTGACTTCAATGCATTGTGGCTGTTCACCTCTCCATCCATGGGATCTACCATCCTCTAGGGGTATGACGCAAGGAACCCTAGAGTAGGGTTCCCCCCCATAGGTAGCATGGGAATAATTTCCTTGGCTAGAGGTAGCTTAGGAAAAAGACCACTGGAAAGAGAGATGAGTCACTGGAGGAGGAGGGGTGGATGGTGGGGCAACAAAGAAAACAAATGAGGACTGGCCCGGAAGAGGGCCTTTTAAGGCTTGGTTGGGGGAGTGGTTTGTTGCTCTGCCCATTGAACTCCAGCTAGCCCTCAGCCATCAGTTTCAATGGGCTTGAGCAACTGGATGAGACGTATGCTTGTGTTACTTTGGTACACTATGGCTGTTCGCCTCTCTATCCAAAGGATATACCACCCTGTAGGGATACGATGCAAGTAACCCTAGAGGAGGATCCCCCCCCCCCATAGGTGCCGCAGGAATAATTCCTTTGACTAAAGGTAACTTAGGAAGAAGCCCAAAAAGAATGCTCAAAAGGGTATCGAGCATCGAAGAGGTGAGAAATCAGAATATATCGAGAACGGAAATTAAGGTGATAGACGTAGATGGTAAGGACAGGAGAAGAATGAGATATGAAGATGATGATGAATGAAATGAAAGCAGACAAGATGCAGAAGGGCAGACTTCCTAAAGAGAGAGGGAACAGCCGGGGCCACCATCCAATTCCATTCAACAGCAGAACTAAACTACAGAACCTAAGGAAACTCCAACCCTATCTAATATTATGACCATTGACAAGGAGGAGAGGGAAAAAAAATGTTTGAGCAGGAAACCTCTGGGGATCCAAGGCCTAGATCGCCTTCCCTCTAGGCTGAAGGATGCTTTGATTAGTGATGGCTCAGCTACTGCAATTTAGAGTCGCGATCGAGTGAGAAGGAAAACATTCCAATTTAGAGGAAGCTCTCTCTCTGTCCTTCTAAATGGACAACTGTTGAGGGTTATGAGTGATGTCTCTGCAACTAGATGTTCAAAAGCAAGAGAGGAGAGAGATGACTGCCAAGGCACTCAGCTGGCCAATGCGAGCCTAGGAAACAGACTAGGTGAACTAGAGGTGGTCCTGAAGGAGAATAGTGTAGAAGGTGCCTCCAAACTCACTCGGGCAGCTAAAGAGGCTCTGATGATGACAGCCCCACCCCTCACAGCTGGATGGCATAAATTCTACATCCAGAGGTATCACCAAGATGAGGGATGACTGAAGGTCCACCCAGACAAAAACATTCTCACTATAGGTCAGGGAGAAGGACCCTGCTCTGAGCTTTGCATGCTCTAGATGCAGATTTTGTGGGTGCAGAGCGAGACCGTAGGCTACAGGTTAGCCCCATGCCAAGGAGCAATGGACATGGAAGGCATGTCTTTGAATGGAAAGCAGTTTGATGAGGTAGCATAAGACCCAATGAGAAGTATGCTTGATTAATCGATGTGAATGAGTAGACCCTGAGATCAGACTGAGTGAAGGAGAACCATACTCATGTCATGAGGAAGCTACCCGTAATTGGTAACTATGGGAGTGCATGCCAACTGGGTCCATTGACAGCCAAATTAGGAATGGATAGAATTGCATGAAGGTAGGAGTAAGAGTGGCCAGGTGAAGCCAGCAGCTGATGGTGAGGTAGGTAGTACCAGGAGTACATCTGAATAGGTTTGATTAGAATGAGGGAATAGGGTCAGAGGAGGGAGACGAGTAGGCAGGGTGATATGCTGGAGGGAATATTAGGCGATGTGAATGAGTAGGGTATGGTGGTATAGTGGGATGGCAGGATAGGGAAGCTCCCAAAAGAAAGCAGAGGTCAGAGAAAGAGAGGAATGGAGGATGAAGGGAATGGGAGGAGGAGGGCAAGCACCCACAATAGGGAAGCACAGTCAGGGATGAAATTAAGAAAGCGCATCATGGTGTAACCAAGAGCAATGAGCAGCAAACACCAGGGAGAGCAGGGGAAGGGACAAATGGCAAATCCCAGAGGAAAGCTGCAGAGCATGCCAACCAGGCGTACAGTCCAGTCGGATTGATAGTCCTATGATGTGAAACAGGATGGATGGCAAACAGGTTGGGTTGAGGTTGAGGAAGGGAAGGGTAGGAGTACCAGGAAGAAAATGAGATATAAGGGGAGGTAAGAGTAGACCAGACAAGAACCGACAGTAGGAGTCGCAGTCCCCATAGAGAGCAACTGCCCCTTTAAAAGGGAGCCGGGAACCAATAAGGGAGATTGGGATCTGAACTACAGGGCAATAACAGTAGATGTGGTCCAAACATCAAGACAGGCCCGTCGAAAATGAAGTCCTGGAACAGGTACGAGAGGCCAGCAGGTGAGTATCGACCAGGGGAGAACAGAAGTTGAGAGGAGCGAAATAAACACTGTCCCCCAGCTCACAGGAACCGCTGAGGAGCTCAACAGAACAGGGTACAGGAAGTCACTGTGGAGAGAACTAAAGCAGAGGAGCGAGGCATCCTCCGTAGCAGTGGGGATGAGCACAGTGGGAAAAAGGGACAGAGAGAGCAAAAGAAGACGGATCGAGGGAGAAGGAGAAGTGGGGAATGTACGAGGGAAAACTGGGCAGTGGCAACACCAACACAAACCCGAAAGAGGGAGGGCATCAGAGACAGGAGCAGCAAATGGAGAGAGAGAGAGAAGGGGAAATGAAACTACAGGGGGAAATGGAGCAAGGAGGATGGATGGGAGAACCAAGGAGCCACAGACAGCAACTGAGCAGCGAGACAGGAGAAGGAGCACAGGCAACAGAAGGGGGGCCACGTAGAGCCACGGCAGGGAGGCAGAACTGGCAAAAGGGGCTACTCAGCATACCGGACCAGAACGGGAACAGGATGGAGGTATGCAAGTGAGGAAAAATGAACACTGGACTGGAGGAGACATGGGGAATGGAGGTCGGTGGGAGGGAGGGAAACAGAGCCACAGGCCAGTGGCAGCAAGCAGTAGGATGAACAGCAGGGAAATGGAACTAAGCCGGCAGTTGGAGGTGCTGCTAAAATGCAGTAAACAAAGAACAGGCAAGAGAACAGGAGAAGAGGTATGAGGAGCAGCACCTCCGGCCGCAACGAAGAAAATGAATGAGGACTGGCCCGGGGGATGGCCTTTTAAGGCCTGGTTGGGGGAGTGGTTTGTTGCTTTGGCCCTTGAACTCCAGCCAGTCCTCAGCTGTCAATAAAAAAAAATCAAACCCTTACCCTGCAGGTGGGTCTGGGTGGATGGTTCAAAGAAGTCATTATGGAAAGGAAAGGGGGAGGGAGAAAGAGCTGTAGATCAAGATGGGTCTACAGACCATGGTGATAATGTAGGTAGGGAAAAATGGGCAGACTGAGTAAGTCAAGTGAAGCAGTCCTTGTCTGCCATCAAATTTTATGTTTCTGTGTTAAATGAATTAACAGCTGTGCAAAATAAAAAATAACAAGCATTTGTCACTGCCAAATGTTTGCCACTTGCATTGCTGTTGTGCTGGTGGGTCCTGCTAGCTTGTGCACATTTTTAGTATATATTTAACCAAAACAGACCAAATGAGATGTAATCTGTGATATGTCATTTGCAATTGGGTTCTGATGTCTGCTGCATTTCCCAGGATAGTAAAGGCGAGATGCAATATCTCGTTTTTGTATTTTATTTATTTTTATTTAGTTTTTGTTGACTGGGTGAGGCACACTAGCCATAGAGATGACTATTTGCAGGCACAACCTAACATACCAACATACTAAAAGCCAGCAGAATAGGCTTAACGGTCTTTCATGTCTGCTTGGTAGCCAGCCCCTGTTGGGCACTCGCTCCTCCACCCCCCCCAGCCCCCGAGAGGGTCATCTTCAGCTTCAGTATACCCATGCACCTGTCCCACCCCCTCTTAAAGCCTTCCACTGTGCCCTCCTCCACTAGACTCCCGGGCATTGCATTCCATGGCCCCACCACCCTCTCAGTGAAGTAATGCCTTCTACTTTCTCACCTGTAGTCCTCCCTCCAGCTTCCACTCATGCCCCTAGTTGTGCCCCTTCTTTAGCCTGAACATTTTTGGTTCTGCCCTGTTAATCCCTTTCACATATTTGAATACCTCATCATGCTCCCCATCTCCTCCTCTCCTCCAGTGAGTACAGCCCAAGGACTTCCAGCCTTCCTCAAGGTCCTTTCTCATGCCCTGAATCATCCTGGTTGCCCTCCTCTGAACCCTCCAGCAATGCTATGTTCTTCCTAAGGTGAGGTCTTCAGAACTGCACGTAGTACTCAAGATGCGCCTGACCAAGGCATTATACAGAGGGAGGACTCCCCTCCTCCTGGACGAATTCTGGGCTGCAAGCCCAGAATCCTGTTTGTCTTGCGCAGATCTTCTGCAGTTTTCAGTGTTTATTCATTTTGGTGTCTACCACCACCCCCAGATCCCTTTCACTCATTGTGGCTTGCAGTGAGACCCCTCCCAGGGTGTATACATGACCTGGGCTTCTGACTCCCAGATGCAGCACTCTATACTTCCCTGAATTAAACCTCAGTCCCTACCTTCTTGACCAACCCTTCAGTGTATCCAGATCCCTCTGGACTGTCTCTCTCGCTTCCTCCCCGTCTGCCAGTGCTCCCAGTTTTGAGTCATCCGCAAAGAGGCTCATCCTACCCAACCCTCCCTATATCAGAGACATAGGCATTGGAACAGGATGGCCCAGTACCCAACCTTTGGGGAACCCCACTGAAGACCTTCCTAGGGAGGAAACTATCCCACCAACCACTACCCTCTGTGTTCTTTCCGTTAGCCAATTTTCTACCCATCTAAGCAACTGTCCTCCACCCTATCCCCCCAATTTTGTCAACAACCTGATGTGGGATGACGAGTCAAACGCCTTACTGAAATCCAGATATAGGACGTCCACTGGTATTTGTCGATCCAGGGTCCCCATCACCCAGTTGAAAAAATCTATGAGGTTGGTCTGACATGATCTCCCCAGGACAAAACCATACTGTTTGTCATCCATGTGCCCCAACCTTTCCAGTTGCTTCCTGAGCTTCTCCTTGATGAAGCTGTCCATTAGTTTGCCTACCAGAGATGTTAGGCTGACAGGCCTGTAATTTCCCATCTCCTCCCTAGACCCCCCTTGTGGATAGGCACCACATGAGCCACCCTCCAGTCTTGAGGCACCCATCCTGTCCTTAGAGAGGCGTTGAAAAGTGCGGCTAGCAGAGCTGCTAGTTCGTCCGCTAGTTCCTTCAGAACCCTCTGATGCAGCCCATCCGGTCCCGGTGCCTTATCAGTTTTCAGCACCTGAAAGGTCTCCCCTACACTGTCCTCTGTGATTTCTCCTCCCAACCCCCAACTAAACACCCATCACCTTCTAGGCCTGGCCCACCCGGTGCCCCAGCCTCTTCCGATCTTCTCAACTCCATCTGACCTCTCTGCTCAGCTGTCTCCCCCTTCCTTCTGGCTGAATGGATCCCCTGTCCCCTTCCATAAGTATCGAGGCAAAGTCCTCATTTAGTGCCTCTGCCTGCTCCCCCACCTCCTGAACCCATCCCTCCTCAGTTCTAATTCTGGAGATCTGTGCTCTCCCTTTTCTCTTCTCCCTATTTATCTATAAACCTTTCACCCTCCGGATATCCCTAGCTGATTTTCCTCCATCCTCCGCCTTGGCTCCTTTCACCACTGTTCTGGTGACCTCCTTGCTGTCATTTTGTAGTTTCCTCTCTCCCTTGTCCCCCTTGAGAGCTTAAAACATGCATAGGCAGCCTTTTTATTCCTCACTGGCTCTTGCACCTCCCTGGTCCACCAGCACAGCTTGTTGGCTCTACCATTTTTACGCCTTACCTTTGTACATGAGCTAGTAGCCTCCTGCGCCCCTTTCTTAATGGTCTCCCACAAGCTACCAACATACATGTCTAGCCTAATCTTGTTCAAGCTCCCCTTAGAACCCTGCCCATACCATGAAGTCTGCCCCCTGAAGTCCACTACTATTGTATTTGGAGCAGTTATCCTCCCCCCCCCAGACACAGCAGAAACCAGACCGTGGCATGGTCTCCACCTGCCAGCGAACTACACACCTCCAGACCCCTTATCTGGTCGCTGTCTGCAAGGACAATTTCCAATATCCTCCCCTTCCTGGTAGGTTCCCCCACCTGTTGGACCAGGAAGGCATCCTGAAACACATCCATCAGTCTCTGCTCCCTGGCCACCACTGATGTCATAGTGTCCCAGTCCACCCCCAGCATATTTAGGTCCCCCATGACCACCACCCTACCCTTTCCACAGTCACAATGCCCCTTGATGTTCTCAACTAATTTTTCCTCCAGGGCCTCATCCATTGTGGGGGGGTCTGTACACCACCCCTATTTTCAATCTTTTGCCTCCCCTTATTTGCAGGGTTACCCAAATCGCTTCAACTCCCCCATCAGCTTCCTCCACTTCACTAACCACTATGCCATTCTTGACTATCAGCGCTACACCCCCTCCTCTACCCTCTTCTCTATCCCTCCTGAATTGTGTAGCCCTCCAAGTTTAGGTCCCAGTCATTCTTCTGGGTGGCCCATGTCTCCGTAATCGCCGCCACATCCACTGATCCCTCCACCAGGATCACCTAGAGTTCGGACATTTTGTTGCCATGCTCCTGGCATTGATCAGAACAGTCCTCCACCCCATCCCCCTCCCCTACCCAATTGTCTCGGCCCTGCGCAATCCCTACTCGCCCTTTCCTGCACAGCTCTGGCTTTATTTACATTGCAGTCACCTGCCCTCTTTTTGCGCCCTAGACCTGGAACCTCGAGCAGCCCTCCTAATTTCACTTCTTCACTTATCCCTCCCCTTTACAAGTTTAAACCCCACTTCTCGACTATGAATCCAGCAAGTTTTAGTTTTAAGATCTCCTCCTCTAGGTTAAGATGTATCATATCTCTGGTATATAACCCCCTTGTCCTCCCAGGTGTCTCCCCAGTTCCCCACCAGCCCATACCCTTCTGCCCTGCACCAGTGCCTGAGCCACTGGTTCAACTCTCTGAGTTTGTGCTTGGTCTTCCCGGATGCCCTAAATACTGGTAGAATTTCTGAGAAGGAGATTGAACTTCCTATAGAGTTGCAGACCCTGGCCAGTTCCCGAAACCTCGCCTGGATTTCCAGATCGCTGTTCCCCTCCAAATTGTTTGTGCCCAGATGTACTAGGAAATCTGGGGATCCCCCACATTCCAATGCTAATGAGTATAGCTGGAATTTGGCCTTGTGAACAGATAGGCCCAGGATACATTTAACCTTGACTGGGCTACTTTTTCCCTCCCCTACCCCCTCCCACTGGATGCCCCTGGTCATGGAGTCTTCCAGCAAGATCACCTTCATCCCCCCAACTTACTGGCCTTTTTGCTTCCTTCCAGGCTCTTCCTTCTTTCATCTACCCCCAGTTTACTCCTCCCACCTCCTTCAGTCCAGGATTACTAGTCTGTGCGTGTCCTACCATACTCTTTCTTCTGCTTGTGGCTCCAAGTTTACTCCTTGCCCCCCCATCCCCCCGGGCTCCCTTTCTGGGCCAGAATCCACAGGTCCCCCACCCAGACACCCTTCTACTGCTTCCTCCCTGCCTCCAACCTCCCTCCGGCTTGTCTCCCCACCCATCTGGCATATTTCTCCCTACCTCCCTTCCTCCCCCACCTCATCCACTTCTCCACCCCGACGCTGGCCTTCTAGAGCACCCCATTACTCCCCTCCTGGCCAATTTCCCAGCCTGACCGCCTGCCCGACCTTAGTTCCCCTTCCCTTGGCCTTGTCACCTCCCCTGCCCCATCCACCCCGGCTTGCTAGTCACACCCTCGCTGCCTGCCTGTCCCCTTCTGTTCCACAACCTCTCCTGCCCCACCCCATCTTGCTTACCAAATCTCTCTGTCTGCCTCTTCCCCTCCCACCAGCCTCTTCCACCTCTTCTCCTGGGTACAGCATGGTATATCTATTACTAAGTGTGATGCTTGCCCCAGACTTGCTTTCTCTTACCCCCCTCCATCCTTTGCTCCCTCTGATCAGCCCCACTCCTGTGAAGTGTTTTCCGTCCATTGCTTGTATTGTGCCCTAACCCTCCGGAGTTCCCATGGGGTCCATGTCTACCAGTTTCCTGGGGTATACCGTAGTGGCCTCGCCTCCTCCCATGGGACCCCTTTTACTCCTTTCCTCCCCATTCCTCCCTCCTCATGCCTTCCAGCTCTCTTCTGATCCCCTCAACCTCCTCCCTAAATCCTGTCAGCTGAAAACACACTGGACACCGTCCAAACCTCCATGCCCAGTTAAGATTATTGCTGCCCCACACCCTGTACACCCAATCACCCTACCGAAGATGCCCACTCTGGCCAGCCCCAAATCCACCCTCATTTTAGTGTGAGCAGTACCAACCCCTTGCAGAACCAATTTAGGCAGTAGTACACAATGACACTAGCTGTTTGTCCCCTGTCCCAGCAGAACTCAGATTACAACACTTCTCCCTCCTTCCCTACAACAGACAGTTTTCCAGCCCCAGTTCTCAAGCAGAAATTTTGCCCACCACAACAAAGATCAGTAGCAATAAACAATTCCCAAAGTTTGCCTACTCCCACAACTGTGGTCAGCATACACAGTTATACAATCTGCTATAATGTTCCCCCCTCTGATAGTAGTACACAGTGTTGGCCTTGCAATCCAGCATATAGACAGTGTTGGCCTTGCAACCCCACATACAGGACCCTTGTCCCCCAATCAGCTGTAACCAGTTCACCAGGTGTAGTATTAGTCAGTTTACAGTTATCATGTCCCACAGCTGTAGGTAGCAGGTAATCAATAGTGCCCAAGCAGTATTAATCAGTTTACAGTTATCATGTCCCGCAGCTGTAGGTAGCAGGTAGTCAATAGTGCCCAAGCAGGCACAGCATACAGTCCCCCTTTCCCTCAATCAGCATCGATCCAAATCACCCTCTCTCAGCTTGCTCCTCTCCAAGGTTGGAGTTAGTCAATGGTGCCCAAGCAGGCACAGTATACAGCTCCCTTTTCCCCCAATCAGCAGCAGTCCAGGACATGCACTCACAGCTTGCCCCTTTCCAAGGCTCCACCCCCACCGACCATTTAATAGAGGTCGGGGCCAGGGTGGGTGGTGTGGGACAAACAACACCATCTATCCTGAGTTGCGACTGGGCTAATGGCCTTTATAGCCCAGTCGCAAAGTCAAAGTTTCGCACCCTTAATGCTGATTGGCCCCACTGCCCCATGCTCCTGAGCGGCGGCAGCCCCTCCGATTCACTCCCCTGCCACCGATGCGGCTCCGGTCTGCCCCCAGTCACCAGTCACCTTCACCAAACCAACCACTGTTGTGGTCGCGCGTCCTTCCCCGCCGCCAATGCGGCCCCGGAATTGCCTGGCCTGGCTCCCCACAGAAACAACACCAGCTCTCCTGAGTTGCGACTGGGCTAATGGCCTTTATAGCCCAGTCGCAGAGTCAAAGTTTCGCACCCTTAGCGCTGACTGGCCCCACCACTCCTTGCTTCTGAGCGGCAGTGGCCCTCTGATTCACTCCCCTGCCGCCGATGCGACTCTGTCGGCCCCCGGTCACCAGTCGCCTTCACCGATCACCGTTGTGGTCGCGTCCTTCCCCACTGCTGATGCGGCCCTGGAATTGCCTGGCCCGGCTCCCCACAGAAACACCACCAGCTCTGGGAGGTTACAAAGTAGAGAATATATAATACAGAGAGAATACAAAAAGTGAGGTAAATAATACAATTTCCCATGATGGCAGAGACAAATAACATTATAGGAAATATAGTCTTGATCTAGTTATACAATGTAATTCTTGAAAAATGCAGGCACATAAAACATTGTAGTGTAGCATTAAGGGGATAATGTAAGGTAAAAACAAACAGTAGCATGAATAGGAGGGAGGGAACAAAGGGAAGATATCCAGCTAAGCAAAAAATGCAATGACAAGTGAACACAGTAATGAACAATAATGAATGAGTGGCGGTCTGGTGGAGTACAATTTTCAAATAATAAAGGAACCAAACAATAGCAGAGACACACAGTGGTTTAGTACCAGGTAAGTGCAAGCAAAGAAAATGAGCAGAAGGATAAAAGGGAGAGGAACTATTCGGGTAGAGTCAAAATCAACAGAAAATTTAAGGTAGGAGGACATGTCAGATAAGCAAAATTAGAACGGGTTAGGTAATCTGGGTAAGGATAGGGCAGTAGTAAGTGGACTAGATAGAG
The DNA here is from genome assembly GCA_016271365.2 of Neoceratodus forsteri. Lineage (NCBI taxonomy): Eukaryota > Metazoa > Chordata > Ceratodontiformes > Ceratodontidae > Neoceratodus > Neoceratodus forsteri. The sequence goes on from CM057453.1 coordinate 1,287,017,024, forward strand.
AAGGACCAGATAGGATCAAAGCGCAAGCAAGGGACAGATTTGGTTAGGAAATTTTGCAGCACCTTTTTAAATATAGTATGAATCGGTAAGTGAGTGACGCATGGCAAGGGAAGGATAGTTCCAGTGCTTCGAGGCAGCGTGAGAGAAAGCACAGGTACCCTTTGAGGTTTTACATTAGTGTTGTCCTGCTTGTATTATGTATTTATGTATTCGCTTCCAAAGGTGTGTTGGTAGAAATAATGGTATTTTTCTATAGATAATTTACTTTTTGCTGGGTAACATAGCACTCGCGAGCTGAGGCTAGCTGAGAGTGATGTTATCCCCCCCAAACTTTACGCCAAAATTACTCCTCTGCTGGTACTCTCTGTAAGCTGCTTTGGCAGTGGTGCTGCTGCTGGCTTGCTTTTGTAGAACTGTGGGGGTGGAATACCTTGCTCTGCTCCATACTCCCTTGAACAACTGTTCTTTTTCCTCTGGTAACAAGAGCAGTGTCTATGTCAATTTTTTACCATCCTTACATGATGATTACTAAGCAGCAGCACTGGATTGGGTGATACTGATGTTGATGCAGGATTTGGGGCAGGGAGACATCATATATTGCTTTAAGGTGGGCTGGCAGCAGTTTGTGGCACAGGTGGCTGTGGTGGCAACCATTGTTGTGTTGAATTGTACTGTACACTAGACAGACAGGGATGAGCTTGACTTTACAAATCTGGATGGATCTATCGTATCCTGGGTAGTGGAATTGGAAGCACTGTAAGGAGGATGATAGGGAGACTGCTGTGTTTCTGGATTGCTCAGCATCATTTCATCACCAGCTGCACTGATTTGCTGATAAAATTGCTTGCAGTGGGAATGGAACCAGTGGACTTCTGGGGACTAATGAACCATGATTTCTTTGACTGTACTAATATGTGCTCTGCACTAGTCCTCCTCTCAGGCCCCACTGACTCAGAGTCCTTGTCCCAACTCCTACTCCACCACCACCACTTGCAGAACTGGTACTTAGTGGAACTGACATGTTGGAACCTTCCCCAGCTCCTTTTCTCCCACATTAATCCCTTTCTCCTCCAGTTCTTTTTCTCCTGGTTTCTGCATGACATGATGGCAGACACCCACACACATTGCCCCTCGCCCACTCTAATGCACCTTCCACGCCCTCACTGAGACATCTGGTGTCTAACTGCAGTAGCCCTAGTTTACTTTATTATCACTTATAGGAGAAATATAAAATAAAAATGATGGGTTTCTGTGCCTCCACCACTAGCAGTCAAGTTATTTGTCAAATCATTCAAAAAAGACCTGAACCTTACCAAGTCTACCAAACTCTGCCCTGTTTCCTCTGTTTGGGGGATGGTAAAACAATAAATATGGATTTCTGTGGCCTCTACACTACCAGCACTAAACAAAACAATATTTGTCAAATACTGTAAATCTTTCAGAAATCCCCCCTGCACAATCCTGTACCCTTCCCTGTCTACTACATTCACTCTGCCTGCTCCTGCTGTAGGGCAGGGTCACACTGCACTCTGTACTCTCTTCTGCAGCACAATTTCAGTAGCCTGCCTGCCTGGAACTATGCATTTTAATGCCATGAGAATTAGCTAACTGGAAGAGCAATTCCAAATTCTCTGATAATTTGTAAAGTTTTCTTTTCTTTTCATTCATACTTTATCCCTTGGCTAGCTGCAGTAATTATGGATATAGCCTGTGTTCAGAGATATACTCCGTTTAGGGCCTTTCACCATCATTCAGATGCCAGCTGGGGTTTTCCTACTGTTTTGGTCTTGTCCTCATCTCGCCCATGACATTGGCCAGCCATTCAGTGACCTTAGATTATGCAGTATGTTCTGTGTGTATGCACCATGCCGTGTGTTGGACCAAGCTCCCTGGCCACCCAAAAGGGGCTGCAGTCACTTGGGGCCCACCATCTCCCACCATCAGCAACACTCCCCAGCTGCAGCTGCCATGATTTCAGCTCCCTGAGTGCAGTCCAGAACCCAGGTTTCTAGCTCACAAGATTGATGATCTTCCCTTGGTTAAGGGGGAGCCAACATTTCAAAAGTTTTCTGATAAACACTCACACTGTCTCTCATCCAAGGGCAGCTCCTTCAGTAGTCAGGTCCCTCTTCTGTGAGAGTACTAGAAATGTATTTTATTTATTTATTTATTTATTTTTATTAACTTATGTGAAATTACTCCTACTAGGATAACCCCATGAGATACAGCATCTCATTTTTATGGATGTCTACTGTAGTCAGCAGGTTAACAGTCCAAAAGGAACAGTTACATACAAACTAAAATATACAAGGTAAAAAACATTGTAAAGGCAATTGCATCCAAGCAATAATCAAAGTAAGCTAACAAAGAAATGATTACAGCAGTTCCCTCTCAGACATGGACTTAAATGATATCAATTGCAACAGTAGACCAACCATAGCAAATGCTTTCAACTGCTACTTTTCAACTCTCTCCTCATATACTGTATCGAGGCCTTCCTTGTCTTGTCTGAACCACTGTCTAGTGGTAACTCCCTTCCTGGTGTCCCCAACCATGCATAACTTTAAAAAGTCTCTGGCTGCTAAGGTTTGCAGAGTCCTCAAGCAAGTACCTGATTCTAAACCTACAGGCTCCGATATTATTCAGTCTAGGCTTCCCATGATTGCTGCACACAAGCTGACCTACCCCGATAACAGAATGTTAGATTTATCCCTATTTACTGACCTTTTGCCTGAACTATGGATATCCTTTTACAAAGTTCCTGTGTTTAAGAAAGATAATCACAAATTCATCAGTATCTATAGGCCAATCATCATCTTTCCTGTCTTGAGACAGTTACTTGAAAAAATTGCTGCCTCGGAGCTCAGCAGCCCATCTCTCCTCCTCTGACCGTTTGTCTCCCATTCAGCATGGGTTCAGGAAAGGACATAGCACTATGACTGCCCTCCTCATACTCACAAACAGTATTGCCTCTGCCATGGATAGGGGAAGTTTCACTGGTGCAGTCCTTATAGACCTAACAAAACCCTTCGATCTGGTGGATCACTCACTGCTCTTCTCCAAACTTGTTTGACTGGGATCTCATCCAGTGTACCTCCATGGTTTAACAACTGTCCCTCTAATGTATCTAAGATGATCAAATTTGAGTCTTCCTTCTCAGAACCTGCCACTACTTCGGTAACGATTTACCAAGATTGTATTTTAGGTCCTCCTCTGTTTGTCCTGCATATAAACTCAACAATTTAGTGTTCTTTCCCACTATTCTTCCATCTTATATGTAGATGACCTGTGGCCCAATATTCTGAAAAGTGCAAAGCAGAGCACAAAGGTTTGCACTGCACTGCACTTTGCAATTGCTCAGGGGTCCAAGGATGCCATATGCAGTTGAATGGTGCACCAGTACTATCCGACTGAATATAGGGCCATGTTGGTGCAGCTTTAAGTCAAGTGGTGCTGCCCGGACATGGCTCCTGAACTGGGTGCCAAGAGTGAATAGCATCAGAGTACTATGTGCAATTTTCAGAAGGGCACATGAAAATGAGTCCATTGAACGTGGAATGTGCTAAGGGGATATTTGCATGTCCATTATAGGCCAGTTTGCATGGGTAGTGGAGGCAGGTTAGCCCGGTGCTGCCCTCCCTTTACCTAGTCCAAGACATTTGTAAATATCCCTGGTGCCCAATGGTCCTCTCACCCACCGATCTCTGGCCTATAATAATAATAAAAAAAGCTCTCTGGTGCTAGTGGTCCCCCCTCCCTATGATTGCCAGCCTGTACTGTATTTAAAAAAAAAAAAAACTCTGTTGCTATTGGTCCCCCCCCCAAAACACCAGTCTGTAGTACAAAAAAAAAACAAAACATGGTGCTAGTGGTTCTCCACTTCCTCCCTCCAATTGCCAGCCCATAGTACAAAACAACTCCCTGGTGCTAGCGGTCCCCCATTCAGTCACCAGCCCATAAGTAAAATGAACTCCATGGTGCTAGTGGTCCCCACTCCTTCCAGTCATCAGCCTGTAATACAAAACAGCTCCCTGGTGCTAGTGATCCCCCCTCCGGTCACCACCCGATACATTAAAACAACTCCCTGATGCTAGTGGTCTCCCTCCCTCCCTCCGATCAGCAGCCATAGTAAAACAACCTCCCCCGACATCCAGTGGTTCAACCTGGCACCGATCCACAGTACCTCTGGTCACAATTCCATAATCCCTGACATCTAGTGGCACCCCTCTACCATGCCACCGAGCACCCACCCCCCAAGTCACATTACTAGTATCCTCAGTGCTGTGGGTGTACATATCATGACCATATAGTCTTCCTCACATCTTCTCAGCTGGCCACTGTATGTCCAGGCAGGGAACACTTATTTATAGGACAGGGTGTGTCACAATGTCCTATAAATAAGATGCATGTTTCCTGTCTGGACATACAGTGGTTAACAAAGGAGGTGTGAGGAGAGCTGCTGCTTTCACCATATATGCACCCATGGCACCGAAGATACTGGCAAGGTGACTGGGGGTAGGTAGGTGCTTAGTGCTGGGGTGAGGGAGCCGCTAAATGCCAGGGATTACAGAATTGTGACCAGAGGTACCATGGATCAGTGCTGGGGGGGACCACTGGACACTGGGGGGTGTTGTATGTTTTACTCCGCTCCAGGCTGGTGATTAGAGAAGGTGGGACCACTAGTACCAGGGAGTTTTTTTGTACTACAGGCTGATGATCGGAGGGAAGGGGGGGATTAGCACCAGGGAGTTTTCTGTACTAAATGCTGGCAATCAAAGGGAGTGGGGGGACAATTAGCACCAGGGAATTGTTCTTTAGTACAGCTGGTGATCAGAGGGAGGGGGAGCACTAGTACCAGGGAGTTTTTTTTTTTTTAACTATGGTCTAGCGATCGGGGGGGGGGTCTCACAGATCACAGGTGCAGGTGTGCTCCCCCAGTGGCTAGTTGGCTGCATTATCTCTGGCAGCTGCATGGAGCAAGAGGGGGTTTTGTCTCGTGGTATTTGTGTAGTGCAAAAGGACTGTGCTAAACACTTTTGCGCAAGGCAAATCTGCTGAATATTGGCTTATATCAATATTCCTGTCTCCTCCCCTCCATTTGCATACCCCCACCCATTTTGGTTTGCATGGGTGATAACCCTGTTTCAGACTTTTGAATATAAAGCCCCTGGCCCTCTAAACTATCTGTAACTACATAGAAAGTATCAACTGGGGCTGGGAGAACTCACTGAAGTTCTGACCCTTATTAAATAAGAACCAGAACACAGTGAAGTTCTGATTAGTTCTGATTTATTGACAAATATTTGAAAAAATGTAAAAAAAAAATGCATAAAAGTGGCAAAGGTCAGTCACATTTGACACAGAGGCCCAAAGGAAATAATTCAGTGGATTATTTGTATAAAAATTAATGTAAAACTGCTAAATAAAAAAGCAATCTCTCACTACTAGCCCTTTCATGGCTGGTTTATAATGGTGGGGTGGCATATCCTGCTCAGTCTGTGACATGAGTGTGCTGGGTGAGACAGAGAGAGAGAGAGGGGCAGACTGATGCAGATACCTATATCATAGCACCACCAAGGACTGCAGGCACTGCCAGGCAGCTAAGATTTTTTATTTATTTTTTTATTAATGGTGCTGTGTGGGTATTATTTTGATGGATGTTCCAGTCAGAGCTGAACAGGCCAAAGAAATGGATATAAATGATGAAATGAGCAGCAATAGGAGAGCCCACCCAACCGATCCATATGAATGATGCGACTGCTTCGCATGTGGAATATGGTACACTACCTGGTTCAAGAGGTGGTAATGTTTTCTAGTGCTGCGACTACTTGTACTGAATGTGATCAACATGTCGAATCCTTGCAGAAGAAAAACGAAAGACATAGTGGTCACCACCACCCAGGCAGGCAGACAGTCACACATCGCATCAGTCAAGTGCAGTCATAAAAAAGTTTGCCACTGCCACCTGAAGACCTGATGACAGACACACAACACAATTACATCCTTCCTAGTTCCACAACTGCTGCCAGCCACCGCCAAGTAATTTAGTACTGTATCAAAAATAATATAGTAATATAATAATCTCAGCCCAGTTACTGTAAGTGAGTTATAAACAGGCTAGCATACCACACACACACAAATAATAAAGAAATTATATGAATTTTCAATTTGGTAGCATTTTTTTCTGTTAAAGTATTCGCAGCCAAATATGGGGACGTGAGAAATATACATTCAGTTTCCAGGATTCAGGCATCTGCTAAGCCATGCACTGTACTAAAATTAAAACAATAAGTCAGGATTAGTTGCTGAGGGCAAAAAAAGTGGCTAGTAGTAGTATGAACTGGAGTAAGGACAAAAAGTGATAAACAGTAGTCGTGACTCAAGAGGACGCTAAGTGATAGTAGTAGTAGACAGCAGTACCATACCTTCCAGATCAGACAGTGGTACCAGGTACCACCAAGTAAGTTTGTAACATGAAGTGCAGTTGCTTGCTATATTTGGACTCTGAACCCACTGGTGTTATTTTTTTTTTCTATTCTATTCTGTGCTGCTCATGTGATCATTCAAGTAATAGTGACCTGGCCTAGTCTGTTCTGACTTGACTTGTTGCAATTAATTGCTACCTCATGTAGTGGACCCTATTCACAAAAGATTTTCACCACAGGCACAAATTCTTGAAAGAGTTTTGTGGATAGGGCCTGCTCAGAGCAGTCAGTGTATGTTTTATTCAGGTATCATATTTCAAGTGAAAGTGAGGAATGCTGACATTGAGAAATGTGAGGTGCTCAGCATTTTCTGGTGTCAAACAGGACCATGCGTCAGTAATGAAGTTACCAGCTGAACAAATCAATTGTTCTGAACAGACACTAGTCAGAAGGCAATTCATGTACTTCATTGCAATATTTATTAAAGCAAGCCACATCTTTTATTTGAATTTCCAGTATTGCAAAGGATCAGCATTCCAGCTGATATTGGGCTCTGCCAGGTACATTTCAACAATGGTCTGTGCTGAGAATGTGTTACAAGAGGCAGATGAAGAAGATGTTACAATTACATCTTCTAAGTGACTCAAGAGACATGAAGTTGAACCAAGTGACTGTGGGACAGTGCTATGCTTGGCTGGTGGGAAAGAAGAAGATTCAGCTACAGTGGCTGAGGAGGAAGAGGGAGAAAATGCCGCAACAGTAGAGGATGGGCCACCTGATACTGTGCTGTGTCGTGAAGAAGATTCTGAATGTGGTGCTGCTGTTGTACTTTGTTCCATGACAGCACGCACCTTGTCAATTATTTCTTGTTTATCTCGAAACAAGTGACATCATCATCGCTCAATAGTTGCTTCAATTTGTATCATGGGAGCAAGATTGTTGCTTTAATGTAGTACTCAGAATGAAGCATTTTACATAGATTGTCATCTTCAACTTTTTTTTTTTATCATACGTCTCGTTGGATCTTGTTGTATTTTGGGGGGCAACCTGCATGTGTCAGCAGCACCACTGGCAGCCTATGTGATCATTAAACTGTCTTGCTTCTCTAACTTTTCCCTAAACAGATTCGAAATTAATAATTAAAATTTTTATTAGAGGTATCATTTGGCTGAGAGTTGCTGTGTTTGCACTAACCTCCCTGGTGATTTCCTCAAATGGCTGGAGCAGGAAAATTAGAAACTCCAGCATGGCCCACTGTGGTGGAGTAATACAGACGTCTGCATCACCAATTTTATTTTCCAAGGTGTATTGCCTGAAAGCTTTCTTTTGTTCCAGCAGCCTTTGGAACATAAACAAGGTTGAATTCCATCACACAGAAATGTCTTGGTTCAGTCTGTGCAAAGGCAAACTGCGTTCCTGCTGTATTTTTTCAAACAAGTGATGGGCTTTGTTTGAGTGACTGAAATGAGTGCATATTCTTTTAGAAGTGCTAACGAGAGCCTTTATCACCCTGTTGTCATCAAGAAAATCGCGAACTATTAAATGTAAGCAATGCGCAAAGCAGCGGATGTGAATAAAGCCTCCTTCCTCCAAGGCCTTCCTTATGTTGGACCCATTATCTGCAACTATAAAGCCAACTAAAAGTCCCTGTGAAGTGAGCCATTGCTGTATTGGTCTTTGGAGCTCTTCATTGATGTTGTATGAGGTATGTTCAAGGTGGAAAATAAAACATTCTTAGAACAGCAAACTGCGATTCTACACTGTCCCCAGCCCCATGAGAATTATCAAAACGTGCCCAATGTGCCGTGATAGACATGAAGGGTTCAGGCTGACAGCTTGTTCAGATATCTGTTGCGAGATGCACCACCCTCCCAACAGCATTGCACAAGACGCATCTTAATTTTTTTCCCCTGTTATTAAGAAGTATTAAGAAGTATTTCTGCAATGGTATACTATATTGAGTTTTGAGGTACTCAAGCAGCCACCTAAATCCTATATGTTCAACCACGTTATATGGTAGCAAATCAACAGCTATAATTTCTGAAATGTTCTGGTTATTGTAACAGCAACAGGGTGAGTCAAACCATATTTTGGCTTTATACCCATATGTTTCTGAGATGGTAAACTGTCTCCTTGAAGGAGGGTTTCTGAACACATGGTCACTTTCAGTAACAGTCGGAGGAGTCCTTTGAATGGCAGGAAGTGGTGGTGGAGGTGTAGCGCTGCGGGGACTGCCACTGCTTTCATATATGGGAGTTACCCCTCAGTGTAGTGAACTATCACTGCCACTTTCTCTTCAAGACTCACAAGTGGACTTCTCAGTAATGTTATGACATCTGTCTAGGTGCCTTTTCAGTGCTGAAGTTCCCAATGCTCCTTTCTTTTTACCCTTGCTGATTGGCCATTTACATATTGAGAATGTCGCCACCAACTCATTGGAAGCACTAATGGAGAAGTATGACCAAACAAAAGATTATATTTTTTAGTTTTTTTCCCAGGAAGGCACAGCACCCCGTCACCTTTTCAGGGTCCCCCTCCCCAGATTTTTCTTGGGCCTGTTCCTCTTTGTGGTTTATTCCCACTGCCCCCCTTCACAACCAAAACATTTCTGCCAGTTTCTTCCTCATCTGCAATTTCCATCCCCTCCAGTAAATCTTGTGCTGCCTGATCATTTTCTTCATCTTTATTATTACCCTCATCGGGTTCAACCTCAGAAGAATCAGATGAGGGACTGGCAGTAGCATAGTATGCAATTGTTCCATATTGTTGGATGCCTCTGCGGGTGGTACCTACCACACCTTTAGTTTTTTTAACTAAATTATTTTTTTTTTTTTACTTGGGACCAATGATGATCTGAGACATTCACCTTTTCTGGATTCAAGCATTTGCTTGGAAGACAAAACCTTAGACATGAAAAAAAAAATCACCTTTTGGGGTTTGATTTTGTTTTCCCTTTTCAGGTTGATTGCTGTATTTCGCAGTGCCACTGCCTACCTGAAAAATAGAAAGCGCCTCATCAACACTTTGATCCATTTTTTAATTAGTATTCTAACCTGTAACAAAAGATCCCTCTAAGTAACGTGATGTCCTTCTGATGACTCCCATCCACAGGCCAGGGACAAATTTACTGTTGTGACTCGTGACTGTACACAGCACACTGACAGCACAGCAGTCCACCACCACTTCCTTCCAAGATTACCGGGCTGACTCCTACAATACAGTTAGTTACTGTTAAGTGACAAAATTCAGCAACTGTTTAATGTGCATCAGAATTTGAATTGGAGATGCAGACACATCTGGTGCATAGGTTGGAGACAGTCCAGAGAAGGGTGACTAAGATGGTACAGGGTTTGCAACACAAGACTTATGAGGAGAGATTAAGGGACCACAATATGTATTCACTGGAAGAGAGAAGGGAAAGAGGGGACATGATAGGAACATTCAAGTACCTCAAGGGTATAAACAAAGTGCAGGAGGGAGACATTTTCCAATACAGGAAGAGCACAAGAACAAGGGGGCATGACATGAAATTGGAAGATGGGAGGTTAAGAGGGAACGTGAGGAAGTTCTTGTTCACAGAGCGGGTGGTGGACGCATGGAATAGTCTGCCTCAGGAGGTGGTGGGAGTGGGCAAAGTGGATGGATTCAAGCATGCTTGGGACAGGCATGAGGAACCACAGAGGTATAGCACTTGGTGGGTAGGAAGCAGTAATCCAATACAAGGGCATACAGGCAGACTAGATGGGACAGGCTGTCCTTATCTGTCAATAATGTTTATGTTTCTACAGCTGCACACAGCACAGCACAGTCCCACACTGGGGGTTGGTTAATTCTTACACTGTACATAATGTAATGTGATATTCTATAAAACTAATGATAATAAGGAGGAATAATGGGGAATGAATGATGATACTTGTGTGTACAGTACTTGTAATTTACTTGTGTTGTACTGTAAACAGCCTGCTACAAGTCACAAAGTCAGATATCCCCTTGGCCACCCACAGCCAGCAGCAGAGGTGCATCAACTTGTATGTTGTTTGTCTGAACAGTATTTTTTTTTAATACATGAAATCATGAATGAACGTCAATAAGTGACTGTGATTCATGATTGGATGGCACAAGTCAAATATTTATTTTGCCACCCTGCTGCCCTTGCCCTGTACACACAGCCACACTGAAGCCAGGAAAAAAAACTATTTGGGATTTCTGGGACTAACATTTATCATGGGTCACCCTGCAGTCTCTCTCTCTTTCTTCCCTCTGGATGTCACAAGTCAAAGATTTATTTTGCCACCCTGCTCCCCTTGCCCTGAACACACAACAACACTGAAGCCAGGAAAACATTTTTATTTGGGACTTCTGGTTTGGTTACATTTATTGTGGGCCAGCCTTCAGTCTCTCTTTCTCCTCTCTGGATGACACAAGTCATAGATTTATTTTCCCAGACTGATGCCCTTGCCCTGTACACACAGCCACATAGAAGCAAGGAAAAAAAATTATTTGGGATTTCTGGGACTGTTACATTCATCATGGGCCCCCATGCAGTCTCTCTCTCTCTTCTCCCCGGATGTCACAAGTCAAAGATTTATTTTGCCACCCTGCTGCCCTTGCCCTGTACACATAGCCAGACTAAAGCAAGGAAATAAAAATTATTTGGGATTTCTGGGACTGTTACATTTATCGTCAGCCCCCCTGCAGCCTCGCTCTCTCTTCCTTCTGGACAAGATCATGAATGAATGTTAATAAGTGAGTGTGATTCATGATTGGATGGCACAAGTCAAAGATTTATTCTGCTGCCCTGCTGCCCTTTCCCTGTACACACAGCCACACTGAAGCCAGAAAAAAAATGTGGGATTTTATGTAATTGTAAAATTTATCTTGGACCCCCAGTAGTCTCTCCCTCTCTTCTCTGGATCAGAAATGGTACAAGCCAAATATTTTGCCTACTCTTTCTCATATACACAGTCAGCTACACAGTTTGAGACCAAGAAAATAAAAAAAAAAAACACTTTAATTTGTGATTTATGTAACTGCAAAATCTCTCTTGGACTCCCAGTAGTCTGTCCCTCTCTCTCCTCTGGATCTGGAATGGCACAAGTCAAAGATTTTGCCAGCATGTCCTTTTTCATGTTCACACTGCTACACTGTCTGAGGCCAAGAAAAGAAAAAAAAACTTTTATTTGGGTTTTTCTGCATCGGTAATCTCTCTTGGGCCCCCAGTAGACTCCCCCTCTCTTCTCTGAATCTGGAATGGCACAAGTCAAAGATTTGTCAGCCTGCCCTTTCTCATGTAAACATAGCTATACTGTCTGAGCCCAGGAAAAAAAAAAACTTTTAATTGGGATTTTCTCTTACTGTAAAATCTTTCTGGGGCCCCCAGTAATCTCTCCCTCTCTCCTCTGGATCTGGAATGGCAAAGTCAAAGATTCTGCCATCCTGCCTTTGGTCATACTGTACATATAGTCACACAGTACTGCCACACTGCCTTAGTTTGCATCTGCCCCTGCAGCCACCCAGGCCACCACTATCTCCCCAATCCTGACTCCCCGACCCACATTCACCTACCTCTGATGATCGGTTTCTTTCCCCCTCCCTTCTCTCACTCTCCCTAATTTCTTCTCTTCCCTCCCTTCTGGTTCATATATTTCTGGCATTTTGGTGGGGGAAGGGAATTGGTGCTTTTGTTTGGTGACTCTCTCTGCTAGCTGTCTGGTTCTGCTGAACATAGCTCCTGCTCCTCCTCGCTCACCTTGGGCCACGCTGCACACTCAGCATGGTTATATACTGAGAGTGTTTGACGTGACCTTCTGTTGCTGCCAGTACATGCCGATGGCATCCCCATGGCAACAGACAAAATTGCAGGAATCGCATCTCCACAGACCCGGAACTGGACTTCTACGTTGAAGTCTATTTATCTGGGTCTGTGGATTGCAGGTTTGATCTGGTGGTCTGGATCTCCTGCAGAACAATCTTCCCAGCCCTATTATCAACTATAATCTGTACAAATACTTTCAGTGCATACATAACTGTCAGACTGTTAAATTGCTTTTGAACATGACTAAAGTACAATTTGTGCTTTTTATAATGACCTCTAGAGTAAGGCTTTGTCTGTCCCCCCCACATCTATTGCTTACTGTGATGAAGTTCTAGTCCTCACCATCACCTCTGTCACCTACCTTGGTGACACCACAGACTGCTCGCTTAACTTCTCACCTCATGTGATGAGTGTCTGCAAAGCTGTTAATTCCGTGCTGGGTGTCGCATATAAAGTTAGTAAAAAAACTTACTTACAAGCTTGTCTGCCCATTGTCCATGTCATGCTACTCCCCAAACTCTTCTATGGGGCCTTTGTATGCTCGGCTGCTTCCAAATCTACACTTCATAGATGGTATGCACATCTAACAATATTTGTCGATTTACACTGGGATTCCACTGACTTACCTATCATTGCTCCCTGTACACCAAGCTTAGTTGGCTTTCCCCATCATCTCTACATGACTACACACTTGGTGTTGTACTTTTTAACATTTTCTACAATTGTCTGCCCTCATCTCTGGCTTCATTCCTGAAGCCAGTTCATAGTACATGCCCCTTAGGTCTGGTAAGCAGGCCCTCTCATCTCTCCCAAAACGCAGCATGAACATAGGTGAAACTTCACTTCAAGCTTATGGAACTCAGTCCCCTCTGAAATTCATCTATGCTCCTCTGTTGCTTTGTTTGTAGCAGATATAATGAGTATCTACTTAAGCTGGTGGATTGCTCATGCCCTTAGGTTTCATTGGCTCCATCTTGTAGATAACTGTTGTGCCATCAATACCCTTTATCAATGTATTCCTATGATCCTTGTGAAATGTCATATGTTATATATATTTTATGTCATTCCTACTGGTAAACTGTTTTGCACAGATTTTACTTATTTCTTTTTATTCACTGTATATTGTGAGTCATTTTGTTTGTAATCTCCCAGGTCATGCCAAAAAAATAGTTGTTCAATTGCACTTTCCTGGTAAATAAAAACAAATAAAGAGCATAAGCATTGTTAAGTAATATGATCATGGTCTGGTTGAGGGGGATACTGACCCAGAAAAAATACAAGGGGTTCTAAGGTGGCTTAAAATACTGGACTTGAACACTTGCAAGCTGGAAGTATGCCTCATCTGGAGAGAGAGTTTGTTCCAGGTGTGTAGTGCTGCAAATGCAAAGGCCTTTCTACCAAATTCATGCTTTATCCTAGGAATAAGGAAGGTAGCCCAACAGTGTTGGTGTTGAATGGAGTGAGTAGGTGTTGCTTCACTGTGTGAGGTGGGCTAGGAGACAGTCAGGGCCTTTTCCTTGTATATAACTGTACAATGAGCAGTGTTAGTAGTAGTCATGCCTGCTTGAGGGGCTTCCAGAACTTGGTCAGATAAGCTGGTCATACAGTAGACAATCCATAGGAGAGGATGAACTTGTACAAACAATTCAGGGACAGCAGAGTGGTTCTGTTTGCACAGTGGTATATGATCTCTCCAGTGGAAAGGAGCAGGAACTGGACAACTTCCTGCTTCCTCGTGTGAGCACTGAGTCAGCATTTACACCTAATAGAAAGTTGAGCTTGGGCCCTACAGTTGCTAAGGTGTGAACAATGTGAGGGGCGTGGCTACACCAGAAAACAAGATGGCAGCTTGAACAGTTAGATGCAGCTATCGAGTATGGTACTTTCTGATAGAATCAGACATACCGGTGACATCAACTAACCTTTTTTTGGTTTTATTTCAATCTTGGAATATACCTTTGAGTCAGAGACTCATTTACAGAGGTTCCACTTCATGTCAGATAACAGAAGGAAAACAATAGTACAATAATACAAACAGTTAAGATAAAAATGAATAAAACAAAATACATAACACAGTGAATTATGTAAACAGTCAAGCAGGCTTGTACACACTTGGTACAGAAATATCAAACAGCCAGACATGTTCATTAAGAACAGTTATATTGTCAAAGTGCTATAAAGAGTTGGGCCAAATAAATTTAGCCTTAGGTACATGAAGTGGAGATTGGCTATAGCGGGATATAAGATATAGCTATTGGAGATTGGCTATAGCGGGATATAAGTTGCAGGAGGAACAGGGGAGTCCAACAAGTTAAAGTAGGGAGGGGGAGAGGAAATAGTTAGGGGAAGGAGGCAGAGGCAGAGATAGGAGGAAGATGAAGATAAGGGAGTTTGATGGAAGGGAAGGGGAGGAAACAAGGAAAGGGAAAGTGAAGAGCGGATGGGGCAGATGGCGTGCACAATCAGGACGAGGAGGGTAGGCAGAGGAAGATAGAGTGGTAGAAAAATAATACAAACTAACACAACAGATACCAGTCACCAAACAGTTCTTAAAAGGGCCAGAAAGGTGGCCCAGTCAAGACATTGACCCTGACAGAGCTTACGGTCAGCTACAGCCACATACCTTTCTTGCCCCAATCAGAGTGAGTCTCGGTCTCCGGTGAATTGCCAGAGTTCTTAAGCCTTGGAAGCATGGCACCGCCATGGGTTGAAGTGCAGGACCTCGGTGATGTTGGTACCATGTTTGCTAAACTCATCCAACAGATGACAGAAGTAACTATGGCCTCACAACATACCACTGCTGCCATTCAGCAATTGGAAGGACATGTGTTCCTCATCAAGCATCAGGTCTCGGCACACAAGGCCACCTTGGAAGAGGTCCATGTCACAAACAGGGAACATGGCCTAATACAAAATCATCTGCTGAAGGTAGAGGACTTGAAAAATTGTAGCAGTAGGAACAATCTACACCTGCTGGATTTCCCCGAGGGAGACGAGAAACAAGACACTGTGCAGTTCCTCCAGCAGGTCCTACTGGCAATCCTGGGCCTACAACAAGGGTTCCACCTGGGCATTGAAAGGGTCCATAGAACACTCATGCCTGTGCCATGGCAAGGAGAAAAGCAAAGGGCAATATTGATTAAATTGTTAAGCTACACCACGGGGCAGTTCTTTTTGACAAGGTCACGGGAGATGGGTCGACTGAACTGGCAAGGGCACCCAATCTCTTTGTACCAAGACTTTTCTAAACAGCTCTCATCCAAAAGAAAGAGCAGAAAGAGGTGGACGTGACCAGTGGAGATCATAGCATGAACGGGAAGTCATTTTGTTTAATTTTCACTTTGTTTCCTGCTGTGTGGGCTAAAGAGTGTGTTGAGATGCTGTAATACAAATTTAAAGAACTCGAGGTATTTTTTGTGGTGAAATGGGGTTTGGGAGGAGGGAGGTAGGCCACAGAGGGAGGGACTGTAAAGGGAAAGCCTGGAAGCCACGTGACTCAGTGGGGCCTATCAGACAGCTGGAGTCCATGGAATACAATGGAGCCATTTTTGTAGTTCAGGGCAGAAAGAGGTAGACGTCAACCAGTGGAGATCGCAGCAGGAATGGAAAGTCATTTCATTTAATTTTTACTTTGTTTGCTGCTGTGTGGGGCTAAAGAGTGTGCTGAGATGTGATAATACAAAATTAAAGAAATCTAGGTATTTTTGGTGGAGAAACGGGGTTCAGGAGGAGGGAGGTAGGCCACAGAGGGAGTGGCTGTGAAGGGGAAGCCGGCAAGCCACGTGATTCCAAGGGGCCCATCAGAAGGCCGGAGTCCATATATATTTCCCAGAGTGCCAAGTGACCCCGATGTGTGAGTGCCATGACGCAGGACTGTAGTACCTCAAGTAGCATCTGCAGGGCATCAGCAGGGAGGACAGCAGGCCATGCTAGTAGAGATGGCGGGGGCCCACAATGGGTGTACCAACAACATACAGCATGGACATGGGAGACCAAGGTGGTGGGAGGTTTCCAGGGAGTGGGGCAAGAACCAGCCATGGCGAGAGAGGGTTTACATGGGCAGTCAACCAGAGAGGGAGGTGGAAAGGGTTGTATATGAACCAGCCATATTCCAGAGAATTGTATGGAGGGCAGAGGGCTGTATGGTATGTTGGCAAGTGAGAGAGCTCAGAGAGGAGACTGGATGGTTGGAGAGGGAGTTGGGGGGGGATAGGGGGCATTACCAGTGGGAGGAGAACCCAAGGAGGCACCAAACAGATCTCGCAGCAGGCAAACAAAAGGGTGAGCTAGGCAGGGGAACAGGAGGGGCACACAATCAGGAGCAGCTAGGAATAAAGAACGATGACTGGAGGAAGGCCATGCCCAGGGGCACAGCTAGAACAGTGTTGGGGCAGGGATATTAGTCTCAGGGAGGGACGGTTGGAGTTGCTCAGAAAAAAAGACTATTAAGAACAGATCCTCAGTTTCAACTATCCTGGAGGAGCAGGAAGAGGCGGGAAGAGAAGCTACAGTGAAGGTAAGGGGGAAGGACACTACGGGGAGAAGGGATGCAACAGGGAGTCAGTAGACACTAGCAGTAGCCCAGGAAGCAGCAGAGGCAAGGGAGAACAGGAGGAAGGTGGCAGAGCAGTGGAATCTGTAGTGGGGAGGAAGGAGCAGGTAGGTAAGGGGATAGGGGAAACAGCAGAGAGCCCAGTTAAGGATGGCACAAGTGAGAGGAGGGGAAACCATGTAGGGAATGTGTGCAGTTCAAGGATGACACAAGGAGACAGCAGCAGAGGGGGTGGTATGGAGGAGGGGTGGTGTAGCAGTTGAGGGAGAAGGGGAGGGAGTGAAGAGGGGTAATGGTTTCAAAGTAAAAAGCAGATAGAGCAGCAAAAGTTGTTAAGGGGGAGAAGACTGGGCAAAGATCAGGGGAGGCGAGAGGGTTCAGAAACGGGGGGATGGAAGGGGAGATCAAGTTGGGGGGCAGGAGATTATCAGGCATTGTGAGGGTGAATAGGATAAGAGTGAGAGGGTCCTAATTCTGGGGGCTCAATACTTAAGGGTGTGAGATGGGATGTGGTGCCATAAAAAGCAGCATCTGGGTGGAGTGCATGCCAGCAGGAAGTGTGGGTAGGCATACTGGCAGATATGTGAGGAAGGCAGAAGTAAAACCGCACATTGTGGTGCATCTGGAAATGAACAATCTGGAAGGGAGGATAGAGGACAGCATCAGGGGACTAGGGAATCTATGCAGTGAAGGGGAAGGTCAGTAGCCTTCTCGGACATCCTACAAGTACCAAGAGTGAGTTCGGCCAGGAAGCAGAGAATCATGGACTTCAATAATTGGCTGACAGAATGGTGTGGGTCCAAGGAGTATGGATTGGTGGGGGAATGGGGCAACAAGTGGGATAACACAGATCTGTACGCAGATCACAGGCTGCACCTTAGTAAGGAAAGTTCACAGGTTTTGAAGCAGAAGCTGGGGGAATTTATCAAAGAGGTATAATTTAAACTAGGTAAGGGGGGGCACTGGAGGTGGAAATCACCAGGAGAGAGTGCCCCTTGGACCTCCCCTCATAGCAAGGCTGGAGCCATACTTAAGTAGGATATATGAAGGTGGGGAGGATAAGGGTGCAGTAAGGATAGGATCAGGGTGGAGGATAGTATCAATAAATGCTAGGAGCCTGGGGAACAAGATGGAAGAGCTGCAGGTGATGACGGCAAAGGAGGAGGTGAACATAGCCACCATTACCGAGACATAGGCAACCCAACACCATGACTGGGACCTAGCCATTCCATGTTTTAAATTATTCCAGAGGGACAGGGAAAAATGGAGAGGGGGGAGTGGCTATTTATGTTAGGGAAGGGATCAGATGTAATAGGGAGGAGGGGGAGGAAGGCAGGTCAGAAGTCATTTGGCTGCAACTACACAACCCGAGAGGGACAATGGCCAGGTTGGGGGTTGTATACAGGCCTCCAGCCCAAAAGGAAGAGATTGATAGAGAGCTGGGGATCAGTAAAGGAGACCCAGTGGCAAAGGGAGCACTGTGGTGGTGGGGGACTTTAATTTACCACGGGTGGATTGGAGAATCTCTGCTATCGCATGCGCCAGGGAGCAGATCCTCCTGGAAGCCTACCAGGATGGCTTCCTGGCCCAGAGTGTAACAGAGCCAATGAGGGAGGCGAACATTCTAGACCTGGTGCTGGAGGACGGGGAGCAGTTCAGGGATGTTGGGGTGGAGGATTCACTGGCAAGTAGTGATCACCACATAGTGTGGTTCTCAATCAGTCTGGGTAAGTAGGTGGCCACTACTAAAACTAAGGTCCTGAACTTCAAAAGGACAGACTTCGGCAGGATGGGCAGCATACTAGAAAGGCACATAGCTAGCATCCGCTCAGAAATGGATGCCGAACAAAAATGCAGGAAGGCAGCGGCAAAGACCAACAGGATGCTAGGGTGCATAGCAAGAGGGATTACTTCTAGGCATGGGAAGTAATCTTGCCCCAGTACAGATCCCTGGTGAGGCCGCACTTGGGAGTACTGCATGCAGTTCTGGCACCCTTCTTAAAAAGGGACATCAAACTACTGGACAGGGTACAGTGCAGGCAACAAAAATGATCCTGGGGTTGGGGGATAAACCTTATGAGGAGAGACTGCGAGAGCTCAATATGTATACCCTGGAGGACAGAAGAGAGAGAGAGAGAGAGGGGATATGATTGAGACTTTCAAGTACCTGAAGGGTATGAACAGAGTAGGCACAGGGAGCTTGTTCAATCTAAAATGTGGAAGGGAAACCAGAGGACAATCTCTGAATTTGGAAGGGGGCAGGTTCAGGAGGGAGATGAGGAGACAGTATTTTACCAAAAGGGTGGTTGCAAGGTGGAATGTGCTGCCAGAAGAAGTTGTATCATTATGGACAGTGTGGAGCTTCAAGAGGGGGCGAGACAGTTTCAAAGGCAGGGTTCAAACCATGAGGGGGAAGGGGGTGGGTGCGGGGACAGCTGCAGTCTAATGGACTGAAGTGCTGCACACTCGAGCAGACTAGATTGACCGTAAGACCTGTATCTGGTGGCAATTTTGTATGTAAAAGGCGTGACTACATGCAGACCCAACATGCAGTGCAGTGCCTAGGCCTTCAATACTCCCTCCACTACCCGGCCACGATGTGGGTAGTCCACAATGAGGTGCCGCTGCCCTTTTCAACCACAGAAGCCTTGGGGGACTTTTTCAGAATAAACTGACCAAAGGAGATGCGTGACAAGAGATCCAGCCCTTCCAAACACAGTAGCCCTTGGATGCCACCAGAAGCAGAACCCGAGCAGGGCTGTGGGCCACAAGACATGGAGGCCAAGGAGGGTCACCGAGGAGACAGCAAATGGGACCTCCCGCCCCGGAGCAGAAAACGATCTCTGAAGGGCTCCCATCACAAACAGAGCCATCCTCAGGCAAGGGCGGGCCAAACACCACTCATGAGAACTGTGAGCAATAAAGGAAGGAATCAACGTTGCTGGCGTGACACATGACGGAGAACAGGTATGCAGCCCTGAGGTCCAAATCCATGGAGTTCCAGACCAGGCCGCAAGACACATTACCGGTGCCCCTAGAAGGAAAGCCTTCACAGACTGAAACAACCAACAGTTGTGGAAGTCCCAAATAGAGGAAGGCCACACCGTGTAACCCCCCGGTGGGGTAAGGAAAATGTTAATACCACTCAGCCTGGCCCTGCCTCTGCATCACCCAGGGCTTTCTATCATTTCCCTACCCCTTACCTCCTTCCCCTGCTGGCTGCGATTCTATGCAGGGCAGACACCAGAAAGCTCAATCGAGATCCTACAATGTGTGGACAGGTAGCTTTTAGGAGGGGAAATAATACACAAAGACGCCGCTTCATTTTAAACGACACAGGATCAGCAGCTTGGACTGACCCTTGCCAATTGGAAGTTATGGAAATTCATGCTACCACTGTTCTCAAAGATAGACATGCCACACTCTCAATATGTACTGGCACTTTAACACGCTTTACTGTAAAATGTATTGGCAACTTTACACACATCTCCTTAATGTAATGGTACACCAGTACCCACAATCCCCTACTCTGCATGGTTCAGGAGATACAATCTGCTGACAGGATGGGAAATCCAACTGGATGCCTGCTGGCATCTTCCACTCTACTTGCATCTGGCTCCCTGTCCCCACTACAATTCTATATGCACAGGTGGGGAAGGGCAAGATAGGCAAGATTTTATGGCACATATAAAGATGTTTGTCCAGCTTCTTTAACTCCCAAAATAAAAGTCTTTATCGATAAAAAATAAACTTATCTTTGCTGACATTTGACCAGTTTGAAGAAGATTACACCAAATGGAGGATCCAGATCTTTTGCTGAGCAGTACCACCTAAAGCGAAAAAATAATTATTGAAGCTACACAGGCATGTTACTTTATGACCGAAATGAGTGATGAATAAACTTGAACATTAAAACAGTTGTATACAATTTTTGTTTGTTCATTAGAAGAAAACTGCAATAAATGTACTCTTTCTCTAAATCATGCTTGTAGGCCTAGCAATATTTGAGTACATTTAATGATACATGTCTGCACTCACACCTGAAGGTCGACAATTACGATGCTCTCCACCCACTACAGTTACAGATCAGTAAGCAAGTTATTACTGGATACACACAGATACAAATATGTTGTCAGCAGATAAGGCCTTGTGGCCCATCCAGTCTGTCCTATCCCTCTTTCTAATGATTAAGGCACCCTAGATAATACAAGCCCCCCCATTCTAGCTTGATAATTCCCATTTGCCTATCCCACTCATTCTTGAATCCCTGAACCATAGCCACCCGCACCACTTCCTGGGGGAAGACTGTTCCATCTCTCCATCACCCTGTCAGTGAAGTAGAATTTCCTCACGTTCCCTCTAGGTTTCCCCCTTTAGTCTCATGCTGTGCCCCCTTGTTCTGCCATTTCCCTTTATGTGAAAGATGCTCCCCTCTGGTATCCTGTTGATCCCTTTTAGATATTTGAAAGTCTCTATCATGCCCCCCCTTCAGGGAGTACATACTTAGAGCTCTGAGTATCTCCTCATATGACTTATACCACATCCCTGACACCACTTTTGTTGCCCTCCTCCGTACAGTCTCCATCCTGTCTGTCTTTTTGGAGATGGGGCCTCCAAAACTGAACACAGTACTCCAGATGAGGCCTTACTAGGGAGTAGTACAACGGTACCACCTCTTCCCTCCTTCTATTTGTTATACTCCTCTCTATGCACCCTAGCATTCTGTCACTCTTTCCCTGCTTTGTCACACTGTTTAGCCACCTTGAGGTTGTCTTCTATGACTACCCCAGATCCCTTTTCTCTGTGGTGGCCTCCAGTGTTACCCCGTCTAGTTCATACTCAGCCCCAGGATTCTCCCTCCCTAAGTGCATAATCTTGCACTTTTTTTCATTGAAACCCAACTGCCATTCATTGGACCAGTTTTCTAACCTCTTTAGAAACATTCTAATTTTTTCTATACCTTCCTGTCAATCTACCCTGTTATATAGCTGTGTATCATCCGCAAACAGGCTAACCTTCCCTTCTAGTTCCTCTGCAACACTGCTTATGAAGACACTGAAGAGCACTGGTTCCAGCGCTGATCCCTGGTGTACGACACTTGTTACTGGTCCCTCCAGTGAGCTAACCCCATTTACCACCACCACTCTTTGTGTTCTGTTACTCAACCAGTTTTTGATCCACGTGACCACCTCTGTCCCCACCCCCAAATCTGCCAGCTTGTGGATTAGCTTCCTGTGTGGAAATGTGTTGAAGGCCTTCCTGAAGTCTAGATAGGCCACATCTACCGCTCTGCCCAGGTCTATTTCCTTTGTCACCAACTCAAAGTAATCAAGTTGGTCTGGCATGACCTCCCTGCCTTGGGTCCAGCAGCCCCCTTGTCTCTAGGTAATCCACCAATCTTTTCTTAAGTAGGGTTTCTCTCATATTACCTATTACCAAAGTCAAACTAACTGGCCGGTAATTTCCTGCTTCCACCTTGCTACCACTTTTTTGCAGGGTTACCACTTGTGCCCTCCTTCAGAACTATGCCTGTCCAGAACCACAACCTTTTCTACTAATCCACTGAACAGCTTAACCAGAGGTTTAGCCAGTTCCCCCCAAAGCTCCTTTAGGATCCTCGGGAGTATCCCATCGGGCCCCATAGCTTTATCCACCCTCAGTAGTACGTTCCATTTTGCTACCACCCTCTCCATGAAATAGTGTCTCCTTATTTCCCTCCCAAATCTTCCACCATCTATTCTTAGCCTATGCCCCCTGGTGTCTCTTCTTAGCTTAAAGACCCCATCTGCCCCATCCTTATTGATTCCCCTCAGATAATAGAATTTCTCTATTATGTCCCCCTGTCTCTTCCATCCTTCAGGGTGTACATATTCAGGTCTCCCAGCCTACTCTCATAGCCTCTCCTCTCCATTCCACATATCTTCTTTGTCCTCCTCCGCACCCCCTCCAGTAGCATAATATCATGCTTCAGGTATGGCCTCCTAAACTATACACAATACTCCAAGTGCGGTCTTACCAGCGACCTGTAGATGGGCAAGATCACCTCTCTTTGCCTGGATGAAAACACCTTCGCTATACACCCCAGCATTTTGTTCACATTTGCAACCACTCTCCTGCACTGGGAAGTGTTGTTCATGGTCCCTGTTAAGATTACCCCTAGGTCCTGCACCTCCTCAGTGATCACCAGCTTAACCCCTCTAAGCCAATATTCTCTCTTTGGGTTCTTTGCCCTGAAGTGCATAATCTTACATTTCTTTGCATTGAACTGCAGCTGACATCTCTCTGACCACTCCACTAGCTTGCTTACGTCCTCCTACAGCTGCTTCCATCTCTCCTCTCCTCTCCATCCACCACTGCTCCCATTTTGGTGTCATCTGAGAACAGACTTACCTTGCTCACCACCCCATGCACAATGACTGATATGAAGATCCCAAATAATATTGGTCCCAGCCCAGAGCCCTGTGGCACTGTGCTTGTCACTGGCTTTGGAGTTGAGAGCTCCCCTCCCACCACCACCCGCTGCAGCCTGCCACTCAGCCAGCTTGTAATTCAGTTCATCATTTTTGGCCCTACCCCTACAGAAGTTAGCTTCCCCCCAAGCCACCCATAAGGCACCGAATCCAAGGTCTTACTGAAGTCCAAGTAAAGAACATCCACTGCATGACCCTTATCCAGCTTACCTGTCACCTGGTCATAATATTGTATCAGGTTAGTTTGACAAGACTTCCCCTGAAACAAACCCATGCTGCCTCACATACTGGAGGCTGCTGTCCTCCAGGTACAATACCAGTCTTTCCTTTTGTATTATTTTCATGAGTTTGCACATTATGGAGGTGAGACTTACAAGGTGATAATCACCTGGTTCATCCCTTGGTCCACTCTTGTGTAATGGCACTACATGTGCCATCCTCCAGTCTAGTGGCACACATCCCAACTCCAGTGAGGTGTTGTACGGACCCGCCAGTGGCTCCGCCAACTCCTCCACCATCTCTCAGCACCCTGGGGTGGATACCATCCGGCCCTGGTGCCCTGTCTACCCTTAGTCCCTCTAGGACTCTCCCTCCCTCAATTCTTCCATTTGTCACCTCCTCTCCCCCTATCCCCACCCTCCCAGATCATGGTGGTAGCGCTCTCCCCCATTTCAACTGTGAACACTGAGCAAAAGTATTCATTCAGTGATTCTGCCTTTTCCTCTCCCTTTTCTGTCCACTCCTCATCCTTTTTTATCCTCACTATTGTCTCCTCACACTTGCTTTTCTCCCTGATGTATCTGAAAAAGTCTTTGTCCCTCCCCCCCGGTTAATTCCCTGCACTAATCTCAGCTTCTTCTGGGCCTTGGCTTCCCTCAATTTTCTGGTCACCTTCCTGGACCATCTTGTATACTCCTCCCTTTCCCCTTCCTTCCCCATCCTCCAATACCTCTGGTGTGACTCTCATTTTGCCCTCACCACCTCCACTACCTCGCAGTTCAACCAGCATGGTTTCCTTGTTCTGCTCCACTTACCGTCTTGGTGCAGACTTCCATTGCCTCTGTAATCCTCCATTTAATAATATCCCATTTCTGCTCTGTGTCCATCTCCTGCGTTATGCCCTCCAGTTTCCCTTTCAGTACTACCCGCATCCTCACAAAGTCTGCCCCCCTGAAGTTTACCACCTAGGTTACTGATTTCTCTGGCTCCACGCACATCATGATATTAAACCACACCATTTGCCCATCGCTGTCGGCTAGTGGGTCCTCCATCCTTATTTTCCTTACTGCCTCCCCATTAGTCAATACCAGATCTAAAGTGTTCTTTAGCCTAGTAGATACACTGACCAACTGCATCAGGAGACCCTCCTGGATCGTGTCCAGGAGCACTTGCTCTCTAGCACTGGAGGTGACCGGAATGCTCCAGTACACCCCCGGCAAGTTGAAATCCCCCACGATGACCACCTTCCTTTTTCTACATGCCTTTCTGATTTGTCCCACTAATTCCTGGTCAAGCTCTTCAGACTGGGGCAGCGGCTTGCATATCACCCCAATCCTCAGTTTCCTACCCCTTGAGTCTAGGAGCTGCAGCTAGCTTGCTTCTGTTCTCCTTTCTTCCCCCTCATCCCCTGTGCATTTGATCCCATCCCTCACATAGACTGCCACCCTACATCCTCCCCTCCTTACGGTCCTTCCTGTATAATTTGTACACTAGGATTGCCAGATCCCAGTCCCAGTGCTCACTTGCCCACATTTCCGTGACAGCTGCAATATCCACCCTCCACACTGCCAAGAGTACCTGTGGCTCAACTGATTTGTTGCCTAAACTCTCTTTTCAGCTGCCCCCGAGTCCTTCCCTGCTAGCTTGAGGGAGTAGGCTGTGACTCCACTCTATCAGATCACTGTCTACCTGCTGTCCACTTGCCACACCCCCAGTTTAAATCCACCTTTGCCACAATATACCTCGCCAGGTTGCTTTAATACCTCCTTCCCCATCTCACTCAGGTGCAGTCTATCCCTTGCAAACAGATTATTATTATCCCAGGTACTGCTTAAGCCACCCATGACCCCATACCCCTTAGTTTGACACCACTCCACCAACCATACTTTCAACTCCCTAATTCTCTCCTTTCTCACTGTGCTTGCTCAGGATACTGGGAGCACCTCTGAGAAGGCCACAGACTCCTTAGTCTCCTCACACAACCGTCCCACTTCCTCAGATCTCTCCCTTGTTACCTCAACCATTTCTTCCACTAAGTCATTTGTCCCCACTTGTACTACAATGTGCGGTTTCCTCCTACCCCTCCTTGCACATCTTAGGATTGCCTGTTTTGTCTTTAATTCAGGTATGGACTCCACCTATACCCCACTGTGCCTCTCTCCCCTTGCTGCCCCATCTGATCCCCTTCAGTATGGAGTCCCCAACACCAGTACACCCCCACTCCTCTTTCCTTGTGCCCGCTGCCACCCCCCACCCAGGTTCTCATTCCCGGGGCCACTCAAGAAGGTGCTTTTACCATCTGCCCCAATGTCTTCCCCCCTGCCCCTCTTAATTGAGACCCCATCCCCCTCCTCCTGTTTGACTGCCAATCTCCCTCTCCCAGTTTTCATTTACCTACCCCCTCTAAATCTTTCTGCTATATACCACTTTTTCCTAACCTGCTTCCCTACCCCTAATTACCTGACGATGGCATCACTTGGTTGAAAGCTCCACCTCTCTCCTACCTCTGACGATGCCACCTCCGGCTGACCCCCACCCCCTCTTATCTAATCAGTCTATCTGTTAATGTGTACTAATTTTATGTGTATAAGTTCAAACTTTACTATTACTGCCTGTGTATATACTTCAATGTTATTCTTTTTTTTTCTCTCTCTGTAAACTTTGTATTTTTGTAATGTTTGTTCAACACTGACATGGAACCTTTGAAAATGAGTCCTCGACGCAAAGGTATTAATCCCAAACTAAAAAAAATAAATAAATTATCCCTCCTAATGCCACACCATGCTCAATCTCTCCACTAGCAATGCCCCTCACCCCTCCTCTTCGTGAGTACTATCCCTTGTGCAATCTCCTCCTGCGTCCTCTTCCCCATGTGTCGGTGGTACAGCAAACATGTTCTCTACTCTCTTTGCATTACTATGTGTTTTCTCCTCTCTCCTGTCTACTGTTGCTCCTCTTTTGTTAGGCCCTACTGGAGTCCACTCTTCATCAACTGGCTTCCTGTCTAGTTTGCCCCCCCTCTACTCACTGTTCCTTCTCTGTGGTGTCCCCCAATACTCTCAGATGTCAGCCCTTCTACCAAAGCAATCCTCCCCTCACCGCTCAACCTCCCCAGCTCCCTGCCAAGCCACTGAACCTCTTCCTTGAGCCTCCTTAGTCTGTGGCATTTTGGGCACCCTCTCAGCCTCCCCATCCACATTGCTGCCCCACAACCCTACCCATGGTTCACACTACCTATACAGGACAGTGGAATACAGTCTCTCTACACTGACTACGGTTGTTTACAAACCCAGTCACAAACCCACCAATAGCTTTCCCAAGTCTCACAAACACATACAGTCCAGTGTGTGTCCAGTACAGTTAACAGTGTGTGTATGCAGACATCAGTTACCGCATGATGTCACCAGCTACCAGTATAAATATATTCCACTGCCGAGCTAGAGATCTACTAGTCCAGCGGTTCTCAAATGGTGAGGCGCGCCTCCCTGGGGAGGCGCGAGCTGCTTCCAGGGGAGGCGCGGAGGCTTGCTTGTGAAACCAGGAAGCAAACAAGCAGCCAAACTGAAAACAGCAAAACAGCGCCTCCGCGGACTGTAAACGCGCACATCCCCCATCCATTCTTCACAAACACATCATCCCCCCTCTCCCCTACCTTTGTCTTCAGTCCCAGTTGTCCCTTGATGACTCGATGAGGTGCTAATAGCACCTTGATGAGAGGCGCCAACTTCTTTCTGCCAGTGCCGGAGAAACGAGAAAGGCATAGGACCTAGAGGGGCTAGGAGGGTGTCACAAGCCAACCAATCAAGAGGCCGAATTTCATATGTACTGGACCAATGAGGAGCAGGCAAATAACAGCCAATGAGAAGGGAGGAAATGCAACCAATCGTATGCCTCACATTTCCAGCCAATGGCTGGCAGACTTCTTCGGCCAATCAGCTGCTGCTTACCCTGTGCTGCAGAACAGTTCCGCAATAAAGCAGCATGCCCGGGATGCTTTTTTTTCTCACAGCTGCTGAATCGGAAAGATCTGCGCTGAAATTTCAACCGGGGACCCGCTGCTTCAAGCCACTGCTCGAGTCGCCGACTCCGATCGTCCGTGTTCATTTTGCCACTGCTTCTTCAAGCCACTGCTCGAGTCGCCGACTCCGATCGTCCGTGCATTCACAGTTCATCTCGTTGAAGCTGCCAGCTGCCACCTGAACTGAACTCTCCTACGTCTGTTGCTGAAGGGGCTGGTAAGCATTGATTTTTTAGTTGTTTTTGCTGAAGGGGCTGGTCAACTCAGGGTTTTTGCTGCAGGGGCCTGGGGGCTGCATGGTGTTTTAAATATGCCTCTTAAAACATTTATTTCACCTCCATTGAGGGTCTGTAAGGTTGGGTCTTTAATGCAAAAAGTTCATTTGACCCCCATGGATGGCCTTCAAGGATGGAGTAAGGAAGGGTCTGTAAGGTTGGGGTTTTACCTGCTGCTAAAAATGTTCTTGCCCTCCCTCATCTTGGAGGGTTCTAAGGAAGGAGTTGTATAGTTGGTAAAAAATGTTCCTCCATCTATCTGCTGCTGTGAAAATGGGACTCTCAGCCAGTAGGTTCCATGAATATTGTTACTGGAAACAAGGAGTGTACATAGACAGAGCTGACTATTTCACAGGAAGGATTGCTTCTGGTTCGTTTTTTTGTCTGGTCTACTCTATTTGTATTTATGGAGGGGTATGGTTGAAATGCCACAAAGGAAGTCTTGTGGTGACTGGGGGTGCTACAATGCTACAATGATGGATCTGCATCTTTGGGCTCGGGCTGTGGAGACTTTTGGATGCTTCTGTTCTGTGGGAAGATGCAGTTGTGTCTGCTACTGTTTTGAAGTGATGGACCTGGTGGTTTTACTTGGAGGTGTAATACTGACGACAGGGTGTGTGTCGTCCCAGCATAACATCATGCCTGGGGTGATTAGGCACGGCCACAGGCCGAGTGTGATTAATCACCCAGAAGTGACGTTATCCCAGCGACACACACCCTGGAGTGCATTATTCGATTATACAATGGCTCATTGTTATATATAAAAAATATTTTAAAGAATGTTTTTATTAGTGTGAACAATATTTTTGTTTCTTAAGAGGAGATGAAACGAGAGATGCACGTACATAATGCCATCTACACTGGTTCACAGTGAGGCTGAGACTAGAGCTGTGGGTGTAGCTTGGGCATATATATGATTGTTTTTTGGTACTAAATGGTGCCCTTTTTGGGGGTGGGCTGCAGGTGTACCTTGGACATGAGGTGCTTCTTCAGGTCTTAAGGAATGGCCCTCCAACCCAAACGAGACCCTTCGGTAGGCATAATTTCTTTCTTGTGTGGCCTGGGTATCAAATGGTGCTGGTTATGTTCGTTTTTGTGAGTGAAGGGTCTGCTGGTGTAGCTTGTGGGGGTGAGAGGCTTCTTCAGGTTTTCAGGAGTGTTCCCTACCCCAAACCCATCCAAGACCCTTCACTGTAAAAAGCATTATTTGCCTTACCTATGTGTGCTGTGGGGTTCAAAATGTGTGTTGTAATCTTGTGTCTGCATATTTGGGTGGGTTGGGAGGCTTTGGAGTGAAGATCCCACATGAATACCCCACTGACATGCTGGAACTAACTGATAAGAAAATCGGTATGTATGAAGGAATTTCTCTTTGCTCCCCGTCCCCCAACCCCTGTGTCTTGCCTGTGTGTTGGACAGCGTGGAGTGAAGGCTGTGCTCATGGCTTACCTTACATGGGGTGCATCAGCCCAAAATAGGCTCAGTGGAGTGGGGTTCTTTGGTATTCACAGCAGGGCCTCTGCTGTGAAGTCACCCAGCTCACGCTGAGGTAGACCTCCCATCAGCTGGGTCCCTACTCTAAACTGCATCTGCCTCTGAGCACAGACAAGCACTTGGATCCATTTCCAGGCCCTTGCATACTAATTTGTGCTAGGATTGGCTGAGGTGTACCTCAACCCTTTTGTCACAGCGTGAGTGTTTATGTGCACTTAAATTAAGACATTGAGCTGACTGCACAGTTACAGTACACTCCTCTGTGAGTCACCTTTGCTGTGCAGATCAGGAAGCAAGCAGACAGGAGTTGCCATGTTGAGGTCAAAGAAGGTGAATGGAATCTGTGGTTGGTGTGCTGGTCTGGCTTGAGCTGGAGGAGTGAAACACAGGACTGGCTAGCTTGGGAACTGTGAGTGAAGCAGTGTTGGCCTGGCATGCCAAAGTGACAAATGGGAAAGTTTGGTTCTGGATAGAAATGGATTGTGAATCGTTTCTTAAACATCTCATTGCTTGGTTTTGTCTCATGGATGCACGTGCGAAACTATCGTAGGGAACAGTGTTTTTATTTGTTGGTCTGTTTATGATGCTCGCTCTTCTTTCAAATTGACATGCAGTTTGGGGTACTGCGTTTCTGCAATCATTGTTTTCTCTTTTGGAATGCCCGATTGTTGTTGGACATGCAAGTATGTGCATGTCCAGGAGGATTTTGGTTACATTGTTTGACAATTTCCAACATTGATGTACATCGTAGATAATGGATCGCTTTCTGGTGACTGGAAGAAAACGCTGCGATGGAGAAGTAGCTGTTGCTGACGCCAATGAAGGAGCTGCAGGCCTTCAAGCAAAGCGCAAGGCCAGACGGTATGATGATGAATACTTGAAGATGGGATTCACCTGGACTGGGACCAGTGAAGCACCTCGGCCACAGTGTGGGTATGTGCTGACGTTCTGGCACAAGACAGCATGCGACCCTGCAAGCTGCGGCGGCATTTGGAGACAAAGCATCCCAGCCTAGTTTCCAACCTCTGGAATTCTTTCTTCGAAGCTACAAGAACTGAGGGGCCAAAAGAAACTGGTGGAAAGGCATGGCACTGTGCCTAGCAAAGTTGGAAGCCTCTGACAGTGGCATTGCGAATTGCCAAAGCAGGAAAACCACACAGCATTGGTGAGCAATTACTTCTTCCTGCTGCAAAAGAAATGTGTGCAATAATGCTGGGAGACAAAGCAGCAGCACAGCTAGATGTCATCCCCCTCTCCAATGACACAGTTTGCCGGCGCATTGAGGAGTTGTCTGTTGATGTCAAGAAACAGATACTGGACTCTGTTCGGCAAAGTCCATACTTTGCATTACAAATTGATGAGTCCACTGACATTGCCCATGCTGCACAGCTCCTTGTCTATGTCCGTTATGCCATGGAGACTGAAGTCTCAGAAGAATTCCTGTTTTGCCAACCACTGCCTGCACGAGCAACTGGGGAGGAGCTGTTCCACATGCTCAATAAATTCATTACAGAAGAAGATCTTGCCTGGAGCCAATGTGTGGGAATTTGTAGTGATGGAGCACGGGCAATGACTGGCAGACACAGTGGCATGGTGACAAGGTTGCAAGCAGTGGCTCCTAGTGCTGTGTGGAATCACTGCATGATCCACAGGGAAGCACTAGCAGCCAAGAGGATGCCAGCTGATCTTCACAAAGTCTTGGCAGATGCTGTGAAAGTCGTGAACTTTATCAAGGCACGGCCAGTAAATGCAAGACTCTTTGCTGTGCTGTGTGAGGAGATGGAGCAAACCACAAACAACTACTGCTGCACACAGAGGTCCGTCTGGCTGTCCAGGGAAAAGTACTAACATCGCCTCTTTGAATTGCGTGATGAAGTGCGTATTTTCCTTGCTGACTGTGGCTCTGCACTTGTGGAAAATTTCCATGATTCACGGTGGCTTGCATTGCTGGCATATTTAGCGGATGTTTTGACAGACTCAACACACTCAATGCCTCACTTCAAGGTCGGGACACCAACATGTTCATTGTAAGGGACAGGATTGAGGCATTTTGTCAGAAACTACAATTATGGTCTTCAAGACTGCAGCAGGGATTGGTTTCCTCCTTCCCACACTGGAGGATTTCCTGCAGGAAAATGAGCTTTCCATTGACAGTGTCCAGATGCCATTTCAGAACATTTAAGTGGACTGCATGAAAACTCTGTGAGTACTTCCCTGAATACCAGCAGGAGGAGTGTAACCAGTGGGTTAGGAATCCGCTCATTTTAAACCGAGGTCTGTGGACAACCTGCCATTAAGAGAGCAAGAAAGCCTTATAGATATGGCTACAGACCCAGCACTGAAGGTCTCTTTGGACAGTTGCCACTGGCTAAGTTTTGGCTGTCACTGGGGTGTGAATTTCCAGAATTAAAACAACGAGCGCTAAGTGTTACTGCCTTTGCTTCAACCCTATCTCTGTGAGTCTGGGTTCTCTGCACTGGCTGCCATAAAGACAAAGTATAGGTCCGCCTCAGGGTTGAAGATGACTTGCGCCTACCTCTCAACAGTGCAGCCACTAATCCAGCAACTGACTGCCAAAAGCAGGCTCACAGGCTCCTTCAGCTGAATGATTTTAAAACTTTCAGATGCTAGATTTGGTGGTGGGGTGCCTTTTAACGACCGCGAAAAACAGGCGTACAGGCTGTCTTCAGCTGACTGACTTAAACAGCACTGGATGTACAGCACATTTTTATCAGTTGACTTTATTGCTGCTTTGCATGGTATCTGGTGTGCAGTGGTAAACTGCCTTTCAGTTGACTTTTAATTAGTCATTTGCACTGTATTTACAATGCACAGTGCTTCACTTTGTAAATAAAACACTATCATAGTATATTTTGCCTGTTTCGTGATTGCGCATGAAATCGCGCATGAAATTTCATATCCTTTTGAGTGTGTTCTACTGTGCTTGAGACATGGGGAGGCCCAGGCTTGTCCAAAGTGACATAGGGGAGGCTCAACCTGAGAAGGTCTGAGAACCCCTGTACTAGTCTGATTAATCCACTTTAGGCCCAACTGCTCAATCAGTGTGTGCATAGATAATGTCCTACTTCTGGACTTTGAACTAGGCCTCCTCCACCCTAGATTGTTTCTTCTTTGCCTACCTGCAAGTTTTATTGAGCTGCTGCCTGACATGACGGTCTCTGCCTAACCTGAGACTACCCTAATTGTTATCCTACATGCTGCCTGTATTGTAAAACCCTATTGTATCCTTGTACTAACCTTGATGTTTGATGCACTTGATATTTAACCTTACTTGTCTTGCCTGTTGTTCATAAATGTACCTTGTAATCTCCCGGGTCGCACCTGAAAATAGGTACTTGGTTGTCTAGAAACATAGAAACATAGAAGTTGACGGCAGATAAGGACCGCAAGGCCCATCCAGTCTGCCCATTTCTTTTTCTACCTTATAAATGTGCCATCGGCCTTTGCTCTGTCAGTGACCTATCTATTCATAGTCATTTGTATTGCTCCCTTATGCCTATCCCATGCCTGTTTGAAGCCCTGCACTGTATTCATAGCCACCCACTTCTTGTGGTAAGCCATTCCATGCATCTACCACCCTTTCTGTGAAAAGAATTTCTCACATTCCCCCTAATCGGCCTCCTCTAATCTCATGCTGTGTCCTCTTGTCCTGCTATTTTTCTTATATTTAAACATGTTAGACTCTTTCACCTTGTTTATGCCCTTAAGGTGTTTAAATGTCTCGATCATATCACCTCTCTCCTCCTTTGCTCAGGGATACATATTGAGCTCCGTTAATCTGTCCTCATATGTCTTCTGATGCAGTCCCTGCACCATTTTGGTTGCCCTTTCTGGACTGCCTCAATTTGGTTAATGTCCTTGTGAAGGTGTGGCCTCCAATACTGCACGCAGTACTCCAGATGGGGCCTAACCAATGTCTTGTACAGAGGGATTATTACTCTCTCTTACGACTTGTGATACCCTTAATACACCCTAACACCCCTAGCCTTACCTACTGCTTTGAGGTCTGTTTGGATGATTTTAGGTCATCAGTGATGATGATGCCCAAGTCTCTTTCTTCCTTTGTGACTGCTAGCAACTCCCTCCCAGCCTATAAGTGGCTTCAGGGTTTCTCTTCCCTATGTGCATGATTTTGCACTTCTTTGCATTAAATCCCAGTTGCCACTCTTCTGACCATTCTGCTAGTTTATCCAGATCTCTTCTCATTCTGCCCACCCCATCTGGATCATCTACTCTGTTGCAGATCTTGGTGTCATCTGCAAACAGACAAGCCTCTCCCTCTAGTCCATCTGCGAGGTCACTAATGAAGATGTTGAAATAGGACTGGCCCAGGACTGATCCCTGAGGTACCCACTTGTGACTTGCATCTCTTCTGACTGTATACCATTTACCACCACTCTCTGTTTTCTGCCAGTCAACCAGTTTGCCACCCAGTTGACCAACTTCTGACCCACCCGAGCCTACCTAGCTTATTTATCAATCTTCTATGTGGAACAGTGTCAAAAGCTTTGCTGAAGTCAAGGTAGGCGACATCAACTGCTCCCCTTGGTCCACCACTCTGTTACCCAGTCAAAGAAATCTATGAGATTAGTTTGACAGGACCTTCCTTTGTAAACCCATGCTGTCTTGGATCCTGTGCCCTATGGATTCCAGGTGTTGCACTATCCTTTCCTTAAGGAGTGCCTCCATAATCTTGCCCACTACTGAGGTAAGACTGACCGGTCTGTAGTTCCCCGCCTCCTCCCTGCTACCACTCTTGTGGAGTGGGATCACATGAGCCCTTCTCCAGTCTTCTGGGACCTCTCCTGTGCTCAGAGACTCACTAAACAATTCTGCTAAAGGCTCTGCTAGTTCCTCCTTAGCTCATAAGTACCCCTGGGATGTGGCACCATCAGGTCCCATTGCCTTATCCACCCTGAGCTTAGCAAGCTCTTGTAGGACCCTTTCTTTTGTGAAGGGAGTAGTGCTCACCTCCCTCCCCTGTGTCCATGATGTTGAGCCAGGGCCCTGCCCTACCTTCTCTTCAGTAAATACTGAGCAAAAGTATCTATTTAGGATAGATGCCTTTACAGGGTCCTCCTCTCACATGCTCCCTTTTCCCATTAAGCTTAGCAATTCCCCTCTGGACTTTCTCTCCTTTCACTAATGTATCTATAGAAAGTCTTGTCACCTTCTTTTACTGTCCTGCTAGTGTTTCCTCAGTTTGGGACTTTGCCTGCCTTACTGCCTTACCTGCTTCCCTTAGGGCAGTTTGGTATGCCTCCTATCTTCATCCCACTGTGTTCCCTTATATTTTCTGAAGGCCAGCCTTTTGGCTCTGACCTTTCTGCTACTGTATTTGAGAACCAAAGTGGTTTCTTCTTCTTTACACTTCCTTTTCTGTCTAACACAATGGGATGTTGCTTCAAGTATTGTATCCTTAATGCTTGCCCACTTTGCCTGTACCTCCTCACCTGTGTTTCTTTTGCCAGGGCTAGCTTAACTCTGTTGGCCATCTTATCAAAGTCAGCTCCTCTGAAGTCCCATATTTTTGCCTTGGAATGGGATGATTTAGATGTAGTAGCCAAATTGAACCATACCATGTGATGGTCACTGGCCCCAGGTGACTCTTCTACCTGGAGATCTGTGATCCCTTCTTTGTTAGTCAGTACTAGATCTAGGATAGCCCTGTCTCTTGTGGGTTGCTGTACCAGTTGTTTGAGGCCCTCCCCTGCAGGGAATCCACTATGTGTCTAGTTCTGGCCGATGTTCCTGCTGGTATTGACCAATCTGTATCTGGCATGTTGAAGTCTCCATTATCAGAACCTCCTTTAGCTGTCATGTTTTGTATATCCTCTAACAGTATGTGTCTATGTCCTCCCTCTGGTCTGGGGCCTGTAGACAACCCCAGTTCTTATGGCTGTCCCATTTCCTGTTTCCAGGGTGACCCACAGTTCTTCTGGCTCATTATGTGTATTCTGAATTTCTGTAGCTTTGATATTTTCATTAACATACAGGGCCACTCCCCCTTTGCACCTCGGTCTCTTCTGAACAATACATAGCCAGGTACTGAAGTCTCCTAGGTGGTTACTGGTAAACCACGTCCTCACTAATTGCTACTATGTCCAGTTTAGCCTCTGACATTATTGCCTGCAGGTCTGGGATCTTATTTCCCAGGCTGTGAGCATTTGTGTACATGATTTTCCATTGGCCAGATTTTGGTGTGTTATTGTTGGGTGAAGTTTGCTATTACCCCCTGTGCATCGTATGGGAGACATCAAACCTTTTTTCTTACCTGGTGATGCAAATGAACGGCAAACACGCTGAATTCCTGTTTGACCACTAGCTGAGGGGAGGTGTCTTCCCATTCGACGATGGGGTGCTGCACCCTCTCCCATTTGCTAGTTTAAATATTCTGCAAAGACGTCAAACTTCTGCCCCAATGCTACTCCCTCTTTAGTCAGATGCAGTCCATCAAATTTAAAGAACTTTCGCCCCAGAACTGTTGCCAGTTCCCTACAAATCTGTGTCCTTTTTCTGGCACCAGTCCTTGAGCCACGTGTTTAGCTCCCCTATCTCCCTTCTCTGACCTTCCGTCCATCTGCTCCCTTCTCCCAGACTGGCAGGATCTCAGAGAAGGAGATGCCGGACTAAATAGATGATAGTTTGTCACCCAGCCTAGTCAGGTGTTCCTTGGTCTCCACAACTGACCGGCTGGCAAGATCATTACCCTATGTGTACTAGGACATCAATGTTTTCTCCTGCTTTGTGAACATTTATAATGCGGTCAGTGCTCTCTCCATGCTGATGTACCTGGGAGACATCTGACCATCACCCTGGTTGGAGATGGGTATCAACTCCCGAATCATGGAGTCTCCTATGATCAGAAGTTTTTGGATTTCTTGTGCTTGTTTAGTTTTGGTTCCTGATTTGGGTGAGTATTGTTGTGCCAGCTCCTAGTTGCTTGTGTCCTGCTCTGCAGTGTCTTCTGCCTCTTTATTTGATTTCAGAGATAGAGGCAGATACCGTTTATATGGTTTTTGAGGTAATGTGTTGAGAGCAGAGTGATGGGGCACCTGATTTGCTCCTCCTAACCACCTGCCAACCTCCTGGACCAACTACCCTCTGCGGTCCAGGTTTTTCTGTTGGATGCTGGGGAAATGGCGGGTGGTTCTTATAATGTATTTCCTTCAATATGAAATTTGAGGCGTGGCATCTCTGCCCATGCTGCCCGAGCTGAGACCTAAGATCTCCAAAGGCTCCAGCATGTAGGACAGTGTCCTAAATCCTGTAAGACTGTCCTTCTGAAAATTGTTCCACAGTACCTGCAGTTAATGAAATCCATTACAAATAAGTTGCTGGGTTTGTAACCTAGTCAGAGTAATTAGAAGGAAAAAATGCAAGTAATGGTTTAATTGTGCTTTGTTTAACTTGTTATAACAAGTTAAATTACTAGTGCCCTGTAAATGAGATCACCTTGTGGAGGCCCCACTGATCCGCCCCTTCCTGCTCTGTCACAGGAAATGTCACAACTGTGGTACCCTATAAAAGGAGTGTAGCGTGGGGTGGTTGGGGATGGGGGTGGGTGGCTGGGCCCTTCCCCTGCCTAAAAAGAAGAACCACGGACGAAAGAACAAGGAGGTAAGAGCAGAAACAATCAGTCAACAACAAATGCAGTAACCCTGAAAGCTTATCCTAATGTTAGATAAAACTGTAAAACCTGTAAAGCACCACCTGTAATAATTTCAGAGAAGATATACCCTGTAAGAAACACTTTGCTCCAGAGAAAAATAAAGCAGTAACAGAAGATATACCTTGCAAAAGCTCAATTTGAATCAGAAGATTACAGCAGTAATCTGTTAGCACACACCTGTAGGCACACCTTGTAATAATGCAGAAGAAGGTATACCAGCAACAACAATTTGAATCAGAGAAAAATAAAGCAATGAAATGTTAACAACAAACAGTAGCAATCCCTGTGAGTAAAAAATAAAAACACCACCACATTGTGAAATCTGCTTAGCCAAACTAAGTCTTAATCCTTCTCCCTTGCTCTGGGTAAGTTTTCTACTCTGCCTTTCAAGCAGTCTTAGAAGGAAAGAGCTCAGGTGAAGCTAGGTGCTTCGGCCAGCAAACCAAGTCTTCTACCTCCAAGATATCAACTAACCTGACTTTTTAACCCTTCTTTCTGTTGGAAATTACTGACAGTTTGCCAGCTCCACCCCCACATACACACCTAATCCTTTGGAAGAGCTGTGGGAGGAAAAGCAATTAGCTCCTTCAATGTGAGAAGGAGACTGAAACACCTCTGAGACAACAAACCTTTTCAACAAACAAGAAAAAAAAAAACACAGTGTCAAACAGTAATTTTGCTTAGCCCAATGATAAAAAGTCACAAAAATGTAAGCTCCACCTGTAATACAGTAATTTCAGAGAAGATATACCCTGTAAGAAACACTTTGCTCCAGAGAAAAATAAAGCAGTAACAGAAGATATACCTTGCAAAAGTCAATTTGAATCAGAAGATTACAGCAGTAATCTGTTAGCACACACCTGTAGGCACACCTTGTAATAATGCAGAAGAAGGTATACCAGCAACAACAATTTGAATCAGAGAAAAAAATAAAGCAATGAAATGTTAGCAACAAACAGTAGCAATCCTCTGAGTAAAAAATAAAACACCACCACACAGTAAATCTGCTAGCCAAACTAAGTCTTAATCCTTCTCCCTTGCTCTGGTAAGTTTTCTACTCTGCCTTCAAGCAGTTCTTAGAAGGAAAGAGCTCAGGTGAAGCTAGGTGCCTTGGCCAGCAAACCAAGTCTTCTACCTCCAAGATATCAACTAACCTGACTTTTAACCCTTCTTTCTGTTGAAATACTGACAGTTTGCCAGCTCCACTCTCACAACACACCTAATCCTTTGGAAGAGCTGTGGGAGGAAACAATTAGCTCCTTCAATGTGAGAAGGAGACTGAAACACCTCTGAGACAACAAACCTTTTCAACAAACAAGAAAAAATAAACACAGTGTCAAACAGTAATTTTGCTTTAGCCCAATGATAAAAGTCACAAAATGTAAGCTCCACCTGTAATACAGTAATTTCAGAGAAGATATACCTGTAAGAAACACTTTGCTCCAGAGAAAAATAAAGCAGTAACAGAAGATATACCTTGCAAAAGTCAATTTGAGTCAGAAGATTAAGCAGTAATCTGTTAGCACACACCTGTAGGCACACCTTGTAATAATGCAGAAGAAGGTATACCTAGCAACAACAATTTGAATCAGAGAAAAAAATAAAGCAATGAAATGTTAGCAACAAACAGTAGCAATCCCTGTGAGTAAAAATAAAAACACCACCACACAGTAAATCTGCTTAGCCAAACTAAGTCTTAATCCTTCTCCCTTGCTCTGGTAAGTTTCTCTACTCTGCCTTTCAAGCAGTCTTAGAAGGAAAGAGCTCAGGTGAAGCTAGGTGCCTTGGCCAGCAAACCAAGTCTTCTACCTCCAAGATATCAACTAACCTGACTTTTTAACCCTTCTTTCTGTTGGAAATACTGACAGTTTGCCAGCTCCACCCACATACACACCTAATCCTTTGGAAGAGCTGTGGAGGAAGAGCAATTAGTTCCTTCAATGTGAGAAGGAGACTGAAACACCTCTGAGACAACAAACCTTTCAACAAACAAGAATAAAATAAAACACAGTGTCAAACAGTAATTTTGCTTGGCTCCAATGATAAAAAGTCACAAAATGTAAGCTCCACCTGTAATACAGTAATTTCAGAGAAGATATACCTGTAAGAAACACTTTGCTCCAGAGAAAATAAAGCAGTAACAGAAGATATACCTTGCAAAGACAATTTGAATCAGAAGATTACAGCAGTAATCTGTTAGCACACATGTAGGCACACCTTGTAATAATGCAGAAGAAGGTATACCAGCAACAACAATTTGAATCAGAGAAAATAAAGCAATGAAATGTTAGCAACAAACAGTAGCAATCCCTGTGAGTAAAAAATAAACACCACCACACAGTAAATCTGCTTAGCAAACTAAGTCTTAACCTTCTCCTGCTTAGCCCACACACCTAATCCTTTGGAAGAGCTGTGGAGGAAAGCAATTAGCTCCTTAATGTGAGAAGGAGACTGAAACACCTCTGAGACAACAAACCTTTTCAACAAACAAGAAAAAATAAAACACAGTGTCAAACAGTAATTTGCTTAGCCCAATGATAAAAAGTCACAAAATGTAAGCTCCACCTGTAATACAGTAATTTCAGAGAAGATATACCCTGTAAGAAACACTTTGCTCCAGAGAAAATAAAGCAGTAACAGAAGATATACCTTGCAAAAAGTCAATTTGAATCAGAAGATTACAGCAGTAATCTGTTAGCACACACCTTGTAGGCACACCTTGTAATAATGCAGAAGAAGGTATACCAGCAACAACAATTTGAATCAGAGAAAAATAAAGCAATGAAATGTTAGCAACAAACAGTAGCAATCCCTGTGAGTAAAAAATAAAAACACCACCACGCAGTAAATCTGCTTAGCCAAACTAAGTCTTAATCCTTCTCCCTTGCTCTGGTAAGTTTCTCTACTCTGCCTTTCAAGCAGTCTTAGAAGGAAAGAGCTCAGGTGAAGCTAGGTGCCTTGGCCAGCAAACCAAGTCTTCTACCTCCAAGATATCAACTAACCTGACTTTTTAACCCTTCTTTCTGTTGGAAATTACTGACAGTTTGCCAGCTCCACCCCCACATACACACCTAATCCTTTGGAAGAGCTGTGGGAGGAAAAGCAATTAGCTCCTTCAATGTGAGAAGGAGACTGAAACACCTCTGAGACAACAAACCTTTTCAACAAACAAGAAAAAATAAAACACAGTGTCAAACAGTAATTTTGCTTAGCCCAATGATAAAAAGTCACAAAATGTAAGCTCCACCTGTAATACAGTAATTTCAGAGAAGATATACCTGTAAGAAACACTTTGCTCCAGAGAAAAATAAAGCAGTAACAGAAGATATACCTTGGAAAAGTCAATTTGAACTGAAGATTACAGCAGTAATCTGTTAGCACACACCTGTAGGCACACCTTGTAATAATGCAGAAGAAGGTATACCAGCAACAACAATTTGAATCAGAGAAAAATAAAAGCAATGAAATGTTAACAACAAACAGTAGCAATCCCTGTGAGTAAAAAATAAAAACACCACCACACAGTAAATCTGCTTAGCCAAACTAAGTCTTAATCCTTCTCCCTTGCTCTGGTAAGTTTCTCTACTCTGCCTTTCAAGCAGTCTTAGAAGGAAAGAGCTCAGGTGAAGCTAGGTGCCTTGGCCAGCAAACCAAGTCTTCTACCTAGTGTGCTCACCCGGTTAACAAAAGCAAATAAATAAATAAAGTATGTAATGTGCTAGGGGTGGGTGGGGGAGGTTGGGTCCCTGAGTACTAGAGACAGACAATCAGCTACCCCAGCCGACCCTCACTGAGACACTCAGCTGCACCAGCAAAATCCTCTAAACAGGTACCTTTCCAACTTAAGTCACAAAGCCCCCTGGTACCACATTGTCAATATCTTTCTTTACTACCCTGCCCCCCTCTGCCCCAGGTCTCACAATCCCTTCCCTGTCTTCCTTCTCTCGCTAATATACCCAAAGAATGCTTTCCCTCCTTCCTTCACCAATTTAGCTAGCTTTTCTTTGGTTTCCGCCTTCGCTGTCCTTACTGCTTTGTTCGCCTCCTTTCATTTTTCCAAGTATTCTTGCCTGTCCTCCTTGCTTTGTGTTGCCTTGTACATCAGAAATGCCATCTTTTTTCCTCTTACTAGCTCTGCTACTCCCCTCAGGAACCACAGTGGTTTCCTCTTTCTTGTGCTCTTGCTGCAGGGCCTGGCACAATGGTTTGCTACCAGGTGCAGGCCTTCCCTTATCTTATCCCACTGTTCCACTACTCACGTTATGTCATTGTATCCCTGCATAGCCTTCCTGAATTAGTCCTTCATCTCAGTGACGACTGTCCTGCTGAAATCCAGCAGATAGAAATATATTTGAAATTTGTTTGCTCAAAGTAGACTTTACAACAAAGAAACATGATCAATGTATGCCGTAATTTCTCAGAAACTAAAAAGTATGGAAGAAGACTAGGTGGTACTGTACACGAAATATGCCAGCAGAAACAGGCCTTATGGTCTATTTAGTCTGCTCAAATGCAAAGCTAGCACCCTTATGTTGCAGCAGCCCCACCCTCCTTCCCCCCTTCCCCATTACCATTAAAAGTATATGTAGATATACACAACCATTACGTGGGTGGATAGTGGTCCCCACCACCCCACCTCCAATCCCCGCCAAAGGTATCAGCTCCCCCTGCAACAGACAACCCAGGCCAACCTTTGTTTTGCTACATATCTCTGTCTGTGTTATACCAATTGTGCCCTGCATTTATGTGAATTGTGCCCTGTTGCACTGTAACTGTTATTTATTTAAAGTTATTTTAAATTAGCCTGCCTGCTAGTATTGGCTACTGCTGTGATACTGGTTATGTTTTTCTTGACTTTACTGCTTGCTCTTGATTTTCCTCTCCCCCACTGCCTTCCAGCCTATATTCCTCCTTCCTCTCCTACCTAGGTCTTTCTGCCTACCACTACCCCCATTTTTCATAACTTGTCCTGGCGTCCTCCTAGCCCTCCCTGGTGTTTCTCCCTGTCTCCTTCTTGCTGCTCTCTCTGTACCTTAAACCCTCCCATTTCCCTGCAACTTGCACCTCTCCATTTCACACCACCTCTCACTGCCCTATTGTCTTTTCCGCCTGGAACACATCCAAGCCTTCTCTGAGCACCTCTTCCTTTGTTTCTTAGATCTCTCCCCCCCCACCCCCCGGTGATGCTTTCCCACCAGCCACCCACCCCTGCCTCCCTTCCTATATTAATCTCCTGTATTTCTCTCCACCCCCAGGGACACATGCGCCTGAGCGGTGCCTCAATCCTGCCATTTTGGCCGTTACCTCGGCTGCCACCACCGAAGCCAACACCATCATCAGACCACCCTCTTGGTTCTCTTTGCCGGATCTCCAACCCAGGTAGTACAGCTAGAAACTTCCTCAGAGCCTTTCAGTAGTGTGAGGACTCTGACTGGTGTGGCTTTCGGAGGCTAAGTTCGATTGGTCCGTCCCTCCCTAGGCTGCCGCTGATTGGAGCACTTTTTCCCCATTACTTTCTATGCACTCTAGGCATACTTATTTTTAACTGCAGCGCTAGGGGTTTTTCTCCCACCCCCTCCCCCTCCCAGGCCTCCTTTAAATACTCTCCACGCTACTCCCCTATCGTCTCCCTTCTGTCCTATTCATCCATAGCGCCACTTCTCACTCTCCATCTTAGCCAAGGATACCTTCTGCCATCCTCGCTGTGCTCGTATCCCCTACCTACCTCGCGCCTACTACTTAAACAGCATCCCTGGTGGTTCCTCTTTTCTCCTCTTAACAATCCTGCATAACATTTACCTTACCACACTTTTCTCTCACCCCTTGGTCTGCCTTCTTTATTGATAATTGGTCAATCTGTCTTGACTCTGACATAATAAGGTTTTTTTTGTGTGTGTTTTTTTTCCCTGTTTCTCCTCTAATCTAACTCACCTATCCTATTCCATACTCTGCAACATTCTCTCTCACAGGTCTGTCTGCCTTGACCCAGCACTGTCTCCCTTGCCACCTCTGTAATTATTTTACCACTCACCCCCACCTTTATCCGCCAGACTCTGC
Source organism: Neoceratodus forsteri (assembly GCA_016271365.2). Lineage (NCBI taxonomy): Eukaryota > Metazoa > Chordata > Ceratodontiformes > Ceratodontidae > Neoceratodus > Neoceratodus forsteri. The sequence continues at coordinate 1,287,060,042 of CM057453.1, forward strand.
CTGGCTTCTCTCTCCCTCCCTCTGACCCTTAACTTCCGGCCCCCCACCCCCCTATCACAATGGCCCTCTCCTCTCTGCCCCTCTGTCTATTTTTTCTCTCCTCCTTGATCCCATTGTCTTACCTGCCTGGCGCCTGTTTCCCCATTTCCTTTGGGGCTACAATTTGGACTTCATCTACCAGCCCTTGGGAACCATCGCCTCTGGGTTTTACCCTCCTCATTGCCCCTCCACCGTGACTGACAGGAGTCACCACTGGAATCAAGACAAGGTTATTTACGTTTATCTCTTCCCACCCTTACTGCTAGCACACATTACCTCCCTCTGGGATCATAATACAAAATGGATTTCTCGCTCCTGTCTGAGATGGATGAAAGAATTCTCCCTCAAACAACTCTGTTGGTGCACCCTGAAACTCCTGCTGCTGCTACTACTACTACTATCAGGCAATATACACCCAAACCCTAGCCCCACAATCCCAGGCTATGACCACCAACAGTGTCACTCTGGGGCACTCACCTTGCTACACTTAACGTCTGTAGCCTCCTACCAAAACTCGATGCCCTGCAAATATTTACCCTGATGTTCTTGTGATTGTTGAAACTTGGCTTACTCCAAAAATTCCAGACAGTGCAATTACCCTACCAGGATACAATGTTTTCAGACTTGACAGGACCTCAAAAAGAGGTGGTGGGTGTGCTACCTACCTCAGACACTCTCCTAGGGCACCCTGCACAAACCCCACCCTCGGCTTCGACTGGCCAGATCCCACCCATCAGAATTCTACTCGGGGCACGTAACAAGGTGCTTACTATTACTGCTGTCTACATCCCACCAAAGGAACAAGGTCAAGGTCTAAACTCCATCCTGGACTTTATCCGCTCAACCAGCCACTAGGCTCTGCGACTATCCTTATGGGTGACTTTAACATTAATTGGCTCAGATCAGATACAAATGACTTTAAGGATGCAATCTCAGCCACCAACCTTACCCAGCTAGTCGCCACCCCACCAGGCTCAACTATAAGACTGGCACAAGCTCCCTTCCGGACTGGATCCTGACAAACCACCCACCCCACATCTCAAAAGTCATTGTCCTACCAGACTCGTTAAGTGACCACTCCCCAGTCATCTGTGAATGGTCAAACAAATTCAGCCTCCCCCCGCCTAAACTTATTACAAGCAGAATCCTCCCATGAGGCAAATTGAAGCACCTCAAATCCCATCTCAGTCAACAAGACTGGTCCTCTATCTACCAAGCATCGGACGTCAACACTGCTCTAGACATTTTCATTAACACCTTCAATGCTGCTTGAGACTCCTACGCCCCTTACAAAAAAGGGGAAAATCAAAGGTCTCTGCAACCCATGGCTCTCTGGGTAGCTCCTATCAATAATGAAATCTAGGGATCACCTATGGGCCCGGGCTACTGGTAGGCAAGTTGATATACAAAACTACAAACGCACTAGAAATGACTGTACTAAAGCAATAAGACTGCAGAAAAGTACCTACTACAAAGCTGCTCTCACTAATACATGGGGTAAGGGGAAGTTCTTCTGGAATAATATTAAAGAAGTCGCAGGGAAATTGCCCAAAGCATCACCTACCATGCTGGAAGTAGATAGGACTATAACCCTGGACCCTGCCACCATAACAAACACGTTTAATAATGTTTGCATGGATCTCAGTAGTGTGCTCCCACATGACTTCTTCGATGTTGCCCTCCTTTCTACTCCCCCTCTCACTACCCTGCCCTCCTCAATCTGGCCACCTTTTTACTTCAAAGCAGTCAGGAAGCACGAAGTGTGTAAATACATCAGCAAGGCAATCATAGGACAAAGAACCACTCGACCTTAAGTTACTGTCCCTTAGGCGTGACAAAGTACTATCCTCACTTGGCCAATTCCCAAACAGTTGGAAATCCGCCATCGTTACGCCACTTCACAAAAGTAGGGACAAGGCCTATTATGGGAAATATAGGCCTATATCCATACTAGCCCCCCTCTCAAAGGCCATTGAGCATTTAGTCTCTTACCAGCTGACAGAATATTTGGCTAAGCATGGCATCCTTTGTAAACAGCAGCACGGATTCAGGAAAGGTCACAGCACTATGTCAGCCCTCCTAGAATTCACTGGTGCAATCCACAACTCCCTCGACAACAATCAACTGACAGGATCAGTCTTCATTGACCTGACTAAGGCTTTTGACACCATCCATTACCGACTACTCATCACAGAGCTTCATAATACTGGCCTTTCCCCAGAAGCTATATCTTGGTTTAAAAGCTACCTGGAAAATCGATCCCAAAGAGTGAAAATTGCTCACATCCTCTCTGATGCAAGATCCATCCGTTCAGGAGTCCCGCAGGGATCCATTCTCGGTCCACTCCTCTTCAGCCTTTTCTTGAACACTCTCCCACAATCCTGCCCAGAACAAATCCTGCTTTATGCGGACGATGCAGTCATTCATGCCACACACCATGACCCCCTTCTACTCCAAAAAAGCTCCAGATGGGTTTCACCTCCGTTGAAAAATGGTTTAATAGACAAAAGCTGGTTCTCAACTACAAGAAAATAAAATTGATGCTTTTCTGCAGCTCCCACAACAAACATAAGTTTTAACCCATCTCCATTACAAACTGCCTTGGTGCTGTCCTTGACCAAGTTCTCTCCTTTAAATACCTGGGAATCACTCTCGACTGTCACTTATCCTATGGCATCACACTGACACTGTTGCCAAAGCTGTTAATAAGCACATAGGTCTTCTCTACAGGCACAGGCAACGCCTCACCACAGATGCTTTAAGGATAGCTGTGCAGAGCTCTGTGATCTCACTAATCGATTATGGACTGGTTGCCTATGGTTCTGCAACTGACACAGCCCTTAGGCGCTGGTCCTTGGCCCTAAACAAAGCCTGCTGTCTCATCACAGGATCCTACCGTCTCACTCACATGTGTGCACTCTACGCCCAAACAAGCTGGCTCCAACTATCCAACCCTATAAAATACCACACTTACCTAATGACCAAGAAGATCATGCTAGGCCTCGCAACCCCAGGAGTCCAAGCACTCCTACGCCCAGCTCACACCTCCGGCCCCAAGGGAGTCTGTAAATCAAATACTGCACATCCCCAGGTGCCGCACCATGCAGGGACAAAGGTCCTTTGCCCACCGTGCACCCTCCTAGTTCAATGGACTCAACAAAGTCCTCACCTCTCTTCAAAAACTGGGCCAGTTCAAAACCAACCTTCACCTTCACCTCTCTGCCTCCAGCTCCTGTGACTGTCACTCATAATCTGCTGTTCCCACTAGCACTTACCTCTCCCTGTCTTTCACACCCTTTCCCTTCCCTACCCCCCTCCCTCCCTGGCACTAGCACATTTTCTAAGTTTGACAAAGCCAACGGCTGCTCCTCTCTCCTGTGACTTGACTTTGTACAGTCCTCCCCTCAACTAGCTGTATCTCAAAACATTGAATTTGTTTAAGAATCCCATGCTTGCATTGTGGGCTGTTTCCTTCCACCCCCAAATGTATGTATTAAACTGTTCGGTTCTGCCAATTGCATTACTGTCATGTTTATATTTCTTTTCCCACTTGACGTGGAACCTTTGTAAAAGAGCCTTGGCTCAAAGGTACTTGTAATCCTAGAATAAATAAATAAATAAACACGAGCTTCTTCCTGCCTTAGCACCAGGCTACCCTGGCCCACCTTGGCACTCTGCATTCCAATGGACCTTCATCTGGACCACACCAGCTCCCCTTGTCCCAGGCTTATTTGTCCCCTCCAGGCTTGCATGGCCCTGCCCCATTCCAGCACCAGTCTTTCCTGGCTCATGTAGTCCTCTTGGGTCACCCCAGTTCCCTTGGTCCTGCCTGTGGACCACCCCAGCTCCTCTGCTATGCCCAAGCCACCACCCTTCTTTCCTCAGCCCTAGCCCACCCATTGGCCCCCACCTATCCCAGCTCCACCCTGTACCATCCCTAGGATGTCCTGGTTGGCCCCCAGTTCCCATGGCCCTGCCACTAGATTACTACATTCCACTTTGTACTAGCCACCATCTGCCCTGGTTCTATCCACAGTCCACCCCTGCTCCCTCTGCCTCCATCTTCCCTGGTCTGCTTTGTTCCCTAGCTCCCATAGCCCTGCCCCAGGACAACCCCAGGTCTGGGCTGCTCTGGCCCACCCCAGTTCTGTTCCCATGGCCATACCCCTCAACTACTCCAGGCCTCCCTGCCTTTGACTAATGTGGCTCACTAGCTCCCATGTCCATGTCTCTGTTCCACTGCAGCTCCCCCCCCCATCCCAAGCAAGGCTCTGCAATCCCTCCCCTGGGAGGAAAGCAGTCCTTTGGATGTTTGAGCCTTCTCAATCCCCAATGAACCTCCAACAAACAGAGTTTGTCAGTGCCAGAATGCTACCACTGTAATGGGGGGGAGGAGGCAGAGTGAATGCAAGCAATATCGACAGGATGGAGATTATTGGGACATATGACCACCCAGGGCGCAATGAGACCCAACATGCAGGCAGCGGGCCTTATAGCCCTGGAAGGTCCATTATATCCCATAATGTTCACCCTGGAGGGTATTATTAAACTTAGAAAATGGACATGTGTGTAAATTTTAAGTAATCAAAAATTAAGGGACCTGCCTCAGAAAACTCAAAAAATGTGAAAAGCTTTTTTTTTTTTGGTAAAGTAGTCCCTGTGTTTGTGTGCTGTTCCATTTACTGTTGCTCCTCCCACCCCGGTAACTGAGTCATTCTGTCTAGTGCCCACCTCCAGCAGTAAAACAAGGGCATGAGTGTTGTATCGTGAGCTGTGTGTCAATCTGTTTGTACTAAGTCCCAAAGAAGAGAAACAAGTCCATTTATTTCTGTGGTGATCCTGCATGACTTCTTTTCAGGTGGAACTGGACAGGCATGCGAGAGTGTGTGACTTAGAACAGTCGGGAACAATACTTGGATGAAGATCGAGGGAGCCGGCAGCATTAAAGGAAAGTAAACTGTAAAGAGAAACAATGTGTTTTATTCATTGAGGGGTGTACAAGGTTAATTGTAGCGCTGTGCTGGTGATAAAAAATGTAACGCAAGCGGGACCAGAAGGAAGGTCAGGCGCTTTCACTTTCAGGGAGGTCGAGCGAGCTGACATCGGGGGAAAAAAAAGTAAGAGTGCAAATCAGGATGTGTTTCTTTTTTTCTGTGAGGAGTCGTGGAAGAACAGAAGCAGCATTGCGCTGGGAGTTAATGACTTTTTTGTAGAGAGTGGTGTGGTGGTGGGGGGCTGGTGTGTCAGTAAGCGAGGCAAAACAATGGCAGCTGCACGTAACACCTGTGACAGGGGGGCCCTAGCCAATCAGCATGCAGGTTTTATGAGACCCATTTTCTAAATGTCATTCATGAAATGCAGAAATTAATCTTTCCTAACATTATCAATGAGAGTCGTCACTCTAGGCACTCCCTCTCACTCGGTGCTTTCCTACTGTATTGTGCAGCTGACGGATCAAGCAGGTGGCCATGCTCTGGGTTGTGGGGGGGGGGGTTGCAATTGGGCCATCCTGAATATCAGTCAAAAGCTAGCTTCTGCAGAGGTTTCTAAACCCAGTAATCCACCTTTTAGAATGCTCAGAGAAATAAATCACCATTTAGAACATGAATTATTTCTCTGAACAGCTGCGCAGTTACATACACACTCCAGCAAACCAGACACAGGACCTGGAGCACAATCTGATTAGGACAGGAAAACCCCTTCACAAACACCAATTTCAAACAGCATCCAGTAAAAAAAATAAAATAAATAAAAACAGTACCAGGTGCTGTTTTAAACTCAGCACTTATGACGGTGTTTGCCTGTCACTTGTATGTATTGGAAACTCCCATAATCTACCCCAACCCCCCCCCCGCCACCTGAGTCTTGTTTTGGAGGCCGTGATAATGGATCCTGCCCAGCCAGGAATTTGCCTTTCCCCTTTTTCACTGCCTATTTGAATCTTCATTGTTGTGACTAATTCGAACAATATTTTTTTGCTGCTACGTTGTGGTATCTCCTCCTAGACTGTGTAGGTTTTTTATGCCTAAACATTCTATGTGAAATTTATTGCTTGTTATTATCCTGGCTGCATGTATTCATTACTACTGATTGTTTTGACCTATGTTATTGTAATTTCATTGTACGCATGCTACAGTATGTACCTGTCTTTGATTGTTGTATTCTCCCGGGTTGTGCCTGAAAATAGTAATTTCATTGCTAGTGCATCTACTCGGTTAACAAAAACTAAATAAATAAATCATTTATAATGAACCCACCTCATTGCATAATGATCTGGTAACCTCATAATTTGTGAGGTTAGTAACATCTTGGGGGCACTCGAGCTTTGCTCTCATGACCATTATGTCACTAACCTCAGTCAATGTGGCTTGTTCTGCATGGCAGGGGGTTCATTATTCTCTGAATGTGCCTGCAGCCTTCTATTAAATATCATAAGCAAAGTTGGGTCTGGTCAGGAGACCTCCAACAAACACCAGGTAGGTTAAAGTCTGAAAATAGCGATCATTACCAGGCCAAAATAAATAAATATCCTCCATGTCCTTTAACTGTTGCTCAGGCTAACCAGTTCCTCGTAGTTCAACTTATGTACTTCTTTCAAGGGCTTCCCCTAGTGAGGGGCACAGGGAGGGAAATGGGTCCAACACCACACGACCAAGAGGTGGTACGTTGCATCCCAGGGGGTGGAGGCTTTTAAGCAGGGTCTGAAAACTTTATTCACTCATGCGTTTGGTGTTTAATCATCCCCACAGTGTTATGTACAAAACATGAGCCCCCTCCCTCCAAAACACACAAAACTATGCCATCTGTCTCAACAGTATCCAACACTAGCCTCCTCCCACCATGGCTCCAGACACTAGCCCTCTAGCTCTACAGCACCCGACACTAGCACACCTGACTCCTCAGTACCCTACACCAGCTCACCTTCATCAACAGCACCCTAACACCAGCCACCTGTGTCCACAGCACCCAACACCAGCCACCACTGTCCACAGCACCCAACACCAGCCACCACTGTCCACAGCACCAAACACCTGCCACCTCCCTCCACAACCTCTATGATACTAGCCCCCTCCCTCCAAAGCACCTGACACTAGCTTGTTTTCCTTCTAGCCCCCCATGACAGTAGCCCCTTGACTGTACACCTTCCACAGCCCCAACACTACCCTGGCTCCCTCCATCACCACAGACACCAACCCCCTGCCTCTACTTCATGACTCAACCCGCGCACACCACCCTCTTACTCTTTCACCACAGTCTCTTTGAACACCCTTCCCTGGCATCCCACTTTTCTAAACTCATGGATATCACCTCCTTCCCTCCTGGGCCCCCCTGACTCCCAGAAACCACACCCCTTCTTCCTCAGCCATTTGAGAATCATACAGTATATACACATTGTTACCCACCTGCCCTGCAAGGCCCCCTCTGGACACCACCTCCTCAGACACCTGAGGCACACATGCACCGTCCTCTACACTCTCTCTCTCCACAGGCTCTGAAACTAGCCCCCTCCCTTCTACCACAACTCCCGACCCTAGCTGACGCATCTTCCAAAGCCCAAGACACTAGCATCCCACTTCTCCAGACACTAGCCCCCCCCCCCCCAGACAACAGCCCCATTTCCTTCCTTGGTACATGACACTAGCCCTACCTCCTTCACTGGCATCAAAATTATCACTGTCTCACTAGCTAAATGTAGCAGATTTTGTATGTAGCTAGTAAGATTTTCCTTTGGCTAGCCCTGTGGACTTGTACTGGAGAAGGTAACTCATCAGTAAGTACACCAGCGAGGCCAGTGGAGAAGTCTGTGGGGATTTTTACCTGGTTACCAAACAAGAAAATCAATTTTCCCAATCACTAGCCCTGCTGGATAGTGGCTGCAAAACCAAAATTTGACCCCTAAATTAAATATGACTTACCTGCTCTGTTCGAATCACAGTGACCAGGGTTGGACTGGCTTGGGTTTGGGGTATTCTGGTAGTACCTAAAAGGAAAGCGTAGAGAAGGATGTGAAGACAAAAGTGTCAGAGGTTCTAAAGGAGAGATTAGGAGTTAGAATTAAACAAGATAAGACACTTATCTGAAAGGTAGACAGTCAACATCTGGCCAGATCTGTTAAAATAAAGGTAAAAATGAGGAACATATAGTAGCCTGAGTAGAGAGAGCAGAAGAGAGATACAAATGGTAATACAACATAGGAGTAAAGAAAGCAGAGTTCTAGTGGAAACGACAGCGTTAAAGAGAAACTACTGTATCATAAGAGTTAAAAAATACTAGATTTTCACCAATTGTATTTGAACTTTTTTGTTTCTAGTTATTTTTTGAGGCAGCTTTCTCCAGAAGCAGGTTGTGGAGGCCGGCACTGTTGTGGCCAATGCCCCCACAGCCTTTAAAGGCTTGGCCCCCTTCCCCAATGCCGTGGTACGCGGCTGCTGACACTAGTTCAGCCAGTGTGCCACAACCTTGTAAAAATTTAGCCGCTGCAATCAGGGGCTGCCTCGTCATTGCAGCATCAGCCATTCGCTGCAATGAGGGAGCAACCCGTCATTGCAGGGCAGAACCTTGAAACACTGATATTGTTTGCTGCCGTGTTCACAAACAATATTAAACCACCCCTGCCGAGGGGGTGCCCAATTTCCCTCTGCAGCATGTGCCCCCCACCATCTTTGTTTGCCAACAGGGGCCCCAATCCCCGTCGACTTCAGTGGCCCAATGTTTATGTTGCCAACGGGGAGCCACTCCGTCGGCATTGTGTAACCCCCCCGCTTTGTTGTCTGCTGACGGGTGCCCAATCCCCATCGGCATAATGTAAACCCCTTTGTTGTGTGCCAATGGGGTGCTCAATCCCCATCGGCTACAGCTGGCCCCCCAAAAAAGATTTCCGCTGGCATGCTGGGAGCCCACCCCAGCATGCCACATGCCCCCTGTAAAATCAAACGCCCAGAGATGTCTTTTTTTTTAACCTGTAAAAAGGAAATGGTCCCTCAGCAGTCTCCTGCCCCTCCCACAACTCGTGCCCACCCACTGTGCACCCTGCCTTCCCACACCCCCCTCACCCCATACTTACCTCCGGAGTCTGGTGCGACGATCTTCGGCGGACCGGGAACACGTCTGCACTCTTCAAAGCCGACCGCGAACTGAGGAAATGCCGGTTAGCTGTATAATGGAATAAATAGGTTTTTTTTCAACTTTGATGCATATCTCAGGCATTTTTGGGAATTTTGGCACCAAATTATGACTACCTTGAGATCCACCAACTACTAGCCCCCTCACAGCATGGCTTCAGAACCAATCATGGGACTGACACTGCTCTCATCAAGTTCTCTACAGATGTACTCAGAGAACTGAACACGGGGACCCCCACTGGAGCAGTCTTTATAGACCTATCCAAAGCATTCGACCTCGTCAACCACAACCTGCTGCTCTCCAAATTGAGGGAGGTTGGACTAGACAATCACTCCCTGTCGTGGTTCTCCAGCTACCTAACTGGAAGGTCACAGAAGGTAAAATGGAACGACTCCCTGTCTGGGCCTCTTCCTCTAACTGAGGGGGTGCCTCAAGGGTCTATACTCGGACCCCTTCTGTTCTCGCTCTTCACCAATGACCTCTGCAACCACTGTGGTGGAAGTTCAGTGGTACAGTATGCGGATGCAGTCCTCTACCGGCCCTCCACCAACAAGGGAGAACTATGTTCTAGGCTCCAAGATGACTTGGAATCCCTAAAGGAATGGCTAATCACCAATACAATGGTCATCAATACGAGCAAGACTAAGGCCATGCTGTTCGTCTCCAGATCCCTCAATCGGGATAGAAGCCAACTCCTCCAACTGATGACCACATCAGGCAAGAGGCTCGAGGTGGTCCCTTATATAAAATACCTTGGTCTCACCTTGGATCAGGGCTTCACCCTCAAGGAGCACGTAGACCAAGTAACCAAAAATATCCACTCCAAACTCGGGACCCTTTACAGGCTGAAAGGCCAGCTGATACCAGTGGCCTGGGTCTCCATTGCCACGAGTGTTCTGCTCCCCACCATCACCTACGTGGCCCCTGTCATCCAGAGAGCAGCTAGGCAAAAGCTAAACAAGCTACAGGTTCTCTACCATAAAGTGGCCCACTTCGCCACATTAATGGGCCCAATGACTCACCACTGTGACATGCTGTCCCAATTAAACTGGCCATCCTGGGAGGACAGGCTTCAGTACCCCTCACTCTGCCTCACCTACAAACTAATCCACTCCTCCCCGCCACCCAGCCTCGCCGGGCTCATCTCCATTAAGAGCAACCCTAGGCAACTCCATACGACCGACAGGACTCTCCTCTCGGTGCCCAGGGTGAGAACAAAGGCTGGTGGGAAGTCTTTCACCTTTACTGCCCCCACCCTATGGAACTCCCTGCCACAAGGTATTCAGGAAACCTCCTCCCCTTATACCTTCCGCACTAGGCTTAAGGCGCACCTGACTACCTCCTCAAAGTGCAACTGTTAAGTTAAGGGACACCCAAGTGTTAGCCAATACTCTGTGGTCCAACTCCTTTACCGTTGGAACTTGTTATATTGCTACCATGTTTACCCTGCAATGTATCTATGTGACACATGTTATGTATTTTGTTGTACTCAATCCCATGTAATAATGTATGTTATCCTCAGGTCGCCCCTGAAAAAGGGACTCTCGGGGCCCAGTGGGCTCACCCGATTAGCAAAATTTAATAAATAAATAATAAATAAAATAAATTTTCAACATGGGGTTTGTGGGAACCCTCCTCATGAATACTGGCACTGTCATGGCGTGGAATCCCCTTTCGGGACAGAATAATGAAACGACAGTGCCAGTGTTCATGAGGTGGGCTCTCAAAAAGCCTATTCTGCAAATTTGGTGGGAAAAAGCCCCAAAATGACTGTTTTACAAGCGTGCGTTGTGCAGTTGCTATGCACGCACACTCGTAACTTTGCAAATTTGCAATATTTTCATGCCAGATTTTCAACACTGGCATTTTTTCAGACCTTCTTGTGAACAGTACAGCTGTCATTTTCCACATCCTGGCCGAAATGTGTTTTCACACTTCCAGCGCAGAATAGCACAGCAGGCGTGGGAAATCAGTGTTCAGGACAGATTAAGAAAATGACAGTGGCACTGTTCATGAGCAGAGGTCCTAAAATGCCTATGTGGAAAATTTGATGACAATACTCCATAAAATGACTGTTACAAGCGTGCATTGCACAGTTTGCGCGCACGCTCGTAACTTCACAAATTAATATTTTCACTCCAGATTTTCAACACTACTATTCTTCTGCACCTCCTTATGAACAGTGCAGCTGTCATTTTTCACATCCTGGCCAAAACATGTTTTCGCAGTTCCGGCACAGAATAGCGTGGTCGCTGTGGGCAGTCCGTGTTCAGGACAAATTATGAAAATGACAGTGACTGTTCGTTAGCAGTTGTCCTAAAATACCAATGTTGAAAATTTGATGACGAAAGTCCATAAAATGAGTGTGTTACGAATGTGCATAGTGCATTTTCCACACACGCTAGTACCTTCTCAACGTTGCAATATTTCCACTCCAGATTTTCAGCATTGCCATTTTGCCATACCTCCTTATGAACAGTGGAGCTGTCATTTTTCACATCCTGGCCGAAATGTGTTTTCACTCTTCCGGCGCACAATAGCGCGGTCACTGTGGGAAATCAGTGTTCGGGGCATATTAAGAAAATCACACTGACACGGTTCATGAGCAGAGGTCCTAAAATGCCTATGTTGAAAATTTTGTGATGAAACTCCATAAAATGACTGTGTTACGAGCATGTGTTGTGCAGGTTCCACACACTCTTGTAAGTTTTCAAATTAGTATTTTCATGCCAGATTTTCAACACTGGCATTTGTTCACACCTCCTTATGAACAGTACAGCTGTCATTTTTCACATCCTGGCCAAAATGTGTTTCCGTGCTTCTGGCGCAGAATACAGCAGTCGCTGTCGGAAATCAGTGTTTGGGACAGATTAGGATTGAGCGACTGAGACGGGGGGGAGTGACCGAGCTCAACTGAGCTCTGTCAGGACTACTGCGGATTTCTTTGTGGGCAGGAAAAGGTGACAATGCAGGCAGGAGCCCAGTACAAAAGGGCAGCTTGCTGCGCCAGGAGACACAGAATGAGCGAGTGAGGGAGGGGGAGTGAGTGAGCGCAACGGAGCTCTGTTGGGACTGCTGCAGATTTCTTTGTGGGCAGGAAAAGGCAGCAATGCATGCAGTGGCTGAGTACAAAAGGGCAGCCTGCAGCGGTGGGAGAAACAGAACGAGCGAGTGAGAGAGCAGGGATTTATTTAACTCCAAAAATTGATTAGCATTTTGCTCATAAAAGTGCTGAAACATTGTGAAAATGCATAGTACTTGCCTCACTGTGTTTAACAAACATAACACGTCTAGAAAACCTATATAAATACTTTCTGTACAATTAGCATTGTCCCAAGAAAAAAACTGCTAATTAATTATTTAAAACCCTGGAGAGGGGTAGTGAGCGAGCTCAACGGAGCTGTATCATGACTGCTGCAGATTTCTTTGTGGGCAGAAAAGGGCGGCAACGCAGGCAGGAGCCCAGTACAGAAGGGCAGCCTGCAGCGCCGGCAGAAACGGAACGAGCGAGTGAGACAGGGGGAGTGAGTGAGGCCAACGGCGCTCTGTCGGGACTGCTGCAGATTTCTTTGTGGGCAGAAAAAGATGCCAACAGAGGCAGGAGCCCAGCACAAAAGGGCAGCCTGCAGCGCCAGGAAAAACAGAATGAGCGAGTTAGACGGGGGAGTGAGCGACCTCAATGGAGCTCTGTCAGGACAGCTGCATATTTCTTTGTGGGCAGGAAAAGGGGCCAATGCAGGCAGGAGTCCAGTACAAAAGGGCTGCCTTCAGTGCTGGGAGAAACAGAATGAGCAGGTGAGAGAGGGGGAGTGAGCAAGCGCAACGGAGCTGTGCTGGGACTGCTGCAGATGTCTTTGTGGGCAGAAAAAGCCGCCAACACAGGCAGGAACCCAGTACAAAAGGGCAACCTGCAGCAGTGGGAGACACAGAATGAGCGAGTGAGGGTGGGGGAGTGAGTGAGCACAACGGAGCTCTTTTGGGACTGCTGTGGATTTCTTTGTGGGCAGAAAAAGGCAGCAATGCATGCAGGGGCCCAGTATAAAAGGGCAGCCTTGCAGCGCTTGGCAGAAACGGAATGAGCGAGTGAGAGAGAGGGAGTGGAGCAAGCACAACGGAGCTGCAAGGACTGCTGCAGATGTGTTTGTGGGCAGAAAGGCAGCAATGCATGCAGGGGCCCAGTACAAAGGGCAGCCTGCAGCGGCAGGAGAAACAGAACGAACGAGTGAGAGAGGGGGAGTGAGTGAGCGAGATCAATGGAGCTCAATTGTGACTGCTGCAGATTTCTTTGTGGGCAGAAAAGGGCGGCAAAGCAAGCAGGAGCCCTTTACAAAAGGGCAGCCTGCAGCGCCAGGAGAAACAGAATGAGCGAGTGAGACAGGGGGAGTGAGTGACCTCAACGGAGCTCTGTTGGGACAGTTGCAGACTTTGTGGGCAGGAAAAGGTGCCAATGCAGGCAGAAGCCCAGTACAAAAAGGGCAGCCTGCAGCACTGGGAGTAACAGAACCAGCGAGTGGGGGGAGTGAGCGAGCTCAACTGGAGTTCTATCATGACTGCTGCGGATTTCTTTGTGGGCAAGAAAAGGCGGCAACGCAGGCAGGAGCCCAGTATAAAAGGCCAGCCTGCAGCCCCAGCAGAAACAGAATGAGTGAGTGAGAGAGGGGGAGTGAGCGACCTCAACGGAGCTGTGTCGGGACTGCTGCACATGTCTTTGTGGGCAGACAAAGCCGGCAATGCAGGCAGGAACCCAGTACAAAAGGGCAGCCTGCAAGAGTGGGAAACACAGAACAAGTGCGTGAGGGAGGGGGAGGGAGTGAGTAAGCTCAACAGAGCTCTGTTGGGACTGCTGTGGATTTCTTTGTGGGCAGAAAAAGGCGGCATCGCAGGCAGAAGCCCAGTACAAAAGACCAGCCTGCAGCGCTGGCAGAAACAGAACGAGCGAGTGAGAGGGGGGAGTGAGCTACTTCAACGGACAAGTGTCAGGACTGGTAAAGATTTCTTTGTGGGCAGAAAAAGCCGCCAACAGAGGCAGGAGCCCAGTACAAAAGGGCAGCCTGCAGCGCTGGGAGAAACAGAATGAGCGAGTGATGGGGGGAGTGACCCACCTCAACGGACCTCTGTCGGGACAGCTGCAGATTTCTTTGTGGGCAGCAAAATGTGCCAACACAGGCAGGAGCCCAGTACAAAAGAGCAGCCTGCAGCACCAGGAGAAACAGAATGAGTGAGTGAGACAGGCAGAGACAGCGACCTCAACGGAGCTCTGTCGGGACAGCTGCAGTTTTCTTTGTGGGCAGAAAAAGGTGCCAATGCAGGCAGAAGCTCAGTACAAAAGGGCAGCCACCAGCACTGGGAGAAACACAATGAGTGAGTGGGAAAGGGGGAGCGAGCGAGCTCAACAGACCTCTATCATGACTGCTGCGGATTGCTTTGTGGGCAGAAAAAGGTGGCAATGCAGGCATGAGCCCAGTACAAAAGGCCAGCCTGCAGCACCGGCAGAAATGGAGCAAGCGAAAGAGGGGGAGTGAGCTAGCTCAATGGACCTGTGTCAGGACTGCTGCAGATTTCTTTGTGGGCAGAAAAAGCCGCCAACAGAACAGAGACGGCAGTCCAGTAAAAAAGGGCAGCCTGCAGCGCCAGCAGAAACAGAATGAGTGAGTGAGAGAAGGGGAGTGACCCACCTCAACAGAACTCTGTCGGGTCAGCTGCAGATTTCTTTGTGGGCAGAAAAACATGCCAATGCAGGCAGGAGCCCAGTACAAAAGAGCAGCCTGTAGCACCGGGAGAAACAGAATGAGCGAGTGACACAGGGGCAGTCAGAGAGCTCAACGGACCAATGCAATCAACATTCGGCATTGACAAATGCTTGTTTTACTTTCCCATGCTATTGATCTACTAAATATTGTAGATAATGCAACATTTGTTTCACTAAGTCTTTCAAAAACTACAGTTCCTTCCAACCTTAAATTAGTGTAAGTATGTAATTATATGCCCACATAACCCATTACACCCAAATCAAACTGTACTTATCCAATAAGTAAGGCATTATGGACTCCATATTCAAAGTCAGCCAGCTGCGTGCGCACACAGGGGTACCACATGAAAAAATGGGGGCAAGTGGCTCTGGCACCATATTCAAATGAATGGCATGATCTGAACTGACTGCATTATTCATTTGAATATCAGCCATGGTAGCATGGAATCCAGCCAGTGTTCACCGTGCTTTGTACTGCTCTACAAGTGTACGTGCTAAAGACCAACCATAGGGGTAATGCGCAGAACACGCTGGTCAGTTCTGCACCCCATGAGTGAATATTCAAACAAAGATGCAGATGAACCCACTACACTACAAGGTCATTTGTATGCCCATTATGGACTCCACTACATGCTACTGCAGTGGCTCAGTGTGCTGGACCACATCCCCCTCCCATGCCCTGATTGCTATCCTTGTTTAAAAAACAATACACTCTCTGGTGGTCCAGTGGTCTCTCACCAGCCCTGATCCCCATCCTTGTTTGGAAAATGAAATAATTCCCTGGTGGTCCAGTGGTTCCCCCCTCCCTAACCCCTACCTGCTTGTAGCAGACAAACCCTGTCCCTGGTGATCTGGTGGACCCCCACTGTGGCAGATAGTGCCCGATAACCCCAGTGACCCCCTCGACCCAGCACCGAGAGCCAGCAACCAGCACAGCCTTCTGATTACCTCCATATCCAGTCTTTGACTGCGTTCTCCTGGCACCCGTACTGTACAGTGTGCCCTACGAATGCAGTACAACACCCCCCCCCTTTCCTGCAGAAATTCACTTTGAAACAAATGTAGTGGACAGGCAGAGTCATGGCATTCATGGTATTCCCATCTCCCTACTACTTCCGTCCGCTGTGATACCTGGGTCACAAACTGTAGTCACTTCCAAGAAAACTATTAAATTCACTATATTAACATAAAATCTATGTCAGATATTAGTGACATAATCTAGTTTTCTTTCACAAAATACTATGCCACAACAATTTCTTCAGCTAATATTAAATATTTTGTTAAGCCAGCTCGCCCAGCTGTTCCTGATTTTGACCCCTTATTCCAATTAAAAAAAAATAAATACATTTCTTCACCTAAAATGGCACAGGGTTGAGAAGTAAATTGTCTAGTAACATTCCCTGGCATGCAACATGCTACAATATATAAACACAACAGCATTACAAATACTACATTTGAATTCAAAGCCTGGAGTTTTGCCTGTTCTCCTAGCACACACAAAACATATACATTCAAATAACTGCAAATGCACACAGTTCTTAATCCAAAAGTCCAGGTTCATTATGACAAAACTTTAAAAATGCAGTAAAAACAAAGAAAGCACTAATTAAACTAACATATGCAGCAAGTCAAGATTTCAATTGCAATGTCATCCACCACAGCATTTGGAAACTTTGCAAAACTGCACTGTATTTAAGCCAAGAGACTCTCTAGAACTATTCTAGATTAAAAAACACCTTTCTGAGATAAATTTTTACAAAACTGTAGAAAACAAATACCTGAAAAGTCTCTGCATATATTTTCTCACTGGTCTCACTAGAAGCTGCAACTGCCAGGACTGTTAGGAAACTATGAAGTGCTTCCCTCTGGCAGTATCACATCCTGCCAAAAAGCAAAAGAATCATGGGAAATGAAGTCTTTGCTGAGTAGATTTTTAAAGCAACATGCAAGTGCAAGCTGTAAGTTTTGCAAGATGTTCCAAATTATTTATACAAAAAATGAGAGTCATAAGGACAATTACACAAGGTTTTACCTTAGAGGACTGGCTTTATTTAACATTTACTTACCTAGGGTTATCAAAAATTAAGGATCTCTTTTTCAGTAAGTTTTGCTTTTCTGAACAAGTCTTCATAATTGAATAGAGTCTTGGGAGATCAAATATGGTTATAGCTGATTCTGAACAGGAAGCTACTGTGGCAGGCTTGAAATATGTAAGCAATAAGGAATGATTGGGGGTTGCATTAACCATATGTAAATCACATCCTTGTGAGGTAATGTAGCATGAGGCAAAGTTGAGTGCTATGCCCCAATGGTGTGATTAACTTATTTGCAACCCCTGTGAGTACCTTATTTTTTTAGCAATGTGAATAAATAAAAACACTTCAAACTGGCTGTTTACATTTTTTTTTATTAATTGTACCTGCTTTTATATTCAAACAGTCCTTCCACCATCTGGTCATCAGTCCATCCACAGTCTGTTTATGTTCCAGTTCAGCTTGCAGATGTTCAAAGACATATGTGCTTCTGCAGAGCTGAAGAGCACATCAAGAACATCTGTGCAGTTGCAAAACAGTATGTCAGATTCTGACATCATGCTGCTGTCAGCACTGGTTACCCAGCAAGTTTGTCTGACTAGGAAAATGAAACCAAAACATGCCAGTTTAGTGTGAATGTGTGGGGTTAATGGCTTAGATGCCAATCTTGAGCTGTAAAAAAACAAAACCAAAAAAAACACTGTTACCATGGCAACACTGACTGACTAAACATGTCATCACAGGGGGGAGATTTGGGTCAAGAGCATAGCACAAGAACAATGACATTGTTTCTATGATGGTTGTCATGGCAGCAACCAATGGAGTTTAGTGAGTTATTCTGCACTCTTCATGCTCTACCCCCACAACACTGCCCTCCCAGTCTTAGCCAACTATCATCACCTGGGGTAGCATCCTAACCACCCTCTCTGTAGCTGAATCAACACCCTACACCTCAACCACCCTCCACCCCCTAAAACTCCCTGCAACTAGACCTGCCCCAAGTTCACCATCCCCCCCAGCTGACCACTATCTGTAATTGGAACACTTCTCCCTGGCTGACTACACTCCACACTACTGCATTCCCCTTCCAGATCCCTGTCTGGGCTCCCCGCTTAAACCTCTGTCGATCAGTATCACTGGTGATAAATTGAGGGCTGGTGGTAGTGGGGGTGGAAGACTGTGGAGACAGCAAATGTGTTGGGGGAACTATGGGGTGATGGGTCCTGGAAGGAGGAGGTGGTAAGGGGATTCAGAGTTGGGTTGTGGATGGAACGGTTACTGTGGAGAAGAAGAAGAAGAAGTAGAAGAAGAAGAATCAGCATTTATATAGCGCTTGTCATACATCCAAAGCGCTTTACAAGCAATGCTAGACTGGTAATGAAGTGACTGAATGTGTGGTGGCGGCCATATCGCACATCATCACCCACACACAGCCTGGATAATTGCATGAACCGGTTTATGGAAGGGGAATGTTGGCCAGGATACCGAATGTTCCTACTCTTTTGCAAAGAGTGCCCTGGGTTCTTTTACTTCCACCTGGACACCCACCAGGACAACACCAGGATGAGTAGAAGGGACCTCGGTTTAACATCTCATCCGAAGGACGGCACACCCCAGCAGTACAGCACCCACCAATACTGCACTCGGATGGCAGCGATTTTAGGTGCAAGTCCAATCCCGGTGTGGGACGAGAACCCACGACCTTCTGGTCCGGAGGCGGATGTGCTAGCAACTGAGCCACGCTGACACCACAGGGAGGGAGCTGTGGGGGATGTGGAGGGAGGGCAGGCAGTGTTGGGGGCCATGGAAGGAGGTGAGATTAGTATCTGGGGCTGTGTAAGAAGTCTTAGCTAGTATCAGGCAACAAAGTGAAAGGAAGGGGGCTAGTTTCTGGGGCTGTGCATGCCTGTGGAGGAAAAGTATCTTGACAGTCAGTAAGAGGTGGGTGGGTGTTTAATGGGTCAGAGAGGTGTCAGTGGGGGGGTGAGGCAATTAGTCAAGGGTATGAGGGTGTCTCAATTGACCAGAAAGGGACAGGAATGTTAAGGTTGCTATGGCTGACAGGTGTTACTGGTCAGAAAAGGGGCTGGGGGGATTACTCGGGGGCTGTGAAAGGAGTGTAAAGGGCATGAACAAGGATTTAGTGATCTGCAAAGCGAGGGGGACATCAAGTGTTGGGGATAATTGGCCAGTCTACCCCCACAGCTGGAACCTCCTCCACACAGACCAGCCAGCTTCAGAAGCTGGACCCACTGAAGAACATACTGGCTGTGTGCCTCCATCCCACATCTTGAATCCTGCCTCCTATTCACGGAGGGGGGTTTGGTGGATTGTAAAGGGAGTTTATGTCAAGGGTTAGGGGGCAGTGGACTAGCAGCCCCTAGCATCCATTGGGTTAAAACTCTCTCCTCTCATTCCATGTAAATTAAGCCATTGGTATCCAGTGGCACCTCGTCACTCTCCCCATCCCATGTTAAAAAAGCAGTCTTTGCTGTCCAAGTTTTCCTCATACTCCTACTGTGTCACTCTACCAAAGGCAACTAGTAGAACTCTCCAACCCACATCTCCAGCTGGATGCTGTTTAATGTGGGCCTTTAACCAACAGTGATTGTTGAAATACAAGCAGCAGAATCAAATGTTTTTGCACAGTGAGCTGAGTAGTATGTGTTTATGTAATTGCCATTTGTGACAATGACCCATGGTAGTGGTGGACCACACTTTTCAACTTTTTGCCTGGAATGAGGGACATAGACACTCTGAATTATTGCTTTTTCTTCTTCCCCCTGTGACATGCACATACCCCAGATGGGAGAGGGGGATTTCCAAGGACATTGCTCAGCTGGGGAGGCTGGTTGTGGGGCTGGTAGTGGTCCTGGTTCATGAAGAATGGTCATGCAGGGGAGGTAGATTGGGGGGTGCAGATTCAATGGTTGCTGAGATGCCTACTTCAGATGAGATGTTAAACCAAGGTCCCTTTTGCCCATCTGTGGTCTCCAGCCAGGTGGAAGTAAAAGGTCATAAGGCTAATTAAAAAAAAAAGAGCTACAGAGCTTCCCAGTGCCATAGCTAACAAAGATATCACTGTAGGAAAAATAGTATTTTAGCAAAAATCCTGCTTAAGTAAGCTTATATTCACAGAAATGCACAAAACAAGAACTTGGTCACTTTAAGATGGCTTACACCTTGGGTGCATATGACAAGATTAAAATAAGTGTAGTATAAGTGAGACTAAAACACCTAAGCCAGGAAAATTAGAGTCACCCCCCCAAGCCAGGAGAAGTGGGGGCACCCTCCGAGCCAGAAGAAGTAGGGCCATACCTGCCCCCCATGCCAGAAGAAGCAGGGCCATCCCCCTTGAGCCAGGAGAAGCAGGACCATCCCACCATGAGCCAGGAGAAGCAGGGCCATCCCACCCCTTTCAAGCAGCTATCAACCTCCCAAATTAGTCCCAATGGATTGCTCACCAACAGTGGCAGGGCCAGAAGATAGAGGCCCATGCACTCTCTCCCTTGAATCCCTCCACAGCCCACAGTACAAGTACATTTTCAAATAAACACAGCCATGCACCTCAACAAAAAGCACAAGAAGTCAGGACCCTGTCTCTCTAGTTCTGCAGGGAGCTTCTCTCTTGGTTGCTGTTGCTGTTGTCTGGAATTTTACTTGAGGAACTGACTCTGTGTTGCAGCAACTGGATGGGCAGGGTGGCTAGCTGCTGCTACTCTATCCTGTTACCAACTGGACTGCACTCTAGTTCTTTGAAACAAATGTACAACAGAGTCAGTACAGATCTTTTAAGGTTGGTTTTACTGCTGGGTCATGGGGGGGGTCTATTCTGGCTATTCTGCAACACAAACTTAAGGAGAGTAACTGGCTAGATGTGGCTGAAGGGGGGCCCATTGGATTGGTCATGAGTACTAGAAGGATCCATCAGGCAGGGCTTGGGTGCAAAAGAGGGCACACTGTGCTGGCCTGGGTGCATGGGAAGGACTCAGTGGGCTGGGCATGTGTGCAGGTGAGGAACCCAGTAGGCTGGGCTTGGGTGCAGTAGGAATTTATTGGGCTATGATGGGGGAAAGACAAGGATTCTCCACCAACACCAACAATGAGCTGCGAGGTATGGAGAGTTTTACTGGGACTGTTGCAAAACAGATAAAAACATTTAAGTGCCTCTTTTGTTATCAAGAAATAATTGTTTATTGTGAATTTTTCTAACTTAGCTGCTGCATGCATGTCAAGCATGCTACGTGCGAACCTGATAAGCTCAATCAGGTTCGTTTACGTTCACTTGGTGTGTATGAACCACCTGCAGTCACTGAACAATTTTGTGTGTGGCATACATTCTGTATGCATACTGCACACTTGTGTTTCTGCAAAAGACTAGAGAAATCAGGAGCCTACCAATATAGCTATGTGTGCAGAGATGCCTGAGGCTGGGGATGGGACTGAAAGCTTTCTGCCAGGGCTAGAAAAGGGTGGAAAATAGAGCGAGCCACCATGGGGGCTGTGAGGTTCATGTGTGCCAAATTCAGGTATTGGTAGCAGTGCATACTTGGAGTAGATTTACCATAAACAAGTTATATGTATGAAGCTAAGATGACAGTAACATTAACTGTGAGATGGTGAAAAGATTAAAAAAAACTAACAAAAAATTAGTTTAAATTGAACTAATCTAAACAAATATGCATGAGGGAAATTAACTCTCAAGCTGTCTTAGTGAAACCAATACAGTAAAAGCAGTTTGAGTATTTACAAGGTGTTTCCATTATGTTACCAAGAAATATTAACTATAATGTGGGGAAAAAGTGTGTGAGAATTGTCTAAAAATTTGCATTAAGTGTGTGCAGTGTTACTACAGTGTGCATCTAAAAATAACAAAAATAATGTAGTGGTAAAGGAGTGTAATAGAAAGTCAATGCAGTGTAGTTGTAGTGCAGTTAATAACAGCAGTGATACGTGTTAACACTGAAATGGGACCCTAGATTGTAGTGTGCACTCAACTTCCCTCTGGGTTATCTCTTTAGTTTTATGCTTGCCCCATATATAATGGAAACATGCCTTATACTCTTGCTTCAGCCCGTCAGCTCTTCTTAGTCTCACCCTGGATTATTTTCACCCAACCATTGATTTTACTTAAAGAGACTCACCAAGCTGATGTTTATCATAAGTTGCTATCCATTATACGTTTCTGTCAGCTTCCCCATGTGAATTGCAACATTTCTGAAATAAAAAAATGTTTACCAGAGCAGTTTTAACCTTTTTTTCTTAACCGCATCTGTGCTGCAGTTTTTCTCCACTGCAAGACGCCGCGATGCGCGCAGTGAGCCGCGATATCGCAAGTGACGCGGACGCCAACATAATTTTTTTCGCCCAAGGCTTACCCCACTGCTGTATATACTCACTGTGTGCTGCATGCCTTTGGAGTAGAGCTGATTGTTCCTGGACTGATAACTTTCTTCTTTTGTTTAGGATGCACTGTGTACCTTGGCCCAGATATTCAGACTGCGCCAGCTGTGGCGCAAGCCTGGGCGCAGCACAACTTGGCTGCACAGGGGCGTTGACAGGGTGATATTCAATGGAGCTGCGCCATGGCACAGCATCGCTGAATATCGCACCCTGGCTACCCGCAGGGCACGCATGGCGCAGTGGCACTGCACCACGCAAGTGGCCAGAGTGAGCAGGGGACGCTACGAAGTCTTTGCGCCAGGGCGCAACAACTGCAATATTCAAAAAGCACATGCAATGGGGCCATATAGTAAGGTGCAAATGGAGGCCACCTGCATGTCATTATGGCTCTATTTGCATGCAGGTGCGCTGATCCCGGTGACTTGCGCCTGGCGCCCTGCCAGGCTGCAGCCGTCGGGGACCGACACCCCCTGCACATTGCAGAAAAGTGCCCCACTGCCCGATCGTGGGCATATGTTGAATATATTAAACGTCCAATATCCCTGGTGGTCCAGTGGACCACTTCATGCCCGATCACAGGCTTAAGTATTAAAATATACCGTCCAATATCCCTGGTGGTCCAGTGGACCGCTCACAGCCCAATCGCGGGCATCTGTGTTAAAAGAAATGTCCTATATCCCTGGTGGTCCAGTGGACCACTCGCCTTGATCGCTGAGTCATCTGTGTTAAAGATAAGTCCTGTATCCCTGGTGGTCCAGTGGACCGCTCACAGCCCGATCATGGGCATATGTAATAAAATGGAGAGGTCCAACATCCCTGGTGGTCCAGCGGTACCCCCCTCCCACCCGCCCACTGAGCCCACTGCCCCGCTCTCCCGGTCAGTGGCGGCGGCAGCACCAATGCCTGCCGCCCGCCACCCACCGACTGACACCGTCGCTGGTAGGGCTGTCGCCCATTGGTCCACACGCAGAGCCAATGGGCTGCAGCCATCTGCTCCCCACCAGTTCAGATATGTGACGGACATTCACATATCTGGACTGTGCTATACGATATGAGCTGCATGCCCATTGGCTGGCGCTGTGGACCAATGGGCGTACAGCCCTACGTACAGTGTCAGGTAGCAGCGTGTGGTGCTGCCCGCCGCTGACCAGGAGGAGCAGGGCCTGGGGCTCAGTGAGGCCAGTGGGGGGGGCACGGGCGAACCACCAGGGATGATACCTCTCCATTTTATTACACATGCCCGCGATCGGGCTGCAAGTGGTCCACTGGACCACCAGAGATATGGACTTACCTTCTAACACAGATGTCCACAATCAGGCTGCGAACGGTCCACTGGACCACCAGGGATATAGGACGTTTATTTCTACTACATATGCCCTTGATCGGCATGGGAGGCGCCACCACTAAGGTGCAGCCGAGCAGGGCCACCACAGGTGGCAACTGCCGTAGGCGCCTGCAATATGGCAGCTCACCTGGGGTGGCCAGCTGTTGTTCCTTTTTTTTTGGCTCACCTCTGTGCAGTGCAAGTAGGGTTGTGCATGCATGGGCTTAGCACATCCCGGGCTGAATATTGGGATGTGCGGGTATGCATGGGCTACCCCCACCTGCGCTGCATACATTACTGATGCGCTCCGGCGCGCCGGGATTTGTGCCAGGCTCAATCCCCATTTGAATATTGCGCTCAAGGATCAGTGAGTTGCGATGGCGCAACAGTGTTGCGCCATGTGCAACCCTTCTGAATATCCGGGCCCTTATGTTTAATTTCCCTTACTTTGCCAACACATTTTACTCATGAGGCTTTGACAGTGTGTTCCTGTTGATTCAACTGTGGGGGTGATTTAGCCGTTTGATGTTCATGGTGTCGTCCTTCTTGACGCTGTACTGTGCTTAACTCTTCTTGTGATCAACCTTATTTTTTTGTCTATATTGTGCTGTTCTTCCTGTTCTGAACTGCATCTGTGTTTGTTTTATTTGGGGTGAGAGCAGTTTAACACATGCTTCATTAGGGTTTGCGTTGTTGTTTGCTTCTGTTAAGCATGGGAAGTGCTGTGAATTTTTAAAAATGATTTGCTGATAATACCTGCTCAATAAAGGTTATAGAGTGTGCTGTCTGAGGACAGTGGTAACAGTGAATGATTCAGTATTAATATTCCTGTTATCTTAGTTATCATTGCAGACATCATCACTGTAGCACTGGGCTGTGCTGGTGCCTGAGTGTTCCACAATTTATTTGAGTGTGTAGTGGGTATGACAGTAGTTTTGCACCATTACCATAACTGTTGTGTCACTCTCTCTATGTTTAGTAAATTCATTGTGTATACAGTTTCTGTACTGTGAACCAACAAATCATTGTGTGCATACTTTTCTTGCTGCCAGCGTGACACCTCTGTTTGTAGTAATAATTATTTACAGCATCGTAGTTGTATTTGTGCATTCATGTTGGACTATTGCTTTGTGTCTGAAGTGTGAATTTTAGGTGTGGTCATTGTTGTCTAGTGCTCCCAGTAAGTGTAGGTCACTGTAGGTTTCCAAAATTCAGTATATTGCTATTTCCATGTCACTGGATTTGACCCAAGAACTCCTTATGTGCAGCCTTTGTTTTGACACATATTCACACCTGTTGTAGCTTTTTGGGTGGAGTATTGGAACACATCTTGATTATCTGTGTCTTATCATAACAGGAAGCATTGTTTCAGTGTGTGGCTGTCCGTTATACTTTCTGTTCTGTGTAAGATACCCTGGTTCTTGGCCTTTACCTGGTGTTGTGCATATGTACATTTTAGAGATGGAAACGGTTAATTACTGTGTGGTGGGGTGGTGCAGCAATAAGCCCTCTGCAATAATCGCCTTGTTTGAGTCTCCAAAATGGGACAAGTCCCCTGCATGATTCAGGAAATGGGTAAACTTTGTCCGTCTTGACTGGGAGTGGGACTGGAAGTCTGCTGCTGCCCCCACAATTTGTTCCTCCCATTTTTCAGACAACTGCTTCACAAATGGCATACAGTTTCGAATGGGATTCAGCAAACATTTGAAGTTAAGTAAGGAAGCCATTCCCACCATTCGTCCAGCAAAGCCAGAGAGGAATCCAAGTTTAGAAAACCCTTACAAGCGCGTGGCTGAACAGATAGCACTGGAAGACAGTTTTCAGAAGAGGCATAGTCAAGTCCCGAAGAAACTGATGGCAAACAGGGCAAGGGATTAGCCAATGGCTCTTTTAATTATGTTGTTCTATTACTATTTTCATAATTTTTTGACCATCTGTGTAACAAGACCCACTCCATTGCACTAGTAGTGGATGTTGCGCCCCACTTCCCCCCAACCCCTGGTTGAAATCCACCGCCACCACCACCACCACTTTGGCCCCAGCCATGTGCTGCAGAGTATGACAATTTGTTACACTGATTCACTGTCTATGTCACAGCCCTGATCACCCCACAGTTGTCAACAACCACACCCCCCACCACCACAAAGACTATCAACATGGGTACATGCTCATGCTAACATAGTAACATAGTAGTCGCCAGCAGATTATGCCTTACGGTCTATTGAGTCTGATTGATCCTCAGACCCCAGGGTGGGTACAGAAGCCATCCCTCTGTGTTGTAACCCTGTGTTTCCTGTTATCCTTCTGCCCCCTCCCCCAGGTGCAAGGCAACCCCTGCTTCATCCCTTTTATGTATCTATATTACCCTCTCTTAAACCTCTCCACTGTAGAAGTCTGAACCCGCTCACTGGCAGCGCATTCCACAGTTCCACCAGTCTTTCAGTGAAATACCTCCTCCTCCTGTCCTCCCCCCAATCCTTCCTCCCTTAAGCTTCCAGCTATGACTTCTGATGATTCCCCCCTCCTTCAGCCTAAAGAGCCCCTCCCAACTTACATAATTTATTCTCTTGCGATACTTGAAGACTTCAGTTATATTCACCTGATCCCTCCTCTCCTCCAACAAGAACAGGCCTAGCTCCTCTAGTCTCTCGTCATACATCATCTCCCCTCGACCTGGGATCATTTTGTTTGCTCTCCTCTGGACTCTTTCCAGGCTCTTGATGTCTTTCCTCTAGTGCAGCCTCATGTACTGTACACAGTAGTGAAGTTGTGGTCTGACCAGGCCATTGCACAGTGGCAGAATCAAGTCCCTGCCCCTCGAGGACACCCCACATGCGATGCATCTAATTACTGTTCCTGAATACCTTACAGTGGTGATCTCACCTTTACATATTTGTGCTACACTTTAGCTGTGCACGTTATTTCTGTGTTGAGTTGTTAGTTCTCAAACCATATACATGAACATGCTCTTTGTTTTTTTCATGATTACAGCTCTTTATGGGGCATGTATCTGCAATACCTTGTGATGAGGAGTGTTACTGTGTGGATTGTGAGTCTGTCCTTGGTGACCTTGAGGATGATCTTCCTTGGCCTAGTGGACTGCACACAGTGAGTGTGACACATAGTGCAACATATTTTTTTTTGTATGCCATCAGCAGGTACAATGCCTTACCATTCTTTTTTTTTTTTTAGCTTTCTGCTATATCGCATGATGTCAGTGACATCTCCTTTCCTCAGTCTTTGTCAGTGAACCCTGGAGTTCTTGATAACCACACCGTTACAGTCCTGAATGCAATGGACCCTCCTGCGGTTGCGGATGATACACTGTCTTCTGCAAAGACCACTTCAGTGACCACATACAACAGTGCCATGAAATGTTCTGTATCAACTCAAACTTCAGTGCTCAAGCTGACAAAAAGTTAGAGTGATAACACCCTACTTCTGACTGTCAGTAGTGTCTCTCGATGGATGACTGTCTCATTGTGGTGTGATTGCAGAGCTGTGTCATTCACAGTTTAATATCCCATTGGTCAGCTGTTTCTTACATGGTTGCTGACTGTACTGCTGTCATTCTGTGTCTTCAGGGACTGCCTGTGTGGTTGAAGTGCACCGCTGAATGTGCCTTGCACAAAGAACACGGCATCTTTGTTGACATCATTACTGAGAAAGTTCACAGCGTGTCTCAGATTGCTGTCCACAGGTGAAGCGGAATACTTATTCATGTGCATCTGATGACTACTATGCCCATTACTTGTCATTCTGTGACTCAGTAATGCTATCGCAGCATCCCAAGTGCATTATATGTGGTGATATCTTGGGTGATGCTTTACATGTTATTAGTATTTTTTCCTTTCAAGTGTTGCTGTACTTGTTTTGTATCAGCACACATTTCATGATACACTGCAGTGAGCCTAATTTCATTATGGCACCGATGATACCTGGCAGTTTGTGTCAAACCATGCACATTTGGCATGGCTTCTACTACAAGTCAGCATGTCACATTGTGGCATCGCTCTATACGCAGTGCTTCATGAGAGTATTGAATCATGTCTGCAGCTTCTCACTGTTCAAGTTCAAGTTTACTGCAGGAAAACTCCGTTGAGCAAGCTCATTCACATGGAGGTCCTGGAGCATGTATATAGACAAGGAATATATTACATAGAAAAAAGCATCACAGTGGATAAAATAAAATAAAGTTTAAGTTCATATGGTACATAGTGCTCAAATTAAGACATAACAAGGTATATATAAACTGCATAAACCTTGTGAGAAACATTAGTAGTCAAGAGTGTACATCCCTTTGGAGAGAGTAATTACATAGGAGCAAGAGTTTGAGGAAAAAGCATATAGGGGAGTAGTAAAAAGGCTGGAGGGTGTGAGGAGGTAGGATATAGATGGAGACCATAAGGGTAGAGAAGAGCTTTACGAGAAAAATAAAGGAAAAAGTTGGAGCAGGTGAGATAAGTGATAAAGATAAGGACAGAAAAGAGTCTTAAGATTAGCTGAAAAGATCATTATGATTGGCCACAGCAGACATTTTGGAGTAGTAATCTGGGCAAGTTCTAGAAGGATTCCAATAGGACTAGGGCTAATACCAGTATGTTGGGAAGGCATGGAGAAACATATAGGTGGCGAAGAGACTTTAAAACAGTTACAACTATCTCTAAATTTAGAAGCAGCTAGCTTTTTATTAAAGTTAACCAAGACAGTGCTAGATAGTTTCAGTGTAAATTGAAGCTGGTTCCAAATGGTTGGGAGAGCATATGATATGGCCCATTTGCCAAAGGTGGTGCGAGTCCTAGGCACATCAAGGAAGATAAAATCAGAATTCCTAAATCAGTATACACTGTGGGAGATGTGGATAAGAGATGTAATATAGCTGAGTAGCTTATTCAGGAGTATTTTGAGAGTCCAAGTACCAGCGTGGCGCACACGTCTAATGGTAAGTGACGTCCAAACAATGGGCGTGTACAGGTCACAATGGAGGGTTCGGTATGGAGAGTTTGTAATGAACTGCAGAGCACGATGATAGAGGATGTCCAATTTATTTAGGCTTGTGGTTTCAGATGAAGTGTAAATTAGGTCCCCATAGTCAAGTAGAGGAAGGAATGTGGCTTGAACCAGCCTGGTTCTAGTCTCTCTTGGAAAGAGGGCCCTTTTTCAGAAGAAGAAACCAAACCTGTTTTTTAATCTCCTGGAAAGGTCGTCGAGATGGACTGTGGTGAGTTCAGAAGAGAAGATTAGTTAAGGCAATGTACTGGAATGCAATTCTGAATTGTGAATGCTCCACACAGTGCTGTGTATCATTAATGTAGGACAGGAAGCTGAGCATGACTGGAGTATGGCCTGTTAATTACAAAATGTGAATGGTGGCATGACGGGTATTTCACTGGAAGGTTACCAAACTCTGATACTCTTAAACCTTTTTTTGTAATGAATCTTTTACAGTCATGAATCATTGTTTGTGTGTGTGTGTGGTAACTTTCCAGTGTTGGGTAAGTTACTTTTTCTATTACTTTCTATTACTTTTGGAAACTTGTTCCAAAAAACTCTGTGCAGTCACTAGCAAGGATGGAGAAGTACTGGAAAAAGTAATACACCTTACAGTTACAATTACTTATGTCTTTTTACGCCAATGTAATATGTAACTGTAACTGATTACATTTATTTGAAAGTAACTAACCTATTACTTTCAAATAAATGTCATCTATTATAGTTTTTATTATTTTTGTATTGCTTTTGTATAAAAAGAAATACGTAACTGTAACTGTCAGGTGTATTACTTTTTCTAGTACTTCTCCATCCTTGCTAGTGACTGCACAGAGATTCCTGGATCAAATTTCTAGAAGAAATAGAAAGTAATAGAAAAAGTAACTTACCCAACACTGCAACTTTCAGATGTGTGAATAGACAGTTGCACACATAAAGGGTCAAGACTCAGATGTTCCTCCATGTAGAGGCTTGGGGATGTGGCCAAGTGACAATACAGCTGCTTCCGTTAACAAAATAAGTTAAACCAGTAAAGAGGACAGTGACAAAGACTTTATGCATTTAAGTGTACACAATTATGAATAATGTGCTTTGTTCACAGTTCTCGAGTAGTGACGGTAGGTAACTATATCAAGGAAGGTGACAGAGGCTGTCCTCAAGGAACATCACGAGAAGCAACACCATTTTCATGACAAAGTTATCACTAATAATGAACAACAGTTGTAGCTTGGGACAGGTGGCTCATGTGCTGTAACTAATCAATCTGCACCACAATTAGGAATTCAGCAACTGTTATTATGTCCCTGTGGTGATGTTGATGTGGGTGGGTGGCTAAAATGTGTGTTACTCATGGGGCTGAATTTGACATGCCTGCCTGCTGTACTGACATGCTTGCCTCCTGTACAGTGGTAGCAGCCACCAGTTCCATGGCCATTGCATTCCATGGATCCACCACTCTGTCATTGAATTAGCACATCCTTGTTTCCCCCAGAGCCTTACCACATCCAGCTTCATAGTTTGTCCACTGGTTGACTCCGGTTCCATCAGCTGAAGGATCCCCTCAAGGCTTACCATATTAATTTCCTTGACATACTTGAAGACCTCTGTCATATCCACCCATCTCCTCTCTCTTCTATTGAGTACAGGTTGACCTCCTCCTCCTCCTCCTCCTGTCGCTTCTCATAAGGCCTTTCCCCTTGCACCAGTACTATCTTGTTTGCTGTCCTCTGCTCCCTCTCCAGTACAGCAATGGATGCCAAAACTGCACACAGTATTTAATGCACGGAATAACTAGTCACTTGTACAGTGGAAGGAGTACCCGACTACTCCTTCAGGTTATCCACTGGGTATGCAACCCAGCATTTCATTTCATTGTGCTGCCACCCTTCTACACTGCTCTCAGTTCTTCATTTTGACATCCATCACCACACCAATGTCTGTCTCACCCCAGTAAACCTGCAAAACATCTTTTATGGATAACATTTTTACCTTTTATCTTGTGACGTGGATACTGCAGCGAGTGTCCACACTGTTACCCATACACATGAACTTCTGCAATGTCTACACTGTGGTGACACATGATGTCACAGTTCAGACTGACATTGTAACAAGTGTGTGTGTTGTTTCTGATAACTAAGTGTCTCATTATGCCGCGAACAGCTTAACCATACAAACCCTATTTAGCATTTCATTCACATTTCTTGGCATGACTGTGCATCGTGTAAAGTCTGCTATCCTCTACCTGCTTTTGTTTCTGTCTATGTGTATTGGTAGTTGTTGATGTATTGCAACTTCTTCATAGTACTGTTGATACTGCAGTCTGCTTTCATAGACTGTACCACACTGTAAATTATATTCTGTGTAAGGTAACAATTAATACATTTTTTTAAATTGCTGTTGCAGAAGTTCTTGCAAAGCCAGAGATGTGCTCAGTTGCAGTGTGACATTATTGAGTCACCCTTCTGTGTGCATCTTTCAGCATGACATTCCTGAGCCACGTTGCTCTACGCCATTGAACACATCATCCCTGTCTTCCTGTGATTGTATACACCAGTAGACAATGACTTAGAATATAAGCCATGTGATGAGTCCATAATGAAGGCCATCATTAAACAGCAGGAGGATATTGAAAGGTCAGCATGATGCCATTTCACTAAGTGTCCATGACTGCTCATTCAGTCATGGCAATGTTATACGCAATGTATGAGATGACTATATGTTTTGCTATGTTTAAATGAAATCTTAGATTTTAGTTCTAGCCAGAAGTTGCCAGAAACTGTTGTGGCAGGGACAGTACACTATTTGTTGGTGATGCGTATCCCTCTAGTCAATGTTCCACAATGCAAGACAGTTAGGTGTTTTTCATTGTCTGTTGGATCATTGACAAACACTGAACTCTGTTCTTGCCAAAACACTGTGGTTGTCTTACAAACTCTCATGTGTGTTATTTTGTCATACTGCACCAGATTGTGTGTCATGTACAGAGGAAGCAAATTTCCTAGTCTGCAGTTACCATGTGGAGTGAAGTAGTGGGAGCACTGCCACTGCCTTTCTCCTGTGTTGCACATGTATGACATTATCAGGATAACTGATGTTCTTCATCAGCCGTGTTCTTTCAACACATAACCATCTGTGAACAGGACTGTTTATATAGTCATGTCCCCATGAACAGCACACTGTGATGCTATCATCGCGTGTAGTTACATGATGTATTAATTTGGAGTTTAACATGGCATTTGTTACACACCCATCTGAATCTGTCCAAACAATGGCAAAACAGCATGTCAACATATAACACTGTTACTGTCTTGAATACTTGAACTGTGCATTACATTGACCTGATCACATTGTGCATGCATCCCTCCCTCATACAGTTTCACAACAGCATTGGAACACAGTGACAATGAAGAGAAAAACTTCATGGTCACAAGATCAAGTCTTAAAGATATCTTTAAACTCTGCTCAGTGTGTTGTGGTACTGCAGAGGTCCTATTCTCCACAGATGACATCAGTGGCCAATTGGGGACTGTGGTTGTGGTAAATGCCAAATGTAAGGACTGTGGTCATCACCGCACATGGCGTAATCAGACAGTCATTAGGAGGTTACCACCAGTCAACATACAGCTGGCAGCTGCAATACTACTGTCTGGTTGTCCAGCCATGAAAGCACTGAGAATATTTCAGCTTCTCAAGATACCAGCCATTAACAGGACAACTTTTGACGATCATCAACAGGACATACTGCTTCCCACTGTTCAAGAATCTTGGAATGAACATCAGCATCAGTTGATACAGCAGTTGGCTTCCATGGATGGTGATCTAACGCTAGCAGGAGATGGATGATGTGATAGTCCTGGCCACTGCACCAAGTTCTGTTCATACACAATGGTGGAACAATGACTTGGCAAAGTCATCGCAGTGCAGTTGGTGCAGGTTAGTGCAGTCATGCGATGCCACAGCATGGTTAAGAGTGATTGTGTCATTCTGCATGTAATGTTCAGTAATCAATCTTCACTTCCCTGCACTAGAGCAATGAGGTGAAGAATTCCAATGGGATGGAGCTGGAGGGTCTGAAGCGAGTGCTGGAATTCTTTGTCAATGAAAACCATCTAAAGGTACAGTGTCTGGTAACTGACAGGCACAGACAGATAAACTGCTGGCTGAGGAACAACCCATTGATGTGTGGTGGCCAGCATTTGTACGATGTCTGGCACACGGCAAAAGGTACTGCACAGTATCATACAGAGCAGTAATATGCATGCAAGTATTATCTATTATTCTCTGCATGTATTCCACTTCTTCATTTCTTATATTGCCTGTGTTTATGTAGGTATCATGAAAAAAGCTGATGCCCTTGTCAAAGCAAAGGATTGCGAGAAGGTGAATGCCTGGAAACGGTCTATCAGTCATCACATTTACTGGTTAGCCTTATCAACGCCAGACTGCAATCCAGACATGAGATGAGCTAAGTGGGAGGCTATGCGTAACCACATTCAAGACGTACATGATGGACATAGTGAGCTCTTTCCATGCTGCCTACATGGCCCCCTCACTGGACATGAAAGGAAGAAGAAGTGGCTATCTCCTAGTGAGTAAAATGCATATTTGTGCTGTCACTAATTTTGAGAGACAGAATATAGGACATCAGCCACCACTTCCTGACACACGTTGCTTACTGTTCCCTGTCCCAAAGGTTTTGAATACATTTTATGTAGCCACTGTCTGGTTGCTGTGTGCCATTTAAGCAGTACTGTCCATTCTCATGTAAGTAAATGTAATACCATAGCTTTGGCACTGGGTGTGTATATATATATATATATATATATATATATATATATATACACACATATATATAGGTACCAATTTGCTACTTGAGAGATAAAGTGTGACGTTCAAGTCCCAAAATTTTTGGGGGCCAATTGTCATAACCATATCATCTTAACATTGGGTATATGTGGTAGTATTGTAATCCCCAATATAAAGATAGTTCATAGTTCAGATTTCCTAAAAATGGATTTAAAGATCCTACAAGACCAATGTAATGTAAGTAACATGGTGTCCTGTACTTCACATTTGTAATATTATCAAACATACATTTTTTAATATTATTATGTCTATGGTATCTATTTAGGTAGCATACTATTTAGCTTTTCATTTTTTTAGCACAGACATTACTTGTTGGTAACTATACCTCAATATATAGTGGATAACAGAATGGCCAAATCTGAACATGTCCATGTTTAGCTGCCACTTTCATTTCATCAATTTTCTAGCTCATTTTTATTGCACAACTATGTTACCATCATATAAGATATAAATCACTGAATTTTCAGAAAGTGAATTATTCTCTTTACAAGCGGTTTATCCACATGACGTCAAATGAGTAACATAGACTCCACAGGATGTCATGCTAGTAACACAGACACGACACAGAATGTTACGTGAGTAACACAGACATGACACAAGAAGTCACATGAATAACAGATACCACAACATCAGTATTAGTATACCAAATGTCTCACCAAGTCATACCAAAGTTTACTGCTAATGTACGACAAAAAAATAATTTTCATACTATGGTTATTTGGTACAACATTTTTTGAACATTTCAAAGAGTGTACTGTATTCACAAAATTATATTGACTTATACTATTCACAGATATTTTATGCTACCCAGTGTAGTACGGTGTAGTACAGATTGAATCCCACCTGGTCTGTCGATTACATGTACCAGCTGGTCCCAAGCCCAGATTAAAAGAGAGGGAATCGAGCCTATCTGTATAAGTGAGGTGAATGCGAGTTTTTGGGAGTAATGCATGCCCTTACTGGTTGTAATATTCAAGGCTGAGAGCCTAGTGCCCTCATAAAAACACAGGAAGAGTATTAGTGACTAAAAGAACTATGCCCTTGAGCTGGTTGTTTCATTGTTAAAATGCATTAGAAAAAGGTGCTCATGAATATTAATGAGCTACTATACAATACATACTACTCAGATACAAAAACAAGGTGAAGTTTATTAAACATACTAATATTACAGGACATGTCTAAACTCTAAAAGACTTGTAACATCACTAAACTACTATACTGTAAAATCAAATGCACCGCAGACTGTGGTACTGCATTCTAAGCCAGCTATCCTAGTGTGTCTAAATGGGGAAGGAAAACAGGGGAACCAGCTGTCCAGGGCAGGGGGAAACACAGAATAGAATACAGTCCAGGACTGTTCAGAGGCTTCTAAATCTTCGGTTGATGTCATCCTGGACCATCAAAAACAATCACTCCTCCAAGAACTAGTCTGCCGCCATCACCCAGCCACAGCCCCTATGCGGGCTGCAGGGACCTCTGGACAAACAGGCACACAGTATAGCTGGTTGGGGGGAGCAGGACACCTAGGACTACATGCTGGCAGAAGGATGGCAGCACAATAAAATATTTATTAAACCTTGTGTCTGTCTATAGCAAATATTACTCAGTTGGCATGTTACAACAGTTACAGTAATTTGAAAAAAAAATCAGTGGCCACTGGAAATGATCACTCCTCCAGGGACTAGTCTGCCTCTGGACAAACAGGCAGACAGGACAGCTGGTATGGGGGAGCCAGGAACCTGGCACCACACGCTGGCAGCACAATAAATCATTTCTTAAAGTTTGTGTCCATGTTTATAGAAAACATTCAGTTGTCATGTTACAAGTGGTTTAAGTCATTTGATTTAACAAAAAAAAAATCACTGTGGCCTTCGTGGTGCTGTATTCTAAGCCAGCCACCCTAGCATGTCTAAACGGAGAAGGAAAACAGAATGGGGAACCAGCTGTCCAGGGCAGGGGAAACGAAGAGCAGAATACAGGCCAGGACTATTCTGAGACTGGTGAATCTTCACCCAAGTTCACCCTGGACCACTGGAAAAGATCACTCATCCAGGAACTAGTCTGCCACCATTACCCAGCAACGTGGGCTGCTGGGACCTCAGGACAAACTGAAGCACAGGACAGCTGGTCTGTGGGAGTGCGGCACCTGGGAAAACACACTGGCAGAAGGGTGGCAGCACAATAACACATTTATTAAATCTTGTGTCTGTATTTATAGCAAACATTACTCAGGTGGCATGTTGCAACATTTTGCATCCCATTCTGAGGCATTGATTAATGTTACTGTTCAGTTACCATTCTGGGCCACTTTTAAATATTGTGGGCCTGTCATTTCCCCTTTAAGACCTCTAGTCAGGCAGTCATAGATATTAATTGCTGCTTTAAACAGTTTCTGCCCCTCCATTACTGTCTATGGGGCTTTCTCATTTCGTTCTGCCATATGGGCAGCCTTAAGGTGGGACCTGGCCCGCCCCAACAGTTCTCTGGCTCCACAGAGCCTCTTTTGCACATCCCTGTGGGTGGTCTAATTCAGGGGCCTTTTCCTGTCCCAAAGTAACTGTGGGAACTCACAAGCACCAAAGATTCTTTATTTTATTTTGTAAAACAAAGTCTGTGTTTATCCAACGGTGGCCAGCACCTGTACCTGGTGCTGCCGCCACTCACCCTCCCCCCTCCATCTGTTCCTGTGGTGAAACTGCTGGCAAGAAGTGTGAGGGAGGCCTAGACCAATCTGCAACCACTGGTCTCCTTGGAAACTATTGCTGGTGCTGCTGGTAGAGGTGACTGCCTCCTTCTGCTGTCACTGCACTCCTGATAGACCTCGAGCTGCTTGGCTACATGGGACAAGCCTGGACTCTCCTCCTTCCTCTGACCTCTATGGATCTGTTAGGCTACTGTTAGAGGGGCTGGCATGGACCTGCCACCCCTCCAGATGGGATTTTTCCACTGCCATGAGCACCAGAAAACTGAGACTGCTGCCACCACCAGAGGAGAGGGAACAATCAACCAGGACATTGGGGTGGGTGCAAGACCACAGTAAAGTCCTTCCCTTTTGCTCAGCCCTAAACAGCCCAATGCTCCCCCTCACCCTTGCTGCTCACTTCTCTCCTCAACAGAATGAATGGCTGTAGCCATTCAAAAGGGTGGAGGATTCTGTCTCTGAATCCTCAGGAGCCCATCCCTGCCTGTGTGATCAAGCCCATGAGAGCAGGTGCCCAGAACGAGGAAACTGATGTGGTTCTGTACAAAGTGTAAAACAGGGGAAACTAGCAGCAAAAATAAACTTTAAATGCAGCTCATTGGGGCTTGTGTTGGTGGGGTACCTAACTTAGGGGCACCTCCCTACACCCTGTGGCCCACTCAATACTGGGTCACCTTCTCTACTGAGCCAGCCTCCAGAGCACCTGGATGCCCATTTTTTAGAGGACACCAGGAACTCTGTGGCACTACACACATTTTCCAGAATGGCTTGTGGTTACAACAGACACAGGAACTTTTAACACTGCAATAATATTTTGTTGTTGTTTGTTTCAGGAATAACCAATGAGTGAAATGCTCATTTCCAGTGGTAACTTGGTGTATACATAAAACACACTTAACATGTACAACAATATAATAACCAATCATACCTAATGTATACATAGATAAACATATACATATACAACAAATTCAATAACCAATCATACATTACCATACAAATTCACATTCAATTGTTTACACATCACTGAATTATTTACCAATTTAGCTAAAACAATCACAATCATTTTTGTTTAGGAGCAAACATTTCTTGAGTTTTAAAACAGATGAGGATTTTAAAAATGTGTCCGTAAAACAAGACGGTAATTTATTCCGAAACCTCAGAACCAAATTACTGAAGCATTGCAAGGATCTTTTAGTATAAGACCTAGGATATATTAATTGTGTAAACTGGAATTCCTCAACGATGGCACAGGATGCCTAAATACTAACCTATCACTCCGGTACTTCGGTATAAGCTCCAAACCTGATTTATAGTCAAAAAGGGTAGTGTGCACCTCCCTCCTTGTGGCTAGGGAAACCCAGCCCAAAGATTTATATAAGTTACATGGTGAGTGGTTTTTGGACATCTCAGAATGAACCTGGCTAGTTTATTATACAATACATCAAGACTATTTAATCTGTCTTGCGAAGCACCACCATTTAAGATATCACAATAGTCCAATAAGGGTAGTAGTTGAACTTCAATAATATATTTTAAAGTATCGGAATCTAAACATTTTTGATTTCTAAAGAAACACCCTACCCTCTTCCCCACCTGGCCAATTAAATTATCAACATGATCATTCCCTGTTCTCAACTGATCCAGACAATAACCCAGATATTTGTATGTTTTAACTGCTTCTAGAAGAACTCCTGACAGGTCTAGTATCTCTAACTTTGTATCCATTTTCAATTTAGCAACTGGACCAAAAAGCATTGTTTTTGTCTTTGATGTAGTTAATTTTAATTTTAAATCTCTAAAGTAGTTCTGTGATGATTAAAAGACAATCTGCAAACTAGACTGGATCTCCATCACAGAACTGCTAGACTAAAGAAGTGTGTCATCTGTGTAGAAGTGGTAGCTTACCCCCTCCACACTCTTGCCACTGGCACTGCCACTGGCACCGACACTTTAAGATATGGGCAGATGGTGTGTGCAGTTTTCTTTACAATAGGTGGCGAGTGTGGGACTGGACAAGTTGGGAGGGGTGACATACCTCACTACTATTGGCATGATGAATGGGTATTGGCAGGTGGAGTTAACTTCCAGAGCTAGGGAGAGGTCAGTCTTCATCATTCCAATAGGGTTATTTGAGTTTAAAGTAATGTCTTTTGGAATGAAGAAAGCCCTGCCATCTTCTAAATGTTGGTGAGCCAGGTGTTAAATGGTCCTGAAAAGTACACCGTGGCGTAACTTGATGATATGGCCATCTTCAGTGCCAACTGCAAGGAACACCTATCCCACCTTAGGAAAGTGTTGGGCAGGATACAGAGGGCTGGGCTGACTGTAAAAGCTGAAAAGTGTCAGATGGCCATTGCTGAAGTGGCATACCTCAGGCACGTAGTAGGCCGGGGACAGTTTCATCATAATCAAGCAAAAATTGTGGCAATCGAGGCATAGCCCAGACCTGAAACACAGAAGTAGGTTAAGATTTTTCTAGGAACTGCTGGATACTATAGAAAATGTGTATCAAATTACTGTGCTCTGGCAGCTCCCCTATTGCCTGATAAAAAGAATGCCTAAAAAGGTAAACTGGGAACCAGCCTGTGAACAAGCATTTTCACGGCTTAAGTTTCAGTGCTCCTGTATTAGCCAGTCCAGACTATAATAAACCTTTTGTAGTCCAGACAGATGTCTCAGATGTGGGTATTAGGGCAGTACTTAGCCAGACTTCTAACCAAGGGGAAGATCACCCAATTGTGTACCTCAATAAGAAGTTACTTCCCAGGGAGCACACTTATTCTACAGTGGAGAAAGAATGCCTTGCAATGATGTGGGTACTAAAGTAGTTAGAACCATACCTATATGGGCAGCATTTCAAGGTACAAACAACTCACAACCCTCTGGTTTGGCTGCCACAAATGGGTAAAACAAATGGTATGCTTTAAAGATGGAGCCTTGCCTTACAGGGTTATGACATGACTGTCACTCACAGGGAAGGCAGTAAGCACAAACACAGGTGGGCTGTCATGTTAGAGCAGTGAACTGAATTTGGGAAAACTCATCATGGCACCTTTCCACACCTTAACACATGTCCGATATAGGTCCTTTATCTAAAAGCATGCAGATGGTGTGAGCAGATTCCTTTATAGTATATCGATAGTGTGGGATTTCTCTTAGTATTTATATAGTTTTGTCCCAGTACCTATACCTAGTGCAGTCACAACTTCGATTGATCCTTTTATTATGAATTGCATTGCTTATTGGAAATTCACAGTGAGTCCAGTCAATGTCTTTTTGACTTCATTGAAGTCCTCCTCTTGAAAGCACAATTGGTGATCCACGTTTGAATACAGTGGTTCATGAAATTTATGTACAATGTCTTCGAGTGGCTCTGTTGAATATTCTGCAATGTCATCATTTGGAAACTGGTATGTTCATGTCAGGTTCCTCTGTTGGTATTTTATTTTAATGTCAGTATCTGTTAAAGAAACTACTTTGTCCACTTAGACGTGGACTGTATTCCTTTTCCTAGATCTGAACTGGACAGCGACTGCAACAATTATGAAAAAAAAGTTATAACCGACTTGATTAAAGTTAAAAAACAAACAGCAAATGATATCATCGATACTTACATGGAGGCTGAAGTGTTTGAGGATACTGGTGTTAGCGACTTTAAGAAAGTGGCTGCTGAGGTTGGAGAAGTTGAATGTCCATCATGCCCAGTGATAGATTTCAGTTGTGCTGCTGATGGTTGTGGTAGTAGAGATGGCGGTGGTGTTTGACTTTGAGATGCTGACAGTAGTGGCTGAATTTGAGTCACTGAATTTGCTTTGTTCTTGTTGCACTGTGACAGAGGCTGCAGAGTTGGATCTGTTGTTGACCTAGACCACAGTTGTTTCACTGGAGGCACTACATGTATTTGTGGTGTTTCAGATCTTGACTTGTGTGGGGGTGTTTGAGGCAACAAATGTCTTTGTGGTGATAACCTGGACTTTGGTGTTGGTGTTTGAGGCATTGAATGTGGTAATGGAGTTGGCGATCTTGATGGTAGTGGTGTTGGCGACCTGGACTCTGGCAGGGGAGGTGGAGTTGGCGATCTTGACCTTAGTGGAGGTGTTGGCAACCTAGACTCTAGCAGTGGAGCTTGAGATCTACCAGGTGTTGGTGGAGTCAACTCTTTTCCAGTTTTAATGAAATACTTTCCAATTACTAGTAAAGTGTTCATTGCTGCATTGATCATCATCAATTATACAACTGAAACAAAAACAGCTTCATTCTTTCACAGAAAACACATGAGTCTGCATCCCTCATACACAATGGGTTATACGTGTGTTCAGCATGGTTTTGACTGAACTTCTTTGCACGCGTCTGCGATTTATTTCTCCTTCCTTAACAAAAAAAAGGTTTGTTTTACATGCAGATGTTCGTCTTTATTTTTAGGGCAAGTTAGGTAGTTTTTGCCATAGATGTACAGTTTGTGTGCATTGGTGATGATGGCTCTTCGAGAGGTTACAGCCATCACTGCACTTTTCTTTAGCACACTGACTTCCCCATCACATGGTCCTTTCCCATGACGACTCCCAAAGTAATGTTTTTCTACACAAATTCCCAAATCTTTGGTTCCAAATGAGGCAACAGTGAAATTTCCCTTGCTTTTATATTGCAATGGAAAACCATCTGAAAAATGTATTTGTTTTGAGATCACAACTCCCTGTTGTTGCAGATACTTTGTTGCACGGGTAACAAAATGTTGAACAGAATGAAAATCGTGTTTCCTGTCATCACTGATAAAGATCAGTGAATTGTGCATATTACATAGAAACATAGAATTTGACAGCAGATAAGGACCACATGGCCCACCTAGTCTGCCCATTTCCCTACCTAACAGATAAGCTGCAGATCCTAGTTAACCAACAGCCTACTTCCTCCTACCCCCACTAGAACTGCCTTATGTCTGTCCCATGCATTCTTGAATTCCCCAACTGTTTTTTACTCTACAACCTCCTCAGGAAGGCTGCTCCATGCATCTACAACCCTCTCTGTGAAGAAATACTTCCTCACATTACCTCTGTGCCATCCCCCCATCAATCTTCAAATTATGCCCCCTTGTTCTTGCACATCTCTTTTTCTGAAAGATGCTACCCTCTTGGAATTTGTTGATTCCCTTGAGGTATTTGAAAGTTTCTATCATGTCCCCCCTCTCCCTCCTTTTCTCATGGCTATAGATCTTAAGCTCCTTTAGTCTTTCTTCATATGTCTTCTGTTGCAGACCCTGCACCATTTTGGTTGCCCTCCTCTGGACAGCCTCCACCCTGTCTATGTCTTTGCGGAGATGGGGTCTCCAGAACTGTACACAGTACTCCAGATGTGGTCTTACCAACTGGCTCTACAGAGGGCCAACAACTTCCTATTTTCTGGTGATTCCTCTCCCTATGCATCCCAGTATCTCCCAGCCCTCCTTACTGCCTTCTCATATTGCTGGCCCACCTTTAGGTCATCTGATATGACTACCCTCAGGTCCCTTTCCATTTTTGTTGTTGTCAGTATCTGACCCCCCATTGTGTACTCTTCCCCTGGGTTTTTTTCCCCGGGTGCATTACTTTGCACTTCTTTGCATTGAATCTAAGCTGCCATACATTTGACCATTCTTCCAACCTTGCCAAGTCCCTTTTCATCCTTTCCACCCCACCTTGCATATCAACCCTGTTGCAGATCCTTTGTGTCATCTGTAAAGAGACATACTTTCCCTTCTAGTCCCTCTATAATGTCACTTATAAAGACATTAAAAAGGACCGGCCCCAGTACTGAACCCTACGGTACCCCACCTGTAACCCTTCTTTCTTCACTGTGGACTCCATTTACTATTACCCACTGTGTTCTGTTGTCCAGCCAGTGTTCTACCCAGTCTGGGACCCACTCCCAGGCTGGCTAATTTGTTTATTAATTTTTTGTGTGGGACTGTGTCAAATGCCTTGCTAAAGTCTAGGTAGGCCATGTCCACAGCCCCTCCCTGGTCTACTACTTTGGTCACCCAGTCAAAGAAATCAATTAGATTTGTCTGACATGACTTTCCTGCTGTGAATCCATGCTGCCTTGTGTTCTGTGCCCCACTGTCTTCTAGGTACTCAACAATTCTTTCCTTCAGCAGTGATTCCATCATTTTCCCTACCACTGAGGTCAAACTGACAGGCCTGTAGTTTTCTGCCTCTGTCTTGCTCCCACTTTGGTGAAGGGGAATCACACCCGCCCTCCTCTAGTCCTCAGGTACCACACCATATTGACTCCACAGTTGACTTCTGTACATTGGTAATATGCCATGATAGAATGAATTGTGGCTTGATTATATGACCAGTACACACCTTGTGCTTCATCCTGACAATGGCAGTTGTAATTCTCTCCAAAATTAAGGCACAATACAACCCAGTTCTCCACTACATTCCATTGGATATAATCAAATTGCTTTGACTGCCATTTAGCATTTATTAGGTATTTAGAAAATGGTTCAATTTCTTCCTCCAATTCTTTGATTAGGTCTTGCATCACACCACTGCATACTCTCACTCTCATCTGCTTGGACAGTGTCACTTTATCATACTTTTCTGTAGAGAATATGTCTTCACTTCCCCATCTTCTCCAAGTTACTGGAGAGTCCATGTGATCCCTTAGTTTTTTTTTTGTATACCATTCATGCCACATTGTGAACATACCCTGTCGATACACCATTTCAGATTAAAATCACCTTCTTTTTCACATAGTGTAAGTGCAGAAGCCATATATTTATTCTTTATTACTAATTGTGGGACCTTGAATTGGTTGTACTTTCCTGCAATGCTGCTTAGTTTAAGTTCAATGTTCAGGCAGTTTTCACACATACACTGCATTAGTTTATGTTGTGGCGTTGAATAGACATTTGCTGGATGCAGTTGAACAAATTTACTGTAGCTGACGCACACATCTGGGTACTCTTCTTTGAACAGTTCATATACTGTTTGTATGGAATATTCCAAAGCTCTCTTGGCCATCATGTCTTTCTTCCCCACAACTCTTGAGATTGGTAGCTCTCTTGAAATATCTTGATGCTGATAGAAGTTTTGTATGAGTTCAACTGTAGAAAGAGGTAAGGTATCACTTTATTTCTTTTGTTGGTTTATGTAATCCTCATCAGAGAGAAAATATGTGCAGAGGAAGTTCCAGCTGAAACCGAATTCCCTATGCAGATCAAATTTATGGAATTTCTTTCTTACCGGTAGAGACTTATGCAGCAACCTTCTCATTCTCACATTGTCCTTTGCATGAGACTTTTTGATACTTTGCAGAATACATTGTAAACTTGTGGATTCCAGGAAATCTAATCTCTTCTTTTTAGAAGGTGTGAGTATACATTTGTCCTCCACTGCCTTTCTTTTTTGTGCTGTGCTTCTGGACTGGATTGCTGATATGACATCAGCAAATTTATGAGGACTGTTTGGCAATGCTTTCATGGATCTTGAAATTGCTTTCCTCATAGCAGATGAGGTAATGAAAGTAGTTTGTGGTGTATCAATGACCATTGTGGTGTCATCTGATGCCGAATCCAAACAAGGTGAAATCACACTAGTCACCAAAAGCATGTTTGGAACTTCAGAGCATTCCGCATTTTCTTCATTTGCGTTATGCAGTGGATGTGCACTTCTCTTTTTCTGTGCATAAACAAAACGTCTTTTTTCATTTATTCATCGTCTCTTTTGTGCTGTCATATTTTTTCGTTGTTCCCTTTTTTGCTCTCCACTGTGATAGCATTTTTTCCCATCTCTGCTCTTGTACTTTTCTTCCTTTCCACACATTCATTTATTGATGCTTGCCTTTTTCTTTCCCTATACTGCCTCATATGCATCTTTGTCTTTTCTCTGTATTGTGCTTTTTTATCTTCCAACATACTCTTCTTAAACAAATTCACCCTTTCTGTTTCACTTTCACAATGTGCTACATACTTCTCACAGTCTGCTTTAATTCTTGCCCTGTATTCGTGCCTTCTTTGCTTACTGTTCTTTGCTGTTTTCTCAGTCACTACAGTAGAAGTTTCATCATGCAGCCTTGTCTCCTCACCACCACAAACACCACAGCTAATGACTGCTTGATCGTGCCAAGTTGGTTGCTGCTGTTGAAGTGTATGTCTCATGACATTCATCTAGCAAAAGAAAATTAAAAAATTAAAAAAATAAATCATAGCATCAGCAGTCTTCTTTGAATCTCAAATGAGAACAAAAAAACAATGGTATCACCACAGTAACACTGAGGTGTCATGGCAGCTCCCAAGAATGTTCATTACAAAGACGTCAAGCACACCATCATCCTTGTGATGAAAACAGTGGCTCAGTACAGACAGACAGCATAAAAGGTCAAGACAAATGCAACAGGAGTAGTGGTGGGCGAAGTGGGCTCAATCCGCTCTGCAAAGTGATTTGCAGAGCAAAGGTGGATTCGTGGAGTGCTCCGCAACACAAAGTGGAGTACTTCGCATTATAATGAGTAACGTGAAGTCCATTGAAAACAATGACTTCACATTACTCCACTTTCACAGACCACTACT
Source organism: Neoceratodus forsteri (assembly GCA_016271365.2). Taxonomy (NCBI): domain Eukaryota; kingdom Metazoa; phylum Chordata; order Ceratodontiformes; family Ceratodontidae; genus Neoceratodus; species Neoceratodus forsteri. The sequence continues at coordinate 1,287,104,820 of CM057453.1, forward strand.
CAACCAAATTTTAAGGCGAAGTGCATTGAGAACAATGTACTTCTCACTTCACCTTGTTTTTAAGCTCTGAAGGTGAATTTTGCAGTGATTCGTGGGATTTCAGGTCACATGGGCTCTATATTGATCTACACAGCCTCATTTCGAGGTAGTGTGTGTAGGAAGGAAAAGGAGACAGTGTGGTCTGAGAGCTGTCTGTGATTGAAACCTTCTAAAAGCTGTTAAAAAAGCATTTTTGCATTTTTATTTGGGCTCATACTTTAGTTCTTCGATTGTAGGAAACCCTCCTACGATCATATCATCACGCATTTTTGGTTTTGTGTGGATTTTGAATGTTAATGTACAACATTGAGTGTGTGTAGTGAAAAACAGTGAACGTGTGCTTTGGGGGAGGGGCGTAACTGTCATGTAGGTAGATTTAAGTTGGAGAAATAGTGATTTCTTTTTTTTGGTTATATTTTTGTTATATAAGTGACCGTGTTAATGTACACACAGTAATATTGTCAGTAATTTTTTGAATTTTCTTGTTGATTGTGTGTTGTGTGGATCTGGTGCAGCAGTTCATAATTTCAGGTTGTTTACATTACAATACGTGGCATATTACTGAACTTTTCAATTTGCTACGCATTACTCATTCACCATTGTAGACAAACTGTTCTGTGTGTGTGTGTGTGAGGGTGTGTGCAGTGTTGTGTCACATCAAATAATACACCTTTTATTGTGCCACAGAGTGGTGTAATTGCAGGCACATCAGTGTGAGCCTGCTATCCACTGCAGCTGCCTGATTTTGTGTTGTGATTGTGGTATCTGTTCTTTGTTTTGCTGCTTGTACTGCTATAAAAATCTGCAGTCAGTGCTCCCCCCACCCCCACCGGCTAAAGGAATTTTTTTACCAGATTGGATTGTTTTTGTGACCTCATCAGCACCACTGGTTACTGAAGTTGTTTTCATTGCGTGACAGCCTAGTCTCTTATCTGTTGCTGAAGCTACAGTTGTTTTTTTGGCTTCACATCCAGCGTCCCCCCAATCTGAGAGTGAACGTATCAAAATCTAAATTTGGTTATAATATTGTGATTGATCCCCCAAAATGCCCGCAAAGAGATGTGCAAGCAAATCTGATTCTTGCCATGGCAATGTTGGCAGTAAGATAGTCTGTGGGCATGATAGTACGCAGACACAGAAGTGCTTTGCTGATTTGAAGAAAAGTATTTCTCCTGCAATGTTTTTTACAGCTCAGTCTGTAGCTTCACTCATAGTTGGAGGAGATGATGTTTTCCCAACCGGTGGTGTTATTGTTACTGGTGTTAGTGGTGGTGGTAGTATTAGTATTGGTGCATCAAGTTCAAATTCCGACCAGTGTACCATATCCCGAAATATTGAGTGTGAAGCAGTGCAAGTGATTGGCAGCGTAGATGATGTCATACTTCCCAGTAACATCCCAGTAACTGAACCTGAGGATTCTGATAATCATGTCAATGATATCATACAATGTGATATTCTGTCCACAGTGGCGGTTAATGTAACGCATTTTCCATGCAGTGATTCACAGTGTGGTGAAAAAATACCAGGTGATGGTGGTGTAGATGCTGATAATGAATGTGATGATGACAATGATGTTGCTGTTGTTGCAACATGCAGTCCACATGCTAGCATCCAAGCAGAAGATGTGGATGTGTGTGATTTTGATGAATATGATGATGATGTAATTGACCCGAGTTGGGAACTGGAGAAAAAGACATTCAAAGTGGCTGTGTCTAAGTCTGTTTGCAGGAATTCCCCATAAGAACTTACAATTTACTAGTTTGAGTTGATGATGATGACCCAGTAATAAATATGATAGGCAGTCATGGTGGTCAGTTGCAGTCCAGGTGTGCAGTGCCCGAAACATCATGTGTCCCCCCACTTCTGTGCTTAAAATAATGGACTTAAATAAGCCACATCATGGACATGTGAAAAGCAGAGCATCACAATCCCTTGTTTGGGATTTTTTTGTTCAAGATGAAAATGATGAGTCAGTTGCAATCTCCCAGGTTTGCCATGTGCATGTGAGTCGAGGTAAAAGTGGGAGCCATCTGGGCACAGGAGGACAGCATACCCATCTTAACAACAGGCATTTGGCACTGTGGACCCAGCACAAGCTGGCAGCTAATACAAGAGTGGGGTGTTCACCCTCATCACCAGCAACCATAGCGAGCATGTTATCCCCTTCCATGACTGTTAAGTCCAGTAGTAAATTAAACGTCTGCAGTACTGAGGTAATAAGAGCAGAGGATTACTACAGGCATGATGAGGTGGAGGACCATAATGGCTTTGAAATGTTGTCCAGTGCTGGTGAGAGTATCAGTTTTGATGGTGGTGGTGGTGGTGAATGCAGTATGTCTAGTGCAAGTAGTACATCAACCCCGGTTGGCAAATCTGTCAAAATAACTGCATTTCTGGGTTTGTCATCATCACCTGTGCAACTGTCTTCATCAAATGTCCACCCCCCTGCCTATGCCATTCATCAAAAAGCACAACCATCTGTGATCACATCTCATGTAAAATGTTTAAGTCAGCCCATGTTACAGAGTGTTTTTGCACATAAGCTGAAGTACCCCCCCAATCATACAGTGTCATGTGAACTTAATGCTACTGTAGTGGAAATGCTGGCAATTGATCTTTTGCCCTTCTCCTTTGTGGAGAATTCTGGGTTCTGGTGCTTTGCTGCATGTGCCTGTCCAAAATGAAAAGTCCCATCCAGAACATACTTTTCTACCCGTGCTGTCCACGAGTTGTTCCGCATTGTGTCCAACTCAGTAAGACATGCATTTCAACATTCCTAGTCTCCATTCATCCATTTAAGTATGCATATGTGGACAAGTGGCAAAACAGTGGGGAGTTCATATTTGTGTATAACTGTACACTGGGCACAGGTGCTATGGGTTGTTTGTGATGTTGGTAGTGTGAATAATCAGTGCAGTAAGGTGTATTATCGTGGTAGCAATCTTCCTGGAATTCGCCAGCATGCAACCATTGCTATGCGCAGTGTGACCTGTTCACACACTGGTGAGAACATGCTGGACATGGTACTGACTGAAACTGACAAATGGCTAAACCTTCTGTCCCTGAGAGCTGAGTTCATAGCAAGTGACAATGGGTCAAATGTGGTGAAATGCATCACAAATGGTGTTTTTTTTTGTGTTCCATGCATGGCCCACTGTTTAAATCTTGTGGTGCAGGAGCTTCTGCAGCACCCTGATGTAATGGAAAAGCTGACCATTGCACGACATATCTGCTCTCACTTTTCAAGATCTGGAAAAGCCCGTGACCAACTGCGGCAGTTGCAGATACAAAAGAGCCTGCCTCAGCACCTCTTGAAGTGGGATGCTGTCACCCAATAGAACTCCACTTTATACATGGCAGAGAGGTTATACGAACAATATAAAGCCATCTCAGAATATCTTGTGATGCACACTAGCCGTGGCAGTTCCGGGGCCTCCATGTCTATGACTACTGAACAGTGGCACCTCATGGACTCTGTACTAACAATTTTGTGGCCTTTTGAACATGCCACACAGGCAGTAAGTGGCGAGTCTTCCTCCATTAACCAATCAATTCCACTGCTGTGGGTGCTGAGGCAGACATTGGTGAATGTACAGCTTGGCCTTGATGTTGCCGGAGACGGTGGTAGCAGTATGTTGTTGCAACACATGCTGACAGTATTCGACCAGAATCATCACATTGTCAGCATTCAGCATAGTGACAACTTTGTCATAGCAACAATGCTGCACCCACTATACAAACGGGGAATTGCATCAGTAATGGAGGGAGGGCCTGAACAGGTAAAAAATATCAGTGGTCAACTAGTGTGCTTGGTTCATGGGGTACAGAAGTCACATAGAAACATAGACTTTGACGGCAGATAAGGACCACTTGGCCCACCCAGTCTGTCCATTTCCCTACCTATTGGATAAGCTGTAGGTTCTAGTTAGCTAACAGCCTACTTCCTGCAACTCCCCACTATAATTGCCTTATGTCTGTCCAATGCATGTTTTAATTCCCCCACCGTTTTAGACCCCACAACCTCCCCAGGAAGACGGTTCCACGTGTCCACCACTCTCTCCGTGAAAAGGAATTTCCTCACATTACCCCTGAGTTGTCCTGCCTCTATCTTTAAATTGTGCCCCCTTGTTCTTGCACATCTCTTTTTCTGAAAGATGCTACCCTCCTGGACTTTGTTGATTCCCTTGAGGTACTTGAAAGTTTCTATCATGTCCTCCCTGTCCCTCCTTTCATCAAGGGTATACATATTAAGCTCACTCAGTCTCTCTTCATATGGTTTCTGATGCAGACCCTGCACCTTTTTCATTGCCCTCCTTTGGACTGCTTCCATCCTGTCTATGTCCTTATGTAGAAGGGGGCACGTGCCAAGGTCAGCAAACCTCAGCAGCATAATCTGTCTGAAGGTATAAATGTAGGACTATCAAGCATATCCTGCAAGGTGTAGGGGACAGCAGTTCAAGGTGGTCTGTCATCCAAAGTGGCTGGTGTCAACCCGCTTTGGGAGGCTTTGTCTCAAGTGGGTATTTGTGAAATAAATGATTCGGGAGAATAGGATGATGCATCAACAACTGGACCTAGTGCAGCTCAGAGAATGGCTGAGTCATATTTGTCTGAAAACAGGCATCTGACAATAACTGAAGATCCTCTTTTGTACTGGAGTGGAAAGGTCAGTGAATGGCCAAAGCTGACTGCAGTGGCACTGAAGTACCTCACAAGCCCACCCTCCAGTGTAAGTGTTGAGAGGGTATTCAGCTTAGCAGGTGCAATTGTCAGGGATCGTCGGATGAACCTGTCTCCTGCAAATGTTAGTTTGCTAACATTCATTAAAATGAATGAGAGGCACACACCAGCACAGACTGCAACCTCGGTATTCGTACCCCGGCCTAGTCATGGTGGTTTTAGTGATGTGGATGATGACACAATGGAGAAAGAATTTCCCGGTGGTCAGACTTCAGACATAGATGGCTGTGAGGGCAGCTTTCTTTATGAGGATGATGACGTGGTTAATGTTTGCAGGTTTAACTGAAGTTGTTAAAAGGCAGTGTGTCACTGAAGACCACCACCACTGGGACTGATGTTAGCCACTGCCACCACTGAGCATGAGTCTGTCTGCCTCTGGACCACCACCACCGGGACTGATGTTAGCCACTTCCACTACTGAGCATGAGTCTGTCTGCCCCCCGACCACCGCCTCTACTGGGACTGATGTTAGCCACTGCCACCACTGAGCATGAGTCTGTCCACCCCCCCAGACCACCACCACTGGGACTGATGTTAGCCACTGCCACCACTGAGGATGAGTCTGTCCGGACCACAACATCCATCAGCCACACAAAGCTTCTTAATATTTAAACCATAAAGTGAGTATGTATATTCATGTTTGTTATGCTGTTTCACTTTCTTTAGTTGTATGTTTTGTTTTCTGTAGCTTTTCAGAGCCACAGTGATAAAACACATACGGTACACTTATTTTGTTTTTTTTACAGGTTAACAAAAAAAAGTCTCTATCGCTAAAACTTTGTGGGAATGGTACTGCAGCTGTACCGTACAGAGAGGAACCTATGGAATATCCATATGAAATCCATTCTGGTAAGTATGAAGACTTTATTTCATATGTTTCATTGTTTTGGAAAGACTGCAGCAAATATTGCACACAGGTTGTGTTAGTTGACAAGATGTGGGTTTGAAATGTAACTTGACTTGAGATTGAGAACCAGGGAGGGACAAATATCAATTAAGTTGTAAGAAGTCATTCATTTCTTATTTTAGGAAACTTCCAGATGCTTTGTTGTTCTGTCAAAGTGACCTTATCCAAAAAAGTTCTTCAACATCAGGCACCCCCCTTCCCCAGGCTTTGGCACACATGCAACATGCAGAAGTCGTTTCATTAGATGACCATGACCATCATTAACAACTGGACTCCAGAAGGATGCTGATGAAATCTGAGAAGAAGTAACAAAATAAGAAACCACTACAGACAAACCTGCAAATATGATTCCCCCACCCCCCCAAAAAAAATACTTACATTCATGTGCTTGAGAGTTATATATTTCCAATTTCAATGCAAAAAATTCTCATTGAGCACTGGAATGTGCACACCAGCAGTTTCTGTGACTTGTGATACAGAACAATACGATGAGTACATGTCCATGTCAACCCCTCATCTCACCTACAAAATACAAAAACATATATCTATATACATATATATATATACATACATATATATATATATATATAATATACATATATACTCACTAAGGCTACTATTAGTGTACAGACAGAGGGCACCCTTCCATCCAGTTGAGATGATCACACTGCATTTGCTCGAATTGCCTCACAGAACACACTGGACCAGCAACAGGACACTCAAGGTCATCATTTTATTCTGGGGGACTTTGTATGTGCTGAAGCACTCCCATTTCACTGTGTTACCACTTGTCAATTTTCTGCACACAAGGAGGATGCATTTTGGGTGTGCAGACAAAATCTGGGGACTCTGTGCCACCACTGGGCACATGACTAAGTGCGCTATTAATTCTGGGGGACTATGTATGTGCTGAAACACTCTTTATTTCACTGTGTTACCATGTGTCAATTTTTTACACACAAGGAGGATGCATTTTGGGCATGCAGAAAAAATGTGGGGACTCTGTGCCACCACTGTGCACATGACTGAGTGCACCATTAATTCTGGAAGACTTTGTATGTGCTGAAACATTCCCATTTCACTGTGTTACCACTTGTCAATTTTCTGGACACAAGGCATGACTGAGTGCACCATTAATTCTGGGGATGCATTTTGTGTGTTGTGTGATTGTTGTGAGCTCATGATGTCATACTGACATTATCAATTAAAGCAGCATTGCAAGAATGTCGTGACAATTTTGAACTGTACTTTTTTATGCTACTTTACATTGCCACAGCCACTAGTTACCTCGGAGTCATGACTTAAATGATACGCTTCTTTTCACAATTTCTGTCTGCTTTATTTAGTTGACTACTTTTTTTAATGTATAAAAAAAATGAGCACGCCTTTCAATATTGTTCTGACCAGGTTTGTATTTATTTGCAGCTGCTTTTCAATAAATATTGTTCTGTGGTGTCATAGAACACTGCTTGCTGCATAACTTAATTTACAACATAAGTGATATGTAACAACTAACTGATGTGATGGAGAAAAGCAGAGGAAAACAATGACAAAGACCTGGTCACATTCACTGTCAGCAGCACCAATTTAAAAGGAATGCTCCTTTCATTATTTCACGCATGAAAAAATGTAGTACAGCAGAATCAACTACTGGAAATTCTCATATCATTTCAGTCAGGATGTAAGTAAAGGAAGTTGTAACATAGCATTAGAAAATATAGGTCAGAGTTCTCAACAGATTGTTGCACTGCTGCTTTACCGAGATTAACCACGTTACATAGTTATGGTGATGCACATAACCTAATATGTGGGCGTCTTACTTCCAGGGGAATATTTCTTGCTCCACATAGTGCAATACATTTCTTAGAAAACCGCCCATAATTTCATTACAGTGTGTCACGTGACGGAGGAATTCCCGTTCAGAAAAGCCATCCACATTCTGCCCCGTTTCTCAGCAACATTATGCCGTGATGCCAGGGGGAGCGCAGGTGCATGCTCCACTATAGTGAATGCCCAGCAGCTAACCCAATGTTTCGTTATGTTATAAAGTTGATTTTGTGAAATGGGGAATGGTTCCACTAACAAGGCTCTTCTTACTGGGAACGTGCCCACATGTTTCACCACAAACTGGCCATTATAACATAAAGAAACATTTGGAAAGCTGGAAAGCTACCTGGCAATCAGACATTCACTGTAATGGAGCACGCACCCTCGCTTTCCCTGGAATCATGTCCTAATGTTGCTGAGAAAGGGGAGCAGAATGTGGGTGACTTTTCTGAAGGGGAATTCCTCCGTCACGTGACACACTGTAATGAAATTACAGACAGTTTTCACAGATATGTATTGCACTATGTGGAGCAAGAAAGATTCCCCTGGAAAGGAAAATGTGTATTATTAAACAACAACAACAAAAAAACACACAAAAACAGTACAGCACAGTAGTGGGGTGGGGTTGGGGTCCAGAAAACAATCCCTTAATGTGACCGTGGGATGTCATGGTGGTCCAGCAGCAGGTGCAGAATTGTGAGTATTTGCTGCTGCTGTTATTGGATTGTGTTGACCTGCTGCTGCACAGCACCTACCCTCTGATTATTCTCCTCCAGGGCCACCCACACCAGGGCAATGTCAGCCTCTGTTGCAGGGTCCACTGCAGGTGGAAACCCAGGTAGTGGTGGTAGTGGAGAGGGTGGTGCTGGTGGCTGTGGTGGTGGTGGTGATGCAGCTGCTGTACTGGTCCTCCTCCTGCTGCGGTGGCGAGGCACAACTTCAACCCCAGCAGCACCCTTGGCTGCTGCCATAGGAGGGCCAGCAGGTGGATGCCTGGCCCCTTCCATGGCAGCCTGCCACTCCAACTTGTGGTGGTTCAACATGTGGGTGTGCTGGCCACCGGTCCCCAAATGTGTCCCCTGGGGGCCACAGCACACCACCCAGATGGCACACCACAACTGTGCTGTCTCCCCCCACAGAGTTAAAAATCTCCCACATTGGGGAGCTGCGGGGGGGGGAACGGGATACAGTCCTCGCACCACCTATGTTTTCCTGGGGCACCTAATGTGGCTGTGGAGGTAGTGGAGGGGGTGCTGCTGGAGCCTCTACAGCTGCTACTGGTGGTGGTGGTAGTGGCAGAGTAGGTGGATGCACAGCAGCCACCGGTGGCACTGGTGCTGCTGCTGCTGTTACTTCCACAGGGGGTAAGCAACACCCAAGAGTCGGGAGTGGTCCAGCATCACATGACCACCCCCACGTGTCCGCACTCCCCTCCTCTGACTGCTACCATGAGCCAGGAACTTTCCTTTTCCAGGGTCCATCCTTCTCACACAAGTCCCTGACCCCTACTATAAAAATATCCAACCACAGTCAACGCCTAGCCTTCACCCAGTGGCCACACTCACTCTCACACTCCCAGATACACACACACACACACTGATACACACAGTCACACACACACAAAACAAAAAAAACTTATAAAAAAAAAATTCACTACCAAAAAAATCACAAACACAATACAAAAACTAAATAAAGATATAGCTTTTAAAAAAGCTGTTGTTTTCTTCAGACACAAAGGCAATAAAACACTTTCTGCCAGTGACTCAAAAATGCTCTCCTCTCCACAAAGCCTTCTCTCTCTCTACGACTGCAAAGGAGAAAGTGAAACTGCTTCTCTGACTCACTTCCTTCCTGCCTGGCTGAAGCATGTGACTTACAGTACTGTAAGCCATGTGATGTGTGGGGGGGCTGCCTATTTACTTGTCACTTCACCTTATTTCATGCTAAGGCATAATGACAACGTGAAGTAATAATGAGAACTCTAAGTGAGCACTTTGTGGTGGCCACTTAGTGTTGTGCTCCGCCAACACGAAGTGGTCACTTCACATTTACTTCTCCAGTGGATTAAAAATTCACTGCATCTCTAAACAGGAGTACTTACATAGAAACATAGAAACATAGAAGTTGACGGCAGATAAGGACCGCTAGGCCCATCCAGTCTGCCCATTTCTTTTTCTATCTTATAAATGTGCCATCGGCCTTTGCTATGTCAGTGACCTATCTATTCATAGTCATTTGTATTGCTCCCTTATGCCTATCCCATGCCTGTTTGAAGCCCTGCACTGTATTCATAGCCACTACTTCTTGTGGTAAGCCATTCCATGCATCTACCACCCTTTCTGTGAAAAGAATTTCCTCACATTCCCCTTAATCGGCCTCCTCTAATCTCATGCTGTGTCCTCTTGTCCTGCTATTTTCTTATATTTAAACATGTTAGACTCTTTCACCTTGTTTATGCCCTTAAGGTGTTTAAATGTCTCGATCATATCACCTCTCTCCCTCCTTTGCTCAAGGGTATACATATTGAGCTCCGTTAATCTGTCCTCATATGTCTTCTGATGCAGTCCCTGCACCATTTTGGTTGCCCTTCTCTGGACTGCCTCAATTTGGTTAATGTCCTTGTGAAGGTGTGGCCTCCAATACTGCCACGCAGTACTCCAGATGGGGCCTAACCAATGTCTTGTACAGAGGATTATTACCTCCTCTTACGACTTGTGATACCCTACTAATACACCCTAACACCCCCTAGCCTTACCTACTGCTTAGAGGTCTGCTTGATGATTTCAGGTCATCAGTGATGATGATGCCCAAGCTCTCTTTCTTCCTTTGTGACTGCTAGCAACTCCTCCCAGCCTATAAGTGGCTTCAGGTTTCTCTTCCCTATGTGCATGATTTTGCACTTCTTTGCATTAAATCCCAGTTGCCACTCTTCTGACCATTCTGCTAGTTTATCCAGATCTCTTCTCATTCTGCCCACCCATCTGGATCATCTACTCTGTTGCAGATCTTGGTGTCATCTGCAAACAGACAAGCCTTACCCTCTAGTCCATCTGCTAGGTCACTAATGAAGATGTTGAACAGGACTGGCCCAGGACTGATCCTGAGGTACCCCACTTGTGACTTGCATCTCTTCTGACTGTATACCGCTTACCACCACTCTCTGTTTTCTGCCAGTCAACCAGTTTGCCACCAGTTGACCAACTTCTGACCCACCCCGAGCCTACCTAGCTTATTTATCAATCTTCTATGTGGAACAGTGTCAAAAGCTTTGCTGAAGTCAAGGTAGGCGACATCAACTGCTCCCCCTTGGTCCACCACTCTGGTTACCCAGTCAAAGAAATATGAGATTAGTTTGACAGGACCTTCCTTTTGTAAACCCATGCTGTCTTGGATCCTGTGCCCCTATGGATTCCAGGTGTTGCACTATCCTTTCCTTAAGGAGTGCTTCCATAATCTTGCCCACTACTGAGGTAAGACTGACCGGTCTGTAGTTCCCCGCCTCCTCCCTGCTACCACTCTTGTGGAGTGGGATCACATGAGCCCTTCTCCAGTCTTCTGGGACCTCTCCTGTGCTCAGAGACTCACTAAACAATTCTGCTAATGGCTCTGCTAGTTCCTCCTTTAGCTCCTTAAGTACCCTGGGATGTATGCCATCAGGTCCCATTGCCTTATCCACCCTGAGCTTAGCAAGCTCTTGTAGGACCCTTTCTTTTGTGAAGGAGTAGTGCTCACCTCCCTCCCCTGTGTCCATGATGCTGAGCTGTGGGCCCTGCCTACCTTCTCTTCAGTGAATACTGAGCAAAAGTATCTATTTAGGATAGATGCCTTTACAGGGTCCTCCTCCTCACATGCTCCCTTTTCTCCATTAAGCTTAGCAATACCCCTCTGGACTTTCTCCTTTCACTAATGTATCTATAGAAGTCTTGTCACCTTCTTTTACTGTTTGTGCTAGTGTTTCCTCAGTTTGGGACTTTTCCTGCCTTACTGCCTTACCTGCTTCCCTTAGGGCAGTTTGGTATGCCCCCTATCTTCATCCCTCTGTGTTCCCTTTATATTTTCTGAAGGCCAGCCTTTTGGCTCTGACCTTTTCTGCTACTGTATTTGAGAACCAAAGTGGTTTCCTTCTTCTTTGCACTTCCTTTTCTGTCTAACACAATGGGATGTTGCTTCCAAGTATTGTATCCTTAATGCTTGCCCACTTTGCCTGTACCTCCTCACCTGTGTTTCTTTTGCCAGGGCTAGCTTAACTCTGTTGGCCATCTTATCAAAGTCAGATCCTCTGAAGTCCCATATTTTTGCCTTGGAATGGGATGATTTAGATGTAGTAGCCAAATTGAACCATACCATGTGATGGTCACTGGCCCCAGGTGACCTTCTACCTGGAGATCTGTGATCCCTTCTTTGTTAGTCAGTACTAGATCTAGGATAGCCCTGTCTCTTGTGGGTTGCTGTACCAGTTGTTTGAGGCCTCCCCTGCAGGAATCCACTATGAGTCTAGTTCTGGCAGATGTTCCTGCTGGTATTGACCAATCTGTATCTGGCATGTTGAAGTCTCCCATTATCAGAACCTCCCTTTAGCTGTCATGTTTTGTATATCTTCTAACAGTAATGTGTCTATGTCCTCCTCTGGTCTGGGGGCCTGTAGCAACCCCAGTTCTTATGGCTGTCCCATTTCCTGTTTCCAGGGTGACCCACAGTTCTTCTGGCTCCTTATGTGTATTCTGAATTTCTGTAGCTTTGATATTTTCATTAACACACAGGCCACTCCTCCCCTTTTGCACCTCGGTCTCTTCTGAACAATACATAGCCAGGCATCAGTTCCCAAGTGTGGTTACTGGTAAACCACGCCTCACTAATTGCTACTATGTCCAGTTTAGCCTCTGACATTATTGCCTGCAGGTCTGGGATCTTATTTCCCAGGCTGTGAGCATTTGTGTACATGATTTTCCATTGGCCAGATTTTGGTGTGTTAGTTGTTGGGTGAGGTTTGGCATTACCCCTGTGCATCGTATGGGGAGACAAACCTTTTTTCTTACCTGGTGATGCAAATGAATGGCAAACACACTGAATTCCAGTTTGACCACTAGCTACCTACACACCTGTACCATCTGCGACAGGCCCACAAGCAGTGCCTTCTGATACAAAATGTTTGCATAACCACAGTTCACCCCCAGGTTCATAGCTGAGGTCATTGTTCAAATGGTTCAGCAGGACAAGCAAAAGAAAACGTGGCCACTGCTCACTGATTGTAACCCAAGGAGGCATAGTTGAAGTGGGCGCGGGTACCCATGACATGCAGCGAAACCTCAGCTGCACTTGGAGGAAAACCAATCCAAAAAATCAACACTGAGGTGTAACAGCAGCTCACGTGAATTTTCATTACAAAGACCACAAGCACATTGTTGTCCTTGTGATGAACATTACGACAGTGGATCAATGCAGACCGACAGCATAAAAGGTCAAGACAAATGCAACAGGAGTACTTACACACACACCTGTGTCATCTGCGACAGGTCCCACAAGCAGTGCCTTCTGATGCAAGATGTTCGCATAACCACAGTTCACCCCTAAGTTCACAGCTGAGGTTATCGTTCAGCAAATGGCTCAGCAGGCAAAGCAAAAGAGAATGTAGTCACTGCTCACCGATTGTAATCCAAGGAGGCTTAGTTGAAGTGGGCATGGGTACCCATGACATGCAGTGAAACCTCGGCCGCACTTGGAGGAAAACCAATCCAAAATCAACACTGAGGTGTAATGGCAGCTTACATGAATGTTCATTACAGACCTCAAACACACCATCGTCCATGTGATGAACATTATGACAGTGGCTCAATGCAGACAGACAGCATAAAAGGTCAAGACAAATGCAACAGGAGTACTTACACACCTGTGTCATCTGCGACATGCCCCGCAAGCAGCACCTTCTGATGCAAGGTGCAGTGGGGAATCCTTTGATCTGTTTTGGCAGTGGGCATAGAGTATCGTCTTAGATTTTTAATATTGACCAGCATTCTGTCTTCAGCAAACCAGTGTTCAATCTGAGAGAAGGAATTTTGTAAGGTACGCTGGAGAGAGAGAAAGGATCGGGATGTGAAGCATAAAGAACAGCATCGTTCACGTAGAGGAGAAGGTTGCCGGGGCAGGATTTAGGCAGGGCACTGAGGTATTGTAGATGCTGAATAGCAGGGTAACCAGGATAGATCCCTGGGGAACTCCTGAGTGCACAGGCAGCATTGTAGATATGGTATTCATTTTAACACATTGGGTTCTAGATGAAAGATAGTTGGAGAACCATGAGAGTGGACAATGAGAGACTCCAATTTGTTGTAATGTGTTAAGAAGGAGAGGGTGAGAAACCATGTCGAATGCCTTTGAGAGGTCCATAAACACAGCCCCTTTGAGGTTCTCCTTGTCAAACGTGGAGTGCAGGGAGTTAGTGAATTCTGTGAGGGCGGTCATAGTGCTATGACCAGCTCTGAAACCATGCTGCTCCCTACATAAGAGGTTGTGTGCACAGAGGTAGTCAGTGAGCTGATTGGCTATGATCTTTTCAAGGGCTTTAGAGAGTGGGGGGAGAATTGAGATGGGCCGGCAGTTGTTTGGGAGGAAGTTGTTGCCACATTTCAATATTGCTGTTATCACTGCCATTTTCCATGAGGTTGGGAACTGGCCCAGGTGCAGGGACAGATTTAGAAGGTCCATAAGTGGGGAGATAACAAAGTCTAGCGCAAGGTATAGAATACGCATATCAAAGGCATCATTGCAGTAATTGGAGCTCTGGAGGACTTTGGACAGGTAGGCTTTCGCTTCTGTAGGGGTAATGACTGAGTTTGAAGGGGGGGTGGATGAGCTCAGGCAGTGCGGCAGGCTGAATTGGATCAAAAAGTTGCTAGGGAGGACTGAGCTGAGGTCTGAGAAAATGGAGTTGAGGCAGTTAGCTATGTGAAGTGTGTCTGTGGTGGTAGTACGACTAACACTAAGTTGTGGGGGGGGGAGAAGAGCGGGATTTACCATTGTGCTCCTTGATGGTATCTCAGAACTTTCTTGTGCTACCCCAGGAAGTGGCTAGGGTGGTTCTGTAGTGCTCTGCTTTGGCCTTGCAGATTGCCCAGTTACACTTATTGTGGGCAGCATTATAGGCCTGCCTATCACTTAGCAAACCAGAGGCAGTGGCACGATGCCAGAGGCTATCACACATTTTGACCTGTTGTGGGAGTTCTGGGGTGATCCAAGGGGCACTACGTTTCTTAGTGGTAACTTTGAGATAAATATGAGGAATGGCTTAAGCAGGTGACCATTACAGGTATGGAAAATGGACAAGACTTGATGAGCCTGTGGTCCTTTTCTGCTGCCAACCTTTATGTTTCTATGTAGGGTATGGGAGTCTAGGCATTTAATGCATGCCTGGGGTACTGTGAGGACACGTCCTGTGGTCTTGTGCCTCACAATACACACCAGGCATGCATTAAATGTATATAAACAGACACCTTGTTGTGGGTTATTGCTTACATCTCCCCATGTGTGTGCCACTAATTTTGTGCTAGGAAATGTATGCTGTGGCTCTGGCTGCATAACCACAAGGCCAGTGGCTAGCTGCACTAATTCATTCAAACAATAAATTGCATCCATTGACATACTTAGTACAATTGGAAATAGACCCATTATATACATCTAAATTAAGGAAATCATCTGTGAAGGTACCTATGAATAGAATGTTTAACAGGATGAGGGATATGACACTCCAGAATAACTTGGCTAAAAATTTGAATAAATTACCTCTTGAATTAACAGAGACTGTTGATTTGCACAAGTTTAAATCAAAGTTGCATAACTTTTTGAAGGTTCAATGTCAATGCTTTAGATAATTTTTTTTAGTTTAGTATGTCTGAATCTGTTTGTATGTTTGATGTATATATTAATTATGTAATTTTGTAAATTACCATTTGTGATTTATGTTCATGTTTCTGTATTGTGTTAATTAACTTGCAACCTTTAAAAAAAAAAAAAAGGAATATGTTGTAAATGAGGTCTTTTCCCCAAACAAAATTGCCTGCATAACAATAAATCTTATCAAGATGTCTACTCCCACAGAAGCCATGCCAGGCCTACCGTGCAGCACATGGCACACAAAACAATTACTGAGATTCACAGCAACAGCCAAAGGAGCCTAAAATTGCATGACCCCCCCCCCACACACACACACAGGAGGATAAGTTCCTGGAACAGAGGGTGACTGGGTGGCAGTTACCACCAGCATCACACCCAGTAAGAAAACCTTTTCTTACTGGGGGTGACACTGATGGTGACTGCCATCACAACACCCTCTATTCCAGTAACATTGCAGAAGCTATGTCCTACAAGTGTTTCACAAATGTTATTTGTGCTATCGTGTACATCTATTTCAAAGAATTCTTCTCCACAGAGCATGTGGTGGAACCATGGAATAGCCTGCTGGAGGAGATGATGGGAGACAAGACAGTGGGAGGAATTCAAGTGGGCATGGGACAGACAATGTGGGATACTCAGGCAGGCAGCTAAGTGGGGGGGGGAAACCAAGGGCAGACTTGATGGATCATACAGTTCCCATCCGCCAACAATGTCTGTTTCTATGTTTCTAAAACTGCTAGCATTCCTCCTATTCAGTACTTCTGTACAGTCTGCTCACTTTATTGAATGTAATCAAAGTGATCTATATTGTGTACCAAATCTCTGTATACTATTCCTGATTTTCCCCTACCCCACAGGTCTCACCAGGAGACGAGCAACTTCTTGCTCAATGTACCTTCCTGGTGAATCATTTCAATAAATAAATCATAGTGGGCGTTTTGGTGCACTTTTAAGCTCATTTTGCTACTACAATGAATCTCAGTAATTGCTTGGTGTGCCATGTGTTGAATGTTAGGCCTAGCATGGCTTGTGTGGGACTAAACGATTACTTTACACTACATGTATTCTCACAGAAGCCATGCTAGGCCCAACGCAATTACTTTACATTGCATTTATTCCCACAGAAGCCATGCTAGGCCCAACATTCAGCATCTGGCACACAAAACAATTACTGAGATTCGGAGCAACAGCGATTGGAGCCTAAAAGTACACGCACACCCGCACCCATGAGGTAAAGGTACTGGAACAGAGGGTGACTGGGTGGCAGTCACCACCAGCATCACCCCCCAGTAAGAAAACATTATTCTACATCACGTCTAATCCCAAAGAAGCCATGCTGGGCCCACCAAACAATTACTGAGATTCACTGCAACAAAAAAAAGAACTTAAAAGTGCACAATGAAACCCAAGTAATGCAAAATTAGAACCAAAGGTGACGCTTTGGCAGTCACAACCAGCAACCACACTAGACAAAAAAACCCCAAAAAAACAGCAACAACAAAAAAACAGTATTTTACATCATTGGTACTACCAAAGAAGCCATTGTAGGCATGCAGTGCAACACATGGTGCAAACAACTACTGAGTTACATTACAACAGTAGCAAAACAAGCCTAAAAGTGCACAAATACAATGAAAATTATGAAAAATTACTGAAACCAGGGGTGACCCAGCATCACCCATAGTAAGAAAATATTTTCTTACTGGGGGGTGATGCAGGTGGTGATTGCCACCCAGTCACCCCTCCGTCTCAGTAAGTTTGCTTCATTAGGGGGTTGGGGTGCACTTCTAGGCTTGTTTGGCTGTTGCAATGAATCTCAGTAATAGTTTGGACTGTGTGCTGCATGGTAGGCCCAACATGGCTTCCATGGTAGTACACGCGATGTAAAATAACGTTTTCTTGCAAGGGATGAAGCTGGTGGTAACTGCAACCCAGTCACCATCAGTTCCAATAATCTTACATCTATTTTTTGAGTTTGTGCACTTTTAGGCTCCTTTGGCTATTGCAGTAAATCTCAGTAATTGGTGCACCAGGTTAGGCCTAGGGCATAGCATGGCTTGAGAGAGTAAACGTGATGTAAAATTATTTTTTTCTTACTGGGGAGTAACACTGATGGATACTGCTACCAAGTCGCCCTCTGTTTTAGTAACGTTGCCTCATTTGGTGGTGGGGGCATGCACTTTTAGGCTCATTTGGCTGTTGCAGTGAATCTCAGTAATTGTTTGGGCCATGCAGCAGTTGTCTTATATAGTGCAGATTGACCAGGGTTACTGCAGTCAACCCTCTACTTGACCATCTTGACTAGTGAAGGTTTTCCTTGGCTGTTAATGAAGTTGATAATGTCCTTTCTAGACCCCTCATACTAATCTCCATGGTGTGATTAACAGCTTTTTAAGAGCTGCAATTATCTGGTTGTTCAAGAGTGGGATCCCACAAAAGACTCCATGCAAGTCATTATCACTCCATTGTTAGGACATTCAGCTAGTGCCCAGGGTGTGGTCAAGCATAGAGTGCTGCTAAGTAACTAACTTCCAGTTTTCTGAAATGTGTCTGGCAATATGTCGTACATTGAGAGCAGTGCCTTTTGTGCCCCTTGTTTCCCTGAATTTTGAATGCCTGTATCTAACATGTCAGTGACAAAATGCTAACAAGCATACAGGGGCTGCTGTACAGGTGGTGGGGTTTCTCCAAGCCTCAACACAGCTGCTCCCTATCCCCTTCCTGTCTCAGCCATGTACACTCCATTGATGCCACTGCAGACAGACTGAAATGATCACCAATAGACCCACAGCAGCCATTACTGGCAGGTGTTGGTGTCCCCAGCGCTTCTTAATGGGCAGTCAATGCAGTTCATGCTGTCACACCCTTATCCAACCCAGCAAGTCCTTCCAACCTAAAAAAAAAAAAAAGATTTTGGAGAATGTATGATACAAACTTTGTGGAGTAAACGTGATGTAAAATAATATTTTCTTTCTAGGGGTGATGCTAGTGGAGACTGCCACCCTGTCACCCTCTGTTCCAGTAACTTGGCCTCATTTTGGAGGGGGGGGTGAAATTTTAGGTTTGTAGCAGCGATTCTCAGTTATTGTTTGGTGTGCCCTAGGTGTAACATGCAGCACATGGGGCACTAAATAATTACTGAGATTCACTGCCAATGGAGCCCAAAATTGCACACACCCCCACACACACACACAGGAGGTAAAGTTCCTGGAAGTGAGGGTGACTATGCAGCAGTCAGCACCAGCATCACCCCCAGTAAGAAAACATTTTACAGCATGCTTACTCTCACAGAAGCCATGCTAGGCCTGGCATGCAGCACCTGGCATGCCAAACAATTACTGAGATTCACTGCAACAGCCAAAGGAGCCTAAAAGTGCCCCCCCCCCAGGAGTTAAGTTCCTGGACCTGAGTGCAGCTGGGTTGCAGTCACTGCCAGCATCACCCTAGTAAGAAAATATGTTTTTACTGGGGGTGATGCTGAAGGAGACTGCCCCCCCACCAAGACACCCTTGGTTCCAGGAACTTTGCACCATTATGGGCGACAGATTTCTTTTAGGCTCATTTTGCTACTGCAGTGCATCTCAGTAATCGTTTGGTGTGCCATGTGCTGCATGTTAGGACTAGCATGGCATATGTGGGAATGAAGTTCAAGTTCAAGTTCAAGTTTATTGCAGGAAAACTCCATTGAGCAAGCTCATTCACAAGGAGGTCCTGTGACATAAACACTTAAAATACAAACACAGATAGGTAATAACAGTATATACATGAAATGCACGTTTCATGATAAAGGCTGGATATACATACAAGGGTACCACATAGGGTGACCGCGGGTGGTAAACATTGATATGAGACAGGAAAGCGACTTACAGGTTGCATACTGATAAGTGAAACATGATGACTGGTGTGTGCAATACATATACAGTATTTTGGCAGCTAGAACAAACAACAGTCTACAACTGATATGGGGAGAGGAGTGATTTGGTAGAGTAGCAGTGGAGTGTAAGCATAGATAAAGCCAGGAGTAGAAGGGGGAGGGAAAGCAGTTAATATGACAAATCAATTATACCTTACCAGTGGATAAATATGGCACACATGGGGAAGGAAGAGACTTAATGACAGTTACAGGTGTCTTTTATTTTGGCTGAACTTAGCGATTTGTAGAAGTTTATTGAAATTGTGCTAGTTAGTTTCAGTACTGTTTGTAATTGGTTCCAAATGGAGGGAAGGGCATATGCAATAGCACGTTTACCAAAGGAAGTCCGCGTCCTTGGTATGTCAAGCATAATAAAGTCAGATTTTCTTAACGAGTATGCACTATGTGAGAAACTAATAAGGGAAGAGAGATAGCTTGGCAATTTCTGCAGGAGCAGTTTAAGAGTCCATAGCCCAGCATGGAGCAGGTGTCTAGTAGTAAGGGATGTCCAACCAACAGCTGCATATAAGTCACAGTGGTGCAAACGGTAAGGGGAGTTGGTAATGAACCGTAACGCACGGTGATAAAGGATGTCCAGTTTACTTAGATTTGCAAGAGTGGTAGAGGAATAGATTACATCGCCATAGTCGAGTAGGGGGAGAAAAGTGGCCTGTACAAGCTAGTTTCAAGTTTCAAGGGGGAAAAGAGGCCTATTTCTGTAGAAGAAACCTAACCTTGCTTTTAACCTTCTAGAGACATCTTCGACGTGGTCACTGAAAGATAATTTATTGTCGATCCAGATACCTAAATATTTAAATTTGGTTACAACTTCCAGAGGCTCGTTTAGGCGTGGTGACAATGGAGTCTTGGGCAAGGGTATTGGGGGCCTGTGACAGCACTGGGGAGAATATCATCGCTTTAGTCTTCTTAGCATTGAGCAGAAGCTTTGCCTATTAGATTATGCTCAAGTTATGCAGAGTCCGCTTGAAGCACTCCCTAACCCGGATAAGCGAAGAGCCAGAGTATACAACACAGTATCATCTGCAAAAGTGCAGATTGGACATAGATATGTTAGCATCTAAGTCATTAATGTACAGAGAAAACAAGATAGGCCTAAGATGGATCCTTGGGGACTCCTCTTGCAACTGGCAAGGCAGCAGAAAAAGCCTTCCGCCTTTACTTTTGGAATCTTCCAGTTAGGTAGCTAGAGAACCACTGGGTGGTATGGTATGTGGCACCCAACTTTGCAAGACAATTGACTAATAGTTTGTGATCAACAGTATCAAAAGCTTTGCTGAGGTCCAAAAGACTGCACCAGTTACCTTCTTAGCATCTATAGCAGAGATCCAATCATTGGTTACTTTTGCTAGTGCAGTGATTGTGCTATGATTAGCCCGGAAGCCAGATTGAGCTGGGTTAATGAGAGAAGGTTTCTAAGTGAGATTTTAACTGAATATGGATCAGTTTTTCGAGAACTTTAGAAAGGATAGGCAATATGGAGATAGGCTATAGTTGTTTACATCGCATGGGTCACCAGATGTAAATAGAGGAGGATATGTGCTGATTTCAGCAGGATGGCACAGTAGCAGATGTAATGGAAAGATTGAAGATGTGGAGAATGGGGCAGTGAGATGGGCGTAGCCTGACCTTAGGAAAAAGGGTTCCAAGCCATACGTCCCTGCGCTTTTTTTGGTGTCTAAGTTAAGATGAGAATCTTCTACTTCTTTATAAGTTATCTTGTGCAGTTGGAAGGGGCTGGGTGCAGGACTAGATGTGGTGGGAGGGGTATGCTGGCTCACCGCAGCACCAGCATAAGGTGACGAGTCAAAAGCTAATCCAGCTGTGGCAAAGTGGGAGTTAAGTTCCTCCAGGATTAGGGACTTGTTTTCCACAGTCTTGCCACTTGCAACTATCTTTGTTGGGACAGAGGGGCCATGGGCCGTCCTTCTATAGCTTTGATAGTCTTCATATTTTATGAGGGTTACCTTTAGCTTGTTTGAGGGTAGAAATATAATAGTTAGCTTTAGCAGAGCAAAGTTTTTCACACAGTTATTCCTGGCTGTTCTAAAGGCCTGCCAATCCAAAGATTCTTTGAATGTCTAGCTTTAGCCCAGAGCTTATCTCGAGCTATAAGGGCTGCCTTGAGATCCGAGGTGAACCAGGGTTGGAATTGTTCTACCCTTACTTTGATGAAAGGGCATGCTTATTTATTATTGTAGTGAGTTTGTCATTAAGTATGCAAGCTGTCTTATTGACATCTTTGGCTAGGTAAAGATCTTGCCATCTGATCATGCTCAGGTCAGATAGGAAGTTTACTGCACTGAATTTGCGAAAGGATCTTTTTGTTATAAAGATGGGTTGTGGCCGGGCCTTAATTTGAGATCTTATGCAAACAACAATTCCATGATCGCTCATGTCATTGTGAAACACTGCCGAATTAGATATTTTGTGTGGATGGGTGGTTAGTACCACATCTAGAATGGAACTGTTGGCAGTATTTAGAGTGTTGTTCCTAGTAGGTTCACTGACTAATTGCCCAAGACCTAGCTCGTCACAAAGGGATTTGAGGCCGTGTGATTTAGGTGACAGCCAGTCCATATTTAGATCTCCTAGAAATATTGTTTCAGTTTTTGTATCTACGAACATGGATTTCAAAAGATTAAGGACTTCATCACCACCAGACGGGGTCTATAGCCACCTAGGATAGTGATACATTCCGAGGAGGGGAGATGAAGGCTCAGCGAAACTAACTCAAATTCCTTGGCTAGAGATTTGCAACTAATATTGGTGACCAAGTACTTAGATTTGGTGTAGATAACCACACCCCCGCCTCTAGACTCTCTATCTGCTCTAAATAAATTGTAGCCCTGCAGTGATATTTGTTGATCAGTGTTCGTCCTTTTTAACCACGACTCAGTAATTATGTTAAGGTCTGGTTAACATGTGCAGCCCAGGCTTGCAGCTGTACAAGTTTTTAGGCAGGCTTAAAATGTTGACCATCATCATTTTGAGACCTGTGGCCTCAACAAAATCGATGGCGAGAGGTAAGTTGTAGGGGCCAGGGTTGAGCTCCACATTTCCTGAGCAGAGAAGAAGCAGAAGTATAACTTTATTTAAGGAGCTTATAAGAATGGAGACTGCTTTTTATTTCTTCGGCAACCCATATCATGCTCGCAAGGCGCGTACACTGTAATGACAGTTGATCGTGATCAATGTAAGTGCTTGGTAGACATAGGTGAGGACAGTAGCAGGGGTGTAGGCTAACCGGGGAATAGGCTAAAAGGGAGAGGAGAATGACATAGTGTCTGCACGGTATACTGTTATAACATTAGGTATTGATAAGGTACATTGGAGAACTGAATTGCATTGAGGTACTCAATTGCACTGTATTGCTGAAAACTCTGCACCTTAGGAGCAATAAAAACACAATAAGGAGAGCCATGGTCCCAGATTGAGTGGTCTCGTGATTTGTATTAGTGTAATATTTTCTAGGCAAGTAATTTGCTCACCTAGGTACTCACTTAAAACCTAGATGAGAAAATACAGCAGAAAGGGGAACAAGGAGAGCAGGAGCAGCTTAGTTAGTGGCCATCCACCCTTCAGACTCAAGTTCCCTTGTAGCAGCACCGGGAAAGAAGTAGAATGATAATGCAGGCCATATTGCCCACGAATGAATACAGTGATTTATGTAGAAGACCAAGAATCCCTCTAGTGGCAGGTCTGTATAACCTGCTAATGGAAAACTAGCCACTTAGAAAAAAAAAAAAATTTGAATGAAGGTGTTGTAAAACTATTAACTCCCACTGATGCCATACCAGGCCTAACATAGCACACCAAATAATTACCGACATTCACTGCAACAGCCAATGGAGCATAAAAAAGAACAAAATGGTCCTTATTTATGCATGGTTATTGAAACAGAGGAGGTGTCTCTGTGGCAGTCACCACCAGCATCACATCCATTAAAATTTTTTTTAAGTTAGAGTGATGCTGGTGGTGACTGCCGCCAAGACACCCTCGGTTCCAGTAACTGCATAATTAGGGGCAAGTCTGTTCTTTTAGGATTGGTTGGCTATTGCAGTGAATCACAATATGCCATGTACTGCATGATAGACCAAGCATGGCTTCTGTGGGAGAAAACATCTGTTTTACTCCCACAGAAGCCATGCTAGGCCTAACATTCAGCACCTGGCACACCAAACAATTACTGAGATTCACAGCAACAGTAAAAAAAGCTGAAAAGTACACCAAAAAAACAAAATGATGAAAAATTGCTAGAACAAAGAGTGATGCTTTGGCAGTTACTGCCAGCAATCACCCAAGAAAAAAAAAGTTTTAAACTACCACGGAAGTCATTTTAGGCATACCGTGCAGTACATGGGCAGCACAGTTACTGTGATACACTACAAAAGCCAAACATTTTCTTAGAGGTGGTGACTGCCACAGAATTACCCTCAGTCCCAGTAACCTTGACTCATTGGGGGTGGACTTTTAGGTTAGTTTGGCTGTTGCAGTGAATCTCAAGAATTGTTTGGGCCATGCAGCAGCAGTTAACATAGTTTGACTGTCCCATAACCTTGTACAAGTTGGCCAGGGCTAGTGCAGGCAACCCTCTACTTGCCCATCTTGACTAGTGCAGGTTTCCCATGGCTGTTAATGAAGTTGACAAAGTCCTTCTTTCTAGACCCCTCACTAATCTCCCTCAGTCTACCAGATAGTCTGGTGTGATTAACAGCTTTTTCAGAGCTGCAATTATCTGGCAGTTCAAAAGGGGGATCACACTAAAGACTCAACAAGTCCTTATCACTCCACTGCTAGGACTTTCAGCTAGTGTCCAGGATATGGTCAAGTGTAGAGTGCTGCTTAGTCACTGGCTTCCAGTTTTCTAAAATGTGTCTGGCAATTTGACCCACATTGAGATCAGTGCCTGTTATTGCCCTACATTTTGAATGTCTATATCCAACATTTCAGTGACAAAATGCTAAGAAGTATACAGGGTCTGCCTGGGAGGTAGTGGGTTTTATTCCAGCCTCACCATAGCTGCTCTCCCTTCCAGAATCAACCACGTACTCCCATTGACACCACTGCAGACCAGAGTAGACTCTTTGGAGAATGTATGATACAAACTCGGTGGGAGTAAATGTGATGTAAAATAATGTTTTTTACTAGGGGTGATGCTAGTGGAGACTGCCGCCCTTTTACCCTCTGTTCCAGTAACTTGGCCTCATTTTGGCGGGGAGAGAGGAGGGTTGTGCACTTTTAGATTTGTAGTGACCTTAGTAATTGGTGTGCCATGCTAGGCCCTCAGTGCAATATGTAGCACATGGTGCACTAAACAATCACTGAGATTGAATTCAACAGCCACAGGAGCCTAAAACTGTACCTCCCCACACCCCCATACACACCCCCACACACCCACCGCCACCCCACACCCCCACACACTCCCACCCCACACACCCACCCCCACCCCCACTCCCCCACTCCATACCCACACACCCCCACCCCACCCCATACCCATACCCACCCACAACCTCTCCCTCACCCCCTCCCCACCCCACCCCACCCCCACACCCCCCTCCATACCCATACCCACCCACACCTCTCCCACCCACCCACCCTCCCCCACCCCACCCCCTCCCCAGCTCCCCCACTCCCCCACCCACACACACGAGGTAAAGTTCCTGGAACCAAGGGTCACTGGGTGGCAGTCGGCTCCAACATCACCCCCAGTAAAAAAATGTTACTGGAGCTGATGCTGGTGGTAACCACCACCGAAACACCCTCAGTTCCAGTAACTGCATAGTTTGGGGAGTTTGGGGCACTTTTAGCTCATTTGGCTATTGCTGTGAATCTCAGAAATCATTTTGTGTGCCATGTGCTGTATGTTAGGCCTATGTGTAGCATGGCTTCTGAGAGTGTAAACGTGATGTAAAACAATTTTCTCTTACTGGGGGTGATGCTGGTGGATGCTGCCACCCAGTCACCCTCCTTTCCAGTAATGATGCCTCATTTGGTGTGGGGGGGTGGTACTTTTAGGATTATTTGGCCATTGCAGTGAATCTCAGTAATTGTTTGGTGTGCCATGTGCTGCATGTTAGGCCTAGCATAGCTTTTGTGGGAGTAAATTTCATGAAAAAATTTTACTTGTACTACCATGGAAGGCAAGCTAGGCCTAACATGCAGTAATTGGCCAAACAATTACTGAGATACTGCAACAGACATACTAGCCTAAAATCTAGCAAAATCAGTGGTTAAAGGGGACAAAACCTTTTACAGGTACATAAGTGAAAAAAGAAGGTCAAAGGGAGGGATAGTTAGACTGAAGGGGGAGGATGGGAGCAGCGTGGAGGATGACAACAGTAAAGCTGACATATTGAACAGGTATTTCTGCTCAGTCTTTACTAAGGAAGAGGGGGGTAATGGGTCTGAAGGGAGTACAAGGGGTGAGAATGGTGCAGAAATGGACACAAGTCCCTTTACACGAGAAAGGGTCCTGAAGGAACTGGAAGTAATAAGAGTTGACAAAGCAATGGGGCCAGATGGGGTGCACCCCAGGGTCCTTAAAGAACCAAGAGAGGTGGTGGCTGAACCTCTGGCTATCCTGTTCAGCCAATCATTGGAAACAGGGGAGGTACCCAAAGACTGGAGGACAGCAGATGTAGTCCCCTTATACAAAAGTGGGAACAAAGAGGAAGCAGGGAACTACAGACCAGTCAGCCTCACCTCGGTAGTGGGAAAGATCATGGAAGCACTACTGAAGGAGAGATTAGTGGAACATCTGGTTGTCAATGGACTACAGGACCCAAGGCAGCATGGTTTCACCAGGGGGAGGTCATGTCAGACCAACCTCATTGAATTTTTTGACTGGGTGACTAGGGAGGTGGATCAGGGGAGGGCAGTGGACATGGCCTATCTGGACTTCAGCAAGGCCTTTGACACTGTGCCACATAGAAGACTATTACACAAACTGGGGAATATGGGTGTGGGCAGGACAGTAGGGTGGTGGGTAGGTAACTGGCTGGGTGGCAGGACACAGAGGGTGGTGGTAAATGGCTGTCACTCCACAGAGGGAAGAGTGACCAGTGGGGTACCACAGGGATCAGTGCTGGGACCGGTCCTATTCAACATCTTCATCAGTGACATTGCACAGGATATAGAAGGCAGAATTTCACTGTTCGCTGATGACACAAAGCTCTGTAACAGAGTAGACACACCAGAGGGTGTAGACAGAATGAGAAGGGACCTGCAGAAACTTGAAGAATGGTCAAGGGTTTGGCAGTTGAAATTCAATGCAAAGAAGTGCAAGATAATGCATATGGGGCACAAAACCTGGCACAATATATCAGTTGGGGTGAGGATATAGCATGCACCAAGCAGGAAAGGGATCTTGGGGTTGTCATCTCTGATGACCTCAAGGTAGGAAACAGTGTGACAAGGCATCAGGTAAAGCAAATAGGATGCTGGGATGTATAGGCAGGGCATCACCAGCAGGAAAAGGGAGGTCATAATTCCGCTATACAAGACACTAGTGAGGCCCACCTGGAGTACAGTGTACAGTTCTGGAGACCATACCTCGTAAGGACATAGACAGGGTAGAGAAGGTTCAGAGGAGGGCAACAAAGATGGTGCATGGGTTGCATCACAAATCCTATGAAGACAGGTTGAAGGAACTGAACATGTACTCCCTGGAGGAGAGAGGAGAGAGGGGATATGATAGAGACATACAAGTATCTTACAGGGAGGAACAGGGTGCAGGAAAACACTATTTTTAAGCGAAAAAGATGTTTCAGGACTAGAGGGCATGGGATGAAGTTGGAGGGAGGACGATTCAGAGGAAACATGAGAAAGAATTTCTTCACAGAACGGGTGGTGGACAAGTGGAACACCCTGCCAGAGGAAGTGGTGGGGGCTAAAACAATCACGGGATTTAAGAATGCATGGGATAGACATAAAGGAATTCTAGAGGTCAGGGGTAAGGGGAAATAGACTTCTAGGAAAACAAACTGAACTTACAAGCTCAAATGGGCAGACTAGGTGGGCCATAGGCCCTTATCTGCCGACACTGTCTATGTATCTATGTATCTATGTAGCCTAAAAATGGACATAAATTGCCCAAAGCGGTGCAATAGTAATGGAACCAAGAGTGACTGGGTGGCAGTCACCACCAGTAACCATTTCACATCACGTTTACTCCCACAGAAGCCATGTTAGGCCTAGCCATGCAGCACATGGCCCAAACCTTTACTGAGCTGTATTTCAACAGCCAAACAAGCCTAAAAATGCACAAACATGCCAAATAATGATTAAATATTACATGAATTGAGGGGCACTCTGTGGCAGCCACCATCAGCATCTCCCCAAGTAGGAAAACATTTTACATCATGTTTACTCCCACGGAAGGCATGGCAGACCCTAAGCCTAACATGCAGCACATGGCACAAAGGACAGAACCCCCCCCCAAAGGCATTGTGTTATAGGACCCTCTCACCACCAAGGAGTATACAAACAAGTAGAAAAGAATAATTATTTCTTCCCCCCACAGAGGTTCAATTTTAAGTTTGCTTATATTTTTAAGATCCTTTGCTTATATTGCTCCATTTATTTGGAATGAAATTCCTCAAGATATTAGGTGGTTGTGTTCTGCCAAAAAGTTTGCCGATGCATTAAGGATGTATTTCGAACCTCAATTTAATTGTAACTGTTTTTTATGAATTTTTTTTTTTTATGAATTTTATACGTAACAAAGACATTTTTGTCTGCAATTTGCTGTATTGTATATGTATGTTTGATTATGTATTGTCTGTATGCAATATATGTGGGTCGCACCTGTAAAAGGAACTTGTTTCCAGTGTGCTTACCCGTTAAGCAAATAAACAAACAAACAAACAAACAAACAAACAAGTTTAAACAGATGATCCTACAAGCAACCCCTGCAGAGACCATGTTCACACAACAGGAACCCCTGCAGAGTCTATGTCCACACAAAACATGCCCCTACAGAGACCAGGTCAAAACCATTTAATTTCCCAAGACTGCTATTTTTCTCTTATGGCAGAAAAAAAAAAAAGATGGTGGATGCTGCCACCCAGTCACCCTTGGTTCCAGTAACACTTCCTCATTTGTTGGGGGGTGTGCACTTTTAGGATTATTTGGCTATTGCAGTGAATCTCAGTAATTGGTTGGTGTGCAATGTGCTGCATGTTAGGCTTAGTGTAGAAACCATTTGGGGCCTAGACATGCAGCAAACGGCCCAAACATTTACCGAGATGCACTACAACAGCCAAAAGAGCTTAAAAATGCACAAAAACACCAAATAATGATTAAATGTTACATGAATTGAGGGGGACCCAGTGGCAGCCACCATCAGCATCTCCCCCAGTAGGAACACATTTTACATCATGTTTACTCCCACGGAAGACATTGCAGACCTTAGGCCTAACATGCAGCACATGGTACAAAGGACAGAAACCCCACCAATGTATTGTGTTACAGGACCCTCCCACCACCAAGGACCACAAAGGAGTGCACAAGCAAATTTGGGAGACAGTGTAGCGCAGTGGTTTAAGGCTCTGAGCTGCAAATCTGGTGACATCCAGCAGCAGGTAAACAAGACCTGGGGCAGGATTCTCAAAGCTTTCAGAAGGTGCAAAACCTTCCCTAGTCCCCAAAACTTCCTCAGCTAAGGAAAAAAAGGGGAGTTTGCTCCAAGTGCTATTCACAAAACCCTCTGCAGCTGTGGGAAAAACCACTATGGACTATGGAAAAAAGTGTAGCTGCGGAAGTCCCTCAGGACAAAAAGGTGTGAGATAAGTAAGACACAGCCCCTGAAAGACTATTCATAGCCAGTTTCTTTCCGCAGCTGCGTAAAGAATGTTACACTCAGTGGAATGAGGTGTAACTTTCCCTCAGCACACTGCAGTAGTGCCCCAGCAATTGGAATCAATTAAGGTGGAGGTGTACCACAGGTAACAGCATCTCAGACAGTATAGCAGTGGCTGATGTTACAGCACTGAAAGCACACATTGCTATGATATGGCAACAGGCAACAACCGCTAGACCCAGTGCAGCCCATGACAGAGCCCCACAAGCAGTAGAGCCTGACCAGCCAGCAGTGAGTGCTACCTCTGCAGGCCAGAGGAACACCCCAGGGAGAGATGACCAGCAGGTACAGTCAGCCACTGTGGTGCCAAGGTGTTGCTGGTTGCTGTGGTGCTGCTCTGGTCCCAGTTGGGGACTGGTTGCTGGTCTCTGTGTGTGCTGTCAGCTTCATATTATAGTAGCACCGTTACAGTCTGCTGCTTCAGATACTGTGGTTCCCTATTGCTGTGCCTTCACAGCCTCTGCAGCTGCAGATTTGCAGCACTTGCACAAGTCCTGCGGCAGCTAAATCGTCGCACCTGCGGCACCTTTTACTGAAATCCGCAGCTGCTCTGGTTTTCTTTGAGAATACAGCGCAACTGCATTTCCACACTGCAGCAAGCCTTTTTCCCGCAGCTGTGGGAATTTCAGCTTTCTTTGTGAATCCTGCCCCCTGGTTGAATTAATTCCACAACTTTTAAGTTAACTCTCCTACAAAATAAAGTTCTGCAGTGTAGTGCTAGATGTTTTTAATGAAACCCCCCTCGCCACCCGCATCTTGGGACCAAGAGACAAGGTCCAGCTGAACTCAAAATATGCTTTTCATTGCTGTCCCCACATACTGTACCTTGGCAATCAATGCAGCAGGGCAGACTTGGAGAGGATTCAATGCGGCCGTAACATGCGAAACGCAGAACTCACGGAGGACAATGGATCTTCACAGCAATGCAGGCGGTAGCAAGAAAAATGCTGAACCCCCAGACCCACACATTTAAGGAGCAAGGGCATGACAAAAGATGGTGCCCACTCATATTTCTGGTTCTCCACAATTTGGGCCAGCTCACGAACCGACGCAACCTGCGTCACAAACGGACGTGAGAGTACCAAGCTAGCAAAAAGTGAAATGTGTAAAAAACTGAGGAACAGAAGAAACGCAAGGTTTTGGCAGCTTATTGTTGTAAAAATAAGGTAGACTACCACACAAATTCAATTGGACCACAGGAGTTACAACTTAAAAGAACAGTCTGGTTAGGGATGAGCTCAAAATGGACACTGCTTGTCAGGAACGTTATGGCAGTAAAAATTAGTAAGAAACGAGCACAAAACATTTATTTTGCATAGGGGTTCATGGGAGTAAACTAAAATGAAATAATTAGGCAGCAAATTAATAACAGTTGTTTTTCTGTGGCACAATAATGAACAATACTTAAGTGATTTAAAGTGGGACTAGTAGTAATGTCACAAAATGCAGCCCTACTTACCAGTGTAAATAGGTGTTTGTGATGATACAAGATGAATACAGTAGAACCAAACTCAGTGAGTTTTTGTCTAATATCTCTCCTAATAGGGCACTACAAATGAGAGAATTTATGTGAACATTAAAACAATTCAGAAAAAAGTTACAGGTGTCAAAGTGCAGTAGGAATGAGTCTCTCTACTACTGTATTTATGCATATATATATATATATATATATATATATATATATATATATATATAAATATATATATATATTCTATACAAACTTCTTTAATGCATCAGTTAGGGTTGTTCTACAGTGACAAAAAACAAGGAAATTCGATATTAGGGTTGACACTCCTTGCACTCCCACCAACAGGCATCTGGATGTGCGTTGGGGTCATCGACCCTAACTCTCACCCCATCCATGTGTAAACAAGCTGAGGTGGTGCAGTGTAAGAGAATGGGGTGAGAGTTGAGCCAACGACTCCCAACGCACACCCTGGATGCTCTGTTGTGGTGGGTGGGGTATGGTGGCAACCCTATATCGATTTCCTCACTTTTGTCACTGCAGAACAACCCTAACTGATGCATTAACTATGTTTTTTTGCATAGAATTTCCTTACTTTTTAAGAAAGAATAGCAAGGCAGAAAGTTGCGCAAGTTGGTGGGGCCTCGCGCTCCCACCAACTTGTAAGTGTTGGGCCACATTACACACCTAATGACTAAAAAGTACATAGACAACAGCACAGCCAGCCACCAAACAAATGTTAATCTAGTAGAACAATAGAAAATGCCCGGAAAACGTAAACTGTTGCCATGCAATATCTCCGCATATTGTCTGACATGTAAACACTGCAGTTCACATCTACAGGACATGCCGTCAACACTCTCCAAATTTCAAGTGAAAAGACCAAACCATGTCCGAGATATAACATGTCAAAGTTTGAAATTTTCATTCATCAGAGTGGCACAGTTCCACACCTGTTGACATTTAAAGAGGACAGGAAATAAAAAAACATGATTGAGACCACCAAATGTGCCCTGTCTTTTTTCATTAGTAATGTGTGTGCATATATCATGTAAGATCCTCTCTCTCTCTCTCTCTCTCTCTCTCTCTCTGTAAACTAATATGTTATATCCTTAAATCAAAGGATTTTACCAATATGGCTGTCAATGGTTCCTCTCCGTTTACCTTTCCGGTTCTGCTGTTTGGAAAGTGAGTGAGGCTGTTTATCCATGACGTAAATTATTGTGCTGATGTAATAGCAAGTGACGAGCAGGCACGCTCTTGAAAGCAGGAGCAGTTGTCAGAAGGCAAGTTCAAGGAAAACCACATATCAGAATGTATCTGATTAGCAGTGCTTTAATGTAAGATATGGGGGGGGGCGCACAGATGTCAGACTGTAACGGCAGGTATTTTTAAACACATTTTTTACACAATTACAGATTATTTACTGGTGCCATTTCTGCCACAGTCTATCAACTTGCAGTGCCAAGGATCTGAAGAGCCATCTACCACTGATAACTAGAACTCCTGCCCGCTATCCATTTTCAGCCTTTATGCTGCTGACATATGCATCAATCACTTATTCTAGTGATTTCCTCAGCCGCCACCATGCCCAACCAATCCAAGAGGAAACC
This sequence comes from Neoceratodus forsteri, assembly GCA_016271365.2. Lineage (NCBI taxonomy): Eukaryota > Metazoa > Chordata > Ceratodontiformes > Ceratodontidae > Neoceratodus > Neoceratodus forsteri. Next base: position 1,287,137,091 of record CM057453.1, read on the forward strand.
AGCCAAAGGAGGGCTATGCCATCTGCTGATCTCATGGCCAGTGTTAAATAGCACTGTGGGGAAAATAGCGCAATCAACTGGAGTAGGCATGATTCGGCAGCACATGGATATAACTTTTGCCAGGCAGGAGTTCGTACTACTTCAGACAGTCAGAGCTCAACGGAAGAACCTTTCTGTGATGAGGTTGCTGCTGCTTCTCTGCTCCTTCTCAAGACTGTCTCTCCTTCCACACAATCTGGATGAGATGGTGGTTCTCTGAGGTGATTAAAAAAAAAGACAAAACTAAAGTAAACGAGGTCTTTTGGGGGACGGGGGACAGCAGATTGCGTGTGTCACAGTTTAGACACTCGCCACCCTCTAAGGAAGTGCAGTTAAACAGATGTTTTTTGTTAATTTGCTCTGTCAAAATAAAAAAAAAATCTTGTGAAAAATGAAGAAGGCTGAGCAGACAGGTATAAATCATGAATAAAGGCCAAAAAAAGCATACATGTCCCGTGCAGAGCGAAATGAAACCAAACAAGTGCTGCAGTGCAACAGCATTTTACAGTAACTTAAGTGCAAGTGCCCAGCTTTTGGAACAGCAATCACTGGGAAAAGACAGTGAAACAATTTTGTAAAAGCCATTTTAATTAGCCACATCAGATGCTAGACAATCTAGAAGAACACGCAGTGTTCCTTAGAGTGCATGTCAGATTAAAATATACCGTATATTTCCCTTTGTTCTGTAAATTGCAACACGTTCGAGGGATGTCACTTGAGAAAGGATTTGTTTGGACCCGAAATGACGCAGCAGTGTGATCAGTTACCATGAGCTGTTTTCTTACTTTTTGCACATCATACCTCAGGCTTGCTAAATTTCAATTGGAACCTCTCAGTGTTTTGAACGGAGTTGAACACTCTTACTCCAGCACTTATTCCAACACTTTCTTTGAGCATGCATAGAGTCATTTTTCTACATGCAGGAGTAGCAAGTGTCTAAACCGTCACATAGGGAAATGCCCCCAGCCCCATTTCCTTTCCTTTACTCTTTTTAAAAAAATCACCTCAGAGAACTTCCGTTTCATTTGGAGTGTGTGGAGGGGGAGAGAGAGAGCCTTGAAAGGGGTCAGAGAAGAAGCAACAACCCTGTCACAGGAAGGTCAGCAGCATAAAGACTAAGCAACAAAATGTATAGCGGACAGGGTTAGTAGAGGTAAAAGGCTCTTTAGATCATCGGTGCTGCAAGAATTAAAAACAAAAGCCTTCCGTTTCAGTCTGACATGTGTCCCCCCCCCCCCTTCTTTTATTCAAGCACTACTTCAGCTTCACAATGTTGCGCTTTCCTTGCACACTCTCTCTAAAAACAGTGTGCTCCTCCATGAACAGGCATACTCGTTCCCTGGTATTAACTAGTGTCACTTCATCTTTAAAAAAATGATGTCTCTCAGAGTTTAGTTAACACGGGCAAGTTCAGAACCTTGTGTTTTGGCAGACCAATCAAGGAAGGGCAAAATCACAACATACAAAAAAGAAAAAGATGAGAGACAAACAAAGGCTTTCAGATGCATTTATTAGTCAAATTAAGCTGTTTGTATCTATTAATAACATTATTAACCCATTCCTGTCCTCTTTAAAGGAGATACAAAATGATTTCTAGTTATTTACAGTGATCAAATAAATCATAAACAACACCCGATGGTCTCTGTGTGTGTTTTTGCATTATTGTGGAAGTTTACATGTATATTTACATGCTGCCCTACTGATGTTGAAACCTCCCTTGGTTTGAAAGTCTGTTTTCTGTGTTTTTTTGATCGGGAGTCAGCACGTGCACAGCTATAAAGTGTCATGTCATTGACTTCGATCTTGCAAACAGCTGAAGTGTTCACACTGCAATATAAACCGTTTGAATTGCAGCCATCTTCATGAAATTGAGCTCCTGCTGCCCCATGTAAAAATACCACCAGACTGAAAACAAACGACCACATTTTTGTGAGCAGCTCAATCCAAACTCAGTCCCTCCCAACACACACACACACACACACACACACACACACCCTTGGCCGGTCACAAACATCAAAATTTAGGATATTAGTAAAGGCTTGTTTTTCTAAATCCATGTACGTATACACACTACAATGTTTCTGTACAATATGGTACCACTCCCCCAAATTGGGAACTTAATTAATCCTTGCATTCTTTAGTCCACCTACCATTCATGTGACAGCACAAATTACTTTATCTTTGTTGCCCCACTTCCATTTATTTTAACTGCACAGTGGGCAGATCTACCCCTGTTCCCTTTACTGCTTTCTAAGCAGCTACTAAGCATCCCAGAAACGTCATCACTTTCTGATGCTCTCGCTCACAAATTACTCTTTTAGTTATATTTTTATGTACTTTTCCAGTCTCGCCCTGGCTCCCTTTCTTCTTGGAGTCCCCCCCCATCAAAGCTGCCATTGGTGACCTGGCTACTTGCCTAATTCTCATGGCTCCTCCATCCCAAGAGCTGCTGAATCTAAGTCGGCCGCTCCCCTTCTCCCTTTTCACAATGTCCCTGGCTCTGCATGAAGTCTCACTGGTTTCCTACAACAGACTCTTGACTCAGAATCAGACGTCTTGGCATTGCTTTCTTCAGTGCATGTCTCAGTCTGGGATCCCTCCACCGTGAATTATAATTATGCCAGTTTCACTCTCCCACACTCACTATCAACTGGACCCCGACATTCGCTGTCATGTGAGAATGGTGCCAATGCCACCCGTCTGTGTGCACTCCACTTCAGACTAGAAACCCCAAAGGATTGATCTTGGCAGAGGCTGACGGTACTTTCGTAACGTATGGTGTGCAGTTAAGCTCCTAATTGGGGGGCAGTGAGGGAACTGGTACCATATGGTACAGCAAGATTGTACTGTGTACATATACATGGATTTAGAAAAGCAAGCCTTTACTAATATCCTGACTTTTTTGTTTTTGTTTTTTTTAAACTTCTTTATTAAAGTTTATGATATCAACAGAGAAGACATACATACACATATCCCAGGTTGACCCTGGGGCCCACATCCCAAAACTGGCTGTGGCTACTATTTACATCCCCATAACTAATTACATACACAGTTTTCATGTATTATACCAGCTAAATTGAGTCTGACTTACTAATATAACGTTGGATTCTATCAATTCAAGGTTAGCTATGAACCTAATCAACTTCCAGTTTAATTATCCCTCTTTATTACTAACCTTAATTTCAAAGTGGCTGTAAGTCTGTTAGGCTGGGCTTTAAAACTGTGTCCCTAGGAGAGAGACAGAACCCATCCTAACCCTTCTGATGCGGCAGACATAATACAACCACACTAAGAACTATCTAAAGAGAGTAAAACACCTCCCTGGAAGGAGTACTTTAAGGCACAAAATTACACACCTCAATAAAATCATAGTCCCTTTTAACCTTTTCTTAAGTAATAATTGCTAGCTAGTCCCAATCAGACAGACAGATCTGGGTTTGAGCACTCTTCAGTTGTATTGAATACACTGCCTCTAATGCCGTCCATCTTTTATCATAGATTTACTTTTTATCTTCTATTATCATGTGTCTTTTGAGTCTATCTAAGATATGTAACAGATCTCTCACCCAATGATCATAATTATAAATAAGATCACTTTTCCAATGTCTTAGGACAAATGCCTTAATAAGGGTGGACATCAATGCCACATAATGCTTAGCTGACTCTCTCACAACCGATTTCATATCTCCCAAAACACAGATCTCTGGTTTAATATGCTCCAAATAGTTTAGTAACAGATCCATGTTGTGACCAATGTGAACCCATAATGAATGTATTTTGGGACAATTCCACATCACATGTAACAGATCCCCTGATTTCATGCCACATCTAAAGCACAGATCTGTCTGCCTGAGTCTTCTAGAACACAGCTTAGCAGGGGTGTAGTAGATATTTGAGAAAATAAAAAATTGCATAGTCTTGTATTTTGGTATGGGCAGGAATTTAACACTTTTCCAAATTTCAGGCCTCGGTGGGGTTATATTTTTTTCCCAATATAGAACTTGCGCCAAGGAGTCTGAGCTCAAAAAGCCTAACAACACAGTACAAACTTTTGAGAGGGGGTGTTGTGAGTAAACAATCTCACTCAAATTATCCCAAGTAAATGGATTCTGACCAACATCTTTATTATCTCTTAAAAATTGCTGCACAATATTCGTGATCTGAATCTTTCTAAAAAAGTCTCATTCCCTAGTCTGCGGCAGGAGGATCACCTTATCTTCTACTATAAAATCTGTTAAGTTCAGGTCAGGTAATTGTGGTGCCCAATACTCATTGATTATTTGTCCCCCCAGACAAAGATTAGGATTTCCCAGTATGGGTTGATCCCAAACTCTCCTTTGAACTCTTCTCTGTGTGGGATTTAAAAAATTCCACCACGCCTCCATTGATTTAAAAATTGGTATCTGCCATCCCCGTTTAGGTAAGCCCTCTGGATCTGAGAAGAGCAACGCTGCTGGAGAAAGTTTCAGGTCCTCCAGAATTTGTCACTTAATTTGGAGCCATATTGGGGTGTATCCCCCTTCTTCCCAGGCTCTGTACCACCATCCCATTAAACCTAGTTGTCCTGCAACATAATATAAAAATCGGTCTGTAAGTTTCATACCTCCCATAAGATGGTGAAGGCTTAGGGCAGCATGTTTTCTCCTGGGGGGGGTTGAATTCCACAGAAATGCTGAGATTACCCTCTGGATGTTAATAAACCTTCCTTTAGGAATATTATAAGGTAGCAAATGAATCGGGTATAGCAATCTAGGTAGGAGATTCATTTTAATCAGTCCCAGTCTGGCAGTGAAGTTCAGGGGGAGTTTATTCCACCTTAAAATATCATTTTTAATTGTAGTCAAAAGATTATCAACATTTTCTTCCACCCCATTTTCTGTTTTAGCAATAATCCAGATACCCAAATATTTAATTTTAATTGGGGCCCAGTTTATTTGCAAATGTTCAAAATCTGCTCTATAAGTATAAGGGGTAAGAGGAAGAACCTGCATTTTGCTTAAATTTAATTTGTAGTTGGAGACCTCAGAGAATTGCTTAATAATTTCCAGGGCTTTTTGGAAGCTCTCCGCTGGGTTATATAAATGCGACATTATGTCATTGGCAAAAAACAAAAATTTAAGCTCCATCTCATGAACCTTAATCCCTTGAACCGCAAGCTTCATGTGGAGTGCCCTTAATAAAGGTTCCAAGTAAATGTTAAACAAGATTGGTGACAGGGGGCAACCCTGTCTAGTCCCATTCATCAGAAGGAACTCTTTAGAAAGATAGCCATTGCACAAAACCCTGGCAGTGGGGGCAGCGTAAAGGTTTTTAAGGCCTCTGAGGAGGCCCTCCGGGAAGCCCATTTTCTCCATTGTAAAAAATAGAAAAGCATGGGAAACCCTATCAAATGCCTTCTTGGCATCAAGTGCAATCAGAGCCATAGCTGACTCGGAGTTGGAGGCCTGGTGAAGGATATGATGCAGCTTCCTTAATGCGTCATGCACCCCCGACCTGGCATAAACCCCACCTTGTCCTGACTAATTAATAAAGGAGCAACTTTTAAAACTCTATTAGCCAGGATCCTTGTGAGCACTTTAATATCCTGATTTATTAAAGCTATGGGTCTGTAATTGCCAGGCAGATCCCTAGGTTTATCTGGCTTTGGAATAAGTGTAATATAAGCTTGATACAAGGGAGGATGGGGAACCCCAGCTTTCATAATGTTCGAGAATAAATCTTACAGGACAGGGAGTATAGTCAATAAGTGAACTTTATAAAATTTAGCCGATAGACCTTCAGACCCTGGTGTCTTACCATTTGGCAATGCTTTAATTTCCGCCATTATTTCTACTTCTTGAATTGGAGCTGCCAAAGCCTGAGCCTGCTCTTGGTCCAATTTAGCCAAGGGTATCTTATCCAGAAACCCACTAATCTCTTCCTCTGAACTAGTAACCCCCCCTGATAAATCCCAATATAATATTCTGCGAAAGCCATTCCCTGAGGATCTGTAATAATGTCCCCTCCAAACTTCATTGCCATAACTGTTTGATCTGCCTCCCATTCTCTAAATCTACTAGCTAACAAATGGCCCGGCACATCCCACTGCAATAGATATCTAACATATAATCTTTCAAGCCAGCGATCTATCCTGACATATATCATGCTTCTCATTTCATCTCTTAATTCTCTAAGCTCCTCATCCAATTCACTAGAGGAACCCTCCAAAGGGAGTAGTGACTTAATGGCCCCAGTTAAAAATTCTGCCCACGCTCTATCCATTCTATTCCTCCTAGCAGTATATTCCTGAGCTATTCTGCATATAATACCTTGAAAGTAGGCCAAGCAAGTTTCTTATCCATGAGTGTCGGTATCTGGGTCTGGATAATCTCCACTAGTGCTTCCTGTAATTTAGACACAGCATTATCAACCATTAATACTCCATCATCTAGCCGCAATCAGTATGGTTTTGGGGGAATGGTATCTATCTCCCAGAGCATCTGTACTGGGGAGTAGTCAGATAATACTCTGTTAAAAGTAGCCAGTTCTTTGATGCCCCTTAATGCTGCCCGATTGACCAAAAAAAATCAATTCTGGAATGTGAGTTATGCACTCCAGAATAGAAGGTCATGTCAGTATCCCCTTTAGTATGCACTCTATAGGTGTCTACTAATGCTGTAACTTCCAAAAATCTATTTAGAGCTATCTGTGCTGCAGAAGGTGGTCGTTTAGAAGGAGGGTTCCTGTGCACCCCATTCTCCAAGCAAAGGTTCCAGTCACCTGCTAGAATAAATGGGTGGGAGGGGAGAGTAGCAATATCAACCTCATTTGAGGAAAAAAAGTCAGGTTTAGAGGAGGTATGGCCATAAATTGAAGCAAAAGAAAATGGATTTCTCAAGATAGTACCCAACACATAAATCCCCCGACCATCCTCTCGTGTCTTGATTTGAGTAATTACATATGGGCAAGCTTTCCTTACTAGTATCACCAACCCCCCGATGCTTTCGCATTCCCTTCTCCTATTACTTTGCCCACCCACCCTTTCTTCAATATATGTAATTCCTCTTTCAGTAAGGGGTTTCTTGCAGTACAGCTATGTGAACACCCAATTGATTAATATATTGTAATATTACCAGTCTTTTCTTCCTGCTCCAGAGGCCTTTAACATTCCATGAAATAAATTTAAGCAATACCATAATTAATGACAGTACCCCTGCTTTTCACCCTCTTGCTTTCAGTCCACCCTCTTATATGCACCATGGATTCTCTCTCTCCCCCCTTTTCCCCCAGTAACCCCCCCACTATAACCCCAGATCCTCCAATCGCTCCTCCTTAATCAGAATGAGACGTGAATGAGTTAGCCCCGAGGTGTCCCTGAGCCCCCAAATCCCATTGAAAATAGAAAACAATAGACCTCACTTATAACAATAAGTCCCATCATAAGCTTCTTGAGTTACAAAATACCCCTACTATTCTAAGATAAAAAACTCCAGGAGCTCAGTAAATGCCTCCTTCTCCCCACAAGAGGTCACTCCCACTACAATATCTAGTAGTAGCAGGGAGACTGCATTCCATGCCCTATCTAATCCCCCATTCTTCTATTTCAGATATAGCAAATTAGAAGAAAAGCAGTAAGCCCCTGAAACCTATACTTATATCATTTAATAAACAAAAAGAAAACGCTCTAGTATAACTACTGATCCAGTACAGGTTTGTTCAGTAGCATAGATTTACCAATACCCCATTTTCCTCAGGGCAAATTCCACCCGAAAAGTCTTGAGCCCACTTGGACTGTTCTACTTTGCATAAAACTCAGTGATGAAAGTGAGCAGGAGTGCACAGGAACTCAGTTCCTGTACCTTTTTTGCAGCAGAAACTGAGTTCCTGTACTTCTTCCCACCAACACTAAAACTGAAATTCTTAAACCAGCAACATAGTGACAGTTTCTGGATCTGTGATCTGCTATCAGGGTTTCCATAACACCATTTGACTTGTACAACAGTGCTATTTTTCTAGAAATACTTTAATATCTCTAACTGAATAGCGTCAAATTAGATAGTTGTGCCTTGACACCGTTATCCTTTAGATTGAAGATCTTCATTCTGTATTTCATAATTGCCAGTGCCCAAGTTCCTGTACTCCTTGTCTACCACTTGCACCATTGATAAAACTACAGTCTGTCTGTTATTCACTCCTCTTCTTAGAAATAAATTTCAACTCTTTAAGACAAGAGAAAAAAAACTCAAAAAACAGAATTTCTAGCGGTATGGGGTCCGTTTGACCCTAAAAATAGTCAGTAAGGAGCCCTTTTCTTACAGTTTCACACAAAATAAATCCAGAGCAGTCCAAACAGTAAAAGAGCAAATCCGATTTCCAAAGTGTGGAGCAAGGTTGAAGCAGATCAAAAGCTACCTACTTTCGTAGCTTTTCCCGATCCATCCTGCTCTCACTCACCACTCTACAACAGTCAATCCTGTTGGCACCTCGAACCTTCAGGTCGCAGGTTTAAACAAGGCCGGTAGCTCCACCCACAGGCTTTCTGCAGCATCAGTCGCTGTCGCATACCTCCTGTCTCCATTTTGCAACCTCACAGTCAGCGTGGCTGGATATTGAAATCTGACCTTCACACTTGCCAAATATAACTTCTTCTTGATCTCCACATACTCCTTCTGTTTTTCTCTAACTGAAGGTGTCTGATCTTGAAAAAACCAAATAGAGGCCCCGTTTCATTGGAGATTTTTATTTGCTTTGGCTTTGAACAGTACATGAAATTTTTCTTTATAATTCAGTAAGCGCATAATAAGGACCTGAGGTCTAGTTCCAGGTGGGGGATATCTCTCAAAGAGCGGTGTGCCCTCTCGATATTGGATTCTCTGAAAGGTGTTGGACCAAACAATTTCAGAAGGAGATCCTGCATAAATGCTACACAGTCCGATTCTTCCGATTTCTAAGGAAGACCCGCCATAATTAGATTATACCTCTGACTGCGTGATGCCTGATCTTCCAGGAGATCTTCCAACTTCTTAACTTGCCTTTTAAGAGTAATCACCTCATGATCTATAGATGACTTTCTTTCCTGGGAAGCAACCCTGGCCTCTACATCCCCCACCCATTGCATTAGAGCCTTTAGTGCCGGTTTTACCCTAGCGAAGTCAGCCACTAAGCCTTGGAGGAGATGTTTGATTTCTATAATATCATCCGAGGATGCATCCCCCTTCGCTCTTCTGTCTGCTGATGTTCATTTTCCTCTGGGACTGGAGAGTGGGGTTTCGAGCATTTTACGGCCGACGACCTTGCAGCCAGAGGCTCAGGGCTTCCACATTCCATCTCGGCCATATTGTCAGCCAGGTCAGTTTTTTCTTATCATAAGTACAATACTGGATTATATTCTCTCGGCTTACTCCCAGTAATGCTGAACCTTGTTAGGAATCCAAATTCCCGATTGTACACAAAGTTGTGAGGTCCTAAGTAGTTATTTTACTATATATTATTTGGTGCAACTCAGGAGCTACCTCAGGGACGTCTTTTCTCCTCTAGCTCATCACGTGATCCCATCTATTCCAATATCTTAACTTTTGATGTATGTGACCGGCCAAGGGTGTGTGCGTGTGTGTGTGTGTGTGTGTGTGTCTGTTCGCATTGGGGGGTAGGTGGACTGAGTTCAGACTGAGCTGCTCACAAAAATGTGGTCAATTGTTTTCAGTCTGGTGGTATTTTTACATGGGGCAGCAGGAGCCGATTTCATGAAGATGGCTGCAGTTCAAACAGATTCTATTCCAGAGTGAACACTTCAGTTGACTGCAAGATCAGAGTCAGTGACATGTCATTTTACAGCTGTGCATATGCTGACTTCCGATCAAAAAAACACAGAAATCAGACTTTCAAACCAAGGGAGGTTTCAACATCAGTAGGGCAGCATGTAAATATACATGTAAGCTTCCTCAATAATGCAAAAACTCACACAGACACCATTGGGTGTTGTTTATGATTTATTTAATCACTGCAAATAACTAGACATCATTTCCTATCTCCTTTAACACACACGACTGAAAACTGCATCCATGACACTAAGGCTAGGTATCCTATCAATTTCAAGCCACCACCACAAGCAAAACACTGTCCACAGAACTTAAACTGCGCCACACCATATCTCTGCCAAAAAAAAAATTCCAACACATAAACACTGTAATTTATATACACAGGGCATGCTGTAAACACCCTCCAAATTTCAAGTAAAAAGATCAAACTGTTTCTGAGATATTCAATGTTAAAGATTGGCAAAATTTCCCTGTCTATTCCATTATAAAAAATCTGGCCATCTTGTCCCTATTTTACCATCAAAGACCGCGATCAAAGAATCTCACAATCAAAGAATTTGCAGGCTCACGATCAAAGAATTTGCAGGCTCACCAACAAAGAATAAAAAATGCTATAAATCACAAAATTGAAGGAACTGCAGTAAACCACTACAATGGTTCGACAGAACAAAGTCCCCTGAGCAAAACCCATCCTCATTTGACTTCCTAGGACACCCCTGGGCTGAGAAAATGGATTTTTTAATCTGGCCATCTCGTCTTCGGTCTTGATGCACAATCTCGATCAAAGAATCTCTCAATAAAAGAATTTGCAGGCTCACGATCAAAGAATTTGCAGGCTCACGATCAAAGAATAAAAAGTGCTGTAATTAAAATAATACAAAGAATTGTGGTAAACCACCACCATGGTTCATCAGAATGAAGCCCCCTGAGCAAAATCCACCCTCATTTGTCTTCCTAGGACACCACTGGGCTGAGAAATTAGAATTTTTAATCCAGCCATCTCATCCCTCACTCGCGATGCATGATCGCAATCAAAGAATCTTGCGATCAAAGAATTTGCAGGCTCGCGATCAAAGAAATTGCACGCTTGCAACCAAAGACTTTAAAATGCTGAAACGCAACGTTTTCACCGATTTGAACTGAACCAACAGCATGCCTCAATAGAACGCAGCTCCCTGATCAAAACCCACCCTCATTTGTGTCCCTAGCCCACCCCTGAGCCAAGATATTTGTGTATTTAGGTTGTGATGCAAGATCAAAGAATCTCACAATCAAAGAATTTGCAGGCTCGCGATCAAAGATTATTAGTGAGCCGCGATCAAAGATTTTAAAAGCTTATAACTCTATTTTTTGACTGGGTTGGATGAAACCAAAGGCATGGCTCAATAGATCAGAGTCCCCTGGGTAAAACCCATCCACGTTTTACTTCCGGAGTTACCCCTGAGCCGACATATTTGTGTTTTTCTGATCGGAAAACTAAAAACAAGATGGCGGACCTCGCGATCAAAGACTTCTCGTGGACAAAGATTCTTGAACCATGAGGCTGCAAATCCTTTGATCACCAGGTGGGACAAGATGGCCAGAACCCCATTCTTTGTTCGCAAAACATACATATACATTTTCCCATTGACTTATAATGGGAACTTCAAAGTGGCATAACTTTTGAATGCCTTACTCTTTTTTCACCAAACAAAAAGCGGCATGTTCAGCCACCAAAGCTCTTTCAAATGGGCCATCTAGCAGAGCAGCATACCACACAATGGCCGCACAGAGCCATGTCCAAAATCCCTAAAGCTGCCTCCAAAAGTGGATAATTTTGCACTTTGCAGCGTTTTTGAACGCAAAGACCATAAGTCCGATCAAAACAAAATTTGGCAAATCAAGAGATCTGCCGTGTGCCACCGCACATACCAAATTTCAGGCAAATCCGTTGAACTGGTCCAAAGTTATTAATGCACAAAATTTTGAGTTTAACATAGAAGTGACATCTGAACCCTAACTATAGTGGCGCGACTGCACCACTATAATATATATATATATATATATATATATATATTTTTTTTAAATCATTTAATGCTTTTTCCTCCCTGGTCAGAGCACCTCCCCAGTGACCACTGCCACCGGCACCCCTGAACCAGGTCCACTGTGTGGATTGTTGCCCACTCAACGGGCCAGCCAATGACAGGAACCCCCCCCACTGTACGGCCTTGTGGCCCTGTCAACCGGTGGCTACAACTCATGGGTCTGCGGGCGCATGGCACTGCCATCAGCTGAGTAGTCACCCCACCATTTTTCCTCCTGGTATTGCAGCCTCATGGAGCTGTACGTCCAGTGGCATTGGTGCACCGATGTGCGGATGCCCGCCACTCGCCACCCCCTTGTTTGTGCTCACAGCTTGTAGTGCAGCCTGCTTCTGACAGGTGCCACTACACTGTGGTGCAGCACCCTCGCCCACCCCAGAAGAAGGACTGCAGTCATTAAATACTCTATCCTTCCTCTCTCTTGCCAGCCTCCAGTGTCCTGAGTCCATTCCAGAACCCGGGTCTCCAGCTCAAGGTGTGGTGTGGCTGCTAGTGCCTCAACCATCAGAGCCACCGGCCCATCTGGCACTGGGTATATATGTAATATTTTTTAACATAATTACATATCGGCCATGCAGTTATGTTATTCAACACTGTTTTATGAAACACTGCACCTGTGTCTTGTACTTTATGAATTAGTGTCCGTGATGTCAGGCAGTCCAGTTCTTCCTGTACATGCAGTTATGCTGTACTTTCATAACAGATTTAAGTTCATGTAGATGTATTGGTAAACAATGTTATTCAGGTAACTTTGTTGTTTGTTTCTGTCATCGTAAGGTAAATTTTATTTTTCTAGGCGCCCTATCCCGGAGGCTGTGGGTGTTGTACAAAATTCAATAGCACTCTATTAATACATATATAAAATCCAATTATAAAATGAAACACATACACCCTCCTATTATTAAACCCTTTACAGTCACACAAGACAGGGATTACAGTGACAGCAATCTTGTACCAAATCCACAAAAGCTTGCTGAAATAAATACGCCTTGAGGCGAATCTCAAAAACTTCCACTGACGGGGCCTCCCTCACCAAAGGCGGAAACGAATTCCACAGGACAGGGCCGGCGACGCTAAAAGCTCGGTTACCGGCCATTTTAAGTCTTGTTCTTGGAATCGCTAGGAGGGCCCTAGAAGAAGACTGGAGGGAACGAACCGAGGCAGCTGGTGTCAGAAGATTGGTCAGGTAGCAAGGGCCCAGACTGTGTAGGGTCTTACAGGTGAGCAAGCCCACCTTGAAGAGTACCCTCCATTGAACTGGCAACCAGTGCAATTCCTGCAGTACTGGACTGACATGGCAAAATTTAGACAAGCCTGTCAACAACCTGGCAGCTGCGTTCTGCACCATCTGCAGCCGACGTACAAACAGGTGAACGTGCTACTGAGAAGCTCATGACCATATTGGAGAATTAATGCCTAATTGCTGACATCTGCTGCCTATCTCCACATAATCAGACCTCATCCGTTGAACCATTCCATGCCACAATACTGTACTTTGGGCCGAAACACACCTCTTATTCATACCAAGGAATGAAGTGCAGGTGAGTCAAAATACATTATTAGCTTATAAAATTACAGAAAGCAACAAACCACAGTTTGTCACAGGGCATACTACCACTGACAATACAGTGAAATGGTTGTAATGTTATTTTTTGACATCCTACTCACACTTCGTGTTCACTGACACATTTTTGTGACATTGCTTTCAATTTCTCAGCAAAGTAAAAGGTGACTCACGGTACTGTGTGGGCACCACAGTACTGTATCGAATGAACTGGTTTGTCTTAAATGTTACTTATTCTCTTTTTAATGACTTTTTTCATGGGTGTGGACTGCATGTCCTGGGTGAATTTTCAGTGAGCAGCAATGCAACACAGCGGTCATGTCTCACATCACTGACTTCTGAATAGTGTTTTTAAGCGGTTAGTGATGGTCCAGTAAACACGCATGCATGGCATTCATGGCACTGATGTCCCTGTTCCTGGCTTTGATGTCCTAGTGATTGTGCCGCTGCAGCAGTGTTTTGGACCAATGGTGGTCATAGTGTTTCAAATGAAACCCAGTAGTATAGGTAATGCTGACAACCAAGTTGGACATGGTGCATTGTAGATGTAGATTCACCTCACTACAAGTGAAGCATGAACTGTCAAACCATCCTTTTTAGCAACAATGAACAACTCTTTTTTATCATTTCAGATTATGCAGACCAAATCATGTCTGCTGTTTCAGCTGCCATGAAGGATAAAGAGAGGAGGGTAAACTTGAAGAGGGTTGCACAAGTCACAGTCACACCTCCACCTCTGTGCTCAGCATACCTTGATGTGGACCATGCTGAAGCTGTTCATTCATACGAAACCAGATTTCCTAACAAGTCAACATGACACCCTTGTGTTTGCCATATGGCTGTGTAGTGCTATACTGCAGAGGGCATAGTGCTGTAAATGCATCTTCTGGTTGGTGACAGTTGTGATACAGACTAAAACTTACAGTACTGTCAGGACCCCTAGTGTTCTGTGGCAAAATTTTCTGATTTCTGTAGCAGGGCTCCTTGGCTTCTGCGGCAGCATTTTCTGATTTCTGCTGCATCATTTATTCATTTCTCTGGCAGAATGCAGTCCTGCCATTGGCTACATATGATGTGATGTCATCGATGACATCACATGCTGAGCACAGAGGAGGAGCTTCAGAATAAGCTTCAGGATAAGCAAGATGGGAAAGAAAGCCTGACACTATGGAAAAACAATATATTTTAATGAAAATTCACCAAAAATAATGAATTCTGCGGCACTATATATATTCTGCGACATGATGCAAATTCTGCGGTAAATTCCGCAACCTCAGAATCGCAGAATTCCAGGGACCTTGAGAACTGTGTCTGATATCATCAAACTGTTCCCTTGGCAATTGAGTTGCTAAGAGGTTTTTGAACTGCCATATTAGGACTCAGGTTGTGTTGCGAGAAACAATGGTTATGCAACACATTGTGTGAGCATTGTCAGTTTCTGTTATTGCTGTACATAAATTTTATTAATTTTTGGTTGAGAAGGACAGTTAATGGGTTATGCACCTTGTGCAGTTCTAATTGCTCAAGTAACAGTGTGTTGTGTAAATGAATGATGACACTCACAGTAATAGTTGATGTAACCCAGAAAGTCAGAGACAGTTATCAAGGTCTTATGTTCTGATTGTCACAGTCCTTTCTTACTTCATGGAACATCAAGTTGACAGATAGTATGGCAAATACTACCTGCTGCATGAATACTTGTTTGTCACAAGACAGCAGTGTCACAAATGATACAGCATGCTGTATCAAGTTTAGTATGTTCTCACAATATGAAGGTGCCTATTCTCAGTGGAATTAACGTGCATTGTTTGGTACCGTAAACAACTATGTCATTAAAAAGTTTTAAGTATTTTTACTGTCATTGCCATGGGAAGTGTAACTACCTGTGATGAAGTAACTGATGTTGTGACATCTTCATACAGTGGGCTAAAGTATGATATTCACTGCGGTGAGCAGCCGGAGCACGTCCACAGCAGTACTGTAGTGGCATGTCTTTGAGTAGCTCTGGTTTGCAGCCTACATTTCTCTATAATTGTCTGTCCCTTCCGCTCTCTCTGCTCCACTGAAGAGGGATTGCTAGAGATTCCCATGGTTTGTTTAAAGACATCTGGGGCCAGGTCCTTTAGTTTTATGGCCCCAGCCCTGTGGAATTCTCTACCTCATCAGGTGCGAGATTGCCCGACCGTCCAAGGCTTTAAAGTAGCATTAAAAACATTTCTTTTTAGCCTAGCATATAATGATTTTTAAATGTCGCTGTTGTGAATTTTAATTGATACATGGTTTTTAATTATTTATTTATTGATTTATTTTATTATGTTATGTACAGGCGCCTTGGCTTTAGAAAGGCGCTTTTTATAAATAAAGTTTGATTTGATTTGATTTGATATAATATGCTGATAGTATGGACTGACTCCGATGTTGTCTGTCACTCTGTACCTGGTGTCAGTATATCAGGTAAACACATAAGCACCAAAACAAAGCTATTTGAAGGTACATCAATATAGTGATCTGTATAGGTGTACCTTCAAATCTCTGTACTTTGCTGCATATGTGTTTTTGCGACATACTGACATCAGGTGTACACTGACAGAGACACTGGCAGGCGATAACTGGTATCAGTATATTACACAGAAATGTGGGCTCCAAACAGGACCTATATGCATGCCACTTCACTGCTTCTATGGATGTGCCCAGGCTGATGACCGCAATACACGTCATACTTGTGACAGCTAGGTGGGAGTGTGGGCGTGCTTTGGTGGGATGTTAATTGTAAAATGCAGGTGGGGAGTGCACATGATCAATCAGATAGAATTCTACATTAAATATGGCACTGTAAGTTTTAACAATGAATGTATTTATCACTCTGCTAATTGGTCCCTGCCTCTCATGGAGGTGGCGCCCATTGCGATGCTGGCATTTCCCTTCAAAAATGAACAGAGAACACTACACATAATTACATTATTAAGTGTCACCTCATTTATTGTCTCTCCTGTCACACAAACACCCTTTAAAACCAGCACCATCACACTATTTATCTCCCCTTACCCCTCTAACACTGAGTCCACAAGTATATAACCTGCGGCGTGTTGTCATTCTCCACCTCCTTTATTCTACGGCACACAATCCTTTGACAATCTCGCATTAATAGTACTGCCACTTATAGTATCATGGTATCAGAGTAAAAGCCAGCAGAATAGGCCACATGGTCTATCGTGTCTGCTCATCAGCCAGCCCCCTACTGGGAACTCGCTACTTCACCTTCCCAAACCCAGAGGGCTTCAGTATCCTCCTGTGCCTGTCCCAGCTCCTCTCTGGAAACCATCTACTGTGCTCTGTTCCAACAGACTCCTGGGCAGTGCATTGCATGGTTCCATCAATATGTCAGTGAAGTAGTGTCTCCTGTGCTCCCACCTGTACTCCCCCCCTCCAGCTACCACTCTTGCCCCCTGGTAGTTCCCCCCTTCTTAAACCTGAAGATCACCTTGGCTCAGCCCTTATTTATCCCTTTTAAATACTTGAAAACCTCTATCATGTCTCCCCTGTGCTTCCTGCCTTCCAGTGCATACAGCTTAAGTTCTTCCAGTCTTTCCTCATATGGCCTACCCTCCATGCCCTGAATCAACCTTGTCTCCCTCCTCTGGAACCTCTCCATCAGTGCTATATGTTTGTTAAGTTGGGTTCTACAGAACTGCATACAGTACTCAAGATGCGGCATGACTGGGGCATTAAAGAGAGAGAAGATCACCTACTTCCTCCTGGAGGTAATCCCCCTGGTTAATCAGTCAAGTATCCTGTTGGATTGTAATGCATTTCTTCGACAATTCTCAGTGTTATTCACTTCAATGTCCACCACTACCCCCAGGTCCCTCTCTCGTAACACCCCTCCCTATGTCCCAGACATAGGCATTGAACAAGAGTGACCCCAGGACCGAACCCTGGTGGACCCCACTGATGACCATTCTGGGGGAGGACACTATACCACCAATCAGCACTGTCTGTATTCACCCCGTAAGCCAATTTTTCACCCACCTGAGCAACTGCACCCCCACCATCATCAGCTTTGTTAGCAGGCCATTAGGGGTGCAGAATTGAATGCCTTACTGCAATCCAGATAGAGGATGTCCACCAACCTATGTTGGTCCAAGGCACCCTCCACCCAGTCATAAAACTACACCAGGTTGGTCCGGCATGATCTCCCAAGAACAAAACCATAATGTCTGTCATCCAGGTACCACAACCTTTCTAGCTGCCCACCAAACCTCTCCTTGCTAATGCCCTCCATAACCTTGCCCATCACAGACGTTAGAATAACAGACCTATAATTTTCCATCTCCTCTCTGGACTCCCATTTGTGGTTAGGCACCACATGAGCCACCCTCCAATCCTGAGGCACCTACCCTGTCTTCAGAGACATGTTGAAGAGCGCATCCAGTGGAGCTGCAAGCACATCCACCAATTCCTTCCCTACCATCGGATGAAGCCCATATCGCACAGGCGCATTGTCAGTCTTTACCAACTGGAGGGTCTCTCTCACCCTACCCACTGTTATTTCATCCTCCCGGCCCACCTCTTCATGCACTCTCTCATCCCACTGTAGATTCGGCCCATCTCCTGCTGTAGCCTCTTCGAGTCCTTCAGACTGTAGCCAGCCTCCTGATTTTCTGGGTTTCCCTTCTCTCCCATCTGGATGGAAGGCTCCCCTGCCCACCACTGGTGAAGACTGAGAAAAAGTACTCATTTAGTACCTGTACTTCTTCCCCTGCTTCCTGGTCCCATCCCTTACCATTCCTAATCCTGCTAATCTGTGCCCTCGCTTTTCTTTTCTCCCCTGTGTATCTATAGAACCCTTGTCCCACCCACCTGCACATACTCCTTGACAGGTTTAGCTCCTTCCCAGCCTTGGCCACCATTACCACCATGGTGATCCTCCTAGCCAGTAACTCATAGTCTCCACTATCCCTTCCCCCCTTGAGTGCTGTAAGCATGCGTAGGAAGCTTTTTTCTCCATCAATCCGCCTCCTGCACCTCCCGGGTCCACCAACATGGCTTTCTGACCCTACATTGCTTGTGCCTTACCTTTGCACAGGACCTAGTAGCCTCCTGCGCCCTCTTCTTAATGGTCTCCCATGAGCTACCAGGATCCATGTCCAGCCTAATGTCATCCAAGCACCCACTAATAATCCTTCCCATGCCCTCAAAGTCATGTTCCCTGAATTACATGTTCTTCTCCCCTATTGCCCCACTTACTTCCATCTTTAATCATTCCAGTCTCCAACTTTCTTTCTTGTTTCTCAACCTCAGTAGGCACTCAGACTGTCATCCACTTTGTCTGCTTACATACATCGCCATGCAGTGAAACCATTATGTCCTTCCCACTGTCTTTCTCCGGGAATGTCTCCCTCATCCAGCCATAATGTGCATTCCTGCAGTGCAGTATCTTTGCTGTACCCATAGTTCCATCATATTCTGATCATACCTTGAAGCCCACCATGATCTTGTCAGCAGAACCTCCAAACCCATGTCACACAGTAAGAGAAGTAAACTGTGACAGTAACAAAGAATAATTCCTCTTACAACCTTAGTTTCTTAGAAATATTTAACAATTTTAATCATTGTTGTGAGTTTGGTACAACAATGTAGTAGTTGTGTTATGACTGATGCTATTATGCAATGGAAAAATATGACACACATGAACAGTTCTGTTTGGCACAGGTACAACAGAAAGAAACATTGTCATGAAAATGAGTGTCTTGATTAAATTGATGTGGCGCTATCTACAACAATTAAAGGTGAATATCTTTCATGTGTATTTTATGATACCTATTAGTCTCTGCCCTGCACACCATAATGAAAACACCACATTGGTTGTTGGTAGTATAGTGTCATAACCAACCAAGGCAAATGTTACAAAGTTATCACAAGTAAAATTCAGTGAACCATGTGCCAAGACTTCACTTTTTTGCCGTTCATGTCCCGCCACCCTACGCTCAGCGACATGATGATGAATGCTAGGTACAGCGCATGGGCACGACACACTACAGTCAATGGTTGGTGGCATTCAGCTCATTTTTAAAGATTATAATGGCTAGTTGTTAATGAAACAGGGGTACCGGTGAACTAACAAGGTCCTTGTTCCTTGACTGGTACCCACGCATCATTAACAATGGGCCATTCCAATGTTTAACAATGATCAGAAAGCTGCTAACCACTGACTAGTGTTTTGCAACTAGGTGCTGTAGCTGTTATGTCGTCATGATGTTGCTGAGCGGGGGAGGGGCGGGACATAGGTGGCCAAAAAGAACGAGAAGGAGTTGGCACACGGTTCATTGAATTCCACTTGTGATATAACTTTGTAACATTTTCATTATTGGTTGCCATTACCATACTACCAGCAAGATGTGAAGGTTAGCCAAAAATTTGCTCATGAAGGAGCAAATAAAGTTATGTTGGTAGAAGTCAGTAACATAAAATTGTACAATCAGAAGCAGGTAATAAAAAAAGTACCCATGAATTACATCACAATTATATCTTTTTAAAACAAAAGTTGTACCACAATGTTACCATTCACCTTAGGTGTTGATTTAATGGCTGCAATAAAAGATAAAGTGAAGATGTGACTTTGTTTTTCTACATGTTGAATTCATCTCCACGTTGATGGAGGCCTGAAATCAATATGAAATCTTGAAATGTTACATTTCAGAGCTATGAGTCATTATGACCATGTACAAGTGTGTCATGGCTGAACTGTCACTGTGCACGAGACCTTCTGATGTCCATGGAAAGCATACCATGCAAACGCAGAGCCACAGTTGCCAGTCATATAGTGTTTGTCTCAGAAGCGTGATCTGCGTTTGTACGCAAACCTGTAAAATTAAACTGGGCTCTGCATGAAATGTTTCTAGGTTACCATTATGTTTTACAACATCTGTCTGGCACTGAAATGCTGTGACGTGTACTTTAAGAGAGTCATGCTGGGCATGGGTACTGCCAGCCTCTGTGCTGTAACACCTAAAATATATGTGGCAGTGAGCACACGGCTGACACACTTCAATTTAAACTGTATTCACATCTCCATGCATTTCTGTAAATGTGAGGTTTAGCTGCATTCTAGTAGAAATAGAACCACAGCATTAAAATGATAAGGGGCAGATATGTTGTGATCACAGCATGTAACAGGAATGCTTCTGCAAACCAATATGTATTGTATGAACAGCTGTCCACATCACCTTTTTATATGAAGTCCCAGGACATCAGTATTCAGGACAATAAGAAATACAGTTTCTAACCTCACAGTGTTGTATAAAGTGAATAGCGTCTGCATCACCTGTCCCACTACATGTGTATCACAGGTGACATGTAACATTTCATGACTTGTAAGTGAAATGATGACAGTAAGAAGCCTATGTAAATTATTACCTATATCTAGATCAGGATATAACCTAACTGGTGTAGCACAATGAACAGTCAACAAGATGTCCCATGTCAGCTGGCCCGGTGGCACTGAGGGTTGAGGCACTGGACGCCACACCTCGCACCACATCGGCGACCCGGATTTGGGAGCTAGCCCAAGTTGCTGGGGGTCGGCAGGGGAGGGAGAGGATTGAGCATCCAGAAGACAGCTCTCCTCTCCTGGGAGGGACAGGGGTCCCTGTTCGGCACTCGGCTGACCTCTGGCAGAAGCCAGAGAAACAGCAAGTGCTAAGCATAGCGAAGGGGCAGACATCAGTAAGGCCTTGATGTCAGGGCACTAGCCACTCCCAGGAAAAAGGGGAAAACCACCCTTCAGCTCTGGTGGAGACAGAGAACCAGAGCTTGCCCATGACTTGTAGCTGCCCTCCTTACATCCTCCTGACCGCCGCCGCCAGAGAATTCCGGGGCATTGGAGCCCACCCCATCCCCACCCGGGGGGGGGTAAACCGAGGCTACATGGGTGACAGAGGACCTACCAGGTAAGAGCTAACCATAGTGGGATGACTCCTAGGTACTCCCGAGGAGACCAGAGCTGAGGGGAGAGAGGAGGAAAAATAGAAAATACAAACAAAAATAGATGTCTCATGTCATGGTAATAACAAGGAAATCCCAGTGACCTTAAAGAGTAACAGCATGCATGTTAGTGCTTGCCACAGAGATCTGAAGTATTGTATAACACAAAAGTGTTGTACATTTATATGCCATGTCTGTGGTGTCACTCCAGGGGTGTAACACAGGCACATTACAAAACAGTAGCATGACTACTTCATTAGATGACAATATGGATAGTGCGTTGAAGCACCACAGTATTGACTATGCTTCCCAGATTGCAAAACAATGTCATATGCTACTTATACCATGTATTTCTGCAAATATATACAGTACCAACTAACAATGGGCTTCTCATTCAACACATCCAGTTGCTTCATCACTCCATGATCAAAGTGACATATGACATTGCTTGTAAAAGTACAATCTATGGCCAGTAATGTTTTTCATGGACGCACTCTCTATGGAATGATGTCATAAAATTGGAAGAGCGCATCTAGGATGCCAACGTAATGAACACTGAGCACCGCAGACAAGGTGGGTAACATCTTTGAAGGTTTTGTGCTACAACAATACTTGAAATGTTTGTGGCAAGTACTCACAGAACACATTACTCAGAGTGGGAACATGGATATGTGGTTCACTTTTATTTGATACTCGATTAGTGAAAGTCATTTGGGAAACCATATCAGTACAGTGGACGCAAAATATGAAGAACAGATAACTTTTGAAACAGAAACTTCTACAGAGCTCAGTATCTGAATTCAAACAACAGCCTTGTGAGAGCTGTGAAATGAGTGACACTCAGTTAGTGAATGGCTTGCATAGCTAATTCAGTGTACGTAACAACATCTCAGTTTAAGGTGGCAGGATGTGTTCAGGCCAAAAGTGGCAATATGCAGCACCATCCTCATTTGGGTAAGTGTCCCAAACTTTTGACATGCAGCATACTGGCAGTGCCACTCTCACATCCTTGCCAAGGTAGCCCCAGCACCACTGGACCAGTTGACGATACACCATGTTTCTGTATTTTCTGCAAGGAAAATATGAAAAATGAATAACATTAGCAAATCAGCATGGTACAGTAAATTCTCTAATTCTGCATAGTGCATTACTAGCATCTATAGACAAGTAAATACTACTATTACAGTGATCATTGATTAATCAATGAGAACCAGGGTAACAAGGGATACATAGTCAAACTGGTTGAGCATGTTGCACCAGATTTGCGGAGGTGCAACCACACTAATGCACACATCTGTAATTTTAAAGAGGGGGAATAGCACAGCACAAGTATCGCTACGCATGGGCAACATGTTAATGTATGTATACAATGTACTTATGTAATGTGTATTGCACGTTGGTACAAATGACTTGGTGGTGTACTCTGTGAAATTGGTGAGGGTGAGGTTTGATGACTTGTGTGGGCAGAGTTAGGGTGTTGGGGAGTCATTTGCATTCTGGAAGGTACTCATGGTACCATGTGATAGCACAGGGATGAAGGGAATGATGGAGGACTTAAACAGGTGGCTGAGGGAATGATGGAAAAACAAAAATGATGGTTCACTGAGTAACTGGGGTAGGATATGGGGGAACAGTGAGTTGTACACGGGACATAGGCTACACTTCAGCATGGAGGGGAGGGGAGTACTAAAGGGGGCATTACAGTGGTATATCTTTAGTAAGGTGGATTTTAAGTATGGAGGGGGTATATCAGAACTATTGAGGTTGTTAAACCCGTACGGACAGGGGAGCATAATGAGCTGACCCCCATACATATAGGGAAAGGAAGAGGCATACAGACTCTGGGAGGGACCATGCTGAGTAGTCAGAGTGACACACAGAAGGCACCAACACATGTTAAACATATGGCAGGCAAAGGGCAAGGACTACCGAGTGGAGGGAAACACGCAAAGGAGAAGACTGAAGAGAAGAATCAGGGGAATGGGTGGAAAGTGGTCTCTCTTACTGCAAGAAGCAAGGGAAACAAAATTGCAGCAGTTCTGCCACTCCTTTCAGAGTGGAATATGGACATTGCTGCAGTGAGAGAGACTTGAGACATGGACTACCATGACCATGACCTGGCAATCACAGGATACAGGATATACCGGAGGGACACGGGGGTTGGAAGAGGAGGTGGTAGTACTAAATGTGAAAGAAGGGATGAAATTACAAAGGAATGAGGGAGGGGGGGGTGGCCAAAGGCACTTTGGGTACAGCTTGTGGACTCCAGCAGCAGAAAGCTGCAGCTGGAAGTGGTGTACAGACCACAAGCCCAATCCTGTGAACTGGATGTTGACTTGGAAAATCAGATAAGGAGAGTCTGTAGAAGGTTGAGTGTGGTGAAAGTGGTTGATTTTAACCTACAGGGGGTCGATTTCAGCACACAATCGACCAACAGTACCAGGGAGCAGGTGCTCCTTGATGCAATACGGGATGCCATCCTGAAACAATTGGTGAGTGGGCATACAAGGCTAGGTAGCACAGTGGACATGGTACTGGCAAATGGGAATGCAGTGAGGGAGGTAATGCTGAAGGACACACTACCTGGCAGCAACCACCAAACAGTGTGGCTCTCGTTCTCACGCTGGGTATGGAGACAGGAGGCATGACCACTAAGGTAGTGACTTTACTAGGGTGGACTTTTGGAGGATGGAAGAAATAATTCAAGGGAGACTCTAGGATATGAGGCAGGTTATGTACCAGGGCTATGAGTACAAAGGGGACAGCCAAAAAAAACATGCTGTCTGAACAGGGAAGTGCTGTGGGGTGGGGGGAGGAGAGGGCTGTATATCAGAAGTAAAGGACAACTAGGAGGGAAGAGAATAAGGCTGCTTACAGGACTTGGTAACAATAAGTGGACAGGAGGATGAAAAAAACAAAGGCATACATGGAATAAAAGCTGACCACATGGCATCAAGTGAGGGGAGAAGGACTTTTTTAGGTATGTGAGGGAAAAGAGGAAGTTCAAGGAACATATTGTAGAGATAAAGCAGTGAGGGCAATGGGTGGAAAAGGGGGGGGGAATGAAAATGAAATACTGAGCATGCCCGGTGGCGCTGAGGGTTGAGGCACTGGATGCCACACAACTAGCAATGCCGGCGAGCCTGGTTCGTGAACGAGCTTGGGTCATCGGGGGTTGGAAGGGGGGGGAGGAAGAGGACTGTGAGCAGCTGCAGGCAGTCAAGCTCTCCGCCTTGGGATACACAGACAGGGCTCTTGGTGCTTGGCTGCCCCCCAGTGGAGGCTGGGTGGCAGTGTCACTTCAGAGATCCGTGGCGCCAGGACGGGGGAGGGCATAAGGAGCTGTCGACTGTAGCTGTGGTGCTCGTGTGGGCCTCCACCCGCATGTTGTCACTGCTTCCATGCTAGGAAGGGAGAAAACTGGAATAAATGCAGGAGTCTCTGCTCGATGAAGACTCCAGGACAGCTCGGGAGTTGTGCAGGGACGTGCATAGTGTAGGCAAGTTCACAAACTACCCCAAGTCCGGTAGGGTGGCAGAGAATTGCAGATGCATGCCAAGGAGGGTAAATCAAGTCAAAAAAAAAAAAGATGAAATAATGAATGAGTACTTCTGCTCAATTTTTACTAAGGAGAAGAATGGTCCACTAACACTATTAGACAGGTGGTGGAGGAGGTGAAGGACAAATGGATCACAGAGAGTACAGTGATACAGGGGCTGAGGGCAGTACATGTGGACAAGGTACAAGGTCCTGATGTCATCCAATTTAGGATGCTGGGGCAGATGGCGAACCTGTTGGTTGAGCCACTGGCAGATGTGTTCAACACCTCCCTGAAAATGGTGTCTGTGCCTCATGAATGGTGCATGGCACACGTGGTGGCCATACACAACAGTTGGCCTAGGGAACAGACCGGAAATTATTGTCTGGTCACTGTCACATCCATAGTGGGGAAGCGTATTGCAGGGATACAGAAGGAGAGGCTGGTGGCACTCATCGAGAGTAATGGCCTCCAAGACGTACGGCAACACAGGTTCATGTCAGTGAGGTCTTGTCAATCCAACCTAATGGAGTATTACAGTGGGTTGACAAGAGAGGTAGACAGTTGTCATGCGGTACATGTCGTGTAGTTGGACTTCACTAACACCTTTGATACAGTGCCTAACGGGAGACTGGGGGAAGCTGACATCGGTGGGAGTGAGAAAACAGCTGACTAAATGGATAGATGACTGGTTACAGGGGAGGGTGCAGAGGGTGGCTGTGGGGGGAGCTCTAAGCAGCCGGAGCAGTGACAAGGGGGGTGACGCCGGTGTCAGTGCTGGTCAAGGTGCTATTTGGGCTTTTTATCTACGATATAGCACACAGAGTTGGGAGCAGGGTTAGTCTGTTTGCAGATGATGCGAAAAAGGGGTGGTGGTGATGAACAAAGATGACGTAAGGAAAAAACTGCAGAGGGACCTTACAAAACTATAGCCATGGTTAGAGGAGTGACAGCTAGGATTCAACGCAAAGAACTGTAAGGTGATGTACTTCTGGGCTAAGAACAAGAGGAGGGACTACTGTTTGGAGTGGGTGGTGAGGTTGTTGATCACAGAGGAGGAGAAGGAAATAGGAGTGTTGGTAACAGGGAGCATGAGCAACTCTGGCAACCGTAGGAGAGCAGCAGCTAAGGCAAAAAGGATGCTAGGTTGTATCACAAGTGGTTTCTCCTCTACACACAGGGATGTGATCCTGCCTCTGTAAACATCATTTTTCACACCACATTTGGAGTGCTGTGTGCAATACTGGAGTCCATAACAGAGAAGGGATATAAAGTTACTGTAGGGGGTGCAAAGGAGGGCAACAAATATGTTAAAGGGGATGGAAGGAAATGATTATGAAGTTAGCCTGCAAGAGCTAAACAAGTACACACTGGAGAAGATGAGGGATACAGGGGGTATGAGTGAGGTGTAGAAACACTGGAGGGGGAAAACAGATCTGTCACTGTGGAGTTTTTAGACTGAGAAGTGAAAGAGACACGAGGGGGCATGGAGTAGGGTTGGAAGGGAGACGATTTAAAGGCAAATTAGGAAGCATTACTTCACTGACAGGGTGGTCTGTAGCTGGAATGCGCTGCCAGAGGGTGTTGTAGCCTGTAGGACAGTCAGAAGCTTTAAGAAGGAGTGGGACACAGCAAGAGGAAGGGTTGGGGTGCACAGTCTGTGACGGGCATGGGAGTAACAGTGGTGGAGGATGCTGGGGCAGCTGCAATCTACGGTGTGAGCTGCATACTTGGGCAGACTTTGGTAGACCGATGGGTCTGTTGTGCTGCAAGACTGAAATGTTCATATGAGGCACATCTATTTTTTTTTTTTTTTTTTTTACTTACTGTCCTTTTTTTCCTGCCTCCAGTCATCAGGTCGCACCCATGGTCACGGCACCCCTCAGACTTCCACCACCCATATCTGCCTGCGCTCTCCCTGTTACCCCTGGCTTACCCCCTAGAGTGCGGTGTAATGCACCATACAAGCCACCAGTGTTGGGAAATTGGTAACTGGTTGTGAGAGCTGGCTTGGTGGCTAATTGAAGACCAGGGGCAGGGCTTCATGAAGACATTCTGGGTAGTGTTTTTCTCCCTGTAGGCTGTGGCTGGGTCATACAATGACGTCCTGTATCTGTCCCACCCAAGAACTGCTTCATGAGTTGGTGCAAGGTGATGACCCGGCCTCCGACAGGTGTCACACCTGCAGCGAACACACACACCACCCTACCCCCTGGAGAAGGATAGCAGGCCTAGGGAAGCTCCATCCTTCTCCCCCAGGCTGGCCCTCTGACAAATTGGATCCGTTTCCAAACCCGGGTTGACGGCTTTGATCAAGTCATGAAAATGGGGCCATCAAACAGAACGAATTGTTGTACTGCACTTACACTGTCAATGAAAAAGGCAAGTAACAAAACAGTAAATAAATTATGAAGCACAGTAGTGCTGGATGCATGGCACATAATATAAATGTATGGAGTGTTACCAAGCACAGTGCAGGTGGTAATGTACTTGACAGAAAAGGATGAACAACAGCAATACGTAACACAAGGAATGAGTACACTGGACTTGCATGGCCACCGGTAAGGTGTTTAATAACAACAGTATGGTGCAGTAATTACATGTCATGGACCTTTCTGCTGTTCATGCATCAGATGTGGCTTTGTTTATTCCAAAGTCCACTTGTGCATTTCATCAATGTGATGAAAGCCCTCATACTCCATGGTGAAACAAGGAATGTCATCAATCTGTGATTTACCACAATATCAATGAGCACAAACAGTAAAAGAAACAAAAATGCTTCTGAAGCACTGTAGATAACATAAACAGAAGGAAACAAAGACTAATGGTACTAAAAACATCTGCAGCACTTTGGTGGCACTTACTCATAGATGGTATGTGGGGCATTACCCCCATTATACTGTTGGTGTTACTGGTAGTATGTGGTCTGCAGAACATCAGGATCCAACACAACATTGTGAAACCCGGGATTCAGGGTAATACATGTCAGCTCTCCATCCTGTCTTCTCCAGGTCATCTGCTGTATTTCCTGGCAGCAAATACATTCCAATTTCTTGTCCATAACTGGACATCTACCATAGGTACACCTTCAACAAACAGAGAGACATAATCATAATGACATAATGTAGTGCCCCTGTCAACCATTTCACAATAAACACTATAGTCAAATAAAAGACATACACAGGCACCACTCTGTGCTGACAGAAAAGGTTGCTCAGCTCCAGACTGAGTTGTACCATATTGAGGATACCTCCTCTCCCACAAAGGGACCACCAGGTTCACCGCTGCTGCCTCAGAGACTGGTAAAAAAAAGTAATATTTGGCAAAAAGTGGGCCCAGATAGGGTGACGGTGGTGGAACAGAGGTGCATTCCTCCAGTTATACATCTCCACAATTCATATGACATTCTGGCTGAGTTTATTTCCTCAATGGAGGAACACACACTAAAGACAACGGCGGATGATGGGAACATACACAAAGTAGACACACAGGAGGGTTGCATGGAACTCCTGGGGGTGGACTACATTGGTCAGACAGTATCACTGAGGGAGGTAGGGGAAAGGAAGGCATGATGCCTGCCTGGTGCAGTGTCTGGGAGAGACAGGGACTGAATCCTCAGGACCACTGTAGAAGCTGCACATTGGGGAGAGCATGATTTAATTGTACACCATGGTAAAAGTGAGATGGATGGCAAATGGACAAGAGCACCGCAGGGCAAATTTGTGGATTTGGGGACTGGAATTAGGTAACAATCAGACATGGTAACCTTCTCTGAGGTTATGCCTGTACATGGCATGGGTGACTCTAGGGTGCTCCACAACATGGTATTAAATCAATGGTTGAAATACTGGTGCAGACATCAGTGTTTGGGCTTCATTGGGTACTGGGGTCCATATGGATAGATACAGGCCTGTAGTGATGTGATGGTCTGCATGTGTTCTAGAGGAGCACCAGGATCCCAGATGATAGGTTTCATTTGCAAGCATAAGGATCAATGAAATGGTACTACCATAACAACAATCAGTGTACTTAGTGATATTAACACCAACCTAGAGAAGTTGATATGGAGAAGGGCATGGGTAAACATAGAAAAAGGAAAAGGCAGTAATGACATGCAGGTGGAAAAAAGGTGCTAAGGACATGACAAAATACACATGCCCCTAGTACAGGTAATCAGTTAACTGAACTGGTAGTCTTGATGGAACAGGGATGCTATGATATTGTGGCACTGACAGAGAATGTTGGAAACATTGCAGTAGGGGGTCGGTACAGAATGATGTTGCCATATATATGAGGTAAAACAGGTGCACACATGATATGCAAACTGGTGCTGCTCAGTGTCAGCAACACAGTCGATTGACATGACCACAAACAAGACCATAGCAGTGGTGATAAAAAAATTATATTGTGGCAGAAAATGGACATGATGCAGCTGGTGGTTGCTGGGGTACATACAACAGCCAATACTGACCACTGCAGTAGAATGTCATGGGGAGGGGGGAGGAGGCTTGACTGGAGTGACAGGGACGTCTATGAGACTGTAAAACAGGACCAGATTTGATTTCAAATAAAAGCAAAATGACAGTAAAACAACATCATGGCTGACATTTTGAAGGGACAGTGAGGGAGCATGTATACTGTTCACATATAGGCACATCTGTAAGGAACAGTTTCAAATGTTGACTAAATACAGGGACATAAATTTAAGTGACAGTACCCAGTCTTAACAACTACATATCATTGATATCTGTGTGTTCACAGGCATAACAAAGTCATGTACTGTACACGCACTAGTGATGCTTCACGTGCCTGTGTAACATGTAACATGTGGCTCTGTAAATGAACAAAACAGCCAGCAACAGCACCCCATCACAACAAATGAATATAATTCACAATGGTGTCTGCATAGTCAGAAAAACAGAATTGTTATGAATTGCAGGGATGCAGCGTGTATATCATGCACAAATGGAAATAATTGGGACATAGCAAACAAAGTAAATTTGCATGTGCAAGGACACCACAACAGAAATGTTATCAATGGCAAACATAAGTATATCATTATGCCACAGACATTGCTGCTATCCACCTTCACAGTGGAAGAAGTAATGCCTTACACTGACAACATTCAGCACTCGTGAAGGCAGCACCAGCAGGTGGAACAAATGGAACTGCATGTAATGACATTTAGGCAAGTAAACAACAACACAAAACTCACCATTCAGTGTTTCCAACACAATTAGCACTTCCATAATTTAGACCACTGTTGTTACTAGTACTGCTCTCACTCTCACTCCTCGAGTCAGAACCAATGCCTGACAAATAGGGGTCATCCTGGTATGAATCCATCACTGCTGACGGTGGTGCAAATGTCTCCTCATCGCTACCACCTTCGCTGGAGACACTTCTACTGGCTTCAAGTTCTGAGTCATCAGACTCTGATGACAACAGATCATCCACAAAACTGGGACTAACAGGGCTTGCCATTTCTACCAATTGGCTCATATAGACTGCAACACAGCGTGCTCCCTGTAATGATGCATTACTCAGGTCACACATTACTGGCTGTGGGTGGTGTGCAAATCACTTCCTAGTTTGCAGCTTAAAAAACATTAATTTTAACATTTTAAAATGACACCTGAGGAAAATTAACGACGAAATTCCGCTAAGTGAACCACGGACTATCAAACACTGCAAGGACACCTGTTACTGTGGTGAGTCTCTTTAATATTAATTGAGAAAAAGCAGTAAACTGAAGCAACCACAATAAAAACAAGCTCTGACAGAGCCACTGCGACTCTGAATTCATTAACTAGATAAGGGTGTTTCATGGGCTTAAACATAAACATGTATTTATTTATTTTAAAAATATCAGATTTACAAACCTTTGAGCAAGCTAACTGAGGTTTCTGTAAGACAACGGCTACTAAATAGCTTTAATTCACTATTTTTGTTTTCTCTGTGCATCAGGTCTAGCTAGCAGGAGTGTTTTAACATCAAAAACACAAATGATGAATTAGAGCTATTTAGCAGCTGTTTTCTTACAGAAACCCCAGTTAGATAGCTTTCAGGTATCTGCTAAACTAACTGTTGACATTTGTGCTCCCTGGCTAAGAACAGTTACAAGGCTCTGCTGTTGCTAAACTAATTTTAAAGCAGTACACATGCTAAATCTAAGGGCATGGCTACATCACTGTCACATGAGACAGGGGGCATCATAGGAGAAAGAAAGCCAATAAAACAATTTGTTATGGAGATCCCCAAGGGTTGTAAAACTACCATACAGCTAGCAGGCAATTTAGGAAAAACTCCAAATAGCAGACAGAGAGAAGGACACACTAGGACTTAACATACATATCAAAACACTCTACATAACATATGTTTTTTGCACATTCTGGGTGGACTACTCCTTTAAGTGATTTGCGCAGGGTCACACAGTATGCAAGTGAGGGCTGTGGGAGTCAAACCCAGGTCTCCAGATTTGTAGCTCAGAGCCTTAAACCACTGCCTACTTAACCATTTACAACATGGTTACACTTATATATAATACATACTTCTCAAACTTGAAAGAAAAAATACACTTTATCATCAAAGCCTGTATTTACCAAGTACTTTGCCCATGTTTAAAATAATTTGAACCCCTCCAAAAAAAGTGCCCTGACATGAAACTGCATGTTTAACTGTAAAGACAATTAAAAATTGTATTTCTAAATGCATAGCTAACACCAATGCTTCATGATTAAAACAATTTCAACCCCTCCCCCCATGAAAGATTGCATTCTGGGAAGATTACCTTGGCAAAATGCTATAAAAAAAACTGAAAAACAGGTTTAATGGAGTGAATGCATTTCTAGTGTCCATGATAAAATAAAAAATTGTTAAGATTTTTTTTATGTCAGCTCTGATCAGAATAGCTTTTAAAATCACCAACTGCTTTCTTGTTCAAAGTTTTCTAATACATCTCAACTTAAAATAAAAAACACACTTTATCATCAAAGTCTGTTTTCAGCTTCCTACCATACACTTTATTTGTAAAAAAAAAAAGATCTTGTCACAGACCACAATCAGCACTAACTACTAACAGAATGATGATACCTACATTTACAATTTAGCAAATACTTGAAATCTAACTGAGTGGGGTTTCTGTAAGAAAACAGCTAGAGTCTGTTAATTGTAGCATTTTATAGCATTGATGATCTGGGCAGTTAGATCTGAGTTTGAATCCCACAGACCCCAAAAAGGAAAAAAATGAAAATTTTCTTACAGAGTGAGATGTGTGTCTAGGTCTCCTTCTGAGGCCCCAGGTGGCTCTGATAATCATTTGTTCCAAATGATTTTTAAGTCAATTTGAAGGCATTAAATATCTTCTGTTCTGTTCTGTCCTCCACTGCCAAAGCATGTCTGTTGGTTGATAAGGTCCCAAACTAGTGTATCTCGTTACAGCATGCTAGAGCTATCTCATGCCCCTTCCACATGAATCAGAAAAAAGTTTGGGGTGGAGGCGGAGGTGGATCTTACTCCCAAAAAAAAACCTAATGCTGCCTCCCACTACTCAGGTTCCAGTTCTTGTACCACCCATTTAAGAAAGAAAATAGTACCCTGCAACCGTTGACTAACATGAAAGCGTATTTATTTGAGGGCGGAAAATATTGCTTCGAAGAGGGTAAGGTGGAGGAGACTATTTACACCTTCAGTCAGTTCCATGGACAGAAAACATGACATCACTCCTTTTGTACATGCAATACTCCTGTTGGCTCCGCCCACAGTCGAAAAAAAAGAAAACACATGTAATGGTTAAAATTATTTAACTGCTACAAGATGGGTCTTTTCAAGAGTATTTGAATGGATACTGGGTGCAATTTTGACAATGAAAGATAAATGGAAAATGAATGGTTCAGAATAATGCAAAATGGAAAATGAATTGTTCAGAATAAACTGCTTAAAAATAGGGGTCATTTGAAGGGTATTTGAAAGGATATCAGGAGCAAAAAAAGACGGGTAAAGATAAAAAATGGAAAATGAATGGTTGAATGGTACAAATACTGAGAAATGAAGGGACTTTGAGAATAAAACAACTGTAAATTCACCCTTCTTTTTCTGTATGGGCGCCTTCTTTCTAGAGGTGATTCCTCTGGCAATGCACCCCAGCATCCTGTTTGCCCCTGCTGCAGCCCCCCTACATTGTGCTGATACCTTTGTGTCCCTTGTGACTATTATCCCCAGATCCTTTCTGTAACTACTATCTGCATTCCCCCCAGTCAGTAGCTGGTTCTTGGATTTCTGGCTCTGAGGTGCATGGCCTTGCACTTCTTTGTGTTATCCCCCATCTGCCACTCCTTAGACCAGTGTTCAAGTTTAGCTAGATGCTCCCTGTGTGCCTGCCTCCCATTTTTACTGTCCACTTTTGCACAAATCTTAGTGTCATCAGCGAACAGGATGATCTTATTTTTCAGTGAAGACACTAGACAAAACAAGGCCCTGCACTGAACCCTGTGGCACACCACTAGCTACTGGCCTTGGCTTGGATGCCCACCCCATACAACCAACCCCTGTTTTCTGCCCTGTAGCCAGCTCTCAACCAACCCCACCAGTTTTTTCCAGTCACCCAGGTCTCTCAGCTTGCTCAGTAACCTCCCATGCAGCACCCAAGTTAAAGGCCTTGCTGAAATCCAGATACAGGACATTAACAGCATGTCCTTTGTCAGTCACCTTAGGGACCCAGTCAAAGAAGTCGATTAAGTTAGTTTGGCATGATCATCCCAAAACAAACTCATGCTTTCTCTCATCCTGTAGACCATTACTAACAAGAAAAGTTATCAACCTCTTCTTCAGACTTGTCTCCATTAACTTCCCCACTACAGAGGCCTAGCTCACCGGTCTGTAATTGCCCAGTTCATCCTTGGGTCCACTCTTCTGGATGGGCACCACATGAGCCATCCTCCAGTAACTGGGTACATTCTCTATCTACAAAGAGGTGTTAAATAGATCTGTCAGAGGGCCTGCCAACCCCTCTGTCAGTTTCTTCAGGACCCTTGGGTGTACCCTTGGGTCCTTGTGCTTTGCCCACCCACAATGTTCTAAGGCCCTTCAGGATGCTATCCTCCTGGATTAACCCATCTGTTATCTCTGCACCCCCTCCACCCCTGCCCCCTTTCCATGTGGTATTGGGCTATCCCTTTCTTTCCTGAACACTGAGCAGAATTACTCGCTGAGTTCTTCTGCCTAGTCTTCCTCTTTTTCTGCCCATCCACCCTCCCTTTTGATTCTAATAATGTCATTATGCAATGCAACCATTATGAAAATGGGGCCCATACTCCATTAGAGTAACTGATTGTGTGCCTGACACAGCACGGAGACATGTTTTGTAATTTTCTGTTTAAGATTCTTTTCAGCCATGGGAGATACTCTTGCCGCTCCTATTGAGGGAATGACTGCTGGACAGCTAAATTATCTGAGAAGTTAAACGCACATAAAGGGCTCAAGAAGTAACTGTATAAAACTCTTCAACTGAGATTGTACACATGTGTGTATCTATGTATTTGACAGAGCAGTATTAATGTCTTTCTTAGCATTCTTGATAGAGTAAATCGTACTGTAAAAGAAGTGATCAGAATGAAAATTAACAAGCTTGCATATAACACAAACAGAAGTATTGAAAAGTCTTCATTTACCATTAGAAAGTATTCAAAAATGTGTACTTTTAAAATCTGTGTATAATATTCATTTATTAATAATTTACAAAAAACAATCACAGTGGAATACTTCTTAGAATTTGTATTCCTACAGGTAGTTTTCTTCTGATGATTACAGAAGATTAAAGATTACTAAACTTAGTCTTAAAAGATGAATTAATTACTGCTTTAAGACTAAATTTAGTATTCCACTTATACCAAACTCCCACAGGCCCTATCCTTCTCGGGAACATGTAGGCCCCCAACAAGGACAACACTGACTTTTTTTCAACAGGCCCCCCAAAATTTAATAAACATGACTACAATGGAGACTCCCACTATGGCCTTGTTCACACTAGGGCTTTTGAAATGGTTCAAGCACCCTAATTCATTTCAAGAGCCGCGCAGCACGGATCACTCTCACAATGTACATGGATCCAGACACGGTTTAAAGAACCGTGCTTAAGCCCTGATGGGATGTAGGCTTAAACACGGTTGGAAAATCATTTTTGAATCAATTCATGTTTACCTGTGGTGTGAACAGCCCCTGAATTGTTTAGGTAGCCTCATTCTGTCTTGTGAGTTGTCTGCCATATTTTTCCCAAGATGCTGTGCTAAACAGTTCCCAGAATTCTTTCATTTGTCATGCTGCACATGCATGACTATCGCGGCAAGGAGGAAAAATGAAAAAGAGTGGTAAAGTGATCACTGTACTCGTGGCGCATTACAGTTGTGACCAGTGTGAAATATAAGCAGATCTGTAGTTGCAGTTGTCAGCAGTTAGTTTGAGAGTAAAAACTGCAGTTTTATTTATTTTTTTGCTTTTCTTGTGGCTGTTGTATTTGACAGCACATAAAATTGACTGCAGCATTAAAGCTTTCTACAATGTGTGATAGGGCAGCCAGCAGGAATGATGAATCTACTAAGGCTCGTATTGATTTTTGATGCACTGAGAGTGTGCCAAATGAATTAAACAGTGTGCACAAGAATACAAAAGTGTACCAGAAAATATCTGCACATCTGTCTGAGCTTGGCATTGAACATACTACCAAACAATGCTGTGAAAAGGTTAAACTACTTAAAGTGAAGTACCACCACGTTAAAGACCAAAACAAAAAATCAGGATCAAAATGAGTTGTGTGTCCCTTCTATGACCAGACTGACAGTATTTTGGGGACCAGACCCACTTCAGAGCCATCATTAGTAGTGGAAAGCCTTGATGAAACACTCCCACTGGATGACCAGCTTGATGGTGACCCACCAGTTGAGTCTGACCTTCCTCCCTCAGGTATAATTGTTATAAATATTTTAATATATATTATTTATTCCACATGTGCGCTGTACTGCTAATTGTTTATGCGGATACTGCTTAATACCATGACTATCATCGGGGGGGGGAGTGGTGGCTGTTAAGATGGCAAGCAAAGACGTACCAGGGAAATTCTGGTTGTAGTTTTTTTGTTATGTGGGTTAATATTACAGGGATCCCTGTAGCAAAGACAGTAAGCTGTCGCAGGAGTCCAATACTCCAAAAGTTTATTGTCTCAAACTTCATTGTCCAGTATGCCACTATTATGGTGGCATAACAGTTTACTGCGGAATAAACATTCTCCTGTCAGTCCATTAACCCCATGACTGTCTAATGTCAATAGATTCTGAAGAAAGGGACCATGATGATGGAGATACTGGTATACCAGCGGTGGAAACTTTGGGTGGATCTGTAAATGCAGTGGTGTGTGAAAGCATGACAGATGTGACAGATAACACCCCCCCACATCCCTTTACAAGTGTTGCTCCCACTCACATTGGAAAGAGGCCTGCAGCTACTGACCCTTTACACAACTAATGAAAAAAATGAACAATAAATAGATTGCAGGACATCATGGAGGCCTCATTCGAGCCTACAAGGCATTTGCTAGTTGAACAGCACCAACAGATGATGAAAGCCGAGCAAGACCATGCTAAAGCAGAGCTCGAAATGGAAGAAAGGATGTGCACCGTGGAGGCGCAGCAGTCTGCCACATTTTTTAATAATTTACTGGAGATATTCCAAGGTGGCCCTAGGATGCCTCAACCGCATCCTCCAACCAATGGTAGTCAAGGTAATGGGCAGAACAATGCAACACAGACTCAGTGGTATCAGTACACAGTACCAGCACCACACACTGCCACTTGCACCCCTGATTCTGTAGGCCACAGTTCTGGCACCCAGGTTTCCTTCTGCTCGCAATCTAGCATCCCGACTCCTGCTGGCCAGAGTTCAGGTGCAGAATGCACTTACTTCTCACAACCTAGTGCAATCAGTAGTCTGACTCATGAGTTGTTTGATGAGAACCTAACATGGACTCATCTGTAAATGAGATACAGCAGATGCAACAGATGGTTTTTGCATGGGTTTCATGCAGTAAAATTAAACTTACTCATAACACAGGAGTGTATACCACTCTTGTTCATTTCAACAGTTGCAGTTCACCATACCCAATATCAGTTGCATTGTTTGTATTTTAAAACAAAAAAAAAGTTCAAAGTAAAGTTAGTATTGTGGCAACTGCTTAGCCTAGCTTTTAACCTTGCTGCACACAGTTTTCTGTCAAGCTGCATGTCCAGGCTTAGAACATGCCAAGGTGTTAGGTATTTACAAACTTATTTCTACAGCTATTCTAACAGCTTTTAACAGATTCTGTATTTTCCTGCCTACTTCAATAAATTGTACCATGTTTACTTCTGATACATTCCAGTCAACAGTTATGCTTACATGTAAAACTTGTTAATAATAAAACTTTCGATTTCACAACTTTTCTGACTCATTTGTCTGCATACATTTCATTTTTGAAGTGTCATTTGTAAAGGCTTGGGGTTGGGTGATGCTGCTGTCTGAACCACCAAAAGCAGTACTTGCTTCCTACACTGTATTTAGATGTGTAGCCAGTGCTTCTCAAATAGCATTAGCATGTCGCCTTAGTTCAGCTGCTGAGCTGTCCTCATAACTTACAGTGTCACAGTTAGGTTGATGAACTACATCCAAGTCATCCTTCCATTCCTGCAGAAACTGCTCAGACATATTCTCACATACATTATGTAAGACACAGCAAGCCACAACAACCACATGTATATGCTCAATGGAGAAGTCCAGACGTTTCGGCAAGCATCTCCATCTACATTTTATACGTCCAAAAGCACATTTGACAACCATTCGGGCTTGGCTTAATCTATAGTTGAAATTCCTCTTTCTGTGATCCATGTAGTCAGTGAAGGGCCTCATTCCCAAGGGGAGGAGAGGATAAGCTGGGTCAGCAATTAACATAGTAGGTGTGCTGACTCCATCCAGCTCTCTAGTTGTGTTTTGGAATAATGTTCCATTTTGACTCTTTTGAAACACAGAACTGTTCTTGAGCACTCTGGCATCATGCACATGGCCCAGCCAACCTATGCTGACATCCTGGAAACTGAATGTATGATCAACCACAGCCTGCAGTAGAGTAGAGTGGTAGCATTTTCTGTTAAAGTATTCAGTAGCATCATGGGGGGGCATATAATGGGTAGATGAGTGGCATCTATTGCTCCACTGCAGCATGGGAACCCCCACTCCTTTTCAAATACTGTAGCAACTTCATTTGTATTTCCAAAACATATAATCCTTGGCAAAAGGTGTTTCATTATTGCCTGGCATACTTCCATGACTACCTTGCAGACTGTGGAACAGCCTACCCCAAATAAATGGCCAAGGATACGGTATTCAACATTGGTTACCAGTTTCCACAAAGTAAGGTCCACATGCTTATCAACAGGGATGCATTTTCTTAGTTGTGTGTCATGCTTCACGAAAAAGTCATACAATTCATTGCACAGCATATTAAAACATGCTCTTGACATGCGAAAGTTCTGTAACCACTCATCTTTCTGCCAAGCTGACAGCACAATGTCATTCCACCAGGCAGAACTCCTGCCTCTGCACCAGATAGCTCTGTCAAGTGTGACTGCCATACAAGCACAAACGATCATGTGATGCAGAAAAACAAGACACTCCTGTATTTGTTGACTGACTACCTGCATCCTGTGTTGTCTGTGTCTAATAAAACTCAGTCTCCTTCTCATTCTGTTCTGCCATATCCTTTTTGCTTTCAGATAGTATGCAAATACAATTGACAGCAAGTCTGTCTCTGTGGGGGGTGCCATTTCTAAACGTCTCCCTAACAACCTGCTGAATCATGGTAGATACGAACAGCCACAATGCATGATGGAAAGCAGTTCCTCATTTAACAGTGCTGGATATAGCAAAGATGTCACGTTTACCAAGACAGTGCAAATGCACTAAACATGGATCAGAAAACGTTTCTGAACATGTTTTCAGTAGTGCGGATGCATAAGCACGGTAAGTGCTGAAACAATTTCAAAAATAGATCAAAAAACATTTTCAAAATTGTTTGTAGTGTGAATGGGGCCTATTTGGGGGGGGGGTTCAATTTGGCCCTGGAACCAGTGATTCACAGAAACTCCAGGGCCGGGGACTCCCATGTGAAGGGGCGCATCGCTTTACAAAGCCTGATGAACGACCAAGGTCTAACTGATTTTGTGGAGCATACTGCACCCCCAAGTGAGGGATTACTCTTTTTACTCTGCAGTATTTACTCTGCAGTAGATGGGACCCATAGCTGCATAGATTTCTGGCTCACTTCTCTGCTGATTACCCAAGCTGTGGTAGCCTCTGAGATATTGCCCATTTTAATCTCTGATCATGCCCCAGTCCAAATGACCATACTATAGGGCCTCCCAACCTAAACCTCCACCTTTTGGAGACTGGACCCTCTGCTAATGAAAGACCCTGAGTGTGTAACCTGAGCCTGGGAAGAAGCCAACATTTTTTTCAAAGAGAACCCCATTAAGGACATTATGGCAGGGAATACATGGGAGGCATTTATGGCCACCATGAGGAACAAAGTTATAGGCTATGCTGTGGCCAGAAGGAGGCAACATGAAAAACATCTAGGCAACCTGGAGAAAAAACTGACAGAGTCAGAGGGAGAACAAAAGGGACTAGCTTGCCTCACCCTGCACTGACCATTAGGACGGAAAATCCTGAGTCTCTGACTGGAGATCAGCTCCCTCCTGTTTCACAAAGCAGAGGTGTCCATTCTTAAGCTAAAACAGAAGTAATGGGAAGGAGGAGAAAAGGGGGGAAGGTGCTGGCGTATAGGCTAAGAAAGCAACAAACAGAAAGGAGCACAACGATACTGATGGATACAGAGGGAGTATTCCATACCACCAACTCCAAGCTAAACAAAGTCATGGAGACTTATTATTACTTGGTTTACTTGGTTTATAGGACAAAAGGAGGCAATTTGCCCATTGAGATTGTCCTCCATATAAATGGAACATTAACCCATATCCTGTTCATCCATCCATTTATCTAGTTTATTCTTAAAAATTGTAATGGTAGGTGAATCAACAATATTCTGGGAAGTTTATTCCATATACTGGGAGATCTGATAGCAAAGAAATTTAGCCTCTTATTATTATTTGCTTTTTTAACTTCCAATTGTTTATTGTGAAGTCTTGGCACAATTTTCCTTAATGAATAAACAATGCCACATTGGGCCATTTGAACTGGTGATTTAAGAATTTTAAACAGTTGCAGAAGATCACCTCTAGTTCACCTACGTTTAAGAGATTAATCCCATTTTTTGCAGTCTAGTGTCATATTCTAAGTGAGCGAGATGAGATACTAGCTTAGTGACTCTGTGTTGAACCTGTTCAATTTTGCTAATATCTGACTTTAGGTAAGGGCTCCAAAATGGAGATCCATAATCTAAATAAGGCCTTATATGTGATCTGTACAAAGTTAAGAGGTATTCTTCCAATTTGGAAATAAATGTTTTATTTATTCTACGTAATAGTGCATTGGTTTGATTTGCAAGTTTGGAACAATGAGAAGTTGAAGATAATTAATCGTTAACCAAAATTCCCCAGTCTTTTTCTATACAAGATGTCCTAATGATAATGTTGTTTAAATGATATTTTTGTTTGGGGTTATCTTTTCCCAAATGAAGTACTGCACATTTAGATATATTAAAGTGCATTTTGTTGATAAATGCCCATTGTTCAATTAAGTCGAGATCAGATGTTAAATTATGACAATTTGTAAGGGTATTAACCTTACCTCCAAGTTTGGTGTCATCTGCAAATTTAACTATAATATTATTTGGTGAGATGTACATATCACTGATAAACAAATTAAACAACACTGGGCCCAGGACAGTTCCCTGGGGCACACCACTAGTCACTACACCCACCTCCGACAATGCACCATTCATCCTAACTCTCTGTGTTCTCTTGCTCAGCCAGATATTTATCCAATATATAATAGGTGCTGAGAAACCTAAATGATTAAGTTTATTAATCAAAATACCGTGTGATACTTTATCAAATGTCTTACTATAGTCCAAAAGAATGACATCCATAGGTATGTTACAGTCAAGGCTAGAACTAATATATTCATAGGAAGAGATCAGATTTGTAGTACATGAAAATCCTGTTTTGAAACCATATTGATACTCATCATTAATATTTAATGTTGACATTTCATTATCTAATTGTTGTTTAATTATTTTTTTCAATAAGTTTACATGGTATCGATGTGAGACTGATAGGCTGGTAATTTTCAATTTTGGAATGTGAGCCTTGTTTAAAGATAGGTGTAACAATGGCAGTATGCCAATCAGCTGGAACTGAAGATTCGTAAAGTGAGTTTTAAACATAATAGTCAAAGGCAAAATTATCACATCCCTTGTATCTAGAAGGAATCTAGAGCTAATATTGTCAGGGCCAGAGCTTGTATATTGTTTCAGCAAATCAAAAACGTACTGTATATTCTGGGAAAAAATTTCATATGGTTCTAAGTTTGATCCTACTAGGATAGGTGAGATATTAGACAACTCTGGAGTAAGGACAGATGAAAAATATTTATTTAGTTCTGTAGCTGTTTCTATATCAGGTGTTATAGTAATGTTATTACAGACTAAAGGGCCGGTCATATTATTATTACTTTTCTTACCATTTAGATAAGTATACAGTGCCTTGTGACAGTCCTTAGTATAAACAATTTTAAATTCAAAATTGCATTTTGCCAAAATAATTACCCTCTTTAATTGTCTAACTACCTCCCTGTATCTAGGTAAAATAGTGTCTTTCTGATCAGGTAAACATTTTTGTAAACTAAAAATAATTTATTTTTGCATTTGATTAATTTTTTAATATCACCATTAAATCAAGGGGGAATTTTCCCTTTATTATTGCACTTGAATTTGTCTGGGACATATTATTTTTCAAGTTCAAGTGTTTTTGTTTAAAAAAAGTCTCAGGCCTCCTCAGTGTTCAATGGATACAGTATCTGCTTTCAATTAAGGGTCTTTATCTGATGGTTAATACTTTCAAAATGAGCGCTATTATACTGTTTTATTTTCAGTTTATTGATTTTTTGTAATAAGGGCAGTTGGATAGGAAGAATAGGGACAAGTGGTCACTATTTCCCAAGGGGTTAAGTAATTGAATGTCAGATATATGGGTCTTAGGGTTAGTTATAACTAGATCCAATATGTTCACTCCCTTAGTCAGTTCTCTAACCATTTGAGTAAGGCCCAAATTA
The DNA here is from genome assembly GCA_016271365.2 of Neoceratodus forsteri. NCBI lineage: Eukaryota > Metazoa > Chordata > Ceratodontiformes > Ceratodontidae > Neoceratodus > Neoceratodus forsteri. The sequence goes on from CM057453.1 coordinate 1,287,179,403, forward strand.
ACTATGACTGAAATAATTTGTTTGTTGTGTTGGTTAGTGCCAGAGAGTGCGTCCCAATTTATAGTAAGAAGATTAAAATCCCCTAAGATGAGAACTGGGTCTCTACAAGCTATCTGGATAATTTCATTACAAAGTTGCTTGGTTTGGTCAATATCAGAGGAAGGAGGCCGATAACAAGTTCCAATAAGAAACTGGGGATACCAATGGGTCTAATATGGACCCAGACACTTTCTGATTCTACAGTAGTTGTTCACTCATATGATGGGATATTATCCCTTACATAAAGACTGACCCCTCCTCCTCTTCTTGTTTCCACTCTATTTTTAAAGTAGTGTTTAAAGCCAGGGATTTCTACACTCCACTTTTTATCTGTATTACCCCATGTTTCAGTAATAGCTATTAAAGCTAGGTTTAGGGTTTTAACCAAGGTTTCAAGTTCTGCAAGTTTAGTAATTGTTAGTGATCGAGCGTTTAGAGAAAGGATGTTGAGGTTTGTCCAGTATGATGAGCAGGGACTAACAATGCAAGAAATGGGGGGCATCCCGATCCCCCCCTTTTCAATCAGTTTAAATTATTTTTTATGAAAGTTGCTATTTTCCATCCCAAGATTGTGCTGCCCCTTCTACTAAGATGCAAGCCATCCCAACAGAAGAGGAATGGCCTATCATCAAATTCCTCCTAATGGGTTAAACAAGTTATGCCCTGACGGTAGGTCCACTTATGAATCCATTCATTTAATGCTTTTTTTTTGTTAGTGATATGCCTAGTTGCTCTTGGAATAGGTAAAACTTTGGAGAGACATATACTGCATTCACGTTCCGTTAGAACATTGCATAGCACAACGTAGTCCTGTGTAATCTGTTGAAGTGGGGACCGTATAACATCATTGGTGCTAACATGGACAACCACCAAAGGATTTTCCCTGGCAGATGACAAAATTTGTTTAGTCATTGATGTTAGATCTGCAATTTTTGCTCCTCTATAACTAGAGCTAGTTCGGTGTTCCTTGTCAGGATTACATACTATGCGATCAACATATTTTATTATAGAATCTCCTATAACATATACCTGTTTTTTTAAATGAGGCACATCAGGGATTTGTGAAGATCGAGGCTCTGGGGAAGTAACCAGGGGAGCAGGAGCCTGAGAAATTTTAAGTGGTGGGGTAACAATTTTTTTATGATCTAACTGTGCTTTAGAATTTTCTCTATTAAGAGTGTCAGTTATATGTTTAGTAGTTCCTGAGATACTGTTAGGATCTTCCTCAGCCAGATAGGGAAGGGGTTCAAAAGAATTAGATAATGGAATTATATAAGTTTTGGGAACAGAATTATTTACTTTTTTAGTATGCTTCTTTGGAGGAATCAAGGTCCAGTCCTCGGCATCAACGGGGTGTCTAGTTTGATCTTTGACAGTAGTATTTAGGGGGTAGAGGTAGTCATTGGATGCTCAGCCAAAATGGAGATAGGTAAACAGTTTAAAGGTGGGTCATTAGAAAAGGAGCCTCCCAGACATTTTGTGGAAGAGGTATTTGCCTCTACCAGTAATGACATATGATCACTATACTCTTCTAAGGCTTTAATCTCAGAGCTAATGCTCTCACTTGGTTGTAATCGTTTAATTTCCTCCTGTAGGTTTTTTACCAAGATACATTTATCACACATAAAGTTAGGATCCTGTTTACCAATGGTATACATCTTGCACTCAGAACACACTTTGTTAGCTTTCTTCATGTTTTAAGATGGTCAAAACACAAGGGTGATAACTGGTAAATTAAATACCTTATCTGTAAATATGTTGATTCAACTGTCTGGTCCTGGTGTCTCCCGGTGGACACGGTAGACACATGTGGGACGCATGTGTCTCTGCACGCGTCTCCACGCACGGCCCCGCACACATTCGCCCTGCTCACTCAGCAGTTGTTTTTAAATGCGATTTCTGAAAGTGCATTCCCTCGCTACTTCTGGTTTTGTGCTAATGTTTAAAAGCACAAAAACTTCTATTTCAGCCTTTAAAAAGGCTTCACCCAGTGTGTAATCGGGTATTCTGCAGCAAATGACCCCACAAATTTGTGCAGTGTTCAAAATAAGAGTGTATGACTGGTGGCAAGATTTGCCAGAAAGTGCCTCCAGTCCACCAATATCCCACACTGCCCTGTATTAGTGAGAGGGCTTGGAGCTATGGAATAACCCTTTTACTCAGAAGACCCTGTAAGCTGTAATTCTATTAAAAGCACACAACAACTAAATGGAATATCAGAGCAAGAGTTCTAAGAGCAATTCAGGTATATTTGCCTCCTTATTTACTGTACATCCACCAGTGAGTCAAACCCGCAAAGCACTATAGAATTCCTATGGTCAGTGAACCTCCCCACTATCACAAAACAACAGGCAGAGACACTAGACACCCCATTATCCATCACAGAGGTAAAGCAGGCATTGCTCTCACTGTGCCCTGGGAAGGCATCAGGGTGGGGGTGGCTACATGGTGGAGTTTTGGCCAGCCCTGACTGACACAGTATCCACTGTATGGCAGCAGGTGTACCTGGAAGTGAAATCTGAAGACCTCATTCCCTCTACAATGTAGGAGGCAGTGATCACGGTCCTACCCGAAAAAGGGAATGACTCCACATCCCGCAGTAGTTACTGTCCCATATCCTTGCTGAATATAGACAGTAAGATCTTCACCAAGGCAATAGCCCACAGCTCCCTTCTCCCCCAGCTCATACACCCCTCCAAAATGGGCTTTGTCCCAGATAGATATAGTACAGACCATATGAGAACTCTGGTTAACCTGGCACACATTGCCAAAGGCCTTACAATCCTTGCAGCGGTAGTAGCCATAGATTTTGAGAAGGTCTTCAATTCACTGGAGTGGGACTACCTCCTTACCATCCTGGAGAACCTGGGAATTGACCCACGTTTCAGGACCTGGATGGGCTCCTTATATACATGCCAAGCGAACTTGCTTTTAGAATCCCAAGAGCAATGGCGTGTACAACGCAGGCATTACCAACCACCCCCTGCACACAGAAACACCCCACAACTTTCCTTATCTGCTCCTCCACATCCTCAATTAATAGGGCAGATCTTCCCCCATGGCTTTCTTGGCAAAGAGGGAGACAGCAGTGTGGGGTCAGGCATAGACTGCAGCTGTGTCAGAAAGTCCATTTTAAACTTATGGACTGTGCTTTCATTTATCTGCCTGCTATACTTTGCTCCGTAATAATGCACAGCTGCCATCACCCCATTTTCAACAGCATAGCACCCTACTTCAAACCTGGTCTCTGGAGTGTAGGTTGCATAGCTGGAGGGCCACATTTTTGGGCAGCAAGAGAAGTAGGAGCTGGGAAAGAAGAAGAATTACTTGATGGCTGAGAGAGCTCCCTTGAAATGGACTTAGCCGCACTGCTGTCAAAGCCAGATTTTTCCGCCAGTTTGACAGGGTCCAGTGCATCCAGATCAAATGAATATTTTCTTTTCTTGGAAAGAGATGCAGCAGAATAAAATTTTGCTGGCGAAATTGGCATTTTCACCACGCAAAATGTTTCATGAAAATGAGGCAGCATTTTGCAATTTCGCCAGCTCACCAGTCCACCACCAGTAGAGAAATTTCACCTGCAGGAGGCGAAATTTCACTTGCAGGTTGCGAAATTTTGCCAGAAGTGGTAGAATTTCACCTGTGGTGGTGAAATTTCGCACACAGGTGAAATTCTGCCAGCTTGAAGGTAAATTTCGCTTATAGCTGGGCAAATTTTCAGATTCTAGTGAAATATTTTGTAATGTTTTAATTATATACAAAATATTTCACTGTGAAATATTCCAGTTTTGCACAACACTATTCTTGTACCCGCTGTGTAGCCATTTCAAGAGGGACATTGTAAGCTGGTAAGACACAGTATGTGTGACCACAGAGCAGATAGCTTAGCAGCAACTTTATAGAACCTGCAGGTGTTAAATTGTTTTCATGCTGCTGCCTTGGGTTATTAACAGTAACTGCTGTGTAACCACTTTGCACTCAAGGTGTTGATTACAGCAGCAGCTACTGCTAATGACATCTGCCAGTGTTACAGTAAGATGCGGTAAGGCAGCAGCGCGAATACAGCTGGGCACAAATATCCCCTGATTACCGGATCATGCTAAATAAACCCAGCGCGAAAATAAATTGCTATACAGTAACACCCCCTCTGCCCGACTTCTTACCAACTCCACACTGTCCCCTCCCTTCAAGTTAGAATGTGCATAAGGAAGGGCTGCCTCCTATCAACTCTGTTGTTTGTCCCTGTGGATGAGTCCTTAGCAGGCAGGACAAAGGGATACCAAGAAACCCAATGGGCTGAGAAGAATATGTTACACTTATGTATGCAGATGACTTATTGGTCACAGTCTTAGACCTACCTATGGCCTTCCCCTCCTTGCTGGACACACTTCAGAGCTTCTATAGTCTATCCGGCCTGCGGATTAACCAAACAAAAACTTAAGTGCTCCCACTGAATTCTCATTGCAGTCCACAAGCTCTAGGCACTACTGGTCTGCAATGGGCAGGGGAGGGTATTATGTACCTGGGAGTCAAATTTACACCCACACTCTCCAAGCTCTGGAACCACAACCTTCACCTGCTACTGCTGGAGGTGGTAGATAACATGAGCAGGTGGGGTAAACTCCACTTAACATTGGCTGGGAAAATCGCATTGGTCAAAATGATTATAGCCCAAAGATTTTTTATCTATTATCACGTGTACCTCTGGCCCACCCCCCCTCACTTTGTGTCTAAAAATAGATAGGGCTGTAGGTAGATACAGCTGGAAGGGGAAACCACCCTGATATAGCAGGAGTAAATGGAGGGCCCACTGGAAGCAGGGGGGTTGGTGTCTTCCCTGGTTTGAGGGCTACAAATGGGCCTTTCAAATGACACAAATGCTTCAGTGGTTTCAGCACACAGGCGGAAAAACTCCTCAGTGGGTGGCCATAGAATCAGAGATTAGCCAAAAACGTTATCACTATTAGTATGCAACAGTCCCCCATCCAGGCTGAAGTCCCACCCCACCATAGGGTCCTCTCTACTGTGCTGGGCCAAGATGCAGAAGCTACTGGAAACAAACCTCACCTTATCAAACTCACCCCTCTATTGAAGAACTAGAATATTCTCATAGGAAGACACCCCGTTCACTGGCAGGAGTGGGAGGGTATGGGTTTGCAAAGGGTTGAAGACCTGTTAGCCCCAACCTCCACAGTGACAGACACTTTTTCAAATCTGCAAACACACTTGGCCCTCCCAACCTCTAACTTCTGAAAATACATGCAGATCTGGAGTGCCCTCCAGAACTATGTTAAAAAGAAGCCACAAGGAGGCCCCCCATCCTACTACCCATGTGGCTTGCAAACCCCAACAGAACTGAGAGTAAAATATACTCTGATTTAAGAAACACTGTACCCAGTTAGTCAGAACTATCTAAGAATAAGTGGGAGAAAGCTCTTCAGATGGACATTATAGAACAACAGTGGAAGGAATGTTGGCAGACTGCTCAAAAACATGTTTAATGATGGAAAGAGCAGACTGATACAGAACATACTGCATTCTTGGTACTGCACTCCCATGGTATTACATGCAGCAGGTGTCCAGGGCTCCAACGTATGCTGGAGATGTCACACACAGTCTGGGGACCTTTTACATATTTGTAGATCATGTCATAGAATACAGGAGGTATGGGACCATGTCTGTGAAATAGTGACTCAGGTACTCTACAAAACTATCCCTAGGACCATACTCATGCTCCTTCTGGGTATGAAATTTGAAGCACCCCACCTAAGAGGCCCAGAACATTAGTGGTTAGCCCTCCTTGCTATGCAGACCAAAAGGCTCATCCTGTGCAAATGGAGAACCCCTGAGGTCCCCAGTGCCCAAGAAATGCTGTCCTCCATGGTCTAGATAGCCTCCATGGACTGTCTCTCACACCTGGCAAACAGTACCATAGCAAGGTATGAGGAATGCTGGATACCCTTCCATAGATATGCCACCCCTAAGAGTGGGGTAGGGTGAGCAATAAACAGATGGTACACTATGCTGTATGTCCTACACTTTGCATGAGAAATGTTAACCTGAGTCTAACCCACTAAAAGTATGTATATTCCCTGATTATAAATAGTTGGACAGTCTGCCTTGATAAAGCAGTGGTCCTTTGTGTTTTATTTCTGTTTAGGGTGAAGGTTGTCTTGAATTATCACCAGTCCCTTAAGGACTACCACAAATCCTAGTTGGAGTACAGAAGCCTTGACTCTCCCTCACCTACACTGAATATAGGATGTGTAATTGGTGACTGTATATCTGCTTGATCTAAATGTTGACTCTAAATGAAGTAAGGTTGTAAGTGTAATCAACAACTTCTACCCAAAATGTTTTTCTCTTTTGGTTTGTGTGTAAGTGAAAAATCTCAATAAACACTTTAGCTATAAAACGATGTGAACAATGTGCCTACTGTACTGTATGTAAGTCATACATCAAGCCAGATTCATAGATCTCTGAATGCCGTGACTTGCTCAATAGTGTTGCCATCTGATATTTTGATTACAAGTTAATGAGTTGAATAAAGCAGTTCTGTGATCTAAACTTCACAGACTTAGTACTGGTTGAAAAGAGGATTAGGTGGTTGTTGCAAGTTCCTCAAATGCATCAAGTGTTCTGTTGTTGCATTGGTTTCAGAACTGGCCACCCTTGGGAGCACTGATCTCAACTCCAAAGCACGCTTTCTTTTGAAGAGTTTTTTGTCTGGACATCCAGATAAATGCCATCCCAGAAGCATCTGGATCGCAGCCACTGGAGAGAGCAATTGCAGCCAAGCATTCAGCACGAATAGTACTGTGCTTCCTATTACGAAGAGGTTGGTGAGTGCACCAGTCATCTCAAAGAAAGCTGTTTATTGCACCGACTTTGTGATATTTTTAAACCATTTAGCAAGTATGCACTAATTGAAGATGGGAATGATGACCTCACTTAGTCAAGCACCTGTCTTGCCATTTAAAGAGCTGGTGGAGCCAAAACAAGCAGACAGGAAAATAACACAATTTTTAAGAAGTAGTCAGTTGTAACTTTTTATTTTTGAAGTATTTGTCTTTTTCATTTTGCTCATTAGAAAGCCTTCTATGCGATAATATTGTGCTGGATGTGTGGAACAGCTCTTAGCCTGGCAGCTGACATCTCTATCTCTGCCACCCCTACATCTTCAGCATTGTGATCTCACCGACAGTGACAAGTGACTGACCTAACAGCCATTGAGTGGCTGTTCCTAAGCAGCAGTGATATCTCAGTCAGTGAGGTCACAATGATAATGATGTAGTTTGTGTGTGTGTGTGTGTGTAGGCGGGGGGGATAGCACTAGATATGTCACCTGCCAGGCAGAGTACTGTTCCACACATTACACCTGCTAACATCAGGGCCAGGATTCACAAAAAAGCAAAAAGTGCTAGGCAAATGTTTGAGTGGCACCCCGGGGTTGCACTGGTGGGCATTCGGGGCTATTCTTAGTCAGATAATGCAGTGTGCTTTCTGACTGTAAATAGGGGCAGGTGGGGGCAGCGCTAACGCAGGCAAAGCACCAGGAACACCAATAGCACTACCCCCACAGCCAGCCAGGAGAATGGGCTGGCAACAATAGCGCACATGCGCTAAGCCCCTATTCACTAAGGGAACCATGCAAATGAGCTAACTGAGCATGCAAGGTGCTATTGGCCATTAGCATGCCCATAATGGGCCCATTTGCATGGCCTGCTGTTGGCTTAGAATGGCCCCCACACCAGCCCATGTCCCAGACAGCTGCAGTCTCCAGTAGTCTAGTGCTGCCCTCCCCCACCCTGATCTTCCATAGTGTAGTGTCCCTCCCTAGTCCCCAGTTACCCACCCAACTTTAATATAAAAGTTTCCATGGTGCAATCTCCCTCCCTGTTCCCTGATCGCCCACCTGACTGTAATAAAAAAAGGTTTCCATAGTGTAGTTTCCCTTCCCGGTCCAGCTTCCCAGCCAGTGCCCTTTGGGGTAACCTTTGCCTCAGTGCTTGTGCACTAAGGTTCTTTGTTTTTTTCTGCTTGTTTTTTGGTTTTATTGGGCTCACCACAACCCAACCCAGATAGACAACTTAAGGTAGCTGGTTCATTCCACTGGGGTGTCAAACAGATGAAGCACACTGATGAGTCCTGGTAAGATGAAGCACATGTCTGTGTCTTCTGTTGGCACCCTTTGCAGACTGTGTGAAAGGCCTTTCAGCACCATGCATTTCTGCTTAAAGTTGAACCATCATAATATTCTGTGGTGATTTGCATATACCGCTTATGATGCTTTGCATTATGGGAGTATGTGTGATTTTGTATTTCTTTGATACTTGGCTTCCCAGCCAGTGCCCTTTGGGGCAACCCTTGCCTCAGTGCTTGCGCACTAAGGTTATATTATATATATATATATATATATATATATATATATATATATAATTTGTTTTATATGTTTATTTCAGAATTTGAAAATACCTTGAGTCAAGGACTCCTTTACAAAGGTTCCAGGTCACATATAATAGATACAGACACACATTACAGAAATTGTTACAGAGTAAAAGTTTAGTTATTACAGGAACAGTTAGGCTAAACATTCAGGAACTAGTGCTGTTTATGTATTTATGTATCTATATACACTATAACTTTAAATTCTCTTAATAAAATTAGAGCCTGAGCACCAGAATCCCACCCCTTGATGAAGTGTCCCAGAGAGGACATGAAGCACTAGGGTAGTGTGCTGCGGGTTCTGCTTTTGTTCCAAACAATTGATTTTGTGACTTTATTTATTTCATTTTGTACTGGCAGAGTGCTTTTCTCTGTGTGCTTCCTACTTGATTTTCTATACAGATTAGCACCCACTCACTCCATAGTGCACAGTCACCCCTGTGTATTTTTTCATAAATAAAACCAGTAGCACACAGCCATTAATAAATGTGCTACCTTCTGTAAAGTATAAAAAAGGCAAACCATCATGAAAAATCAAAACTGGCATACTGTTGGGATAACTAAAATAATGGGGCAACCTGCCCAAGAAAATAAAAAAAATGGCATATTGCCAGCACAATGAAAAATATTGGAGCAACCGGCTCATTAATAATCAAAACTGGCATACTGCTGGAACAGCTGAAATAATGGGGCAACCCACCCCAAAAAATAAACAACTGTTATACTGCCTGGACAACTAAAATAATGGGGCAACATGCCCATGAAAAGAAAAAAAACTGGCATATTGCTGGCACAACTGAAATAATGGGGCAAACACCCAAGAAAATAAAAAAAATGTCATACTGCCAGGACAACTAAAATGATGGGACAACCCATTCATGAAAATGAAAAATTGACATACAGCAGGGACAACTAAAATACTGGGGCAAACCACTCATGAAAATAAAAATTGGGCATAAAGCAAGGACAACGAAATAATGGGGCAACTCAGTCATGAAAATAAAAAAAACTGACATGCAGGTGGGACAGCTAAAATAATGGGGCAACCTGCCCATGAAAATAAGAATTTGGCATACTGCTGGGACAACTAAAGTAACTGTGCAACCCGCCCATGAAAATAAAAAATTGACACACTGCAGTGCAGGGACAACTAAAATAATGGGGCAACCCACTCATGAAAATAAAAATGGGCATACCACCAGGACAACAAAATAATGGGGCAACCTTGTCATGAAAGTAAAAAAAACTGACATACTGGTGGGACAGCTAAAATAATGGGGCAACCTGCCCATGAAAATAAGAAATTGGCATACTGCATGGGCAACTAAAATAATGGGGCAACCCACCCATGAAAAATAAAAAAAAACTGGCATGCTGCCAGGATAACTAAAATAATGGGTAACACCCATGAAAAAAAAAAGGAAAAAAATAGCATACTGCTGGAAAACTAAAATAATGGGACAACGCACCCATGAAAATAGAAAAAATGACATACTGCCTAGGACAACCAAAATAATGGGCAACCCGTCCATGAAAATAAAGAAAACAAGCATTTGTCAATGCCGAATGTTTGCTTGCTGATATTTGCATTGGGAGTGCAGGAGTTAGACAGATGCAGAATAGGAATGGCAGTGAAGTATTGAGCTTCATGCCAACCCCACCTCCACTCTGCAGAGAGGGACAAGCATTGGGGTATGCATTTGGGTCATCGACCATAACGTTCATGCCATTTCACCTCACCCTATCCTGCAGACACCGACAAGTGTTGAGGTGTGCCTTGGGGGTGTTCGGCTTTACAGTGACCCCATTCCAGAAGGACATACAATGAAATGGGTGCAGTATAGGAGAATGGGGTTAACTCTGGGTCCAAAGAATCCAAGGCACACCTCAATGCCTGTCACTGGCTGCAAGGTGTGGGGTGGAATGGCATGAGCATTACGATCAGCAATCCAAAGGCACACCCTTGATGCCTGTCAGCCTATAAAGGTTTGATGTTATGGTTAGAAACCCTAATGCCCAGGGTGTTTGGTGGTATTTGCACTACAAATTTTCAACATGGCCTTTTTGTGACCCAAGCCTCATGAAGGCAATTGGGACCTCTTTTCATGAACAGCGGTAGTGTGATTTTGTTAATGTGTCCCAAACTTTGAGTTCCCACAGGGACCATGCCATTCTGCGCCAGATGTACAAAAACACAGATCAGGTAGGATGTGAAGAATAACAGCTGTACCACTCATAGGGAGGTGTAAAGAGATGGCTATGTTGAAAATCTGTAGTGACTATATTAAAAATGCTCAAACTTCCAAGCATACGTGGAAACTGCGCAATGCATGCGTGTAACAGTCATTTAGTGGTATTATTTCACCAAATTTTCAACATTGACATTTTGTGACCTCTGCTCATGAACAATGTCACTATGATTTTCTTAATCTGTCCCGAACATTAATTTCCCACAGCAACCATGCTATTCTGCACCAGATGTGTAAGTGCATATTTTGGGCAGGATATGAAAAATGACAGCTGTACTGTTCATTAGGAGGTGTGAAAAAAGGCCAATGCTGAAAATCTGAAGTGAAAATATTACAAATGCACAAAATTATGAGGGTGCATGGAAACTGCGCAACATACGCTCATAATACAGTCATTTCATGGACTTTTGTCACTAAATTTTCAACGTAGGCATTTTAGCACCACTGCTCATGAACAGCGTCACTGTGATTTTTTTACTCTGTCCCGAACACTGACTTCCCACAGTGACCGCACTATTGTGTGCCGGAAGTGTGAAAACACATTTTGACCAGGATGCGAAAAATGATAGCTGTACTGTTCATAAGGAGGTGTGGAAAATGCCAGTGTTGAAAATGTGGAGTGAAAATATTACAAATTTGCAAAGTTACAAGAGTGAGTGGAATCTGCAGAATGCACGCTCATAACACAGTCATTCATCACCAAATTTTCAACATCGGCATTTTAAGACCTCTGCTCATGAACAGTGTCACTGTGATTTTCATAATGTGTCCCAAACACTGATTTCCCACAGCGACCATGCTATTCTGTGCCAGAAGGGCAAAAACACATTTCTGCTAGGATGTCAAAAATGACAGCTTTACTGTTCATAAGGACATCTGAAAAAATGCCAATGTTGAAAATCTGGAGTGAAAATATTATAAATTTGTGAAGTTACGAGGGAGCGTGGAAACTGTGCAATGCATGCTCATAAAACAGTCATTTTTTGGCTTTTTTTCACCAAATTTGTAACATAGACTTTTTGAGAGCCCACCTCATGAACAATGGCACTGTCGTTTCATTAATCGGTCCCAAAAGGTGATTTCACACAGTGACCATGAAATCACCTTTCGGGACCGAATAATGCCATGACAGTGACTGTATTCATAAGGGGGGGGGGTCCCAATAACCCCATATTGACAATTTGGTGACAAAAGTCAAAAAAATGGCCGTGATATCCACATAAGTTGAAAAGACCCTATTTATGCCATTATACAGCTTACCGGCATTTCTTCAGTTCATGGTCAGCTTTGATGAGTGTAGATGTGTTCCCGGTCCACCAAAGATCATCGCGCCAGGCTCCTGAGGTAAGTATGGGGTGAGGGGGGTGTGGGGAGGTGGGTATGCAGTGGGTGAGTGCGGGTTGTGGGAGGGGGCACAAAAGACCGTGAGGGGCCATTTTCTTTATTTCAGGGGCAAAAATAATAAAAAAGATGTCGCAGGAAGTTATTTTTTTTCAGGCTTTATTTGTGCACACTGGGGTGGGCTTCCCAGTATGCTGACTGCATTTTGGGAAAGGGGGGCTTAAGGCATTGATTCCCCAGTAGAACCTTCCTTTGTCGTGGCTTAATGTTTACATAACCCACACCCTGGAGTGGTTTATTGTAATTATATGATGTTCCACTTTCTTTGGGTGAAAAAAAAAATTAAGAAAAAGACTTTTTTTATATTAAATTATTTTTATTGATTTTATTGTTTTGCCATGAAAAAATAGTTCCTTGTTGCTGTGGAGACTTTGTTGCCTGTGAATGGAATGATACCCCCCCCCCGCTCCAGCAATTTGCTGCTTAATTTCTCTAAGACTCTGAATGTACTTTTGATGGCCTGTGAAAAGAATAACACCCCCCTCCCTTCTGTGCCTCAACCATCTGCTCCAAGCTACACACACACACACAAGCACAACTCCATTAATACTGTATGTTCTGATGGGGCGGTGGAGCTCTACGAGGCTCGTGTATGGTTCACATCATGTCCCTTTAACTAAGGGTGTATTTTACCACTTTGATGAATGATGATGTAGGGAAAAGTGCTTTTTACTGAAAAACGAAGGCTATTTGTTGAAATCACAGCCGAAGAGCCGTGCCACGATACTGGGCATGCACCACTGCATATGCATAGCTGTATGCGCAGTATCACGGCTCGGGTTATCGGCTGAGTTCTACAACTTTTAGTCTTTGTTTTTTAGTAACAATCAGTTTCCCTACTTCTGTATTTACAGAAGTGTGAACAATTATATTTCCCTAAAAGGTGATGGTGGGAGGTATGCACGAGCTGCTGCAGTGCTTTTGGTCACTAAAAAAATGTAACAGCAGCGATGGATTTTACTTAGGTAGGGTTTGCCACTTCAGCTGTTCCAGAGGTTAGTGTGGAAATACGATGGTGGCAGTTTGTTTTTGATGACATGAATGGTTTTCTTGTGAAAGGGCTACTGGATCTTTTATCCATGGGTTACTGTAGGATTTACCAACAGGTAAAGTAACTCAGTAGCCAATCAGATTTCTGGAAAAAAGGAGACCATTGTATAATGTACGATAACCAGCAACCATATGGTGTACATGTGGCTGCACTGTGCAATATGCAAACAAATGGGGACATACCTGAATGTGCCACTGTATGTGACTGTGCTGGTGACTCCCCACCTGGGACCAGCACCCAGTTGTCCCAGATCCTCTGCCTCTCAAACACTGGCTGTTGCCCCTCTCTGGCTGGATGTGACTGTGACTGCCCAACATGTGGATTTTGGGGGTCATCATACTCCTCCTCCCCTCTGGTGGGTCCAGGTGCAGGTGTTTGGGATGAGGGTGCACCCATTGTGCTTCTTCCTTGTTTCTGTCTCTGGGATGCTTCACCTCTGCTGCTGGAGCTATAAAGACATGGAACACTGAAAACAGTCAGTAAGTGAATGATGGGGCACAACAGGTATGTGCCATGCACACTCATGTTGCACAGATGGCATGTAACACAGAGCACTACACAGACATGCACAGGTACAGGTACGGGCCAAGTCCGGTATGTGGTTCAGCAACAATGGCACTAGTGTGCATATGGTGGTGTGGATATGAACATGCTACACACATGCATGGTGACTCACATTGCATCACCTCATCTGTAGAACCCACACAAGGATATCCAGCACAGTGCACATATCATAGTATCATAGTAATGTGTCAGCAGAAAATTACCATCCTGATCTATCTAGTCTGCCCAACTGCCCCTACTTGTCTACACTTCTCAGAGATATTTTCCTTTGCCCACCAGCCAACTCCTTGTGTCTGTCCCATGCCATCTTGAATTTCACCACTGTTTCTGCACACACCACCTCATTAGGTAATCTGTTCCAGGGTTCCACCACCCTCTCAGTAAAATAACATCTCCTTACATTGCTCTTAAATATTCCCTCTTCCTATCTTAAATTATGACCTCTTATTTTAACTCCTAGGCAAGGCAAGGCAAATGTTATTTAAGAGACGCCCATCCCAGAGGCTCTGGGTGCCGAACATTTAAAAATATAAATACTATACATTATAAAATAGAATACATAACAATATATCAGACATAAAACAATACATCCACAAAAAACCAAATGTATATATATACAGTAACTTAGGCAATAACCAATGCCTAAGAGTCAGGAGCTAACCTAACATAGGTTCTAAATGGTGAGTGGGGCGAAGTGGGCTCAATCCGCTCCACAGGCGTTCCGCAGACAAGGTGGATTCACAGAGTGCTCCGCCAATGCGAAGCAGAGTACTTCATGTTATAATGAGGAACACGAAGTCCATTAGAATCACTGACTTAGCATTACTCTGCCTCCCTGGGCCACTACTCTTCCAATTTTAAGGCGAAGTGCATTGGTGGTAGTTCACTTTGCCTCACTTCGCCTTGTTTTTGAGCTCCAAAGGTGAATTTTGCAGTGATTCATGGGATTTCAGGTCACATGGGCTCTCTATTGATCTGCACAGCCTCAGTTCGGGGTAGTATGAGTAGGAAGGAGTAGGAGACAGTGTGCTCTGATAGCTGTCTGTAATAGGAATCTTGTAAAAGCTGTTCAAAAAGCATTTTTGCTTTTTGGGAGGATCTAACTTTAGTTCATTGATTGTAGGAAACCCTCCTGTGCTCATACCATTGAGCGTTTTTGTTTGTGTGTGGATTTTGAATGTTAATTTACAACATTGAGTGTGTGTGGTGAAAGACAGTGAAAGTGTGCTGTGGGGGAGGGGCGTATCTGTGGTGTAGGTAGATTTAAGTTGGAGAACTAGTGATTTCTTTGTTCTTTGGTTATATTTTTGTTATGTAACTGACTATGTTAATGTACACATAGTAATATTGTCAGTAATAGTACAAATTTTCTTGCTGTTTGTTGTGTGGATGTGGTGCAGCATTTCATAAGGTCAGGTTGTTTAAATTTACATTAACGTGGCACAGTACACTGAACTTTTGCATTTGCGTTGCATTCCTCATTCAGCATTGTACACAAACTGTTCTGTGTTGTGTGTGAGTGTGTGTGTGCAGTGTTGCATGCATCAAATAATACACCTTTTATTGTGACACAGACTAGTGTAAGTGCAACTAAGCACAGCAGTGTGAACCTGCTATCCACTGCAGCTGCCTGATTTTGTACTACGATCGTGTTCTCTGTTCTTAGTTTTGCTGCTTGTAGTGCCGTAAAAATCAGCACTGTCTGTATTCAGTACTCCCCCACCCCCACGTTCAAAAGGTATTTTTTTACCAGACTGGATTGTTTTTGTGACCCCATCAGCATCACTGGTTACTGAAGTTGTTTTAATTCCGTGACAGCCTCAAAGTAGTCTCTTATCTGTTGCTGAAGCCACAGTTGTTTATTTTGCTTCACATCCAGCCAGTGTCCCTCCAGTCAGAAAGTGAACGTATCAAAATCTGAATTTGGTAATAATATTTGTGGTTGATCCCCCAAAATGCCTGCAAAGAGACGTGCAAACAAAGCTGTTTCTCGCCATGGCAATGTTGGCATTAAGATGGTCTGTGGGTGTGGTAGTAATACGCAGATGCAGAAGTGCATTGCTGATGTGAGGAAAGGTATTTCTCCTGCAATGTTTTTTACAGCCAAATCAGTAGCTTCACTCATAGTTGGAGGAGATGATGTTTTCCCAGCCGGTGGTGTTAGTGTTACTGTTGGTGGAGGTAGTATTAGTATTGTTGCGTCAAGTTATAATTCCGACCAGTGTACCATATCCAAACATATTGAGTGTGAAGCAGTGCAAGTGAGTGGCAGCGTAGATGATGCCATACTTCCCAGTAACATCCCAGTAACTGAACCTGAGGATTCTGATTATCATGTCAACGATAGCATACAATGTGATATTCCGTCCACCGTGGCACTTAACGTCATGCATTTTCCATGCAGTGATTCACAGTGTGGTGACAAACTATCAGGTGATGGT
Source organism: Neoceratodus forsteri (assembly GCA_016271365.2). Lineage (NCBI taxonomy): Eukaryota > Metazoa > Chordata > Ceratodontiformes > Ceratodontidae > Neoceratodus > Neoceratodus forsteri. The sequence goes on from CM057453.1 coordinate 1,287,195,593, forward strand.
GGTGTAGATGCTGATATTGAATGTGATGATGATGATGATGATGTTGCTGTTGTTGCAACATGCAGTCCACATGCTAGCATCCAAGCAGAAGATGTGGATGTGTGTGACGTTGATGAATATGATCGTGATGTAATTGACCCCAATTGGGAACCGGAGAAAAAGAAATTAAAAGTGGCTGTGTCTGAGTCTGTTTGCAGGAATCCCCCCTCATAAAAACTTGTGATTTATCGCTTTTAGTTGATGATGATGATGATGATGGTGATGACCCAGTAATCAATATGATAGGTAGTCATGGTGGTCAGTTGCAGTCCAGGTGTGCAGTGCCAGAAACATCACGTGCACCCCCCCACTTTAGTGCTTAAAATAACTGACTTAAATAAGCCACATCATCATGGACATGTTAAAAGCAGAGCATCACACCCCCTTGTTTGGGATTTTTTTGTTCAAGATGCAAATGATGATTCAGTCACAATCTGCCAGGTTTGCCATGTGCGTGTGAGTCGAGGTAAAAAGGGGAGCCATCTGGGGACAGGAGGACAGCATACGCATCTTAAGAATAGGCACTTGGCTCTATGGACTCAGCACAAGCTGGCAGCTAATACCACAGTGGGGTGTTCACCCATGTCACTGGCAACCATAGCCAGCATGTTATCACCTTCCATGACTGTTAAGCCCAATAGGAAATTAAACGTGTGCAGCAGTGTGGCAATTAGAGTAGAGGATTACTACAGGCATGATGATGATGAGGTGGAGGACCATAATGACTTTGAATTGTTGTCCAGTCTGGTGAGAGTAGCAGTTTTTGTGGTGGTGGTGGTGAATGCAGTATGTCTAGTGCAAGTGGTACATCAACCCCGGTTGGCAAATCTGGCAAAATAACATAATTTCTGGGTTTGTCATCATCATCTGTGAAACTGTCTTCATCAAATGTCCACACTCCACCCCCTGCCAATGCCATCCATCACAGAGCACAACCATCTGTGACCAACAACACACCATGTGTAAAACATTTAAGTCAGCCCACGTTATAGAGTGTTTTTATGCATAAGCTGAAGTACCCCCCAATCATACAGTGTCACGTGAACTTAATGCTGCTATAGCAGAAATGCTGGCAATTGATCTTTTGCCCTTCTCCTTCGTGGAGAATTCTGGGTTCCGGGGGTTTTCTGCACATGCCTGTCCAAAATGGAAAGTCCTATCCAGGACATACTTTTCTACCCGTGCTGTCCCTGAGTTGTTCCGCACTGTGTCCGACTCCCTAAGACATGTCCTTCAACATTCCTCCTCTCCATTCATCCATTTAAGTATGGATATGTGAACAAGTGGCAAAACAGTGGGGAGTTCAGTGTATAACTGCACACTGGGCGCAGGTGCTGGGGGTTGTTTGTGATGTTGGTAGTGTGAATAATCAGTGCAGTAAGGTGGATTGTTGTGGTAGCAATCTTCCTGGAATTCGCCAGCATGCAACGATTGCTATGCACAGTGTGACCTGTTCACACACTGGTGAGAACATGTTGGACATGGTACTGACTGAAATTGACAGATGGCTAAACCCTCTGTCCCTGAGAGCTGGGTTCATAGCAAGTGACAATGGGTCAAATGTGGTAAAATGCATCACTAATGGTGTTTTTTTTCGTGTTCCATGCAAGGCTCACTGTTTAAATCTTGTGGTTCAGGAGTTTCTGCAGCACCCAGATATAAAGGAAATGCTAATTGTTGCACGACGTATCTGCTCTCACTTTTCAAGGTCTGGAAAGGCCCATGACCAACTGCGGTAGTTGCAAATACAAAACAGCCTCCCTCAGCACCGCTTGAAGCTGGAGGTTGTCACCCAATGGAACTGCATGTTCTACATGGCAGAGAGGTTGTATGAACAATACAAAGCCATCTCAGAATATCTTGTTATGCACACTAGCTGTGACAGTTCCAGGGCCTCCATGTCTATGACGAATGAACAGTGGCGCCTCAAGGACTCTGTAATAACAATTTTGCAGCCTTTTGAACATGCCACACAGGCATTGAGTGGTGAATCTGCCTCCATTAGCCAATCAATTCCACTGCTGCAGGTGCTGAGGCAGACATTGGTGCATGTACAGCATAGCCTTGATATGCTGGAGACGGTGGTAGCAGTATGTTGCTGCAACACATGCTGACAGTATTCGACCATAATTGTCACATTGTGAGCATTCAGAGTAGTGACAGCTTTGCCATAGCAACAATGCTGGACCCACGATACAAAAGTGGAATTGCATCAGTACTGGAGGGAGGGCCTGAACAGGTAAAAGATATCAGTGGTCAACTGGTATACTTGGTTCAGGGGGCACAGAAGTCACGTGCCAAGGTCAGTAAACCTCAGCAGCATAATCCTGCTGAAGGTGTACCTGGAGGACCATCAAGCATATCCTGCAAGGGGAAGGGGACTGTAGTTCCAGGTGGTCTGTCATCCAAAGTGGGTGGTATCAACCCGCTTTGGGAGGCTTTGTCCCAAGTGGGTATATGTGAAATAAATGATTCGGGAGAACAGGACGATGCATCAACAATTGGACTTAGTGCGGCACAGAGAATGGTTGAGTCATATTTGTCTGAAAACAGGCATCTGACAATAACTGAAGATCCTCTTTTGTACTGGAGTGGAAAGGTCAGTGAATTGCCAGAGCTGACTGCAGTGGCACTAATGTACCTCACATGCCCACCCTCCAGTGTAAGTGTTGAGAGGGTATTCAGCTCAGCAGGTGCAATAGTCGGGGATCATAGGACAAACCTGTCTCCTGCAAATGTTAGTTTGCTAACATTCATTAAAATGAATCAGAGGCACATACCAGCACAGACTGCAACCTCAGTATTCATACCCCGGCCTAGTCATGGTGGTCTTGCTGATGTGGAAATGGAGCATCCTGGTGGCACTGGCAGTGGCTGCCTGAAACGGCCCACCACTGATGTAGATGACGACGCAATGGAGAAAGAATTTCCCAGTGGTCAGACTTCAGACTTCGATGACTGTGAGGGCAGTTTTCTTTATGAGGATGATGAATATGGTTAATGTTGGCAGGTTTTCATTGCAGTATTTAAAAGGCGGTGTGCCTCCCCAGACCACCACCACCAGGACTTATGTTATCCACTGCCACCACGAGTCTGCCCCCCCAGACCACCACCACTGGGACTGATGTTATCCACTGCCACTATGAGTCTGTCTGCCCCCTGGACCACCACCACCTCCGGGACTGATGTTATCCAAATCTGCCACCATGAGTCTGTCTGCCCCCCATGGACCACCACCACCACCGGGACTGATGTTATCCAAGTCTGCTGCCACTATGAGTCTGTCTGCCCCCCCACGGACCACCACCACCAGCTTCTTAATATTTAAACCATAAAGTGAGTATGTGCACTCATGTTTGTTATGCTGCTTCACTTCCTTTAGTTGTGTGTTTTGTTTTCTGTAGCTTTTCAGAGCCACAATGATAAAACACATACAGTACACTTTTGTTTCTTTTACAGAGTAACAAAAAAAGGCTCCATCACTAAAACTCATCAGGAATGATGCTGTAGCTGTACTGTACAGAGAGAAACCGATGTAATATCCATGTGAAATCCATTCTGGTAAGTATGAAGATTTTATTTCATCCGTTTCATTGTTTTGTAAAAACTGCAGCAAATATTGCACACAACAGGTTGTGTTAGTTGACAAGATGTGTCTTTGAAATGTAACTTGACTTTAGGGATTGAGATTTGAGAACCAGGAAGGGATACATAACAATTAAGTTGTAAGAAGTCATTCATTTCTTTTTTTAGGAAACTTTCAGATTCTTTGTTGTTCTGACAAAGTGGCCTTATCCAAACAAGTTCTTCAATAGCAGGCCCCTCCCCCCCGGGCTGGGGCTCACATGCAACATGCAGAAGTCATTTCATTAGATGACCATGACCATCACACCAGACTCGAAAAGGATGCAGATGAAATCTGTGAAGAAGTAAGAAAATAAGTAACCATTACAGACAAACCTGCAAATATGCTTCCCCCACCCAAAAAAATAAAAAATACTTACCTTCATAGGCTTGACAATTATCCATTGCAGATTTCTACGCACAAAGTTCTAATCGAGCACTAGAATGTGCACACCAACAGCATCTGTGACCTGTGATACAGAACAATACCATGAGTACATGTCCATGTCATCACCCCTCACCGAGAAACTACAGAAATATGTATCTATATATATCAATTCACCAAGGCTACTACTAGTGTACAGACAAAGGGCACCCTTCCATCCAGTTGAGATGATCACATTGCATTTGCTTGCATCGCAGCACACATTGGACCAGCAACAGTTCTCTCACGGTCATTATTTTAGGGGCACTGCGCGCATGAGTGACTGCGGAATAAATTCTGAGGGACTTTCTACTTGCTGAAACAGTCTCATTTCACTTCGTTACCACTTATCAATTTTCTGCACACAAGGAGAATGCATTCTGGGCCTGCAGAAAAAATCTGGGGACTCTGTGCCACTTTTAGGCGCATGACTGAGTGCGTCATTAATTCTGAGGGACTTTGTATGTGCTGAAACAGTCTCATTTCACTTTGTTAGCACTTGTCAATTTTCTGTACACAAAGAGGATGCATTCTGGGCCTGCAGAAAAAATCTGGGGACTCTGTGTCACTTCCAGGCGCATAACTGAGTGCGCAATTAATTTTGGGGGACTTTGTATGTGCTGAAACAGTCTCATTTCACTTCGTTACCACTTGTCAATTTTCTGTGCACAAGGAAGATGCATTCTGGGCCTGCAGAAAAAATCTGGGGACTCTGTGCCACTTTTGTGTTTTCTGTGATTGTTGCTGTGAGCGCATGATGTCATATTGACATTTTTACAATTAAAGCAGCATTTCAAGAATGTCCTCACAGTTCTGAACTGTACGTTTTTTATGCTACTTTACATTGCCACAGCCACCACTACTTACCTCCAAGTCGTGAGTGACTTGAATGATACGATTCTTCTCCCAATTTATGTCTGCTTTACTTACTTGACTACTTTTTTCATGTATGAAAAAAATGAGCACGTCTTCCAATGTTGTTCGGACCAGCTTTGTATTTATTTGCAGCTGCTTTTCAATAACTATTGTTCCGTGGTGTCATAAAACACTGCCTGATGCATAATTGTTAATTAACAACAGAAGTGATATATAACAACTAACTGATGTGATGGAGAAAAGCAGAGGAAACAATGACAAAGATCTGGTCACTGTCAGCAGCACCAATTTAAAAGGAATGCTCCTTTCATTATTTCACACATGAAAAAAGGTAGTACAGCAGACTCAACTACTGCAAATTATCATATCATTCCGGGTTAGTCAGGATGTAAGTAAAGGAAGTTATAACATAGCATTAAAAAATATAGGTCAGAGTTATCAACAGATTGTTGCGCTGCTGCTTTATAGGCATTCACCACATTACATAGTCATGGGGATGCACACAAACTAATATGTGGGGTCATTACTACCACTGGAATATTTCTTGCTCCACAGAGTGCAATATATTTCTGTGAAAACCGCCCATAATTTCATTACAGTGAGTCACGTGATGGAGGAATTACCAATCAGAAAAGCCACCCACATTCTGCCAACCTTTCTCAGCAATGTTAGGACGTGATGCCAGGAGGAGTGCAGGTGCATGCTTCACTATAGTGAATGTCCAGCAGCTATCCCAACCAATGTTTCCTTATCTTATAAGGTTCACTTTGTGGTGAAATGTGGGATGTTTCCACTAACAAGGCTCTTCTTACTGGAAACGTGGCCACACATTTCACCACAAACTAATCATTATAACATAAAGAAACATTTGGAAACCTGCTGGACAGTCGGATATTCACTGTAAGGAGCACACACACACACTCACCCTGCCATCACGTCCTAACATTGCTGAGAAAGGAGACAGAATGTGGGCAGATTTTCAGAACGGGAATTCCTCTGTCACATGACACACTGTAATGAATTTACGCCTGGTTTTCACAAAAATATATTGCACTATGTGGTGCAAGAAAGATTCCCCTGGAAGGGAAAATGTGTATGATTAAACAATAACAAACAAAAGACACACAAAAAAAGCACAACACAGTAGTGGGGTGGGGTCAGGGGTGGGTGTGGGTGTGGGGGGCAGAAAACAATCCCCTGACTTACTATGGCCATGGGATGCTGTGGTGGTCCAGCAGCAGGTGCAGCATTGAAAGTATTTGCTGCTGCTGTGCTTCCACTTTGTTAACCTGCTGCTCCAAAGCACTGAAACATGCATTATTTTCCTCGAGTGCTGCCCACACCAGGCCGAGGCCAGACTGGCCTGCAGGGACTGTGGCAGGGTCCACTGCAGTGGGTAATCCAGGTAGTGGGGCTGGTGGTCGACAGGGTGGTGCTGGTGGCTGTGGTGGTGGTGGTGGTGGAGCAGCTGATGTAGTAGCCCTCCTCCTCCTGCTGCGGCGGTGACTGCAGCAAGGCACATCTCCCACCCCAGCAGCACCCTCAGCCACTGCCATGGAAGGGCCAGCAGGTGGACACCTGGCCCCTCCCGTGGCAGCCTGCCTCTGTGCCCTGTGGTGGTTTAGCATGTGGGTGCGCTGGCCACCAGCCCCAAATGTGTCCCAGGGGGCCCACAGTGCACCAGCACACCACACACACGGCACTCCACCATTGTGCTGTCTCCCCCCACACAATTAAAAACTCCCACACTGGGGAGCTGCGGGGGGGGACCAGACACAGTCCGCACACATCGGGCACGAGTCCCTCCACCACCTACAATTGCCGAGGCCACCTCCTGTGGCTGTGGCGGTGGTGGAGGGGGTGCTGCTATAGCCCCAACAGCTGCTACTAGTGGTGGTGGTGGTGGTGGTGGTAGTGGTGGTGGTAGTGGCAGAAAAGGTGGATGTACAACAGCCACCGGTGGCACTGGTGCTGCTGCTCCTGTTGCTTCCATGGGGGAAGCAACACTGGCCAGGAGTCTGGAGCGGTTCAACATCACACGACCACCCCGCCCCCCCTTGGGTCCGCACTCCTCCCCTCCTAACGCGCCTACGGGCCAGCGACTCACCTTCTCCAACGTGACCCTCCATCCTCCTGAGTCCACGGGATGACACACACACAGACAGTGGACACACACACACACACACACAGTCAGTCACACACACAAAACAAAACAAAAACAAAACTTATACCAAAAAATTCACTAACAAAAAAACACTAAGACAGTACAAAAACTAAATAAAATAGCTTTTAAAAAAGATGTTTGTTTGTTCTGTGTTTTGGCAGTAAAAAGAAATGAAAGCCAAGCAAAGTCCTCTCCTCTCACAATTTTGCTTCTCACTCTACAAATGCAAAGGAGAAAGTGAAACTGCTTCTCTGACTCACTTTCTTCCTGCCTGGCTAAAGCATGTGACTTACAGCACTGCAAGCGATGTGATGTACCTATTTTCTTCTCACTTCGTCTTACTTCATGTTAAGGCATAATGAGAACGCAAAGTGGTATTATTAACATGAAGTGAGCACATTACAGGGCCCACTTCGCGTTGTGCTCCATGGTTGCGAAGTGCCCACTCCGCGTCCACTTCGAGGGTGGATTAATAATTCACTGCATCTCTAGTTCTAAAACAATAGGGACTATAGGACATAGCCTGGGAAGGCCTGATTATACAAGAAGGCCTTGAGGTGGGACTTAAATACCTCCACAGAAGGGGCCTCCCTAACAGCTGAAGTGAGCAAATTCTACAGGACGGGAGCGGCAACACTAAATGCTCTGTCGCCTGCTGTTTTTAACCTCATCCTGGGAATCGCAAGGAGGCCCCTAGAGGAGGAATGGATGGAGCTACTTTCCTTTTGAATAATCTACCTTCATTCACTTTATTTATTCCCTTCATATACTTAATCTCTATCATGTCACCTCTATTTCTTTTAACTTCCAGCTGGTATACATTTAATTCTCTCCATCTAGTCTCATATGACTTCTCTTGTATACCTTGCATCCTCTTTGTTACCCTTCTCTGAACCCTCTCCAACTCATCTATATCCTTTCTTAAGTGAGGCTTCCAGAACTGTACCCCATACTCCAGGTGTGGTCTGACTATGGTCTTATATAAAGGCATCAACACCTCCCTCTTTCTACGTCTTACATCCTTCCTATGCACGCCATCATTCTATTAGCTTTACCTACTCCCTTACTACATTGGTCTCCTACCTTAAGGTTGTTTGAAATTATAATGCCTAGGTCCCTTTCGTGTTCTGTTTGCTTTATTGGTTCTCCCCCTAGTGAGTACTCAGTCAGTGGATTTTTACACCCTACATGCATCACTGTACACTTCTTAACATTGAACTTCAGCTGCCAAATGTCTGACCACTTCTCTAGGGTGCTCAGATCTCTCCTCATGGCCTCAACCCCTCCTGCTATGTCAGCCCTATTATACAACTTTGCATCATCCGCAAAAAGACACACTTTCCCTTCAAGTCCACTGAGGAACGTCGCTCGTCACCTAGAATGTACACCATTTACCACCACCCTCTGACTTCTATCCTTCAGCCAGTTTTCTACCCATCTAGTTATTTTCTGTTCCCACCCACAAGCCCTCTGTCTTATTTGCTAGCCTACAGTGAGGAACAGAGTCAAAGGCTTTACTGAAGTCCAGGTAGGCAACATCAACTGCCCCCCCTTGATCAATAACCTTTGTTACTCCATCAAAAAATTCAATCCGATTTGTCTGGCAAGATCTCCCACTAGTGAAGCCATGCTGCTTTTCTTTTTTTTTTTTTTTTTGTGAATTCTATTTTTCTCCCTCTCCTTGTATCCCCCGAACTCCATCCAGCGACCGCTCATTACTTGGACTCTACCTCCACTGCGTGACAGACTTTCTTCTCTCCTCCCAGGCACCAGTCATCCCCCAGGCCTACCCTCCGGGGAAGGGTTGCCACCGCCCAGGGTGCTCTTTCTACAAGGTTGAGCACCGGGCTGGGGAGGAGGTAGGGTGAGGAGAGCCATGCCTGACTTCCAGGAGTGTGGTCCATGGGTGGGAGGCGCCTTCGTCTATCGGTGGAAGGAGGGGGGATTTTCTACTTTTTTAAGTTACAGCCCCCTGTGGAGCCTGGCTACCAAGGCAATGTGCTGCTGTGGCTCCACCCCAGGCATATGCCACAACGCTACTGTTGGCCACCTCCAGAGGTCGCTCCTTGATCGATCGTTCTTCCCCAGCCCTCCCCGGGAAGAGAGAACAGTCTTCCAGATGCTCAATCTCTTCCCTTCCCTGCTGACCCCCGATGGACTGGGCTTGTTCCCGAACCCAGATCGCTGGTGTGGCATCCAGCGCCTCAACCCTCAGTGCCACCGGGCCGGCTCCATGTTGTTTTTCATCTAATAGTTTATTGTCCATTAAGTATTTTACCACTCTTTCCTTTATGAACACCTCCATCACCTTACCCACCATTGATGTGAGGCTGACAGGGCAGTAATTCCCCACCTCCTCCCTGCAGCCCCACCTTATAAATTGCTACTACATTCACTATCTTCCAGTCACTCAGAATCCCCCGTATCCAAGGATAAATTAAATAACTTTGTCAGATATAATGCCAGCTCATCCCTCAACTCTCTTAAGAACTCTTGGGTGCAGACCATCAGGCCCCATTGCCTTATCTACCTTTATTTTCCTAGTTCTTTCTTTACTCTGTCCTCACTTAATGGGCTTTGATCCATCCCGCATTCTTTTCCTCAGTGGCGGAGCTAGAGAGGGGGGCTGGGGGGGCGGTCACCCCTTCTGGCTGCTTCAATGTGAGGAGTGGTGCCCCACCGCCATCTTTATTCACTGTTTATTGCCCATTGTGGAGCCCATGATTGACTGAATGGCCCTCCTTGGCTCCCAAACACCCCCAAACCTGGCTCCGCCACTGCCTTTCCTCCCTCCCTCCCTTCCTCTTTAACTCAGTTCTGTACCCCTCCCCCTCCACTGTGAAAACAGAGCAAAAATAAGTATTTAGAACCTCCGCTTTCTCCCAGTCACTGTCAACATTTATACCCCCTCCTCAACTTCACCATCCCCTGTCAGGTTCTTTTCTTCTCCCCCACATATCTTAAAAAAAGCTTTATTCCCTCTTTTGGCGAGTTTAGCAATTCTGTCCTCTGTTTCTGCTTTTGCTCTCCTAATCAATTTCCCTGCCTGTCTCAGTTTCTTCTTATAATTAACTTTGTCTATCTCATTCTGAGTTTTCTAATATTTTCTGAATGTTGTCCTTCTATCCCTTAATGCCCCAACAACATCCCTATTAAACCAAAGAAGCCTCCTTTTTTTTCGCTATCCTCCTTATACATAGTTCTGTGGCTTTCAATACTGACCCTTTGATACATCGCCACAATTCCTCTACATCCTCTATCTGGTCTTTGCCTTCCATTTCTTTTCTGTAAATCTCCCTTATTCTTTCAAAGTCTACCCTCCTGAAATCCAGAACCTTTGTACTGGTCTTATTTGTAATTCTCCCAGTTTGTATACTGAAACTCACTGTGCTGTGATCACTTGTACTCAGGCAGTCTCCCACCCACCACATCTTCAACACTATCCCTGTTTTTGAGTACAACGTCCAGTATATTTTCCCCCTCTTGTGGGCTCCTTAACCAGCCATTGTAGAAATGATCCCTGCAGTGCCTCAAGAACTACTCTACTCCTGGGAGAGGCTGCCTTAGGGAGTCCCCATTTTAAGTCAGGCATATTAAGGTCCCCTGGTAGCACAAACTCCTCTTTCTTTGACACCCTTTAAAGTACCTGCATCAATTGCTTATCTATCTCCTCCCCCTGGTCTAGAGGCCTATACATCACTCCTATTCTTCATATAGTGCCAGGCCTCTTCTCTAATGTGACACACAGGAATGCTATCTTACCATTTTCATCCTGTTCTTTTGTTTCTTTAATGGTCTCCTTGACATACAATGCCACCCCTTCCCCTTCCTACACACCTTGTCCCTTCTGAATAGACTGTAACACTGAACACTAACGTCCCAAGAATTATGCTCTGACCACCAAGTCTCAGTTATAGCCACAATATCTAAGCATTCATCCACCAACACCATTTAATTCCCTAGACTCCTGGCATTTACAGACAGACTTCTCCACCTTAAATTCCCTATTCCCTTATAATACTTGAAATAAATTCCCTACCCCATTATAAGGGGGGTTGCTAGCTAGGCTATTCCCTACTTATGGAATGAGCACTGCAGTGATTATATGGCACATACATTGCCACCTGTGGCCCTTATGAATTTTGTCCCTTGATGCACACAGTAGGTGTCCATGGCTGTAAGTGTAAGGACACACTCCTTGTTTACAGGGGTATGGCTGATGGTACCTGAGGCCCCATTGTGGAGGGGACACTGTACAGCTCTGTCCCATAATATGCAGAGCACCATCATTTACACATCCTACACCTCCCCAACTAGGTCCTGACCTGTTGCTGTGCAAGGTAGACAGGATAGTGGTCCACAGCTAATGGGACACAATACACTTGTCCACCACCGAGTGATAGAATAGTCCATTGACAGGGTTTATCACAGCCAGACGGAGTGGCTGAGACAACTCATGTTGTTTGGGATCATGAATCTGTGCAAGTATCCTACAAATAGCATATAACCTGCCCAGTAAAGGGGAGGCAGCTTCCAAAGAGCACAGATCCACTGGTCTGAATAAGCATGTTTAATGGTGGTACATATAAGAGCTGAGCCATGTCCATGTAGTACTCCAGCAATAGTACCATCCACATGAAATTCAGGTACAGAACTATGATACCATACAGGATGTGAATACATATATACATGCTGCAGATAATACACACCTCACACTGTCAAACACAATCAAAGCAATCAATACAGTATTACTTTCGAACAGGCCCTATTGTTGCAGCCCATGCTGGTTGTGCACCCGCCAGAGCATTTGCAGCCAGGACTTCCAGTGACACAATCATTCGCATTGCAAGCCTAGATTTTGGGTCCATGACCATTTGACTCCTAAAAGTGTTTTTATTTTTCATTATTTCCCCTGCAGAAGTAAGATTATCCACTTTTGGAGCACTTACTTTTTAGGGGTAGACGGAAAAATCAAAAATCTTCCCAGCAGTCAACTCTTAGCTTACCAGTGGCTACTTCAGGTGAGCAGTTTACTTCAGGCCTGGTAATGGCACAGCAAGAAAAACAGCAGGCAGCATCTTCGACCTTGGACTAACCAGCTAATGCCGCAATTGAAGAGGAGCTTTGGGACTTTAGAACTGAGTTTTGGACCTCGGATACTGAGCTAAAAAATGCCCTAACTATCCTGGAGGGAAGGGTAGTTGATTTGGAAAAAGTAACTACTACCTCAGATTCCTGTACTGATCACTTTGAGCGATTAATGACTAAATTAATGCAAGATCAGCACTCCATCCAAGAACGCTGGGAGGACCTGGAGAACAGGTCCCACAGGAATAATATCAGAATACATGGGGTAAAAGAAGGGTCCGAGGGCACGAACTTAATTGCCTTCCTCCAGGAATTTTTTGCTTTCCAATTAGATATCGCTGATCTTGGACCTTTGCTTCTTGAAAGAGCACATGGGTTTTTAGCTCCAAAACCAGTTTCTGACTCCAAATGACCTCACTCTTTTGTGGTACGGTTTCTGAATTTTATTACTAAGCAAGAAGTCTTACACAGGGCATAGAAAAAAGGAAAGATTTTCCACTCAGGGCATCAAATGTATTTAGACAATGACTACTCTCTGGCTGTCCAGGCACAACATAAAGCCCATGCACCATTGCTGCACCTTTTGCAATTCAATAATATTAAATTTATCACTCCCTATCTGGCTCGGATTAAGATTTTTTTCCAGAACGGGGCATGTACTTTTGAAGATCCTGCCAAAGTTTTTCAGGAATTGAAGTGTAGATGTATCACCACGCAGGATGACCAGATGGATCTGGAAATTATAAGGGAAATGCATTCCCTACAATGGGAACAATGGAGCAAAGTTTCACTCCGTAGTAAAAAACGAAAGCAGGAGCAAAAATTGGAGGATATCAGAGCTTTACTGCAGTCTTTCCGATGGGACGATGAACCATAAATCTAGAGACTTCAGATTTAATCAATTTTGCATAGTTTTACTGTAGATAATTATTGCAGCAGGGATCCACTGTCTATGGAGGGAAAGGCAGCCATAGCTAACAGGTTGAGACAGAGTTCTGTATCATCTGCCTAGTTTCTTCCCATCCTCTATTTTTCTTTTTTCTGTTTTCTCTTCTGGTACTTTTTTTGTTTTGTTTTTCTTCTTTTCCTTCCCCCTGTATTTTTTTAGTCTTTGTACTTATTCTGTTTAAGTTCAAGTACTCTAGTAGGAAGGGGGGGAGGGGGTTCTTCTCCTTTCCCCTAAGATAGTCTTGAACTTCCTATAGTCACCTTATCCTTCTTAACTTTGAAATATGGATTTTATTTTCTTTTAACTTTTTTTTTCCCTTCCTTCTTAGTTTCTGATTCGCCTTTTTAAATTTGTTGCATTGTGGAGTTATCAGTGCACAGGCCTATATTGCAGTTTTGTCTCACTTTTGGAAAGAGGTGCACCTTCTTGGACATCCCAAATGGCAGCATCTGTTAGAAGTTTTTCCATTGGGTGGAGGATTAGGTATTATTTATGGGGCACAGGAATAATGCTATTACAATATTTAAGTATGAAGTGGCAGGCCGGTTCCTCACTTCAGGTGGGATGGGGAGGCATACTCACTCAGGGTCCTGATCAACTTACTTTCAGGCCGGGGTTGATGATGGGGTGGGGAAGAGGGGAACCTTTCGCTTTTAAATATAAGGTTAAACCTCCATCTTGGAGAACAGGTAACATGTCCTTAATATGAGGGATGGTGGTGGTTAATCCCCTATGGCCATCTGGACTAATATAAGAGGGGTCTGCTTTGTTATGCCTGGTTCTAATTTTGCTAATGGCCTAGTGAGGAGCAGTGGAGTTGATAGCCCCGGTATTATGGGACAGCCATTTGGTCCCCCCTTGTGCGAAATTTACTTTGTTGGAGTGTGTCAGCTTGAAGAGATTTAGGAGGATGGAGGTGTTGGCAGCTGTATGGAAGGGTCACTACAGCACGGATCCCCTGTCATTGCCAAGGCTATTCTTCTAATATAGTACTGCACAGGAGTTATTTTGTCAGACCAAGGATGATCTGGTGGTGCGCCCCTTCAGATAGCGTTGGTTTAGTTCCCAACCTTCTTTTGGGGTGAAGCGATAGCACACTTGAGGAAGTGCTCGGAAGGAGCGGCATACCTGTTGTTGGGGTGGCCCCTCTCCTGGCCCTTCTTTTTCAGGACCTGGCCAGAGTTTTAGTGGTACTCGCTGGACCCAGGCAGCATTTATGGTGAATGGAGGGAAGTAGTCTAATCCCCCCCTATCCCCTGCTTTAGATTTGAGGAGACTTAATGGTGAAGTTGTTTTGCGATTGTTCCCATTAGGACAGTAAGGGACCTCTAACAGGTTGATATGACACCCCCCTTTTTTGGTTTGAACTTTTTGTACCTCACAGCTTGATGGGCTACCACCTGGGCTGCTGCTTCAATTTTAATTCTAATTTAAATTCATCTTTCCTTTTTACTACTTATTGGTACTTTCACCTTTATAGGCTTTGGTGTTATTGTTACCATATCATTTCTGTAGTTTGACCTGGGTTTATAAGAGGCATAGTATTCTTCTCACCATCTGAGTCTCAATCCGAATATATAACTTTCTATTGAGCTGACTTAGAATAAGTTTGTAGTTATGGGTAAAGCTGTGTCCTATGTCTCCCTCTGCTGATGGTCTTGTGGCTGTGCTATCGCAATGCTGATAACTGGAGAAAAACAAATGACAGGTTTTTTCTTATTCTATCAATTGGGGATATTTATATAATATTGCTAACAGTTTTTTTTTTTAACAAAAAAGATGTTATTTATAGTACATGCTTCCCTTTTTTCCTCTTTTCCCCCATTTCTATAGGAGTTTTAATCTTTGGAGAATAGGATTATACGTAATTTAACAGGGGAAACTTTAAGTATCATAAGGGATGGTTTATATGGGGAATTGTACTTATATATAGATATGGTAACAAGTACTTGTGAGGCAGGCGATTGGGGTGGAGTTTGACCCATTTTAGATTAATTTTTAAAGAAAAGTTGGTTAATTCTTTACTATAACTGGTTTATATTAGTGCTAAGTATTTATTTTTATAGTCGGCCATTGCTCCAGGCTAGACTGCAGATGTGGTGGAGTTATTTTCTGTTTTGCGTACAGCTTCACTATACCATATTTGCAGTCTCAGCCCCATTAGCCACTGTCAAATTTGTGCCATGTGGTTTAGGGGACCCAAGGATTAACCTTGACTTACTCCCGTTGGGAAAAGACATATTTTCCCCAGATAGAGGCCTATTTCTGACTTCCCAACCTTGGAAGTCACTTTTTTGGAGGAACTCCAGGTTTGGGGAAGTTCTGCAGATGCTGATGTTATTTCGTAATCAGTCATTATAGTTGTTATTGGGTTAACTCGGTAAGTTGATGCCCTGATGGCACGATAGGTTAGTTCATTTTTTATGTAGTGTTGTTAATGGGAAGGATTGTTGGGGAAAACCGGTACAGTTATTGGTTTTGTTCTTGTTGAACTATACTATGTGGAGCAGGGACCTCTCTCTATGTCTAGTATAAGTGAATGAAGGAGGGTGGCCAGATATTCTGGAAGGGGGGGTTGTAGACAGTACAATACAGCAACCTGCTATAAGGCTTTCTGACTGTTTTTATTTTACTGGGGAATTATAGGCCCCCTTCAGGGCCAAAGCGTGCTCTGAATAGTACCTAATTATAAGCTTTATACATCTTTATTGTGGGTAACATTTTCTAGATTTTGGTTACACGGCTCTACTTTACTACGAACATATGAAATTTGCCAGCAGATAAAGGCCTAGAGGTCTATCAAGTTTGTTCGAATGTGCAGCTAGCACCCCTTATTCTGCAGCTGCCCCTCCCTTCCACCCTTCCCCTTCACCAACCCTCCCCCTTGTCCTGTCTCATCCCCTTTTGAAGCAGTCCACTGTTCTACTGGATACCACTTCTTCAGGTAACGATTCCACCCAGCTACCACCCTCTCTGTAAAAAGTGTCTCCTCATCTCCCTCCTGAACCTTCCTCCCTCCAGTCTCATTTCAAAGCCCCTGGTGTCCCTTCCCTCCCTTACTTTGAACAGCCCCTCTGTACCTGTCTTGTTTATTCCTTTCATGTACTTAAAGGTTTCAATCATGTCCCCCCATCCCTCCTCTCTTCCAGTGAGTACATGTTCAACTCCCTCAGCCTCCTCGTGTATGATAAGTCCCCCAGCCCCTTGGTCATCTTTGTCACCCTGAGCTGCACCCCCTTCAGTAACTTAATGTCCCTCTTCAGATACGGGCACCAGTACTGCACACAGTACTCTAGGTGTGGTCTAACTAATGACCTATACAGTGGCAGAATCACCTCCTCCCTCCTCGAGGATATACCCCTTGCAATACAATCCAGCATTTTGTTGGCCTTTGCAGCTGCCTTCCTACATTGTGCTGAGTTGTTCATTGTCCCTGTAATGTGCACCCCCAGATCCTTCTCCTCCTCTGGCTGGGCTAGCTGCACTCCCCCTAGCTGGTAACTCCTCCTTGGGTTCTTCATCCCAAAATGCAGCACCTTGCACTTTTTGGCATTAAACCCCAGTTGCCAGGTGTCTGACCAGGTTTCAAGCTTTGCCAGATCATCCTGCAACCCCTGCCATCCCCCTAGGTCATCCACCACAGCTCCTACCTTGGTATAATCAGCAAACAAACTGATCTTGCTCTTGATGTCCCATATGTCTGCAATGAATATCCCAAACAACACTGGTCCCAACACCGAGCCCTGTGGAACACCGCTTATTACTACCCTTGGGTGAGAGAGCTCCCCACCCACCACCACCCTCTGTGGCCTTCCCTGAAGCCAGTTTCCTACCCATCTCACCAGCTTTGCACCCACCCCTGTGCCTACTAACTTACTTTCCAGCCTTCCATGCGGCACCAAGTCAAATGCCTTACTGAAGTCCAGATACAGGGCACCCACTGCATGGCCCCTGTCCAGTTGCCTAGTTACCCAGTCATATAACTCCACCAGGTTGGTTTGGCAGGATCTGCCCCATATGAAGCCATTCTGTCTGCTGTTCTGTAGTCCTTTGGCCTCTAGGAGGGCCACCAGCCTCTCCTTCAGGATAGTCTTCATTAGCTTACCCATGGTGGATGTGAGGCTCACTGGTCTGTAGTTTCCCAGTTCATCCTTGGAGCCACTCTTGTGGAGGGGCACCACATGAGCCATCCTCCAGTCCTGAGGTACACACCCTGAATGTAGTAAGGCATTAAATAGGTCTGCCAAAGGTCCTGCAAGGACCTCTGTCAGCTCCTTCAGTACCCTGGGGTGGATGCCATCTGGGCTTGGTGCCTTGTCCACCCTCAGTGCCTTCAATCCCTCCCAAACTCTGTCCTCCATGATTTCCCCATCTGTCACCCCTTCCCCCCATTTCTGCCATTTCTCCCCCCTTGGGTGTCACCCCCCTCTTCTCTTTAGTAAATACTGAGCAGAAGTACTCATTTAGTGCTTCTGCCTTATCGCACCCTGCTTCCACCTAACCCCCCCTCCTTCCAAATTCTTACTATGTGGTACTTACAGCTCCTTTTCTTCCTGATGTACCTAAAGAAGTCCTTCTCCCCCTTCTTAATGCCTTGTGCCAGCCTGAGTTCCCTAGATGCTTTGGCTCCCCTTACTGCCCTTGTTACCTCCTTCGATTCTGTCAAGTACTCCTCCCTGTCCTCCCCTCTCCCTGTTTTCTTGTACTTCCTAAAGGCAGCTCTTTTCCTCCTTACCTTTTCCATGACCTCCTTGCTCAACCAGCTCAGTTTCTTAGCCCTAGCCTTCTTGCTCTGGGCCTTGCAGCAGGTTTTGGTTGTCTCCACTGTCCCAAGCTTTATGAGCTCCCACCTCTGGTTAGTGTCTATACTAGATTGAATTCTGGCCAGGTACCCTTTTACCACTTCCCCCTTCCTCCTAAAGTTGGCACTCCTGAATTCCAGCACTCTTGTGCCAGATTCCACTACTTCCTTACCCATATCCAGTGTGAGCCATACTGAGTGGTGGTCACTCCCTGACAGCGGTTCCTCCACTGTAAGTTCTCTCACAAAGTCCCCATTTGCCAGCACAAGGTCAAGGGTATTCCCTAACCTGCTTGGTTCACTGACCATTTGCAGTAGGAAGCTGTCCTGGAAGGCATCCAGCAGTACCTGCTCCCTTCTGTTCCTTGTTCTTGGGGTACTCCAGTCCACTCCTGGCATGTTGAAGTCCCCCACAATCACCACACTACCCTTCTCACAGGTCCTCCTGATCTGTCCTGCTAGTTCCCTGTCTAACTCCTCCATCTGAGATGGTGACCTGTACACCACTCCCATTCTAATCCTATTCTTTGAATCCTAGATTTGCATCCAAAGTGACTCTGTACTACCCTCCTCCCCTTCCTCCCTTACACACTTCAGTCCTTCCTTCACATACAGTGCCACATCCCCTCCTTTCCCAATCACCCTGTCCCTACAAAATAACCTGTACCCTGATACAGACAGGTCCCAGTCATTGTATTGGGTGGCCAATGTTTCTGTGATGGCTGCATTGTCCACCTCTCCCTCTACCATGAGCACCTGTAACTCTGCAGTTTTCCTCCCAAGGCTCCTAGAATTAAGGGTAACCACCTTCCACCCTTCCCCCCCATCCTGCCCTCCTTTACTAGCATCACCAATAGTACTTGCCTTTTGTCCTTTGTCACTGTTTTGGGGGGAGGCTCATATGGTTTCCCAACCTGTGGTCTCTGCATATCTCTTGCCCAATTGCCGCCCCGCCCCACTCCTAGTTTAAATTCCCAACTTCCTCTATGTACTCCTCCATCCTCTGTTTCAACACTTTCTTTCCCTCCTCACTCAAGTGTAGTCTGTTCTTGGCATAGAGACTACTGTCCTCCCAGGTCTCTCCCACCCCCCAACAGCCATACCCTTTAGCACACCAGGTTCTTAGCCATCTGTTAAATTCCTCTATTCTCAGCTTTCTTGTTGTGCTTGTCTTGGGCACTGGAAGTATCTCTGAAAAAGTTACTGATCTTCCTGCCCCCTCACATAATTGTGCTAGTTCCTCAAACTTCCTCTGGACTATATCTACTGTCTTGTCAGCCAGGTTGTTCATCCCAAGATGTATAAATAAATGAGACTTGTCCCTACCCCTTCTAGCATATTTCAGAACAGATTGTCCCACCCTTTCTGCTGTCATTCCTGGCATGGCCTCCACCTAAATGCGACTATGCCTCTCCCCCTTGTTACCCCACCTGACTCTTCCTAGTACTGAGTCCCCCAGCACTAAGATTCCACCACTCTTACTCCCTGCTTGCTTCCATTCATCTCCCTCTCTCATTTCCAGCTCCTGTTCTTCCTTCTGCACATTATTTCCCCCTTTTGCCCATTGCAATTCTCCCAGCAGAACTTCCCCCCTCTCTAGTTTGGTCCAGGCATTTATCAATTACTCCTCTAATTTCATCATTTCCCTCCTCCAACTTCTTCCTCTCTAGCAGTGCAAACCTATTTTCTGAAGACCCTTCACAAATGCCCCATCCCTCTCTCTGCATAGTAACCTGTTCTCTCCTTTCCATTCCATGACTTTTGCCACTTCTTCGCCTCCCCTCACAAGTCCCTATCTCCTCCTTCTATTTGTCTTTTTTCTCCTGACCTGGTTTCCCTGGCAAACGTTCTTCCTGGCCTGGGCCCCTTTGTCTCTGCTTCCCTTCTTTTGACCCTCTCCTCACCACTGTTGGCTTAAATTGCCCTGCCTCATTTCCCCTTCTTCCTCCCTCCAGTATTGGGCTAAACCCATCCACAATCTGCCTTGTCTGTCTTAGTTCCTCCTGCAGACCCTCGATCTCCTTTCTAAGTTTCTCTATGTGGTTGCACACTAAACATCCTCCCACATGCCAGGCAATTTTTAGAAAGATTGGTGCACCGTAATTGTTGCAGCCTACCACCCTACCCATTGCTGTTGTTGCCCACCAGTGACCCCCCCACCCTTCCAGATGCAGGATACCAAACACTCCCCCAAGTCTCCCCTCTTCCCCCTCTATCAGTGTAAAACATTATTTTCTTTATTTCACTTACCCCCTTTGTTGTACACATTTAGATAGATTGAGCAACTGCTTTTTATATTCCTATCCTTCCTATCCACACTCAAAAAGAGACTTTAAGTAGCTATTGCACAACCTTCTTCAAACTCCTACTCTTCCTTTCCCCAATGCAATAGCAATGTAAATAAGTAACAATGAAAGCTCCTAGATTTGCAGTTACTTCCCTTCCACTGATATAGTAGTCACCTCTTCACTTGCAGCTGTTCCTTTCCTGGATGTCTGCTTCTGCTATGACAGGTGCATATCCTTTGCCCATTTGAGGAAGAGATGTCAGAACCTCTGGTATAAAGGAAATCACAAACCAGGGGTGGGTGGGGTGAGGGTGGGGTTGGGACCAACCCAAGTCTTCCAGAAACAATCAGGTAGCTGAGCCCCTGGTCAACCATTAGCACCCTTTCCCCACTCTGCATTAAACTTTGCAGCTAGCAAAGCCAGCAAAAATGAATCACAATTCTACTCAAAGTCCCCAAAATAAGTTTGCTACCCAAAGAAACAGGACTCCAATGCAAACAGCTTCACCAACAACACATCAAAATAGGCTTGGAATTAGAAGATATAGGTCTCCAATTCAAAGAAATGGAGCCAGTTAAATCACACCAAATAGGTTTTCAATCAGAAGAAATAGTCCTCTACAAATGCAGCCTGCTACACAGTGAAACATCAAACAAATGATCCCACTTATAGCTACCAAAACAGGTTTCAAAATTCCAACAGCCCCAAACAATACCCTGCTAGCACCTTAGTAGTAAGAAAGGAAAGAAATAACCTTCTACCAAGTAGAATCCACAAGAAACAATGTAAAAACAACAAGAAGAAGATAATGTGCTGTAGATCTGATCCTGTCCCCCTTCTAGTTCCTTCTGAGAAGCCAAAGCAACTGACACCACACCTGATTCATCTCTGCCTCCCTAACTGAGTGAGACCTGGCCAGACCATTAGCACCCTTCCCCCACTCTGCACTAAGCTTTGCAGCTAGTGAAGCCAGCAAAAATGAATCACAATTCTACTCAATGCCCCCAAAATTGGTTTGCTACCCAAAAAACAGGACTCCAATTCAAACAGCTTCACCAACAACACATCAAAATAGGCTTGAAATTAGAAGATATAGGTCTCCAATTCAAAGAAGCAGAACCAGTTAAATCACACCAAATAGGTTTTCAATGAGAAAAAATAGGCCTCTACAAATGCAGCCTGCTACACAGTGAAACATCAAACAAATGAGCCCACTTATAGCTACCAAAACAGGTTTTAAAATTCCAACAGCCCCAAGCAATACCCTGCTAGACCCTTTGAAGCAGTAAGAAAGAAAATAAATAACCTTCTACCAAGTAGAATCCACAAGAAACAATGTAAAAACAGCAAGAAGAAGCTACTGTACTGTAACAGACCTGATCCTGTCCCCCTTCTAGTTCCTTCTGAGAAGCCAAAGCAACGGACACCACACCTGATTCAGCTCTGCCTCCCTAGCTGAGTGGGACCTGACCAGACCATTACCACCCTTCCCCCACTCTGCACTAAACTTTGCAGCTAGCAAAGCCAGCAAAAATGAATCACAATTCTACTCAAAGCCCCCAAAATTGGTTTGCTACCCAAAGAAACATGACTCCAATTCAAACAGCTTCACCAACAGCACATCAAAATAGGCTTAAAATTAGAAGATATAGGTCTCCAATTCAAAGAAACAGACCCAGTTAAATCACACCAAATAGGTTTTCAATCAGAAAAAATAGGCCTCTACAAATGCAGCCTGCTACACAGTGAAACATCAAACAAATGATCCCACTTACAGCTACCAAAGAGGTTTCAAAATTCCAACAGCCCCAAGCAATCCCCTGCTAGACCCTTAGAAGTAGTAAGAAAGAAAAGAAATAACCTTCTACCAAGTAGAATTCACAAGAAACAATGTAATAACAACAAGAAGAAGCTACTGTACTGTAACAGACCTGATCCTGTCCTCCTTCTAGTTCCTTCTGAGAAGCCAAAGCAACTGACACCACACCTGATTCAGCTCTGCCTCCCTAGCTGAGTGAGACCTGGCCAGACCATTAGCACCCTTCCCCCACTCTGCACTAAACTTTGCAGCTAGTGAAGCCAGCAAAAATGAATCACAATTCTACTCAAAGCCCCCCAAATTGGTTTGCTACCCAAAGAAACATGACTCCAATTCAAACAGCTTCACCAAAAACACATCAAAATAGGCTTGAAATTAGAAGATATAGGTCTCCAATTCAAAGAAATGGAGCCAGTTATATCACACCAAATAGGTTTTCAATAAGAAGAAATAGGCCTCTACAAATGCAGCCTGCTACACAGTGAAACATCAAACAAATGAGCCCACTTATAGCTACCAAAACAGACTTCAAAATTCCAACCGCCCCAAACAATACCCTGCTAGCCCTTTAGAAGTAGTAAGAAAGAAAATAAATACCTTCTACCAAGTAGAATCCACAAGAAACAATGTAAAAACAACAAGAAGAAGCTACTGTACTGTAACAGACCTGATCCTGTCCGCCTTCTAGTTCCTTCTGAGAAGCCAAAGCAACTGACATCACACCTGATTCAGCTCTGCCTCTCTAGCTGAGTGAGACCTGGCCAGACCATTAGCACCCTTCCCCCACCCTGCAATAAACTTTGCAGCTAGTGAAGCCAGCAAAAATGAAACACAGTTCTACTCAAAGCTCCCAAAATAGGGTTGCTACCCAAAGAAACAGGACTCCAATTCAAACAGCTTCACCAACAACACATCAAAATAGGCTTGAAATTAGAAGATATAGGTCTCCAATTCAAAGAAACGGAGCCAGTTATATCACACCAAATAGGTTTTCAATCAGAAGAAATAGGCCTCCACAAATGCAGCCTGCTACACAGTGAAACATCAAACAAATGAGCCCACTTATAGCTACCAAAACAGGTTTCAAAATTCCAGTAGCCCCAAACAATACCCTGCTAGCCCCTTAGAAGTAGTAAGAAAGAAAAGAAATAACCTTCTACCAATTAGAATCCACAAGAAACAATGTAAAAACAACAAGAAGAAGCTACTGTACTGTAACAGACCTGATCCTGTCCCCCTTCTTTTTTATTTTTATTTATCAAGTCTAGGATTACAAATACCTTTGAGCCATGGCTCTTTTACAAAGGTTCCACGTCAGAAAAGTTCTAGTTCCTATTAATTGAATTTTGGTTTGGGGCATTATCTGGTTTATTATTTTTTTTTTTTTATTTAGTTGTTTAACCAGGAGTAGCACACTAAGCTGAAAGCTTTTTTTACAGGAGCAACGTGGGAGCACAGGGAAGTTAAGTGACTTGCTCAGGGTCACACACTATGCAAGTGGAAGCTGTGGGATTCAAACCCAGGTCTGGTCTGCTGGATGTCACCAGATTTGCAACTCAGAGCCTTAAACCACTGTGCTATACTGCCTCCAAGGTTTAGACTGGCACCTTAGGCCAGAAGGGAATAGTCTGTTCCCAGGAGTAAGTCACGGGTATGGGGAACAGAGTATATCTACATATATTTATTCTAAGATTGATCTGAACGCTCCTTATATGCCCAGAATAATTTCTGATGTAATAGTGCTCCTATTGTTTTCAGAACATTCTAGATCTGAGATTTTATATACTTTGGGTGGGATATTCAGAAATGAGCCAGAGGCCGGCGAAGACCTGCGCAGTGCAAATCCACTGCGCCATGGTGCACTGAGCATGATATTCAAAGGCTGCACAAGGCAGGATGTGCCAGCACAACACGGTTAAATATTGCACACATGTGCCATAGCGCAGCCAGGGCTGCACCAGGGAGCAACCCAACATGCACAATAGCACAACCAGGGATGCACAAGGGGCTGAGGTGCATGCACCAGGACACATATGGACCAGCAACAGGCACAGCAAGGAGCAAGCCACTGGGGTGGAATGTGCTGCCACCAGGGTGCTGAGGGTGCCAGGATTGAGGCAAGCACATGGCAGAACACCACCCAGTGCACATGGGGATGCAGCAGGCCCCCGCCCATGCACACCACAGCGGTGCACATAAGTAGGGTGGCACCAATGGCCATGGGTGAACAACCACCAGTAACCACCCACAGGAAGGCACACGTCATGCCACCCGGACCACAGCCAGCAACACACAGGCAAACAGCACACAACGTACATGCCACACAACCAGAACAGGCAGCCCACAGCCACCTCAGGGCACTGCCACTGACCAATGGAAGAACACCACCATTCACAACCCCCTGGACACAGCAGGAGCACCACACAGCTACCATGCACACCACTGCAGCATGGCTCCACACGCCAGCCACAAAACAGACCCGGACACAGATGGGTAACCATAATAAGATGTATTAAGAATGGATATAACACACAACTTTACATATATACAAGGAACAGGGGACAGGGAACAAGGAATGGGGAAACTATGTACAGAAAAGCATAACCAGGGAAGGGAGGCAAGGGAACAGGGGCAGGGCTACACAATGGGACAAGGAAGGGCATGGTAAGGGAGGACAGGGAAGTCGACGGGTCGTGGACCAATGGGCCCTACGGGCGGCCTCGCCCCACTGCTGCCTGGTGCTATTGCCTGTGGAATGACCTCTGAAGCATCCTCGCCACCTGCAGTGTGGCATTGGTCACCTCCAGGATCCTCCTCAGGAGGCAGGTGTTAACAGCTGGCTGACGGACACCTAGGACAAAGGAGGGAACATGGTATCAGTGCATGTCTGGAACACCCTAGCCCATCCACCATGTGCAGTGGACAGTGGTGACACGTGCCGCTGGGATGGCACCCAGCCACCCACAGTGGGTGTGCCCACACATTCCGCCAAACCGGCAAACCACAGCCATGCAGAACGCTGCACACCAACACCACCCATGGGCCACCCACCACCACCACCATGGCAGGCAGGCGGCATGGTACAGTGGCAGGATGGCAGTGGCACAGCTGGCAACCAGATGCACCCACAGCCCATCTGTGGCAGCCACAAACATGTGCAATGGCCACAGCATGGTGCAACAGACACCACAGGCAGTACACAGCTGCAATGGCTATGCACACAAGGGGCTATGGCCCACCCCCACCCTGCTGCCCACCCTGCACAACAATGTAGCAAGTAACTGTGCCTACCTGCACACTGCAGCACACCATGTGCCAGTCCTGCAACAATGCCCCCGCAGCCTTCACCCAGTGGTGGTACCCCTGTGCTGACCCTCCTTGGTCCACCCACAGTGCCAGCCAGTTGGGCCCTCCTCCCATCCTCAGGGTCTAGGATGGAAACACAGAGAGGAACACATTAGTACCCAGCATCACCATATGCCCCCCAGCACAGTGTGCTCCCTGGCCCAGCCCAGCTGCGGCGCAGTGGCACAGTGCACACATGTTGCACCACCCTGGGCTACAGGGCATGCAGCCCCAGTGCCCTCCCCCTCAGCATGGAATGCTACCCTGCTGGCCCCACAGAACACTGGACGGGCACTGACATGAGCGATGCACACTTACCTGGCCATGACACAGCACCCCTCCGGATGCATGCCAACAGTGCTTGGAACATCCCTGGGTCCCTCTGCTGCAGGTCTCCATATCAGTGGCAACACTGCTCACTAGTGAGCTGGACACCAGTGGCCTGCTCGAGATCCTCCACTACCTCCTGCCACACCTTTGTTCATGGCCTTGCAAGGGGCACCTGCCCAAACAAACTGCCTGTGTGGGCCTCAACCAGGGCCACAAGGTTAACGAGCTCCACCTGTGTCCAATTCAGAGTCTTGCACTGCTGTGGCACGGCATTGCTGTACCGCTGGAAGGCAATTCAAAATGGTGCCCTGTTGTGCATGAGCTCTACGTGCTGTGGATGCACGCCTCACAAGGTGATGCACTGTCCATGGCAATCACACATCCCCTGGGATGCATGATATGTGCCTGGCCACACCAGCACATGATGCGGGGCACCCTGAGGGCAAAGGGCAAGTCTGGTGTCAAGGGTCAGCATGCGCACCATGCGTGACTGCACTATTGGGACCACCATGCATAGTGCGCAATAGGGGCATGTGGGTGCCATGGGCTATGAGCCAGTAGCACCCGAGAACCATGGGGCTAATGGCACTTAGACACCATTAGCCCCATGGCGCCTGACTGCCATAGGCTACATAGTGCCCGAGCACCACATGCCCAATAGTGTCTAAGTACCATATCGCATATTGCACAGTGAGCGTATGCTGCGCTGTTGGCATAGGTGCTGGCAGTGCATGCATGTGTACTGATGGTCCTATTGCTCACGTCACATTGTTGCACCATAGCTTGTGCTTGCGCAAGTCCATTGTGCAAGGCGCAGGATCGTGATATTCAACTGGCATATGCAGATTAACTCATCAGCCTATCCATGCCACATTGGGGACATTAGCATCTCATTACAGTTGCACATCCACTCATTTGCATGCAATGCATTATAAAGGTGCCGCGGGACAGTTCAGTACATGGACCGGTATTGCATCCTTCAGAGGTATGTTGCATTGGGGGAAAGAGGGACAGTGGATTGGGCTGGTGGTGTGGGTTGCAGCAGACACTGACCACCTGTCATTGCCCATAGGAAGCATAATGACCAATCGCAAGGATGGTGAGAAGTGTGGGCCTGTACGCAAGCATAGGCCCAACTTTACCAAGGCAGAGACGGATGCCCTGTTTGAGGAGTACCTCGACAGTGAGCCTCTGCTGAGTGGAGTGACAGGCACCCCACAGGCCAGGGCCACAGCATGAGAGGCAGTGGCGGTGGCTGTAAATCAACAGGGCACACATCAGTGGTCTGCGCAGGAGTGTAGGAAAAAGGTTGGCACTGACAGGCGCAAAATATTGGAGAAGGTGGCAGCCATCCGGGCCACATGTGCAGCCACAGGCGGTGGTCAGGCTGACGTGCCATGGCTGATGTTGCAGGAGGAGATGGTGGCAGCCACCATGTAGCGCAGCGCCATCGAGGGGATGCCTGGCGGTGGCTTCCAGACAGGTGGGAGCCCATCACTGCATGTTAGGTACTGCAGCGTCTTGAGCAGGGGGGCAGTGGGTGGGAGGGGCTGGCCTGTGTGACAGCGGCCTTAATGCGACTGTATTCCCTTTCAGCACCAGATCGTCAGCATGCTGTGGCAGGGGCGGTGGTGCCTGCCATGGGGGTGGGACAGGCCCTGGACAAACGGCCTTCCACCTACACCGGTGTCCGGGGCCAGATCGACTGCAGCCCAGCACCGCTGTCAGGCTGGATGCCTGTGGCATGGTGGCGGATGAGGCCCTGGCTGTGTTCCAGCAGGACACAAGCCATGGCTTACAGTGCGCAGAGACACAAATCAGGGTGGGGTCCGACATCGATGACGATGTCTCCATCGTCCTGGTCAGCGGTGTTGCCGACGAGGGGGAGGCACCCATACCACTTCCTCTCTCCGGCAGCGCAAGCAGTGCCCTGGTGGTGGATGTACGGCCATCGCACCCAGTGCTGCTGCATGCGCCAGTGCAGCGGCATCAGCTGAAGGTGGTGGTGGTGCAGCCGCACAGGTGCTGCATGGCACACAGTGGTCAGAGGGGGTGGTAGCTGCAGATGAACGGGGACATTGGAGGGCCGGGTGCAGTGGCCGCTGATGGTGCGCTGGAGAATGTTCAGCCCCATGAGGACCCCACTGTGCAGTGCTCACCTGAGCGGGGGGCTGAGCAGTGAGGTCAAATGCCACCCATGGGTCAGAGCATCGCCCATGTGCCCTTGGGTGCTGACCCCTTGCCTGAGCACACCCGTCTGCTGCGGGCCTCCATGGAGCAACAGGTGCTGCTCATGGCAGGGGTGCATGCACTCCGCGCCAAGACGCACCAGGCTGCAGAGCAGTGTGCAAGGGGACATTGCTCAGCTCCAGTCTGACAACACCCATCTGTGGGAAGACACGACTGCAGCCCTGGATCGGCTTACCACTGTGGTCACGGTCGTCCTAGCACCACTGTCCACCATGGTGCATAGCCTTCCGACGCAGACCCTGCAGAGTGCATTCTCCACCCCTCGGTCACTGCACTGTGCGACCCCCTCGGTGTTGACTCTGAGATCTGCTGTGAGCATTCCAGGCACACCTGGAGTGGGCCTGTTTGGGAGCCTGCAGACCCCTGTGAGGGCTCAGTTGTGGTCCCGCAGCAACACCCCTGGGGGACTGTCACAGACACCCCCTGTGGCTGTCGCTCAACCTGGGTCTGCTGGGAAGCCTCTGCAGGGCTGTCCACGTGTCTGTGGTGGCCATGTGACTGTGTGGTGGTCCTGAACAGGCCACCTCCCTTTCCGCAGTCTGCTGCCACCACCCTGTGTGCACATAGTTGTGGTGTGTGCATGTGCGTTCCACGGATGTGGCATCCGTGGGTGGCGCCACACACAGGCCGTGTGTGCACCCGCCCAGATTCTGGCCAGTGGGTCATGTCATGATGATGCCAGCACAGCACCCACTGCCACTGTGCACTGGGGCTCGGCATGTGACACACGCCTGGTGCCAGCATCTGGCCGCATGCCTGAGGGTACCTGTGTGCGTGTGTGGGTGTGTGTGGGGGAGTCTGGGGGTGTGTGGGTGGGTGCACTGTGCTGTGCTGCATGTTGCTGCAGGATCCCACCCAACACCAGACCATGCCTCACTCCAGCCATCCCAGACACAGGGCTTGTCCACACATGCCTGTGTACTGTGACAAAGTCGCCATTCCGTGCATGGGTGCATGTTCACCTACCTGCATGCACTGTAGTGCTTCTCCACAATCGTGGCCCAGTGCTGCTGGGACATCCTGGTCAGCCTGGGTTCACTTCACCTGGGGGGGGCTGCCCACTGCCACGTGGGCCGGCGGCTGGAACGTCCCCACTGCTGTACCCCTCTTCAACCTCAACAGCTATCCCATGATCGGTGGCCATGTCGTGCAGTATACAGCAGGCCAGGAATAGGCCACAGGCCTTTGAGGGGCTGTAAAGTAGGGCACCGCCAGACCTGTCCAGGCAATGGAACCATGCCTTCAGCAGCCCAAACACATGCTCAACTACAAATTTTATTTGGATGATTGAACCCATTTTATGTTGCATATTGGAAGCAATTTGAAATTAGCTGGGGTAACCTTTGTGATCTTCCCAATTATTTATTCAGTCACACCCCTACGTTGTATTTCTCTTCTCAAATTTCACCTCAACACTAGGGAACCATTCCAGTGCTGGGCCTCTGTTATGAGAACATATCTTACTCCTTTGGTGCATTATATCTTAGGGCTTTTGCAGCAGATGGCTTCTTTCTCCCCCAATAGAATCAGTAAGGATTTCACTAGTTGGTCTCATAAGGGATTAAAGTACATTTATCAAGTTGTTGGTCCTGCAGGTATACTTCCATTATATCTTTGCAGTCTAAGTATCAACTCCTGCAAACATACTTTTATGAATATCTCCAGCTTAAATCTTATTTACTTGAGCATGAAAGGCTTTCTCTGCAATAGCGGAGAAACCCTCATTTTTAGTTTCCTTAATTAAGACATGCATCAGTAGTATGTCCACTGAAAGTCTAATTATTAATTTATATAAAGCTCTCAGGGAGCGAGCAGGTAATCTGACTGATCCTGTTAGGGCTAGATGGTATAAAGAATTACACATAGAGATCCCAGCTCATAGATGGGCGGCGTCAGCCCTCCCAGCTTTTAAAGTATCTAGCGCCCCATACTGGACAGAATATTTGTGGAAGTTGAGGACCCATTTTTTTCTTACCCCTGCTACTGTGGCAAAATTCTCTAACCTCTCCTTGGGATATTGTTGGGGAGAACGTGGATGATCAAACACAGATCAGTTGCATATTTTATGGGGCTGTGAGCTCTTGACTCCTTATTGGGATACAGTTATACAGGAACTTATCAATATTTTTACATCTCCAGAATTGCTAACTCCTGTTTATATATTGATTGCCACACCCCCGGAGGGGGTTACAGTAGATAAAAACATACTCCATTTGGTCGCTTTATTTGCCCTTGTAGCTAATAAGGCCATAACACGCTTATGGCACAAGAAGATGGTACCAACCAAAGGGGCCTGAAGGGCCCTTGCCTGAGAGGTCTATGCTTCAAAGCATATGTCGGCTAGGCTTCGGAATCAAGAATGAGTATTTGATAGTATATGACATAAGTGGGTAATGTACCAGTTAGACCACAATCCTGAATGTGTCCTGTAAGGAAGGGAAGGGTATGATTTTATATGGAATTGTTTAAGATTTACAAGGGATGGGGGGACTTTTATTATCATGTTAATTATGTTCTTAGCAGCCTCTCTCCTTATGCCTTTTTTGGGGTTCTTTTTATTTTTGTTGGTGAGTATAAGACATGACATAGTCCTCAACAGGAGAGTAATGAGGATACTTTTAGCCAGAGTCAATGGTTTTATACTCTGTGTATGAACACTTCTTTTATTGAGAGTGGCAAGGCACTGCTACTTTAAAGGTGTTTTCTGAGAATCGTCTGTACCTTTGGATTGACCAAGACACCCAGGCATACAGCCTTACAAATAGATTGAAATGTTATTTGCAGATGGGCCCCTGTGAGGGTTCTCTGTACTTTATTACTACATTTCTATGTACTCCCCTCCTGTTTCTTATGTGTGTTAACACTGTATTGATTATAATTTCTCAGTATGTACTTTCTCTAGTTTATAGGTATGTATATATATGACAGTGGTGTAAGGATCTGTCCCCAATTCATGTATTTGTTGTGCTTTGTAAACTAATAAACATTAAAATAAAAAAAAAGAACATTTGCAGCCATATGGCACATAGACAGTGTAACAGATCCCATTGCCTTAACTGGCTGTATCCCTCCAGCAGCATGTTGTGCCTGCAGATGATGCAGGTATCCACCTTCACACCAGTTCAGGTTGTCCCTGCGGTGCCAGCACTGAGAAGGTGTCCATACCAGGCCCTGCACCCTGGAGACCCTCCTGGTCACTGTCTTCTAAATATGGGCCTTTTCAGGAAGTTTTCTTTATGGAGGACCTCCCTCCCTCACCAGTATTGTCCCTCACCCTCTGCTCCTCAGGCACCCTTCTCCTCCTTCCTAACAGGTCATCTAATCACTGAACTACTGGTTTGTACTGTGCACAGCACACTTCCTCTTCTCTTTATGTTATTTCTGATGGTAACTTCTGCAAACAATATTGTTTGCATGTGTATCATCTGCAAAATGTCACCACATGCTGGTGCCATGTGTACGCCACCCCATGCATGCGCTTTGCAGACATTCACTTCAGTGTTTGTGATCGCTAGTGGTTGAATGCAATCATAAACAGGTATGTTTGTGGAAAGTGCCTCATGTTGTCATCATCAATGGCCCTGATGTCATCAAGGGTTGCGGAGACCAAATGCATGTGTTTGAGGAGAATGTGGCACAAATGGCATTTGTGATTGCTAATACATTAGGGCAGGTACAAATAGCCGTACATTGGAAGCCATTATACTAATGGTCCTACTCCACCATTCAAAGTGCAAAACTGATTTGCATATCATTATGTGCTCATTACTGGCTTATTGTAAAAAAGTAACTCTTTCAAGGGTGCAGACAAATTCTATTAATATACAGTAGCTGGCTGGAGAAGCTGCATTTGGAGTGCTCTGAAGGGAGAAAATACCATTGACAAAGGTTAGTTGACATAGAACAACTAACATTTATAATCTCCCCCCACAGCTGCTGTGCACACTTCCATTGTAACTGTGTTCTGTAATTATGTGTTGCAGAATGGCACCCAGAAAATAAAAGAAAAATGGAGACCGGCTAAGGAGATGGATGTTTAGTCCACATAAACTACAGGGAAGCATCTACTGCAGACCATGCAGTACTGCACAGCACATTTCATTATGTTGTACCTGCAATGCATTGTGTAGAAAATAATTACGCAGTTGCATGATGCTCATTTACAAGGGGGTCCTGTGTTTGCAGCCAGTTCATTGTATGACCAGCATCTGTGACCCCCTGACATGTTTCACTATTTGTGACCCCCTTGTAAGGCACACTAAGCAATCTATATTCAGTGGCAGACTGGGGTCACTGGGGATGTTACATGCATTGCTCAAGGTCATACAGTATTTAAGTCAATATTGTGCCCCATCATACGTTCTGAAACATGACCCCTATTGACATCTCTGTAATCTACTGTATACCCTTGTTAATACTGCCTGTCCATATAATTCTGGCTGTTGCTATGTGTGGCACACCCATTAGTCACAGGCACATACAGAGCAGTCCATCAGTACTGTCTTTCTGGCAGACTACATATTGTATGTGAACACAAGCAGGGGTGCAAATGTGGTAGACCCTGTAGGCAAATATTTCATGGTATGTGTTGCTTTGCAGGGATGCTGTGTGCCTCCACCTAACACAAAG
Organism: Neoceratodus forsteri; assembly: GCA_016271365.2. NCBI lineage: Eukaryota > Metazoa > Chordata > Ceratodontiformes > Ceratodontidae > Neoceratodus > Neoceratodus forsteri. Next base: position 1,287,228,219 of record CM057453.1, read on the forward strand.
GCAATAGGTGTCAAGTGCACATGGGGTGGCATACTGTGATATGTGTGTGATGTAATCATTTGTGTTGTGCAGTGTACTCAGAACTGTCCTTTGAACAGATTCTTATCAGGAATATCTGGCAAGGGAGGAGCAATTCCACACTAGTGTCCTCTCAGGTAGCCCGATGGCAGCATGACAGGAGGAAACAGAGGCAATAAATGCCAAGCATGGAGGTGGGTGCATGACAGAGGAGGTTCTCAAGTGGTTTTATGACCTTAAGAGCTACGTGAAGGAGAAGCTAGTCATGGCCACACAGGACCTGCATGCTACATGGGCTGGCCTCCCAAACCCAAAGCACCCTCACACAAGAGAATAAGCTTGTTCCCAGCATCCTTGGATGCAATTAAGTAGAAGGTGTGGAGAGTGGCATCGACACCATGGACATAAGCAGCTACCAGGGTGAGTACATGCATATGACTCTGTGTTAGTTATGTAGTAGTGGTTCTTAGCATCACTGACTACTGATATTTTAGTAGAGGCAATGCTGTGGGCCATTGAGATATGGCACAGTATATGTTTACTAACCACTAAGAACACACTATTTCAATGGGCAGGACTGCAAATGGGCTGCACAAGCTGTTGCAGTGCTCATGGTAATGCAGGTGTTGTTTGCTCCTCTTCTCTGTCACAGAGATAGGGGAGGTTGAGCTCCCCTATGAGGTGCCAGAGGATGAGGGGTTGGAGGAGCACAAAGAGGAACACACACAACGTAAGTCCCAGTCTAGCCAACTTATACAGCAGTGGAGGGGGACACACAGATCACGCATGACACACAGTCATCTCCTTGCAGCCTCAAAGAGGTATCAAGACAATGGCCCTCTCTTCCACTATCTGGGTCCTTATATACGGACACAACATACAAGGAAATTACAAGGGGGCTGTGGCAGCCCATGAGTCTGTGGTGCAGGAGCTAAGGCATTGACAGCTGAGGTGTGTGAGCATGGTGAGAGGCAGATGCAAGTGTTGGTGGACTGCAATGATTTCATGCAAGCCATTCTTACCACCAAGGGCCACAAGGTGAGCCTGCTGTTGGGCATTGCTGTGGTACAGGAGGATCAGGCAGATCTTCTGGACCACAGTACTGTGGCGGCAGAGAAACAGGCAGAATCCTTGGCCCACCTGGTGGAGGTAGCTGAGTCAATGTGACAGGGTAGTCCTCAGCAGTAGACTCAGGAGGGTCAGGTGTGAGATTGGGTCTCCACTGTGTCTTGGCACAGTCACACAGCCTGCACTGGGGCCATCTCCCCTGGCACAGCCACAGGCTGCACATCTGCTGGTAATCATGGGTGTGGCACAAGTCCACCCATGGTTCCTGTTGGCAAGGGGTCCATGGAGTACAGTATCCCAAGGAGCATCCCACACATGGCAGGGGGGCCAGTGGGTGTCCATTAGTGAGTGAACACCATTGCCAGGATCCCTGTTCTGCAACCTCCTGGGTTGAATGCATAGGCAGCACAGAGGCCATTTTGATGTATCATAATTCCCTACCATGCAATGCACGCCCATGCTAGGTGCACTTGATTTCTGTTTTTCCCATCCCCTCTGCTGTCTTACCCCCATACAATGCCCCAACCCCACCAGGTGCACTTTACTTACATTTGTTCCCTTCCCCGTGGTACCTTACCAGATGCAATGGACCCCTGTGCCCAGCCTTCCCCTGTGCTGTCTTACCACATGCAATGGACCTCTGTGCCTGGCCTTCCGCTGTGCTGCCTTATCCCATGCAAAGCCTCCACCATGCCAGGTGCACATTATTTACATTTGTTCCCTTCCCCAATGCTGTCATACCCCATGCAATGGTCCCCCCATGCCAGGTGCACTTGATTTATGTTTGTTCTTATCCCCTGTGCATAACAGGTGCACTTTATTTAGGTTTCTTCCCTTCCCCTGTGCTGCCTTACCCCTTGCAATGTCCCCTATGCCAGGTGCACTTTATTTAGGTTTGTTCCCTTCCCTGATGCAGCCTCACTCCATGAAAAGGCCGCCCATACTCCTTGCAATGCCCCCATGCCATTTGTTCCCTTCTCCTTTGCTGCCATACTCTATGCAATGCCTCCACCATGCCAGGTGCACTTTATTTATGTTTGTTCCCTTCCCCTGTGCAGCCTTACCCCATGCAATGGACCTCTGTGCCCGGTCTTCCCCCATATTGCCTTACCCCATGCAATGGACCCCCGTGACCAGCCTTCCCCTGTGCTACCTTACCCCATATAATGCCTCCTCCATGCCAGGTGCACGTTATTTACATTTGTTCCCTTCCCCTGTGCTGTCATACCACATGCAATGATGCCCCCATGCCAGGTGCACATGATTTACATTTGTTCTCGTCCCCTGTGCATAACAGGTACACTTTATTTAGGTTTCTTCCCTTCCTCTGTGTTGCCTTACCCCTTGCCATGCCCCCTATGCCAGGTGCACTTTATTTAGGTTTGTTCCCTTCCCCAGTGCAGCCTCACTCCATGCAATGGCCACCCATGCCAGGTGCACTTGATTTACGTTTGTTCCCATCCCCTATCCTGCCTTTCTCCTTGCAATGCCCCCCATGCCAGGTGCACATTATTTAAGTTTGTTCCTTTCCCCTGTGCTACCTTACTCCATGCAATGCCCCCCCATGCCAGGTGCACTTTATTTATGTTTGTTCCCTTCCCTTGTGCTGACCTACCCAATATAAAGCCCCCCCATACCAAGAGTACTTTATTTACGTTTGTTCAAGTCCCCTGTGTTACCTTATCCTTTGCAATGCCACCCCCCCATGCCAGGTGCACTTGATTTACATTTGTTCCTTTCCCCTGTGCTTCCTTATCCTATCTAATGGCCTCCTGTGACAGGTGCACTTATATTATGTTTGTTCCCTTCCCTTGTGCTGCCTTACCCCTTGCAATGCCCCCTGTGCTACGTGCACTTGAGTTACATTTGTTCCCTTCCTCTTTGCTGCCATACCCCATGCAATGCATTCCCCATGCCAGGTGCACTTTTTTATATTAGTTCCCTTCCCCAGTGCTGCCTTACCTCTGGCAATACCCCTACCCCCTCCATGCCAAGTGCACTTTATTAACTATTATGCTGATTCCTTTCCCTTGTGCTATCTTACCTCATGCAATGCCTCCCAAGCAAGGTTCACTTTATTTATGTTTGCTCCCTTCATCTGTGCTGCCTTACCCCATACAGTGCCCACCCCAGTGCCAGGTGCACTTGATATACATTTGTTCCCTTCCTCTGTGCTGCCTCACCACATGCAATGCCCCCCCATGCCAGGTGCCCTTGATTTACCTTTGTTTTCTTCCACTGTGCTGCCTTACCCCATGCAATGGCCACCCATGCCAGGTGCACTTGATTTACATTCGTTCCCTTCCCCTGTGCTGCCTTATGCTATGAAATGCTCCCCATACCAGGTGCCCTTGATTTACATTTGCTCCATTCCCCTGCGCTTCCTTATGCCATGTAGTGCCCCCCTGTGCCAGGTGCACTTGATATACATTTGTTCCCTTCCCCTGTGCTGCCTTCTGCCATGCAATGCCACCATACCAGGTGCCCTCAATTTACGTTTGTTCCCTTCCCCTGTGCTGCCTTTCTCCATTCAATGGGCTCCCATACCAGGTGCCCTTGATTTACATTTGTTTCCTTCCTCTGTGCACCAGTTATCACTCAAGCTCACTGAATTAGTATCAATCAATCTCTTCAAATCCTTAGCCAAAACAGCTGCCCAGGAAACTTGTCAATGCTATACCAGCTAGCACCCCCTTCCCTAGGGTTTACTATTTTATGAGCACTTATGTCCTTTTATTGTTCCCTCTGCCGAGTCCCTAACATTTGAATGCCTACTTTACCCCATATGTATGTGTAAATGCTATGTTGCCTGTATGTAAGCCTGTAAACTAAATACCACAGTATGCTTTCTTTTGCTGTCTTAGAGTGTCTGTATCATGTCATTTCTAATACTGCACTTTTTGGTACTATCAAACTTTGTATTGTGTTCTGAATTGTATCCTGTTGTATCATGTCATCCTTGACAGGATCTCCTTGAAAATGAGCATGCTCAATGGAGTTTTTCTGCAAATAAATGTGAGCTTGAAGTTGAACTGTTCTGCCTTACCCCATGCAATGCCCCCCACTCCCCATGCCAGGTGCACTTTATGTATGTTTTTTCCCTTCCCGTGTGCTGCCATACCCCATGCAATAGCGCCCCCATGCCAGGTGCCCTTGATTTATGTTTGTTCCCTTCCTCTGTGCTGCCTTATCCCTTGCAATCGCTTCACATGCCAGGTGCACCATATTTATGTTTGTTCCTTTTCTTGTGCTGCCTTACTCCATGGGATCTCCCTGTGCCAGGTGCACCTCATTTATGTTTTGCAATTTATTAATATTTTCCTTCGCCTATTCACCTTTCTATGTATTTGTGTTCCATTTCCCATTATGTAACATACATTTTGTTTGTTTAAGTAAAAATTCTATGAAGTACACTGTTGTGTTGTGTCATAGATTCAAAGATAAGTGCTGGCAGAAAAGGATCTTCTTGGCCCATCGAGTCTGTCCAGTCCCTCCTTCTTTACTTACCCCTCCTCTACAGATTCCTCCCTCCTTCCCCTTGACAACCCCTTGTGTTTGTCCCATGCCCTCTTGAATCCCTCCACTGTACCGGCCCCCACCACCTCCCCCAGCAGACTGTTCCAGGGCATCACCACTCTCTCAGTGAAGTAATGCTTGCTAATGTTTCCCTTGAACCTAACCCCCCACCCTCAGTCCATGCCCTCTAGTTTTTGCATCCACCTTCCCTGAGAATAAGCTCCCCCCCATTTTATTGATCTCCTTCTCATATTTGAATGTTTCTATCACTTCCCCCCTCTCTCTTCTGGTCTCCAGTGGGTACACATCTAACACCCTCAACCTCTCCTCATATGTCTCCTCACTTACTCCTTGCACCACTGTAGTGGTCCTTCTCTGCACTCTTTCCATGCCATCTATGTTCTTGCATAGATGGGGTTTCCAGAATTGAACCCCTTACTCCAGGTGTGGCCTCACCATGGAACTGTAGAGTGGCATTAGCACCTCCCTTTTTCTACTAGTTATCCCCCTCCCTATGCACGCCAGCATTCTGTTCACTTTGCCCACTGCCTTACTGCATTGGGTCCCTACCTTAAGGTTGTCAGTGATTATAATTCCTAAATCCTTCTCCTGCTCAGATGCAACCATTTCCTCCCACCCCAGTGTGCATGTGGTTTTTGGATTCTTCCATCCCAAGTGCATCACTGCATTTTTTGGCATTGAGTTTCAGCTGCCATGTTTCTGACCACCTCTCCAGCAACCTTAGATTTTTCTTCATTGCTTCTGCTCCCTCTCTGGTGTCCACCCTGTTGCAGATTTTTGTATTATCTGCAAAAAGGCAGACCTTCCCCTGCAGCCCCTCTGCTATGTCACTGATGTAGATGTTAAACAGAATGGGCCCCAGCACCGACCCCTGGGGGACCCCACTCATCACGCCTATCTCCCCAGAATGCACCCCATTGACCACCACCCTCTGGCTTCTACACGTCAGCCAACTCTCCACCTATCTTGTTATTTTCTGTCCCACCCCAAAACTCTCTAGTTTAATAACCAATCTTCTGTGGGGCACAGTGTTGAAGGCCTTTCTAAAGTCCAGGTAGGCCATGTCCACTGCACCCCCCTGATCAACCACCCTCATCACCCCATCGAAGAACTCAATCAGGTTTGTCTGATATGACCATCCTCGAGTGAAGCCATGCTGATGAATGTCTTGCAGCCCCCCATCTTCCAAGTAGCTAACTACCCTTTCTTTTAATATCACCTCTATCACCTTACCCACCACCGATGTAAGGCTGACCGGGTGATAATTGCCTTGCATCTGCAAAGCTCTGCTTGTGTGAGGCAGTCCTTTACCTCTGTGGCGTGTCTGGCCATTTTGTGGTCATGCCTGCCTGACTGGCTCAGTGGCTGGTCTACTGTGGTTGCGCTGCCATCACCATTCATGGTGTCACTCTCAGGGCTATGCGTAGGTATCCCATGTTGAACCACCAGGTTGTGGAGAATGCAGCAGCCACTAATATCTTGCACACCTGCACAGAGCTGTACTGCAGAGACCAATTGGACCAGTCCAGGCATCAGAATATCACCTTGAGAATTCCAAAGAACCTTCCTATGATGTTGCATGTGCCCAGTGAGCCTCACTGTAATGTTCATTGCTGCCAGGCTGTGGCCACAGCACCAGTGTCATCACCCAGTGACTCAGGGGATATCAACTGTTGCCTGGTGAGGAAGGTAAGCAACATATGTTGTTTGTGTGTTGGGGGATAGTGGGTGTTTTACTTCCCAAGTAGCCATCAGTCCTTTATCTGAACAATCTCAAACAGCCACCACAGGTAGAAGGTGTGCCAGATGAAGGCATCATGTGTACCATTGGGGTACTTCACAACCATATTTGTGATGCGGTAGTTGCCATTGCACACCACCTGGACATTTAGGGAGTGGAAGTCCATTCCGTTTATGAATGCTTCCCCCTCTCTCCCAAGTGGTGCCTTGATAGCAACATGGGTGCATTCCACAGCTACCAGCACACTGAGTATGTAAGCAACCCAGTAGAATGCTTGTGTAGTTGCTGATCTCTGCCAATGGGACATGAGGAATGTGACATAGTTTTCACACCTCTTAGTCAAAGCATCTAGGAACCGGTTAGTATATGGGACATTGTTGACTATGTGATCCCCAGGGTGTCCTCAGAGGGCATCTGGAATGTGCTAGTGGGCAGAAAGCACAGTGCAGCTGTTACCTTGAGTTCCACTGACAATGTCTGACTCTAGGCTGTTGTGTTCTAGAGGTCCTCCCAGAGTATGTCACACAGTTCATGGATTGTGTTCCAGTCTATCCAGTACTGGTTACTATCTGTTGGTCAGACTGCTCCAGGTAGGTGTGGCAGGGTCTGCGGAACCTGTTGGGGGCATATTGCCATGGGACATGCCTGTGTTGGTGGCACACATAGGCCTTTGACAGGTCCAAATCCTACGTGAACTCTAACAGCAACCAGTGCAGTGGTGTGTGCCTGCGTGTGTCTCATGCAGGCCTTGTTGCCTTTTGTAGCTCCCTTCACAGGTTTTCTGCACCCTGTGTAGATTTGCAACTGGTTATCACCTGCCTTTTGTGGTCATTCAGTTTGCAATTGCACACAAACAGTTTGCAGAGGCTGCACACCTTGAATATGGGACTGCACCTGTTATGCATGGCCAGAGACATCATTTGCATGCTGATTATGTGAGTTTAGCAATCGCAGACAGACTTGCATTCCCTACATCAACATATCCAATATGGGACAGTGACCCTACACAGGCACAAATATCATTTAGCACTCGCTACCCACATTTATGCCTACTTATATGCTTGAATATCCCAGTAAATCTCTGTATTATGGTGTTTTGTATACAAACCTGAGTAGGTCTCAGAAATCATAAGTGTTGGTAGCTTTTATAACTTTCTATCAGCACTAGATTTTACATATTGTTTTAAGTACATTGATGGTGTTATTTTAATGTCAAGTGGTGGATCTGCTTTCTTATGACTTTGAAACTTAACCCTTGCACAGCCGCAGACTAATATATCAGTCCAGAATTCCTTTATATTCTAATTCTGTTGGCAGCCTAAGGGTTAAAACAGTATGTTAATCTTATTATAACATATTTTTCTATTTTATAGTATGACAACAAATATTTTCTCCTCTTCTTTTTCTATTTGCTCTCCCTTTATTTAAGCAATAAGGCATGCCAGGGTATGTGTTATGGTGGGATAACGGTCCACCTCGGGGTTGGTTGAAGCAAGAGGCGTAGTCGAGGGCTTCCACCACCTGAGAAGGGCTGTTAGCCCACCATAACACACTCCCTGGAGTGCCTTATTGTGATTATGAAATGGATCATTTTTAGTACATTTTGTGCATTTTTAAACATGATAATTTCAGCTGGGCTGTTGTGCTGGGATAACGGCCCAGCTGAAAGCAGGTCTCGGCCAATCAGACTTCAGCATTCTTTCTACCCATTTCATAACTTTTATTAACTCACTGTCTGATTAATTGTAATGAAAGATTTATTCACTTATTTTCTTTGTTTTTTTGCAATTAAAGTTTATTTCAGTTTTCAGCAAGGCAGTTACACAACTCAAATCAACAATACGCAATACAGAAAAATAATACATCAATACACAGGCATAAAAATGCAGGAACATGAGAAGGGTTGTAGAGGTACGAGAAAGAGAAAAAGCAAACAAACAAACAAAAAAAAACCTTCTAGCAACTTAATATACAATTCATGTTCGCAGGCAGTCTCATGTGGTATACACCATTTCATATAATTTCCAGTTTTAAGAAATGTCATGAACCTCCTACTCCCATCATTTTACATACATCTGTATGCAAAGGACTCCCCCTAATAAAGTGTCCATTCAGAATTCTAGCAGCACCAGCTGGTCTAATATCCCTTTTCCATCTGTCCTCTCAATGTATGAAAAGAAAGTCATTTATGTGGGTTTTATTTTTCCTATGCTGTTCCTAAGTCTGGCTGTCAAGCATTCCATTCTTAGAATTATTTTACAATTTGTCAAGCACTGAGCCTTACTGGGGGTAGTTTGTAACCAGTTTTGCCTAATTGCTTTCAATGCCCTAGCTAGTAAAATGGAAAAAGGTTGCATTTTCCTTTCGATAATGCCCCTTCCTGGGGCAGTTCAGATATTTTCTGCATGGCTTTAACAGTTTGTGACATGTTTTGGTTATCTTTTTTCTGAATAATGCTCAGTTGCATTTACATTATAAATCACTGCAACATATTTATACTTTATGATTAGTAATTAGATTTACTTTGTAAACATTTCTATATTTGAGGCATTGTCCTTCTCTACTCAGGATTTTTCTAGCCAGCAATGATGTTTCCACTTGAGTTTGCCTTCAGCAACCATGTACCATATCTATGTGGGTGAGCTTGTTTATTAACTTTTTCCAAATGTTTCTTGATACACAATAAAGCTTATTTAAGGATATACTATGGTCTCTGTTTCTCTGTGCTGACCCATTCTCCACTGACTGGAGTTGACTGTGCAGAGGTTATACAGCTCTTGTGCAAACCGTAATATTGGGTTATCATGTAGCATAAGGTAACTACAAGAGATCTGTACAAGTCTGTTACACCATTACATTATAATAAGTTTATGCATCACCACAACAAGAGCTCTTTAAGATAGCCAGGACCAAAAAGTACAGCTTTGTGTGTTAGCAGTGCAATCTTGAAATTGGTGCACCACCTAATGACCATGCAGCAGCACCTTATACACTAAGTAGCAGTGGGATAGAGACTGCAAGCTTGCATAACATCACAGTGCACAGGAGGGCAGATTAAACAAGCAGGGAAGGGGTCATAAAAAAAAATTAGAGGGTGAGTCTAGCACACGAAAGAGATACAAAGAGTACAGGACAGTGACGCTGGTGGTGGTGGTGGGTATAGTTACTATAGAGTGATGATGCAAGGGGTGGTGCCGTGTAGTGGGTGTGGGGTCGCAGTATTCAGGAGAACATTCTGGATCATGCAGTGCTGCCCCATCTGCAGGCATCTGTCTGGGTTGAGGGATGAGTTTGCCTGGCTCCGAGATGAGTTGGCCTGGTTACAAGGGACCTTCACCCCCACCCAGAGGCCACCATGTCTACAGCCTCAACCTTAAAGAATGTCCAAGAGAAGAAGTGGTTGGACCACAGTGGGTTCAGGGAGAATGCAGAACGGGTCAGAAGCACATCCCCAACCAGTCCAGCTAAGTAACTCCTATGCAGCCTTGGAAGAGTGGGGAAGCCCCACAAGGGCACCCACAGCTGAGACCAAGGAGAATGGGTGGGTCCTCTGTGATGGAGCCCTAGGGAAGGGGGGGTAGAATATCCCAGAGGAAGAGGAAGCTACTCCTGGTGAGGGACTCAGTTGTCCGGGGAGTAAAGTTAGGGGCACCTAGTAAATGGGAGAGGGAGGTCAAGTGCCTTCCAGGAAGCACTGCATGAAGGGATGTAAAGTGAATCCATAGGATTGCAAGGGTGATAGTAAGGAGGGAAGAGCTGGATGTCATTGTCCACCTGGGGACAAATGATGGGGAAGGGGACAAGGTGGAATTAGCCAGAATCCTGGAGGATTTCAGGAAGTTGGGGGAGGCTAAAACAGATAGCAAACTCGTTCTTGGAGGTACTACCTGTCAACAGCATGGGGGAGGCTAGGTCACTCTGCATCCAGAAATTCAACTCCTGGTTGAATAATTGGTGTGGAAAGGAGGGGCTTGGCTTCATGGGGACTGGGGCCCCACCTGGAGTGATGCGAGCCTATGTAAGGAGGATGGCCTGCATCCGTCCGGAAGGGAACCTTAGTCCTAAGTGAGAAGTCTGAATGCTTCTGTAACAAGCAGTTAAACTGGCCAAGAGGGGAGCCAGGAGGGTCAGGTGGCTTAGTATCCCCCATCGTGAGCACATGCACTACACAAGTAACCAAGAAGTGGACAGACAGGCGGATGGCAGAATACAGCATAAGGGCAGAAGATGGAGAGGACCAGGGAAAAAGAATGCCCAGGAAGGGGGGGCCTTAGGGTAACAAAACAGGGGAAGGAAGTCACATCATGGAGAGACATGTGTGCCAATGCCGGAGCCCTAGTAATAAGTTGGAGGACCTGGAGGCAGCCATGGCACAGTCGACTATGACTGGAAGATGGCCATACCAGGCTACAATCTATTCAGGAGGGACAGGACTGGCAGGAAGGGGGGAGGAGTGGCACTTTATGTGAAAGATAGCATAAAGACCACAGAGATTCAAGGGGAACAAGGACGGGGGGAGAGATACTGTGGGTTAAGAGTGAAAAGAAAACAGGGTCAGCCATCCTCACTGGGGTCATCTACAGACCACCAGTCCAGAGGGAGGAGATGGATAGGGAGCTAATACTAGCTATCCAAAGGATGATGAACAAGGGGAGGTAGTGCAGGCTGCAGACTTCAATATGCCAGACATGGACTGGAGCATCTCAGCAGCAGCATCAGCAAGAAACAGATTTATCCTGGACTCCCTTCCTTAAACAACTGGTCATGGAACCCACATGGCAGGAGGCACTACTGGACCTGGTGCTCACAAACAGAGACCGTGTGATGGCGGTCATAGTGGGGAAGCACCGGGCGTTGTGGTTTGACATAACTGAGAGGGCAGAACCCGGCCACACAAAAACACGTATCCACCTAGACTTTGGGAGGGCAGATTTTGGGAAAATGGGGAAATGCTTGGAAGAGGCACTAACTGGAATAGGGAGGAAATTATGGGTGGAGGAACAGTGGGCAGTATTCAAAATGGGGATAGCAAGGGCAACACAACTATGCGTTAAACAGGTTAGTGAGAGGAAGAAGAAGAGGAAGAAGAGACCATTATGGTATTCAAAGGAGGTAGTGGTGAAAGTGAAAGCCAAAAAAATTGCATTCAAACAATACAAAAAGAAACAAGCAGAAGAGGACAGGGAGAGGTACCAGGAGAAACAAAGCGAGGCAGGGGAGGGCAGTAAGGGAATCCAAAGCACAAACATAGGCGCGCATTGTAAAGTCAGTGGATAGAGGGGACAAAACCTTCCACAGGTACATCAGTGAAAAAGGGAAGGCAAAGGGAGGGATAGTGAGGCTGAAGGGGGAGGGTGAGAGTACAGTAGAGGAAGACACCAGTAAAGCAGACATACTGAACTGATATTTCTGCTTAGCCTTTACAGAGGAGGAGGTGGGTAATGGGCCAGAAGGGAGTACAGAGGGTAGGAAGAGCACTGCAATGGATACAAGTCCCTTTCCATGGGAAATGGTCCTAAAGGAACTGGAAGGAATAAAAGATGATAAAGCTATGAGGCCAAATGAGGTACACCCCAGGGTGCTGAGGGAGATAAGAGAGGTGATGGCGGACCCCCTGGCAACCCTATTTAGCTGGTCACTGGAAACAGGAGAGGTACCCTAGGACTGCAGGACAGCTGATGTAATCCCCTTATATAAAAGCAGGAAAAGAGAGGAAGCAGGAAACTACAGATCAGTCAGCCTGACCTTAGTAGTGAGGAAGACCACGGAAACACTTCTGAAGGAAAGACTAATGGATCACCTGATTGGCAATGGTCTACAGGACCCAAGGCAGCATGGTTTTACTGGGGGAAGGTCGTGTCAGACTAACCTCATTGAATTTTTCAACTGGATGACAACAGAGGTGGACTGGGGGGGCAGTGGATGTGGCCTAACTGGACTTCAGCAAGGTCTTTGACACTGTGTCACATAGAAGGCTGTTAAACAAGATGAGGAACATGAAAGTGGGTATGACAGTGGTGCTGTGGGTGGGAAACTGGCTGGATTGCAGGACACAGAGGGTGGTGGTAAATGGCTGTCACTCCACAGAGGGAAGAGTGACCAGTGGGGTGCCACAGGGACCAGTGCTTGGTCTAGTCCTCTTCAACATCTTTATCAGTGATATTACAGAAGACCTAGAAGGGAGAATTTGCCTATTCACTGATGACACAAAGCTCTATTACAGGGTGGACATGCTGGAAAGTGTGGATAGAATGAGGAGAGACATGCAGAAGCTTGAGGACTAGTCAAGGGAGTGGCAGTTGAGATTTAATGCAAAGAAATGCAAACTAATGCACATGGGGCACAAAAACCCTGGGACAACATATCAGCTTGGGGGGAGGATACAGAATACGTCAAGCAGGAAAGGGACCAAGAAGTTATTATCTTTGATGATCTCAAGGTAGAGAGTCAATGCAACTAGGCATCAGGTAAAGCAAACAGGATGCCAGGATGCATAAGCAGGGGTATCACCAGCAGAAAAAGGGAGGTCTTAATTCCACTATACAAGACATTAGTGAGGCCATGCCTCAAGTGCAGTGTCTAGTTCTGGAGGCATTACCTACATAAGGATATAGACATGGTGGAGGTCGTTCAGAGGATGGGAACCATGATGGTACAGGATTTACATCACAAGACCTACAAGGACAGGTGGAAAGACTTAAATATGTACTCCCTGGAGGAGAGGAGGGAGAGGGGAGATATGATTGAGACATATAAGTACCTCTTGGGGAGGAGCAAGGTACAAGAAGCACAATTTTTCATTAAAAAAGGGGTTCCAGTTCTAGGGGACATGAGAGGAAGCTGGAGGGAGGTTCAGAGGGAACACGAGGAAGTATTTCTTTATGGAGAGGGTGGTGGACAAATGGAACACCCTGCCAGAGGAGGTGGTGGGGGCTGAAATGAGTACAGGATTTAAGAATGCATAGGATAGGCATTGGGGGGTTCCTAGTAGTTGGGGAAAGTGAACAACCTAGTTCTACAGAAGCTGGAAAAGCAGTTACAAGCAGAAATGGGCAGACTAGGTGGGCCTAAGGCCCTTATCTGCCATCAGTATCTACATATCTGTGTATAATAGGTAACCAGTGAAAATGCTACACTTTAACCGTGAAATGGGTTTTGTATGTTTGGTCAGTAGCAAATGATTGTGTGTGCAGCTGGCAATGATGAGCCAGTACTACAGACATCAAAAATATCTCTGTTCAGAGCTGGTCCTGGAGAATTGCAGGTGGTAAGTGTATGCAAAAAGCAAAATGTAATTGGAAGTATCAGAGACTGTGTGCTAGTAATGAGGGAAGGACTGACTGGGAAGAAGGAATAACATGATACTCCAGGGCTGAAAACCAAGTTCAAATAAATATACTGCTTGTTAGGGACTACAAGATGAACTAGGGATCATCTGTAGTCCACAATGGAAGTAAAAGTATTTCAGTGGAGGCAGTAAGTAACATTGTGTTTAATACTGATCAAGCAGTGATAGAATAACACAGCTGTCAAAGTGTAGTTTTACCAATTTTTATCAGACCCATTGCCTGGGATTTTGTGGGGTGGGGATCTAGAATCTGTGCCTTTTTAGAGTGTAATATGCACAGAAACAATTTTTACATAAAGGGCAAGGGTCTTGGGGCCAGTAGGTCCCAGAAGCCCTGGAGTACTTCATGCTTTGTAATACATTTTGTGGCTTATTTTGAAGTTAAAAGTAACTCATCTAAGCTCTTCTCCAACCCTTACTGTAAGGAAGTGATACAGCAAAGAGTGAAAAACAAGACCACAATTGACCTGAGGTAGAGACATGCAGTCTTTGCCTGCTCTAGGAAGACTGGTGACAGGGCTCACGGGTCCAGGGGGCATGACAACTATGTGAAGGATGAGTGTGGGCCCAGGGCATGTTTGAAGACATACAATCCAAAAGGAGCCGGGCACTTGGGTAAGTGCACTGAACGTTTATGAATTACCACACTGGACTTGGACAGTCCCTTTCAGTGCTTTTATAGAAGTGTTATTTATCAAACAAAATGGTGGGCTAGTGTTAGCCACTGGACACCCCAGCACTTTGACTGGAGTCTTCATCACCTTGCTTATTCCTTTTAGGATCACAGAATCACAGAAAAATATGAGCCAGGAGCCATAGGCCATGTAGACTCAACCAATTTCTACCATAAGAAGGTGCATTTTTTGTTTTCCATATAGTCATCCAGGGACTTCTTAATGCTGTCTAGTGTAGTGCTAGTAACCACAGAACTGGGTAGTTTATTCCATGAGCTAAATACTCTCTGACTTAACCACTGACATCTAATGTTTGTTTTGTAAAATTCACCTTTAAGCTGATATTGGTGGAGTCTACTGCATCTTTCTGTATTACGGGCTAAGCCTATAGCTTCCCATAGGTCTTTATTTATTAGAGCTTTATATACTAGGCACAACTCTCTCCTGAGTCTACTGTATTCCATACTGTACAATACAAGTTGCCTCATCTTATCTTCATAGTTGACATCTCTCAGATGCTTTATTTTTGTGGTCCCCTTTCTCTGAACCCCCTCTATTAACTTTATGTCCTTTTTCTTGTGCAGTGCCCAAAACTGTATGCAGTATTCCAAGTGTGGCCATACAAGAGACGAATTCAAGGGTACCACAACACTACTGTCTCTGCTTTTAACGCTTCTGTAAATACATCCCATTATTTTATTAGCCTTGCTCACTGCCGCTCTACATTGTTTTGATGGGGAAAGATCGGCTGTGATTAGTACTCCTAAATCTTAGATTCTGGAACAGGGTTAACATACTGTAGAGATAATACTTGGCTTTTTTATTCTTCTGACCCATATGCATGATCTTACACTTCTCTAGGTTCAGAGTTAAATGATTTTGGTTTACCCATTCCCCTGCTTAGTTTCTTTCCTTTTGGAACTGGTGAATAGACTGATTGTTGTTTATTATGCAACCTATTTTAACGTCATCAGTGAATTTAGTATTCCAACAACTACATGATGTCTGCAGAGGTGCTATATATATATATATATATATATATGGAACAAGGTTGGGCCTAAAACTGACCCCTGAGGGACCCTGTTAGTAGCATCTGCCCTTGGAGACAAGTGACTCGCCAGGGACACTCTCTGTTTTCTTCCCTCTAGCCAGGCTGTAACCCATTTTATAGTGTTGATATCAAGTCCTATATCTGTCAGTCATTCAATAAGCTGTTTATGAGGCAAGGTATCAAATGCCTTGGAGAAGTCTAAATATAAGAAGTCCACAGTAATCCTACAGCCAATGCACTGCTCACTAGATTAAAGAAATTTAAGATTGGTCTAGCATGACCGATCAGTTTGAAACCCATGTTGGTTTATGTCCACAATACTCTTCTTTATTAAATGTTCACGTCTCTGTTCTTTTATAATGCCCTCTATTAACTTACTGACTACAGAAGTCAGACTGATAGGTCTAAAATTACTGTAATCACTTTTAGAACCTTTTTTATATATTAGGGTTATGATGGCACTTTCCCAGTCCTTAACTGCAGTGTTCTCAATCAGCAAAGTGTTTAATATATAGTGGGGAAGATCATGGAAGCACTACTGAAGGAGAGATTGGTGGGACATCTGGTTGTCAATGGACTACAGGACCCAAGGCAGCATGGTTTCACCAGGGGGAGATCATGGTCAGACCAACCTCGTTGAATTTTTTGACTGGGTGACTAGGGAGGTGGATCAGGGGAGGGCAGTGGACATGGCCTATCAGGACTTCAGCAAGGCCTTTGACACTGTGCCACATAGAAGACTATTACACAAACTAGGGAATATAGGTGTGGGCAGGACAGTAGTGTGGTGGGTAGGTAACTGGCTGGGCGGCAGGACACAGAGGGTAGTAGTAAATGGTTGTCACTCCACAGAGGGAAGAGCGACTAGTGTGGTACCACAGGGATCAGTGTTGGAACCGGTCCTATTCAACATCTTCATCAGTGACATTGCGCAGGACCTAGAAGGCAGAATTTCACTGTTCGCTGATGACACAAAACTCTGTAACAGAGTAGACACACCAGAGGGTGTAGACAGAATGAGAAGGGACCTGCAGAAACTTGAAGAATGGTCAGGGGTTTGGCAGTTGAAATTCAATGCAAGGAAGTGCAAGATAATGCATATGGGGCACAAAAACCCTGGCACAATATATCAGTTGGGGGGTGAGGATATAGCATGCACCAAGCAGGAAAGGGATCTTGGAGTTATCATCTCTGATGACCTCAAGGCAGGGAAACAGTGTGACAAGGCAGCAAGTAAAGCAAATAGGATGCTGGGATGCATAGGCAGGGACATCACCAGCAGGAAAAGGGAGGTCATAATTCCACTATACAAGACACTAGTGAGGCCCCACTTGGAGTACAGTGTACAGTTCAGGAGACCTTACCTACGTAAGGAAGTAGACAGGGTAGAGAAGGTTCGGAGGAGGGCAACAAAGATGGTGCATGGATTGCATCACAAGTCCTATGAGGACAGGTTGAAGGAACTGAACATGTACTCCCTGGAGGAGAGGAGGGAGAGAGGGGATATGATAGAGACATACAAGTATCTTACAGGGAGGAACAGGGTGCAGGAATACACTATTTTTAAGCGGAAAAGATGTTCCAGGACTAGAGGGCATGGGATGAAGTTGGAGGAGGATGATTCAGAGGAAACATGAGGAAGAATTTCTTCACAGAAAGGGTGGTGGACAAGTGGAACACCCGCTAGAGGAAGTGGTGGGGCTGAAACAATCACGGGATTTAAGAATGCATGGGATAGACATAAAGGAATTCTGGAGGTCAGGGGTAAGGGGCAACAGACTTCTAGGAAAACAAACTGAACTTACAAGCTCAAATGGGCAGACTGGGTGGGCCATAGGCCCTTATCTGCCGACACTGTTTATGTATCTATGTATCTATGTCAGTAAAGGGTCCTGCTAGGGCTTCCGCGATCCTTTTTAGTAAGGCTGGGTGTAGGTTATCTGGGCCTAGTGATTTGTTAGTGTCCAAATTTTGTAGCTTGGTAGTCACGTCCTTTTCTTCAATTCTGTGCACATTGTTTGGTAGTCCCTCACACAGTCTTTCCCATTTGTAATCAAAGAAGTCAGTTTTAGGTTTGTATGTACTTACAAAATATCTATATTGAATGCTGTTGCCTTGTCTTTTTCACCTTTTATTTCCTGATTTTCAACAACAAGGGGTTCTGATATAGATTGATCTTTCTTAAACTGTTACTATAACCATGAAATGCCTTTTTGTTATCATTTGTAGTAGTTGCTAGATTTAGCTCAAAAGCCCTTTTTGATTTTCTTATAGATGTTATACAAGTTTTGCATATCTTTTTACATTGTTCAATATTTTTAGCAGAAGGATTGCTCTTAACATTTTTGAAAGCTTTCCTGTATTGATTCATACATTTTGTGATGCTTTTTGGTAAACCAGTTTAGTATCTTGCCCTTTTTATTGTATTTGGTGATAACTGGAATAAACCTATCTAGGCAATTTTCTCTTTTATCAGTGAATTTTTGCCATTTCACTTCCAGCGTCTGGTCTTTGAACTCCTTTTTCCAGTTCCATTGGTCAAAATACTGACCTGTCATGGTGAAATCAGCATTACCATAACATCTCACCCTAGTGTTTTCAAGCAGTGGTTTCCAGTTTTGTGTGATTAATGCTTTAACCATATTATGATCACTGCTGCATAGCAGTTATCTCACCCTGCAGTCTATCATTCCAGTAACAATGTTGCTAAATATCAAATCTAAGATGTTCTCACCCTTGTAGCTTTGCTAACTAATTGCTGCATGTTATTTACTTCTGCATATTCTTGGAGTCTCTTTCCACTTGGCAGTTTGGCTTTGTTTAGTTCCTAGTCTATGTCAGGGAGGTTAAAATCACTCATAATAATAGTGTCAGATCCTGGATCGATATGTTTTAACTAGTCAAAAAATGTACAATTTTCCTCAGCTGTTAGATTTGGAGCTCTGTAGCCTACACACACCAGTAGTTTTTTATCTTATTTGAGGGCAGACTGTCACCCATACTTGTTCCACGTGCTCATATTGTGGCAATGTGTTCCTGACCTCACTGGATTCCAAATCATCCAAGACATAAAGTGCCACTCCCCCATTGTGTTTGTCATGTCTGTTTACATAATGAACTTTGTAACCTGATATATCTATGCTCCAGTTTTCAGACTTCATAACATATTCTAGCTCATCCTTTTGGTCAGCATCTTGCATTTGGTGAGAGGATGTTTAACTCCTGATGTCTACTTGGTTTTCCTCCCCCCCCATTTGTCAATTTTTTTGCTTGTGTTTTTGCTGAAAGAGCCCCTTCTATAGTTCTTCTGAAGACATATTTACCTGATTTATTTATGTGTAAGCCACCATTTGCATAGATCTGAGATTTCCCAAACAACTGATCCTGAGTATTTATGAATACCATGTCAGCCTCCCTGCATTTATATTGCACCCTAGCATTTATTCTTTGGATGGTAAATTTTTTTCTGGGTGACATTTACTTAAGGGAAGTATTTCAGAGATCACAGCTGTGGAACCAATATCCTTGATCATTTTATCCACAGCAACAATTTCAGCTGCTACGGCATTTTCATGCTCTTTACCCAAATTGTTTGTTCTCCCATGAATCACAACTGTTTTATAATTTGTACCTTTATTCAGAAATGTACCCAATATTGCCTTAATATCTTTTACTCTAGCCCCGGGAGGCAATTTACTTCCTTATTTGTATTGTCATGATAGCATAAAAGTGGGTTGCAACCTCTTATAATAGAATCTCCTATAACCAACTCATGAATTCTTTGTTCACTAGTATCCTCTGTGTCCAGGATGTTCAAGGTCTCAATCATACCTCCCCCCATCTGATTTTGTGTTGATATATGTCCAGTGCCTTTAGTCGATCCTCCTAAGATCTTCCTTCCTGGCTCTGAAACTATGAGTCTGAGTGATTCCAAGGAATGGGGGGGGGGGGGGATTAACATTAGTTTTTTTAAACATATTAGTGGCTGCTTGGCTTATCATGTCCATAAACTGCCATGGCGATACTTTAGCTGACAACCATGACCTACATTTTGGACTTACTTTGGTGAATGCTTAATTGCGCTTGAAAGCTGGTACCTCTCATCAATCTGCAGTCAGTGTGCTTTTTGCCCCTACTTTAGATGCTTTCCAACACTTCTCATCAATTGGCCAGAAGGGAGCTGATGAAGGAGTAGGGGTTTGGAATGGCAGATTACCAAACATATGTGCCACTGTAAAGTGTTTAAAGGGTCATTGAGACAATAGAACTACAGGAACAAAAGAGGCAGTCTTGTTGAAAACAGTAGGCAGCTTCAAGAGAGGCTGGGTTAGAGTTAAGGAGAAATAAGGGTCAAGGGAAGGGCAGATGGAGTGGAAGGGTGGATTGGGGAAGGGAAGGGAGACAAAGTCAGTAGCTTATGCTGAGGACCCTGCAATATGAGCAAATGGCCTTAGTCTTCTGACTTGGTCATATGTTTGCAAACAAAAAGAAAAGGAAAAGAGGAATTCTTTCGAACTGTAGGTGCTCCAGCTGGCAACAGGCTTGATTAACTGGTGTATTGGTACTGTATGTACTTTTTCAATTATTTGGACAAGACAGGCGCACTGGCCTACAACAGCTCATTTCTAGGTGTGTCATGGGGAGAAAACATATTAGAGAATTCAAGTACACAGTAGTGCAAAAAAAAAAAAACTGTGATTGAATGCAATGTACAGTGGATCTGGCCAGAATGCATTGCAATGCTAAAGCATACCACTGTACAGTTACTGCAGTTAACAAGGCTAATTCAATTGTAGTTAGTCCCTTTTGTTATTCAATAACTGAGACTCTGTGTTCCATATTGGCCAGCACCACTGTACATCTATAACACTAAAGAAAATGCAGGTATTATAAAACAGGCACAAAATACCACAAAGGCAAGAAAATATGCAGGAGTATAACAGGAACATAAAGCACATTCCTTCCAACTGAAAAACATGTTGGAGTTGCAACACAGTTACCGCTGCACCTGTGAAGCCCTCTGCTTGCTGTCTGCATTGGCAGTGTCACTGCACTATTTTGTAGTTTGTCAACAGCCATGGCAGAATACAGCATACTCTGCCATGTTCAAGATGGCCACCAAAGCACACTGTGCACATGTGACTGCTAGCACATGCACAGTATGCTGCCAAAGCGATCTTGGTCATGATGGAGTGTGCTGTATTGTACCATGACCCCCAATTTCCTTTTTTTTTTAATTATTCATACTGCCCTCCTGACCCTCCCTTTCAGCACCCCCAGAAAAGTAACAATGACACTGGAGGTGCTCAATCCACAAGTGTCATGATTGTGTTCCAGGTGACCTTTTTCCAACTTTCTTCCTTCCTCCCACCTGACCCTCCCTCTCAGCAACCCCCCAGAAACAACAGTGACACTGGGGTTGCCTATGCAGTGTCAGGATCGGGAATCCTCTGTCTTTTTTTTTCCTGTAAATATAAAACTGTCCATCGATGTCTTTTGCACCATTATCATCCCCACCCAACCTCCCACTCAATACCCACTTTCCCACACCCTCCAAGTCTTACTTACCCATCGAGGCGCTAACGCAGTAATCCTCTCTGGACCCCAGACACATCTTCACTCTTCAAAGTTGGACTATGAACTGAAGAAACAGGCATGTGGTTTAATGCATTTCAATGGGATTTTGTGGCATAACTTGGGCATTTTTGCATATTTTCAGATCACATTTTCAACATGCCTTCTTTGGGACCCTACATCATGACCAAGTGAAATGTCATTAGGCAGATCTGTCTCAAAAAGTGATTTTCTGGTCTCTGCACTAAATCACCTTTTAGGCAGGAGTTGACATTTTTCTCTGCCTTTGTTCATGAGGTGGGGTCATAAGAAGGCTATGTTGGAAATTTGGTGTAAAAAAAAATAAAAGTTATGAGCCTATGTTGAATTTTGTGAACACAGGCTTGTAACTTTGGTAATTTTCATTATTTGTACCCCAAATTTACAAGATAGCCATATCATTACAGCACCTCATGAATGTGACAGCTGTCATTTTTCAAATCCTCTCCAAAATGTTTTTTTTTTACATCCTGAAAGGTGATTTTGTGGCCCCTGCATGAAATTACCATTCAGGCAGGAGTTGAAAATTTTCTCTGTCCTTATTCATGAGGTGGGGTAATAAGAAGACTATGTTGAAAATCTGGTGTACACATTAAACTGTTCCTCCAATGAGTTGTTTCAGCATTTCTGACTGAGTTGCATAACTGTTGCAGAATACAGTACAAAGCCCTGCACAAATTGTTTCTAAAGAGTTAAAACTCAGTTTTGCATTGCATTGTGACTGGACTGCTGATGCATTCCAAACGAGCTGCAAAAATATTTTACAAACATTGCTTTTGAGCTGGTTAAGCATTGAAAAACAATGCAATATGAGTTGCCAATGCATTGCCAACTGTGAAAAACAAAGCTAAACCAATTCATTGGCGGAACAGTTTAATGCAACTTGTACTGTACAAATATTAAAAAACAATAAAGTTATGAGCCTACATTGAATTTTGAAAATGCAGGCTAGTACCTTTGGTAATTTTCAATATTTTTACCCCAAATTTACAACACAGCCATTTCTGTACAGCACCACATGAATGTGATAGCTGTCATTTTTCAGCTTCTGCCTAAAATGTGTTTTTGTGTCCTGAACGTTGATTTTGCAGTCTCAGAGCAAAATCACCTTGAGGCCAGGAGTTGAATATTTTCTCTGCCCTTCTTCATGAGGCAGGGTCATAACATGGCTATGTTGAAAATTTGGTGTAAAAATATTAAAAAACAAATATTCAGTATTTTTACCCAAAATTCCTTGGCTGCAGCCCTATCGGCTCTGGACAGAATTTGTTTATGAATGTCGGCATCCCTCAGTTATTTATACCATGTACTAAGACTGACAATACTCTAAGTTTAGTTCATGCAAATAGTTTGGTTTTAAAACTTGACTTTTCATGCTCAGCATACTTCCCTACATTTGTCTGGTCACTGCACCCACCTGATACGGATGCCACTAGGGACTGCATCGTGACAGCCATGGACACTGTTTCAATAGTCTTTGGAATTGTTTATATTCTTTTATTATTTGGGATACTTTTATCAAATGATCACTTTAGTTTGCTGTAATTCATGTTGTATATAGCCATGGCAACCCTTAGGCATCTCCTCCTTTAGTTGAACTAATAGGGGTTGCAGTGTCACAGCAGACTGGCAGCATTTTCTAAAATAACTCTCTCATAGTCATTTGTCACTGAGATACAAATCCATGGTACTCAAATCACAACACTGCTTTTGTGTGCAGAAGCACAAGCTCTTGCAGCAACAGATACAGATCCACAATACCCAATTTACAAGAGTTGATTTGTCTGCGGAAGTACATTCCCATATGAGGGAAGCCCTTCTGTAGCCTGAGGTACTCATGCACACTGTAAGATATACACAGACTTTATGGGTCTGAGCTTCTGAAGCCATAGGCCTAAGACAGACACATTGACATCTGGCTGCAAAACTGCAGGTGCCACAAAATTCATGATACCAAAATTACAACACTATTTCTGTCTGCAGAAGCACAAGCCCCTGAGGGGCCTGCATCTCTTCAGCCACATGTGTAAGGCATAAACACGGACTTCTGGCTTCAGAGGGGCAGGACCCTATGGGACCTGCAGTTATGCACAGGGAAGTACTGTTGCAATGTGGGTATAATGATTTGAGCATCAGATTTAGAAATTGTTCAGGGGTGTAGCAGTTTTCCAGTTATGCAGATGTATATAGAACCACATGCACTAATGGGTCATGCTATCTAGGTAGGTACCTCATACACTAAAGCTTGCACGAGTACAGCAGAACCAGCCACTGTGCAATGCAATAACTTGCAATGAATGACATGTCACAAAATACTGCAGTAATAAAGAGCTTAAATGCAATTGAATTACAATGTTCTCTGCAGCATTTATGTGATATATTACAGCATTACTACATTACATCCTGGCTGGTGCCACTGTACCTGTAGCTGCAGAGGCAAAGACCCCATGGGGACTTCTGTCTACAGATGGGCAGGCCCCCATGGGGCCTGTACTTCTGCTACCACACATACTCATGCATGCATGCAGCATGACAGGCAGGGTATGTGCTTATGCAGCCACAGATACAAATCCATGAATGTAGCACATCAGTACTACTGCACTTGTGTTATCTGGAAACAGTTGTATGTTGTTTGTCATACCTGATGATGGCTGTTTGTGGTTGCTTGTGTGGCATTGTCCTTTTGTTGATTTGAGGTGGGGATTTAGGGTTGGAAACCCTAAAACCACATTACCTTACTTTTATTGCAGTAAGTTGAACCCTAATTGGTGCATTAACACATTTTTTTTTGCAAAGAATTTCATTTTTTTAGATAGTGGAATTGTATCATTTGGGACCTGTGTGAACAGGTATGCCTGTCTGTGGGAGCAAAACACCCTATGCACCCTGTGCTTCCATATTGCTAAAGATGCAGACACACAGGGCCAAGGCCCTGTGCCAAGTGAGGAGTCTGTCTGGCTGTGAAACGAGCCCTTCACTTTTATGCAGCCAAAACGTGGATTCTATCTGGCTATGGAAGCATTAAATATATACCAATGTTCAGTCATAACTTAGTCAGTTTGTGATATTTCACACCACATTTTCAACATAGCCTTGTAATGACCCCACCACATGAACCCAGTAGATGCAAATGTTCAAATCCCTGGCCAAAACATAATTTCCTGCAACAAGTATGAAAACACATTTTGGCCAGGATTTGAAAAATGACAGCTGTCATGTTCATGAGGTGGTGTGAAAAAAATGGCCATGCTAAAAATTACAGGTCAAAATATACAAAATTACAGAAAATATGAGCAAGCATTAAAAAATTTCAATATATGCTCATAATATTGCTGTATTTCAATAGTTTTACTGTAAATGTTTAACATGACTGTGTTCTGACCCCATCTCATTAAGCTGGTAGGTTAAAATTCTTTAATCCTGATCAAGACATAATTTTGTGCCAAAAATGTAAAAACATGTTTTGGCCAGGATTTCAAAAATGACAGCTGACACGTTCATGAAGTGGTGCAAAAAAATTGCTATATTGAAAATGTGGAGTCAAAATAGAGAAAATTACCAAACTTATGAGTGTGCATCTAAAAATTTTAATGTACAGTCATAACTTTGTTGTTTTGTTAATATTTTTATCCCAAATTTTCAAAATAGCCTTCTTATGATCTCATCTCTTGAACAAGGGCAAGGGTGGAGAAAATTTTAAAAAACTACCGGAATGGTGATTTTGCACAGTGACCACAGAATCACCTTCTGTGACAGTTTCTTTTTTGTAATTTCACCATTATTGTTTATGAGCAAAAAGGCCATGTTGAATATTTGGTGTAAAAATGCTCAAAAATGATAAAGTTATGAATAAAAAAATCAAACTGCATTGGAATACGTTAAACTGGACTTACCTTATGTTCTCATATTACATTCACCATTCCAGAAGCAAGATGTGTCTTTGATCGCAGAGTAGATCTACATCATGGGACATGTTCAGGAGAATGAGGGTGTTTGGGGGTGTGTGGGGTGGTGGGTGCTGAGTGGGGGCTGCTTTGGGGGGTCAGATTGCCGATGGACCATTTTCTTTTTTGCAGGTGAAAAAAGGAAAAAGATCAATGAGCAATATTTGTTTTACCGTAAGGGAACAGAATCCAACACTGGGGATTGGGCACCCCAATGTTGGGAGCATCTCTGGGTGCTTCAAGGGTAGGCAGTCTGGTGCTGCCACCCATTTTTCTGGGGACGGATGACCTGGAGGGGAAGTGTCATTGAAAGAAGCCATACCGAGGGTGGGCATCATATCCACTTTCTAGTTTAAAAAAAAAGGATGGGGGTAACTTGGAGGGGAGGGGGCAGAAGTGGTACTGAGCATGGGCACCACAGTCCACTAAATAAACATAGATAGACAGACAAACAGACAGACAGATAGCCTGACACCAGATTAATTTTATTTAATAGATGGGGAGGTGAGCAGATGATTGCACTTCTCTATGGTCTGCAACAGAGAAACACTGTAACCACATCATTAAATTAAATACATTTATTATGTCAGTTTCACAAAAAAATACATAATGTAGCTGAGTGCAAGTACTGTAGTAGCAGTAAAATACTCCATGAGCCAGTGGTGTGAGAAGAGTCACCACAAGACTGGTTTGTGAGAAACTTGATGGTGGACTGTGAAGGTAAAGTCCTGTGTACTTAGAATCAAGTTTTTTTTTTAAGGCAATGAGAAGAGAGCCAATTCTGCATGCAGATGTCCATTAATGTATTTAAATTAGGTAAGCCCAACCTGAATGGGGTATCAACCATATTCACACTGTATACACTGTGTTTAAAAAGCTGGGAAATACAACTTGGCACAGGTTTTGCTTTCATGCCCTTATGTCCGAGTTCATTTTAGTTCACTAGTTCATTTTAGCTTACAGAGTAATTGCTTGGGCTTTTCCTATTCCCATATGTTTAACAGATGTTGCTGTTGGTTTTGTTCATGAGTGGTCCAGAGCTGCTTTCATTTATGAATCTCTCACTTCTCTTTCTAAACAATGAACACTTGACACTTCTGCACAACAATGCTTGCTACTGTATGTGTTGTTCACTTCTGTTCTGATCCACAGGAATTAGTTTGAGGTATTGAACATAAATGGACTATAACTACTTTATACAGCAAACAGGACAGAATGGCAACAAACAAAGTAAACTATTTTGCTAGCTCATACTGTGTGTTCATATCCGAAATAAGTGTGATACTCAATGACATGAGGGCAAGATCATACTGAGACGATGAATGTCTTGATTTAAATAAAAAATGCAGAGGCATTAAAGAAAAAGACAGACCTGAGGGAAACCACTGGCTCACTGGTGGCACTCAAGCTGGCAGCAGGTCTCCATCTGTGGCTGTAGATGTCAAGAAAATCTCACTGTTCTTATACAAGGAATGTGGGTGAACAGTTCCTCTTGCTAAGCTGGGCACCTTGGATTTAGGGGTGCACAGAAAAGCTATTCAAGGAGTGTGTTTTTTTAAACAAATACCAGAATCTAGCAAAACTTGTCCCATTTTTTTTCTTTTCTTTTCCTTGAGTTTAGTTTAATTAATTAATTGGGGGTTTCTTGGTTGTTTACGTGGGCTTGGTGTGTTTTATTGTAGTTGGGTTCTTTAGCATGTGTAGATGGCCTGCCCCCATGGTCATGCGTTAATCGTCTTCCACCCTTCACGCCTCCACCCTTCCTCCCCATTGCAGTTTTCAGCTTACCAGTGCTGTAGAGCACTGGGTATAGTTCACAGGGGAGGGGGGTTGAGGGACATGAACGGTGGGGGTCAAATGAGCTAGGCCATTGCATTGGGGTAGTAAGGCCCAGAAGATGCCCTGGGGTGAAATGGAATCTGGAGCGTGGTCCACCATACCTAGTTTCCATACACATGGGCACCACCAATATTGGTGGGCAGGCAGCTCGGGCAGCCCCGGAAGCCAGTCCAGCTCGAACTGTGTTGTGCAATGCCAGATCCATCAAAAATAAAACTACAGTTATTGCAGATCTGCTTGGGTCAATGTATCTGGAGTGCATCACCAAGACCTGGCTGGATGAGAATACAGGGCCATATTAGAGGCCGCCATTCTGGCCAGGTACTGGGTGTTGCATTGCTCAAGATTGGACCGTGGGGGGGGGTTGCAGTCTGTTTCAAGACTGAACTGGGCCTCACAAATGAACCAGTTGAGGAGGCTGAGTCATTCGAGTGTACTGTAGTGGCAGGTGCAGGTTGTAGGATCACTCTCATCTCCCATCCACCAGGTGATGAGAGGTGTTCTCTACAGGAAGTAGCAGACTTTGTGATCGACATGGCATTTGAGTCACCCAGGCTGATGGTCCTGGGCAACTTCAGTGCCTGGGTTGATGATGAACTTTTGCAGTTTGGACAACACTTCCTCCAACTGATGACCTCTTTGGGTCTTACACAAGTTGTTACTTCTGCCACTCATAAAAGTGGTCACTCCCTTGACTTAGTCTTCCTCCTGTGGATTGAAGCCTTTGATTTGGGGTGGAACCTGTCAGGTGGTCTGATCACTACACAGTGGGGTTCAGTTTTTGTGCCCTCCTTCATAGGCCTACCCCTGTGGAGATGGTCAGGTACCACCCTTCACGAGATGTAAGCTCTGAAGGCCTGGTGGTGGCACTTGACCTATTGGTGCTTCTTGGAGCGAGCAATGTCCCAGATGCATTGGTTTTGGCTTATAACAAGGCCATTTCTTCAGCTCTGGATATTATTGCTCCTGTCCATGTTTGTTCTCTTCCCCTTCACCCTTGGTCCCTTTGGTTTGATGGGACCTTGAGGAAGACGAGGTGACAAGGATGAAGATTAGAGCATTGCTGGTGGAGATCCACCCTAGATACTGACCACCTTAGAGTGATAGAACACTATCAAGCCTATCATTCCACAATCACCCATAAGAAGATAGAGTTCCTGTCTGGAGAGATTGCAGTTGCTCAGAACTGACTGACTCAGCTCTTTTGAACTGTGGACAGACTGTGCAACCCAGCCTGCCTGCAGGTTCGAAGAGCCTTTTCACAAGTGGAGTGTGAACAGCTTGCTCATTTCTTTGCGGCTAAGCTGGTTGACATCAGGGGGGCGCTCCAACCAGCACACCCTATGGGAAATGCCATGGATTAGCACTCAGTCACTGTCCCTCAATTCTCCTGGAGCTCCTTTGACCAGCTGGAGTTCATTGATGCATTGTGGATTGTCCAGAATATGCACCCTATATGCTGTAGTTTGGATCCGGGCCCAACTTTCCTGATTAAGGGCTGTTGTGATACCATTGGCCTGGTCCTAGCACAGATAGTCTGGTGCTCTTAGGAGACGGGTGAGTTTCCAAGCTCCCTGAAGGAGGCAGTGGTAATGCCCCTCCTGAAAAAAGATTCTTTGGATCCAGACTGCCCTGCCAACTACAGACTGATCACTAATCTTCCCTTTGTGGGGAAGGTGATTGAGAAAGTAGTGTCCCTACAACTGGAGAACCATTTGACCATCCATGACATTTATGAACCACTCCAATCCAGTTTTCAAAAGAGGCATAGTACCGAGACTGTGCTGGTTTGGGTGCTCAGTGATCTCTTGATGGTGAGAGATCAGAAGAGCCGCTTCATCTTGGTTCTTCTTGATCTCTCTTCAGTGTTTCACACTGTAGACCATGGAGTTCTTCTAGAACACCTGAGGTTAATCTGTGGCCTGTCTAGTACAGTCCTCAGGTGGTTTAGATCTTTCTACACTGGCAGAACCCAGAGGGTGGTGTTGGGAATTTATTCCTCTGACCCAGTCTCTCTGTCATGTGGGGTACCTCAGGGTTCAGTGTTGTCCCCCATGCCGTTTGCAGTGTACATGATGCCTCTTGGAGACACTGTAAGAAGGTATGGGTTGAGGTTTCAATGCTATGCTGATGATACCCAGCTCTGCCTATCTTTTGACCTGACCAGGATAGAGCTCTCTCGATATTTAACAAATGCCTCACTGAAATCCAGGATTGGATTAATTCAAGCTGGCTGAGGTTGGACTTGGAGAAGACTGATGTGATGGTTATGGACCCGGGTCACCAGATAGAGGGGATGGGAGCTGATTTACCCTTGGTACTTTTTTTTGGTGGCTCCCAGTTCCCTACCTCTGAATGGGTGCAAAACCTGGGGGTGATTTTTGATGAAGGGCTGACACTATGATCACAGGTGTCGGTAGTCATCAAATCATCCTTTTACCATCTGAGGAACATCTTCAGGATTAAGTACCTAGTTCCGTCCAGTGATCTGCCTACATTGGTCCACGCCTTTGTGACTGCATGCCTTGATTTTTGCAACTCCTTTTATCTAGGGCTACCTGGGGTTGATATCCACCACTTGCAGCTAGTGCAGAATGCTGCAGCCCAGTTATTGATGGGTACTTCTTGGGCCTGTCATATTTCCTTAGTGCTGCGTGAACTGCACTGGCTGCTGGTACAGTGGTGGATCACCTTTAAAGTTGGACTTCTGACTTATAAAGCCCTACATAGACTGGGCCTGGACTACCTGAAAAAGATTCTGGTGCCTTACTGCCCTGGGTGATTACTCTGCTTGGCTGATGAGGAGTTGCTAGAGATTCCAAGGGTTTCTTTAAAATCTTTGGGGGCCCATGCATTTATATATGTGGCCCCAGCCTTTGAAATTCTCTACCCCATCAGCTTTGGGAGTGCGTGACCATGGAGGGATCTAAACAGGCCCTAAAGACCCACCTGTGGCATCAAGCCTACCCTACCTGATGTATTTCATTGAATTTTATGAAACCCTGTATTTATTGTATTTATGTTTTACTGCATCCTGTTTTATTCTCTTGTATTTTGTCAAGGTGCCTTGATTTTAGAAATGCACGTTAAAAATAAAGATTATTATTATTATTATTATTATTTACCTAGGTTCAGGTGTTTGTTTTTTTGAAAATACATAATTTTTATGATGGAGACAGAGAAAGAGCAGGGGATCACTGGTTCACTGTGTCAACTGAAGAAGGTAGCAAGATTCCAGCTGTAGCCTCAGAATTCAAGAATGTCTCACTGTTTTCATACTGAGAATGAGGGTGAATGGTCACCCAGGATTTTTGAGTGCCCAGAAACAGTGTTTTCAGAACAATTTTTAAAAAACAAACACCAGAATCTAGCCAAACGGGTCCCATTTGCCTAGGTTCAGGTGTTTGTATTTTTGAAAATATATCCTTTTTATAGGTTTTTAGCATTTTGGGGGATAAATCCAAAAACAAGATGGCAGCTATATGATGGAAGACATTCAGCTCACAGAAGAAAATTCATCTGCTGTGAACTAAATATTTTCTTTCATATTAACCATCTATCTGAAAGACCATACTATGCATACTCAGGAACTGACATTTCAAATCCTTAGATGTCAGGAATGGATTAATATTTTTTATCAACCCCATCCCCTCCAAAAAAAAATAACATTTATGGCAAGCCCCTTCTACCCTAAAAATTTCAGAAAAAAAATCCAAACCACATAGGCTGTGCGAAAAACCCACTGATTTTTCTGCCAGTTCCCTTATTCAGATATCAAAATCTGGACATCCGACCATAACAAAACTTTTTTTTTTAATTCAGTATACTTTATTGATTTTTAAAAACTTGAACAACAGAAAAAAAATGATCAACACAAAAACAACAACCAAAAGCACCCAACTTCCCCCCGCCGCCCCCCAAAAGTGGAATGAATGGAAATAATACATCATAACTACCACTAAGCTAGTGGACATAAGGGACCTACATTACTACTCTAGTAAATGTAAGCATTAGAGGATGATTATAGAACATCACGTAGGAGGTTCCACTCCAGGTGGAGAAAGAGAATACAAAGTGTGCAATCAACTTCATCTTTCATCATACAGGTCCATTCTATTATGTAGACTAGCTATTTCTTTTCAGCCCTTAAGTTAAACAAAAGTTCTTGCAGCCACTCATAGTAAGAGAGAAGTACTTGGTCAGTCCAATGCTGCAAGACTATCCATTTGATGGAAAGAGAAAGCACAGCAATATACAGTACAGTACTGTTTCCTTTCCTGCACCTGTATCCTCATATACAGTAGTTACCCATGATACACACTACAGGGGTGAAGAGTCAATCTAGGCCTAAAATGGGATCTGCCCTGACTATACTCTGAGCCCATAAAGGGGCAACGTTAACACACTTCCAGAGGATATGAAATAGAGATCCCTTAGCCTGTCCACATCTTGTGCTAAGAGAAGATGATAACTTAATTTCAAAGGGGAATGATAGAGGAGGCAGAGGTAAAAGGAAAAATAGTTATCAGGGAGAAACATTGTACAGAAGCAACATGGCAGGTAATACCAATTTTTAATATTAGTAAAAGAATATTATCAGTACCAGAAACACAGGTATTGAGTTTAGGACTGTCCTTTGCTCCAACTACTACTATTATTCTCTTCAATTTAGAATCAGATATGGAAGAATTATTCTGAAATCTAAGACTTAAACAGATGTTTGGTAATACAGAAAATACAGAAACATGTGACAGAAAAGTAAAACAGGCATTTGGGTTAAATTGCGATATAACCCACCCACAGGGAAGAGTTATGGCAATGAAACATACTGTGCAATAGTTAAGAAGGAAATTTTGCAAAAATATAGGGGTAATTGGAATCATAATTTACCACATTCAAATTTAACAAAAGAGCAGAGATCTGCACTTAATGGGCTAATGAAGGACACATCAATAATTATTAAACCAGCAAACAAAGGGGGAGGCATTGTCATCATGGACAGGGAACAATATCAAGAAATGTGCATGACACTGTTATTAAATGAGAACAACTATATAAAATTAGATACTGACCCAACACAAGGGTTTAAATTAATTTTGGTAAACACCTTGGAACAATTTGCAACAATGGGCTGGCTTCATAGCTTGGAAACTGATATATTTTTAAATCCATATCCCTGTATCCCAACATTTTATGCAATACCTAAGATGCATAAAAATGCAGAGAGACCTCCAGGGAGACCCATAGTATCTGCTATTGGGTCCCTGTTTGAACCAGTATCACAATATGTTAATTTTCATTTACAACCTCAAGTGGAAAAAACAAGTACATATATAAGGGACACTAATGACATGATTAACAAACTTCAGGCTATGTCACAAGAACACATTTTGTCAACTACATACCTGGTCACGTTTGATGTTGCTGACCTCTACACATCAATACCCCATGACGAGGGCTTAGTCACCATGGGAGAATTGTTGGATGACACATTGGAAGAGTCCAAACCAAAAATTGAGTGCTACAAGAGCTGGCAGAATTATTATTCACTAAAATTACTTTGAATTTAATAAACAATTTTACTTGCAGATCAAGAGAACTGCAATGGGGAGCACCATGGCCCCAGTATATGCCATTGCTCATATGTACAGATTTGAAAAACAATTTATCTTAGAATCAGCAACAAAGATGCACTACAATAAAATTGTAGAGTGGTATAGATATATTGATGACATCTTCTGTCTATGGTCTGGAACCAAATATGAACTTGAACAGTTCTATGTGTATTTGAACAACTGTAACCACTCATTGAAATTTGTTATGCAGTACGATCAGCAACAAATACCATACTTAGACCTAATGATCAGTAAGGATGTGGACAAATTAGTCACTAGCTTATTTCACAAATCAATAGATAGGAACACCATATTGCATGGTAATAGCTACCATTTGCCACAGTTAAAAAGAAGCATACTATATTCTCAATTTTTGAGAATATGTTGGAATTGTACAACAGAGGAACAGTATGACATACACAAAAAAGACATGACAAACAGATTCAGGAAAAGGATGTACAATAATAGAACCATTAGAGATGCAGAAAAGAAAGAAAAACAGCAGAATAAGAAGATGTTATTACAGTAAAAAACACAGACACAAAAACAAAAGAGATTAGTATTTGCAACAAAATACAGTCATCATTTTAATGAAATTAAAAGGACTATAAACAAGCATTGGCACCTAGTCAGTACAACAAATCCAGCTAAAGGTTACTGTAGCAATGAAAAACAAACCAATAGTGGCAGAAAAAAAGGTGTCTATCATTAAAGATAAAATAGTGAACTAACAGTTTGCATTACCTAAAGTAGAAAAACAATGCCTCCCCCTTTGTTTGCTGGTTTGATAATTATTGATGTGTACCATGCACCCAATGCTCAGTATGCGGGCACACATGAAAAAAAGTGAATTCCAACATCCAAACACAGGCAGGAGACACATAATTAAACAACATATTACATGCACATCTGAAGGTGTAATATGTGTACTGCTATGCCCCTGTGATAAAATGTATGTTGGACAGACCACAAGACAGTTGAAAACAAGAATACAAGAGCGCAAAGGTGATATAAGGAGAAAATATGAAACATTACAGTGGCGTTACACTTTAGTCATGCAGGTCACGCAGGAGCAGCACTTCGATTTTGGGGACTGGAATTGATTGTTCTATCAGAAAGAGGTGACAACTATCAAGTAAAAATTGATGGAGCTGAAATGAAATGGATGAGCATGCTTAACACATTGGCTAAAAACACTAGTGTGAATTCTGACACCAATTGCCAAGCATGCTGGTAGTAACACAGAATTCATAACATTATAGAACCTAGGTATGGTTACATTGTACAGTACCTATACAAATAAATAAATAGTTATCATGTCATATTGGCCTTCCCCCAGCCCCCGCCCTGCAACCCTTGCCTGAAACCCGCACATTTATCTCCCCCCCACTTTACACTGCTTATTCTGAAACATAGAAATTAATAAAAATAGTCAAAAAAGACAAAAACTGCTTCACTGATTATAACTTAAACAGTTCCAAATCTTGAAATAAATGTTTAACAATAAGTCCTGTGGTGTACAATCAGTGTTTAAACCACAAAAAATTATTTTAACATAATATACAAATAGATTGAGAAGGCTCTATCCACAGACAATAACAAGGACCTGCTCATGTCAACAGACAGCAACAGTGCTGTCTGTAGTTGCTTATACAACTGAAATTTTGCATGACATCTCTCAAGAACACCAGTGACTACATCACCGATGATGTCACTGGTGACACATGAGCAGGCCCAAGAAGAAGGGAGTGGCCACAGAGCTTCACTTGCTCTACTCTCAAATGTGGAAGATGCCATTAAGAAGAAGCAATGGTTTGTGCCTCATGATTAAGGTAAAAACAATGTTTATAGTGTAGTAAACAAATATTAAATGAAAACTGAAGTGCTATTTTAAAAGCATACAAGAAACTCATGGCAAAACATTTATTTAATAGGCATTAATGATCAAGTTATAGCGTGTAAAAAGTAGAACAACTGAAATCAAACAAACAGTCTGAGGTACTAATGAGGTTAAAAATATCAGTATATAGCAGAACTCCCCCCCCAAAAAAAAGATGTCTAAATCCTTGTTTTACTTTTCAGACGCATGTGGGAATTCCACTATAGAGAACAAGTAATTTGAATGAAGGGAGCAATATACCAAATGCCCAGGTAAAAAAAAAACAGCTAACTTGGATAAAAAGTGTGAGGAAATAAGCAGCATATCTAAGGCTTTAACAGTATAATACATCTATTTTAGATGACATTCACGCTACAACGAAAGTGAGGTTGATGCAAAAATGAAGCATTCAAAGTACACAGCAACATATAAGGTGAATATATTTTCTTTTAAAATGAAATAATACAGGCTTAGCTAGTGATGAATTTAGGTTTAGCTTTTTAACATTAAGGCCCAGATATTCAAAAGGGTTGCGCCATGCACAAGTCCAAAACTGCACCATTTAGCGATATTCAGAAGGAGGCAGTTGCGCCCCCGAAAACATGCTGAGCAACAGCGCAATGAAAATGAAGGCATGTGCAACCGAAGGGGGTGGATCCATGCATAAAGACCGCAATGCGATATTCAAAGACTTGCGCGATGCGCAATAGCAGCACAGCCGGAAATTGCGCACTAGCGGAAATGAGCCAAAATAAAAAGGCTCAAGGAAGCGGCGCAAGAACGCTACCAGGCTGCCAAGTGGGGGAGAGAGAGAGAGAGAGACAGAGACAGACAGACAGACAGCAAAGGGCAGGCAAGGAAAGTGTGTCCCATAGTCTGTAGAGGCCAGCGGGGGGTGCCCGGTGCAGTGGAAGTAGCAGTCAGGACAGTGGGGGTAACACAGCAACACCAGCCGGGGGGGGTCAGAAGCCAGGGAGATGGACAGTGCCAGTTTCCACATGGAAGCTGTAATGAGGGGGGTGAGAATGCATGCTGCAGGGGGACGTGGCCATGGAAGGGCCCGTCGGCGGTATGCCCCCCGACAGGCGGTACTGTGCCCGCATCAGCTTTGAGCTGTACACAGATGTAGAGATCGTGGGCTG
The DNA here is from genome assembly GCA_016271365.2 of Neoceratodus forsteri. NCBI lineage: Eukaryota > Metazoa > Chordata > Ceratodontiformes > Ceratodontidae > Neoceratodus > Neoceratodus forsteri. The sequence continues at coordinate 1,287,263,688 of CM057453.1, forward strand.
GTACCGCCTGAACAGGGCAATACTGAGACGGCTCTGTGAGCTGTGCAGTGATGTGATGCAGGCACCCTCACGACGGAGTCACGCTCTGTCGGTGGAGACTAAGGTGACAGCCTGCATGTGCCTGCTCACCACGGGCACCTTCCAGAGGCCGACAGGGGACACCACAGGCATCACACAGTCAACCACATCACGCATCCTCACCCAATTCCTCAGCGGACTGCTGCCACATGTTGCGGAGTACATCCATTTCCCCAGCACTGCGGCAGAGCGTACAGCAAACATGCAGGAGTTCCACAGGGTAGCACGTATGCCTGGCGTGCTAGGGGCCATAGACTGCACCCATGTGGCCATCCGCACGCCACCTGGCCCCGATGGCCATGCATATTGGAACAGAAAGGGATTCCCTAGTGTCAACTGCCAGGTGGTGTGATGCTACTGGGTGCATAATCAATGTCTGTGCCACACACCCTGGCGGAGCACATGATGCCTTCATATGGTATCAGTCTGCACTGTGCCATTGATTCGAGAGTGGGGACATCCCCACAGGACATCTAGTGGGTGAGTACACATGTATGGAATGCAAACTCTGGGCAAGGGTGGGAATGCCACAGGTGCCATGGTAGTGGCACACAGGGAGATGGCCAATATGGACCTGAACATGACACTGATCTCCACTATCTCCACACAGGTGACTGCGGATACCCACTCTGTCCCTGGCTGCTCACACTGCACGGCACCCCATGACCCCAGCGCAGCTATGCTACAATGAGGCACATGCCGCAACACGCAACATCACAGAGCGGGTGTTTGGGATGCTCAAGGCACCTTCAATGCCTAGACACCTCCGGTGGTGCCCTACAGTACAGCCCCCAAAGGCCTGTGGGATATTCCTGGCCTGTTGCATTCTGCAACATGGCCAAAGACCATCGGATAGCCATACAGGTCGAACAGGGGACAGCGATGGGGACACCAGTGGCGCCGTGATGATGGTGATGAGCAGTCCCCTAGGATGGAGGGACCCTCAAACTGATCCGCAGGCCCAGCTGCACCGGGACACCATCACACAGGAGCACTACGCACAACACAGGTAAGTCAAGGGACATGTGCAACTAACACTGTCCATGCGCAAACCACAGGCACACAGGGAACACACCAGGGGTGCATGACGGTCAGGGGAGTGGAATGGTCCAGGCATACAGACACACCATCAGGGAAGGGTGAGCACTCATATGGACACACACACACACCAGGCACAGAGCGTATATGGGCAGAGGCACAGTACTGCAGAACCGACATTGCTAACACACAGCACCACCGACCACCCCCACCACCCGTACTGTCCAAGTACGTGTGTCAGATGCTGGGCACCCTTGCACCTTGGTGTACAGTGCAATGCAGGCATCATCATGCACACGCACCTGTGGACAGCAGTTGGGAGGGTGTGCAGTGGTCCGTGTGTCGGCGGTGAGCAGAGCACCCCAGTGCACTGCCCACCATGACACACATTGCACACATGGCAGCACCAGACAGGGCCCGCACTGGGAGACAGCTCAGTCATGTAGCACTGTTCCACGGTCACCGCGGATGCATGGGTGGCCCCGCCATGACCCAACAGCAGGGGCCACATGGGGTGGCACTGTTGCACCACCAGGGGTTCCACTGTGCGAACACGACCTTGCCCGCACAGGGGTCTGCAGCATGCCGAACAAACCTGCACCAAGGGTGCTCGGGATGCCCACAGCAGAACCCGGCTCGACAGGCCTGGTGTCGCACGATGCCAGGAATGGGGAGTGGAGAGTGCACTGTGTGGGGTGTGCGGTACAGGGGCACCTGACTGTGTGCCCAATGCATCCACGACAGAGACCACTGCCTGGGTCAGCCTGTCAATGGCGGCGTCACATCCGTCCGCATACGGACCAGCTCGGCTCGGTCCCGAGCACACTCCCTGCTGTGCCGCTCCACAGACACAGACAGTGCCTCCACGGACCTTGCAACCCGCCTCTGCAGTTGTACTGATTCCTGCAGCAGGCGGGTGTGCTCGTCCAATGGGTACTGTGCCCCAACAGCATCCTGACCCCCAGGGTGTGGACGGTCCTGATGCACAACACCCCTTGAGGGTGGGCACTGTTTGCCAGGACCAGGAATGGGCGGATCAAAGGGCGGCGGACATGTGCCACTGCTTGACACTGTACCCCAGACCTGGTGGGTGACTGCTGCTGCTGTCCTCCAATCGCTGTGCCCCCGGGTCCACTTGTTCCACTGCTGTGCTGGCAACAGTGCCAGACACCTGCACAGCCACCGGTGCTGCCCCACGGGTGCTGACAGGCACAGCCTGGGACCGTGCCAGCATGCTGGTACACAAGTTGGAACCAGACAGGCCCAGGGGCACGTGCTGGCCTGCCGTGTGTCCGTCATGGGGCACACAACCATCACTGCCCATTGCAGGCCTTCTATCATCAATGGTGCAGGTACGTGCTACTGCCATGGTCACAGCGTGCTGGCATGCTTGCATGCCAGACTGCTGAGACACAGGCTGTGCACCCCCCGCACCCGTATCACTGACACCAGAGTTTGCGGCCCAGCGTGCATGCTGCTGCAGTGCTTGCTGACTGGTGGTGGAGGTGGATGGACCCTCCTCCATGTCCAGCAGGTCAGCATCACTGTCTGGGCCCACCACCACTGTCTCCTGAAGACGAACAGGATCTGTAACAGAAAGAGAGTACATGTGAGTGCATGTGAACAACCGCCCCCCCCCAAACACCACCACCATGTCATACCGTGCAGTGATGGGCTTCCACCTGTCTGGAATCCTCCGCCTGGTATGCCCTCAATGGCGCTCAGCTGCATGGCTGCGACCAGTGTCTCCTCAGTTGGGGTCAGCTTCAACACCACTGGCGGGCCCCCGCCAGTGCCAGCACGTGCCGCCCTGAAGGCTGCCACCTTCTCCTTCAACCTCCTGCGGTCTGTCCCCATCTTTTTCTTGCATTCCGGCACGGAGCGCTGGTGGCTTCCGTGCAGGTTAACGGCCCGAGCTACCCCCTCCCATGCAGCCGCACAGGACTGAGGGGTGCCCCTCCGTCCACTCAACACTGGCTCCTCATCCGGGTAGGCCTGGAAGAGAGTCTCCATCTCTGCTGCTGTAAAGTTGGGCCTCCTCCTACGCCTACCGTCCTCACCCTCACATTGGCTCTGCTCGGTCATGGCGATCTGTATGGGGGGAAGTGGACACCTGTCACTGTGCAGTCTACAGCATTTTCCCATGACCATCGTCCTGAACAGCACACAGCATGCAACTCACTTCTCACCTGCAGTAACCGAATCTGGCCAACGCAGCCCAATGTCGCACATTTATAGCGCAATACATGCAAATTAGGAGTGAAGCAACTATAATGACATGCAAATCGTGCCGCTGCGCCCTTGAATGGCTGATCAGATGATTTACATGTGTTGGCTGAATATCACGAATCTGCGCTTTGCGCAATACGGAAGAGTCGGCTGAGCCAATGGCGCAGATCTGTGTCTGTGTGGTATACTGCATTGCGCATGCCCAGATAGCTTACGCAGGCGTCTGTCATGCTGCTGACGTGCTGAGCGCGATCGGCAATTCAGGCCATGGCCACCATTGTGCCAGTGGCGCTACAGCAATGGGCACTATATGGCGCTGTGGCACTACTGCGCAATACTCCACTGTGGCACTGGTACACAGCTGGTCGGTCGCGCAGGATGCCTATACGTCAGATGGCTCTGTGTGTAGCCTTGCGTCATTGCCCATGACCTTGTGTATGACCTTTGCCCCCTGGCACTGTTCGCCTGCCATGTGTACGTCCCTATTGCGCTGTCTGGTGACAGCGCTATGTGAAGTGACGGCGCTGTTCAAACAGCGCGATTGGAGCCTGTGGTGGTCTATTGCGCAACATCTCCACGTGGGGTTACGGCGCAGCGGGGCGCCATATTGCCTGCTGTAAAGTTGGTGCCATGGCTAGGAGGAGGGCGGTGTCCTGGAGCCAGCTTGAAGTGGCCAACCTGGTGGCCCTAGTTGAGCCACACTATGATGGCCTTTATGGTGAGGTGCCCCTCACCAGTGCAAGGACTGAGGTGTGACAGCAAGTGGCCACTGACCTGGTGGGGGTCACTGGACAGTGCCAGTCTGCTGAGCAGTGCCGGCACTGGTACAGTGACCTCCGCTGGAGGGGAGCCAGAGCTTTTAACGCGGCTGCGTTCACGTGCCAGGTGGGGTGTGGTGCCTAGGCCAGGTGGGTGTGCCATCTATGCACCTGTACTATCTGTAGGGGTGTGTGTGTGTTTTGGTGGCTGTGCACAGGTGATGGCTTGGCCATGGTTGGCTGTGTCGGTGTGTGCAGCTGTGAGATGAATGGGTATGGCTGTGTGGGCAGGCACTGTCACTGGGGCAGGGGCAGTCTGCTTTTGAGTCACACTGATGTTTGTCTCAACATATGTCTCCCACAGGCCGGGATGTGAGGATGCGGGCAACAGTGATGAGGGCCATGCCAGGGACCCGGTGCCAGCAGGGGTTGGACCCCACCAGCAGCAGCAGCACCAGCAACAGCGCCAATCAGAGCTGCTTGAGCAGTGTGAGTATCATGACTTCATGGATGCTATTGCATGCTGGGGGGGGCCAGTAGCCCTTCACAATACAAACATGCAGGAAAGGGGAGGTCATAATTCCACTATACAAGACACTAGTGAGGCCCCACCTGCAGTACAGTGTACATTTCTGGAAACCATACCTACATAAGGACGTAGAGTGGGCAGAGAAGGTTCAGAGAAGAGCAACAAAGATGGTGCATGGCTTGCATCACAACTCCTATGGAGACAGGTTGAAGGAACTGAACCTGTACTCCCTGGAGGAGAGGAGGGAGAGAGGGGATATGATAGAGACATACAAGTATCTTACAGGGTGGAACAGGGTGCAGGGAAACATTATTTTGAAGTGCAAAAGATGTTCCAGGACTAGAGGGCATGGGATGCAGTTGGAGGGAGGGCGATTCAGAGGAAACATGAGCAAGACTTTCTTCACAGAACGGGTGGTGTACAAGTGGAACACCCTGCCAGAGGGAGTGGTGGGGGCTGACACACTCACGGGATTTCAGACTGCAGGATAGACATAACGGAATTCTTGAGGTCAGGGTAAGGCAACAGACTTCTAGGTAAACAAAGTAACTTATAGGCTGAAATGGACAGACTGTGTGGGCCATAGGCCCTTATCTGCCGACACACTGGCTATGTATCTATGTCTGTAGGCACGACAGGTGACATGCATCACTGTCCAGTTTCACAGCACGCCTGTGTATGCATCACTGGTGGTCCATGCATGCACTGGCACATAGCTGTGTAACTGGCATTGCACCACGTTGCCACGTCACTTGCCAGCCTTGTTTGTGCTGTGATGGACATGGGCAGTGTGTGTGTGCAGTGGTGCACATAGCTGGTGCCGCCTGTTTGTGATGGCCATGTGCATGTTCACTTTGGGTGGGTGCATGCCATCACAGGTGTGGGACATTGGGCTATATGGCTTGCAGATTGGGTGGTGTTCAGGGTTGTGGTCAGTCACAGCCATTGACTGTGTTCCCATTTTCCTAGGCCTTGAGGTTCTCCATCGGCTGGCGAGGGATGTCAGGGCCATCCGACGGCTTGTGGCCCAGAACACCGACATCCTGCACTCAATACACCACCATGGCTCGCGGAGAAGGCGGCAGGGAACTGCAAGACACCAGCAGGAGGACGACAGCCGCTGGCCCATGACCTATCTTCCCTTCCCACTTCTCCCATCCCTACCACCCTGCCTTCCCTCTCCAAGTTTGTCATCCCTACCCCTTGACCAACCCTACCTTGTACCTGTCCCCCTTGTAAATAGTTGTAATTGTTCTTGTTAATGTTTGTTTTGTTAAAATACATTTATATTTTTATACGAATAATGTGTTGGTCTCTGATTTGCAGCTGCCTATGGGTGCTCAGTTGCAGGGGTGTACATGCCATCTGGGCTGGTATGGTCCTGGGTATGTGTGTGTGTGTGTGCGTGTGTGTGCATGGGGAGGTATCTCCAGCATGGCAGTGACTTTCGGTTGGTCTTGCCATCTGCTGCCACCCACTGCTGGGTGCACAGGGTGTGTCTGGCTTGTAGGCTTCTGTGCTGCACGGGGTTGACGTGTGCTGGGGGGGATGTACGGTTTCCTGCAGTGCCAGTCACTGCACATAGGTGGTGTCTTGGGGTCACAGTGCAGGGTGCTGTCAGTACGGAGGGCTGATGTGCACTGTGGTTGTCAACCCCTGTGTGTGGCACTCTCAGCCTGCCAGTGGTTGTGCTGGGGTGTCATGGCTCTGCTATGCTTTGTTGGCTTGTCCCCATGGGCAAGTAGATCATCCGCCCCACCCCAGTGATGCTGTGCTTGGGGTGTGCAGGTGTGGGGTGGGTTCTGCAGTGTGTTCCTGTGCCCATGTGTGGCATGGCTGGCAGTGGGCCCCAGCCTGCCTCCCTGGATGTGCAGTTCCATTGCTCTGGGGAGGGGGGGCTCTGCTTGCGCTATGGCAGCTCTGAAATGCTCAGCTGGGCTGCCCTGGTTGCGCCATAGCACAGCATTTCGGCTCAGCTTCTCCTTCCTGGTTGCGCTATGGCACAGTATGTGCGATATTCAGACGTTGGTTGCTTGCGCAATTTGTTCTGCTTCATGTTTGAATATCGCACCTGTTTCGCATTTGCGCAACTGGTTTGTGCTTGCTCCTGCTGTTGCGCTCATTTTGAGCGCAGTTTGAATATCTGGGCCTAAGTGTTTAAAGGTACATACAGCAGCAAATGAGGTAGAGAGGCCTCTCTTAATTAAAGGGATACAGGCCTAGGGCAATATATACTATATTATGCTGTGGACAGAATGCTAGATATTATCCATAATATATTTAGTGCATAAGAGTTATAAAAGTGCAGCTGATGTCAGAGCACAGAAAATGTGACAAAGCATTTAATTGTTTTTTTTTTGAATATACTAACAGTGAGATTTTTGATAATACAACTAGGTACCTGCTATGTAAATAATGGATTGATACAAATGAAAACTTGTGATTATATGTAATAACACTGATATTTGTATGTTTTATAGAAGTAAGAAGCCCTTTGTAAAAAAATTCACTTTATGAATCGAAACGTCAGGGCAATATAAAAAGAAAAACAAAGAAGAATAAACAAGTTTTATGGAACTTTTTATAAAAAGCCTCTGGGCTGGATTCACAAAAGCCAAATAAGGACGCAAGGCAACTTGCATCGGAAAAAGTGGTGTAAGTCACACTTGCATCCTGTATTGCATCCTGGCGGGATTCACATAGGCAGCCTACAACATGCTGCAGGCTGCCTGCGCCCAACTGCACCTATGCACCTTAAACCCCCTTGTGACATGGCGTAAGAGGGTTTATGGCAGCATTTGCACCCTAGTCAGGTAGGGTGGCTCTATGTCCACAAATGGGATTCAGAGACAACCACAGTGAACATCTGTCAAAGACCAGTTACACCAACAAAACAGTGGTCTAAGTGGTCTTTTCTGTTCACTGGAGGTTGCCACTGTGCCCCAGCTCCACAACCCCTGTGGGTTACAGACCCCCCATGTGCTCTGGGTCCCAGGCACGGCACACACTGTGCCAGGCTGGGTGTCTGGCACACCCCAGTGCCCAGACCCTCCACACACACACCCCTGAACTCCTTGTAACTCCCTGGTAGTCTAGTGGCCCCCACCCAACAGTGTGAGCCCCCACACCCCCAATACCCTGCTGGTGACTGGCACAGCCCTCCCTCACCACCACAGCCAGTCACCAACTCACCCGCTGGGAGTGTGTGTGTGTTGGGAGGATGTGGGACCACTGGACCACCAGGGCAGGTAAGGGTACTGGATCTGGGGGGGTCCATGGCAATGGGGCTTGGTGCTGGAGCCTACACCTTACTGGGCCTCAGAGGTGGGCATGGGGGTGCCATGGCGGCCCTCGACTGTCGCATCTGCCACCTACCCTGTCCTGTGACCTGCAGCATTCCCAGGTGCTGTGCCCTACCTTGTGCAGCTACCACAAGTCACAGGTTGCAGACAGCTGGACCCACTCCGATACTGAATCGGATGGATGAGCCAGGTTGCAGGGATGGTCGCTGCAAGCTGCCATTGCCGCAGCTTGTGGCGGACCTTTGTGAATCCAGCCCCCCATCTTTTCTTCTATTTCAAGAAGTTCTGGGGGATCTCAAACTGTTGCTTGTTTGAATAATAGAGGTTATGCAGGATAAAAAAATTGGGTAAGGTGAAGTTTATCATTAGAAACGTATTTATAAAGATCATCCCATATTTTCCTCCAATTGAAAGTGCATTGTGGAAAGGCTGAGGACATATGTGGGAACTGTCCAGTAATATTAGGGAAAAGCAAGGGGAAAGAAGAAAGCAGAAATGTGAGACACTGAATGTGTCTGAACAGCAAAGTCCATGAATGACTGCAAAAAAGTAGTACAATTAGTTAACCATGGCATAGGACCAAAATGTTAGAATATCACATGATGCAATTGAAACACCTTAAACACATATTTGGTGGGAAGTTGAAACAAAGCTAATATATCATGACATGTCACAAGACAACCCTCACAAAGTAGATCGCACACTCTTTCCTCAGTTAATTGAGGCAGCCAAGGACCATAAAAAACTTGCCAGATCACAAGACCTTGCCCTACAGATCACGTATGCAAAATTTTGTGCTATTCCATTGAACAGTAGTGAAGCTATTAAGGTGCAGATTTAGGGATTTAACATAAAACGCCCCTCTCGACCTAACTATAGGAGTGCTACAACACCCCAATTTTATATATTCATTGCAAAAAACTACATTAATGAAGACATTAAGGTTGTAGAATGCAAAGCACACAAAGAAGGGAAATAAAAAATCATTAGGGATTTGGGTCTACGGAGTATTGACAAATCAGTGGTGGGGTCTTCCTTGGGGTTGTCAGCCCTAATGCTCAACCCCTCCCCCCAGCTCATAGCCACCTGTTCTAAAAACAAGGTACAGCTCCAAGCTAGTGTGTTATGGTGAAACAGTATGGCCAACATAATCTGTCATAGCTTTATTCATGCAGGGCCCACATCTGAGAGTGTCTGATAAGGGGAGGGGTGGGCATTAGGGTTGACAACCCCAAGGAAGACCCCACCACTGATTTGTCAGTACTCCATAGACCTAAATCCTTAATTTTTTTCATTTTCCTTCTTTGTGCACTTTGGATTCTACAACCCTAATGTCTGCATTAACATAGTTTTTTGCAATGATATTCACTTCTTTTGTGATAGTGGAATTATATCCTCATCTGGGCAGGTCCCTTAGGGACCAGTGCAAAATGAGATAAATACAATATTGAAGACAGTTCTGATGCAGTGCATGGACCCAGCAGGCCCCAGCACACATATTGATATCTTGTTTTTTGAGGTTCCTGACCCACCACAGGGTATGGCATCTGTGCCAAAACACTGCTCCATCCCTAGCCAGGCTGGGGCAGGTGCTGCATGCTGCAGCATCTTCCCCATCAGCCTTGTCCCAGTAAACTGGTTTACTGAGTTGACACCTGAACTCAGCTCACTTGCACAGTAAGGCAACATGTTCTCCAGTGGTGCAATAGACATCCCTGTAAAGAATGTTACTTAACAAAATCTTTATTTTTGTGATATTTTGACCCCAATCTTTTAACATAGTCTTCTTGTAACCCCACCTCATAAACCCTGGAAGTGAAAATGTTAAAATCCATGCTGAAATGCCATTCTGTGCCACAGGTGCAAAAATGTTTTAGACAGGTTGTGAAAAATGACAGCTGTACTGTGCATGAGGTGGTGAGAAAATATGGCTATGTTGAAAATTTGGTATCAAAATATTGAAAATTACCAAAGTTTTGCATGTGCATAGAAACATTTCTATGAACACGTGTAACTCAGTCATTTTTAGTAATTTTTTTTGCCAGATCTTCAACATGGCCTTTTTGGGAACCCACCTCACGAACACTGGTGGTAAAATTTTGTTTTTCGGTCCTGAAAGGTTATTCCATGCAATGACCTAGAAATCACCTTCTGGGCCAAATTAATGAAATGACAATTGCAGTGTTCATGAAATGAGGTCCCAAAAAGGCCAGGTTGAAAATTTGGTGAAAATATTCTAAAAAAATGGCAACATAATGAACATAAGTTCAAAACACTGTTGAAATACATTAAACAGCACTGACCTTTATTCCCCAGTTCATGGTTCAGCTTTGAAGGGTGCAGATGTATCTCAATCCACAGAAGATGACAGCATACAAC